>CM048748.1:375545295-376909549 GCA_026315105.1 Locusta migratoria
TTCAGGTTATCTTTCGTGATGAATTAGAGGCTCAGCATTGAATATGTCACAGTCTGGAAGCAACAAGGGCAGCTGAGCGCTGGCTGTGTGATTCTGCGTGACTTGTGACGCGCCCCTCGTGTGAGTCGGCAGTTCTAATTCTCGGCGGGCACAGTACGGCTAGGGGTGGTATTTTATTTTATACGCTGCTAATTACAAGATAAAACTCTTTAACTAAATCAGAAAAAAACCTTTACGCAATAAGTCTTTCCGAATGGTCGACCCCAAATTATGGAAATGGTCATAGATATCTGCTTTGCTTCACCATACAAACGCCTTTGAAGAAATTCGAATTGACCTCCATCGATAGGAATGTAATTTTTACTACTCACTTAGGACCCACATGTTAGGAGGTACTTACGGAGGCAGTGTACATAATGATTAATATAGTTCCTCATGCTTAATATCTGCTGTAGAAATGAGACACAAAGACACAAACCTTGCAGTGTGCCTGTGTTGCTTTAGAACATGCACTGCAAGGTTATTCACACTTTTACTGCATACATTTACCTCGAGGAATGAAAAACGACACTAAAACATTTTAGTCCAGTTATGCACTGTGACTTGATGAAAACATACAAACTTTTGACGATGACAAATTACCTGTCGATGCTAATAGTTCGTCTCAACAGATCACAGATGCCACTACTGTCGAAATTCGCAATTACTCGAATTTTATCTATTATTAAGGGAAAATCGAAGACGCGTCACATTATGATTAGCTGTCACGAGTTTTCTGCTTCTGTTTTGAAACGCAATGGGCGACAACCGAGGAAAAAAATTTACTCTATATGAGAAATAACTTTTTGAACGACCTAGTTTTAGAAAGGAAATCAGCTATAGAAAATAAAAAGACATATCCTCGACTATTCTGGAAAAGCAAAACGCGTTGGAAGGTGTCACAAAACTGTATAATTTCTTAAATCAGGAGAGAGAACGGTAAGGCAGCTCAAAGAGCTGCATTCTGTTTTAAAAAGAAAAGCCAGGTCAAACAACAAAAATAGGGTTAGTAATAAAAACATATGTATTATTTCTGTTGTCGACATCTATTTTTATGAATTTAAATTTTCCTCTTCCTATTGTTCTGTAAATGTGACAATGCTTTTTACACTACCAGCTGATCAATTTACGTCCACCCATCCACCTATCCGAGCCCCATGTTTTATTGAAAAACACTAATCACTTGAAACATTGATCAATCATAATGGAAATTGCATGGCAGAACACTATTGCAAAGGGATGGCAGAACACCATTGCAAAGGGAAGTATCTTTAAGGTTAACTGAAATCTTTATTATGAGAGTTGGTTTTGTGATTCGGCATGTGATAAAATTTTACATTCAGATCGGCGATAGCGAGAGATAATGTTGACCACTGTTGCTCAGTGTCGAGATGTTGCTTGACAAATCGCGAGGGAGATGCAGTTAATGCGTACGTCACCCGTTGCCAACATTATCTGTGGCGATCGCCGACCACGATGTAAAATTTAACCCGGAATGTTGTTTTCCGCGTTTTTTCCGTTTACTTTGACCCCGACTAAGACACCTGTAAACCCGAGCTGAACTGTCAGCCACTTACTCCCCAACCTGTAGTAGTTGTCACTTTCCGGACGAGCTCACGCGTTACCTCGCTTTTCATTCAACTCGCTCATACTCGCAAACTACTCACTGTATGAACTTGCAATTTTCATGAATGTGTTCGTGAAGAACTACACTACATTTTCATTTTCGTTTCATTTGCGGTAATAATTTATTAAGAGGATATACTGACAGTTTACGAACATGGACTTACTGATGACGTTACGGAAATTTCAACATCCGAGGAACTTTTTTCCGTTGAAGTTACGTGAACACATTAAGCGAATGAAATGTTCAAAATACATCAAATTTTCATCCTCTCCAGACAGGAACTCTCTGAGAAATTTATAACTTGAGATAATGTCAGTTAAACATGCAGCATTGTGATCCGCTCGGCCGTCTAGTAATACCTCGTCTTCAGTATTAGAGCTACTAATAATTAGGCAGAGGTTGTAAAATGCATAACGTCCATACTTGAAGATATTGGTACTAACTTTTTAACCCATTAAATTAAATACTTACAAATTAAAAAAGTGCTGTGTCTATATGTAATAATCAATTTCAATTTTTCAGTTATATGAAAAGAACATTGTAAATATCTCAATACAGAGTGCTTTATTATGTGAGGAAATGAGAACAAGTCAGTTCATTAGGTAGTGAAGAGATTTTTGGTATCTGTCATTTTCTAGTATTGTCACATAAAATCCACATTACATTTAGTAACTTTCGTTCTGTTACTGCCAGGCGTTAAATTGAAGGAAATGTAACTCCTATTAGTTTCTGCGAACTGAGAAGTAGGTCTGATACACGTTTGACAACAAGCAAAGAATAGACATTGGTGACTGATGAAGGAGTACCTGTACACTGATTAATAAATCCATAATTTTACTCTTTTTCGTTGAAAAAATATACATTTCCTTTAATAACGCTACAGTTAATGAAGTTTTGCGTAGTAACCATATGGCAACGCCCCTCTCTGCATATTATCATTTGCCAAAATATCATATTGATACCTCTAACGGAAATGAGTTCGCTACATAAAATAAATTTTAGCAATTTGAGTGAAAGGTAAAGATCTCCTGCTAAGTTTAAAATAAATTTCAATATTTCAGGAAAATTTCATCCACCGCAACATATGGTGTAACACGCACCAAACGGAATATCATAGCAGCACTTATTTTTTACTGTAAACTTTTCCTAACCTAGCGCTGTCTCTTATTTCAAAGCCAATATCTTACTAACTATGGCTATTCACGAAATCATGCGAATTTCGTCACAATGCTGACATATAAAGATTTAAGTAGCGAAATAATTAAAATTTTCTACCAATTAGTTTTCGAGAAATCGTTTGTGAAAAATGGCAGAACGAGCGCCTCTATGCTGTTGGTGCAGCACAATTCCAATCATGTTGGGGAAAACATGGCGGACGAATCACCCTGGGTATTTTGGGTATTTAGGAGCTCTAACCCCGACAATGACGTCATTGGTCAGAATTTTTTTTTTTTTTTTTTTTTTTTTTTTTTTTTTTTTTTTTTTTTTTTAAGTCTGAAACGCATGTGAAACTCGCTCTCATTATCTAGATCAAATGGTTGTATTCTAACACAGAAAACGCATAGTGGTCTTTAAACATAGCCGAGTACAGTCAATTTTTCTGAAGATCTGCCCGTAGCATCAAAAGAAGAAGACGCTGATGACGATGACGAAAGAATTTCCATTCTTCAGCTTCAAAAGTTGTAAAATATTGCGAAAATTACACGGAAACAAGTCATAAAAACAAAATCAAATAACAACTGTTGAATAATTTATGGACTTGAGTTTGGAAGCCACTAGCGCTATGTAGCGGATATAGTTATAACTAACATTAACGTGTAGGTAACCCCAGGGGAACGCGCATTTATCTTCAAAGGACAGGTAACTACGCCTGCGACGGTAACTGTTGTCTCGGAAACCTATTTTGTACTTAACGTTCAGGTAACCCACAGATAACTATGACGGAACAGGTAACTACTGTTTCGGAAACCGGCCACTAATCTTTAACCTAACACAAGACGTACTGCATGAACTGCCGCTGTCTACAGTGTTGCCAGATTGTGCAAATGGCCGGATTTAGAGTGTATCAGCGGTCATGTTTATTGTCCCATCAAAAATGTTCAAATGTTTGTTAAGCTTATGGGACTTAACTACGGGGTCATCAGTCCCTAAACTTACAAACTACTTATGAACTACTTACGAACTAGGACGGCACAAATATCCATGCCCAAGGGGGGATTCGAACCCCCGACCGTAGTGGCCGTGCAGACCGTGACTGGAGCGCCTCAGTCCCCGCGGCCACCGCGGCCGGCTATTGTCCCATGTCGCGATCGACGCGGACAGGCTCAGTGGCCCCTGCCCGGCGACCATGTTTTTTGTCGAAGAGTGTACCTTACATCAGTTTCAGTGTCAAATAGAGATGATGTTTGCGGATGAACGGTTCCAAAGGAACGGTCCGCGAAAGTGAACTGAAGGACCGAGTAACTACATATTAGGAACGACAGTTCGTCGTTTACTTAGGTACTCTTAGTCAGTCCCATTCGACGGTCCCAGTCCGGAACGGTTGCGGCGCCTTCTAGGAACTGCAGCGTGGCGGTTCCCGTTCCAGTTCCAGGCAAGCCGCGCAGCCGGTTCCGTTCCGGGCACTCTGTTTTTGTTCCAGCCTACGACTTGGTATCGAGCTGTCGTCCATTTTGTTCACTGCGCTGGCCCATTGTGTTCGATTCTTTATGAAGTCCGAAGGACTGGTTCTTCGCGTATTTTGTTCAGTGTTCATCACCAGTAATTTACATTTTGCAGGTATTTTATAAATCTGTAACTTAAGAAACATAAAAATGCATTCTTTGTAACACATACGTTTTAGAGGCAACGTAAATGAATATCTGCCTATTTCTTCGTAGTTTTTATCAACGCCGAAAGATACGAGTGGTGGAACTTAAAAAGTGTCAACTATTTATTCACAACTGATACAAAAGCGTTACATGTTTGCGCCTGTTACTGTCGTTGAAAGTAGTCAATATTGTTGTATATAACCCGTTGCCAGCGATATGGAAGACATAGTTACCGTTAGCAGAGCCTGTTGATGGTGCGAATGGGACGATCTACTGCCTGCCGAATCTCTGAAATAGTTCTGAAGCGAATGCACTGAAGTGGTTCATCTTCAGAATCAAAGTCACAATGACTTAAGTCCGGTGAGTATGGTGGATGGTACAGTGCGTCCCAGTTCCTTCGACCGAACAGAACAGCCACAGCTTGCGCTGTATGCGCCCGCGCATTGTCATGAAGAATAATGGGGGGAGGGTTACGCAGAAAGTAGTGCCGATTCTTTCGAAAAGCTGGTCGCAGGTGATGCTCCAAAAATGAACAGTAATACTACCGTGAAGGAACGTATTGCGTTAGGATAACACCATCACAGTCGTACACGAGAATCACCCTAACGGCAATACCGATTACCCACACGCCTCTTGAAGACTTGATGACACTGTCGTGCTGTATGACATGTGGCACATTCAATCCTGATCCAACTCTGCTGTCCCTGTTTCGAAAACGTAGTGACACCATTACGTTAGACCGCTCGCTCACAAGTGACTGTGTTTTCCTTCATTGTGCGCGTGACGGTAACGTGGGACGGGTGAGACCATTTGCTCAGAGATGTCAACAACGTGTGCTATCAGAGACGATAGTAGATTCCATTGCATAGTGTCTCCACAGCAGGGTTGCTACTATTTAGGTTCCAACCATCGTATAATTTCGCAAGATTTTTATTATTATTCGTGCAGTTTTAGGTTCCATCTGCTTCATTTAAATATTTATTGTTTCCTTAAAATATAGTTTAAGAGTGTTCAAATAAATAGATTTTCCATTTTCTCCCTAGCTGATATGTAACACTTAAAAGGCTGCAATTTTTTTTAAGTTTCTTTGTGCATTTTACTTGTTAGATTTTTTGTGTAAAAATGACAAAAAGTTGTTCGTGATATCAGCTGAGTAGAAAAAGGGATTTCGATTTCGAAATATGTAGACTGCAATAATATCCCAAAAGTGAACCGTTTGGTCACCTCTAGTGTCAAACACTCTAGTAATATTGGGAAGAATGAACAGCAGCGAACGTTATTGTAACACATATATATTTCAGTTAAATCTGTGCTCCTCCAAGTCTTAGATTCTCTATAAATGAAATGTTGACAGTGGTACCAGCAGATGAAGAATGCTTCGAGTAAACTGTGCGTGGCTTTTATCAAACTGACAGCTGGAGTAATAAATTACGTAAACAACACGGTTAATGTGTCACATGTAAAAAGAAAACAGTAACTGGAAAGTCCACCGAGGAAACGAAACTGAGGTATATGCGTGTAGACAACAGGCACAAATGACTACAAAACTATCACGTGATTCTCGGATCAGCTTATAAGCTCTGAAATATACTGCTTTAAGTGTGAATCCTTTGCCAGCCATGTTCTATTGAAGTATAGCCTGTTTGTCACTAGATTATGTTCTAATCCTTGAGGGCTGAAGTCACTTTTTTCCAGCCTTGAAGTCTTTTGGGCATTAGTGTTACGTTCTCTTGAAACCCTATATAAGCGAGTGATACAATGATTATCATCTAAAAAAGACATTTAATCAAGTATTGAACAGTTAATATTTAAGGAAAGTACATAATTTCAACCACATACGTTCTCTGTGGTGAGGATTATATATGGGGTTTAAAATTTTACACAATTCTACACGCCTCACTCAAAGAGAAATGCTCCCAAGCACCTTGTGCGCTTCCGAACGTATACATTAACTATAATAGTTCAAAGCATTCACTTTTATGACGCGTATATATTGCTCAGCCATCCTTATTCATTAACTTGATCTGCTAAGTAGTTTCAAGTTTACTACCTCATAGACGTAACGACAAGATCAAAGATCTAGGTGATTGCAGTAGGCTTCCCCACCGGAACTTCTCTTCCTGACTAATGAGTGCCTTTGTGACAGTGCCAACAACCTTACAGTGCTGATGAGCTCAGTCTTACAACTGCATCGACGACTTGGCTGGATCGAAAGTTATCTATACTGTCGTCAATTGTCACTGGAAACATTTACGCCATTGGTTCTATGCAATAACCAACGTATTTTATGTATATTAAGTAATAAGATTGTCTGAAACTTTCACCTTTCTATTTCTCAAAACGCAACGCATGAAGACAACTGTTAGTGAAAGCTCTTTTAATCTTAACGGTCTCTACAAAAATTATATGTTATATACTGAATAACTATTCTTAGAAAAATGTGTTAAGGAGGCTTTTCAGGTGAGAGTTTACGGAATTTGTTTTACACCATCTTTCGATGAAACATAGATGGTGACGAGACTTACGTAGACTTCTCGTATACGCTCTATGCTCTGTGTTACTGCAACCTAAAGTGGATCCCACACAGTTGCGCAGTGTTTCAGAACATGTCGCTGCAGTACAGTATAAATAACAGATAACTGACAAGTTTCCAGCATACTGTCAACAATCTGATTCATCTGTTTTCTTAGTCTACAGTTAAGGTTATATAACCGTTCCATTTCATGTTTCCGCACATTGTTGGAGAGGTTACCAGATGTCATCTTGTAATAGGAGATGTTAACATTTTTTTAACCCTACAATTGGTCTAGACGTGTTTTAAACGTAATGGAGAGATTCCCTCGTTTTTAGTAATGTATGACACAATTACAATTTTCATAAATTCCGAAGTTAATCACATTTACATAAACTTAAAAACTCCAGTTAAGTCATTAATACTCGAGATAGACAGTAATGTACATCTCACATATTCTGGAACACACTCGAGGCTTCTTCTGTCTTTCTAGTGGGCTTTCCAAACGGTACAGTTGCTACGTTCCGCCTGTTCATATGTTTTCAGTCCGGTCTCGAAGATGTGTACCTATCCAACCAAGCGGTTTTCCAGTGATAAGCATTACATAGTACTGAATAAAAACCTTTTTGAAACTTACTAATAACATAATCACGGTGTCATAAAAACAGATCTAAGGAGCGTGAACTGTGTATAATACTTATTGAATAAAATTACATATATTTTGTAAGGCGGTATAATAATGTTACAGACGCATAGGGTGTCATGACGTGGAACTGTTGCTGATATCGGCTGAGAACAAAACTTTCATATAAAGACACGAGTTAGATGCAGGCCCTTGAATGTTCAAAGGGAATAGAAAAGAGAAACGCCAGCGTCAAGGCAATACAACCGAATAAGGACATGAGAAATAGCGAGCCCTCTGAATGGACGGATGGTGTATACAGGCAAGGAGTTGGTGTGTCGAGGGCCACTGGAGGTAATCATGTTAGTGGTGCATCTCCGCATTTCATAGAACGGACTGAGTAAATTATTGTAAAAACAGTGAACTAGTGCGAGCCTGTGTAGTGCAGACGCTTAAGTAGATGTGCACATCATTTCAGACCGGTTTTGGATTCCAACAGTGTATAAAATAATGAGTGTAATATATGAAATAAGTAACAACAATAAGTATTAAAAAGCATACTTTAAAAACGCGTTACGAGTTGCTCTTTACTGCAAGGTATGAGTATAATTAGTAACACAGTTACCAGCGCTTTCGTTGCAGCGATTGCAACTCGGAAGCTCCATGGTTAGTGACTATCATCAACAACCGCGAGAAGTGACAGATTTTCACATCTCATGTGTGCAGTTGTTCTGTCACAACCTCAGACTGGAGCAAGTCTTGCTGACCCAAATCCAAAAGGTTTTTCAGATGAACGACAGTTTATCAGATGAGAAAGAATCAATATTTTTAGACGATACATATTTTATAAAAACAATTCTTAAGAATATGAGCTTAAACGTTCCTGATTTGTTTGATTTTTTTCTACATATTTCAGATAATCGATTGAAAGTAGGTTACTAAAAGCAAAAGAATAATCCTAAACAAACTACTTTCTTTCCTCGGGAAAAATTTCCTTAATGATGTGTGAAACCTCGTAACTTTTTTTTAGCAAGGTATAAATTACTCATTTGCCTTCATTTTATCGTTAAAATTTTACACTTTGTAGCATATTACAGTCTTTTAAGTTTTGTCTTACTCACACATGAAAGAATTTAACAACGGTTTTACTTAAAATACAAATGATGTACATCAGTTCTGCTGAAGACTATAAGTAATTTTTATCGTTATATAATGTATATTTAGATTACATCTGAATTGTTGTTTGGCGTCGTTTGTAATTGCTTACTAGCTTCCAATTTCTATTGGCAAGAAAACTTTCTTCAGTATTTCTTGTTAAACATTTCGGAGTTTGATTGAAACTTATCTGACTTTGATTTCCGGAAAACTATATATGATTTAAAACTTGCCTAACATTGGTTACTGTCCTGAACAGAATGGCACAAGTAAACGCTATAAAAGTGAAAAAAATTACTTCAATATTTTGTTTCTATGAGAAAGTAATTACAATTGTATATCTATTTATTAAAAATAACTTTATTCAGAGTATCTGTAATATTAAGTGGTTACAAGAAGATTTCTCTACACGAAAAGTATTTTATGTCATATTAAACTTGACAATGGTATATCAAGGGAATGTAATTTTACTCATTAGCCCTATATAAAACAAGGCCATCTGTAGTGTGCTTCAGTGATATATGTCAATGTTAAAACATATTCCAAAACATACCTTAAAAATCCTAAAATAAGTTAACGGGATTATAAGATTATTTTTCTAGAATTTTTGGAAGTGTCTTGACAATAATAAAGTATAATTTAAAATAAAAACATCTTTGCTAAAATGCAGAATGTTGAGAGTTATTTTCACATCGCTATTTACACCGAAATCAACTTTTAAAATTGTTTTGGTCCACTGATTTTTGTTTGAAGGAGAGTGATGTGTCAGGGCTGTTCCCAGCACATGAATAATGTTTATCACTAATTAGCACTTCGTGAAGACAAGCTGGTCTTACATTATTCGTTTATTTTGGTTTCTGGATCATGGGTAATGGCTGGAAAAGATCTTCAGCACTTTTTGGACAGTTGTAATTATCTGTAAATACATAACACTTCAGTTCTAGTATTCTGACTGGGCTGACTGGTGGGCTGACTGGTAGTAACAGCTCAATCATACTCGTGTTGCCTGTACTTTGATCTGTGCAGAGTTAGACTGATATCGCACATCTTTGACACTCACCTGACTTCTTCTGACGATGAATGTCTTTCTCGTTACAGAAGCTGATGCTCGGTTTTGGCCCCGCTTACGAAGTAATGCTGCGGCTGTAGTGACTGTAGAAAAATGAGGGTGTGTTTGTCAGTAAGAGCCATTACTAAGTTGAAGTAGGCTTTATTTTATTCATTGTCGTAGATCCAGAAATAGCACCGTTAGTACACATACGCAGTAACTGTATCATAAATTACGTTTTATTAATAATACTTATTGATAATTATTTTTAAATTTCAGCTCGTTTCTCAACTTTTAAATAACATTCTGCCTGCACTTCTACTTCTGGAAGGACGGAAGGAAGCTTAAGTTTTAACGTCCGATCGATAGCGTGGTCATTAAAAACGGTTCTGCTTATGGTTAGTTTACTGGCTGAGATTCAGGTCATACGCCGCTCACGCACCATAGACTTTGTCACTGCAGTAGTGTAGCTGTTGCGACTTTCGTTACTCGTCAAAGTTCGACGTTATAGAATTAATAATCTTGCCTAACATGCAGTGGCGGCGCGTCCCACGTGTTCATTGGTTCAGTGAACCCCGAATAAAGCTCGTCGTGAAAAAAAGTAAACAAATAAATAAAACAAAAAGTGTTTTTAAACTATCATTCTTCGTTTCGTACTTCTGTCAGATCATTTTATACGCGCATTCAAAGTATGAGAAACGTTTTCGTCGCGGATAGAGGAAGTATACGAGTCGTTGCGCGTCCACTTAATATAGGCGGTAGTGGCCGCAGCATTGAAATGAACATGCGCGGCTAAGGTTCAAATTCTCTTCTGAACCCCCTGGAGGCAGCATGTGGGCGCTCCCGCGGCAGGGAGGGGCGAGGGGAAACGCCATGTTTAATATTGGCATTGGAACGGAACTGGTAGAGACGCCAGCTCCTGGCTACTCGAGGTGTGGCGATTACGCAAGAATGGTTCCAAAGAAAGACAACGGAGCTACTCCACACCGTCGACGGTGTTGAGCTACTGCGTACCTAGCCTTGCGCATGCGCAAATCCTCCATGAAGGTAATATCAGCACTAAATATTTGTTTTATTTATCAAAAACACGTCATATTTGGCAAACTGTCTTTATAAATTAAAGACGCATCAACTGTATAAGCCTTCAGAAGATGGGATCGTGAATAATAATGAAATCAGCTATCAAGCATAGCCGCATGGTTAGAGGCCGTGGTTAGATGCCTGGCGCAATCGGGAAAGAATTCCTTAATGATGTGTGAAACCTCGTAACTATTTTTTTAGCAAAGTATAAATTCCTAGTTTGTCTTCTTTGTCTTTATTTTATCATTAGAATTTTACACTTTGTAGCATATTACAATCTTTTAAGTTTTGTCTTGCTCACACAAGAAAGGATTTAACAACGGTTTTACGTAAAATACAAATGATATGCATCATTTCTGCTGAAGACTTTGAGTATAAGTAATTTTTATCGTTATATACTGTATATTTAAATTACATCTGAATTGTTGTTTAACGTCGTTTGTAATTGCTTACTACGTCCCAATTTTTTCTAGCAAGAAACATTTTTTCAGTATTTCTTGTTAAACATTTCGGAGTTTGGTTGAAACTTATCTGACGTTGATTTCAGGAAAACTACATGTGATGTATAACTTGGATAACATTGGTTACTGTCCTGAACAGAATTGCACAAGTAAACGCTATAAATGTGAAAAAAAATTACTCCAATACTTTGTTTCTATGAGTAAGTAATTACAAGTGTATATCTATTTATTAAACATAACTTTATTCGGAGTATCTGTAATATTAAGTGGTTACAAGAAGAATTATCTACACGAAAAGCATTTTATGTCATATTAAACTTAACATTGGTGTATTAAGGGAATGTAATTTTACTCATTAGCCCTATATAAAGCAAGACCATCTGTAGTGTGCTTCACTGATATATGCGAATCTGAACTGCGCCCCTTCGACCTCTGCGGACCGACCTATTACACCATCCCCAACAGTGCCCAGCTTTTTTGGAATGGTTAAATGCAAATATTAATTTTACTGTCAGTTATCTTATTCATAATAACATTTCATATTCTGCAAATCAAGCTTAAATACGACTTCATCTTTTAGTAACCTTTAAACCCTCATAACTATTTTTAATATCTGAAAAAAATACCTAAATATGAAAAGTAACAATGAATATCACTTTTATCGTAATAACGTGAAAAATATTAATAGGAAACTGTTCCTAACATTTAAGTGTGTATTATTCACAAGTATGTTTAATTCTATAACAATATTGACTGGAAAGAATAGTGTATATGTCGAGTTTATGTACACAGTGGATTCGCCTGTTATGTCTTATTTCGTTATTCTGTCAAAAGCTAATCTAAAATTGATTATAAATAAAAGTTTACATGCTCACATATATTGTTCTTTACTTTACATAATATTAAATTGATATTCAAGCTAAAATACATGACGTCTATTTAGTCAGTCATGTGCTCATTTATATTTGAAGATTTCCATCAAACTATTCCATAGTTTATGTTCCTTTCCGCAATTTTCCAGTTAACTATGATTTAAACCATTTGTACACTGTCCCACTCACAATACTTAAGCTTATCTTGAAGAATCCCATGATTTACACAATCAAAAGCATTTAATAATTCATCTTTGATTTGTTGAAAAAATTTTTAAAACAGTTGGTGAAGTGTTATAGTATTACATTATAATGATAATGTTAATAAATGTTCTAAGATTTTTTCATAAAAGTTTTTCGAAAAGATTGGCGGTGTATTAAGTATACCACCAGCCTGGGTCGTCATCACTAAAATCTGTCTTTTCAGCTGATGAACTCTCACCTGAGGGTATTTCAATATGGAATATTGCTAATAACTCATCATCCTTTAGTGTTTCCCTAAAGTCTTTCATTATAAAGTGAAATGGAAGATAACACCTCAAATTACGTGAAAGACTTTCGTTGCATTATTCATTTTCTGTATAATAACTCCAAGAACCATGAAATTTACAGTGATTATAAACATATAGAAGTTGCTACCTTACCTGTACGAAAGAGATGAATCAACAATGTATCACACAAAGATGGAAACAATACGCAGTTGACCGCAGAGGGGAAAAAATCAGCAACACTATGCACGCTGTAGGAAATAACTGCAGCCGCAGATTAGCAATACACCTCGATCATTGTGGGACCTACCATCTTACATGCTATGGGTGGGTCTGGAAATGAACCTTCGTGCTGGATAAGTGAAGGCTTCATATTATGTGGTATGTTTTTTTATTATTATTTTTTTTTTTATTTTTACCCCATGCATTTACGGGAGTCAGAATAGTGGTATATAAAACGTACCATCAACCCTGAAAGAGTTAAGAGGAGAATGGGAGAGATTAATAAATTATGTATTTCTCTTTCATTCATTTGTTCATTCACTTTATTGCATCAATATCAGAAATACAATTTTACATATTTATTTTCTGTATGATATTGAAAATGGCGTTGCTTTGTGTGTTATACTGCCTGTAGAAATTTTTCTGTGTCTGATTCAACGTGATAGTAGATTTCATCAATACGTTTTCATTCAAAGTGATGTAATATATTTCTTTTTCGCTTACCAGTTTTGTACAAATTATTGACTATGAGTCCAAGGGAAGAAAGTTTACTGGAAGTCAAAAAGTTTCATGATTATCATTTGTGAGCAAAGTAGGTTGCAGCTGATTAGAATGAAGTTGTGGATATGTAAAGAATTTCAGTGCATACATGGAAGATGGCTTTTGTGGAGCTACCCTGCACTTGTCTTCGTAGGCTTTCCCGTCGTAGCAGTTCTTCCTAATTTCTGTGTGTTTGCTGCCGGATCATAAAAATGATTCAATATTTCGGCGAGAAAACTGATCTCCATAATCAGGAACACAGCCCCTGCTGAGTTCAGTTGAGTTCTGATGCTGACATTGCAGTCCATAATCCCATAGACTTCTGACGCGCCCACGGCGCATGCTTCGCCGACTACAGTTGCTGCCTCCCAGACATTAGTCGACACTGGAGGCAACCCAAGTATCGCACTAAATAATTTATTATAAAACACTGGCATCATCGCAGAACATCGCGTTCTTCATACGTCATAGCAGCGGTCTCGACGTCTTGTAAAAAATAAAACCGTTTATTTATCGTATTGACCGCCAAACTAATTTCAATAGCTTCTTCATAAATACTGTTCCAAAAACGGGAGACGTTGGCATCTATGCGGATCTCGTCAAATTTCATTTTGTGTCTCTCGGCTAAACAGTGTTCTGCCACCGACAATTATCTAGGGGGTAGTAGCCTCGTGTGGCGGAGTGTTTCACGCCTTTGCCTTGGACGGTGCGAATCATATGGCCGATGTAGGTATTGCCACATTGATACGGAATTTTATGAACACTAGACTACCTAAGCCCCAAATGGTGCTATGGAGTTTGGACCATTCCATAGGTGCATGAAAAAGAGAATACAGCGGTGGTCTTTATTTCTTACTAGCTGCTAAACCCGGTATTGCCAGGGTATATTACGTATTTTTCCAGTCTTATATTAGTAACGAAAATAAAAATTCAGAGAACATTTTATCTTCATGTAATCATGAAAACACCTTATAAATTATGAAACAGTAAAACAAAGAAATATACATAATGTACAAAATTATAAATGCAGTATCCTAAGAAAGAAAAATAGTAATAAAATACAAATTAAGTATAAAATTAATTTAATTAAAAATTTGACTATAAACGATATTTAGTCCATCTCGTTCTTCCTCTTCTGTTCATCGGCTTCTACCTTACTATCTGTCCATTTAAATTATGTTTACATGCAGTTCAATACTTGTGACGTCATATACTTTGAATATGTGTCTTACAATAATATAATTTTCCAGATTTGTACAGTGTACTATCAGGCAATTGTATGTGATGAATAAATAGTGGATGAATGATGTCTCGCAAATAACGCGTAGCGTGATTGGAAAGTTTTTGTAACACATTGTTTACGACTTCATATGACTTGAAGTATGTGTCGTAGGTAGTTTTTAACCCCACAGTGATTTTTGTCTGATAGTAAACAATATGTGTGCCAAGTTTAGTTGAAATCGGTCCATTATTTTAGAATATGTGGAATAATAGCGCCAGATGTAGCAGTTCTGACGTCATATCTCCTGATATATGTGTCGTACTATGACGTAAATTTAAAGCTACATTCAGTGGTGTATGTGCCTAATGTCTGAAAAAGTGTGGTGAATGGTGTTATTAGTAAAGATGTAATAAATCGAAACCTCATGTGTCATGATGCGGATTCTCATGAACCAAATTGTTTATGACTTCATATCTCATGAACTAAGTGTCGAACAGTGATATAATATCGAAGGAACATTCAGTGGTATGTATGTGTACTGTCTGTCAAAAGTCTCTGTTTACAGTGTAGAACTAATAACTAGTAACGTCATGCCAAATGCCAAATGCCGTAGATATACATCATGAACATCGGAAAAGTAGTAAGTGATAAACTTTTTTTCTTTCATCACTTTGTTGGGATTGCCAGCAAGAAAAAGTTTCGTAAAGACTTGAAATGATGTTCAAAGTTTATTGCAAGTCGCTAAGGGCCCTCATTGTTAAATATTTGACTAATAAAATAACGCTATCACGCGCCGCAAGATGTGGCAGTTTTCATTGTTTATGATGTTATATGGTATGAAATATATATCGTAGGTGGTTTTTGCAGCCGTAGCAAATGATTTTTGACCTTAAAGAATATTTGTACCAAATTTGGTTGAAATCGGTCCATTAGTTTAAAGAGCATATGAATATTATCGCATGTTGCAGCCGTTTCTCACGTCTATCATTATTTATGACGTCAAATCTCCTTACGTAAGTGTCGTAGGTGGTTCTTACCCCGACAGAGATTGTTGCCTGATAGTAAGTAACATATGTACCTAATTTGGTTGAAATCGGTCCAGTAGTTTAGGAGGGGATGTGGAACATACATTCCCACGTACACACATACAGCCCATTTTATAAGATGTATAGATTCCTGGAACCATATCTTTCAAGACTGAAAACATTGAGAGCGTTATCTGACCTTCCTCCAAGATTAGCGCATTGCTCGGCTCCGTAGGAGCTGATTTCGGGCTTAGCAAGCATGGTGTTTACAAAATTCCATGTCACTGCGGCAAATCGTGTGGCCATTCGCACCGTCCAAGACAATAGCGTGGGACACTGTCGCTACAAGAGGCTACTAAAGCCTGAAAAATCGGTGGCAACAGAACAGTGTTTATCCGAGGCACGCAAGATGAAATTTGACGAGACCCGTATAGTTTCCACCATATTCGGTTTTTGGAACAGCGTTTATGGAGAAGCTATCGAAATCACGTCGGCGGAGAATCTGGTAAATAGAGGTAATGGTTTTCGTCTTAGCAAACCATGGAACCCGCTACTACCTTGTACGAAGAACACAATGTTATGTGATGCCACCAGCGCCAGTGTTTCATGATGAATTGTTTATTGCGATACATCGTTGAAGCCAAGGTTCCACTAGGCCACCAGCCAAGAATGGATGAAGGCAGCAACTGTGGTCGGTGGCGCACGCGTTGTTTACGCGCCAGACGCCTATATAGGACGATCAGCTTCCGAGTCAGCATTTCACCCCCAGACCCCTTTCCCAGGGCAACTTCCGCCGCCTTCCCTTCCCCGATGATCCCCTCTGTCCCGATATTTACCCCTCCCCACGGGGAATGGCGCTCTTCACCCCCATTCCTTTCACCCGTCTTCCCCCTCCTCCCGAAATCCATGTGCTGCCAGGCACATCTGCCCCCTTCCCGCCCTCTTTCCACTGTGCTCTCCCCTCCCCCCTCGCTCGTGTTGCAGATCCTCTCTCTGTCAGTATGTTTTAACAACAGTGCTTCGGGTGTCTACTGTTTCGTACCTTCAGTGTTTTCATCACGTTACGACCGCCGGGTACCGAAGGACAAGTGTCACCAGGGTTGTTTTAATTGTGTCTCATTTAGTGCTTGCAAGAACGTTTTCGTTAGTATGTGTTTTACACCGTGCCTCGGTTTTAAGAGTACGTTTATTCTCCAGTTGGTATTTTAAACGATCGTCCGTGACGGTCAATAAAATTCTTCTGGATGTTTGGCCGCATTGTCAATATGTAATATTCCGACATTTCGGCCAGTGTTGCAAGTAGCCTTTTACAAGGTGTTTGCCCACTGCTGAATGCAAGGGAGTGCTGGTACTTATATAATAGTGGGAGAAGCTGTTATCGAAACTTGACTGAATACTGGTGGCAGGGGAGTCGTTCTATATTTGTGTTTATATTATAGCCTGTGATTGGAGAGAATAGAGACACTTCATTGGTGTGTTCATCGTTTATTTCTATTGACAATTCGGCCAAACACCCAGAAGAATTTTATTGGCAGAAAGCCTTCGTTTACATCAATCATCCATCATGTCTGTGTAACATTTAAAAATCTCATTTGTATCACCATTTTATGTCACTGATTCGCCTGTTTCATTGCATAAATCTTCGCACTGGAGAGCGTCACAGTCTGCTGCCGTCAGTCTGTCTCGAAAGCACCTTGAAATAGCGTTACCATCAGTACTCAACGCAACTGAGCAGCAGCGACGTTCCTGAAGATGACGAACAGTTGTAAAGTGAATAACTGAATGAGTGTGAATTTAGGATCCGGTACCAAAGTCGCAGAAATCACGAAGAACTGGACTGCACAGTTGAGAGGTGTCACCAGTGGCTCCGGTGGCCCGATGGACGCGTTGGATGACAGCTCGCGGCGCCGCCGGTTGTGGGGCAGCCGGCAGAGGGTGGTGGCTGGAGGACAGCCGACGTCAGGTGTCCTCACAGGTAGTGCGGGCGGCTGCACAGGCAGCAGAGGGAGCCCACCTTGCTGTAGAGGCCCGAGGAGCCGGCAGGCGCCTTGAGCGTCCACTGGTCGCCGCCGGCCGCCCGCCCGTCCGCCGCCTGCTGCAGCGCCGAGCTGCGCTCTGCAACAACACCTCAGCGTCACGTGGTCTACTCCACAACAAGGCCCATTTTACGTCTCGGTCAAGGGTAGCCAAATGCACCGCCAAAAACCAGAACAGCTATGTGACAGATCTATGTATATAAAAATGAATTGCTGTTCGTTAGTCTCGCTAAAACTCGAGAATGGCTGAACCGATTTGGCTAATTTTAGTCTTGAACTATTCGTGTAAGTCCAAGGAAGGTTTAAACGGTGATAAAGTATGGAAAGGTTGTCCGGAAAAGAGGAAAATCGGGAAAAACTGAAACAGCTTTTTCCAGGTGAGCTAACAATATCGTTCGTCCAATAGGGTATTTTCCTGTGTTAAAAATATGGTTCGAATTGTTGTTAACAACATTCAGACAGCATTTTCGCTCATAATTCTTACAAAACATCTTACAAAACATCATCAAATTTCACGATTAGATCACGTGATAGAAAACGCTCCGTTACTGGCTGAAGTACTGGTGACGTCATAGAAAACCTACAGCGCTGCAACTAGAAGTCGGAGCTGTATTATTGTACGCGTTTCCTCCATTTCGCAGCTTTAAGTTCAGTTTTTTCGTGATCTAAACGCGTTTACAGTTTTTATGACACAATGGAAGATGGTTATGTGAAGGCTGACAGCGGAAACCTCGCTAAAGTTGATGCAAATATGCTGTCTTCATTCTTTAACAACAATCCAAATTTTTACGTGCCAGAAATACTGCATTGTAAGTAACGCATACCTACATTTTAAAGCTAATTATTTCGAGAGATATTTTATGCCATTGGGAAAAGGTACCCTATTTGTTGATGTCAGCAGACTTAATCTGAAGTCACCATATTATACAATAAAGGGTGAAATTTTATCTTCTATGCAAGAGTGATTATGTTGGCAACATCAACAACAAGATAGAAAATCTTTGTGCAGATGTTCAGACCACATAGAATGACTAGATTAGTGTATCGTACAGACCATGAAGTAAATAAATAATGCTGTTACTGCTCTATGATTCTTGTATGTACCCTTGTCCGGTCAGTAAAAGTAATTGCCCTCGTAAATCAAAGGTTTCACGACAAAATATTTGCGCTGTCACGAGATTGGCTAATGGCGACGTCTCATGATTCTCGCTATTCAGCAACTGTTGCCAACATAATCACAGGAAGCCTCAGGGATAGTTAGTAAAATTTAACCCAGTTAACGCAGTTAAGGGAGTAATTTTATTTAACTACTTCAATACTGGTGCAAAGTGAAACATCAAATGCCTTGTGTATAGTTATACAATATATCTATATTCTAGAACAGGGACAGCGGGTTGCGCCGGCGGTGTTTTCATATCGCTCGTAGGTTGGCAACGCACATTTCGCGTAGCCAAAGGCATGTCACTTTCACGTAAACATTGCGAGCGAGACACGATGGAATAAATTTACAGCGCCGAAATTACAGCGCTTTTCTGGTTTGTTGTTTTTGTGAGTGAATGTTTGCGATTATGTGTAAACTTTCTGCCATGCATATCAGTATTTTCCTTACATATTCAAGATTTTGTTTGTTATGAATGTTCACTACTTTTGACACTGCAAACTAATCCATTTACGTTTACTCGTCCACATACGAAGCCCCATGCTTTAATTAAAAAAAAAAAAAAAAAAAAAAACGCTAATCAGTTGAAACGTTATTTACTTGCAATGAAAATTGCTTGGTAGAGCCCTGTGCAGAAGAAAAGGCTTACGTTATTTTATCTAAGATCTATTGGTGATAAAATTGCACTTACTGGAGATAAATAATCAGTGCTATAATTTTATAGTGGGCTGCAACAATATTCATGTTGTTCTTTCACCAAATATATTAGGAAACGGCTTTAATTACACATAAATCGTAGGCGTGTAACATTATGAAGTTCTACTTCGCAAATGTAAACATCAGGTCATTAACCTACACATAATACTACTTTACACCTTTGCAGTAGAAGAGAATGATACTAAACAGTTTAGTTTACCAATGGAATAATATTGTTTACTTACATCAAAATGATCCTCACAGAAATACACACATGAAGTAGCCGCTATTTCATTTGGATCTCTTCGCGCCAGTGTCAGCCACTTTTTGCGTATCTTCTCATTTTTTGGTACTTGCAAGAACAATTTTTCTGGAGTCTTGACAGATGTATTGGTACAGTGCAGAACTAAGTAATATTTGTAGGTCATCATGCAAACGTTAACGCCTCGGCTCAAACAATATACAGGTATTTGTTTATCTTACGAGAGCAGCAGCAGCAGCAGCAGCGTGTTGTATGACGTCACAGGCATCACGTGCCTCAAATGTAGTGTTTTAGCGGGCTTTCAAATTATTTGAATTTCATTTCTTTTTTTTAAAAAAAGTACTGAAATCCACGAGGTAAGAAAGCATGTTGGGACCATAATATGACATAATTAACAATTTAAAACGATTTCCAGGAAACAGTCAAATACCCTATTGCGATAAAATGTTGTACATTTCATGTTGAAAGCAAGAGGATGATTCGCACCAAATAAAAATTTGGAAGACTCGCCCGAAAAGTAGGAAAATTTAGGAAAAACCGAAAGCGATTTTTTTCTATGAATAAAAATCAATTGTCACATGGTTGTAAGAGCGTCACTTGAATACGATTTGATAGGACAAGACTTGTATGAAATAAATTTTTTGGAAAATCTACCGGAAAATTAGAAAATTTGAGAAAACCTGAAAGTGCGTTTTTCAAGGTGTTTTTGATTGAATTCAGCACTATAACTGACTATTCGTACGACGGAGAGGGTAATGCTTTTTTTGTTTTGTTCATTATGGTCTTGGAAAAGTTTTCAGTAAAAAAATGGGGACAGTTAAAAAGGAAAGTAGCAAAATTCGAACCAAGTTCCTTTTTCAATGTGTTTCTAAATGTACTCAATACTATAAGTTGAGAACCAGTCATCCGATTGCCATACAATTTTGATCATTTGACGTTCAACGAAAGATGAACGTTCTTATGAACTAAAAATTTGGGAAAGTTACCCGGAAAATTTGAAAATTCGGAGAAACCGAAAGAGATTTTTTTCCATGGAATATCAATATAATTCATCTGATTGCGATAACATTTCGCATATTTGACGTTCAAAGCAAGAGTGACGTTATTAGGAAATAAAAATTTGGAAACGTTTCCCAGAAAATCAGAAAATTCAGAAAAAATTGAAAGAAAGTTTTCTATGAAACATCAATATCAGTCATTTGATTGCGATAAAAGTTTGCACATTCGACGTTCAAAGCGATAGGAAGGCTTGAGTGAAGTAAAAGTTTGGAATAGTTGACCTGAAAATATGGAAATTTCTGAAAGAGCTCTTTTCTTTTGAATATCAATAGCATTCGTACGATTCCGATAAAATATTGCACATTTGACGTTCAAAGCAAGAGTACATACATATTAGCAATTGCGAAGCATTGGCGGGTCCACTAGTTGTCAATAAAATTGTTCACAGTTTTTGTCCGCATTGTCAGTATATATTAAATTCCGACGTTTCGGCCACTGTTACAAGTGGCCTTTGTCAAGCTGTTGAAGAATGCAAGGAATTGCTGGTACTTATATAATAGTCGGAGAAGCTGTTATCGAAATATTACGCGTTCTTTATTGGTATTTATATTATACCCTCAAGCCTATTTTCAAAAGCAACAACAAAGTATAAGATGTTCTTCGTTCAACGAAAGATGCAGTCGACAAGTTGAATACTGCCGAGTTTACGAAGTCAGGTGTGAGTGTGGACAAGTATACAGGGTGCTCCATTGATAGTGACCGGGTCAAATATCTCACGAAATAAGCATCAAACGAAGAAACTACATAGAATAACACTTTTCTAGCTTGAAGGGCGGAAACAGATGGCGCTATGGTTGGCCCGCTAGATGGCGCTGCCATAGGTCAAACGGAAATCAACTGCATTTTTTAAAAATCGGCACCCCCGTTTTCGATGACATATTCGTCTAGTTCGTAAATAAATATGAATGTTTTATTTGGAACACTTTTTTCGCTTTGTGATACTTGGCGCTGTAATAATCACAAACGTATAAGTACGTGGTATCGCGTAACATTTCGCCAGCGCGGACGGTATTTGCTCGTGATACATTACTCTTATTAATATGTACCGTTTACCAATCGCAGAAAAGGTCGATATGGTATTTATGTATGCCTATTGTGATCAGAACGCCCAACGGACATGTGCTATGTACGTTGATCGTTATCCTGGAAGACATCATTCAAGTGTCCGGACCTTTCGTCTGATAGTTACGTTATTTAAAGAGACAGAAAGTGTTCAGTCACAAGTGAAACGTCAACCACGACCTGCAACAAATGATGTTGCCCAAGTAAGTGTTTTAGCAGAAGTTGCGGCTAATCAGCACATCAGTAGCAGACAAACTGAGCGAGAATCGGAAATCTCATAAACGTCGGTGTTGAGAATTCTACGTTTGCCGTCCTCTGAAGCTACAGACTCCGGTCCTTCAGTACGTCCACGAGCCTGCCTTCTCCCCCGTTGTCGAGCTTTCTACAAGACAACGGTTCGGCACTTTGGGGAGGGGGGGGGGAGGGATGTTGTGGCGTAATGTCAGCGCCACACGTCAGACGAAAGAGAACGATCGTGGAGAAGGCAGTTGATGTCGTCCGACAGCCTATCGCACACTGGCGCCGCGCCTCTTGGAGGGAGTAACCGTAGACGCGCGTCCTCTTCAAGCGGCTATATCTAGGCCGACTTGCGAATGGATGCCCGTCAGAACTCGGTCAGAACTCGGATATGAACGAAGCAGTAACTAGGTCTCAGCGCAGCTAGCATCATACAGAAGACGACGCTGTGAGAAGAGAGAAGAAACACGTATGTTCTAAAGTTGAGTATTGTATTCTTCAGTCAATAAAACTTGTGTTATTAATCTGAATAGAACTATTCTACATGTCTACGATTCCTGCACTGTACGTTTCCTGACAACAAATGGCAACGTGGATAATACAACATATTGAATGTGTATTTGGAATGAAGCAGCAAATTGCCATCGAGTTTATGAGTTTTTCTGGCTCTTTAAATTGTACTAGGTTTCAAAAATATAATCTGGAAATATGCAAAGAATGCCGAGAGGTACGAGAGTAATAATACGAATAACAAGTGTTCATTTACGGTGGTTAGTCATACTTTTATGCATTGGACAAATTCTAAACTTTGATTCTTAACAAGAATCACAAATGCTTATTCACTACTTATAATAATACTGCTGTGTGAAACTACTGTTTGAACGTTCCGATTACAGTTAATCAACTATTTCAGCAGAGCCTGCTTAATTTCGTCCTTAATTTTGACAAAAATTATTGGCCTATTTAACTACATATTATTGCAGTTACCTACTTATTTGAAAAAGTGAATGCTTAACTACAAATAAATATGTTTATGTATAAATTGTTGAGAAACTATTAATATTACCACGTGACATTTTTGAAGATATACAGTTTGATACCTTACAAGTAGCTAAAGAAGCCATGATAGGTGAACGGAAGGGACAGAGGCAAGGACAAGGCGAAATGGGCGTTTATAACGGGGAGTAACGCCTATTCTCCAAGAATGTACAAATCATAACTAGTTTTCAAAATATTACAACGAATTACGCTAAAAATATGTTTAAAAAATCGTGCCACGAGAAAGTACTCTGTAAGCAGTTAAATATAATCAAGTCCTTTTGAACTTATGTGCATCAGGTTGCAGTTCACTTCCGCTTTCAAAACATTTTTGGATGATATGAGACATACCTACTACACTGCACTGAAATTTTGTTATTATAGACTACCATTATGTTGTTGTGGTCTTCAGTTCAGAGACTGGTTTGATGCAGCTCTCCACCTTACTCTATCCTGAGCAATCCTCTTCATCTCCTCATAAGAACTGCAATCCACATCTATCTGAATCAGTTTACTATATACGCCTCTCGGTCTCTCTCTAAGATTTTTACCCCCACACACTTCCCTCCAATGCTAAATTTATGATTCCTTGATGTCTAGGAATGTGCTGTACCAATCGATCCCTTCTTTTAGTCAAGGTGTGCCAAAAATTCCTTTTCTCCCCAATTCTGTTTAGAACCTCCTCATTAGTTACGCGATCTACATAATTGTCTGTATCCTCTTAGCACCACATTTATAGGCATCTGTACTTTTCCTGTCTGAACTATTTACCATCCTTGTTTCGCTACCATACAAAACAACACTCTACACAAATGCCTTCAGAAAAACTTCATAACATTTAAACCAATATTCGATAACCGCTTAGTTAGCCGTGCTGTCTAACGCACCGCTTTTCGAGATGGGGAGGCGTACAAGCCCCGGTTCGAATCTGCCTGGCGGATCAACGAAGGGGTCGGAGTGCCGGCCTACCTGGATATGGTTTTTAGGCGGTTTTCGTCATCCCCCTAGGTGAATACTGGGCTGGTACACAAGTACCGCCGCAGTTACACGATTCGTAAAAATTTTGTAAGATTTTACACTTTCTCACATATAACACCATATACAGACATTTGGGGTCTGTTGCTGGGTTTTATTTAGAACTAGCTGAAAATCCGGCGTCTCCCGGGTATTTATTTATTTATTCCTGCCATTTTTCAGGTATATATTCATTTGTATAAGGGCTGTATGTCTATAAAACCTCTTGGGAATACAATTAGTAGTAAGGAAGTAATAGATTAAAACTTGGTGCGTCATGGGGCGGTTTTCCGTGAATATTACTGTTTATGTGCTCATATATCATGAACTACTTGTCGTACTGTGATACAATTTAGGAGCTACATTCAACTATATATGTGTATACTGTATGTGAATTTCCTGTCGGCACAATTTTTAGTGTTCAAATTATAAATTGTAACGTCAAACCGAGAGCCGTAGTTTTACTCCATAAACAACGGAAAAGTAGTAAGCGAGAAACTTTTTTCCTTTCATCATTTTACTATGGTTACCAGCGAGAAAAAGTTTAATAAAGGTTTCAAATTATGTTTAAAGTTTGTTGCAAGTCCCTAAGTACTGTCATTCTCATACAGTGTATTTAGAAAGTCTCGCCGCATTATATGGTATTTTTTGCGATTTCTATTGATTATGACGTAATATCTTTTGAACCATGTGCCGTATGTGATTCTTAACCATGCAGCAATTGTTACCTCATGGTAAGGAATGTGTGTGCTAAATTTGGTTGAAATCGGTCCAATGGATCAGGAAAAAATGAGCAGCATTGTCGCAAAATGCAGCAGTTTTTCGCGCATCTCATTGTTTATGACGTCATATCTCGTGAACTATATATCGTATGTGATTCTTACACTTACGGCGACCGTCCTCATGGATTGAAGCTTACGTGTACAAAATTTCATACAGATTGGAACAAATCTGTAGATTTGTATGCAACACGTACAGACATACAAACACTCTGCTTTATATATTAGATGCTGCCAGTCTTGTGTTGAATGACAATGTTAATACTTATTTCTTAGTAAAGGTTGTTTCTGGCATTCTCTCTGAACAACAGAGCTGGATCTACGGCATTTCTCAACCGGAGCATAAACTTGACACTGGCAGTGCCCTGCCTGCTCGGGCTCCCTCTTTTGTCGCGCCCCCGCCTCCCCCTCCCACTATGTCCCCCTTTTTGATGCCTCTACCTGGCGAGCGGTCCCCTTCCCGGGCTAATTCACTTTGTGGGTTGGAGTATTTTTTGGCGTCCATACGTGAGTGCAGCGCGGGACAGACACCACGGTTTGCGCCCCCAGTCCCCTAGATCCGGCGCTGCTGAACAAACTGTCTAATTTACTTCGCATGCTATTGTCTGACATAAACAAGACCTCTTCAGCTGCAGTTTTTTAACTTCCCGTAAATGTGAGAGTTGAAAATAGTGCGAACTATTTATTCATAACCGATACAAAAGCGTTACATGCTTGCACCTGTTACTGGTCTTCAAAGTAGTCACCAGCGTTGTGTAGAAACCGTTGCCCGCGATGTGGAAGGCGTAGTATACCGTTAGCAGAACCTGTTCTGTTGATGGTGCGAATTGAGCGGTCTACTGCCAGTCGAATCTCTGGAACGATTCTGAAGCGAATGCCAAGAAGTGGTTCCTTCATCTTCGGAATCAAATCAGAGTCACAAGGACTTGTGTCTGGCAAGTATTGTAGATGGTACATTACTTCCCAGTCCCAGCGACTGAATAGAGCAGACACAGCTTGCGCTGTATGCGCCCGCTCACTGTCGTGCTTAGAGGTCGAGGTGATGCTCCAAAACCGAACAGTAATACTGTGTATTGACGTCTGACGTGGAGGAATGCAATGAGTTAGTACGATACCATTACAGTCGTACACATGAATCACCATAACTTTCACCATACTGGGTCTTTGACGCACTTGAAGACCTTGCTGTACGACCTCTGGCACATTCAATCTTGATACAATTCCGTTGTTCCTGTTCCGAAAACATAGTGACACTGATACATTAGCCCGCTCGCTCACAAGACTGTGTTTCCCTCGATTTTTCACATGCCGGTGACGTGGGACAGGCGAGTCTATTTGCGCGGAGGTAAGGTAGGTACGTCAACAACTTGTGCTATCAGCGACAATAGTAGATTCTATTGAATAGTGCCCCCACAGCCGTGTTGCCACTATTTAGGTTCCAACCCTCGCACATAAACTGGTTAAATAGAAATGTAAATGTCAGAAAGTTGCACCACAAAGAGGTACAACTTTGGATGACTTGTTTGGCTCTCACTGACAGAAATTCTGATGAAACAACACTGAATTTCATAAATGGTCGTGTGAGAATTGCCGTGCGGTCTGGAGTGCCATTTACGGAACGCGGATGTGTTAACCTTTGTATAAATTAGTTTAAGTAGTTTGTAAGTCTAGGGAATTATACCATAGTAGTTTGGTACCTTGGAATAATAAACAGCGGAATTTGAAATTCACTATATAAGTAAATATGCAGCCCCACACGCTGCTTTAAAATAATTATACTTTATCTTGATTTCAACACCTCTATGGGTGCCTTCACCAGAAAATAAAATTATGACAATAGACGTTTACACTTAGAGCCTAATATGCTCATGTCGTATTAAGTTAGTTTATAAAAATACATGTTAATTAAAAATAGCGGATTGAAGAAATGAAAAATGAAGTATCATTGTAATTAGAAATTTATAAAACCCTGAGACTGTTTTACGTCTCGAAAATGTCAGACATTAAAGATAAAAGGTGAAGCATTGAATTAAAATTTGTGATGAGGCCGGGAATCGAACATCTTACCACTAGACCACCGCATCACTAGCGATTAACGCCCCTCGGAATAGTCTAAGTACGACTTCCCTCCACATCACAAACTCTAATTCAGCTTCTGTGTTCCACGAAATATTGTCACAACTGCCGGCTCTCCATGCAGCGGAATAGCACCTCAGCAGTGGACATATTGGAACATTACTGCCTTTTACCTACGGCTAAGATGATATAAATATCATTATAATTATAATAGTTGTGCCAATATTTTATGGAACGCGAAGCTGAATTAGAGTTTGTGATGTGAAGGGAAGTCGTACTTAGACTTTTCTGAGGGGCGTTAATCGCTAGTGTTGCGATGGTCTAGTGGTTCAGCGCGCCCGGCTCAGGGGGCTAAACGCTCTCGGTAATTAAAATTCTGAGGCAAATATTGAACGAACAACCAAAGAACAAATTGAACCACAGAGCTACCAGACAAAATACCGTGGTACAACTTTTGCCTAGTAAGCATGGACGGTTCGATTCCCGGCTGCATTACAAATTTTAATTCAATGCTTCACCTTTATCTTTAATGTCTTTGAAGATTGAAGTGGCTGGTCGCTATGGGCTGCCGACGTGCTAACAGTCAGGAGCAGTATCAGACCTATATAGGTTTCTTCTGCAGATGGTTTAATGATTTAGAAATATGTTTCTACTTTAAAGGATGCTTCGAAATAACAGAATAAAAAAAAAAAAAAAAATCGCCGCACAATACATATTGAGCGAATATTATATCCTGAGCATTTAATCAGTCGAATAGCTATGAAAGTGTATAATTACTAGCTGAAAACACGGCGTTGGCCGGTATTTATTTATTTTATCCTCTCGTAGTCCATCTCCCCCCCCCCCCCCCAAATCTCTCTATCACCCATATTTCTGTCCACTTCCAACTTCCCTTCTCTCGGGCAATTTTTTCTACTTCTCCCTACCGGATCCTTATTTCACCTCCTCCATCACTCCATCTTAAAAAACTCTATATTTCAACTTTCATGGTGATCAGGAAACAAAGTTTTTAGCAAGACACCCTTTGCCATGAACCAAATAAAAATTTATGTAGCGGTGACTTTCTTGTTGGTCAAGTGTCCGACTCCATAGTCTAGAGGACAGCGTGGTGCCGGCCGCGGTGGCCGAGGGGATTGAGGCGCTTCAGTCACGGTCTGCACGGCCACTACGGTCGGGGGTTCGAACACCCCCTCGGGCATGGATATTTGTGCCGTCCTTAGTTGTAAGTAGTTCATAAGTAGTTTGTAAGTTTAGGGACTAATGACCCCATAGTTAAGTCCCATAGACTCTACAAACATTTGACAGCGTGGTGGGCTGTCACGTAGGGGCCTGGGTTCAAGTCTCAGTCGGGTCAGAGATACATCATTTCATCACCACTGTCACACAAGTCACCGTAGTAGCGTCAGCTACAAGGACTCTCGCGACGCAGGCCGAACACGCCCCCCAGTTGGGGTCTAACAGCCGTAAATGCCACACAAGCATCATCGTCAAACGTCGGGTGTCGACTAACTCATCAAGATCGGAATAAAACTGTAGATTCTGACAAAGTCCGTCCGTATAGCATCCTCTACCACGAACCATACGAAATTTTATGTAGACAGTGTGCTTCCTCTTAATTTGAAGCCCAAGTGTACAGAATTTCAAGATCGGAGTGAAACGTGGATATTGTCGGAATGATGATTAAAGTATGCTCCGCCGTACACTGAAAGCAATTTAATGGAAATAGTGATCTTCCTCTTGTTTTAAAGGCCCGGTTTGCAGAATATCATTAGGATCACATTTTATTTAAGAAAAAGCTTTTCCAGAGAATTTCGAAAACACCAAAACAAAGACCAGCCAACTCGGTTGAGCATGTCCAAGGGAAATAGAAATTCATTTATGTATATATTTCTATAACTACTGCGGTCTTCAGTCTCTAGAGTTACACACTACTTAAACTAACCTAAGGACAACACCCACTCACGCACTCACACTCATAGCCGAAGGAGGATTCGAACCACCCACGGGGAGCAACACGCGCTCCGCAGCAAGGCGCCTTGAAGGCTCGGCCATTCCACCGCGTCACAGTAAATTACACTGTTACGGTTGCTGCTTCAGACAAGCGATTTCCGAAATCATTTGAATTTGAATAAATTGAAGATAAATAAAACACAAAACTCAGCGATATTTAAAAATGGATGCGCTTACATGATTTTGTTAATTTCGAAAACCATGCGAAGTGACACAAGGTTGATATGGTTTACGGTAACGCTAACAGGGCCACTCTTCCACCTCGCAGCTAACATGGGTCGTACACCAAAATCACACTGGAATGGCGCGGCGCGGACGTTTGTTCAGTGCCACAGCCGCGTTAACAAATGGGGCAATTCACAAAGCGGTGGCGTGGCAGAGACGCATGGCTTCCTGCTTCCGCTATACGCTGTTTGTTGTCACCAGCGACGAGGAGCAGTTTTCACAATTTTAGGTTTAAAATTTTGTAGTTTTGAACGTAATGTTTGGGAAATAAAAAAAATGTTCAAATGTTTGTTCAGCTAAAGGGACTTATATGCTGAGTCATCAGTCACTAAACTTACAACTACTTATGAACTACCTTATACTAAAGATGTAAGACAAAAACGAAAATGTATCTAACAGCTAAATAAAAGGAATACTGTAAAATATTAAAAAAAAAGTAATTCAGACATCTAAACAAATGCATTATGAGAAAAAGATGGCAAAATCAGACAACAAAATAAAAGCAATATGGGATATAGTGAAAGAGGAGACTTGAAGAAACAGAAAGGAACTGGAGCAGATAGCATTAAAAGTAGATGATACATTAGTAACTGATGGGCACAGTGTGGCAAATCTATTTAACAAGTACTTTATATCTGTTACTGATAGTATGGGGTTGTCAGGGTCAGTAAATAATGCCCTCGAATATTTGAAACTAGCATTTACATATAACTCCAGGAACATGAATATGTCACTCATTTCACCACAAGAAATAACTTCCATAATAAAATCTTTAAAAACACAGCATTCTGGTAGTTGTGATAAAATATCAACATAATTACGGCGTGTTTTTGTGAATTTAGCACAATTTTAAGTTACTTGTGTAACCAGTCTATTATAACTTGAACATTTCCTGATTGGTTAAAATATGCGGATATTAAACCTCTATTCAAGAAAGGGGATAAAGAGATACCATCAAACTACAGACTGATTTCACATTTACCGGCATTCTAAAAAGTTCTAGAAAAGGTAACCTACAAGCAACTTCTCAACCAACCAACCTCAAATGACATATTGTCTAGAACACAGCTTATATTTCTGAAAGGTTCCGAAATCGAGAAGGGTATTTACACCTACATTGAGAATGTACTTAATTCATTAGATAATAAATTACAAGCAGCAGGTATTTCTATGATTTATCAAAGGCATTTGATTGTGTAGGCCATAACATTATTTTAAGTAAATTAGAATTCTATGGTGTCACGGCAAAATGGTTTCTGCAAAATGGTTCAAGTCGTACCTTTCTAAAAGGAAACAAAGGGTGTCAGCACAAGGGACTAGTGAATTAAGCCGACAGTCAGCATCAGATTGGGAAGAAAATACATGTGATGACCCACAAGGATCCTTTTTAAGGCCATTGCTTTTTCTTGTGTACATTGATGACCTCTCATCAGTTACACAGCCAGAAGCAGAGTTCGTTTTGTTTGCAGATGATACAAGTATTGCAATAAATAGCATGTCGAGCACAGTTCTGGAAAGATCTGCTAATGATATTTTCGTTAACATTAATCAAGGGTTTAAAGCCAACTCGTTGACATTAAACTTTGAAAAGACACAGTACAAGCAGTTCAGAACATGTAAGAGATTCCCATCCAGTATATGCATAAAGTATGAAGAAGAGTAGATAGAAGAGGTTGACACTATAAAATTCCTGCGATTACAGCTTGATAATAAATTCATTTGGGAGGAGCACACCACAGAACTGCAGAAACGACTTAACAAATATTTATTTGCAGTACGAGTGGTATCAGACATAGGAGACATAATAAAGCTTGCATACTTTGCTTACTTTCATTCCATAATGCCATATGATATAATATTTTGGGATAACTCTTCAAGTCAAGTAAAAGTTTTCAGAGTCCAAAAGAGTGTAATACGTATTATTTGTGGCGTGAAATCACAGACATCCTGCAGAAGCCTCTTCAAAGAATTGGGTATATTAACTACTGCCTCTCAGTATATTTATTCGTTCATGAAATTTCTCATAAAGAATATATCCCTTTTCCCAACAAATAGGTCAGTTCATACCTATAATACTAGGAACAAAAATCATCTACACAAGGACTTAATAGCACTTACTTTAGTTCAAAAAGGGGTTCACTACTCAGGAACACATATTTTCAATAGTTTACTAACAAACATAAAAAAATTAGCTACAACTAAAGATCAATTTAAGAGGAGCCTAAAAGACTTTCTAGTGGTCAACTCCTATTCCACTGAAGAATTCTTAAATAGAACCAAATGATGCATTTAACAGTAATCATACTGTCAGTATTATTATATTATCAACTTGCAAAAAATGTATGTACCTGTATTAGTATTACTATATTATCAACTAGTTAAAACAAAAAAGAAACGGACATGTTCCACATCCACGAGGATCTCCTTAACACGGATCTATGGAATCAACCAAGTAATCTAATCACGAAACAAACATCCATGTCCGAGGGGGGGATTCGAACCCTCGACGGGGAACGGCCCCGCGCATTGGAGCATAGCGCCTCAATGCGCTTGGCCACTCCGCCGCGGCGGGAAATAAAAATATCTTCGTTATTCAGTCATAATTCTGCAGAATGTTTGAATTGCAGTGTGCGATGGCTGAAAATGAGTTGGGAAATAAACGAAATTAAGTTAGCCAATAAATCTCGCCGCAGAGTATATACAGCCAGAAAAAAATTACATATGTAAAAATGTCGAGTTTGATTCCATGACATCAGATAGTAAGAGTACGACGTGCAGACAACTTCCCCGATGGTGTACTCTAGGTGCTGTAACATGGGACAGCGGCGAAAAGTCTGCACAACTACGGCGGCCGGACGCACTAATGCCTCCCGGTCCACTCAAAGGCAAATGGAGCAAGCAAGGAACTTTAACAAGAAGAGACTGAATATATGTCATTTCAACATAAAAGGCTACACAAGGACGAATGGAGAAATCCTTGAAAAAATCTTAACTAGAGAACGAGTAAGTGTCGTACTTCTACAAGAGACCCATCTCACAGATGAAACTATCGACCGACTCAAAATACCGGGATTCAACAATGCGAGCTACCATGGCCACGGCAAGCATGATATAGCCACTCTAGTGAATAATTAAATCCTGAGAAATGTAGACACAATAATGGCACCAACAGAACACGCGATAGGCATAAAGCTGGAAGAATTGACGTTCTATAATATCTATAAATCTCTGGCACAGAATTGGTCAATAGATGACTTATCCAAGGCTAACCACCCAGCAGTTTATGCTAGCGATTTCAACTCCCAACATACGAGATGGGGTTACCCGAGATCCTCAGTTGAAGACATTGGACTAACTGACTGGTCAGACAACCAGGACCTACACCTACTGTTCGAGCCTAAGGACAAAGACACCTTCAAATCAAAGGCTTGGTGCACAACATACACACCTTATCTAACCTTCGTCACACGTGGAGCAACAGGCTTACCCGTGCAAGAAACGAGGAGGGTCCTAGAGGCTTTTCCACGAAGCCAACACCACCCAGTAATAGTAGAACAAATGTTTGTTAAGCAGAAGGGACTTAACTACAGGGTCATCAGTCCCTAAACTTACAAACTACTTATGAACTACCTACAACTAAGGACGGCACAAATATCCATGCCCGAGGGGGGATTCGAACCCCCGACCGTAGTGGTCGAGCAGACCGTGACTGAAGCGCCTCAGTCCCCTCGGCCACCGCGGCCGGCAGTAATAGTAGAGATCGGACTTCAATCCCAGTCATAAAAAGTCCTCCACTCTCCCCCTGGAATCTCCGGAAAGCTGATTAGAATAAATACAGATCCTTCGTCGAGAAGACGATAAATCGGATACCGCCGAAACCTGAGAACTACAAAAGATTCACAAACCAGGTACACAAAGCAGCCTTAATGCTGTTTCACTAGGGTCAAGGAAGGAATACACCCCCTGCTGGACGAAAGAGTGTCAAACACTAATGGAGGAATTTGAGGAGAATGGGAACACCGTGACAGCTGACCGACTGATAAACGCAATGAATGACGAACGAAGGAGCAGGTGGAAAGAGGCAATGGAAAACCTTGATTTTACTCATTCTAGCAGACGGAGGTGGGGGCTGTTGAGAAAATTAGGAGGCACCACAATATCTCAGAGGTCATCACTTGGCACCACTGCCTCTGAGATTTCAACTGTTCTGAAACATATCTCCAAAATCCAACTAAAGACTGTTGAAAAGGAAGAGGTCTCCAGAGACCTTAACAATTTATTGGTCCATAATCCAACCAACATGGACATTTTGAAAAAAAGTGGATACAGAAGAGGTTGCACAGGCCCTGAAACTAATGAAGAAAGGAAAAGCAGCCGGACCTGAGGAGATCGTACCAGAATTCTTGAAGGAACTGGGAACTCTAGGAAGACGGTGGCTCGCCAAACTCTGTACGGAATGTATCAGTACGGGCGCAAAAGTCATCACTGTGCTGAAACCCGGAAAGACTGGAGATAACACAAAGAACTACACACCAAAATCCCTGCTATGTACCTCCTATAAATTATTTGAGAGATTATTACTGACTAGATTAACTCCGTACATTGAGGCCAAACTTCCAACATACCAAGCTGGTTTTCGAGCAGGCAGAAACTGTTGTGATCAGGTGCTGCCCCTTACAACTTACATCGAGAAAGGCTTCCAAAACAAAATGAAAACTGGACTGGTTCTCATAGATCTTACATCAGCTTATGATACAGTGTGGATCGAAGGACTACTGCTCAAGCTAACTAGAATCATTAAATGCAAACAGACCTACACGTTACTCAAGAACATGTTAACAGGCAGAAAAATTAAGGTCTCTCTTCATGACACGAACAGCAAGAGCGTGGTTCTGAATAACGGTCTACCACAGGGCTCGGCACTAGCACCCGTTCTCTTCAATCTGTATATAGCTGACCTACCAGAAACCAAATCACTTAAATTTGCGTGCGCTGACGACCTGGCCATCGCGTATCAAAGTAAAAATTTCAACAATCTCGATGAAACATTGAATGCTGACCTCAAAGTCCTGAACACATATTACTCCAGGTGGCACCTACACCCAAACCCCAACAAAACAACCAGCACCATAATGCACCTTAACAACAGAGAAGCACATACAAAATTACAACAGAATAGACATGAGAATAAGCCTAAATACTTGGGCGTGAAATTAGATCGCACTCTATCATACAACTCACATCCAGAGGACACAAAACAGAAATTAAAACCCCGATATGCTATCCTATCTAAACTAATGGGAACGACTTGGGATGTAGAGCGAGCACTTTGAGGACATCAGGACTAGCTCTTGCCTACAGCGTAGTTGAATATTGTTCGCCAGTCTGAATGAGAAGCGCTCATGTAGCTAAAGTGGACGTCCAGCTGAGGGAGACTATGAGTATAATCTCGGGCTCATTCAAGGTCACCCCGTGTGCTTTGCTCCCTGTCCTTGCCAAAATAGCGTCCACTGAAATCAAGAGATCACAGCTAGCCCTAATAACATACCAAAAAATCTCAGACGACCTGGACCTACCTATCCACGAAGATCTAAGAGCTACAAACAGGCTTAAATCCAGGACAGCGTTTTGGAAAACCGGCGAAGAGCTTCAAGACTACAACTCGAAAACATTCTGGAAAGAGCTATTGGCTACAAGTGCATAGAAGAACTGCGATTTGGTGGAAGACCCCAACAAAAAGATCGAAGGATTCAAACTACCAAGGAAACTGTGGACAACTTTGAACCGCGTGAGAACAGGTCTCGGAAGACGTAAGCAATTAATGAAGAAATGGGGCCTATCAGACAGCTCTGAATGTGACTGTGTTGAAACCCAAACAATGGACCATTTACTCGTGTGTGAAGTGTACGGCTATGATGGTGATTTGGAAGACATACACAGACTCAGTGACTCGGCCTTAAAGTGGCTTGAGAGTATTTGTAATGTAGTTTAGTACTGTAAGAGCCTTGTATTGTTAGAATAGTTGTATAAGAATATTGTAATTAACTAAAGAATATTTGCCTTTACATATGTCGAACGAGTAAATAAATAAATAACGCCAGATAGTAGATGGTTTCAACGTGTTGTGTCACAGCTGTCAGAGAGAACCTGTGTACACACTTTAATACAGAAGTATTAAGTAAACACACTAAGTCCAAGATGGGAGTGCCTCAAGGTGCTGTGACCAGTCCAACATTATTGAACACCTTCATCAATGACCACTTCTCATATATATCTACAAGAGTTAAAATTGCACTGTGTGCAGATGTCCTAGTTATCTGGGTATCACTGCCAAACAACTATCAGCGAAAATGAGGCAAGTGATAAATCGCATTGAAAAGTGGTCATATGAAAACCTAGAAATAAACGCTCAAAAACCATCTACCAAATATCTTCGCTATGTCATTCTCAACCAAAATTAACTATGAAAATTGGAGGGAAAGTTATACAGCAGAATGAAAACCTTAAGACTTAGGAATATATATGGATCAAACATTAAACTGGCAGAACCACATCATTAAAACTGCTGATAAAGCAAAAACTAGACTAAGCATACTGAAAAGGTTAGCAGGAAGTAAATGGGGATGTTCAAGAACACTGCTCAGCAATACTTACAAAACCTACATCAGACCAATTTTAACATATGGTAGTGAAGCACTTGTTACGTCTGCAACCAGAAATATCAACAAATTAGATATAGTCCAGAAGCAAGTCTTAATAGTCATAACGTGGAGAAAAACTACTCCTCTAGCATCAATGAGAATTCGGACTGGGATAAAACCCATTGAAACAAGTATCCAAAGGTAAGCACTGCTTCAGTATATAAACTTACTTGTCTACACAATCACGATCAATGGACAAAAAATAAGGAGTCACGTAACTATAACAGAAAGTAAAAAACACAGATTAGCTTCATCGAAAAAATAGAAAATATAAGATTACAGTATCACCTACCAGAAGCCACTGCTGAGAAATTTATTTTCCCACTCACTCCAGTTCTTCTTCCTTAATTGCAGCATCAACTAGATATAAATGATTAATAATAAATTAAACAGATTCATCAGTAATGAAAACTACAGCATTAGAAACAATTAGTCAGAGATACCCCGAGCCGGCTGCAGTGGCCGAGTGGTCTGTGGCGTGCCAGTCACGATCTGCACGGCCGCTGCGGTCGGGGGGTTCGAATCCCCCCGCGGGCATGGATGTTTGTGCCGTCTTTAGTGTAAGATAGTTCATAAGTAGTTTGTAAGTTTAGGGACTGATGAACCCGTAGTTAAGTCCCATAAGCTCTACAAACATTTGAACATTTTGAAGATATCCCAAAGATCAGTGGCCACACATCTACACAGATGGGTCATTAATGCAAAAAGAAAGAAACGTTGGTGTAGGAATATACAGCAAAATTTTCTGTTTTTATCAAACTTTAGGATCACACCACTGTAATTTTGAAAGCGAAATTGAAGCCATCAGAACTGCAGTAAATCAGCTAAATAGCTATTTGCACACATTTGATAAAGCAGTCATATTCTGTGACTCCAAAGCAGCAATATCAGTAATTGTTAAGTTATCCAAAAATTGCTAAAGTAAAAGATATCCAACAAATAACTAAGTCCGTACAGCAACACAACAAGAAAATTGCAATTCAGTGGATATGATCTCACTGTGGCATAGATGGAAATGAGAAATCTGATTTCCTAGCCAAAAAGGACACAAAAATTAAACAAGTTGGAAAAACCACCCTGTCATATTTTGCAGTAAAACGCATTATTAACAATATTTTTTAAGAAGAACAGAGAAAAATTAACAAAACCTCATGTGAGGGGAAGAGCTGGGAACCCTCTTGGATAACCGACTGATAACAGGCGGAGCAAGAAGAGAGGCGGTAGTAACATTTCGCCTGACTACTGGACATGACTGTTTAACCGCTCAACTGCACAAGATGTCTATCCTGCCGTCTCCAGAGTGGTACCGTAATGAACAGTGATCATTCAAAAGAGTGTTCAGAGTTGTACGATTGTAATTTAGACTTAACAAAATTGTATTGGGAAGCAAGAAGGCGAGTGACGCTAAGTCAAGTGCCGGAACATTAAAATATAATAATAATTAACACGGAATGTTTACAGTCGTAAAGCGCAGTGTCATCTCAGCGTCTGAAGCAAACAGCAACATGCCACGGAGAAGCAGAAATGCGTCCTACATTCATCTGGCAGACTGTGGCCTTCCACGTAGCGGGGCAGTTGTTTCGGAGAATCGCCACAGAATCGGACGTGTAGCGTCAGTTGTCCGACCATGTGGTTGTAAAGGTCACGCGAAGACACCGGAGTCGTGGACAGGGTTACGGGCCAACACGGACAACAGACGTCCGCCCAGTAAAAGTCGCAGAGGGCGACTAGTACAGTAAGCGGGTCCAAATGAATCTGCGTTGTCGTAGTTACTCGGAGATGAAGAGGCTTGTGCAGGGCAGTGTGGAGAGGTGCATCAAACGAGACTGAAACGCACGAAAACAATCTAGTGTAGCAGTGTCGTCAGGGGAAATTTTTATGTTGACATTTTTTAAAATGATTCTCAAGTTAACCTAGTGAACACATCCTTATAATATTCCAGTCCCATGTTGCATCTGTTGTCCTTGCAAAAGCCTGTTAGGTGAGACTGCAGAGCAGCTTTGTGTGGGCTGCTTTGATTCACATAAAAAGTGAGTCAAGGAAACGACGGGGCTGCCTCCCTTACGCGTCGTCCCGCTTGTTCCAGCGGTGCGACCACCCCGCGTCTCCCTGGTCGTCATTGCAGTAGAGCCGCTCACGTCCACAGAGCAAAGACGCGCTCACGTCCCGCCTGCGGCAAGTCATTATTCAATGTGAATGGGGCCGTAGTATGTAAGCGACGGCGAGCGCGCGGGGAGGCGGTCTTTCTCTTCCGTGTCGCTACTGCTGCCGACGTCGAAGTGTCATTGACGTCCAGAGTAGAATAAAATTAGCAAGAAGAAAATGAAAAATTATGTTCAAATTTTCAAATGTTTGTAAATCTATGGGACTCAACTGCTTGGTTATTAGTCCCTAGCTTACAAACTACTTAAACCAAGGTAAACCTAAAGACAATACATACAGCCATGCTCTACGGAGGACTCGAACCCCCCCGATGGCGAAAGGCCGCGCGCAACGCAGCACTGCGCCCCAGTGCGCACGGCTAATCCGCCGCGGCGGATAATTATGAAGAGAAGTTTAGTTTAGAGCCTCAAAATTAATTTCTTATCTTTTATTCAGAACATCCAGTACAACGACCCGTTTGAGTTAGATAAATTGTTGCTGTTACTGCAATTGATACTAATACCTAAATTACTTACGTAAGAGTCGACAATTTGCTCGAAGTTAACTTTCAGTTTATAGGGTACACACACTTCTGCCACACATCTGATGTTTCTTCAGAGACTGCTTCAACATCAACATTTACATCTACGTAAGTGTTCCGCGAATGACAATGAAATGTATGGCCAAGGGGTCAGCGAACCGCTTTTAAGGCATTTCTCTACCGTTCCACTCTCTAATAGCACGCGAAAAAAAAATACACATAACTTTTCCGTTTTCCATCTGATCTCTCTTATTTCATTACGATGATCACGTCTTCCTGTGTAGGTGGGTGTTAACTATCTTGGCGTAAAGTCAGCGCCACACGCCAGACGCACGAGAACGGCCGTGGAAAAGGCAGCGGACGACCGGCAGCCAATCACACGCCGGCGCCATGCTTCCTGGAGGGAGCAACTTAGAAGCGAGCCCTCTACAAGCAGCTATATCTAGGCCGACATGCGTCTGGAAGGGCACATCTGAACTCGGCTCCGAAGTAGGCAGTGACTATACAACAGCGCAGCTAGCATCGTACAAGAAGCCACCGGCGCGAGAAGAAACAGAGAGAGATACTTTCTAGAAGTTGAGTATTGTGAAAATTTCAGTAAATAAAACTTGTATTACTAATCTTTATAGCTGTTTAGCTGTCCATGCACCACCACGCGTCCTTGAACAGAACCTTTCATGAAAGATAGGCCGGGAAGGACTAAATACTAACAAAATACGTTAGCATTCGGAAGAGAAAGTTAGTGACAGAAATTTCTCACATAAACCTCGCCGCGACGAATAACGCTTTTCTTTTAATGATTTCCGCTCCAACTCGTGCATCATATCCGTGACACACTCCCCCCTATATCACAATAATATAAAACGAGCTGCTCTTCTCTGAACTGGTAAGCCACACTTGGTGAGGATCCCAGAATGCGCAGCAATACTCAAAAATAGGACGCACAAGTGTAGTGTAGACTATTTAGTAGAACTATTCCATTTTCTATGTTTTCTGCCAATGAAACTTAGTCTTTGGTTCGCCTTCTCTACAATATTTCCTACGTGTTCTTTCCTATTAAAGTTGTAATTCCCAGGTATTAACTGAATTTAGGCTCGGTAGATTTGACTGATTTATTGTGTGCTCATGTGGTTGACTTTAAACATATCATTATTAAGGATCAATTGCCGATTTTTGCACCATGCAGATATCTTTTCTGAATCAGAAGTACTTTTACTTCATTCAATTCTAAGGTTCTATTGCCGCGTAAAATGGCCGCGCGGTCTAAAGCGCCTTGCTATCTACTAGGCAGTCGTTCCCTCCGGAGATTCTGATCCTCCTCCTGCGTGTGTGTATCGTCCTTAGTGTAAGTTTGAGTAACACAGTAGTATGGATGGATAACCTTCCGCTTATTAAAGTAGTCTGGTTGCAGCTTCACATTTAAATTTAGTATACTCCACGCGGGAGAGTTGATTCAAGTAACCGTAACATTGACAGTACGGGCCCCAACAAGCTTAGTCCGACACTGCAAACATGCACCGGTTAAGCACTATGTGCATCTTTGCACCATTTTTTCTAAACCCATGAACTACATTCACAAAACATTCCGTAGAACTATCTCCAGATATTAGAAATGACGACGTATTACACATGCAAGATATACGTAGGTGTAAGTCTTTCGAACTTTCAACATCAAATCTTTTGGCGTTGCGAATGACGCCACGAGGAACATGAAACATGTTTTTAGACACAAACTGTTCAATGACGTTTGTTGACGACACTAGACGATTTTCTGTATTGGTTGGGTCCCTCAGATGCTGCAGGACATCAGCATTCTGCAGAGTACGTTGTCTGGAATCCAGTGACCTTTTCCGTGTGAAAGAGAATAGACCGAGCAAAATTACCTTGTAAATATCTTTATACACCTAGAGGCAGAGAATTTTACGATACTCTTGATGAAACTCATCCCATCAGCAGGCCGCGGTGGCCGAGTGGTCTGCGGGGTGCCATTCACGGTCTGCACGGCCGCTGCGGTCGGGAGTTCGAATTCCCCCTCGGGCATGGATGTTTGTGCCGTCTTTAGTAAAGTTAGTTCATAAGTAATTTGTAAGTTTAGGGATTGATGACCCCGTAGTTATGTCCCACTAAGCTCTACAAACATTTGAACATTTCATCCTATCAATACAACGCACTTGGCTGGAAGATAAAAAGGGGTGAGGTTATGGAAGTAGAGAGGGCAAAGATTGAGATGTACATAAACAGAGGGCAGAGGAGACAGACGTATAAAGAGAGGGTGAGGAGGAGAAAATGGGGAGAAGGAGTTGAAGACGGAGAGCAGCAAATTGGCGGAGTGAGGCTGGTGTACAGGGTGTATCAAAAAGGAGGGCGCTAACGTAGACGGTTGAAGGTACACGATAATAGAAGCTAAAATGTCCCAGTGAACATAGGTCCGAAAATGAGCCGTTTCCGAGATAATTACGGATGTACGATTCCAAGCCACCCCTGACGTCATTGTAAACACCGTCCTAGTCCTTACACATTAATTTGAAATTTAGACCTTACCATTAAGATTTAAATTGCATTTAGTTCACATTTCACTGACTTTATTGTAAACATCTTTCTAGTTAGTACAAATTAATTTGAAATTTAGACCTTACTATTATGATTTACTTCGCATTTAGTTCACCTTTCACGTATGAGTTACCTGTTGAAGTGCCTTCCTTGCATCTGGATGCAATAATGTGCTCGTCTCTACAATAATTAACGAATTCTTTTGAGAGCCTCTGGATCATTTTGGAATTCTTGACAAGCGCATACAACTCTCCACTCCAGTTCTTCAACCGTGTTAAGGTTTTGCTGTACAATTTGCTTTTGAGGTGACTCCAGACACAAAAATCCAAAGTATTTAGATCAGTTGATCTTAGAGGCAAGGTACTGGTCCGCTTCGACCTATCCATCTTTGGCCGTATCTGCGCGTTAGATGCCATCTCATATCAACAGAAAAATGTGCCGGAGATCCGTTCACAATAAAGTTAGTGAAATGTGAAGTAAATGCGATGTAATTCTCATTAGTAAAGTATAAATTTCAAATTAATGAGTACCAACTACGACAATGTTTATAATGATGTCAGTGGTGGCATTCGTACTAATCTCACAAACGAATCGTTTGCGCAACCATGTTTACTGCGACAGTTTTGCTTCTGTTATCGTGTACTTTCAACCATGTATGTTTCCGCCATCCTGTTCGATACACCCTATATATAGCGCATGAGTGTGTGCGTTGTCCTTAGTTTAAATTAGTGTAAGTAGTTTGTAAGTCTAGGGACCGAAGACCACAGCAGTTTGGTCACTTAGGCTTTTCAAACATTCGATCTATTTTTTGTATTTAATTTTAATTTAGCGTTATTTTGCGATCTTTTACATGTTCAAGACATTAGGTTTAATTCTCTTTGCCTCGTTCATTACATATAATAGCAAGTACTAATGAAAAATGTTCCTTCATCTTTGTGTACAGATTTAAATGCGTAAATGATATCATTGTATCCATCGTTTCAATGTTAATGTGTCGTTCCGTCTGTTTACGTAAGTGCCTTAAATTAAGGTACTTGTATCATTTAATTTTACTGTACTATGTGGACGAAAAATTTCCCTAAAACCTCACCACATGTTTGGCCAACATGTTCCTCGTGTTAAGAAAAACGTGTGTTTTCATGATGGTAAATACCTACTAACAAGGCCATATTATACACTGCAGTGTCACAGCAGATCGTAACCCATACAAGAGAATTTATAAAAAATGTCCAAATGTTTGTTAAGCTTATGGGACTTAACTACGGGGTCATCAGTCCCTAAACTTACAAACTACTTATGAACTACTTACGAACTAGGACGGCACAAATATCCATGCCCGAGGGGGGATTCGAACCCCCGACCGTAATGGCCGTGCTGACCGTGACTGGAGCGCCTCAGTCACCTTTTTTTTTTTTTTTTTTTTTTTTTTTTTACTGGAGCGCCTTCGTCCCCCTTTTTTTTAAATATTATAAATAGGAGTGGGGAGTGGTTTTTGGGATATATGCATTCGTCAGTTTATTTTATTATTTCAACTGCATCAAAATAAAACAGCCTTTTCCTGGCAGACATAGAAAATATTGAAAAAGAAAATAAAAGCTTCTTTATTATTTTCCACTCGCCTGTCGCCCCCTTTAGGGTATTCCCCCTCTTTTTATTTTATTTTTTTTTCATGGAAATGATAGGATTGTGTTCCACTGTGACTCACGCAAGTAACTTCCATGCGCTCCATGCTAACGGATGTAGCGTGTCTATGCATAACTAAAAACATTAAAGTAAATAAAACTCTGTGTGGGGAGTGAGTTTCCGGGCGGTCGACTCCAGTGTTTCTGCCGCCAGGCACGTCTTCTCGTTTTGTTGTAAGAGGTAACCGTTTCATCATGTTCATCATATGCCTCTTCATCGTTATCAAATCAGCTTCTCATACCCGGGACATTCCAGCTCCGTGGAGGATCTCGGAACGCACTCCCCAGAAAATTAGAAAAATATTGTTGATACTTCGGGTTCCGTATCATCGCTATATGTTGTTCTTGTAAATGGTTCCAGAACTCCGGCACATGTTTCGCGCCGTCGCGATGCAAATAATACACCGCCTGGGCTCGAATCCATGTCACCGCGTTCGTTTTGGCTCGTGGGTAATACGTTCTGTCTGGAAAAAGGACAATCTTGGGGTCGATATTTTGCTGTCCGACGCGCAGTAGAAAGCCAATCATCTGCGTCACCAGCCGCCATACTTCCGCAGAGGGCCCGCACATGAGACGGTGGGCATCGTCGTCTAGAACCTGGCATACTTGGCATAACGGAGTGTTCACCATATTGATGGCGTGCAGGCGGGATCCAGTAACTTGTTTGCCATTAACCAACATGTACCATGTCGTTCTTGTTTCCGTGTCAAGTGTGGCATGATGAATTGTCCGCCATACCACCGGCCAGTGAATCGTGGGGTGCCGTGCTTCTACAGGGTTGGCGGGGCGCCTGCTCGTAAGTATCCGGTAGATGTCGCGCGCTGTCGGAGATCTATTTATTGGGAGTTCTGTCATAATATAGCTATATTCAAGGAAAAACTCTCTGATGTGTTGAAACGGTGAAGCAATGTTCTGCACCATCACCGGCGCTTGCCGAGAAGCTGGCGCTAGTTCGTCTATCAAGATTCCTGACAGACTCTTGTGCTGTCTTCTCCATGTTTTCAATGTCGCGCTAATATAAAGCGCCTTCGATCGATCGTAAACGTGAACAAGCCCGAGGCCACCTCTACTAGTTGGTAGTGTCAGAGCCTCATACCGGATCTTGAAGAGGGCTCCCGTGCTGACAAAGTATCCAAATGCTGCCAGTACGCTTCGGGCGATCATCTTTGGCATCGGTAAAATTTGTGCGTAATGTGGAATTCGCGACGCCAAGTATGTATTTATATAAGTGACACGTTGAATCATATTTAATGTCCGTAGTGCGTTCGCTTTGACACCATTTCGTATGCCTATGAGCAGCCTCTTGAAGTTGAGCGCCACCGAGCGTCGTACATCATTCGTGAAGACGACTCCCAGATACTTGATCCTGTCCCGTAACGGGAATGGGGCAACGCAGTCGGCAGTTAGTCCTGTACCTATATTCAAGGCGACGGATTTGGCCACATTCATACGGCTACCCGTAGCAGCACCGTATTGATTGATCCAGTCCAAAGCCGCGTTAACGTCGTTGCCGTTTCTCACCACCAATATAAGATCGTCGGCATATGCTTTGCAACGGAATGTGTAACCACGCATCGTAATTCCTGTCAGGCGTTGGCGGAGGCCGCTGAGAAGTGGTTCAAGAGCCATGGCATATATGATCGTAGACAAAGGACATCCTTGACGAACCGATCTTTCGATAGTTAGGGGCCCAACTAATCGGCCGTTGACAAGCACTTTAGAAGTGGCCCCATGTAGTAGTCGCATCACTATGGTTGTGAAGGGCGGCGGGAAATTCATTTGCGTCATCAGTTGCTTAATGTAGGTGTGGCTGACTCTGTCGAAGGCACGATCGAAGTCTATAGAAATCAGAGCTCCACGTAGACGACATGTTTTCGCCAGTGCGATCGAATCGCGGTACTCACTGAGCGCCGTCTGGATGTTGTTGTCACCGCCGAGGGATGTCTGGTCTGATGACACCACGCGATGCAGAACTTTTTTAATTCGTGTCGCCATCAGTCGAGTGAAAATCTTGAAATCACAGTTAAGTAGTGTTAGGGGGCGATATTCTCCGATTCTTGTGCTGCGTGATGTTTTCGGTATTGGGATGATGACGCCCTCTACAAATGCTGGCGGAAGTGGCTCTTCAGGAGACATGAGTTCGCGACAAATTTCCGTCCAATAGGGAGCAATCAAGTGTTGGAAAGCCCGATAAAATTCCAAAGGTATTCCGTCTGGCCCTGGCGACTTATTGAGTGCGCCCTTGCCTATGGCATCGAGCACTTCGTCCTCAGTAATGTCCTCCAGTAATATCGCTTCCGCCTCTTGATCTAACGTCCCGAATAGCGTGTTAGTGACTTCATGGAGGGCCTCCCGCTCTAGTTCTTCTGCGGTGTATAACCGGTTATAATAATCAGCGAAGGCACGTGCTATGTCATTTTGTGACGTGAGATGGGAGCCATCATCAGTGTCAACGGTATGTATGAGGCCCCTGCGACGTCTCTTATGTTCCTGAATAATATGGTGCATCGATGGATGTTCACCCGCAACACGGTCCATTGTCCTCGCACGGACCGCTGCACCTTCCAGGTGAGATCGCATAAGAGCGACGATTTTAGCCTTAGCTCGTTGTACCATCATTTGTCGTTCCGGTGAAGGGGCCTGATAAGTGCATTCTCTTAGTATAGTGAAATAAAAGTTTAAAGTTTGCCATTTCCACTGTGATTGTTCGCGCCCCAACGCAATGAATGCACGCCGTATCGCCGGTTTAGTGCATTCTAACCACCATCTTAATGTCGTAGGGTAAGTTCGTCGTCGCCTTACGCAATTATTCCAAACTTCTTCAATAACTTGATGACACTCCGGAGCTTGAAGATGGGCCACGTTCATCTTCCATATGCCATGGCCTCGCCACACTTGTTGCCTTTGGAGGACGATCGTGCAGATATAAACCGAGTGGTCAGTGAAGGCCGCTGGCCATATTTCTGCGTCAAGAATGTCACGTTGGAGGCAGCGCGTAATGTAGACGCGATCTAAGCGGCTGCCGGAATGGCTGGTTACGTAAGTGTACCCGGTTCGATCTCCATGTACATATTCCCACGTATCTACCATCCGAAGTTCCTGTGTTAAAGTTCTCAATTCTGGGCATGGATTATATTGTGGGAACTGGTCCTTCGGCGACAGTACACAGTTGAAATCGCCACCAAGGATGAATTCAACGTGTCGCCCTAGAAAGAGCGGAGCTATTTCTTCGGCAAAGAAGTGGGATCGTTCTCTTCGTTTTTCCGTGCCGGACGGTGCGTAGATGTTGATGAAGCGTACTCCAAGTACTGTTACAGCCATTCCTCGTGCCGATGGTAAGTATATGACATCCTCCGCTACAAGACCTTCCTTTAGGAGCATCGCTACGCCGCTACCAGTGTCTGAAGCTGGTGACATGAAGTTGTTGTAGCCATAGAAAGACGGGAAGTCGTCGACGTATATTTCTTGTAATAGTGCGATGTCTATGTCTGCTGCGCGCAGCATATCCTTTAGGAGGGTAGTCTTGATTTGCGACCTTATATTATTGGTGTTGATGGATGCTATGCGGTAGACTTGTTGCTGTCCTACTCGTTGTTGGGCATGCATAGTAAGCGTGAATTGTTATTGCTGGAGCGTTCTCCTTCGGTGGTGCCAGTTAAGCGGCAAACTTTAGTTATGACGGGACTCCGTGGGCGGTGTCTCCGCAACCGCGGTGCTCGCGGTTAGCGGAGCCTGGATTTCATCGACGTCGTCGGGTTCACTTGTCCAAGAGGGGCCCTGTGTCCGGAACTTTGCAGCCACAGCCGCTGGCACCGTATTCTCTTTTATCGTGCGAAGTTGTGGGACTTCGTGCGGGACGTCAGAGATGGCCTCGTTGGTATGTCCTGGGTCCTCACGTTCAGCGTTGTGATGTTCGTCGTCAGAGGCCCCCGTACTCTCCATCGTGGCGTCCTCATCATCTGCCCGGTCTGTACGTTGAAAACTATCATCCGATGGTGTGCGACGTCGTTTCCTCCGTCGTTTTGGGGATCTCTGCTTGCGTTGTCGTACATCCGCGTCTGCATCCTGTGTGGAGGCTTGGTCGTCTGGTGCGTTGGGCACAAAAGCGGCCGTCGGTGGCACCAGCCGATCGACGTCCATAGACGTCTCCGTTGTAGCCACTTTAGTCTGTTGTGGTTGGTCCGTGTCGATTTCCTCGACTGTCATCTTCGCAGCGTTTTCATCAACTTGTGTCACCTCTACTGTGGAATCATCCACCACTTGATACTCAGTATCGTGCGACGGAACATCTCGTCGAGTAGCGGCAGAGTAAGTAAGAGGCATAGAAACGGTCGTGGGTGGTGGTGCAGTTTCGCCCGCCGGAACTTGTGTGATCCTCCTTTGGATACACTGCGAACGTAGATGGCCCTCCTTGCCGCAGCCAGAACAGGTCTTGGGCTGACCGTCGTATATAATTATGGCTCTGCAACCTCCGATAGTGAGGTAAGACGGAACGTGTTTTGTAAGATCAATCCGTACTTGTCGCACCCCATTCAGAACGGAGTATTTCGTAAATGTGGTCCATTTTTCGGGAACATGGCTGATAACACGGCCATATGGTTGTAAAGCATTGACCACTACATGTTCCGGAACCTCGAAGGGCAGTTCGAAGACTCTTATAGTTCGGATTCCTGCGTGGTCGATCGAAACTGCTCCAACATTGCCATCGGCATGTTTAAATTTTCGTCCATTCGCATGGTCACGTACAAGTTTGTCACATACTGTTTCGTTGCTCAATTTCAGATATACCACACTGCTCGTTATAGAGAAATGAATGCCAATCACGTACTCGGGATCGATTTTTAGCTCTTCTTCTATGAAACGTTCGATTTCAAATGCTTTGGGTCGTGCGTATCCAGGCGTGAAAGTGATCTTGATAGTTGCCTTCCTATATGAGTGTTCCATTGCGTGTCAATAAATAGTCACTCGCGAGAAACACAAACGGTAAACAGCCGCGCGCGCGCGCCCGAGACTCCGCGGCGGGACGTAAACACGTCCACCTCACCGCACCGCTGCCTAAAGCAGACTGCTTGTCACCTCGGCCACCGCGGACGGCGAGAATTTATACCCGCTTATCAGTAATAGTTGTTCAAGGAGAATTGTGCTCTGAGAAAGGGATGCAAGTGAACCGTAAAGCTTGTCTTCTAAACTCGTGCTTCTGTCACTAACGAAAGGCAAAGGTCCCAGGTTCGAGTCCCGGTTCCGGCACACAATTTTAATCTGCCAGGAAGTTTCATATCAGCGCACACTCCGCTGCAGAGTGAAAGTTTCATTCTGGAAACATCCCTTAGGCTGTGGCTAAGCCATGTCTCCACCATATCCTTTCTTCCAGCAGTGCTAGTCTTACGTGTTTGCAAGAGAACTTCTGAGAAGTTTGGAAAGTAGGAGGCGAGGTACTGGCGGAAGTAAAGTTGTGAGGCGGCAGCGTGAATCGTGTCGGGATAGCACAGTCGGTAGTGCGCTTGCCCGCGAAATGCAAAGGTCCCAGGTTCGAGTCCCGGTTCCGGCACACAATTTTAATCTGCCAGGAAGTTTTATATCAGCGCACACTCCGCTGCAGAGTGAAAGTTTCATTCTGGAAACATCCCTTAGGCTGTGGCTAAGCCATGTCTCCACCATATCCTTTCTTCCAGCAGTGCTAGTCTTGCGTGTTTGCAAGAGAACTTCTGAGAAGTTTGGAAAGTAGGAGGCGAGGTACTGGCGGAAGTAAAGTTGTGAGGCGGCATCGTGAATCGTGTCGGGATAGCACAGTCGGTAGTGCGCTTGCCCGCGAAAGGCAAAGGTCCCAGATTCGAGTCCCGGTTCCGGCACACAATTTTAATCTGCCAGGAAGTTTCATCAATGAAATGTGTTAAAAGTCGATAAAATCTCTTTTAAACATTACCTGTGCCTGCTTCCAGCTTAGGGAGGTATTCTTGCATGTCCTGCAGGAGCTTCGTAACATCCTGCGAGTCCTTTGAGATACTGCACAGCTCCTCCTGATTGAAGTCGGGTGTGATGGTTTTACACAGGAGTAGTTGGCTTATCACATTCCCCAAATTGGACGGTCCTGGTCGATTTTCTGTAGAAAGATAAAAAGGTGTTTCAACGCGTATCACATACTACAATACTCCCTCTCTCTCACGCACACACACACACACACACACACACACACACACTGTGCACACACGGAGAGCGCGCGCGCACACATACACATACTAAACTAGTTCTGTAATACCCCAAAGAATTACTGTCTGAAAACGTTTCGAACACTTGGCTGAATGACAAGTGTACTTGATAGGCAGAATTCTGGACCAGACCATAACATTTACTGCGCTATAAATAAGTTCCTAGAAACTGTATTAAACTGTAGTGGTACGCACTGACAAGTTACGTCTTTGAGAACGTACGGATACTTGTGTTACGAATGAACTGTCTTATGGCTCTATCTCAGTTGGAACGTATCTTGATAAGTCGTAATTACTTTTAGATCTTATGACATGGATTCTCGTGCATTACATAAGACAGATTCTGTTACGGGCAGTAAAAGACATGAACTTATTATATTGCGCCACAGTTTTATAGCCTAGTTATAAATTTACTTTGCAAAAACATAATTTTATCAAAAAAAAAAAATGTTCAAATGTTTGTTAAGCCTATGGGACTTAACTACGGGGTCATCAGTCCCTAAACTTACAAACTACTTACGAACTACCTTATACTAAGGACGGCACAAATATCCATGCCCGAGGGGGGATTCGAACCCCCGACCGTAGTGGCCGTGCAGACCGTGACTGGAGCGCCTCAGTCCCCGCGGCCACCGCGACCGGTCACAATTTTATCCACTAATATATAATCATAGGTGTTTTATTATGCTAATCACAAAATTTTCAAATGTTTGTATAGCTTATGGGACTTAACTACGGGGTCATCAGTCCCTAAGCTTACAAACTACTTACGAACTAGCTAAGACTAAGGACGGCACAAATATCCATGCCCGTGCTAATCACACTCTTATATGTTTGAAACATATGAAATGCTAAAGGTAAGAGTATTTATTTTAATGAAACACGTGAAGAAAAATTTTTAATCTATTCTTAGGACAGGTGTTGTAATTTGTTATATTTAATGTCACATATTTTATCTACGTTCAGGTGTCTTATACAGGAATTTAATGGAGTCTTCCTATCAGTTTGTTTCTAAAATTTAGAGGTTTACGTTTTTTGAAAATGAATTGAGACCGTACAGGTACAGTAGTTTAAGATATTCGAATCTTAAAGTATCATGGCTATATGTTTATATCTTTGCTGTCTGTACCTGATAATTAAGTAACTAGGTGAAAATATGGTTGTCAAATAAGAAAAATTGTAGAATATTACACAATTATCTTTTGTTTAATTCAAAATGCATTATTAGGTGCAAAATCATGTCAATATGATTCATAGTTAGGGCCTTAAAAGTACAAATAAGTCCTACAAAAATTCCGTTTGAGGGCGTTGACGCAGATAATATGCAACTTAATTAGGACACACTCGATTAGCCACCCTACAGGCCTGACTTTCTCTAAGCGATTATCAACATTCGGAATTTGGCGTCTAAATAGCAGGCCTCCAAGGGCCGTTGGTTACTGTCAGGCGATGTTGAGTAGCGGTTAGTTAAGAACTTGGGAATTTCTATTAGGAACACTTAAAGTGGAAAGAGCTAACGGGTCTGTATATGCTAAGCTGGTCCTTCCTCTTTTGATATATTGCTTCGTGGTGTGTCATTTTTATTAGGTGGAAGAGAGCGAAAGAGTACAAATAAGAGCTGCTCGTTTGGATTATCACAATGCACTTCTAGCGCAGAGAGAGCGTCATACAGGTAATACAGGAATCAACGACGACATTTTTCTTTGCGGCGAGTTCTGCTAACGAAATCAGTATCGCAGGCTTTCTCCCCGAATGCGAAAATATATTGTTGATTACCACCCAAATAGGAAGAAATGATAATCGAAACAACGTTAGAGAGATAAGAGCTTGATCGGGGAGATTTAGGTGTAGAATAGTAGAAGCCGTTCGATGGATCCTCTGCGAGGCACTTGAAAGTGTGATCAGAGAGTTGTAGATGTAAAGTATTGCAACATATTTTACACAGTTTATAAAGGTAAAACCATATTGTGGAGACCAGGGTGCGAAATTTATTGTCGCCAGCTCGCCATTGGCGACCTAAAATTGGCAGCTGGCGACCAAGACTTACATAAAAATTTTATTTTTTAAAACTACTAGAACAAGATCATAATTGTACATCCAAGCGTGAAGAGAAAAGCGGTAATTACACTGATAATTAAGACAGGCCAACAAGTACTTGTATAAATATTTTTAATTTATTACCATCCTCTCACTGTATTAGTCCAAATAACAAATCTCACCGAACGCTTCTTTTGTTTCAACAACAGGGCTGCCATATTTCCTCCATAAACTATATGGTTCGTTCAAACAACTGTGAGCGGACTCACACGCGTGGGCAGAGGCGAAAGTGTGTGTAAGCAGCGCTTTTTCCTGCTTCTAGCTACTTAGAGTGCAGCTGCTTGCTATATAAGCAATGACAGCAAGCATTCAGATTAGCAGACTAGAACCATAAAAGAAAAAAAAAATAAAGAAATAAATAAATTCTGGCACTTCCAAGGTGCCAGATTTGCGGATGCACAGAGCTCTCTGAGTTGGAGCGGGTGTAAACTCACGTGATTGGGGTTTTTATTTGTGACGGGTTCTTCAATAGCTTTGGAAGCTGTTGCAGTTTCCCTGTTCGGGTATTTCATGTTTATGTTTCATCGCCAATTTTCAGGTAGGCATTTTATTTAATATTGTAAAAACAGTTTTCATGAGGAAAAGGATGTTCTGTTAGCAGAGTGGGCTAAATACAATCCCTTGTTTCCCTTACTGACAAAAGATCTACAATGAAAAATTTTCTACAAGATTCTTGAATCTGCTTCAGAGCCTCACATATTGTGCTGTTCTACCAGTGATCACGGCGTCATCTTCAAAGTCAAACGTTTGTAAATCGATGGGACTTAATTTCTTTCGTTATAGTACTTAGGCTCAGAAACTACTTAAACTAACCTAAGGACAACACACACACACACACACACACACACACACACACACACACACACACACGTGTGCGAGGGAAACTCGACGGCGAGTAATTACGTGCTCTGCAGCCACCCCAGGTGTATTAGAGCAGCGTCATCAGTGAGAGGTTTCAGGTCTCATAACATTCGTTATTTTTTCATTTTTTTTATTTTTAAATCTATCGGACCAAACTGCGTGGTCACCAGTCCGTAGCTTACAAACTACTTAAACCTAGGTAAACTAACCTAACGATACACACACACACCCATGCCCCAGGGAGGACTCGAACCTCCACGGCGAGCAACCGCGCGCTCCGCAGCGGGACGCTTTAGACCGCTCGGCTACTCACCGCGGAACATTCGTTATATTCCTTAGGCTTAGAAACTACTTAAACTGCCGGCCGCGGCGCGCCAGTCACGGTCTGCAGGGCCACTACGGTCGGGGGGGTTCGAATCCCCCCTCGGGCATGGATATTTGTGCCGTCCTTAGTGTTAGCTAGTTCGTAAGTAGTTTGTAAGTTTAGGGACTGATGAACTCGTAGTTAAGTCCTATAAGCTATACAAACATTTGAATTTTCTACTTAAACTAACCTAAGGACAACACACACACACACACACACACACCCATGACCGAGGGAAGACTCGAAACTCCGACGGCGAGCAAGTACGCGCTCTGCAGCCACCCCGGGTGTCTTAGAGCAGCGTCATCAGAGAGAGGTTTCAGGTCTCATAACGGACTGAAGACGGCGCACAGGACTTGGCTAAAGACGTCCACAGGAGGATTTACTGATAATACCTGAGAATGGACCTTTTCCGTCTGCGGGTGGTACTTCTCTACACAAAGACAACACAATACTTAAATGAAGTGATAGAGCGCTAGACTGTGGTACTGGTATGTCCTTATGTTTCTTATAATTATGTTGAACCTTCGTATTCTATTAAACAATTTGATATGGCATTATGTATAAATATATTGCCGACCAGTTTGTCAAACTAACACCATAGTCCATAAAGAGAGAGAGAGAGAGAGAGAGAGAGAGAGAGAGAGAGAGAGGAGGTGGAGGGGCATTTTTTTCAAATTAAAATAAAGGGGTTATGGCGGACAAAGTTGTTAGACGGGCAAGTAGCTTCAGAACTGAAATTTCGCATTCTGTTGTATGTGGTGGATCGCAACAAAATAAGAGCAGAGCTGTATGGGAGGCGTTCTTTGTTCACACAGGCTATTCGTGAATGGAATTCTACAGAAACAGTATGAAAGTGGTTCGACAAAGCGTCTGCCACGCACATCATTGTCATTTGCATATAGATGAAGTCACGATGTTTTATGGCTCGGTTGTCTTCAGTCTGGTATGTCTGTGAAATGACTGCCTTAATGCTTACGGCGATTTTCCCTGACTGGCATACAGAAATCAGGATTGCCCGGCTATTTAACAGTGTTCTGATCATCCATTACAATATCATTATGTGAAACAACCACACTATCTACGTAAGAAGTGGGAGGTAATTACAGATGGACCAAAACACCTTATTAGGGAAGAACAGCGGTCAACGTAAGCCGTATTATGAGTACACCATACCACTTGGTGTGTACTCTTACATAGCAAAGTAATAACAGGCAAGGGAGTTATATCGTTTTAACAAATAGTACAAATTAGGTAGCCGCATGAAGTCGCCAGTGACGTCAGAGGCGGAGTTGTCGGGCACCTTGAAATGCCTTAAGTGGGGCTGGGCATTAACAAATGACGACATCACTCGCATGTGTCGCCGAGCGAGAAACTCTACTGTCAACAAATGATGACTGCGTCGAAATACAGAGTGAGGGAGGAGGCTATATTCGTCAGCTCGTAAAATATGTCATTACTCCATCTAACTCTTTCACAAGCGTGGGTAGTCAGAAAGTAAGTGAGCAGTAAACAGACTGTTGAGCAAATGCAGCAGAACTAGGAGCACATATTCGGTCATTACGAACCGAGCATCACGTAACAGCAACTATCGAGCTCTCTCTAAATACTCCAGCTTTTGTAAGCTTCAAGGACTTCGTCATTATAATCGATGGCGCTCAGACGGGTAGCACGCGATTCTATGATCTTATCATTGTAGAGAGTCTTTTTAGTAGATGATCCAGTACATGTTAGTAAACGCTAGGTGCGTACTTGATATGGTCTTTAGATATCTTAAACACACATAAATAAGACGAACCAACGGTTTTTTCTTGACGTTGTTCAAAGTGCTGTAGCACTGATGTTAGTCCAAATGACGTAGGACCAACCTAAATTGCAACTGGTTGGCTGATTATTAATTTAATATCCTATACCGTCGTCGAGACGCAGTCATGTTTAAAATATTTTAAAAAATCAAATTATTTCAGGTTTTTCTGCTACAGGTTGTGACGTCCTTCACCCCACAGTAATAAAGACACCACAACTACAGGTAAAATTGCGAGGGTCGACGGTGGCCTGAATTATGAGACATGTCGTAAGCTATTTCAATGCCGTGGTAGCCAACAAATGATGAACATCGTCGTTTGCGACAACTTCTCCGTCTGCCACCACCGGCGTCGATCTCGATGGATTCGGCCTGTAGATGGTCCGACTATAGATAAAAACCTGAAACCTTGTAATATTGTTTTTAGCGATCATTACTGTTTTTAATCAGTTTTAAGGTATTTTCGATACCGGTGGGAACTTCAGTGGGAAACATATGCATAATACTTTTTATTGAAGTGTTCTTCTGGAAACTTTATTCACTTGCAGAGATCGCTGTATCATATAGAAGGAACAATATAATTAACTTAAGATCACACGCTCCACAACTAGTAATTTTTATTAATTGGTAGTGCTGCAGATGAGGTGGTTAGGTCGCAAAATTTTTATTTTATGTGTCCTACTCGAGGCACTGCATGACTTTAATGATGCGTTTCGAAAATTTCCAAAATGTTCAAATGTTTATAAAGCTTAAGGGACTTAACTGCGGGGTGATGAGTCCCTAAACTTACAAACGATCTTATTCTAAATTCGGCACAAACAATCATGCCCGAGGGGGGATTCGAACCCCCGACGGGGAACGGCTTCGCACATCGGAGCATAGCGCCTCAATGCGGCCTGACCACTCCGCCGCGGCGCAAATTTCCATAAGTGTGATGACTGCTGCACGTATACAGATGTAGGTACATAAATAATTTCTGCATATATGTGTAAAACGAATATCTTTTTCACTATCTATGTAACTAAATCTGTATACGAGTAGCTGTTGTCACAAAGCAGATGTACATCTGATGGTGGAAATTTGAGAAATGCGTCATTAAATTAAAGCTGTGCATGAAGTATGACCTGTAAAATTTTTCGTGACCTGTTCAGCTTATCTGGAGCACTACCAATTAATTTGAACGTGGTCGCCTGCCTCTTTCGCGACTTAATGTAGAATTTACAATAGCAGTTGTTACACGATGCGATTACATGTGTCACATTTGGACATGAATTACCAGTGCATGCCATAATGAAGCTAGTGTGCGTTTTCTCCAGTTACACGGCGTTATTGTCCGAAGAGAGTGACAGACATTAGCGCTGTCAGCAGTTTGACGTGAACCAGACAAAAGAAAATCTTGGTGGACTGAATGAATTGGGGATGACCGGTGATTGACCTATCAAAGTGCCTCGATGGACGAGCATTCCATGGTCCACCGTTAGAAGAGTGCTACGAAGATCGCAACGGCATCGTGGATGCAGATGGTCGTCATTCGAGCAACGTTTGTAACATCGTAAACAAAGTACGAAATAAACAATCTTGGAATTATGTGTTTCTTTTAATGGTTTATTGGTTATTTTGCTCCTCCATGTGGCAAGTATCATACGATTACTCATTTTTCATGTGAGTCGTCTTAAGTGGGGCATGTTTATCTGTACATCTTCCGATAGTTTGTTTGGCATGAAATGAAGAAGAGGCAGATTTTTTTTTTCGATGTTGTAAGGTGAAGTCTGAAACTATAAAAGCTAAGTAGGCGGGATGAAGGATTTGCTCGGGGCCCAGGTTGGCAGCGCGCCGTGGAAGCTATCACACGGTAACGACGTTAGGGCGGCAAACGCCTCGTGTCGCACTGGCCACGTAAACAAGGCGAGCAGGAGCTGCGATTGTCTCGCAACGCCCGCCTCGCCGGTTAAGGGCCGGTGTGTGTTAAAGCAGAGCTATGTGCACGGATCGCTCAGGGGCCAGGTAATAGGAGCAGAGATTCTTCTCGGAACAACTCCAACACATTAAGACCACTGGAAATAAAAGCTGCCTACCTGCTGTGCGAATGTTAAGGACAAGAGTAACGATGTGTCACAAGTAACATTTCTCTAATACTGCCGATATTAGATACACGGGAATAAGGCTTTGCCCAGGGAATGATTCTGTGCCTGACGTTTCGTCTTCTACTGCTGAAGGCATCTTCACAATGAAGTTTGCTCAGCAAACCGTACAGCTGCTTATAATGTTGTGAGGATAAAAGTGAAAATACCGGGTGAGTCACCTAACTTTACCACTGGGAATATCTCGTAAACCACAAGAGATTTTTAATAACTAATTCCGCAGACCGAAAGTGAGGAGAGGGGCTGGTGTAATTGGTTAATACAAACCATTAAAATGCACTGAAGTGTGTTTTTTTAACACAAACATATCTTTTTTAATAGGAAACCTATGATTATTTTTTGCAGAACTGAAGTAATACTTAAGTAATGCCGTTTGTTACATTATAAAATGTTAATTGCATCCAGAGTTATTGTAACCGAAAGTTGACGCTTGAGTAGCTCCTCAGCATTTCAGGTGTGTATATTGGACAGAACCGAATTACTTAGGGATAAAAAAAAGGGCAGTGATGTATGTACAGAAGACATTTGAACAGCATCCCAAAATGTACATTAACACCAGAATTTACTTAAACTTACAAATTACTTTTTTTTTCAATTACAGAATCTGAAAGAGTATGCCCTGACATTTCAGTCCAATAAATGTTCACAGTGATGCCCATCATTTGCTGCACATGTTTGCAATCTACCGCGCAATGCGTGTCTTACACGACGCAGTTCGTCTGGTGTAATGTTGCCACAGGCTACCTCAATACGATGTTTCATACCTTCTGGGGTTGCAGGCACCTCACTGTCCACTTTCTCCTTTGACGTACCCGCCAGAAAGAAGTCTAAAGGTGCACGATCAGGGGAACGGGCTGGGCATTTTATGCGTCTGCCACGTCCTATGAAACACCCGTCGAACATTCTGTCGGGGGTCAGCCTAGTGCTCATTGCAGAATGTGCAGGAGCACCATCATGTTGATATCACATACGCCTACGCGATTCTAGCGGGGCAATTTCTAGCAAAGTTGGCATATCATTTTGTAGAAACTCTACTTATTTTTCAGCTGTTTGGGCGCCTTCAGTGAAGTGAGAACCAATGAAATGGTCGCTAAGTACTCCGCACCATACATTTACAGTCCACAAACGCTGTTGCTCTACCGGTCGAAGCCAGCGAGGATTGTTCTCGGACAGAAATGCATGTTTGGTAAATTCACTGTCCCTTGCTGTGTAAAACCTGCTTCATCGGTAAGCAGATAGAAATGCAACGCAAATGAAATGTTGAAATGTTTGTTAAGCATATGGGACTTAACTACGCGGTCATCAGTCCCTAAACTTACAAACTACTTATTAACTACCTTATACTAAAGACAACACAAACATCCATGCCCGAGGGAGGATTCGAATCTTCGACGCGGGAAGCCGTGCGATAACTGCAACGCATTCTCTCTTAATGCCTATTGACAGAAATTCAATCGATTAATAAAGTTTTCTCCAGGTAATGACTGATGCAACGACGCATGATACGGGTGAAATTTGCGACAATGAAGTATGCGCATTACACTACTTTGACTCATTGCATTGCCTCTAGAAATGTCACGTGAACTCGTGTGTGGGTTTACGGCAACAACTAACACAGCAACTGCACCTGCTTCTCCTGTGATGGGTCTGTTACGCTCCCGTTCGCGTGCACCGACCATACCTGTTGCACACAATTGTTTGTAGATGTTTTCAAGTGTGAGGCGCGTCGGATGGCTTCTGTCTGGGTACCGTTCTTCACACAATCTGCAGGTCTCAGCTGAATTTTTTCTACACTCGCCATTCATGAGTATCATTTCTGCCTTTACAGAGTTAGAATAAATCATTTCACAGTTCTTACAACGCTTTCCACTCTGTTCTACTTCTGACCTGCTTAAAATAATTGAGCTACCCATTTTACTACTGTACGTACTTCTGTTCTTACTTGTACTGTGCAGTACATTATCACAGACGTTTGGGAACAACGTACAACACTTATTCTGAGTACAACGACTAATTCATAATAACAGTAACAGAAAGTGCTGCATGCAGACACTGAGGCAACTAGGACAAACCAAAACATTGCATTACAGCCAAACTAGTAAACATTGTAGGCTTCGTAAACATACCCCTATAGATGCTGATTGCTGATCATAGATCTTGTTTGTTACACCACACGACTGAACTGCTGAGGAATTACTGAAGCGTAAACTTTAGGTTACAATAACTCTGGATGTAATTAACATTTTACAATGTAATAAACGGCATTACTTAAGTATATTTTCCTATTTTCAGTTGTGCTAAAATAATAGTACGTTTCCATTATAAAAAGATATGTTTGTGTTTAAAAAACCTACTTCGGTACATTTTTAATGGTTTGTATTAACCAATTACACCAGCCCCTCTCCTCACTTTCGGTCTGCGGAATTAGTTATTAAATATTTGTTGTGGTTTACGAGATATTCCCAGTGGTAATGTTAGGTGAGTCACCCGTATATAGACCGAAGAGATTTTAACATGTGCCTGACATTTCGTCTTCTACTGCTGGAGGCATCTTCCGAGGCTTTTCAGACACTGGTTCACTCGAATGTCTGCTTAGCAAAATGTACAACTGCTCATAATGTCATGAGCAAAAAAGAAAAAAAAAAAAATACATAGACCGAAGAGATTTGAACACGGACCTCCCGTCTCGCTGTCCACCACCACAGAAGGACGACACCCCACTTCTGCCTCTGTTGCATGACCAGCATTTGGACCGTTAATCGTCGCTACTTTTTTTGTTCTTTTTTTAACGATTCCATACAACTTCCTATTTCTGTGCTTTTTTTGTATTCGGATTCTGGATTAGCTATCTGCTGCGTCATCTTTCCACTAAATCTGAGGGATGTGTGATGGGGAGTTTTTGTTATATGGGCCGGGGTATTTATTAGGCTGGCAAACGCCTCGTGCCGCACTGGCCACGTAAACAAAGGCGAGCAGGAGCTGCGATTGTTTCGCAACGGCCGCTTCACCGGTTAAGGGCCGATGTGCGTTAAAGCAGAGCTATGGGGACGGATCGCTCAGGGACTTTTACACGAGGTACCGTTAGTTAAGGGCTAAGTGTACCCTCGATATTACAAGCGATGCTTTGTTTTCGTATTTCCTTAATGATTCGCTTTCTGCACTACCAAACGTCGCACAAGCCAAGTGACGAAGTTCTTGCACCACTGAAGAGTGACACAACTAATCGTTACGAACGTGCTCTTGGAACAATATTCTGCTCATTGTTAGGTACTTTGCCATCGACAATGATCGCATTGATAGTGCTCGGTACAATGTTTACCTGTGACACTGTTGTCTTAGTGTTACTGTACATCTCTAACATACGCTGTACTACACCGAGATGACCACTGGACAAAGAGCCACGAGCCGATGCTTGTGGGTTACACTGGTTGCAATATATAGGGTGCGCATAAAGTCTGGGAACACTTTCAATTATTTATTGCACGAGAAGCAAACACTGTACAGATGTAATGCATATGTCATTTTGAATAGAAACACTGAAAGCTTTTTTTCTGTCTTGTAAACCACCACAGCGTAATTTGTTAGTTCACCGATAGTCAGCGGTAGTCGCAAGCATGGCGAGTTCAGATGCGGAGCAAATTTTCTGTGTTGGATTGCGATAAAAACAAGTGTGCTACAGCTGTTCAGCGGATGTTTAGAACCGTGTACGGTAAGAAGACGAAAAGGAAGGCCATTTACCACTGGCACTATAAATTCGTTACGACGGTTTGATTTTGCCCGTCAAACAGAAGCGGACGTCCAAGTATGAGTCAAGTGCATGTGAAGCGCGAACGAGAGACATTTATCAGGAGTCCAAAGAAATCGATGCGACGTGCTTCTCGTGAATTCGAAATGGCTCCAATAACTGTGTGGAAAGTCCTACGGCAGATGCTGTCTATGAAGGCATTCAGATTGCAGCTAGTGCAGAAGTTTATTAATGATGATGAGTTTCGTTCGCAGTTGCAACAATTGAATGTGGATGTAGACGGCATTGTTGATCGCTTAATTTTTAGCGACTAAGCCACATTTCACACTAATGGGAAAATGAACAGGTATAGTCGTCGAATCTATGGTACAAAGAATTCACACGAATGCATTGAATTTGAGCGTGTTTCCCCAAAGATAAATGTCTTTTGTGCCTTGTCACGTCGAAAACTGTACGGGCCATTCTTCTTCGCAGAGAGCACTGTCATTGGCTATTCCTACTTGGACACGTTGCAGCCTCTGGGGTGTGTTTCTCGGTACACCACTGTGACATGAGTGTTGCCTGTCGACAGGGCTCGCTGCATGGTCGGTTACCTGCGGTTAACTGAACTCATATTTGCGACTAGCGCTATCAGCAAATTACCGAAAAGTGTCAAGGTGTCCCTTCAAAATGACACACCGATATGTATGATACCTGTACAGTGTTTGGTTCTTGTGCATAAATAATTGAAAGTGTTCCCGGAAGTTATGTGCGCCTTGTATATTACTGATGGCTGTCCTGGGCGGCAGCCAATACCGCTGCGGTGTAATTTCGTACATCCTGTCGGCGTGATAAATTTTGGTGTTCTTCGCAAGTTTGCGGCCAGATTACGTCGTTCTGCTGACACGATATTTCAGCGGGCCACCAGGCCGCAATCTTCAGGTGCGCCTGACGCAAGAATTGGATCATCTTAAGGTTGTATTCAGGCAGAATGGCTATTCTGATCATAAAATTATTAGAGTTTTGCAATTTCTACTACCATGTGAACCACCCACGGACACATCAAAATCAGTTGCATTTTTACCCCATGTGGGGACTATTTTTCTCTAAAATATCAATATCAAAAGTGTCTTATTGCCTTTGGTAGAAACTAGAGCTCTTCTAGGATATGTAAAAGGTGATCTGTGATTGAGGAAGCCTGGAGTATATAAAATCCCATGCCATCATGCCATTGTGAAAGAGCATATATTGGACATACAATTCGTACAATTCATGGCCGATGAGTAGAACATGAAAGGCACACACGTCTGCTCCAACCGACAAAGTCTGCCGTGGCTGAACATTGCCTTAATGAAGGGCATAATATGCCAGTCAAAGACACGCAAATTGTTGCTCAAGCCTTCCGTTAATGGGATTATGTACTCAAGGAATCAATCGAAATACGATTATCCGATCACCTTATTCACAGAGAAAAAAGGATTTCCATTGAGAAAAACGTGGAATTCTATTTTATAACATACTAGCTTATACGCCCGTGCTTCGCAACTGTTGTTGGAGAGGAACCTGTTAATATCATATTTTTTTTTAGGGTTCCGGACCTAGGTAAGCAAAAACAGAAGCCTTGTTGGATCGCTCTATCAATAAACTCAGTTCTCCTAGTAAAGATGTCAAATTTAAGTAGAAATCATTGTCGAAAACGATGAATGTTCATGTTTATACAAAAAGTTAAATTAATGTAAGTCCATACTCCGGAACGATGTAATTTCAATGTTAGGTTGTGTTCATAAAGTTAAGACTGCGGTGTGTAATTGTCTGTTTGGCCTAAACTTCTGAAAAAACTTCTATCGTTGAGATGAGAAATAGTAATAATAATAACAGCGCCATGTATTGGTTCTATGGTGTAGTATTAAATTGTTCATCTCTCACAGTAAGTGTGTGCTGAAGTATTAGTATGTTGCAGTGTCACACTGGAGACAATGTAGTTATTCTGTATGCAATGCTCCCTACTATCGAAAACTCGACGAATGCTGAAAGTTTGGTAATTCAGTCAACGGAGCAGTTCATGTCTGTTTAAATAAGACGTCATGGTGGTGTCAATGTTCGATAAAGTAAGTTTGGGTAATCGTTGAATGAATGGCATCAGTTGATCGTCTGTATAGAACTTTCCATTATATATATAAAATTTCCAGTGAATTGTCTTGATAGTATTAGCAGCAACGGCCACTCTTTCAGCTAATACATGTCCCCACGTCCTGCAGTGATTACTTCGTAAAGCACGAAGTTGACATCGACCTTGTGTAATAGAACTACATATTGAGAAGTCGGATTATAACTCTAAGTCTTTCTCTACCTTAAGTCGTCCGCACCGAAAGTAAGTAATTACAAATTTTAATTACAACGTTGTACCGAACAATTATGAAGCAGAGAGTTTCTGATGAATTTGTCGCTCGCAAGGAGGTATTCTAATCTCCTTGGTTGCCAGCGTGTGTATATTATCTCTAGTGGCAGCCACAGAGTAGAAATATCTATGGAGTTCAAATGTTCAAATGTTTGTAAAGCTTATGGGACTTAACTGCGGGGTCATCAGTCCCTAAACTTACAAACTACTTATGAACTACTTACGAACTAGGACGGCACAAATATCCATGCCCGAGGGGGGATTCGAACCCCCGACCGTAATGGCCGTGCTGACCGTGACTGGAGCGCCTCAGTCACCTCGGCCACCGCGGCCGGCTATCTATGGAGTGAGCATTCAGATGCGCAGAACAGATTTTGGTTCTCAGGATTAAGGTGGAAATGTCGTGTGATATTGGGAAGAATCTACTAATCGCTTAATTTATCTTGGTCCTATTTTGTTCGGTCAAGACGAATGTATATGTACAAATGGCCCTTTTAGCGACGCTTCCTCTACTTTCTTGTTGCTTCTGTGACACATTTATTTAGATATTATATCATGTTATGTCGTTGAGCTGTGAAAGGGGGGTTGGGATTCTTTGCAGACAATGCTGTACAAACCAAGAGCAAATAAATGCGTTGAAAGAGTGTAGTTGTCTTAATATCACGTGGTAATTCCAGCTTAATGTTGTGAAGATGCACATAACGCAATGCTCACTCAATAGCTATTTCTACCCTATCTACAATTTAGTGGTTATACTCGTCGAAAGATGCACTTCTTTTCTTTCCAGGACACTGCAAAGCATATGGGATACAGCTAGGCAGAATTTTTTTTTTCTTCCTACCTAGGTTACAGTTTTCTTGCAGTGGCAGCGGTTTAGTTTGCTATCGTTGACAAAGAACTATTCGCTTTAGGAGGATGATTAATTTACTGACCAGATCAGCATAAATTATTTATTTAAACGTGAACATAAAGAATTATTCCCCTCATTCTACGTGACTCATTTATGAAAAAGCATTTAACGGCCGTTGCCAACATCAGCACACAACGCCGCCGTAAGTAGAATTGACCGCTTCTTATGATGTATTACACCATAGTTATGAGAATACAGAAAAAAACGCAGTAACGCCATAATTAGTTATTTATTATACTATGTAACTAATGTCTCCTCACATAATGTCATTATGTTTTAAATTCAAATGTTTCCTGTCAGAAGAGGCAAAGAAATGTCGTAAATATGTGAATATACACAGTGTAATCAGCAACTCGCTGTTCAATGTTAGTTTGTATTTGCAGAGATAAGATAGCGGTTATTAATTTAAAATACTTCTGTTATTGAGGGAATTCGCACAACACGATCATGTATTGTTTCTTTGCAGCACTACAAAACCAACAGCACCTCTAGTGGTTGGTTGCTGTACTATGGCATAACCTCGAAAAAAAATATAATAATAATAATTTGCAAACAGCGCGAACTATTAGTTCTTCGGCGCACTACGTAACTAACAGTACGGTGCAATACAGAGCCTCTATTTGTTCTGTACTGTGCTGCACCGTTTTCTAGGCATTCCTAAACAGAATTAAGATGTAATAAGTACGCACAAAAATCAGAAAGGAAACTACATAAATTCGTGTTTCCTTACAAAAGATTCTTAGTTAACGAAAACGTGGATATACGCGAAAGAACTTCCTTATGTTTTAAATTCAAAAGATACCCGTGGAAAGAAGCACTTTTTTCCTTTCCATGTCAATGAAAGGCATGCGGGATGCAGGTAGTAAAAAAATTATTTCTTTGTGTCGTACCTGGGTTAAATTTTACTTGCAGTGGCGGCGGTTTAGTATGTTAACGTTGGCAACGAAATATTATCTTCAGGGGAATAATTAATTTACTGATCAGAACAATATCAATTATTTATTTCATTATCAACAGAAAGAATTATCCCCCTCATTGTACATGACTGACTATTCAAAAAGGATTCAATGGCCGTTGCCGACATCAATACACTACTCCGTTGCTGTGAAGAAAACCGTAGCCCTTGTTTAACTGTATTATACGTTAGTTATGTGAATAAAAAACGCAGTATCGCCATTTATTAGTTATTTGGGATACTACGTAAGTAACCGCCTCTATCGCATCTTTGCTAAACTACGCTGCAAATCAAGCATAGCATACACTAGAAGCTACAAATTACGATATCTTTTCATTCCCTGATCAGATTTTGATTAAATGAATCTTATATGTTGCCCCAATGTACTCTCACTTGACCTATGAAACCCCATGAAAGTTCATACAGTACTCTTGGAGATTTGCTGTACTATACCATACTTATAAGCATTGTACACACATAAAAATTCAAATTACGATACCTTTCCTTCCACTGATCCGATTTTGATGAAATGAAGCCTATGTTACTCTCCAATCTATTCTCAATCCCATGAAAGTTTGTGCAGTACTTTTGGAGATTACCCTCAACACGTAGATATACACAATGGCTTTTAAACAAATGATTAAATTATGATATCTTTATTTTCTCTGATCCGATTTTAATTATTGAAGCCTTTATGTAACTGCACGATATGCTCAAGTTACGTGTGAAAACCCCATGAAAAGTCGTAGTTTTGGAGTAACCGTGAACAAAGAGACAGACAGAGATGACGGTCGTAGATAAAAAATTTCAAATTACAATACTCTTTCTTTCCGTAATCCGATTTTCATCAAACGAAGTCTGTATGTTATCCAGAGTTACGCTCAAGTTACCCGTGGAAACCCCATGCAAATTCGTGAAGTAGTTTTGGATATAAGAGGTTTTTCATAGTTGAACAAACAGACACGACGGTTAATGAAAACACTTAAAATTACGATATTTTTTTTTCTTTCGTTATCCGATTTTGTAAAAATTATGCCTATATGTTGAGCCAAACGTTTCTCATGTTTCCTGTGAAAACCGCATGAAGATTCGTCCAGTAGTTTTGAAGATTGAAGTAAATATTGACAGACCTGCATTTACAGATTTGTTATTAGTATAGATTAAACAAAAACGGTCTACTTTTCGACCAGTTCTTTCTTAATTTACGATCGATCACTTTGGCCAACTTCTTTCGCTTGTGGCGCTTCAATACTCTTCGCTACCCATAGGGCGTGCTTTTCTTTTCTCGCACATGCGGACTAGCCTGTTCCAGTGGTGCAAAGGAGCCGACTCATCTGATGTTTCCTCAGTTCCGGCGTGATTGTGCATCAGTCGCACCTGAAGAAGAAAAATGTTTAAATGTTTGTAAAACTTGAGGGACTTAACTGCGGAGTCATCAGTCCCTAAATTTACAAACTACTTATGAGCTACCTTATACTAAAGACAACACTAACGTCCATTCCCGATGGGGGGATTCGAACCCCCGACGGGGAACGATCTCGCGCATCGTAGCATAGCGCCTCAATGCACTCGGCCGCTCCGCCGCGGCACACCTGAAGATGGCGGCAAGGTAGACAGCTGAAATATCATGTCAGCAGAACGCTGTAATCTAACAGCTAACCTGTGAAGAACACCAACACCGGCTACTGTGCTTGTCGCAATGAATGACGTTGGAGAGAATCGGGGCCGGCCGCGGTGGCCGAGGAGACTGAGGCGCTCCAGTCACGGTCTGCACGGCCACTACGGTCGGGGGTTCGAATCCCCCCTCGGGCATGGATATTTGTGCCGTCTTTAGTATAAGGTAGTTGATAAGTAGTTTGTAAGTTTAGGGACTGATGATCCCGTAGTTAAGTCCCATAAGCTTAACAAACATTTGAACATTGAGAGAATCGGGCAAAACAGTTTAGCAGTGCGGGCGTTACTCCGAGGTACCGGTACGGTCTTCCCTCGTGGTGGAGCCAGGACAGCAAAGGCGCCATCGGAGCTTTGTCGGACACTGTACAAGGCGGGACAGAGTGTGCTTTGTTACGGTGTTCCAAACGGCGCGAGTCTGCCAGGAGCGACGCCAGCCGCAGGAAGGAGAACTGCAAGTTTTGCTGCATCGGCCGACGGCTGGGCTGATTGTGCACAACAGGCGTCAGAGGAAGTCCACGCCGCGGGTATCTGCACGGCGGTCGCGCCAGCGGCAACCGCCAGAGGACACTTACAGACTAGGTAGCAAAAAACGCGTCGAGAGGCGTCTACCGGTTCCCACAACTACAGCCTGACACGTAGCGGTACTCGCGCTCGGTTCCGATGAAGTTCTATGAAACTTGTTCTATACACAGGAAGAACTGCTGCGGCGTAGTACAGAAGGAAACAAAAATACGCAATGAAATAAAGAGGAATAACGTATTTATTCAAAGAAAATACTTTCGTTCTAGTCACCGTGATTTATGATTGAATCTTGATTTACAGCAGGCCGCGGTGGCCGAGGGGACTAAGGCGCTCCAGTCACGATCTGCACGGCCACTACGGTCAGGGGTTCGAATCCCCCCTCGGGCATGGATATTTGTGCCGTCCTAGTTCGTTAGTAGTTCATAAGTAGTTTGTAAGTTTAGGGACTGATGACCCCGTAGTTAAGTCCCGTAAACTTCACAAACATTTGAAACATTTCTGGATTTACAAAAGGTACTAGTAGGGTGTTTGATAATTGTAGGCGGCAGTGGACGCTCTGTAACGATCTCACATTCCGACAACGAGGACAAGAAAGAGTTTTTGATGTAGGGCGTTGCATTCATGCTGTACTGCGACTGACTACTGCATGGGTCTGCTGCAGTACGTGTCTCTAACACATCCCACACGTGATCGATGTGATTTAACTCACGCCCTAGCCTCAGACCGGTACCAAACGTTGTATATCGATTGACTATCAACCTTAAATAATTCCTGCTACGTGCTGTCGACCAGGAGAACGTGCATAAATTGTAATAATAACATATGACCCACGGGGTAGAGTAAAAGGAGTAAACGCATAACTTTCGTGCACTTGGATTCGTTATTGTTGACAACATAAACCCTTCTTAGAGGTAGACGACTTGTGTAACGAGTTCAACGACCTCTTCACGCCGGGCATCGGCTGCACAAAGGACTTCCAGGCGACACTCTTGCCCCGCCCATCAGCCAGGCCGAGGTTCTTCAGGGCCCGGACAGTCCCACACGCCTTGCAACAACCACTTCGAGAAGAGCTGGACCGCCTCACGAAAGACGGTATCATGGAACCTATTCGATACAGCCATTGGGCGACTCCCTTGGTAACTGTGAAAAAGCCGAATGGAGAACTGAAGTTGTGCGGGGACTTCTCGGCCACGTTAAACCCACAATTACTAGTTGAAGACTATCCCATACCTCGAGCGAACGATTTGTTTTCCATAGTGTCTGGAGGGACATATTGGCGGAGATTTGGTGGAAGCACATTTAAAAATTCTCCTATCGCAAGAAGCAAAAAGCATCCTGTCGTTAATACACTTAATACACCTTTCGGTCTCTACCTCCTGAACAGATTGATGTTTGGTATCGCAAGTGTTCCTGCAATTTTTCAAAGGTTTCTTGAACAACTAATTGCCGCAATACCTGGGCGTATTAATTATTTTGTTGAGATCGTCGTAACTGTTAGAACTCCAGCTGACCATGTCAGTAACCTTCGACATTTATTCCAAACCCTCAGATCGGCAGGGTTAAAATGTAACTTGCATAAATGTGAATTTTTCCAGGCCTCCATCACTCACCTGGGCCATGTAATTTCCGGTATTGGGATATCCCCAACATCCTCACATGTCGAGGCAATATCGCGTCTTTCCAGGCCGACGAATATACAACAATTAAAATCTTTCCTTGGGAAAATATCCTACTATGGTAAATTCATTCCAGACGCTGCCCAGATTGCGCGTCCCTTACATCACCTGCGTAAAATGAACGTGGCCGGCCGCGGTGGCCGAGGGGACTGAGGCGCGTCAGTCACGGTCTGCACGGCCACTACGGTCGGGGGTTCGAATCCCCCCTCGGGCATGGATATTTGTGCCGTCCTTAGTATTAATTAGTTCATAAGTAGTTTGTAAGTTTAGGGACTGGTGACCCCGTAGTACAGTCCCATAAGCTATACAAACATTTGAACATTTTAAAATGAACGAAGCCTTATGCCCTTGACAGAGCATTTCAAATATTGAAGTGCCTTCTACAAACTATTTCATGCCTTATTCTATATACACCATCATTGCCACTGATTGTGGCCGCTGACGCCTCTGAATGGGGCGGTTTTGTCACATCAGCTACCGGATGGTTTCGAAAAGCCGATTGATTATGCGTCGAAAACCCAGACAAACGCTCACACGAGACATTCTCAGATTGAGAAAGAGGCGTTGTCTATTGTGTTCGCTTGCACAAATTTTTTCCTTACCTTTATGGCACTTCATCCCGCTTGGTGACGGACCACAGACCCCTACAGGCCCTTTTTTCTCCAACATCGCCATTTCCGACAAGAACGTCACATCGGTTACAACGTTGGGGGGGCCCTTTTTTATCCAGATTCTCTTACAACATTGAGTTCAGGAAAACATCCCAACACGCAAATGCCGATGCAGTGTACCGTCTTCCTTGCGGCCCGGACCTCATGTTTGATTGTTCAGAACTATTAATCTTTCAACTGGCTGAGGACGTCGAAGAAATATTGAAAGCATTTCCCATCACGAGTGATAAAGTCGCCACGAGGGTCTCAGCATGGTCCGCAAGTACACGACGGCAGGATGGCCCTCCGCACCACCTCCAAGGGAGCACACGGAGCTGAGGTTCTACTATTCCATAAGACACCAGCGGTAGTCAACGGAGTTCTCCTCCGGGAAGAACAAAAAATGTTGAATTGTTTGTATAGCTTATGGGACTTAACTACGGGGTCATCAGTCCCTAAACATACAAACTACTCCGACCTTGCAGCCAGCGCTGATGCTACCTGATGCTCCAATGCCCCCAGAGTCACAACAAGCGGACCCTGTCACGCCGCCATCACAGATCAGGCGGTCCTTGCTGTGGCAGCTCTGACCGTATTGAGTGCTCGCATAACAGGCAGCCAAGGCGGGGTGCTGAGCTCCCTTTCGTAAGCACTCACACCTAATCACATAAACATAAACAGCGGTCAACAGCAAAAGAAACGGCGCTGTACAGAGGCACTACATTACGATCAGTCATGTGACAGTGCCCAGCCAATGACAGAGCAGTAACCGGTTGTAGTCCTCCGCCGATGCCGGCTTCATAAGCGCACCGACGGAGTGTGGAGGGCAGTGCATACTCATCCACCGGCCGCTCCACGCCGGATCCAGCTGCCGCCGCACTAAGCGTAGTTAGCGCAGTAGTGTAATTGTTTTGCCTTGGCCTAGCGCCTGTTTATATGTTGTCACTATCATACTTGTTGTTCTGTTGTCGCCGGCCGCGGTGGCCGAGGGGACTGAGGCGCTCCAGTCACGGTCTGCACGGCCGCTACGGTCAGGGGTTCGAATCCCCCCTCGGGCATGGATATTTGTGCCGTCCTTAGTGTTAGCTAGTTCATAAGTAGTTTGTAAGTTTAGGGACTGATGACCCCGTAGTTAAGTCCCATAAGCTATACAAACATTTGAACATTTGTTCTGTTGTCCCTACGTGACTATCTGTTTTCTTCACGTTGTGTTGCTGTATGCCCAGGAGGTTCTTTTGTTTAATAATTTGAGGAGTTGTTGTTTCTCCTGCAGATCGCAGGACTTAACAGTCTTGACGCCTCTGAGGATTGTAACCATATTCCGTTGCTGTAGGGTTCCACCACTTATTTAATCAGTACCAGAAGTCTGACAACAACCACACGGAAGAACCTGGATATATTCACATCATGACATTTACTCTCTCGCACAAGGCTGTTTTTTCTCAAGGGGGGGGGGGGGGGGGGGAAAGAGTGTCATGCCATTAGGCAGAGCCGCTAGCAAGCGGACCACCATATGGACGTCCGTGCGGAACAGGCAGCAGCTGACCAGGCGTTTACCAGAGACGCCGGCTGTGACTTGTAAACATCGACCAGACAGGAAAAGTCGACTTTAATGTCAAAGAGATAAAGAGGGCAGTATATTTTGCAGGGGTTGCTGTCACCGGACTCGTACAATCGAGGATCCCTCCTCCGACTGCTGATTGGCCGCAGCCCTCGCTAAGCCAAAGTGTCTACTACAACACTTTACAATTTTGTTTTCTTTGTACAATACGCATCCATTGAAATATTCGTAATTCACATAACTCATTTACAGAGAATAATTAGTCAACTTGCACACTATATACACACACATAGGCTATACGTATTTCTCATACTACATCAGTTTGTAAGTTTAGTCCCTGCAGTTAATTCCCATTAGCTTAACAAACTTTTGAACGTTTTCTACTGGTCTCTTCCACGTATACAAACTTCTTTCGTGATTCTTAAACTAAGTGTTTGTTATGATTAAATTGTGTTCCGTGCAAAATTGTACCAGGCGGGTTTCTCTTTCATTGCTTTTTCCCAGTCCATATCAACCTACCGTTTTTTCTTCCATTCCTTTTCATACTACCGAATTTCAGTCTCCCATCACAATTAAGTTTTAAGCTCCCTTCATTGCCTGAATAATTTCCTTCACTTCCTCATACATTTCTTCGCCCTCATCATCGGCAGAGCTAGTTGGCATATAAACCTTTACTACTGTGATCGGTGTTGGCGTCGTATCTATGTTGACTACGATAATGCGATCACTGTATTGCTTATAGTAGGTTTACCCGCCTTCCTGTTTTCTTATTCATTATCAGACTTACTCCTGTAATACCCCCAAATGATTTAGTATTTATAATACTGTACCCACTTGACCAGAAATCCTGTTCCTCTTCCCACTGTACTTCACTAATCCCCACTATATCTAACTTCAACCTATCCATCTCTCTTTTTAAATTTTCTAGCTTCCCTACCCAATTAACGGCTCTAACATTCCACGCTCCGATCCGCAGAATGCCAGTGTTGTCTTTCCTGATGACAACATCCTCCTGTGTAGTCCCCGCCCGGAGATCCGAATGGGGGACTATTTTACCTCCGGAATATTTTACCCGGGAAGATGTCATCATCATATGTTCATACAGTAGAGCTGCATGTCCTTGGGAGAAAAGTAACGCCTTTAGTTGCCCTCCGTTTTAGGCCGTTCGCAGTAACTGTGTGGCAAAGCCACATTAGTTTACGTTACAAGGCCAGCTTAGTCAATCATCTAGAATGATGCCCCTTCAACTACTGAAAAGGATGCTGCCCGTCTTTAGGAACCACACGTTTTTGTGGCCTCTCCTAAAATACCCCCTCCTCGCCCCTCCACTGTGGTTGCATTTACGGACTGCTATTTGTTTCGCTGATGCATGCAAGCCACCCCACCTCGGCAATGTTTGTGGTTCATGGGGGTAATGTAGCGGTAAGTATTTTTGGGCGTTATGATGTCTCATTAGTTTTTGTTCTTCAGACTTAAGGTAGCAAGTGAACAACGCTTTACATTGTAGTGTAAGGGTGTGCAGGAAGAGAAAGATGAGTCTGTCGCCGAAGAATCCGTGCCAGTGCGAAATACTACATTCCTTTGTGGTAAAAAGAAAGAACAGTCCCTCTTGCAGCAGCACATCCAAAATGGAACTTAAATCGTTGCAAGCGCATGGATGTTCTCGCTTGAAATATGAACGAAATCTTTATGGATGGCAAAATGACGTCAAAAGATGAGGGATGGATGCCGATATGTGGACCACCATACGAACGCTGCCTTAAAGCTCGGTAAAATTTGGAGTAGGTAATACATTGTATAGCAGGGGTATTTCGCCGTTTAATTATTGTTTGTGTCAACGAAAAATGTATATAATAATGACAAATCACCCAAGGATTATACGAATCAAATATGCAACTAATGACGATTTATTCATGTCTAGATGATTACGAGGACTCTGCAACAGTGGGCTATAATTGTTGCGTTCCCGTTTGTTTGGGATAATTTTCAGTTCATAGCCATGTAGAAATGGGTAAAAAAACCAACAAACCACGGTATCAGACGGTGTAAGACTACGAAAATTATCAGCTTAAGAGAGTACGCCACGATGGAGGAGGTACTGGTAGCCGAGAGCAGTTCGGGATTCAAAAGCGACTCGTCGTTCCTGATTTCGACCCTGATTACGTTATGCATACCGATCAAATGAGATTTAAACAAAATTAGCCACTCTTATACCGCGTAGTATGCCCTAAATTCACGAGGGAAAATCTTACCGTACGTGTTTTTGTGTATGCATGCAGATTCAGTTAAATTTGTTTCGATCGTTAAAACAAGTGTTGAATCGTTGCGTTTAGATTCAAAAATGTGATTGTGATCTGCAGAAAATTGGGATAATTTACGAAGCAACTGTACGAAAGCTTTTTTAAAACGCGTTATTTCGTCGTACGTAGTCAAAAGAAATTAATTTTCATTGCCAATTCAAGGGGTGGACAAACTGATCAGACACTCTACAATAGTAGCTTTATTGACGAAACAAAAGAATGAGCTTTCACTAGCAAAGTTATTTCATCCAAGTGTACCGCAGTGTACCAACAGTTCGATGAGTACTTTTACCGTCAAGCAAAACTCTTCATTAAAAGAGAACACGAGGATTCCGAATTGTTATCAACTAATCGCGAAATCGCTTCACGAGAGGACTCGATACCAATAAATTCGTTACTGTGGCATTAGTTCGGCGCACCAGCCTCCATTCCCATGATTAAGTATGCCTGGTTTGCGTCGCAATTAATTGACGACCGAACAATGTTCATGAACGACCAGCGTTTCCCGGTATTGCTGATGAAAACGCCGTGTGCCTGTAAAGCGATAGCATTTATTAGCTGCGCTTTCGCTGTTTCTGTGACACTTATCACCAAGCATTTTGTACACCTGTGGAAGATAGTGACGATGGCGACAATGAATGAATAACACTGCGCATTAAGTAAAATAATGAGTGACTACTGTGTTATATATTATTATCCTGACCATTTACTGCAGCTTGAACATTAGAATGGTTATCAAAGTATAGAAACATTCGATCATCTGATAGGTGTGAAATACTAATGTTCCGAGCAGGACGTGAACTCTGGTCATCTGCATGCCAGCCAATCGCCTCTCCGGCTACGTCATGTTGATTCGCGCGGTGATGTTGACAGTATACAGATCTACCAGTTTCGCCTGGGAATATGATCTCTATTTTTATGGAAATCAAGACCCATTGTAATAAATACTTTTAGCTTCGTGATTTTCAGGAATTCACTTACAACATCCCTGGGATGCATGACAATCAGTCGTACGTGCGTTCCATTACAATTCTTATATAATATTCTCGCATTTCCCCTTCTAAGATGAATTCTACAGATCTGTAATTTTACGCTTTCCTTATATGATCAGGCACATTTACACTGAAGAGCCAAATAAACTATTATAGGCATGTGTATGCACACACAGAGATATGTAAACTCTCAGAGGATGTCGCTGCAGTTCTCAACGCCTGTGTAATAGAACACGTGTCTGGCGCAGTCACTGCTGCTACAAGGACAGGTTACCACGACTTAAAGTGGTGCTATAGTAAGCGCACGAGAGGTGGGACACGGCGGCTCCGAGGTAGTGATGAGGTGGGGATTTTCCCTTGCGACAATTTCACGAGAGGATCGTCAATATCAAGATCATAGTAAAACATCAAATCTCCGACATCGCTGTGGTCGGAAAAAGATCCTGCAAGAACGGGACCAACGACGACTGAAGAGAATCGTTCAAAGTGACAGAAGCGCAACTCTTCTGAAAACTACTGCGGATTCCAATGCTGTCAGCAATAAGGGACAGCGTGCGAATCACTGAACGAAACATCATCGATGTTTAGGAGCAGAAGGCTCATTTGTGTTCTGTGTTGATAGCACGACACAAATTTCTACGCCTTGCCTGAGCTTGTCCGTAGCGACATTGGACTGTTGATCCCAGGGAACATGTTTCCTGGTCTGACGAGTCTCGTTTCTAATTGTATTGAGCGAAGGAAGGAAGGAAGTTTAGAGTTTAATGTCCCGTCGACAGCGTGGCCATTAAAGTCGGAGTTCACGCTCGGATGTTTGGGTAAGGATGGGGAAGGAAATCGGCCGACCCTTTGAATGGAAACATCCTGGCATTTGCCTGGAGTGATTTAGGGAAATCACGGAAAACCTAAATTTGGATGGCCGGGGGACGGACGTATCTATGAATCCATAGATAGACCTTGCATGTCACCAGAGCACTTTTCAAGCTGACAGAGGCTCTGTTATGGTGTTGGGCGAGGGCGTGTGGTGTTGGAGTGATATGGGACGCCTGAAACCTCTAGACTGACAAGTGACACTATCTATGCATCCTGGCAAATATACTTACTCATTCGTGTCCATTGTGCATTACGACTGACTTGGGCCATGTCAGCTGCACAATTCGACAATCTACAGGGTACCGCTGAGGGGGCGACTTTGCCGAAAGACCATTTCACGAGAGCACTGTGCATATCGTAATGCGGTAATTTACCATTTAGTAAAAAAGTATTCATTGCACAAAAGCGTGTAATCAAAATAATTGCTGGATCCCATCTAAGATCATCCTGCAGACACTTATTTGAAGAGCTAGCGATCTTTACAGTACTTTCACAGTATATATATTCACTCATGAAATTTGTTATTACCAATCCCACCGAATTCAAAACCAATAGCAGTGTACATAACTACAACACTAGGAGAAGAAATGATCTTCACTATTCAAGGTTAAATCTAGTTTTGGCACAGAAAGGGGTGAATTATGCTGCCACAAAAGTTTTTGGTCACCAGACAAACAGCATCAAAAGCCTGACAGATAACCAACTAGTATTTAAAAATAAATTAAAAGAATTTCTGAATGCCACTCCTTCTACACTATAGATGAATTTTTAGATTTATATTAGTAAATTTGAAAAAATAAATAAAAATAAATTGTGTCATGTAATATTCAGTACAAAGTAATAATTTGTAAAGGCACCTTTCATTAACCTGACACGTTCCACGAAATGTCGTATTCATGATCTATGGAACAAGTACTAATCTAATCGAATCATCAAATCTCCGACATCGCTGCCGTCGGAAAGAGATCCTGCTAGAATGACTGAAGAGAATCGTTCAACGTGACATAAGTGCAACCCTGTTGCAAACTACTGCGTATTTCAATGCCGGGTCACCAACAAGTGTCAAGGTGTGATCCATTCAACGAAACATCATCGATATGGGCTTTCGCAGCCGAAGACCCCCTCGCGTACCCTTGCTGACTGCACGACACAAAGCTTTTCCCCTCGCCTCGGCACGGCCCGTCAGCATCGACATTGGACTGTCGACGACTGGAAACATGTCGTTAGCTATGACGAGACTCGATTCGACATGTCTGGAGGAACCTCATGAATTCTTGGACCCTTCAAGTCATCAGGGGCTGTTTAAGCTGATGGACGTTCTGTAGTGGTATGGGGCGTTGCAGTAGGAGTGATATGGGACCTCCGATAAGTCCATAAACGATTATGACGGGGGACACTTACGTACGCATCCACTTGCATCCACTTGCATCTTGCATCTTTTAATGTCCACTGTACATTCCGACGCACTTGGACAATTCCAGCAGGACAATGCCACACGTCCCATGTCCAGAATTACTACAGCGTGCCTCTAGGAACAATATTCTCCCACTGGCCATCACACTCCCTATATATGAACATTATTGAGCATATCTGCTATTCAGTAGAGATCTCCTCCCACTCGTACTCTTACGGAGATACAAAGTATCAAGAGTAAGAAAATAAACTGTCATTTGTAGAATGTGGATATCAGCCTTTACGATGTCCATAAACAAATTTTTTTCACAGTAAAATTTTCTTAAAATGGAGTGATTAGTATGCCTAAAGGATCGTCAACTCCTCTCGGACAGAAGTGAGCAAACCATATGGATTCACCAATAGGATATGGAACCAGTACCTCAAGAATACATTGAGATCCTCTGATGCTCTGGCTTTAAAAAATATCGATCTCCTTTGAATATCATACGTCGCTATGTAACATCTAATATCAATGTTGGACATGTCTACGCTATGTACTTTTTATCTTTGCAAATCCTTTAAAATATGTTGCGATACCGTAGATCATTTGACGCTGCACGGTAACTGTAACGACTATTGTAGGTAAAATCATCCTTTAATTGATCGAAAAGTATCAAATTGTAAGATGTCGAAAAATCCTATGTTTTTGTCGAATAGATTTCTTAAGACCAGATTGCAAGTTTTATATCGGCTAGAACGTCCTCAGCAGAATCACCACTTTTGGTACACAAACATCATGGTTGCTGCAGCGTATCTCGATAACGAATAAAGATTTTCGAAAACTGATAAATGGCGTTGCAGGGCGCGTGTCAGTAGTAACGACGATATAGTTGCTTTGTCCGTCCTGGACGGCAGGTCGTATTGTTAGCTGAGAGTCCTCTTGATTAGGCCCAATATTAAGATTGTAGCCGCAGTCTGGGCCGATGAGAACGTTTCTGGTGCAAATTTCGATGGCACCTTTACAACGCTGTCCCAGTATTTGGAACTCTTTGGCAAAATCCTCGTCTGTTCGAACTCCACGGCGTGATTCTCGGCCAAAAAATATTCAGCGACCGCCGGCTTACTGGGATACATTGTTCTGGTACCTCTGTTATTTTCGCCAACGATCTTCAATGGTGCTCACTGTCTGTCCAATTTATGTATTCCCACATTCACACAGAATCTGTTACACATCATCCTTCAGCTAACTGACATTATCTTTGACTCTCACCACCATTACTAGTGTTTTATTGGGAAGGCAGAAGATACACTGGTCAAAAAATGTAGGGTATCACGTGAGATATCATACACAATATATCAGATGATCAAAAAGTCAGTATAAATTTGAAAACATAATAAATCACGGAATAATGTAGATTGAGAGGGAAAAATTGACACACATTCTTGGAATGACCTGGGGTTCTATTAGAACAAAAAATGTTACAAAATGTCTGACAGATGGCGCTTTATCTGATCAGAAAAAGAAAAGCAATAAGTAGCGTAACAAATTAATACATAGCAAAGACGATGTACTTTACAGGAAATGCTCAATATGTCCACCATCATTCCCGATTAATAGCTGAAGTCGAGGAATAATGTTGTGAACAGCAAAAATGTTCAAATGTTTGTATAGTTTATGGGACTTAACTACGGGGTCATCAGTCCCTAAACTTACAAACTACTTATGAACTACTTACGAACTAGGACGGTAAATATCCATGCCCGAAGGGTGATTCGAACCCCCGACCGTAGTGGCCGTGCAGACCGTGACTGGAGCGCCTCAGTCCCCTCGGCCACCGCGGCCGGCTTGTGAACAGCACTGTAAAGCATGTCCGGAATTACGGCGAGGCATTGGCGTCGGATGTTGTCTTTCAGCATCCCTATATATGTCGGTCGATGACGATACACTTGAGACTTCAGGTAACCCCAAAGCCAATAATGGCATGGACTGAAGTCTGGGGACCTGGGAGGCCGATTGATTTATAATTTTTACTCAATCTTGCGTTCGAGTACGAATGACTATGGACCTGCTGTAACTCCATCTGGTATATATGTAATAAACAGAGAACGTTATAAAAATGTAAATGTTACTTTGTTTGCCGCGGCGAGTTAGCCGTGCGCACTGGAGCGTCGTGCTGCCGTGCGCGCGGCCGTTCGCCGTCGGGGGTTCGAGTCCCCCCTTGGCCATGGATGTATGTGTTGTCCTTAGGCTAGTTTATCTTATTTAAGTAGTTTGTAAGCTATGGACTAATAACCCAGCAGTTAAGTCACATAGATTTATAAACATTTGAGTATTTAAACTTATTAGAAAAATGAGCTTTTTGTTTTATCATCAGTCCTCTTAAATAAGCCGCATCTATGCTTGGCCGGTTTCAACAAGTAAGTACATCATTAATAAATATCCTATCAAAAGGAGGGGGGAAGAGATGTTCAGGAGGAAGGAAGCTTATGGTTTAACGTCCTGTTGACAGGTAGGTCATTAGAGACGGAGCTTACCCTCAGAGTTTCGGGTAAATATGAGGAAGGAAATAGGGCCGCGGTGGAGCAGCCGAGCGGTCTAAAGCGTCTTGCTGCGGAGCGCGCGTTGACTTGCCGTGGAGGTTCGAGTTCTCCCTTGGGCATGGGTGTGTGTGTTTGTCCTTAGGTTAGTTTACCTAGGTTTAAGTAGTTTGTAAGCTACAGACTGATGACCACGCAGTTTGGTCCGATAGATTTACAGACGTTTGAACATTTTGAAGGAAATAGGCCGTGCCCTTTGAAAGGAACAATCCCGGCATTCGCCTGGAGTGATTTAGGGAACTCACGGAAAACCTAAATCAGGATGGCCGGAGGTGGATTTGACCCCCATCCTCCCAAATGCGAGTCCAATGCGTTACCCCTGCGCCACCTCGCTTTGTGAGAGATGTCGAGAGACAGGGAGGATGGATAGAGGAAGGAGAAGGTTGTGGAGGTCGAGGAGGAGAAGCTGGATGGGGAGGAGGAGACAGGATGGAGGATACGGATGGAGAGAGGAGAGAGGCATAGGTCAACAGAGAGAAGGGGAGAACTGGAGGAAGTAAATGCCGAGGCGACTGCAGGATTGGGTTGGTGTTGGGTGTGGACTCACCGTAGAGGCTGGACATGTCCATGGGCACGACCTGCACCAGGCGGCGGCACTTGTCGAGCTCGCGCAGCAGCAGCTGCGAGATGAAGAAGGCCAGCACCAGGTGCGGGCTGTCCGCCGGGATGCCCTCCGCCACCGCGCTGCAACACACACCACTCTGACGCCGCGTCTGGCTGGCTGTGCTCATTTCACAGCTAACTGCCCGCAGAACTAGAGACTTGCAACTTTCCACATAGTTAGCGTGACCGTATTTTCATACAAAAAAAGCTTCCTCTACCGGTTATGCAACATAATAATATGAAATGTACGTCACCTGTTTTATTTCCTTTTTGTAACTGATTAACGGAACATCCATGAAGTACGTCGTCCTTTCAACATCTTCACTCTAAATAAACAAGTGACTGGTTATATATATATTTTTTGACGAATTACAACGTTCAAATGAATGAAATAAATCGCAATTTGTGATGTTATGGCTTCACTGTATTAGGTTTAGATGTAATACCAAACTGTGGCGAATGAAAATTTGTGCCCGGCAGGGATTCGAACCCGGGATCTCCTGCTTACTGGGCAGATGCGTTGACCATTCCGCCACCGAGTGACCAACCCGACTGCAGAGGACTCTTCCCTGCACGTCTCCCGCCACACACAAATCTCCATTCGCCACGCTTTCTCTTTCCTATACCACAGCCTATTTATTCTATAATGCTCGCAGCCACAATACTGTATTCCCGCATCAGGAAATAGGCTGTGGTATAGGAAAGAGACAGCGTGGCGAATGGAGATTTGTGTGTGGCGGGAGACGTGCAGGGAAGAGTCCTTTGCAGTCGTGTTGGTCACTGTATCCTCGGTGGCGGAGTGGTCAACGCGTCTTCCTAGTAAGCAGGAGATCCCGGGTTCGAATCCCGGCCAGGCACAAATTTTTTGTTGGGTATTCCATCTAAACCTAATACAGTGAAGCCATAACATCGCAAATTGCGATTTATTTCATTCATTTGAACGCTGTAATTCTTCATAAAATATATGTATATAACTAGTCACTTGTTTATTTAGAGTGAAGATGTTGAAATTATGACGTACTTCATGGACGTTCCGTTAATCAGTTACAAAAAGTAAATAAAACAGGTGACTAGTTGACCAGAGCGAATAATTCGCACTTTATCCTGATCAGTGAAACATAGATAAGATAGTAATGGGGAAAACGTAGATGCAAGTACATATGTATAAAAAATAATAAACTTTGAATGGTAGTAACAAATATTGGTCTCATTGTAAGAAAATGTATATAATTAAATACAATATGTTTATATTCACTGACTGAATATTTCACACATTATGAATGAAATACACAAGATAATTGTGAGATATTCTGCAAATTTATTGGTTTAAAAATCTGTTTTCGGCCGTTACGCCATCACCAGGTAAACATTACAAGTTTAAGTTTCAAAGATCTCGACTTGCTAGATATATAAGTTTCAAAGGAGACTAGTGTTTCGGTTTATAACTAGCCTGCGGGAAATATTACAATTCAAGTTGTGGTGTAAATTCCTGACATTGATAAAATACGTGAAATTATAATTTCTATTGTTTCACTTTACATTTCTTAGGATAACGTCATAATCTATTATATTGTCACGTATTTCATCAATGTCAGGAATTTACACCACAACTTGAATTGTAATATTTCCCGCAGGCTAGTTATAAACCAAAACACTAGTCTCCTTTGAAACTTATATATCTAGCAAGTTAACATCTTTGAAACTTAAACTTGTAATGTTTACCTGGTGATGGCGTAACGGCCGAAAACCGGTTCGTAAGCCAATAAATTTGCAGAATATCTCACAGTTATCTTGTGTATTTCATTCATAATAAAAATATGTTTAATTGCGAAACATAAAAAAATCTGATATTGACTTTTTCATGTTTATTTTTTTAAATTTCTTTAGTTTACAAATCTTCTTTGATAACAACGTTAGTAGTTGTAATGTGAACATCCTTCACTTTTTGGCTGTATGTGTCCTTAGTACAAACACAAATATCACTGATTGAGCGAACTCGTTGAAAAAGCCATGTACAACTGTACATGCTAAAAAGCAGGTTCTGATAAATATAATCTTTCCCTTCGAAGCGTCAGACCTTGTGCTTTATTTATGGTCATAGCGAAGGCTACTTTTATTCGATATTGTCTTCTTATCATTTGGAAAGGCATGGTTGGATCATAAGCTGTGAGGTTCATGCGGAGAATTAACACGTTTTATCAGAGACAATGAATTTAGCAGTGATGATGTACTCGCAAGAGTTACCACTTGCACCATCAATTAATCCCTACTTAGCGTTAAGATTTCTAATTAACATAGCATTTTGCTGGGTGCAACCGTAAGATCGTTCGCTGGGTATCAACTTAGATTGTACGAACAGTAAAATTTTTTTTAAAATAAATTGTTTTTGTGAAAACAATAACTTTAAAAAAATGTTCAAATTTTTGTAATTCTATGGGACCAAACTACGTTGATCATCAGTTCCGAGACTTACAAACTACTTGAACTAAGACTAACCTAAGGACAACACACACATCCATGCCCGAGGGAGGATTCGAACCTCAGACGCGCGAGGCCGCACAATTCGTAACGTGGCGCTCCAGACGACTCGGCGCCTCCCGCGCGGAAATAATTTTAAACTATCTGTGTATTTTTCGTCATTAGTGGAGGACGAAACCTTGATAATGATACGTTAAGCATTAATGTTGGATAAGTAATACGGGAGATATGGCGTATCCACAAAAAACACCGATGAGAATTAATATATAGGATAATAGTGAACTACTATGATCTAAGTATGGTGAAACATAATTAAGTATATTTTCAATTGAGTGAATTGCTTTCAAAATTTCTCAGAATCGTGTCATTGAACTCTACACAGTTTTCATTACATTTTGTAATAATCAAAAGTTGCTGACTTTAACTAAATTCAAATGTTTGTATAGCTTATGGGACTTAACTACGGGGTCATCAGTCCCTAAACTTACAAACTACTAACGAACTAGCTAAAATTAAGGACGGCACAAATATCGATGCCCGAGGGGGGGATTCGAACCCCCGACCGTAGTGGCCGTGCAGGCCGTGACTGGAGCGCCTCAGTACCCTCGGCCACCGCGGCCGGCTGACTTTAACTCTGGATTTTTCATGGATCCATATATTTTTCATTACCAAAAGCACTATTCTGTTGGCGCATTTGTAGTTGCCAGCCAAGGAATAAACTGAACAATGCTACCAATAGTACGATCATCAATATTTAACTCATCAAATTTTACAAATATTTTAACCCATCTCAAGTGAATTGGTTTGTGATTTGCATTCCATTCATTTACTGAACTCAAATACTTGAAAACTTATCAGTACGTTTCGTGTGATTAGTGTATTTAAGTACAAAATCCAATGATCTTTTACCAGTGAAACACAGAATTCACAATAGCCCAACACTGTACTTCTAATTCAGAAAAAATCTGATTTCTCTTTAACATCTGCAATAAATTGATACAAAGAGCGCAATTCAGGATGCTTACAACTCAATCGGCGTTCTACAACTCACGCACTAACGACTTTCATCCACTTTCAAACCACACAAAAAGCTACAAAATCGGTTACATAATATGTGACTTTCAGTTTTACCAACAGCCCATTGTAAAAGTTGCTATTGCCAGATATTTAACATATCTGGTCGGTGCGAGCGATCTTTTCGTCTGCAATGACTGCAGACCCCGCTTTGACTGCAGGCTGCACATCTACATATAGACTCCGCAGTCCACTACTATTCCACTCCCAAACAGAACGAGGAAAAAAAGAATGTCTGTATGCTTCCGTACGAGCCGTAATTTCTCTTATCTTGTCTTTATGATCATTGCGCGAAATATGAGTAGGCGGCAGGAAGATCATTCTACACTCAGCTTCAAATTCCGGCCCTCTAAATTACCTCAACAGAAATTCTCCAAAACTTCCTTTCCTCCGCATAAACAATCTTGCGTATATGCTTCCCAGTCTTCATGAACTGAATAATTACTAATTTGTCTGGAATAAGACAATAATCGTATTTCGCAGGATGTTTCGCAGGTTAATATTAAAATGCAGGATATTTTATAATCTCGTGATGGGTCGCAGGATAGTGGTTCTTCAGAAAACAAGAGTATCCTGTGAAGTGCAGGACATCTGGTCATTCTGAACGTAGTTCACCGCAGGAAAGAAGTGAAATATTAATTCGCATACACGGATGTGTTGTGGTGCATAATTTACCAATGATGTTTGATGATGAGCTAAGGAATTAATGAAAGAACTGGACGACACTTCAGTAGTAACTCGCTTTGTTGTCCAGTGTATAGCGGAGAGTAATATGCGTACCCTACCAATTTCCCCTTGTCCAGGTAGTCGCGAGAAATATTAGGAAATAAATGCGAGGTCGATTCTCTCTAATTTTCGAGTCTTTCCGTGAGATGTATATAGGACGAAGAAATATTGCTTGAGGTCAAGAGAAAATGAGAGAAAATGAAAGCTACTAAATATCTTCGTTGGAATTCCTTCGATATCTTTGAGATAGATTTAAACATCGCACACACATTACAAAAAAAGCAGAAAATAATTATTAAAATAAAGGTAAATTCTTAATATCGGACTTACAAGTGTATAATATTTTTCCAGCGCCATTCAGATTACTAATCAATATACATAGTTAAAAAAACGGGACTGTGAATTATTAATAACCTTGAAACTTACAGAGTTTCAAACATGACTGTGAAGGTAGCAATATTACGGTAATTTTTTATCGGTGGATTACTGCCAACTGATTCCGTTAATTACACCGTTATATTTATCATGGTTTCGAATCAAGTAAAATGTTCGTAAATCTAAGGACAACACACACACACACACACACACACACACACACACACACACACACACACACATGTCCGAGTGAGGACTCAAACCTACGGCGGGAGAAGCGTCGCAGTTCCTGAGAAGACGCCTCGAACCCCACGGCTATTCCCGCACGGCGATCATGGTTTCGAAAACTGTTTGGGGGAGCCTTCTTCAGAAAAACTTTAAATTACTTTTAAAAGAAATATCCCAGTGACAGCTTTCTCGTCATGTAGAATATACTCCAATCGATTGTCAAAACCTGAATGGATTCACAACCCATTGGAGTAGTTTCTATATGACGAGTGGCTGTCACTGTACCTAACATTTCTTTTATATGTAATTTAAAGTCATTCTGAACAAGACACCCCTCGCAGGTATCAAATTCATGATAAATATTGCCGTGTAATTAACGCAACCAGTTGGCTGTAAATTACCGAAAAAAAGAATGCACTGAAAATACTTATGAGACTTATAACAAAGAATGTGGGGCACATGAAATACGTATTTGATGTATGCATAGTTCACCACGCAATTATTATCTACTGAATGTTTTTAGCGTACATACTAACCTAATTTCATACCTCTTAGATATGCATAATAATAAATTTTCAGATGTTTTCTGTGTTTTGAGTCGTCCATAACTGGTCAGTTTTACCTCAACGATGGTTTTTCGAATAGCCACCCCGTCTAGAGTGTCATTTTACGAATTGCGCGCAGGTTTGAGTCGTCCCACGACCATGGGTATGTGTGCTGTACTTAGCGTATGTACTTTATGTTGTTAGTAAGCCTAGAGACCGATGACACTGGCCGTTTGATCCCTTAGGATTACAAACATCTGAACTTTAGTTTTTCCAATATACATGAGAAGTGAGTCATAAAAGCAAGAAAATGATGGGCCAGCACATGTCCAGCCACTCAGACCGCTCAGAGAAATCTGTTCAAATCAAATGTTCAAATGTTTGTATAGTCAATGGGACTTAACTAAGGGGTCATCAGTCCCTAAACTTACAAACTACTTATGAACTAACTAAGACTAAGGACGGCCCGAGGGGGGATTCGAACCTCCGACCGTAGTGGCCGTGCAGACCGTGTCTGGAGCGTCTCAATCCGCTCGGCCACCACGGCAGGCAGAGAAATCTGTGTTTCAGCTAAGAGATGTGTGCATTAACAGACACTAAAAGGCGACCAACTGAGGCGACGTCAACATCAAACGGATGACCGTCATTGACACAGTTTCGTTAACTGTTGAAAGCTCTAGGCTAACCATACCATTTTCAGACGCTTGGAGGAATCTCATTTGTTGTTCCGATGTATTACACGATGTAATCATAATCAAATAGGGAATCATAGATCCCCTCTATAGGAAAATTAACGAGGCGTTTGGCGAAAATAAAATTCAGCTACATGAGTATCAAGATCGTAGATGGAAACGCATTACTAAGCAATGAAGGGAAAGCGGAAAGGTGGGAGCAGAATCTTGAAGGGCTGTACAAGGGAATGACGAATAACAAAAAGAAATTCAGTCATTTATAGAGAGAAAATATAAGAATGTACGGTGCCCAAAATCAAATACGTTCTTAAAATACTTTTGTTACAATGAAATGATAAGTACTTCTCAAATGCTAGTTAAGTCCGCAACGGCAATAGTGGGTACACCACGCGGTTTTGCCAGATGTCAAACGAATATCTCGAGAAGTTAATGAGATATTTTAGTACTTAGAGTTTTCATAAAATATTTCCTCGGAACTTCATACTCTGCAATGAATCGGCTCAAATGAACCATATGAAAAGTCTTCTTAGCGTTTTTATCACCATAAACTCTTTAAAATATGTTGCCATTGCTTAAGTTAATGATGCAGAGTAACTGTGACGAATAAGAAACGAAATTCAATTCTTCATGGAGGGAAAATATTACACTATAATAAGTGCAAAAATCAATTTTTTATGAGATGATTTCTTAAAATGTGATTATTTCAAATTAGCTGGAACGCCGTCTCCTAGAATAATTTGCACTTTTGATACTCAAAATTAATGGATTTTCGGATGCGTCTTAAGATTGGATAAATATCGAGAGAATATATTGTTATTTGTGCCATTTTCTACGTTTAGCTCCTTAGTTAATTTGAGTCCATGGTGAAAAAGCGGATAAAATAGTTTTTTGAGACCGAAGGCATGTGAAATCGGACGATTATTACGAGATGTACTGAAACTAGATCCACAGGAACTGATAGGGATCCGCCTGTAAAGTGGCAAGTGTAGTTTATGTGAAACTTAAAAGATGAAGTTAAGTGCGAGAGACTGGTTCGTCGATCCACTGATGGTTATCGATTTTGCCACGTCGACGGAAACGTCTATGTGGTTTCAGTCGATCACACTGAACTTGTATTAAGAACGATACGTCTCTTCGAACTTCCATTTAAAAAGTGCCGGCCGCGTTGATCGAGGGGACTGAGGCGCTTCAGTCACGGTCTGCACGGCCGCTACGGTCGGGGGTTTGAATCCCCCCCTCAGGAATGGATATTTGTGTCGTCCTTAGTGTTAGTTAGTTCATAAGTAGTTCGTACGCTTAGGGACTGATGACTCCATAGTTAAGTCCCATAAGCTATACAAACATTTGCACATTTGAAACATTTAAAAAGTTTAGGAAGTTACGGTTACCGAAGCATTTAGGCCTTACGGAATGGTCGGTCAGCATATTGCGGAGAAACTTACATGCTTCAAGACGTTTCCCGTACTTGACGAGGTGCGACAATACGAACTAAACTCCGGAAAGACATACATTCTTACGTGTCCATTGACGGATGCGAAACCATCGCTATATACGACGGCCAACCGAAAACTTGCTCTGGTTGCGGACAGGAAGATCGCGTCCGACCTGAGTTTATGCAGCGACAAATAGTATAGCTACCTCGGGACATTTAAGAACAACCACAGCAAATGTTCAAATATTTGTATAGCTTATGGAACTTAACTACGGGGTCATCAGTCCCTAAACTTACAAACTACTTATGAACTAGCTAACACTAAGGACGGCACAAATATCCATGCCCGAGGGGGGGATTCGAATCCCCGGCCGCAGTAGCCGTGCAGGCCGTGACTGGAGCGTCGCAGTCCCCTCGACCACCGCGGCCGGCTAACCACAGCAGATGACATCGCTGCACAACACGTACTTGGATGTACTTCGAAACTAAGTAAATGACACACATAAACGCCATAATCCCTCATCCCTCAGAGGACGTGGAGACTAGGCAAAACAAAACAGCGGTCGCCAAAGAAGAGGAAGAAGCAGCGACTGTCTACGGAAGAAGAGAAAAACAAAGAGAACGACGAACAAGGCAGTAAGAACGCTCACGAATCGTCCCTAAAGATTGTCATGGACGAAGTCGCACCCACAACGTTATCACGGGACGGGGAGGAACCGTATCTCAGAGGAGAATCGCGTCATCTGCCTTTTGCCACGACGAACGGAACACGACGGCGTGCACCCAAGACAATTTGTTGGGAAATCAGACACTAGAAATGGAGCAGGACGACGAAGTGCAAGAGACGGGCGCGCAGTCGTGGCTACCCGCCCACAAAGAGCCGGAAGGTGGTTGTTGTTTTATGAGGGGGCTAAACATCTAGGTCATCAGTCCCGAGCCGAAAGGAAACACAATCCACGGCCCCAATGAAATTCTTTCGGGTGACCCCAGCCCAGGAAGAACCACCTGCTGCTACCTGGGCGACGTTATAGCAGCTTGCAGCTGATACCATGTCCCACGTCTGTCGTATCGGAACTGTTAACATCAATGGTATCAGCAACTAGATAAAAATTCAAACGCTACAAGATCTGATTGAGATCTGCGGACGTCGACATAGTTCTCCTGCAAGAGGTGTGATACGATACCTCAATATTTATGGCTTCGACACATATCGCCTAACAGAGGTTGCGGCAGCACGGCCATACCATTACGAGATGGAATAGTAGCTTACCATTGACTCGCGGCGTCGCACTTACCATAGGGACGTCGTCTGGTGAATGTTCATGCGCCATTTGGTTCAGTGGAAATGACACCGCTCTTTAGAGGACTTCATGGACATAACATTGTCGGCGGCGATTTAACTGCGTGCTGTGGCCAAAAGATCAGTCCCCGCACTACCGCTTTGCCCAGCATTACAGGCGGTACTTCGCGATCTCGCACTGTGCGACAGACTCGGATACATGTATTTGACGAGCCGTTCGGCCAGCAGACTGGGCACGGTGTACGTGTCGAGAAGGCTCCGAGAGGCGACAATCGACGCGGAGGTGTGGCCCATAGCCTTTACTGATTTCTAGGCTTACATAGGCACCGTCTCTCTCCCAAGACAGAAGATTTGACAAAGCAGGGGCCCATGGAAACTCAACGTTAGCCACCTAGAAGATGAAAACCGTTAACGGGAAGTGGAAGATACATAGCGACATTGACAACGACGCCAACGAGTATACGATGATACCCTTAAATGGTAGTTATGTTGTGTCAAACCAGCTTTATGGAGAACATTTATACGATACGGATATCACAAGTGCTGTCAGCAAAGGTCGACTTCCGAATTTTATTTCACGGCACTACGCGAGCTAGCAACGCAACCACCATGTTCCGACCGACAACGAGCTGTTCAGCGTATCGAGGCGCAGCTATTGACTCTTACGGCGGCGAAAATGGAAGAAGTTAAGGTTCGTGCGAGAACGTTAGGTGGACTATGCAACGAACGACCGTCGCTAGACTACATCGTGAGAGAAATACGGCAGTGACGGCACAAACTCATAAGGGAGCTTGAAGCGGCAGACGGATCGCGGGCGACGACACAGAAAGACATTGGACGTGCTTTTACTCACCACTATCGCAGTTTCTATGCGGAAGAACCGCTTCATAGAGCTGGACTTGCGGATGTGCTTCAAGAAATGCCAGCGGCATAGCATTCCGCTGATGTGAACAAACTTAGATCTAAAGCGTGGTGTACTGAATAAACCTACAGGGCAAGACGGACTACCTCGTTAATTCTAGCTTACCTTTGCTCCAGTAATGGGACAGACTTGGATATAAAAGTACAACGAACTTCTGACTGTGGGTGTACAGGTTCCGACCGAGTTCACTGAAGGTATCATGGTACCCGTTACCAAACCCAGAGAAGGCTGTAGACCACAAGATTACAGACACTTGACGTTAGTGAACGGAGACTATAAAATGTTTGGAGCATCATACGTGCCTTCAAATGGCTAAAAAGGACAAAATACACCAGGCACTGGGGGCCTACAGGCATGACATAGCACTGAAGTTAGCATGAAAATTACGAGGAGCCTTGGTGGCAGTGGATTTAGATCACGCTTTTGACAGATTGGATCATGGATATTTACTTGCGGACATGGAACGCATGGGAATCCCCGTCATGTTTTCGGACGTGATGTTGCGTTTGATTCACAGTGGGCACTCGATGAATGATACCAGTTCAGAACCTATCGACATTATGCGTCCAGTGTGGCAAGGCTGCCCCCCTGTCAACAGTTTTATTCGCAACTGCTCTTGAGCATGCTCTACACGGCCTTCAACGGCGCCTCGAAGGACTACGGTTGCGGAACGAATGTTTCCAGTATTGTGCATACGCCGATGACGTACTACTGGTGAAGTCAGGCGACGAAATCCAGGCGGCGCTAGAATGTCTAGAGCAACATGACGCGGTGGCAGGCGGTGTCAACAAGTTAAAGAAGTCCCGATGCGTGTAAGTGGGCAGAGGGCTGTCACCAGCGACGGTTGGTCTCTACTCTTAAGTGTTTAGGAGTGGTGTTCCATGGGAATGTACGACGAACAGCGGCGGATAATTATCGACGGCTACTACGGCAGTTCCGTGCACAAGTACGATAACACGAATTGCGTCCAACAGACATGCTCCAGCGTACAAAGTACATTAACGTCTATTTAGCATCCAAAATAGTCATTATGCGCACATACTGCCGTTACCCACCACGACAGTGTAAAGGTTACATTTGATGAGTGCTGACCTACTCTTTAAAATCCAATACGAACCGTGACATTACCACCGCAAGAAGGAGGCACCGGACTCCTCGATGTGACAAAGAGAGTATGCGCGATATTTCTTCACACGATGCATCATTTTTAGAAAACTGACCTCGTCGCCTTAATGGGGAAAATCCCTAAATAAAGTAACCATGAGGGAAAAGGAAGAAGGAAAAAAAAAAAGAAAAGAAAAAAAAGCGCTTTGTGCAGAACACGCAGTTGCCCGCAGTCGGAGGTTCGAATTCTTCATCGGGCATGGGTGTTTGTGTTCTCCTTAGTATAAGTTAGTTTAAGTTGCTGTAAGCCTGCGACATCTGAATTTTTATTTCACTTGCCTGGAGTGATTAAGGAAAAATGACGGAAAATCTAAATCAGAATGGCCAGCAAGTTTGAACGGCCGTCCTCCTCTATATTTGAGAAATTTATTGCTTTTGCAACAATTTCAAGATCTGCATTGTCAGCCACAATCCTGTTTTGAATACCAAAACTGTCTAGCTTTTGCACAAGTAGTGTAATAAACATTTCCTTATTGTTGAAGTGACTAAGAAAGGCCATCTGTGATTAATTATGGAACTTCTTACAGAAAATTTCTCGTGTGGTTTACTTCATCGTTCGCCTTGGCGTTCAATAGTTTTTCTGTTCCGGGAATTTGTGAATATCCGTCAAAAACAACAGCAAGCATCATCTTTATAATGTCTCTGAATATTGGCTATTAATTTCCATTCTCCTACCACACGACATGGTGGATAAAAAAAACCTTCATCTATATCAAAGAACTTCGATGAATTTTCTCAATGTTCATCTCAGGTACTTGATTGAAAACATTGTACTGCGACTTTTCTTGTGCGTTCCTTATCAATCTACTGCTGTCAGAGACATTGGTACACTTGATAATTCGTACATAAAGGAAACCTTTAAATCACCAGGTGAGTGAAACGTGCACAATATTCTCTTAAATAACTGTTTTGTATCTACTTCAGTTATATTTCTTTTCAATCATAACATTTGACATGCACATGAACATAACCATGCTAAATCGCTTAAGCTTCAGAGAACCAAATTTTGGCGATACGGTAACCATTGTTTGATGAGCTTCTTCAGCAACAGACACAGATTTGTAGCAATTTTCTTCCTGAGAAGCTACTAATACAGATCAATACCATTGATCCTTATACCCAGACGGAATGTGTTGTTGCAATCACAATTGAATAAAATATCCTCAAAATTTTCTCGTCCATTTTTATCCTCCCACTACTCAATTCAACATGATAAACATTCGAAAATGAATGTAAATTTCAGAAATTTTATAACTTTATATTTGTGATGAGCAATTGTTATACCGCAAATCCTTCGGTTCAACACGCTATCAGTGAAATCTTCCGCGTAAAACAGCTCCAACTACCTTCCGGTTCTTCATAAGCGTTTGTTCTATTGTTATGTCGGTCCATACTCCACACACATACTTATCAGGGCGTCGAACTGTGAAGAAGCTGTCCTTGGTGAATTTATCGTACTCTACGGATTTTATGCTTTCTTTCAATTTTTTCATGTCATGTACAAATGACATGTCTTAGCACAAGGGAAGTGTCCAGTTACATGGAATATTAGGAGCATAGCTGACACATTCTGTATGGAGCTCCCAATTTCCCATTCGCTCTGTCTGGATGACAAGCTGAATGTTTATATCCATAACTGGGAAGTTTTCTTGCTTAACATCGTCCACTGTGTTGATAAATTTATTTTTCAGGGTTCATTTCCCAAATCGCCGAAAGACGCACCGTTTCCACTCATAAGAGACTTCTCGTACTCCATGACTGCCACTTCCTCGAGTATTGAGATGGAAAGAGCACACATGACCGCAGAGTGAACCTGAATTGGCGTTGTGTACGCAGGACCAGAAAGTATATTGGGAACAGAAGCTGCAGCATAAACTGTCTCCAAACGTTTAGAGTGTCCCCTGCCTCTCATTAAGAATCCTACTGCTCCTAGAAAAGTCATTATCAACAATACTGATCACAAAAGAAATATCATCAATTAGTGTAAATAGGCGCCGGCCGCGGTGGCCGAGGTGACTGAGGCGCTCCAGTCACGGTCAACCATGGCCACTACGGTCGGGGGTTCGAATCCCCCCTCGGGCATGGATATTTGTGCCGTCCTAGTTTGTAAGTAGTTCATAAGTAGTTTGTAAGTTTAGGGACTGATGACCCCGTAGTTAAGTCCCATAAGCTTAACAAACATTTGAACATTTTTTGTAAATAGGCTATGAAATATTTCTATAGACTTAATTACGATTTTCAGTTAAAATACTTTACCAACCAACAAAAACATCAAACTATTACGTTTACATAACTCTATTCCAATATTTATACCTCAGATCCGATTTGTATAAATTAAAAGATGTACAGATATTTGTCGTGTAGAATTTAGTGAGGGATATATTTACCAATAAAAGCTCTGTCAGAAAAATGAGCTTTTTTGCATATTAATTTAAAATATGGTACAAAGTGTTTTTTACAGGGGATGAAAGGGGGACGCGCCCCTCCTATGATGGGGAACTTTTCTGTTTCTTATTACTACATCAAATATGAGTGTTTTCCCGAAGTTTCGCACTTTCTGATTTTATTACTAATTTTCGTGGACTAAATGATGTTGTCCGCAGCAGGCAACGTAACGTCGGGAGTAAGAAATGTTATAGATGGACCTCGGCATCTTAGTCCGGATGGTTTAATGAACGAAGACGCCGGCCGTGTAAGCCTAAGCCTACATGTTATGCTCTAAGTTGATCACTGATAGTTGCAGGACGTTGGCCATGGCAGCTTCAAGTGTCCTGCTATTAGTCATGTTATGCAATTTTGCAATTGTTTTTATAACAACACCATAGTATAATCTTCGCCTGGTGCAATTTGCTCTCCGTTGATGAAAGAGTGCAACAACATTGCAAGTTGTCAGAGATCGACTTACGTTGACAGAATTACAATAATCAAGCTTTACATTCGTCCGTTAGCAGACGTTCCCCACCTGAGGTGCGCAGGGCTCCCTGCTGCACTTGCTGTGCTGCACGGCCGCTACGGTCGGGGGTTCGAATTCCCCCTCGGGCATGGATGTTTTTGTCGTCTTAAGTATAAGGTAGTTCATAAGTAGTTTGTAAGTTTACGGACTGATGACCCCACAGTTAAGTCCCTTAAGCTTAACAAACATTTGAACATTTTTTCCACTTGCTGTGAACAGTTAAATGAGACAGGGAGGCACTCGTCAGATGACCGCAGCTGGCAGGCCGAGCTTTTTGGCCTCTCTGCTGTGCCTTATAAGAGTGCTAAATTCTATGAAGTTGCGACATTCTACCTCGGGAAAATAGGAAATGGAATGATCGTATGGCTTTTATTGGCCAGAATATCACCATCGGGGATACTGCTAGTCTTTTGATGGATGCCACTTAGATATCTTGCGTGTCGATGACGAAGAAAGCAATGATGACGACAAAAACACAACAGCACGTCCCCTGCCGGTAATCGAACCTGGGCCTCTTGCGTTAGTGCTCTGTGATGCTGCCACTGAACCATGGAGGTGGACAGAGAAATAGGATAATTAATTGCATACATTTATTGGCCATCTGAAATTTATCTTTTTTTCTTATTACTATCATTTCAGAAGCAGCATCTTGCAGGGACGCCTGTCTTCGCTTGGCACATTGTCAGCGGAACCAGACGTGGTTTGAAAATTGGATTTTGAACATGCGAGGGTTGGAACTTAAATAGTAGCAACTATTTATTCACAACCGATACAAAAGCGTTAAATCTTTGCACCTGTTACTGTCTTCAAAATAGTCACCAGAGTTCTCTGAAACCCATTGCCAGCGATGTGGATGGCGTAGTATACCGTTAGTAGAGCCTGTTCTGTTGATGGTGCGAATGGAGCGGTCTACTGCCTGTCGAATCTCTGGAACAGTTCTGAAGCGAATGCCACGAAGTGGTTCGTTCATCTTGGGAATCAAATAAAATGCATTAGGATAACACCGTTACAGTAGTACACGAAACTCATCATAACTTTAACAAACTGGGCTCTGACGCACTTTCGCCTTCCGCGGCGATCCATAATGACGACATTCATTGGATTGGCGTTTCATTTTTGGCTCGCACGATGTGGCCAATGTCTCAGCCATGTGACGCCGTTACGTTAGAGTGCTCGCTCACAAGTCACTGTGTTTTCCTCGGTTGTGCGCACGCCGTTGATGTAGGAGGTACGAGTCCATTTGCTCGGAGGTATAGTAGGTTATGTCAACGACGTGTGCTATCAGCGACAATAGAAGATTCTATATAAGTTACGTATATTGGCGTCTGTTCTTTCGGACAATGATCCTTTCTTCAGTGCGGAGGCACTCCTAGGCCCTTACTCTTACGGGTATTAGTTTACAATAACTACGAGTATGAGTTCTAGTGGGCAGAGTAGAGTTGAGAGTTTGTATCTGGCGGGAGGCGAATTCCGTGCAGATGCGCTGATCACTGTGTCCCTAGTAGTGTAGAGGTTAGTTTAACTGCCTAAAAGGCAGGAGACCTGGGTTCGAGTTCCGGCGGGTTACACATTTTCAATATTACTCATTCGCAGTTAATGTCGTACATTACGTGAATATGAATAGTAGATTCATTATATAGTGTCCACACAGCAGTGTTGTCACTATTGAAGATCCAGCCCTCATATTATTGATGAATTTACTCGTCAAAAAGCAAGGAAAAGATGTTTTGTGTCAAGTGAATAAAGCAGAAGACTCTTAGTGTTTATAACCTACAAATAATTTAATTTGTTATAAATACGCCGCGTTGGAAAGGCCAAGCGTATTGAGACGCTATGCTCCGAAACGCGAGGCCGTTCCCCGTCAGGGATTCGAATTCCCCCTCGGGCATGGATGTTTGTGTCGTCTTTAGTGTAAGATGGAACATAAATAGTTTGTAAGTTTAGGGACTGATGATCCCGCAGTTACGTCCCTTAAGCTTCACAAACGTTTGAATATATATATATATATATATATATATATATATATATATATATATATATATATATATATATATATATATATATATCCTCTATGTGTTCATAAACCAGTCATTCGATTGCAATGAAACTTTGGTGAACTGTTAACCGTACGCCCACAAAGGTTCCTGACCCAAAAACAAAAGAGCACGACACATAGCTCAGGAGATAATAATGAGAGGCCACCGCGTGGGAATGCCCAGATTTATGCGTCAATTATTGGAAAATGGTAGTAGTTAGGGACCTTTGCAACAAAGTTTGCATGTAATTTCGGACGTTTATGAAGCGTTTTGTAACTGAACCGTCCCCCCCCCCTCCTCAGAAAATGATGAAACGAAAAGAAGTCTACTGCTCAATTTAATTTCGCCGTAGATGTCGTAAAACTCTCGCATCAGGCATGACCTTGTATCAAATAAAGTTAGCATTACTGATTTGCATGTTACTATTTATTTTTGTCTGCAAGTCTCTCATTATTCTCTTGCATCAAAAATTAAGCCATCTATCTATATGAAAATGAAAGGACACTCGCTCACTCACTGACTGAACACGAAATCTCGGAAACTACTTCACCTATGAAGCTGAAATTTGGCAGGAATGTAGTTTATAGGTAAAAAAACTCAGCCAAGAAAGTATTTTGTGATAGGTGTACGGCGGAGCATACTAATCCTACAGACTCACGAAATCTACAGTTTCATTCCAATTTTCACGAAATTTCGCACGGTTGACCTTCAAAACAAGAGGAAGGTCACCGTTTACCTTTCCATACGGTGCATGGGGCAGGGCACTATGTAACATAAAAATAGATCGCTAAAAACCTTGGTCGCGCCATAATTTGAGAACGGCTAGACCGATTTCACAGATCCTTTTTATTTATTTATTTATTTATTTATTTTTTACAATGAGAAGAAGGTAGAGCTAGCGGAGGCTTCAAGTAAGATGGGGTTAGATGTTTTAGCTGTTAGTGATGTTAGAGTAAGGGGAGAGAAAGAGGACGAAGTCGGAGAATACAAGGTCTACCTGTCAGGAGTCAAAGTAGGAAGAGCACAGTGGGATGTAGGGTTTTACATCAGGAAAGCAATCGAACCCAGCATAATTGCAATAAGGTATGTAAATGAACGACTGATGTGGATAGATTTGGCCAACTCCAGTAAGAAAATTAGGATTGTGGCAGTGTATTCACCCTGTGAAGGGACATATCAAGATGAGATGGACAGATTTTACAACGCACTTAGTGATATAGTTGTTAGAGTGAAGGATAAGGATAGTGTTTTACTCATAGGTGATTTCAACGCCAGGATAGGAAATCGAACAGAAGGTTATGAAAAGGTTATGGGTAAGTTTGGAGAAGATATGGAGGTCAAAAGGAATGGAAAACAGCTCTTGGATTTCTGTTCCAGTATGGGCTTAGTTATCACAAACTCCTTCTTTAAGCATAAGAACATTCACCGCTATATGTGGGAAGGAAGGGGAACCAGATCTATCACTGATTATATAATAACAGACCAGGAGTTCAGGAAGACAGTCAAGGATACGCGTGTTTTCAGGGGGTTCTTTGATGATACTGATCATTATTTAATCTGCAGTGAAATTGGTTTTATGAGGCCAAAAGAGCAGAAAGTCAGGTCCATGTGTATAAGGATAAGAGTGGAGAACCTTCAAGACAAGGAAATTAGGCACAAATACATAACAATGATCTCGGAAAGGTACTAGTTAGTTAAATATAATGATTTACAGTCGCTGGAAGAGGAATGGTGAAGGTACAGGGACACACTACTGGAAGCAGCTAGAGAATGTCTTGGAACAGTAGTGTGCAAAGGCAGGAAGAAGCAGACAGCCTGGTGGAACGACACAGTCAAGGCAACCTGTAAAAATAAAAAGAAGGCATATCAAAATGGCTCCATACTAAAAATCAGGCAGACAGAGAAAGCAATGTTGAAGAAAGAAACAAAGGCAAACAGATAATTGCAGAATCCAAGCAGAAATCATGGGAAGACTTTGTAAACAAGCTAGAATCTCTGGGCAAAGCCGCGGGAAAACCATTTTGGAGCGTAATTAGCAATCTTCGAAAGGGAGGGAAGAAGGAATTAACAAGTGTTTTGGACAGGTTAGAAAAGCTACTAGTCAATCCTGTGGATGCCTTGGCCAGATGGAGGGAATATTTTGAAGAATTGCTCAATGTAGGTGAAACGATCAATGATGTATCAGATTTTCAGGTAGAATGGGATAGGAACGACGATGGAAACAGGATTTCATTTGAGGAAGTGGAGAAAATGGTCAGTAGATTACAGTGCAATAAAGCGGCTGGGGTGGATGAAATGAAGCCGGAACTCGTCAAATACAGTGGAATATCAGGTCTCAAATGATTACACAGGATAATTGAAAAGGCTTGGGAATCGGGACAGGTTCCATCTAACTGGACGAAAGCGGTAATCACGCCAATTTTCAAACATGGAAACAGGAAAGATTGCAACAACTATCGAGGTATCTCTTTAATTAGCATAGTATGCAAATTATTCTCAGGTATTTGTGGTGTCGCACAAGTCTAAAGTACGCGCCACCTACTTTCGCCGCGCGCCACCATGCACGCACGGCGCGGCATTCTTACGACGTCAGCCACGAGCGCCCTCTGCGAACTCCGCTCGTGGCCACCGCTGAACGACATCGTTCACTTGGGACTGAGATAGGAACCAGCGAACACTTCGGATCAGATAGGCACCAGTGAAGACTTGGCTATCGGATAGGCACTAGGCAGACCTCTAGCTCAACTATGTATCAGTCTTCTGTAGTACTGAGCTATGTAAAAGTTAAGTATTGTATAAATTCTGTGCAATATATATCTCGTTCTAATTTACTCTAGTGTTGCAAGTTTCTGCTGTCCCACTGGCTGCTCACCTTCGTACCTGCACAAGCGTGCATCCTTTATTCCTGTGTCGGTACTTTTCTCTTCGGCCACCGACACCTACGACGGAAACGAGACACAAAAGCGGCGACGAGGCTGGGATACAAAAGTATTGTTGAAAGGAGAGTGCGAGTATTAATTGAGGACAAGTTAGATGAAAATCAGTGTGTGTTTAGGCCTCTTAGAGGCTGTCAGGGCCAGATCTTTAGCTTACGGCAGGTAATGAAAAGTGCTATGAGTGGAACAGGGAATTGTATCTATATTTCATAGATCTGGAAAAGGCTTATGACCGTGTTCCTAGGAGAAAGCTACTGTCAGTTCTACAAGATTATGGTATAGGAGGCAAACTTTTGCAGGCAATTGAAGGGCTTTACGTAGACTGTCAGGCAGCAGTTAGAGTAGATGGCAAATTAAGCTCATGGTTCAAGGTAGTTTCAGGGGTAAGACAAGGCTGTAACCTGTCACCAGTTGTTCATACTGCTCATGGATCATATGTTGAAAACAGTAGACTGGCAGAGCTCGATCAGAGGTGCAAGGATTATGATATGAAGATCAGCATCTCCAAAACGAAAGTAATGTCTGTGGGAAAGAGATTCAAACAGATTGAGTGCCAAATAGGAGGAACAAAGTTAGAACAGGTAGACAGTTTCAAGTACCTGGGATGTATTTTCTCACAGGATGGCAACATAGCGAAAGAACTGGAATCGAGGTGCAGCAAAGCTAATGCAGTAAGTGCTCAGCTAAGATCTACTCTCTTCTGCAAGAAGGAAGTCAGTACGAAGACTAAGTTAGCAGTGCACCGCTCTATCTTTCGACCAACTTTGTTGTATGGGAGTGAAAGTTGGGTGGATAAAGGTTACCTTATTCATAAGGTAGAGGTTACAGATATGAAAGTAGCAAGAGGGATTGCAGGTACCAATAGATGGCAACAATGGCAGGAGGGTGTCCATAATGAGGAAATCAAAGAAAAACTGGGAGTGAACACCATAGACGAAGCAGTTGGAGCGAACAGACTGAGATGGTGGGGTCATGTTACACGCATGGGAGAAGCAAGGTTACCTAAGAGACTCATGAGCTCGTCATCGTAGGGTAAGAGGAGTCGAGGTAGACCAAGAAGAAAGTACTTAGATTCGGCGCAGAATGATTTTGAAGTAAAAGGCATAACATCAGACGAGGCATCAATGTTAGCATTAAATAGGGGATCATGGAGGAACTTTATTAGAGGTACGATGCTCCAGACTGAACGCTGAAATGTATAATCAGTCTCTAATGATGATGATGATGATGATGATTTTTTGTTATTCTCAGAATAAGAATTGTATGAAATAAAGCTGGAATATTTGAGAACAACTAAGTGCGATTTTCAATGTGACGCTGCGCTATTATTGCATATAAATCTGTAGTTCGGGTACTGAAGAAACTTTGCACACTCTGCATAAAAAACAAGATGAATGTCACTGTCTGTATAAAATTTCGTTCGGTGCATGGTGGAGGGTACTTACAGAATTTTACAAAATGCATACTTTTGCTCCAATCTTTATGAATTTTTGCACACATGACCTCTAAGGAAAGGTGGAAACGGACAGAGAGATGGGAGAGAAAGAGACGGGTGCAGAGAGAGGGGGGAGAGGAGGTGGACTATGAGAGTGTAAGATAAATAACCGCCCGGGCAACGCCGGATTTACAGCTAGTTTGTTATAAATACATGTTGAAAACATGTAAGTGTATTTCCTGTACAGCACTTGCGAACCGTTTTCGATTATTAATTTCATTAAATTGTAAAGATTCCGTTAGCTCACAAGGAAAATACATAGGCTCGAACAAACATATCTGCATGAACGTTTGGTTACAGGATGTCTACGTACACCTCAATGTGCTGGTTGGTGTCTTTTTTCTGCAAAGCTCTGCAACCATGCTCTAGATAGCAATGTAGATGTAATTGTAGACGCCATACGTAATGCAGATATCTTAACTATATCTTATGTAATAATCATCGTACATGTTCTCTAGCGAATTGTCATCAAAAGCCGTGATGATAGTTGCAACTTTAACCTTATTCCCGAAAGACTGTTGGTATTCACTGCCACTGCTTCCATCGCCTCTTCCCGCACTTACCGTAGCACTACCGCTAGCAATGAGTTCTTCGTCATTATCATCCCTATTATCATCATTATGTGTTAGTGTTACAACAGTATCTAACTTATGCTCATATTTCTGTACCATAACATACGAGAAACCATGCAAATGATTAATCTTCTACACTAATACCATCTTCATGAAGAAGGGTCCTTCTTAACTTCAACTCAACTAATCGCAATACATTAGCAGTATTGATTATCAATCGCCTCCGAATCTAACGCTTCACCACACAAATACGTCATAAAACGCAACTTCTGAGGCACACTGCACTGTCCCTGCTGGTGAACTGACAGGTCAAAGTGCAATGCGGCATAGCACACGCAGAGGCCTCTAACGGACGACTGCAGAGTTTTGCAGATGCGGGGATAAGGTATCTTTACATTATCTCTCATGCGATTTAGGTGTACATATGTTTGTTCGAGCCCAAGTACTTTCCTTGTCAGATATTTTTTATTATTAACATTTTAGTAATTGCCATACTTATTAAGATTACTTATTTAATTATTTTCTTATCAGTAGGCCTACTGTAGTAAGCGGTTTGCTATATTGGTAGCATGTCAGTGACGAAATTTAAGAGTTGTTTTGAACGTGACGAAGGTGAATAACCTCTGTTGAACGGGGCAGGATGCTGGGAGCCCCACTCGGAAGCTTAGCACAGAGCCCCGCGCAAGCCAGGGCCGGCTCTGAGGACGCGGCAGAGAGCGCTCCCTGAGAGTCCCCCCTAGTGAGGAGAGGATGAGGGCGGCGGAGTGGAGAGGTGGAGAGGGGGAGGGGGCAGGCCGCGCCGTGTCAACAGCAGCCGCTAATGCCGGCCACAACACTAGCCGGCCATTAATGAGCTGCTGCTGCCTGCTGCTGCTGCCGCCGGAGCCATATTAATGCACGCTGCCGCTCTGCCCACTGCCGGCTGCCGCCTGCAGTGACCGGGAGGCCTGCCGAGGAGGCCCACAACACGGCCTCCCACTCAGCGCAGCAAAGAAGCTGCACTATCAGGAAGCGCCACATACACGTACACACTGTATGCAGAGGCGGCCCCAGCTTGCTTCAGTCCAGTGCAAAACCTCCGCGAGGAGCCCACCACCAGAGGTCACTCACCTTCGTCACTTCCAAGAGAATTCTGTATCAAAAGTACTGCAGCAGACCTATCGTTATGATAGGGAAAAAACGCATTGGTGTGTTTTGGACCAGTTTAGGTTTATAATTTTTTGCAAACACTTCGTACAAAAATAATAAAAATGATAGACGATACGGTCACGACTCTACTATTGTGATAATTCCAAATCACAAGTCTTCATAAATAGATGTCTCCGACGCATTTTGAAAATCTGGTGGCCAGAAAAAAGAAGTAATGAGGAGGTTTGGCGAATAACTAACCAGATACATACAGAAGAAAATCAAATGTTTGTATACCTTATGGGACTTAACTACGGGGTCATCTGTCCCTAAACTTACAAACTACTTATGAACTATCTAATACTACAGACGGCACAAATATCCATGCCCGAGGGGTGATTCGAACCCCCGACCGTAGTGGCCGTGCAGACCGTGACTGACGCGCCGCAGTCCCCTCGGCCACCGCGGCCGGCCATACAGAAGACCAGATACGGGAGTGGAAGTGGGGGTTGTTGGGACACACTTTGAGGAAACCACGCGAATCTATCGAGGAAAAAAAAAAAAAAAAAAAAAAAACAAACAAAAACAAAAAAAAACAAAACAAAAAAAAACAACAACACTGGAATGAAACAAGGAAGACAGGAAGACCTAGGGGCACATGGAAGACGACAATAAAAGGGGAAACAAAGAGAGATGGCAAGACATGGGCAGAACTGAGGCAAATGACCAAGGAAAGAGATGGATGGCGACCTCTCCTGGATGCCCTATACCCCCACAGGCTCCAAAAAAATTAAGCCAAGTAACTCAACACGTAATATTCTCTGTGTCCGTATTTTGACAAATGGTCAAAATTTTTTGATATTTGAGTTTAGCTTTGACAAACATACACTTTTTCTGACCTTTCGCCTCTTTAAACAATTATTTTAATATCTCTCCCACATTTTCATTATCTTTCTCCGTTGAAATATAATAACCTGCCTTGCCTTGGTAATTTATTTTCTTTGCCTGTATTGGTTTACGTAAAAATATGTAATAGTGTGAAATTACCGTTATTTTTGCAAATATCTCTGAAACGGTGCGAGTTCTGAAAATAACAGAGCAAAGTTACTGAAAATCGTCTCCTCTACAAATACGTTTATTCAATTTTCATCTGAGTTGAACGGTTAATTCCCTGCTTTTAGTGTTACTAACTATTTTTTGTCCTAAATATCTGAAAAAGGAAAGTTCTGGTCATTGGCGGCGAACAATTACGTCTGTAAAAGTTGGTTCCAATAGGGTGAACGGTGCGACTCAAATAGTTGGAAAACATTACAGACAGACCGACGTTGTCAAATCGCAGTTATTTTTGGAGATATCTCTGAAACGATCAGAGATATGAAAAAAATATAACAGAGCAAAGTTGTTAAGAATTTCTTCCTCTACAAATTTGTTTATTCAGTTTTCGTTTCAGATGAACGGTTAAGTCGTTATTGTCATTTAAATTTCGAGCCGTCACAAGGCGATCGCTAAGGCCCACTAATTAGTGTTACTACGGTAACCCAAAGAAGTGGGCCAATAAGTAACTGGATCACGTCACGCCGCGGCGGTGCAGCGGAGCGCCTTGAGGCTATACGTTCCGATGCGCGAGGCCCTTCTCGGCCATGGATTTTTCTGCCGTCTTTACTATAAGCTATTTCATAAGTAGTTTGTATGTTTAGGGACTAATGACCCCGTAGATAAGTCCCATAAGCTCTACAAACATTTGAACATTTGATTTTATCACGTCACCCTGTGTTGTGTTGTGTTGGAGACCATTTGACGCTCCTCTGCGAGTACCACGCGGAGCAGATATCCCGATTTGCCGGTTGGCACCTTCCCCTAGATTTCGGAGCTGTCTGCATGAAAGCTGCATTAACGAAAGAACATACACCACTCCTGGCCCGCGGCCAAATTGCATTTGTAAATCCTTTATTAAGGAGGTGAAGGAGGAATGAATAGGAAGGAAAGGATTTGACATTAGTTGTATTAGGAGGGCATGTCCGAAAAAACAGACACCACACCAGTCTATAATAACTATTTACACACGAAGACAAACGTACTATTGCACTTACCTGTCCTACAACACTACCCTGGGGAACTCGAGATATCAGTTCCGCTTTAATCGATGATTTTTCCGCCAGTTACTACGTACTGTGTCCTTTCTGACAGGAAATCGGGAATCCAATCCCGGAATTGTGATAATATTCCCTAAGCCGCTTGTAAGGTGCAGTGTCAAAAGACTTCAGGAAATCTAGAAATATGGAATAGATTTGAGATCCCTTGTCGATAGCATTTACTTCATGAGAGTAAAGAAGTAGCTGTGTTTCGCAAGAACGATACTTTCTGAATTAGTATTGACAAAAGGTCATTCTCTATGGCGTAGTTCATAACGTTCTAGAATAGTGTGTGTACCAAAATCTTGCTGCAGCCCGATGTTTATGATACAGGCTTGTAATTTTTCTGATCACTCCTGTGGCCCTTCTTGGAGTGAACTGTGAAACTTTCCAGTCTTAGGGTACGGATCTTTGCTGAGTGAGCAGTAAGGAACCTGATTAGAATACAGTCGGGACCGGAATACTTGCTTTTGTTAAGTGGTTTCAGTTGATTTACTACTCTGAGTATATATAAATTGCTCTGGTCATAGGGCCTCAAGATGATACAATTTAGTACCGAAATAAAAATTGGTAGACTAATTTTGTAGAGTCCTGACAATATTCCATTTCAGGGTTATTATCAATGAACAATTTTCACTGTGGGCTGTTGTTAAAGGCCAATGAGCTTAGGTTTTAAGTCTTTTTCACCTTCTGTTTGTTGAATTACTGAACTGCTTGTGTAGAATGATCGTAATTATTTTATTTATGTTTGTGTTCGTAGTGTGAAACAACCACAGGTATCGTGTCTGCCTCACTGCTAGCAATATCAGGGCATGTCGCTGGGCAGGCCGATCGGTGGAGACGACGGGATTCCGTTCGGTCTCCACTACCGGCCAACAACAACGACGCCCCTCGATCCCAGCCTCCAGCTGTGCAACCGAGGTTAACACAGCCTGAAGCTGGGAGCGAAGTATCACCAGCTCAACCTGCATCCGCACACAGCTGTCACAGTCCCTATTCATGATTACAGTGCCGAGAGTACAAAAACTACTGTCGGGATGCGCTCAAAGGAAGACTACAGTGTTTGTTAAAACGCGAATTTGAATCTAATATGCACGAGAGCACAGTATAAATTCACAAACTGAAACGAAAACGCGCAGACATAAATGAAAGTACTATATGTCGCTTCTAATCAGAAGCCGGTTTCACTTACAAAATATGAGGGTGGCATCTGCTACGAGTAGGCCGGCGGCTAAACAAGCACTGAGTGGCCAGTATAGCAGTCTTAGATACGGGGTTTCTCTGTTCCAATATGGGGACATCATGTGTCGCCGGGTATATTATGTCATAAATACCTATCGTCAGAAACTAACTCATGCTTACATCGACGTGTAGAGGAACTTCAGCGAGACGATTTAATTAATTACGTCTTTATGTTTTACTGACGTAATCCAAATGTGTCACAGAATTTACTTGGTACGACGTATAGTTCAGGAGGTATGACGTCATAAACATCGGAAATGCGTGAAAAACTAGTTTTGCCTCGCAAAATATCGAGTCTTCATTGTTTGCTGATAATTCTTTCTCTTGGACACTCTTATATAAGGTCTAACTCTACTTTATTGTGGAGAGTAGTAGGCTAGTAGTAGCACAAGTGTGTAGGCCAAGTGAGTGAGAAGCGGTTGTGAAATATGGGAGCTGGTCTATCCTCCAACGGACGGAATATTTATTTCAGAGATTTTCTTTAAAGGAATATTATCATAAGAAAGATGGTAAGTATGTGTCACTCTGTAGATGAGAGAAAACAATTAGCTCTAAATATTTAAAGTAAACCATTTTTTTTTAAATATTTGTAACTGCGGAGCTACGTTATCCATTGGTATACGAACGCACTGTAGCCCGTTTTCCATTACCAATTTTGTGAAGAGAATATAATTTATAATTGGGAGATGAAGGATATTAACGTAATAGCATATTACAGAAAACTATGAAAAACATATTTTGTGAGATCAGTCGGAAATGATTGTGTTAGTGCGTGTATTGTTAAAGTTTTACCGAAGTTTAGATAATCAGCAGTCTTTAGCTTTCATTTGTATCAGACATAACAGCCATTTTCTACATGACTTTATTTTTGATGATTTTTAATTTCTGCGTCGGATCTGCATTTTTTGTATTGTGTACTGAATGCGTACTGCATTGCGCCATACAAGTGCGACAATGACATTTGATTATTTTAATGAGAGACACATCATTAGGTTTTAAAGACGATATGTTGAATTACATAACCAACGCCTCCTTGTTTATTGACTGTCATACAGAATTAATTACTATTGACATTCATATTCATTGTTATGTCCAGCAGAGTTTTGTTACATTTACAAAGAACAGAACATCAGTATAAGTTTTCTGATTTAGTGTGTGTAGGATCTCTTTTCAGAAAAGTTAAATGCTTAAAATTTCATGTTCATTTGTAAAGCAATTACAACAACAGTTCCTAAGACAGTGATTGTTGCACTTAAAAGTTAATGTTCACTAGATTGATGAGTAACATAATGGCGTCTTCTGATTTGGATCTCAAAGTATTGGGAGAGAAAGAAAAACTCTATTAAACTTTACCCTTTCCGTCCTTTTGTAAAATTCAGAGGAAGCTCATTTGTGAGGCTAAGTATCATTAAATGGTGGGAAACACCCGGTCCCGTGGCATTAAGCACGAAACCTGTCCCCGAGTAGCGACCCAGTTTAGGTCGAAAATCATGATTAGTCAAAGCCTGTTATAAAAGGACTATAACACACTGTATTTGTATTTTATGTACTTCATGTGCGGCGTGAGGTATGGCGAATTTTGGTTTACCCTATTTGACTTTTATATTTTAACAACTATGTTCAACTTTGTAATTTTCGTTTTCATTTATATTTCTAGAATTTCTGATGATGGGCATCGCCCGAAACGCGTAAGAAAAATAAAGAATCCATAACCACCTGGATCTTCGTCGTTATTGCATCCCAACAGCCTTTTTTAAAGTCATTTTTATAGAAACCTGTTCGTTACATCGTAAACGCAAAGCCAGTGTTACATCTTACGAAAATGTCTCTCAAATCCCTTTACTGTAGATCACATTTTGATTTTATGTACACAGCTCAGAACAATTAGGGGATTAGGTGAGACATCATACACAGTACACATATGGTAGCGTATCTTACTCGGATATTCGTTACAATTGCAATTTGTGTTTGATACATTACGATGTTTTGCTGTCTTGAACTCTTTACATGAGCTTCACATGGTGTTTACGTAGAGCGAGGCACCATGGAACTACCACAACAGTGAAAACGTCATTCTTGTTGTCCTCTAATATGGTGTGTTGACCTCGGACGACCAATACGGTTGCACACCTGCGTAGCTTGGAGAGTATGAGATTATCAAATCAGCTCTTGAGGGCTATTTGCTCATTGTTTCATGAGTTCAACTTCCAGCTCCGTAGCCTTTGTGGGAGGTGCTGGTCTGGCATGTCATTCCAAGCATGTGTGTCAATTTTTACGTCTCTGTCTACATTATTCCGTGATTTATTAAGTTTTCAAATTTATACTGACTTTTTGATCACCCAGTAAATGAAGTCCTACATCATATCCAGAAAGTAAAGAAATAGCCAAATTACTTTCTGTGATCACAGAAGTTTACCACCAATTATAATTAATTATTCTGAGAATAGTATTGGACGTTTAAGCCAGTAACTATAATTTAATCATTTAAACGTTTACCTATATATTTACATATGTTTCATTCAGTTTATTCTCACCCTTCTATGTACCAAACGATTGACTTGTTAAAATCATTTGTCCAGCAAATTTCTATTGTTCAGTTTATTTTCTTAGAACAAATGTTGTACTTTATCATTGTTAATATCGTCATATTTTACCAATGTTTAACGTCATAGTTGTCTTCTTTGAAAATTGATGTGCATGTATTATCTACGCAGCAACTGAAGATCTTTGAATGAAAACTCCCAGCTGCATCGCTATATATCTGTACTATTTACCCGATTATGGCGTAACAGCCGAAAATCGGTTAGTGAAAACAGTAAATATGCAGAACATTTCACAGTTATCTCGTGTGTTTAATTGAAAATGAATAAAATATTCTGTCTAGAATCGACGGAACAGTCAGTGAATTCAGTTTTGCCAATTTTCGGACCAAAGCCTTAACCCTTTCAGCCCTGGCGTACTAAATGAAGTACATCACTTTTACACATCATTATCTCTTCACGAAAAAGTGTGAAACACTTGATCTCTAGTGTTTTTAATATAACATCATCTCCACTTGACATTCTGAGAGTAACAACCGCTGCCATTTAGTGTGTAGTTGCTACACACTACTCTGATGGAAGTCAAGATGGTGGTCAGACATTTAGCTGTCCCTGGTAAGCGTATTGTTTCTACCGTATACAGACGTATATGTACTTTTCATTGGCAATATTTTTGATCATGAATACAAATTAAAGAGTGATATAAAGCTATGACAATACAGAAAAAGTGCTTATGTGTAACGATTTACTCCATTTAACATCTTGTTTGCTATTTATAACATGTACCATAGTTTCTAACTAAATATGAAAAGAAATCTTTTTGTACATTTCATTGTACATAAATTAATTACAATGAAGAATGCTAGTCATCTGTTTTGACGCCATCACACAACTGTTTCACAATTATTACTGTACTTCACCCACCAGTTGCCAAAAATAAAATATACATGTCAACACGAGATGTTTCGGGAAGACAATATCCCATTATCAAGTTATGTAAAACAAGGAAACGTAGAATTATAAGGGCACTATATACAAATGACTGTAACACAAATATTCCAATAACACTAACCTCCTATCTACCATAAAACTTATCTGCTGCTAGGAAGCATCGTTAAAAACAATAGCTGTATGTGTACATTATCAAATATAAAGCTCCATAAATGACAGTTTGAACGTCATGCACTATGAGAACAAAGGTTGGTAATTATCAAATCTCGAAGAAATTGAGATCTTTTGTGTGTTGAGAGAGGATTCCAGCAGCATGTAAAAAGAAAAGACAGAACTATCTAAAAACCATTACTGTGCACATTTTAGCAACCTCCTCCTTGAGAAACACTGATGAGTATGCGTGTATTAAATATCGACTACTTGCTTTTCACTTCACTGAAAAATTTAGAGCGTAGTTCCGTTACAGAACTATTAATTTAGTGACTGATTTTATTAATAAATGTTAGGTATCTTGACTAGAATATCTTTGGCCACCAATGGCAGCGGATAAGCTTATGGACGATTTTTGAAGTTGGAGCAGCTGTCCGTTAGTGCCATCTGAGAAACACGTGGTACTGCGTAGTGCTTTATTTTTGACAGTGTACATACACAGATATTGTGTTTAACGGTGCTTCCTAGCAGCAGATACGTTTTATGGTAGGTAGGAGGTTAGTTTCATTGGAATATTTGTGGTACAGTCGTTTGTACAGGGTGTCCAGAAAAGGGCTTCCTGATTCCAGAATTAAATATATCGAAAACGAAGATCGATAGAGGAAAACTGTAAGAAGTTTATACAGCAGTTTGAAATAACAATTACAAAAGCTGCTAACAGATGGCGCTGTACGCTGTACAGCTCATATCAGCATACATAAGTGAAATAATCGTATGAAAACACTCTTTGCAAACAATCACATCACAATGTTTTCAAAATGTTCACCATTGGCACTACAGAGGTGGCGCAAACGAAGAATGAAATTCGCCATCACATTTCGTAGTGTCTCAACCGAAATGGATTCACATGCCTCAGAGATCGCCGATTCAAGTTCGTCCAGCGTGGCGGGATGCTTCGGGTAGACCATGTCTTTCCCTGTGCCCGAAAAAAAAAAAAAAAAGTCACAGGGAATCAAATCCGGCGAATATGGAGACCAATCCATGCCTGCACCAGTAAATTTGGGATATTTTAAAGCAATGACTCGATTCCCGAAGTATTCCTCAAGAAAGCGAAACACTTGTTAGGTTCGATGTGGTCGGGCTCCATCTTGCATAAACCATTAAGTACCTGGTCGATCCTCTAACGGTTGCTGTATGGCGACATATTGTTCCAAAATTGCAACGTAACCTGCACCAGTGACCGTTTCTCGAATGAAAAAAGAGCCAATAACGCCTCTGCTGCATACTGCAGCCCACACGGTAACTTAAGAAGAATACAGGGATTTCGCTTCACAGCAATACGGCTTTTCGGAACCCCAAAATCGCCAGTTCTGCTTATTCACATATCCATTCAGATGGAAGTGTGCTTCATCTGTAAACCAGATGCAGCCAACATCAAATCCTTCACTATCATTGTGAGCATCTGATTAGCAAAGGCAACCTTTAGTTGCACAACTCGTACGGGTATGGCCTGGTGCGTTTGAATTTTGAATGGAAACATGTATAGGCTCTTTCTCAGTGCTGGAATGCTTGAAACCAGACTCAGATGCAGTTCTACGGACGGATGACATTGGATTTCGCTGAATAAATCCAGAAACTGTGGCGATATTTTCAGGCGTAACTGCGGTTTGCTTGCGGCCAACATGCCCCACTATATCATCAGTTACGCTGCCTGCTCGTTGAAATTTTGCGAAGAGCGTACGAATGGTTTTCGCATAGGGTCCATTTGGAACATTAAATCGTGTTTGAAAACTTCACCTTGTTGCCGTAGGCCTTTCTTCTAACCTGTGGTGCTCTAGCACCAGAAAAACGCATTTTTCAATGGAGTACATGGATTTAACCTCTCCTTTCAGTATGGTAAACTCCTTTCACGTTTCAATAGTGGAACTGATCGCTCTGGGCTTCGGTTCACTGTTTATACTAGGCATTACGTATGGCGATTACAGCGCCATCTGTTGGCAGCTTGTGTAACTATTATTTCAAACTGCTGTATAAACTTCTTAAAGCTTTCACAATAAACATACCGTTTACTGCATTCCTCTATCGATCTTTGTTTTCGAGATATTTAATTTTGAAATCAGGGAGTCCTTTTCTGGACACCCTATATATAGTGCCGTTATTATTCTACATTTCTTTGTTTTTCAAAACTTGATAACGGGATAATGTCGTCCTGAAACATATCGTGTGGACATATATATTATATTATTGACAACTACTGTGTGAATTCAGCAAGGTCCTGGAAACCATCCTCTCCCATCGTATCCATCAGCACCTCCATCGCCACCAGTTTCTCCCCCTTTCCCAATGTGGCTTCCGACTCTCCTTCTCTGCCGATGACAAGCTCCTTCGCCTAACTCATCTCCTATCTGTACAACTCAACTCCCGTCGCTCCGCAATTTTTGTCTCCCTCGATATCCAAAAAGCCTACGACCGTGTATGGCATTCTGGTCTCCTCTGCAAACTCCAGTTATACGCCCTTCCTATTAATTACGTCCGCCTCATTGCTTCCTTTCTCACCCACCGCCCCTCCTATGTCACTGTCTACAACTCCGACTCTCGTTTGTTCTACCCCTATGCCGGGGTGCCCCAAGGCTCCGTCCTCTCTCCTCTCTTTTATCTCATCTACTCCACCGACATGCCCCAACCCGAGCCTCCCGTCTATCTCCTCCAATATGCTGACGACACCGCCTTCCTATCCATCGCCCCCTCCCTTGTCAGCTCCCAGTTTTTGCTCCAGTACCACCTCACCGAGTTTGCCTCATGGTGTAACCGGTGGCTCCTCTCCGTCAATCCTGACAAATCCCAGGAAATTATCATAGGTTGTACCACCCCCTCCTTCCGTGTCCATGATTTCTACCTTACCCTCCACAACCGCCCTATCCGCCACACCCCCATTCTGAAGTACCTTGGCCTACCCCTCGACCGTAACCTTTCCTGGACCCCCCACCTCCGCACTGTCCGACAGAAAGCCCTCTCCCGCCTTAACCTCCTCAAACTCCTCACCAGCCGTACGTGGGGTCTCAGACCCTCCACCATCCTCTACAACTACCGCTCCCTCATGCGTCCTGTCCTTTGCAGCTTCCATCCCGTCGGGATCTCCGCTCCCACATCCTATTATAAAACCCTTCAAGTCCTTGAGCGCCATGCCCTCCACGTCGCCTACCACATCCGGCTCCCTTCCCCCACGCGGATCCTGTATGACCTGATCCCGTTTCCCCACCTCCTTGAATACCTGCAGCATATCCGTATCCTCTATACCACCCGTAAAATAGACTCCCACAACCCCCTGGTCCACCCCATCCTTACCAACCCTGGGCCTCTGCCACGCCTCTACCATGTTCATCTCCACACCCTCCATGTCCTCTCCCAGGGTAATTTCCGCCGCCTCCCCCTCCCTGATGTCCTCCAACCCGACATATACCCATCCTACCAGCTCTGATCCCCCCATAGATAAAGGGCCCCTTGCCCCCCTCCCCTTCCCCTCCCCCGCTTAGCTACTCCCTCCCTGCCCTGGAGTCCCTACGGCTCCTCCCTACCGCCTTCTTCCCCGCAGTTTTTCCTCTCCCCTGCGCTTCCCTCCCACCCCTTCTCGGGGTCCTGGACTGACAGTTTTAACAGTGCTACGTCAAGTGTTGTATGCTGTGCTCCAGTGAAGTGTATGTTTTTTAACTGCGTCCACCACAATCAGACAAGCGTCACACCGTGTGTTTTAATTAGTGTCTCCGTGTACTTGCCGTCCTGTGTTATTGTCATCCTACATTGTTTTTTAGGTCACCGTGGCTTATCATTTTTAACTCACTAAATGTGGTTTTAATCATCTGTCTATTGTAATGTACTCCAAACTGTCGCCTTGTCTATGTCTATGTCTATTATCTCCTATTATGTATTTTAATTCTCAACTCATATATGTCTTTTATTACTCTCGGCTGAAGAGGGGCCTATAGTGCTGCTGCCAGCCTGCCAGTGTACTGTCCTAAAACACAATAAAGAAAAAAAACTGCTGCTTGAAGTACAGTAATAGAAGAATGCTAGGTTTCAAATTTTTTTGTATGAAAAACAAAAAATCAGGGCTGAAAGGGTTAAACTCTAATTCATATCATTTGGAAACTTGTATCTATTAGGTGTTGAAGTGAAATATTGAGCACATGAGCACATTCACGGAGTAGCGGTACGGGTGGCAGCCGGCACGGACCTGCGAACGGCGGGCAGCAGCAGGTGCGCGCAGCGGCGGCTGGCCTCCACGCAGGTCCTGCGCTGCTTGCGGATGCGCTCGCGCAGCTCGGGGCAGTCCCTGGGCTGCCCCACGTGGATCAGCAGGTCGCGGAACAGCGCCACCTGCGCGTTCAGCTCCGCCACCATCTGCAACAGCGCGCGAGCGCTCAGCCAGTGGCCAGCAGGTGGATGATCGAAAATTTATGAAAACGAAAGGATGGTTCAGGACCTACAACTATAAAAACGTTTGTGAAATTTTTTATTTTTTATTTTCTCGTCGCACTTGAACAATTTTGAGTTCTGTGACTAGTTTCGGACGAGACCGTCCATTTTCGAACAATTAGCCGTAGTTTCAAGGGGAGCCGGAGGTGGTCAAATCCCCCCTCACCTTCCCTATCCCCTGTGTGGTCCGACAACCAACTTTTTAATATCAGTGTTGAGTCAGTGTTCAGTGCTCACTGCATATGCATGTGATTTTAAGACTTACGAGCAACCGCCAAACAGGCAAAACAATAGTGTTGTTCAAAAATGTTCAAATGTTTGTTAAGCTTACGGGACTTAACTACGGGGTCATCAGTCCCTAAACTTACAAACTACTTATGAACTACCTTATACTAAAGACGGCACAAATATCCATGCCCGAGGGGGGATTCGAACCCCCGACCGTAGTGGCCGTGCAGACCGTGACTGAAGCGCCTCAGTCTCCTCGGCCACCGCGGCCGGCAAGCCAATAGTGTTGCCATGTATTTTGAATGTCATTCATTCTTCACCATGTGTAAGTCCAGTGTTTTCTACAAGAATTTTGTTCTTTTGACCACTGTGGCTCTTTTAATCTCGGCGAATGTTTGTATGTGTACTTTTAAACTTCATTCATGTCATCCATTATCTTTGATCTGGTTTTAAATGTGAAAATTCAGCAATTTTAGCACCTTTTAATTGTATAAATGCAGTGTTTTAGCACCTCGTTTTTTGTTAAAATATGTTTATTTATTTTTGTAAATCGCTCGGGTGATGAGCAGCCGTATATGCAGCTGATAGCCTGCCCCCCCCCCCCTTTCGGGGCTTTAAAATACAATAAAGAAAAAAAGTGGTCATATCCAACAGAATTAGTTTTTTTTATCAACAATTACTTGGAACATTCCTCTTTAATGCAAACTTTGAATTATTGTTCTACTTGTCCTGGAAGTGGAGTTATTACCATTTACTCTCGCGCCTGCACAGGAAATTGGCGGGGCCGCTGAAGGCAGCTAGCACCCTCTAGTGACTTCTTGGCGAACGACTTGGCTTTTCTCGTCCTGACGTTGAATATTTCCGTATGTTACCCATACATTAAGTGTGAAAGGGTTGGCTACGTTGTTTCCTGTGACAATGATTGCCGAACATAATATCTTTGTTATTGTTTCGAATTATGTCAGTGTTCAGCCAAGTCACTAGGAGGGAGAGGCAGGCTTACTGATGAGGTGATTGAACGTCTACAGAGGTATCTATGGGTATGCAATAAGGAAAAATACTAGTAATGGTAGTGACATGCAAAAAGACGTGTGGGCATTGTTCCTTCATACTGCCTCTCCCAATGAATGCCCTCAACACAGCCTGTGCCCAAATGATTCCTGGTACAAATATAATGCCAAAAAGATCACAATCATGGTTTGCCAGCAGCTGCGATAAACACAATAAAACCAATTTTTCATGACTTTGCACAGCCAGAATTGTTACACAAATGTCTACACGGAGAAACGCAGAATCCTAACGAGAGCGCAAACAATTTAATTTGGACAGTGATTCCTAAAAAAGTGTTTGCAAGAATAAAAACACTACAGTTCGGCATTTAGGATGCAATAGCAACCTACAACCAAGGAAACAGTGTGAAGTATGAAGTATTGAGGGCATTAGGATTTCAAGTTGGAGTGAACACTATACGAGCACTAAGAAATATTGACAGAGAGAAAGAGTAAGAGGAGCAGAAATAAGAGAAAGGAATATGAAATATGATGGAACGACAGGCCAGAAGAGAAGACCAAAGCAGAAGCTGTTGGAGGATGAAGAAGAAGACGCTGTAATCCATGCTATAGTGCAGGAATGTATTGAAAAACTTTGATAGCCATTTCCAATGAATTAGAATTTTCCGGATGTAAGGAACATTTTCTCAAAATGCTCTCAAACTAGGGAGATGAAATTTTGATACAGCACTCCTAGTGGTCAAACTTAAATTGTAACTCAGCCATTTAGCAATATGTTCAGTAGTTTCATTTCAATTTCATTAAATAAAGCATTTTTTGTAAAAAAACTTGGATAATTAATAAAAAAAGTATTGAAAGGAAACTGGAAAAGATGCTCCAATATCCCTCTGTAATAAGTGCAAAACTAAACCATTCTCTCTGTTGAAAAAAAATTCAAATTCCTCGGATTGGTAGATCGTTCATAAATGTTCCTCAAACTTAGTGATTTTTACATGGGCAGCATAGGCACCTCCGGCACCCCTTAAACAATAATACATCGAGATACACGACGCACTAGGGTACACCGTGCAGTGAGTACTGTGTCTGTGTGGCTTACAAGGAAACCTTCAGGTATCGGAAGTTCAGTTTGGGAAGAGACGTCGCACGTTAGTAGTATACTTCAACAGTGTCCACTCACAGAAGTACTAAAGCGAACCATACACATTTCGAGAAAAAGGGCTCTAAAATTCGAAGCGTAGCACATAAACTGTGTGTGATCCAGAGTATTCGGATAACTGACTGAAACGACTGACAAGTTCGTGGCGCTCTCTAATGCTGGAATTCTGTACGGTGTTGGCCCATCCTAGGCTTGATGACAGCAACGTTCAATCAGATGCTGGAAGGTTTGTTGGGGAATGGCAACCCATTCTTCATGGAGTGCTGCACTGAGGAGAGGTGTCGATGTAGGTCCATGAGGCCTGGCATGAAGTCGGCGTTGCAAAACGCCCCAAAGGTGTTCTATAGGATTCAAGTCAGGACTCTGTGCAGACCATTCAATTACAGGGCATGCAACCACTCTGCTACAGATCGTGCATTATGAACAGGTGCTCAATCGTGTTGAAAGATCGCAATTGCCATCCCCGAATTCCTCTTCATCACTGGAACTTTTTTCCACTTTTCAATCGTCAAATGTGTACGCTCCTTACACCAAGCGGGGCGTCGTTTGCCAGTGACGTGCATGATGTGTCGCTTAAGGACAGCTGCTCAACCATGAAATCTAAGTTTTCTCACCTCTCGCCTGTCATAGTACTTGGACTGGATCCTGCTGCGGTTTGGAACTGCCGTGTTATTAAACGTCTTGGCAAAATTGTATGCGGGAACCGGGACTCGAACCTGGGACCTTTGCCTTTTGAGGGCGAGCACTCTACCACTGAGATATCCCAACACGACTCACGGCCCGTCCTCACAACTTTACTTTTGCCAGTACCTCACGGACCGTGAGTCTTGGCAGAATAGCTCAGTGGCAGAGCGCTTGCCCGCAAAAGGCAAAGGTCCTAGGTTCGAGCCCCAGTTCCGGCACACAATTTTAATCTTCCAGGATGTTTCATATCAGCGCACACTCCGCTGCGGAGTGAAAGTTTCATTCTGCTGTGTTATTGTCTGGATGCCTGCCTCTTACACTCTACGAACACACTTCAATGGTCGGCGATGTCTGTCAGTCAACATACGAGGTCGACCTGTACGCTTTCATGTTCACACTTCACTGTATATCAAAAACAGTGGACCTATGGATATTTAGGAGTGTTGAAATCTGGCAGACAAACTTCTCGCACAAGTGACACCCAATTACCTAACCACGTTTAATGTCCCTGACTTCCACGAAGCACCGTATTCTGCTCTCTCAGGGTGTCTAATGGCTACTGAGGTCGTCGATATGGAGTACCTGAGAACACGTGGCAGCATAATGTACCTAATATGAACAACGTATGTTTTTGAAGGTGTTTGTTCAAATGTTAAAATGTTTGTAATTCTTATGGGACCAAACTACGTTGGTCATCAGTCCCTAGATTTACAAATTACTTAAACTAAGTTAAACTAACCTAAGGACAAAACACACATCCATGACCGAGGGAGGATTCGAACCTCCGACACGAGGGCCGCGCGATCCGTAACGTGGTGCTCCAGACCGCTCGGCTACTCCCGCGCGGATTTTGAAGGTGTATGGATAATTTTGATCACATAGTTACATCCTAATCAATATAAATGTTGTTCAGCGGTGTGGTGAAATAGCTCAGGCAGTAGTGACCCGCATGTGGATGATAAGGGTCCGATCCTACTTACAGAAAACATTTTATTTTCATAATTAAAAAAAATAGTGATCACCCACCTTTCCCTACCGACCCATCTGTTTCACCTTGGTATTCAGCTAGGTCTTTACCTACTCCCGACGGAATCACCACAATCTCTTTCTCCATCACTTTCTTCCCAGTGTAGCTTTCGTCCTTCCTTCTCCTTCGACAACCAACTCCTCTGTCTCAACCAACTCCTCTGTCTCAACCAACTCCTCTGTCTCAACCAACCCCTCTCCCTCCAGTTAAATTCCTGTCGCGTCGCCATTTTTGTCTCCTTGGACCTGGATAGGACCTACGACTGGGTCTGGCATCCTGCCCTGCCATGTTGCAATTGTCTCCAAAGTAAAATTTATTACTTCTGAGGCTGAAGAGCGCCTGTTTGCGTTGCCAGCCCGTCCTTTAACAGGGAATTGAAAAACAATAAAGAGAGGGGAAAAAGTGACCATCGGTCTATATGTAAACATACAACTGGGGAACAGTTATACTCTGCTTTTCCACGAAGAAACCGGTTCCTCAAATTTTAAACGAATGTTGATAATATTTCCCTAACTTTCAATATCGCATAATTTTGTAACAAAATTGTAATGACAGTAGTATTATCGCCTTAATCCCCAATATTGACTGTAAAATTCATATGGAATTATCAATTTTTTTAAAAAGAAAATTTAAATGTAATTTTTAATTACTGACGACCGATAATATGTAATAACACGTAATTAATAAATAATCCTTACCACCCTATTGCATAAGCAAATACTGTAATAAGCCTAATATTACATTTATATAATTTATATATAATTATGTACCGATCACAGCTTGTTTACAGGTACAGCTTGAAAATGAGTAAAGCTAGAAATCGGCAGCGCATTCAATTAAATTATAATAAAAGCAGCTCTCGTGGTCATTTAATTATAATGTATTTCATTTAAAATTTGTTTCAATTTTTAGAACAAATAATAAAATGATATGCATCGCAATACTAGGATCGAACCCTGACTATCTGTACGACAGTTACGCATGCTATTGCCTCAGCTATTTTGCCATATCAGTAATAGCTATAAACTTTAGAGCCCCTTTTTCGGAATTCTCTGCGCTTTCAAACTTCTATGAGTGGTCGCCTTTGAGGTATACTGGTACATGCGAAGTCTCATTCCAAACTGTATTTCCAAGACCGTTAGTTCTCCTTGATAGTGGTCAGCGGAACTGCGTGGTAGGGACGAGTCAACGATTTCAATTCCAGCCTAGACACAAATTTTCTACTTATCCCGATTTATTTTGAAATAAAAATTGACTGTTTTGCAAAGTTTTTATTAATGCTTAACGTCCTAGAAGATACTAAGAGATTAGAACTTTGAAAAGGGAGACACGAACTTATTGTGTGCTGAAGAGACATGTATAAAACAGAAAAAAAAAAAAAACCATGACACATATCATACAGCAGAGTGTTTATCATGTTCTGTACTACGTGTATAAGACAAATAAAAGATATTTTAGGTAGGGTTGGGGTTTTACTTTGCCGGCCGCGGTGGCCGAGGGGACTGAGGCGTTCCAGTCACGGTCTGCACAGCCACCACGGTCGGGGGTTCGAATCCCCCTTAGGGCATGGATATTTGTGCCGTCCTTAGTATTAGTCACTTCATAAGTAGTTTGTAAGTTTAGAGACTGATGACCCCGTAGTTAACTCCCATAAGCTATAGCATTTGAACATTTGTTTTAACTTTGACTCATTTTTAGCATTGCGAGAGCTAGCTGTCGGTTCTCTTCCTACTTTTACCAAAGGTGAACATCCGAACCTATCCTCTTCTTAATTTTCTTATAACTGCACCTCTGCATATTACTATGGACACCGTGGATCCTTTCTCGGTTGTAACAAGCATACGGAACACGTAAGGCGCCTAGTTGCTCCTGCCACTCTGAGTAGCATGAATCAGTTCTACAGTTACTTCAGCAACCTGTCGCCTTCTTCCGTAATTGCCCCAGCGCAGAAAACAGAACGCAGGTCGTTGGTTCTTGCTCTTGAGGCTGAAATTATGGTGTATATCGAGGAACTGTTTATCTGTTAGGTGATGAACTAAAGATGATAGGATGCCAGTTAATTTATTAGTCATAACCGCAAACTGCACATAATTACATCTACATCTACACCTACATAGATTCTCTGCAAATCACATTTAAGTGCCTGGCAGAGGGTTCATTAACCACTTTCATATCCTTTCTCTACCGTTCCATTCTCTAATAGCAACCAAGAAGAAAGATCACCTAAATAGTTCCGTTTCCGATCTGATTTCTCTTATTTTATTAGGATGGTCATATCTCCCTATGTAGGTGGGTGCTAGCAAAATATTTTCACATTTAGAAGAAAAAGTCGGTGATTGAGATTTCGCAAATAAATCTCGTCGCAATGAATAACGTCGTTTTTTAATGATTTCCACCTCAAATTCTGCAACATTTCCGTGACGCTTTCCTCCCTGTAACGTCATAAAACAAAAGGAACTGCCCTTCTCTGAATCTTCTCAATGTCTTCCGTCAGTCCCACACTGGGGAACAGTACTCCAGGAGAGGACGCACAATTGTGATGTAGGCGGTCTCTTTGGTGGAGCTGTTGCATTTTCGAAGCGTTCTGCCAATGAAATGTAACCTTTGGTTCGCCTTCCTCACAATAATGTGTTCTCTCCAGTCTAAGTTGTTCGTAATTGTAACTCCTAGGTATTTGGTAGAATTTACGACCTTAAAGTTTGACTGGCTTATCGTGTAATTGAAGTTTAGCGGATTTCTTTTAGTGGTCATGTGTATTACTTTACACTTTACGTTATTTAGTGTTAATTACCAATTTTAGCACCATGTAGAAACTTTGTCTACAACTCTTTGCAGTTGTTTTTGATCCTCTGTTGACTTCACTAACCTATAAACAACAGCATCATCCGCGAACAGTCTAACAAGGAGATGGCAGGACCGTGGGGCCGCGGATTTGACCACAATTTTGTGTCGTCAAAGGGGACCCCTAACACCTCACGTGGTTAAAATAATAGGACGCACTACTCGGAAAATCGCGAGAAAATAAATCCGAAGTTTCTTAGGTGCCTTATGAGTGTAACATATTAGCCGCCGTTTGGCCTTGATGGTTAGGGCTCTGACTGTTACGCCAGAGGTCTCGGGTCCGATTCCTCCTCCAGCACTTTTTTCTTCTGTTTCATTTTCTTTTGTTATTCCACCAATTATTCAGAAAGTTTCCCAAACCTACATAATGTTTAACAAATTAATTATATTATAGAATAAAAATGATTTACTTTTTGTCCAACAACACAATTTATGGCGGTGGGTTTTTCATTTTTTATTGTAACGTATATGAGGAGAAACATTGTGTTTTTAATCATAATAACAAAGTCGACTGGGAAACATTCAATTTTTATACTTATAATAATTATAAACAAGAACTACAGTGGTAATTATCGTAAAAACAAACAAAGCAAAAATTTTTGTGACATCTTGCGCAACAAAAGCGGATTTTTTTAGAATCACAGGGCGTTTGCAATAAATCTTTACAAAAAACATGCCCCATTAACATTTACAAAAATGTTTGGAGTTTCTGATAATTTTGAGGCAAACCAAACATATTGAATCATGTCTCGGATTATTGGTGACGATAATTGATGGTGAATTACAGAATGAATTTTTATACAATTTATAATTGGTGGAATCACAAAAGAAAATGAAAAAAAAGGGGAAAAAGTGCCGGAGGAGGAATCGAACCCGAGACCTCTGATCCAGACGGCGACTCGGCAATGGACTAACATTTTATACTCATTAAAGCACCGAAGAAAATTCGGATCGATTTTTCTCGGGATTTTCCGAGTTGTGCGTCATAATATTTTAACCACACAAAATTTCGGACAAATCCCCGACCCCACGGTCGTGCCGTCTCCTTGTAGGAGAGCTACTCAGATTGTCTCCTAAATAGTTTATAAACAAAAGGAAGAGTATGGGACCTGTAACGCTTTCCTGGGAAACGCCAGATATCACTTCTGTTTAAATCAATAACTTACCGTCAATTACTACAAACTGTGTCTTTTCTGATAGGAAATCGCGAATCCATTTGCACTATTGGGGCGATATTCCATAAGCACAAAATTTCATTAGAAGCCACTTGTGAGGTACAGTGTAAAAAGCCTTCCGGAAATCCAGAAATATGGAAGTGATTTGAGACCCCTTGTCGATGGCACTTATCACTTCATGTGAATAAAGGGGAAGGCTGTGTTTCGCAAGAGCGGTGTAGTCTGAATTCGTGTTGACTATTGGTTAATAGGTTGTTTTCTTCGAGAAGATCATAATATTCGAACAAAGTATATGTTCCAAAATCCTACTGCAAATCGACGTCCATGAGATGGGCCTGTAATTTTGGGGATCACTCCTATTGCCTTTCTTGAATATTGGAGTAACTTGGGCAAATTTCCAGTCTTTGGGTACGGATCTTTCGCTGAGTGAACAGTTGTATAAGATAGCTAAGTATGGAGCTATTGCATCAGCAAAGACTAAGAGGAATATAGTTGGTATACAATCTGGCCCGGAAGATTTGTTTATGACTTAAGTTGTTTTACTACTCCAGGAACATCTACTTCTAAATTTCGCATGCTGGCAGCTGTTCTTGGTTCGAATTCTGGAGTGTTTACTTCGTCTTCTTTTGTGAAAGAATTTCGGAAAGCTGTGTTTAGCAATTCTGCTTTAGCTGTACTGTCATCGGTAGTATTACCATTTCTATCGCGCAGTGAAGGTAATGTTTGTGTTTTGCCGCTAGTGTACTTCAATATGACCAGAATTTCTTTGGAGTTTCTGCCAGATTACGAGACAGGATTTCGTTGTGGAAACTAAGCTTTTGGCATTGAAGTCCACGCTAGATGGCGAGTTTCTGTAAAAGACTGCCAGTATTGGGGATTCTGCGTCTGTTTAAATTTTGCATGCGTTTTTCTTTGCTTCTGCAACAATGATCTAACCTGTGTTGTGTACCACGGGGCGGGGGGTCAGCCCCCTCTTTCATTAATTTATTTGGTATAAATCTCTCGATTGCTACTGATATTATGTATTTGAAAGTACGCCATAACTGATCTACACTCGCATTTTTTAGTTTTGAAAGACTGGAGACTATCATTCAGGAAAACGTGAATTTCTTTCCGCTCTTTTGAGTGCTGATATTTTTCGTTTACTTTTGGTGCATTTGGGAATTTCGATATTCATTCTCGCTACTACCACTCTATGTTTGTTAATCACTGTATCTGTTCTGATGCTCTTTACTAGCTCAGGATTATTTGTTGCTAGGAGATTAACTACATTATTCCTTGTCTGTGCATTAAATTTCATAGCTATTAAATAAAACGTTAACCTGCTGTGACCGTACAATATCGCCGAATCTGAACTCGTGCATGTTCCCGGTCTGATAAGCGAATGTGGACTGTTACGTGTTCACCGTGTGACCACCGGATCTCATCTGAACATCGGCAGCGTGACCCGCGTCGAGTTCTCTCTCTCTAGCTGGCGCCAAACCATGGCCGGCGCGCGTCGTCTCTCCTTTTGTTAGTATTTTGTTCTCATTTACAATTGATTTTTATACATTTTATTTCATTATGACAGTTTATTAAATATTAATCACAATAAAATCGAGTTTTGGCGGGCGACCGCCTCATACATCAGCCAATTAGCATGAGAGGTACAGGCAACTTGTAGATCTTGTCTAAATTCCTTCCCACGGGAACCAAACCTAGTGGTAGCACCAGTTATGCTTCTCACACTACCTGTAGCATTTGTCAGCTACTGGTTCTAACCTGCTGTACGGGAGCGATTCTCAAATCTGTCAAATGATACCACATGCCATTGGAGTTTTGGATGCATTTGTGGATTAGGGAATGATTCATGTTTATAAATGTGTTTGCGAATGAAAGCAACTACAAATGCATTGAACAAATATAAGATACAGAATCATGCACTTCACAATGCAAGCCGGCAGCGGTGGCCGTGGGGACTGAGGCGCTCCAGTCACGGCCTGCACGGCCACTACGGTCGGGGGTTCGAATCCCCCCTCGGGCATGGATATTTGTGCCGTCCTTAGTGTTAGCTAGTTAATAAGTAGTTTGTAAGTTGAGGGACTGATGACCCCGTAGTTAAGTCCCATAAGAATGCAATGTTAATACGGAACTATTCTATGTCCATTCCATGTTTTGATTTGAAGAATGTGGGTTGACCTAAAGTCAACCCATTCTGGAGAAATTTTCAGAGCAAACGTTGTAGTTACTCCGGTTTTGAGGGATGGGGGTTGAACGAAATTCAACCCATTCTAGAGAAATTTAGAAAGAGCTAATTTTGTCGCTGCTGTGGTACCCTCTTTGCTGGTATTTATAGCATACCTCAAGAATTTTAACAACTAAGATCGTACTGGCACGTGAAAGTTTCAATAGTACAAATATGTAATTTATCACTTGTAACAACACTTTCAAAATATAAAATTCATTTACAGTAAACTGCATTTGATATCCTATTCTACAAATGAGTAAGTCAAGTATTAGTACACAAAGAGTGCATGAACACCAGCAGCGCCATCTGTAGTTTTCTGATCGAAGTGCTTGTTGCGCTCCACGTTGCTGCGCCAGGCTGGTGGCGTATCGCGTCATCTAAATCGCTGAAAGTCGAGCGCTCCCCAGTGACTTGGGCTGTAAGTAGCTGTTACTGCTCACTGCGGAAGGGGAATTTGGGTTCAAGGGAGCACGAACAAATAAAGATTTCGTGATTTTTTTGAAAGTTGGTGAAAAATCGAGAAACTAGTTCTCCTCGTTTAAGGTTGTTTACTTTCAGCAGCTAATTATCGTCTTTTGTTGTGCTGTGACAAGAACACTTTAATTCTAGTTCCCAAATAGTAATGTACCGTTGTTGCTTAGCTGTAGTAATCGACAGCGTTTGTCAATGGGCTTCTCAAAACTGCTTCACGAAATATTAAATACATCTTAAAATCTTGCTGCGATTATATTCAACGAAACGATAATTAACTGACAAAACACTACCAACTTCCAATATACCATTATTAGGCCATTCAACGAGTCACCTAAAATTACCGCGACTTTAAACCATCATACCTCGACAAAGGATGATTATCAGATGAAAATAGTTTCGTTCTACGTTTATCCGCGTTCCTACCATCGTGCAAAGTTTCAAATGAGTGGTACACATTGAAAGGGTAGGAAAAAACTATTCAAAAACTTGACACGAATACACTGTTTCTGCACGTAAAATCGGAATAAAATCCGAACATTGCACAAAAAATCGGTATCATTAGCTGAGCGTTTACTTCAGTCAAATTGACAAAATGAATTAATTCATATTTTAAACATGGTTGCACCTCAGCCGCAGTTGTATGATTTAAACCATCAGTAAATGATTTTGACATTCCAATTTATTTTGGCGATGTTTATTTTAATATGAATTTTTAATAAAACATACAGAACTTCGTGAGAAAGCCGGTTTGAAATTGTTGAAACAAGGGTAAAGGTTTATTAAAGCCACAATAGGTGCAACTGTTTGGCTGATTTTATTCAGTTCGCTATTAATTGACTCGTTTGATTTGCCTGGCGTCCAGATACGGTTCGTAGTTCAACATTTTCTTATATATAATGTAAAGTAAGACAGTCGTCCTAACTGTCAAACAGGTAGACCGTTTTGAGCCCGTGATCTCAGTTCAAACAGAAATAGACCACCAAAGCTTGCAAAAATCGCCATTCTGCATCCGGTCGTTTCAGTCTTACTTCTTACACAGCTATCCCACTGTAGTGATTCCTTCCTCTCTTGAATACATTATTGGTGGCATCGATTTAAATAGCTCTTGCTTCCAAATAGGCTAAATACCGGACACATCGCTATTAGAAACACTGAGACACAATACAAATTTTGTCTTGGAACAAAATTTTCGTTACCATAATTCCGCCCCTAAGTGATCTATTATGTGATGGCAAGAAAAAAAAAATGACAGGGCCTGAATGTCATATCTACCATTATTGTCTGTTGGAGTAGCTACAGTAACAGTTTTTATCATAGTGCTAATGGTCATCCTGGGAAATGCTAAGAAACGTGAAGGCTACATGATTCAACTTTCCCTTTCGGTTCATAACTCAACAGGAAACGTCGTAGGGCGTACACTGTACGCCTGATTTGGATGGTAGTTTAAATTCATGCCCATTTGTCTACATTTAGGTTTCTTGGTGTTCCTAAAAATCAATTTCATCTAATTTCCTCTCTTCCGATCGAAGTTTCAGTTTCATTTCTGTTGCTATGGTCGTGCAATATACGTTAATACCTTATCTTAAATATCAGAGTTTGTCTCGACAACCAAGTAATGTCTCTGATTTACGAATTTACTCAGTACTACATAAGGATACGTAACAGTTTCCCACAATCAGTATGATTGTATACAAGAGAGGATTCAACAGGGGCTCGTGCCCCTCCCGCCCCAGACAGTCCGAGAAAAAATGAGAGAGTGGGAGAAGGGGGGAGAGAGAGAGAGAGAAGGGGAGGAAGAGAGAGAGAGAGAGAGAGAGAGAGAGAGAGAGAGAGAGAGAGAGAGAGAGAGAGAGAGAGAGAGAGAAGGGAGAGAGGGAGAGAGAAGGAGGGAGAGAGAGAGAGAGAAACGTGTGGGAGAGAGAGGGTAGGAAGGACGAAGGGAAAGAGAGAGAGAGAGAGAGGGAGAAGGGAGAGGAAAGGTGGGAGAGATAAAGAGAAATGTGTGGGAGAGAGAGGGTAGGAAAGTCGCAGAGACAGAGAGAGAGAAGGGAGAGGAAAGGAGGAAGAGAGAAAGGGAAATGTGTGGGAGAGAGAGGGTAGGAAGGACGGAGAGAAAGAGAGAGAAGGGAGAGGAAAGGAGGGAGAGAGAAAGAGAATTGTGTAGCGAGAGAGGGTAGGAAGGACGGAGAGAGAGAGAGAGAGAGAGAAGGGACAGGAAAGGAGGGAGAAAGAAAAAGAATTGTGTGGGAGAGAGAGTGGTTGGGAAGGACGGAGAGTCTCAGCATAAGAAAAAACTTTTACTTATAGGCAGCATGTAATTATGAGTTTAAAAGGCAAAATCCCTGTAATTTACATAACGTAAATTGACTTTTTGTATTATGCTTCATTTCATTGCTTATTGTTCCTTTTTTGTCAGTAATTTACGATAAAAGTAAATAAAGGTCGTTTATGGTATTGTGATTACTTGGGAGATAAAGGGGAATTGAATGTTTTATTCATACGTAAATGAACTTAAAGTATTTAACTATGTGAAAACATAGTCAATTTCTAGGGCTGTGTTCAGGTTGGCGCATTCAGGTCTTTTCGGTAAGGAGTTGGTCTCTGTTGATTCTTTTTCTAGGCACTAAGAAACAGAACTGACACGTGTTATGAACAGTTTTATTTGAAGCTACAGGTTTTGATTTTCCAGTTACAAGAGCAAATTAGAAATTTCAGTGGCATTTTCTCGCACATCAGTTACAAAGAATTGTCATGCTAGTAAAAATTATCCTAGAAACCCAGTCATGTGTAATTTTGTTTATCGGGAAAGCTTTCTAGAAAACGTATCTCGGAATTGATTCAATACAACGCGTCACAGGAAATCTTATTTTAGGTTGTGAGGGAATATCACACTTAGCTCGACATAGTTACCGGCGGTTTGATTCTGACCCGTAATTGGGAGACCTTTTAGAATCCGCTATTTTCAATTTCTGCGTTGTTGTTCAGTGCATTGTTTGATAATGACACAGCTATACCGCGTACAGTATTGTTTGTACACGGTAAGTTGACTGTTGGCAATAGCAGGAGGTGTGTACCACAGGTGCCGAGGGGTGAAGTGCAGTGAGCGGAAGGCAGCGTCGCAGTGTTGGAAACGTTACACGAACAATGTGTGCAGTAATTTTCGTGTCTAGGGGCAGCGTAACGTTGACAGTGTTCCGAAATAAATGGACGTTTTTTAAGTAGTGCAAATGTTTTCTGCTCCTATCATCACCAGGTAAAATCGTCTTCAGTTGTCGAATCAATATACTTCAATCTAACTACCAATGCACTACTAGTTTCGACGCACTATGGCATCATTGTCAAAAGGCTATGCTTACAAAAAATATAACAATGATTCAATCACATTAAACAGACATAAGTTTAAAAATTTAACACAAAATGAAGAAAGAGTACCGGAAGTGTGAAACACTGCATTTATCGAAGTAACAATCAAATCATGTGCGCCGCGTGGGAAAGGCCGTCCGATATGGGGCGTCATGTATTTTCATTTGGCTCTTTTAATATCATAATCCTGCGAGAATCATTGTACAAAACTGTTATTTTTTCACCATATTGTACAATTGTTTGAGTTTTCGTCAGTCTTATTCAATCTTGTAGTCCAATTATTCCAAAGTTGTAAATATGTGGACAAACCAATGCCAATTTCGCTCGGCTTCCTCTGTATTGGGACTCGCATATATCCAGCTGAGAAGCTGAGAAATAGTTACAAATAGAATTAAATTGAGAGCGTGAATGCTCTGTGTTCAGCTGTGGGCCAGTGCTTCGTCCTTCATGATGATAAAGGGCGAAACAAATACGCCCACAGTTGAACACACGGCATTCGCTCAGATTTTTTTTTTTTTTTTAATTTCATGGAAAAATCATAAGCACATGAAAATGACGCCATACAGCGCAGAAACTAATGGTGCATTAATGGTTAGTTGAGGTATATCAAGTGACTTCGCGTTGGAACATATTTCAGCTATATCGGTTATATGTGATAATGACTGCAAAAAAAAAAAAAAAAAGAAAAAAAAATTAGTCGCACAAAGTCTTTAAGGGCATATTCACCCTTGTCAGTCTTGTTGCCCCCCACCTCCCCCGGAAGAAAATTCAGTATCTTAAAAGAAGCAGCTAATAATTTTATCGAACCTTGAGTTCTTTAACGCAGACGTACAATTAAACAGCTATTTCCAAGTTGAATCATCGGTAAAATTAGAACGACAAAAGTTTACGATTTTCATATCAGTTCGTCAACGAAGATCGTGTAAAAGCGAGATTCGCTGTTGCTGCTGTTCATGAGCGGGAGACACAATGTTTATTGTTTTTAAAAGCTTTGCAACCCGATGTAATGAACACTGGCATAATGAACATGGATCTCCATGCTAGTGAATCATATTTTTGACAACTACGGATAAGGGCCGTGTATTCATAACATTTAATTAAAAATTATTTTTAAAATGCAAAGCAATTGGCGTATGTATGTAAGAGCTTTACTTGAGAACGGCTCGACCGATCGGCTAACCCCCCTTTTTTTGTACTCGTAATTTCAGGCCAAAGTTTATATGAAAGAAAATTTTTGGAAAATGTGCGGGAAAATAGTAAAATTAGAGAAAAACAAAGTACGTTTTTCAGTGAGGTTTTGAATGAAACGCTGTAAGTCATGATTACGCCGAAAGAGAAAGAAGGAAGGAAGGGAGCTTACGATGTAATGTCCCGTAGCCTCTGTGGTCATTAGAGACGGAGTTCAAGCTCGGATTGTTTGGGTAAGTTTGGGAAAGGAAATCGGCCGTGCCCTTCCAAAAGTACCATGCTGTCACTTTGCTTTGAGTGATTTAGGGAAATCACGGTAAACCTAAATCTGCATAGATGTAGCTGGGTTTGAAGCACCGTCCTCTCAAATGCTGTGTTACCACTGCGACGCCTCGAAGAAGAGGCGTAATTATGTTGTTTTGTTGATTATGGTGCTGTAGAAGTTTCCAAACAAAAACACTGTAATTGGTGCAAGGCCAAGTCCGAAAATTGGACAAAAGACAAAAATCTTCATTTTTGTATGCACAGACGACAGTAACTGCATATTGGATTTGACTTATCACTATCAATTTGGCTCATTTCTGTACATTTTTTATCAAATGGTGCATGGCGGAAGGCACCTTGTAATAGACTTCGACACCGTTTCTTCACTCACCGTGAAAGGTGGCAGATATATGTAATACTTCGTAGACACCGGGGAGCGGGACATAGAAGGGGGGAAGGAGATGGAGCCGCGGCGGAGCGGCCGAGCGCATTGAGGCGCTACGCTACGATGCGTGAGGTCTTTCCCAGTAGGGGGTTCGAATCCCCCTTCGGGCATGGATGTTTGTGCTGTCTTTAGTATAAGTTAGTTTGCAAGTAGTTTTTAAATTTAGAGACTGATGACTCCGCAGTTAAGTCCCATAAGCTTTACAAACATTTGAACATTCTGAACTAGATATGTCAGCGCATCACAGCAACAGTGCGGGATTCCCAGCCAGTACGAGGAAGCCCCATGAATACTACAGTTCCAGAAGTACAACAGAGGAGAGCCAGCCGACTACATAGGCAAGATGAATGTTATGATACCTTGCAGAACTGTTTAAGAGATAGCAAGAATTGTACCAACACAAGCACGTCAAAATTAAGTATTCTGTTCATATTTAGTAAAAGTAAATGTGGACTAATCAATTCTTTTAGTTGCAGACCATGTCCACATCCTTGCTCGTCACGTCCACCTCTTCAATCCACTAGAAAGCAGAGACACAACACTTTGCCTGATCCTGGATACGTGCGGAGCAGGATCACTCCCTCCATAAGCAGCCCATGCCGTTTTCGCTGGATGGACGTGCGTAGGCTACCGAGTGTCTCACAGTACACATCCTGTTAATAGTTTCCCCGTCCTCAAGGAATTCGAGGAGTGTGCAAATGTTCAAATGTTTGTAAATCTATCGGGCCAAACTGCGTGGTTATCAGTCCGTAGCTTACAAACTACTTAAACCTAAGTAAACTAACCTAAGGACAACACACACACACACACACACATACACACACACACACATGCCCCAGGGAGGACTCGAACCTCCGACGGCGAGCAACCGCGCACTCCGCAGCGAGGGGCCTAAGACCGCTCGGCTACTTCACCGCGGCGAATTCGAGGAGTATCGGACCTCGGACGTCGGAAAAGACGACGAGTAGCGCTTTGCCTGCTGAGGGCACAACCTTGAATGTTTTCGGGGAGGTGACGACGCATGTTTTACGTCCCTTTATGTCGCACGACCTTATCCCGAAGTTGCATATTCAAATCTCAACCTTTTCATTTGAACACCCCTCGTACTAACGAACTTGCCTTGTTAATATGAACGTTCTGACTCTAGTCTTTCACGGTGTTATGCGTTTTTGGTCTACATTCTCAGATGCATTATGAAAATAATTTTGACACGTTCACAAAAAGCCGAGGTGTTTATCATATTTTTGTCTGAAGAACCTATGACGTCACAATTTTCTGCTTCTGCTTCAACATGGGTTCAGGAAACTAACCTCTAAAATTGGGAAGTGCGTATGTTATCGAACAGCTGTTCTTTATTTTTCGGTTATTTTTACTGTTCAATAAACAGAGTGGGGATACAATGCCTTTACGGCAATAAATTCGAATGAAACAATTATTAATTGATGTGACAGCATTCGACATTTAACTTTATCCGAATGGCCGTGAAACGAACAACTCGCAAGCGCAAACTGCGGTTGCGACCTTTCTAACCAACGTGCTCTCGCAGACACAATGCGGTTCCTGGTTCCATTATCACTGCGCTCCCACAATGAAATCTGATGGTTAACGTGTTTCGTCTAGCGGATTGTGGTTTAAGTCTACAGAGTGATTTTTATAATTCCACGTAGCACGCTCTTTCGGATACAACTAACACATCAAATAGTAATCCACTAAATATTAGCTCAATGAAACAGCTACTACCGCTTCACTTTGCGTAACGTAGCCTGTCTGGCTGACGTTCATATTTTTGAAGAGATTAAAGATAAGCTCTTGTGAATAGCTGGTAAGATATTAGGCTATTATTTAATACAGATGACGGAGCAGACAATTCGTGTTTCGCAGTGAATATTTTTCATATCTCCTTACTTCTCCAAAAGTTAATCACACAAATCCATCTATATTTATCACTCCAATCTACGAGGAATGGAAGTTAAATAGTGCTAACTATTTATTCACAACCGATACAAAAGCCACATATGTTTGCACCTGTTACTGTCCTTCAAAGTAGTCACCAACATTGAGTACAACGCGTTGTCAGCGATGTAGAAGGCGTAGTATACTGTTAGCAGAGCCTGTTCTGTTGATGATGCGAATCGGGCGGTCTACTGCCTGTCGAATTTCTGGAACAGTTCTGAAGCCAATGCCACGAAGTGGTTCCTTCATCTTCGCAATCAAATCAAAGTCGCAAGGACTTAAGTTCGGGGAGCATGGTGGATGGTACAGTACTTCCCAGTCCCATCGACCGACCAGAGCAGCCACAACATGCGCTGTATGCGCCCGCGCATTTTTGATCAAATGATGTGTGGATTGCGCAGAAAGTGTTGCCGCTTGTTTCGCAAAGCTGCTCGCAGATGATGCTCCAAAAACGAACGTTTGGACGACCTGCCCGATGGATGTCTGCCACTGTCTGCCGAACTTCGTTGAAGGCTTTTACCCAACGCGCCACTGTTCTGTACGGCAATGCCGATTCCCTGCACGCCTCTTGAAGCCTTTGATGACACTGTCGTGCTGTACGACCTCTGGCACATTCAATCTTGATCCAACTCCGTTGTTCCTGTTTCGAAAACGTAGTGACACCGTTACGTTAGACAACTCGCTCACAAGTGACTGTGCTTTCCCTCGATTGTGCGTACGCCGGTGACGTGGGACAGGCGAGTCCATTTGCTCGGAGGTCAGGTAGGTATGTCAGCAACTTGTGCTATCAGCGACAATAGTAGATTCCATTGTATAGTGTCTCCACGGCAGTGTTGCTACTATTTCATTCCTAACCCGTGTATATCCAAACGCTGTAAAAATAACACTACTAGTCAGAATGGAGTCAAATTGCAAGAGAATATTATTGGAGAACGGAGAAAAGCGTATGGCAATAGACAAATAAATAAAGTCAAAATATGTGTAAGAGTATGTAAATGAAAGCACATGTCGTGCACACGACCCACTGACGTTGGAGCAGCAACTCACAAAAGTATTTGGCCACCAGTGTTATGTTTCATTTTTACTTAATTATGTACAGGCATCACATATTAGAGGAGTAGTCTCGGCACAAAATAGTATAGGACTATATAATACATAACACAACAGCGTTTTCTTATTTGCAAACTTAACTGAAACAATTACAATAATACATAAAGAAACATTCCCACTATCACAGTCACAAAGGTTTTCGGGCGGAAACTATAAAAATAACAAACATTTAAATCTTAAATTCAGTCCTTTGTGTTTAATCACTTGGTCCATACTGTGAATGAGAGTTTGCTTATCAACATGACTTATTTGTCGCCGTTATTCCAGTTTTAGTTCCTCTAAAGCATGCTTTGATGTCACCGGTATTTTTCGTACTTTCCGCTTCAATTCACTCTAAAGATTTCCTATGGGCTGAAGTTTGGACTCTGAGGAGGGGTATTCAAAACCTTAGGGCAATTATACAGCGTCCATAGTCTTACAATATCCGCTTTATGCTTCGGATCATTGTCCTGATACAATTTGAACGTTATCGAAAGCCCAAAACTTGTAGCAGTTTCCGGTAATTTCTTTTCTAGGATATTCAGATACTTATGCTTGACCATAGTATTTTCAATGTTTGCTAATTCGCCTACGCCAGATGATGACATGAAACCCCAAATCATGACGCCTCCATCACAGTGTTTAACTGTGGGTTGCAGTTGCTTTGATTGAAATTCTTGATGTGGTTTTCTCCACGTAATAGGTCTTACGTTTTAGGAGAACATCTGCAGTTGACTTCCATCGACAAAACTTACCTTATCCCACCAACTGACACTTTTATTTACGTGCCTCTTCATGAAGTCCAGTAGTTTCTTTTTATTCCTCTCATTTATCATAGGCTTCTTCTTGCTCACTCGCCTGATAATTCGTCGGATTTTTTCAGAGTGATGTCCTTCCCATATTTTAGTTGTCGACAACCTTGAAATTGCTTTAATTTTTCTTATTTTTCCGGTTTCCTTTCTTCTAAACACCTTTTTTGGTCGCCCTGTTTTTGGTTTATCTTCAAAACTTCTCTGTTGAATCTACCTGTAGTCACCTACAGTACACTTAATCATTTGTAACAATGCGGCAATCTCTCTTTAGGAACCTTCTTTAGCATGATGGAAAATAACGAGTTGTGTGTTTTCAAAATACGTATTGTTTCCTTTCCGCCCCAACGCACTGTGCAGCACGCGGGTTATCAACATGGAAACGCAGCACATAATAAGCCTGCTCGGTCTACAGCTAACACCACAGCCGCCTATACGACATGTGATGGAATAATCGAGTGATTGCATGTTGTGATGTCTTAAAACGCAAATATTCATTGCACCTAGTTATTTATACAGCGACATGCTTGTGGTAAATTGTCAGTCAATATTCACACCACTGAATAGGCCGGCAATTGCTTCTCGTGGGTCTCATATGTTCTAAGATGTATGAAGGTGTATTATGTGCTAACTGTGTTATTCATAACGTTAATAGCAACGAAGTAATGACTTAAAAAGTGAAGCGTCACTGCTGTTTGTGTATGAGAAATCGGTTGGAAACTTTGCTCAAGTCAGCAAGTTGTAGGTGTCGCCACCGGCACCATCCGTGTATGAATGCTCTGAAAAGCTAATCATTTGCATATCATAGCATCGTCTTCCTGTCGGTTAAATTTCGCATCTGCAGCACGTCGTCTTCATGTTGTAGCAATGTTAATGCCCAGCGGTGTATGTGATAAATAAGTAAAAGTGTATGTCATATTTTTACATGTATTGATCATATCTTGCACAACACCATGGTTGTGTTCACGGAAAGAAATGTATTTGAATTTGAATTACAGGAGTTTGAATGTGTAACACTTAAAATACACACTTTTTTCTGTATTTTATTGTATACTAAAGCAACTTGCAAGGAAACAACTTTACAAATATATCGAAGATGTCTTTATTTTTGTCAAAATTTGCTGAAGAATTATATATATTCATTGTCTGTAACATATCACTCATAAATATTTAAATGGGTACAATATTAGTATAGTCTGCGAATTAAAAAAGTTGTTATTTTACTTGTATGCCATACTGACGGTTGGAGGTATAGAACAGTTCTAGACAACATTTAAGCCAGTGGAACTAAGTAATTCCTGAAGAGGTACCATTGTTAATTTGAACTGAGGCATTTAATTTTAAATTGGCATTTACTATATTCAAAATGTAAACTACTTACAATGACAAGTAGCAAGATTTCCTCATAGATTGGTATTTCATAAAGAAGAAATAACTAAAACAAACAAAATCTAAATGTGAACACGATATATAAGAAAGATTATGAATTATTAATGCCAAAGAAGTATGAATTTGTTGACTGGAGAAGTTTAATATATTTTTTGTTCAGAAATACAGAAAATAACAATACTTGGGTAAAAAACTATGGTACATTTCAATATAATAGAGGCAATAATGTCCTTGTAATTTAATACAAATTCCTGAAACTACAAATCAATTAGATACAGATATTTTGCATGTTAAGTCTGTAATTAAGATTAAATCATGTATTCATCCAGTCAGTGATATTTACTAATTTTATTAAGCATTTTTCCTACATTGCGCCACTAGCTAGCTTTTTTTGGTATAATTAGTAACCCAAATCACATATGGGAATATATTCTGAAACATCTCTACTTATTATTTAGTAATTCATAAAAATTCAAGTCATCTACAGTTATAGAAAGAAGCATATTAACACTGAGTTACTGTCACAATAATCAGAACCCTTCAGGTAGGGGAAAATATTGATACTGAGCTATGTACACTGACATATGTAGCATTTAACAGTGACTTTGACATACCATTAATTGTGAGGCTATACAATAAAAACAAATATCACAACTGTAATTTTTAAAGATAAGTTTTATTTATAAAGAAGACAATAAAAGAGAAGTTTGCATTTTTAGCATACTGGGTCCACTGTAACGATAAGTTGTTTCAAAAAAGAAGGCAGTGTATTGTGTTCTAGACAGTAAATACTGCAGGAACATTCCTTACATTCCAATGTAGATAAGTGAGGCATTATACCAGTCTTGGGTATAAGATGACTGTGATAAGAGTTTTGTTGGGCCAACCGAAATTTAAAATCATTTGCGATAGTAAATGCTTGCTGTTAATATCAGCGTGAATTTCGTTATTTTCACAGAGCATATAAAAATTTCTCACGAATTTTAGAAGGAATCAGATCACATTACAAACGATTAAACTACAGAGATGACAGGTTTGTATTTTTACTATGCTCGGGTCATGCTTCCGAAAAGATAAGTTTTTATCGGAAAGGAAGCTAACTTACCGGTTTTTCCTTATTTGCAATAGTGATCCCACTATTACTGTTACAATAAGAGAGTGGTAGATGGGGTAGGGGGCAAGAAGAAGTTCTCGACATAGGATGTTAGCGCAATTTGTCGATGTCGTTATGTGTGCTTCAGTATCCACAGAAACGATCCTACTTGGATTTATTAATTTCTTTCCTTCACCACAAAGTTGCAATGTAGCCCTTTAATAGAGGCTGTCACTGACGTCAGAGTGTGTACGACGTCTTGTGAGTAATAGTAAATGAAATGTAGTTAGTGAATTACGATGTATTTTAAAACACTCACGATTCGAAAATAATAGCGATGGCAATAAATTATATGCATTATGATTTAAGTGGGTCATAAATTAGACTTACATAAGCATAATAGAGCACAAGTGACTGGTTTGTTTTCGTAAGGTCCCAGCGAAGTGGCCGATATGGTTACATAAGGGGAACAATATGTCCATTGTTCTAGTACAGGTTCTGCCCCAATAGCGTTTGATTTCCGTGCCACTGTATTATTAATAGCTGCCACTACACAACAGTTTCTCGTAGCTTGTGGTGCGGGTTACCTATTCCGCAGCTATCTGCATTCTTACCCCCTGAGATTTTCATTTATAACAAAAAAATTTTTGATTATGTCGCAGAAACAAGCCTTATATTACTTGAGAAACGTTCTATTCAGATAGTAGAACATGGGACTGCCACTTTTCTGTTGGGAAGAAGGAAGAGACATTATATCGTTGACCCTAGTTGTTGACTACTGTTGGATCAGTAAAGGATAATAGACTAGCAGTGATGGAAAGCATAACAACATGACCATTTTCGCTTACGCAGTTGTCTTTTAGTAAAGAAGAAATCAATTACTATAGATAAACAATTAGCCTGAATACCTGCTCACTATTAGATACAGGCGAGTCTGACGTGACTAGACCTCTCGGAGTGGACATCGGAGTACTCCTGACAATATTATCTGCACAAGAAGCTAATCGCTAGGATTCCGGTGTTCTTAATGGCTAAGTCATTAGTATGAGGCATAAGGGGTGTATCATATTTACCGATAACATATATTTCATTTTTTGTTTTTGAGTTGAAAGTTATTTTGGAGACAAAGAGTACTGTAGAATTAAAATTAAATGAGTCTAGATCCCAATATATAATTCTATTTGATAGGTAATTGGTTTCGGTCATGTAATGACTAGACTTGATGACCACGGTAGCAGTGAACGGAGAGGCCTAGTTGCTTTACGAACATGAACTACTCAGCTTGACATTCACGCAGACAAGATATCTGCTCTGTCCACCGCGACCGGTTCCCACTATCATGGTCGGCAACTGAAGACAGTCATTATATGATCGATTGCAGTGGTGTCTAAAAGTATTTAGACAACTGTGTAGTTCGAAGTAAGAAAACTATCGTAGGAATTTTTCGCCTGACTTTAACGAGTAGATGGATGACAATTGAAATCAAGGGCAGTCCTGCAAGTCGGTGGAGATAGGTTGGAACCCGGGATGCTGAGCAATTCAGCAAGTGACCGGGATCCGCTCACGGTAGACAGTCTCCGTTTCGAAAGGGCAAGTACCTACAAGTAACTTGGCAGTCTCTTCATGATCAGAACCACTGTGAAACCGCTGTGAAATGCAAGCATTGTTGGAGGCAATAGAGCATACTTTAGCCTTCAGGAGATGTTGAAGAGAAGATCCCTGTCGAAAAGGTTTAAGATTAGGCTTCATCAAAGTATATAGTTACCAGTGGTACTGTGTGGCTGAGACACACTCACGTTTAGGAGAAGAGATGAAGAGAAAGTACATCTATTTGAAAGAAACATTCTGCGAAAAATCTATGACCCTTTGATAGACACAAATTGGAGAATTAAAAAAAATTATTAACAGAGCTTTATGCATAGCTTGACATTGTGAAAAAAATTAAAAGCAGAAGGTTGACTTGTGCTGGACATGTAGCGACGTTGAGCTTGTGTTTGTGGGAATTGCAGCTGGAAGGAAGGGCCGGGGACAACCACGAACAAGTTGGAAAGACAACGTCGACAATACAGGGACACCGAGGGCGTAGGACTATATAGCAGCAGGAGTGAAGAGTAAGCATATGGCAACTAAGGACCAAGCCACGGATGAGTAAGTAAGTAACAAAGTTGGATAGAGATCTTGTCTTGACATGGGTCGCCCACCACTGACAAAATCAACAAATACAACATAGACTTGTATCATTTTAAGCCAGCAGTTGTCTTTTAGTAAAGAAGAAATCAATTACTATAGATAAACAAGTTTTGATAATGAAAATCAGTGAAATATTCGTAAACCTATTCGACCAAACTGCTGTGGTCATCACTTCATAGACTTAACTACTTAAACTAACTTCCACTAAAGACAACACACACACACACACACACACACACACACACACACACACACACACACACAGACTCGAACATCAATGCCAAACGGACGTCTCCAACACTAGGAGTGAGCGACCGCACATCCGTGACATGATGCTTTAGACCACCCGACTATTCCCGCGCGGCTGGGATATTGAGTAATATCCTGCGGTGTCCCGCAACGAAGATCGCTTCCGTCTGTGGCGGTCAAATAGCCGCCAACGTGCCTGCAGTTTGCCTTGTGTAACGTCACAAGAATTAATTGTAGTCACTACACCTCTCCAAATCCCGGAAATATGTCATGTGACTGATTCGGTAGCTGTGAAGGAGCGGCTAAATAGTTTGTTTTATCCTTCATGAAAAGGACACAAAATGTAGTAGTCCAGCAGGGTACATTACAATATATTAAAAAAATGTCCTTGAGAAATGGGCGGACCCCTAAGTGGCCTTCCTGGACACTTGATGTGGTGTCGCACAAGTCTAAAGTGCGCGCCACCTACTTTCGCCGCGCGCCGCCATGCACGCACGGCGCGGCGTTCTTACGACGTCAGCCACGAGCGCCCTCTGCGACAACTCCGCTCGTGGCCACCACTGAACGACATCGTTCACTTGGGACTGAGACAGGAACCAGTTAGCACTTCGGAATCAGATAGGTACCAGTGAAGACTTGGCTATCGGACAGGCACTAGGCAGGCCTCTAGCTCAACTATGTATCAGCATTCTGCAGTACTGAGCTATGTAAAAGTTAAGTATTACTAAGTCTCTAAGAAATATATATCTCGTTCTAATTTACTCTAGTGTTTCTAGTTTCTGCTGTCCCACTGGCTGGTCACCTCCTACCTGCACAAGCGTGCATCCTTTATTCCTGTGTCGGTCTTTCTACTCGGCCACCGACACCTACGACGGAAACGAGACACAAAAGTGGCGACGAGTCTGGGACACAAAACTTGACATGACACCTATAGTCAATGCCTGTGACGCCTACCTACAGCTAGTAATTTTCAAGCAATGACTTAGTATGTGATGCAGCATCTAATAGGGAATGGAGCCTCCTCTTGCCCTGTGGACTGCAGTGAGGCGCCATGTAACATAGTCAGCAATTCGTGGTTGTCCTCAGGTCGTAGCAGCCACTTTGTTCTCAGAACAGTAACAGCAGCCAAACAGCGTTTGTCGCGCACATAAAATATAGGAAACACGAAGTTAGTGCTATAGTTGAGCAACTAGAGGTGGTACATAGGGCTTCTTTTAGAACTTGAAATATGTTCTCTAGGGGAAAAATGAAGAAACGGATTTTATGCATAAGAACGTCTATGAAATATTTAAATACAATCTGTGGTGCCGCAAAAGAGTGGCCATGTGCTCTAAGGCGCCTTGCTGCGGAGTTCACTTCTCCCCGCCTTCGGAGGTTCGAGTCCTCCCTTTCGTCCTTAGCATAAGTTAGTTGAAGTAGGCTGTACGTCTAGGGATATTACCTGTGCAGTTTGGACCCAGAGCTTCACAAACATGTGATTTGAACATTCTGTGGTCATGCCTGGAATAGGACGCGCTGTGGCAGCCGCTAACGTAATGGCGGCGGTGAATGAACGCGACCCGGACTACAGGAGGAGACTTTGCATTACGCGGGATGCGGCATGCCACAGGGATGTTCAACCCACAGCCACAAAGGAAGGGCAATATCCAAAGATAAATACACATTTAAACGGTTTTTAGACAATTTGGTACATATGTATATTAAATATTTAAACAAATTAAGAAGGAAGGTATAAATTCTTGTATGAATTTTTGGCTCACTTTAGGTTACGGTAGTAACACTAAAAGTGGGCCTTTGCGATCGTCTTTTGACAGTTCGAATTTGAAATGAAAATAACGGCTTAACTATTCATCTGACACTAAAACTGAACAATCCAATTTGTAGAGGAGAAAATTCTCCACAACTTTCTTTTATGTTTTCTTCATATCTCGTATCGTTCGAGAGATATTTGCAAAAATAAGAGATATTTGACCCCCTCCATTGAATTAACGAAAACTAGCCATTCGGAGATGTCACGCGACATTCCTCGCCCAGAAATCTCTCTGGCATACGCCATCTTGCGTTGCGTATTTGATGATTTTCTTATTTTAACTTACATGTTGTCATTTCAAAGCAATGGCGCACTGAAAAATTAACAAAAACACGTCGTTCTTCGTACGATAAATGATAATCTAGTGTCTAAAAATGCCATATTAGCATCAGTTAACCCCCAGGGGCTCACGGCTCTTTCGTGAATACGCGCGTGGCGAGCATGGGGCCCCGAGCTAATGCAGTAGTTCTTCCTTCTTTCCTCCCTGGACTGCATTCTCTTTCCCTTCCCCTCCTTTATCATCCTCACTGCTTCTCCTACCCACCCTGGGATGATGACCATAGTTGTTTATTCCACCTATTCCAAAATACAACCAACCAACCAACCAACCATTAGCATCATTTAACAACAGCTATCAATAGTACGAGATTAAAGGTTTCATGTTCTAATTGCGCGTTGAACTGTAATGCTCATGGTCAGTGGTTTGGAAACCGCCACTACCTCAAATTTCTTTCTCTTTTTTTCCTAAAAGGGTTTCGGGCACTCTAATTAATTAAACAGAGCTATGTTCTTCAATGTTTAGAGTTGTGCATATGTAAGAATGCTCCCTCTAAACTGCGTGTTTGTTCTATTTCGTGAACATGCCGTGAAATACGTAAGAAGGAATTGAGCAGGGGTCTTCTGAAGCATATGCACGTAAACTGGGAGGATACTGTAATAATTATAATTTCGCGTGGCCCATTGGCCTGATGCAAGTCTTTCAATTGGACGCTACTCCGGCGACTCGCGTGTCCCTAGCCTACTCCAGTTATCCAACCGGGGAAAGCGGACCTATAGATTAACGTAGAATCCGAACCACGTGTCGTTTCTGGCTATAATGAAAAACGTGCTGATACAGGTAGTTTCGTATATAAAGGAAGTGCTAGATTTATGTGGCAAGTGTAGTTCCTTAATGAAAACGGAAGGGGAGTGTATACATCGCAACAAATTACCTTGTTTTTGTTTTCTAAGCGATTATTCACTATTTATGGGATATATTGAAAGTCATTAATTAGAATCTGGGAGACTGGGAGAGGGGATACATATAGGAAAGACCTTGACTTCAGCCTATCGGAAATTAAAACTTCGATAAGGAATCCAGCGGAGTTTGAGGAAGTAGCAGAGTCCGTAACCTCTGCTATAGTGACCTCATATCAGGACAACTGCTCAATCACCAAGAAGTGCACAAATAGGTGTGTGCCTTGGTGGAATAATAACCTGGAAATGCAAAGGAAACAGGTACGAAGACTGTTTAATCTTGCGAGGCGCAAAGGACAATGGGCAAAGTATCGCGAGGCCCTTGTCAATTACAACCTTGCCATCAGACGGGCAAAGGAGGCATCCTGGAAAGTATTCTGTGAGGCAGTGGAGGGCACGGCTGCTCAAGCGAGACTTCATAAAATCCTCACTAGGGTACCAACTAATCCAGGAGGAACATTGAAGAAGGAGGATGGGGAGTATACAAAGACAGCACATGAAACGCTGGAACTGCTCCTCAAGACTCATTTTCCTCAATATACTCTGGGGGATAACTCAGACCAGAATGCGATTCCTGAGAGACAACGGTTCTCAGGTATTCGCAAAGAGGACTGGGATCTGGCCAAGGAGTGAGTCGATTTCAGTAAGGTCCAATGGGCGGTGGGAACATTTCAACCGTTCAAGTCACCTGGTCCCGATGGAATCTTTCCAGCTCTCCTGCAACAAGCGGGAGAAAATCTTATTAGATTCCTATGCAGGTTATTCAGAGTTAGCCTAGCAGCAGGAATCATTCCCAATGCCTGGAGGGCAGTGAAGGTTGTCTTCATTCCTAAACCAGGGAGAATTGATCATACCAAGGCCAAGGATATGAGACCAATCAGCCTGTGCTCCTTCATTCTTAAGACATTGGAAAAGCTGGTTAATGTGCATGTTGGAGAAAGGAGGGTAAGTAGGGGTCCTCTACATTCAAACCAACATGCATATCAGCCAGGTAAATCATGTGAGACAGCTCTCCACCAACTCGCTGGGAAGGTGGAGAAAGCACTACACTTTCAGGAAATAGCCCTCTGTATCTTCCTGGACATCGAGGGGGCTTTTAGCAACACGACCTTCGATTCCATGGTTAGGGCAGCAGAGGTGCATAACCTAGGGACCACAATATGTTCAAGGGCATTGGTTGGCTTTACTAGATATACAGGGAGCGATACCGCACAATAAACTTAGTTTCAGTGCGGGCAGTGGCGGGTTAGTCCAAGACTGTTTTGGCTTCCCTGAAAAAATCAAATCAAATCAAATCAAAATTAGAATCAAAGCATCTACTAAAATCGCACTAAATTTTCCGCTCCAGTTGTCACAATGTAAAAATGTCCGAACGACGTGTTTCGGGCCTACATTAGCCCATTTTCAAGTTCTAAAAAGAAGAAAGCCAAGGAAAACGAAAACACTAAAACTTGAAATACGATCCATTTCAATGAAACAAGGTATGTTCATCCTCGACTGGCTTACCTTGAAAATGTTCAAATGTTTGTAGAACTTAATAGATTTAACTACGGGGTCATCAGTCCCTAAACTTACAAACTACTTATGAACTAGCTAAGACTAAGGACAGCACAAATATTCATGCCCGATTGGAGATTCGAACCCCGACCGTACTGGCCGTGCAGACCGTGACTGGAGCGCCTCAGTCCCCTCGGCCGCTTACCTAGAATTGTAAAACATATCTGCCCTAAGGCAACGTCAAGCGTAAAATATTGGCGGCATATGCGCAATATCAACAATCATTCCTCACAGTATAACAAGTTGCTCACAGACTGTTAGGAATTTTAAAATTATGTTTAAAGAGCATAATAACGTTGAGAATGGCTCTTCGGCGGTGGCGAAGCATCTAAAAACTGAACGGCATTCGTTGGGTAATATTATTCATAGTATGAGGCCAATACATTATAAGGGTAAGGGATGGTTGCTAACCTGAAGGGGGTTGAAATTTTTTGTGCGTTAAGAAAAGAACAGAATAGCATATTAAATGAACAGACGGAAATGTCTGAAGGACATTTTGGTAATGTCCTTCTCGATAAACAGTGAAACTGCCCCTCGCATTTGGTTCCTTTGGGTTGGGGTTCGCTGATTTACTCTTAGAAGTTTTTTGGACACATTTTAAATTGTGTTTGTAGACTCGTTTACTTTCGATAGTAGCAATATGGTAGGTTTATCTTTGGTAGTGGGTAGCGTTTGGACTATCTCTGTTATAGCAGAGCAGATAGTTAGCAGCCCACAACTGTGCCTTCAGCTAGCAACATGTTATACTGTGAGGAATGTTTATCTGTTGATATTGCGCATATGCCCCAAATATTTTACGCTTAACGTTGCCTTAGGGCAGATATGTTTTAGAATTCAAGGGAAGCCAGTCTAGTATGAACATACTTTGTTATATTGACATGGATCGTATTTGAGGTTTTAGTGTTTTCGTTTTAATTTACGTTTTCCTTGGCTTTCTTCTTTTTAAAATTTTAGAATGGGCTAATGTAAGCCCGAAACATGTCGTTCGGACATTTTTACATTGTGACAACTGGAGCGGAAACTTTAGTGCGATAGTTCATACAGTTGTGAGATGACACCCAAACAAACGATCTACTAAAATGTTTGTCTTTGACATGGTTGCTATGGATTTTTTTAACGTAGATGGTATTACCTTTCCTGTACTTCAGACATGACTTCGTCCATGTTACACTGTTCTCCGCTAAAATAAAGATCAAATATTCTATTTCAAACCGTGATTCCGTTTTCTTTTACAGCTAAAATCACAAACGGAATAAGTGTGGTAATACTGAATTCCACATAACTCTAGTATTTAATATGTGTACAACGTTAGTACTATCAATACGTCATTTACAACAATCATTGTAACAGTGTCTCCGCAGTTTATGTACATGTGATAAAGAAGTCTATGTTACCAATTCGTTGCTATGTTTTTCATGGTATGTTCTCGAAACAGAACAAATGCACTTTTCAGAGAAAGCGCTGTTACCTTTGAACAACTCGGAATCTTGCAGAATACAGTTGTATTCAGTTAACAAGAGTGTGCAAAACCTTTTAGGAAGTAAGAGGAAAAACAAAGTGGGCCCAAAAAATTAACAGTGGTGGTTATATTGTTTCTATTCAGTGAGGTCGATGCTTTGCGGTCGTTTGTTAATATTCGTTCTGGGTTGCTCGTTGAGAATCTTACTCAGTTTTTTTTATTACAGATGGCGTTGAACCAACACCGTCTGAAGAGAACGCCTGTGCACTGCCGTGCCACGTCACGTCGCGCAGAGTAGGTCGCGATCGCGTAGCTCACTGGGTGTCTGATGGGCAGTACCGGCGGAAGGGCCGGGCGAACCGTGCGACCGCCCGGGGCGCCAAATTTTGGGGGAGTTTGGGGGGCGCCAAAACCCTTGCTAAATTTATATCATTGTAAACAGTGAACTAAAACTTAACTTTTTCATAAATTGTGTAGTAACATTGGTTACTACCTCATGCCATACGCCTCAGGCCTTATAACAACCCCGGTTTCTTCTTGAATCTCCTATAAAGGAAATCCCTTCACCTTATTTGTCTATAAAAATTACACTAATTGTTCGTTTCGTGAAGGTAGAACTGGGTAAGGATCCATCCAGTGAAGAACATTTTTTGGGATTTTTGTGCATAAATGGTTCTTCAGGAGAAGGACTAACTACCACTATTTTGGGATAATTAGAAAAACTGAAAATTCCTCTCTCAACCATGCGTGGCCAAGGGTATGATAACGGTGCCAATATGACAGGAAAGCACTCAGGCGTTCAAAAAGGAATATTAGATCTAAATAGTCGAGCATTTTTCGTCCCTTGTAGCTCCCATTCATTGAATTCGGTTGTGAATGATTCTGCAATGTGCTGTAGGGAGGCTGTAAATTTTTTTGCTTTATTGCAAGAAGTATACAATTATTTTTCTAGTTCCACATATCGTTGGTCTGTTCTGCTAAAAAATATATCCAATTTCCCTTTGAAACCTCTTAGTGATACTAGATCGGAGAGTTGTATTGATGCTATCAAATCGTTTCGCTACCAGATAGGAGAAATTTACGATGTTCTCTTCGTAGCATCAAAGGACTCAGACGTTATGGGCAAAAATAAGGCTTGTTCCCTGGCTAGGAAGCTCCTGAATTTTAAGTTAGTTTGTGTTGTGGTGTTTAGGTATGAAGTTCTTTCTTGTGTTAATGTGGTTAGCCATTTTTTTCCAAGAAGAATGAGTGAACATTCAGCAAGCAGTTGATCTGCTTAAGAAAACCAAGTATCGCCTTGAGAACACGCGAAGTGATGGAGGTTTCCAGAATATTGTGGTTGATGCCAAAGTAATTGCTGAAGAGCTCGACATTCAACCACAATTTGAATATGAACCAAAACTCCGACCTAGAAAAGTCAACCGACAATTTTTGTATGAATCTGAAGACGAACCGATTAATGATTCATACAGTGAGTTTAAATGTAACTTCTATTTTTGCACATTAGACACAATTATTTATTCCCTGAATGAAAGATTTCAACAACTGAGCAGCACAGCAAAATATTTGGGTTTTTCTTACAACATCCATACAATAACGGACAAAGAGTATTTACTAAAGTGTTGCAAGACTTACAACTATCTTTAACAGACAAAGGTCACCGTGATATTGACGGATTTCAGTTATATCAAGAGCTCTTACTTTTACCTTCATTTCTCGGTTCTGAAAGTGGGAGCAAACCGTTGCAAGTACTTACATATACTTGCAAGAACTCCCATATTGGGTTATTTCCAAATGCAGCTATTGGTCTTAAGAATCTTACTAACTATTCTTGTAAGTGTAGCTTCAGCAGAAAGAAGTTTATCCAAGTTGAAACTTATAAAGAACTACCTACGATCAACGATGACGCAAGAGCGTCTTGTAGGCCTTTCTATGATGTCTATTGAATGTGATGTTCTGTGTGAACTTGACACTGATACTTTAATTAAAGACTTTGGAGAGAAAAAGGCGCGAAAAATTATCTTTACTTAGCATTGTAGACAAGTCAAAGGACAATTTTCATTAAAACTGTATACAGGTATAAAATTATATTACTGGTTATATTATTTGTATTACGTAATCTTTGTACAATGCTGTTATAAAATATATTTGTATGTTCTTTTGTTCATATATATGCGTTCTCTTTCGCAGTTAACAAGGTTGTTTATGTATATATGTGTAAATAAATGCTGTATCGCATCATCAATCTCAATTTTCTATAAATCGTTGTTTCTTGAATCGTTCTGTAAATTTCTAATCAGTGACGTAGAATATTCTGAATGCTCACGTGTAAATAATTGTTTCGTATATCGTTAACCAAAACTTACTCTGTGCATTTAACTGGCAAAAGTTAAGATGTTACTCAGTTCGATTATTGATTCTTATAGTTATAGAGTTCAAGAAGTTATCCTTTAAAAGCAGCTATCTGTAAGGTAAAGTCAGTAGTACCAATGGGTTGTAGTGGGCGCCATATGGATTCTTTGCCCGGGTGATATTTTCCCTTTCGCCGGCCCTGCTGATGGGGCACAGCCCGCCATCTCGGAGCTGCCAACCACTGAGCTACGCGATCGCGACCTACTGCTCGTGACGTGGCACGGCAACGCACAGGCCTTCTCTTCAGATGGTGTCTGTCGTTTCCTCTCTTTTTATTGGTTCTTCGGTTTGAACGAGTTCGTTGGTTTGCTTTGTGTAAATAATTCGATCGTTTCAGATAACGCAGTTTTCTCGTTACAGAGGGCGTCGAGCTACCATGACGGCAACCCACTGAGCGAGGGCACTGAGCCACCGCGGCCCTAGCAAGTTCCGAACCACCGACGATGGCGAACAGCTACGAAAGTAATCCGTGATTCTCGTACCATCGATGGCAGGTGTTAACTAACGAAGTTGCATTAGATTATAATTCATTGTCCTAAGAACGAGGTGTTTTTGATTATTTTCAGTGCGCCTTTGCTTTGAAATGACTACACTTGTGTTATATTGAGAAAATCATCAAGTATAGAAAGCAAGATGGCGCACGCAAAAGATATTTTGGGACGAGGGATGTCACGTGACTGATTTACGAACGTAAAATGTATGCTGTGTCCCATCCAGGCTATAGTCACTAGTCCGAACGCCAAATGTACGCTACGTTCGTTCCAGGCTACAGTCATTCGTAACCAGTACAGGCAAAGAAATTAAACTTTGAACTACGAAGGTGACAGGTGATAATATTTTAACGCAAAAATATAATGAAAATGTGGGAGAGATATTAAAATGATAGTTCAAAGAGGTAAAAGTTAAAAAAATAGTATGTTTGTCAAAGCTAAACTCAAATATCAAATAATTTTGGCTGTTTGTTAAAATACGGCCAGAAAGAATATTACATGTTGGATGCATAGATATTACCACAATAGTAGAGTCGTAATCATATCACCATAATTTTTTATTATTTAGATTATTATTTTGGTCCGAAATGTTTGCAAAAACTTATAAAACTACAAATTTAAAGTTGACCGTAAAACACGTCAGTGCGATTTTTTAATGTGCACACCTTCCTTCGCCTCTTTCGTCCAAAGTCATGTTTGTCAATGAATTTATATACTTTCGTGAATATCCGCCTGCAGATCGCTTTTATTTTCTGTAACATGAGCGCTTTCGGGATGCTGCCCGTCTTGCCCGAGTCACCTGAATATGGCTAACAGGTGTCTGGCCGAAATATCGTGTGATGGACTGTAAATCCCTCTCCAAATCTCTCCTTGAATTGTTTCACAGCTTGTTCAATGTACAGATTTAGCAAATTCGAGGAAAGTCTAAAACCCTGTCTTACTCCCTTCCCAAACACTGCGACCCTTTCATGCCCTTAGGTTCTGGTTTTTGTACAAATTGAATATAAACTCTTCGCTCCCTATATTTCACCCCTGATAACTTCAGAATTTGAAAGAGTTTATTATAGTCAAGATTATGTAAAGCTTTCTCCAGATATACAAATGTTAAAAACGTTGGTTTCCCTTTTCTTAACCTATCTTCTAAGATACATTTGGAGGTATTATGCGCAATTTGACAACTAATTGGCTGTGTTGTGTAGCAACTGTTTCGTATGGAAAAACATTTGCATCCAAAATGACTTTTAATTTGAAAGTAAATGGAAAACGGCCAGTAGGACGACCTAGGCAATGGTGGCTTGACACTCTGCATGAAGAGCTCAAGATCTCACGCCTCCACCCTGACCAGACACAACACTGCAAAAAGTGGCCACAGCGAGACAAAACAGTGGACCCTACCAGCAGACGGGACAAACGCTATGGAAGAAGAAGTTGTTATTAAATATACAAGTAGTATTGTTTACTTGTGTTTCACTTAGTATTTTTGCTTTAATATTAAGAGAATGCATTTTTCATTGGAAATCCAGCAATCCGACAATTTATATAACCCAACATAGCTCGGTCCCATATGTGTCGGACTACAGAGGCTCTACTGTAGTCACACACCAGTAATTTTGTATATCCCTGGAATCGACATGTGGGTTGCCCATACCGAAAAATATTTCTCTTGCAGTCTAAGTGTAAAAATAAGCTTACACTCTATGTTTTCATAGTCGGCTTGCGTGCATGTGGCTTACTAAAGGTCCTTAACGGGGAAGAGAAACATTTTGATTCGCCCTCATATTTGTATTTTTTCCTCCTGAGATGAAATACCAGTCCTGTTAAACAATATTTGAGATGATAATTTCAACAGACTTTGAAAAAATATCGGACCAGTACTGTGTGGTGTAACATTTCCAGTTTCATAACTACAAAAAGAACTACGATCTACTAGGTAACTACGCTGTTACTAGGCTGGCAGCTCGAAAGCTACGGGCACGTTTTACTCCTCTCGGTTTAATATAGCCCCCGTGCCGACACACACACACTCGATTACATCGAGTCGTCGGATTTAATTTGCTGAGCGGTGTCGAGGCAGCTGGTGTAGCGTTACCCGGCTCCGACACGTCTCACGTCTCCGTAGGAAGGCGCAGTGGCTGGAGGACTGGGGGGGGGGGGGGAGGTTGGAGGCCGCGAGAGCGGAAAACATCAAAGGCGGCTGAGCGCGCCTGCCGAGGATCTGCCGAGGAGGAGGGCAGGCCAGCAGACAGCGCCGCCTGCTATTGTAGCTGCCGCTGATGCCGGGGCGGTCGCCGTTACGCTTCGGGGGACACTACAGTTTCCAACAGGACTTTTCTGAAGGCAGCCATCGTAATAGCTACTCAAGAAAAATTTAGACTTAAGGAAGAACCGCAATGAAATAAAGAAAATAAATCCAATGTGAATTGAAGCATGGAAAGATTTCTACAGCGATTTATTGGCGTAAAAAAAAAAAAAAAGAAGTAGAATATTTGGATACTAAATTAATCTGAAGACATGCTGTGTGTCGACCGTGACTGTAAAGAATTAATAGCTTTCTTGATGTATCCGCTACCAGCCACAACTACATTTTAAGTGTTAAAAATATTTAATACCGACATGTTTCGATGCTGCGCATCGTCATTAGGCTATAGGCTTACAAAATACACAGGGTGTCCAGAAAAGGGCTCCCTGATTTCAAAATTAAATATCTCGAAAACAAAGATCGATTAGAGGAAAGCAGCAAGCGGTATGTTTATTGTGAAAGCTGTAAGACGTTTATACAGCAGTTTGAAATAATAGTTACAAAAGCTGCTAACAGATGGCGCTGTACGCTGTACAGCTCATATCAGCATACATAAGTGAAATAATTGTATGAAAATACTCTTTGCAAACAATCACATCACATCACAGTTCTAATGGAACTGATCGCTCGGGGCTTCGGATCACAATTTATAGAAGGCATTACGTTGGCGATTACAGCGCCATCTGTTAGCTTTTGTAACTATTATTTCAAACTGCTGTATAAACGTCTTACAGCTTTCACAATAAACATACCGTTTACTGCATTCCTCTATGGATCTTTGTATTCGAGATGTTTAATTTTGAAATCAGGGAGTCCTTTTCTGGACACCCTGTATTAGTAAAGGTGTACATTGACAACATCTTGATGTGTGTACTTTATTTACTTTACATGCTATTTTAAAAGTAAAGTAGTGAAGTTACTGAAGAAACGGGAATTCTTGACCAGGGCACAGCTTTGCAATACGAAACGATCTCAGTGATTTGCATACTCTGGAAAAGAGCTGGAAAATAGAAATCTTGGAAGGAATGGAAATCTTTGTCCACATGAAAAACGAAAGTAATGGACTTATGAACGAAATGAAAGAGTTCAAGAATTCTCATTTATTCAGTAACTTCACTCCCTTTCTTCTAAAACAGCATTCACATTAAATAAAGTACACACTATCCAGTGCCCATGTTGTTCTTTATTACGTATGATGTCTTGTGGCATATTTGTGTTTTCTAATACAGGTGCACTATATATTAAATATTTACATCCTGTCAGTTATATGGCAGCAAGAACATCAGAAAACATTTGAAGTTATTGTCGACGCTAAATATCGACTAATCGATACAAACTTTGTTTTGACCGCCATATTGTTTAGTATGTCAGCCTTGTGATAACAATGAAATCGTGTACAGAAGTGTTGTGTTGTGGGGCTAGTAAGTCCAGACATATAAGTACTATGCACTCAGTCAAACGAGGAAGCGAGGAATGTGAGTGTTTAAATGAAACACCTTTATGATGCCATAGGTTCATCTTTCTGTTTTCACAGGTTCATTGACACAATAAACATAGTTGTAACTGGTAGCGGATATTTCAAACAACCTCTTAATACTAAATTAAGTTGTGAAGAAATAGGACATTATACAATAGAAGATACTACTGTGAAGTGGTAGAGAAGGAAATACAAAAAATAAAGAAAATAAATAAAAATAAAAAATAAAACAAAATAAAATAAATGCATCAACAGGACCAAGAGATCTGCCTGTCGAGTAACTAAAACCCAGAAATTTCAGAACATCCTCTTATGTATACAATACCATTGGTAACTTTCTTTCCAATGGTAATGTCCCAGATTGAAAGAACGCCACTGCAGTTGGAAACTTAGGAAAGAAAATTAAACATTTGGAGACCTCCTACTAAAATGAGGCAACAGCTAGTGCACTATTGTCCATTAAAATTGCTACATAAATAAGAAATGCAGATGATAAAAGGATATTCATTGGACAAAGATGTTATACTAGAACTGTCATGTGATTACATTTTCACGCAATTTGGGTGCATAGATCCTGAGAAATCAGTACCCAAAACAACCACCTGTGGCCGTAATTACGGCCTTGATACTCCAGGGCATTGAGTCAAACAGAACTTGGATGGCGTGTACACGTACAGATGACCATGCATCTTCAACACGATACCACAGTTCATCAAGATTAGTGACTGGCGTATTGCGACGAGCCAGTTGCTCGGCCACCATTGATCAGACGATTTCAGTTGGTGAGAGATCTGGAAAATGTGCTGGCCAGGGCAGCAGTTAAACGTTTTCCGTAGCCAGAAAGGCGCGTACAGGACCTGCAATATTCGTCGTGCATTATCCTGCTAAAATGTAGGGTTTCGCAGGGATCGAATGAAGGGTAGAGCCACATGTCGTAACACATCTGAAATGTAACGGCCACTGTTCAAAGTGTCGTCGATGCGAACAAGAGGTGACTGAGAAGTGTAACCAATGACACCCCATACCATCACGATGGGTGATACGCCAGTATGGCGATGACGAATACACGCTTCCAATGTGCGTTCACCGCGATGTCGCCAAACACGGATGCGACCATCATGATGCTGTAAACAGAACCTTGATTAACCCGAAAAAATGACGTTTTGCCATTCGTACACCGAGGTTCGTCGTTGCATACACCATCGCAGGCGCTCCTCTCTATGATGCAACGTCAAGGATAAGCGCAGCCATGGTCTCCGAGCTGATAGTCCATGCTAATGCAAACGTCGTCGAACTGTTCGTGCAGATGGTTGTCGTCTTGCAAACGTCCCCATCTGTTGACGTAGGGATAGAGACATGGCTGCACGATCAGTTACAGCCATGCGGATAAAATGCATGTCGTCTCGACTGCTAGTGATACGAGGCCGTTGAGATCCAGTACGGCCATAGGTACTGCCCTCCTGAAACCACCGATTCCATATTCTACTAACAGTCATTGGATCGCGTCCAACGCGAGCAGCAATGTCGCGGTACGATAATCCGCAATCGCGATAGGCTACAATCCGACCTTTATCAAAGCCGGAAACGTTATGGCACGCATTTATTTTCTTTGCACGAGACATCACAACAACGTTTCACCAGGCAAGGCCGATCAACTGCTGTTTATGTATGAGAAATCGGTTGGAAACTTTCCTCATGTCAGCACGTTGAAGGTGTCGCCAACGGCGCCAACCTTGTGTGAATGCTCTGAAAAGATAATCATTTGCATATCACAGCATCTTCTTCCTGTCGGTTTAATTTCGCGTCTGTAGAACGTCGTCTTCGTGGTGTAGCAATTTTAATGGCCAGGAGTGTAGGTAACACATCAAGTTCTACACCTTGTCCAGAAGGGGATGGAGTTACTATATATTATCATAGACGTATAGCTACTTGCATGATATCTGTTGTATTTATTATTTTGGTAGTAATAGTGGACATTTAAGACAATAATTATAGTTTAATTTAACTATTTAAAAATTTTAACCAAGATATTTACCGAAGTTTCAGCCTTCTACCTTCCAAATGTTTCACCTGTTAAACAGAAGAATATTTGTTCAGGAAAATTCTGTTGATAAATTTATTTTCTTAGGACAAATGTTGTACTTCGCATTTTGTGTCATATTTTGTCATTGTTCAATAATTGTCACACCATTGAAAATTAATGAACATGTATTATCTACACAGGTATTTAAGATCTTTGAACGTAAAACTTCCGAGCTGCATTGCTGTACCTGTGTAGTATTTGTCGGATGATGGCGTAGCAGGAGATAACCGGTTTGTAAAAACAATAAATTTGCAAAATATGGCAAATTTATCTCGTGTGTTTCATTCAAAATGAATAAAATATCCTGTCAAAAATTGACGGAACAGTCAGTGACTTTAAGTAAAATATGCTACGACGAGTATATTAGAGATAATTTGTATAATTATCAGTAAATGTTTAACAGGAAAATATCTACCCAAGGACTGGTAAGTTTCTTGTATTTCCTCGGTCTACAAGAAGGGATACAGAAGCTGTTTCAGTAACAATAGATATGTAAGCGTTACGTCTACTATGGCGAGATAGTACAGAAAAGTTTTAAAAACTAGAATAGAGAGAGAAATTAACGAAATGGATGAGAAAATGGTTTTAAAGTAGTACGATCTTGCACAGATTATATATTCACTTTGAAAATCATAGCAGAAAAATGTTTGCCAAGGGGAAAGGAACTAAATATAACTTCTTTACATCTGTGAAAGGCTTTGAACTCAGTAACCTTTAATAACTATAGCCCGTTTTAGAGAAATCTGGAATAAGTGAAAGATACATAAGTGCAATGAAAACCATGTATATAGATAATGAGGCCGTAGTAGAGATCGCAAATTGTATCTCTGACCCATTTTTAACAACAAAGGGGTGAAGTTAGGATGCTGTCTTTCATCCATTTATTTAAAATGTACTTGAGTGCGGCTCCGAAACATTGGACTAGAAAATGAAGACCGATGGGATACATCTCGGAGATAAGCACATACAAACTGTTATCTTTGCAGATGACCAAATAGTAAAAGCAGATCAGCAGGACATGACTTATAAGCTTGAGAGGTTAATTGAAGAATATGGTAAATGGGGTTTGGATGTTAATATGAGAAAACAAATTATATGGTAATAGAAGATAAATGAGAAGATGTAGATTTGAAGAGAAGGAAGATGAAAAATATGAGTGAATGTGAATATATTTAATAAACAAGTAAGGGATGAGACGTACATCAAGAAGACAGGAAAGAAAAGAACTTGATTAAGTCTCTACATCCTATACTGTGGAATAGCTGATCCACCAAATGTTCCTCTGGGGCACACTCTTATGATGTGATCTGGAGTCTGTTCAAGTGCTCCAAACTTGGAATGTGCACGAGTCCCCATTTATAAACCTTGGCCTTGCATCTTGTGTGGCCACTCTGGACCCGGTTGAGCTTAGTGTAGATTTGTCCTGCGAAGTTGAACCCATTTAGAAATTTTGAGGGATCGCTTATGAAGTAATGATTACTGACTGAATCGTCACACTCCTTTTACCAGTTGTCTTCTTGAAGATGTCCCATCCTCTTATATAGCTGTTACTACATATCGGCTTCCGCGATTACTAACAGTTATTTGGAAATTCAGCATAGCATAGCATAAGTAACAGCTTAATTTGTCGTACTACTCTTTTACCATTCTGTAACAGATGTTATTTGTTTTCTTATTTTTGGTGCAGCTGTGTTAGCGATGAGTGAGCTACGGTGTTGGGGTATATTTTAATGTGCTGGGGATTATGCCCATGAGTTCGTGGAGCTGCATGTCTACCTTGTTGGTTGGTGGCTTCTCTGCCAGACTGGAGCACAGTATTCTGATGTGGTGTGAACCATCAATGTTGCTGTTGATTGCAGTTCTACCCCAAGAACTTACAGTTAATTTCCTCTTCATCAGTTTACGAAATACCTAAACATAATAAAAGAAAGCACCACTTTAACTATGGTAGTTGAGGAGAATGGCTGTTTCTCATTCCTAGATACATTAGTTAAGAAGAAGGCGGGTGGCACGCTAGGCCATTTAGTGTATAGAAATAATACGCACAGAGACCTATACCAACATGCAACTAGCTGCCATCGTCCAGCGCAACAGCTGACAGTACATTGATACACTGCACTAAGAAATCGAAAACAAAAAAATAGAGAAATGTCTGTTCAAGGATTTATAGATAGTATTTTAAAAATATAAATAGTGTATAAGTAAGTCATTATTTTCCAATTTTAATTTATTAGCTTCTAATTTGCTTAACAAGTCCACGTCCATAAAATGCCTACAGGTCGTTTTCTTTACATTTGAATAGCTATGTAAATTAAGATACCTGCAGGAAGACGGATAATACACATTTCATGTGATATATAACTTTTTTTTTTCACTTATTTTATTTTTTTAAGTATGAAAACAATTTAAAGTAGTTTCTAAAGTTTCTCTCTTAAAGTTTCAAGGGAAGACCCCTGGAAGCTCTTTTTCTTGTTGGCATCCGACCCCCATTCTAAAATTTCATTTACGGGTCAGTGGTTCTGATAGGGCCCAAATTTCGTATTTGCTCTAGGGCCCTTGGCTACACTGTTACTCCACTGCTCAATATATGAGCATTTTGCACATTCAGTAATGCAGAAGGAATGATTTTAACTGCACTAGAACACTGAAATAATTCAATGGAGACAAGTGAAGTTTTTTGGCTCCGTCATTAATATGGATATGGTAATGATATGTTAAATTGAATGGAAGCAACAACCGTAAATTTGTTAGAAATAATTTATTCTGCAACCAGCTTCGATCTCACACTGGAGGCCCCTGGTCATAAAAAATCACAATACTTTCCTCAAGGGCACCAATACCAAGGGGCTGCAAAACCAATTATATCAAGGACATCAAACATGAAACAGCTGCTCTGCTCGAAGAATATTACGAGAAATATGCAGAGGATCCCTTCAGCTAGAAAACAACAAATATCGCAGAAGGCGTGGACCCAGATGATTGCAGAGTGTGACATGAGTAAGAGCAGTCAGAAGGCTTTGCTACTCCGCCTAAATGACGATAACACCCAAGACAACACGCATGTTAATATAAAGGCAGATCAAATCGCTCATCAGCTGCTAGTAACTTGGAAATCAACCCAAGCCAGAAGGTTAAACAGGAAACTGACAACACAAGAGCAGGACTAAGAACGCAATATCCTATCACCACCATTTACTGAACATGAATTAAAGTTGGCACTGAGGAAATGTAAACTAGGCAAAGCTGCCTGATTAGTCGGTATACGAGTAGGGAAGATTAAGAAGTTCGACCCTGCCACAATGCGTTTGCTACTGGGTCTGACAAACAATTCTGTCCAGGACTGCAAGATCCCTGAAGTGTGGCGGTAGGCTGAAGTCATTGCTATCCCTAAACCAGTTAAGGATCGCATGAATCCCAAACGTTATAGGCCTATCTCCCTGCTCTGTCATCTGTACAAAGTCCTGGAGAGGCTCATCCTGCTGAGACTGATAGGTAAAGCCTCTCATACCACTGTAAACAGGCTTCAGAGAAGGAAACAGGTGTACATCACAAATATTGAACGTAACACAGCACATTGAGGATTGTTTCGAGAAACGGATCGTCAAAGGTGCCGTTAGACCTTTCTGCGGCCTATGACACAGTCAATTATTACCTTCTTCTAATGAAATTATATAATATCACCAAAGACTTTCGCCTCATTTACAATATCAGAAACCTCCTTCAGAACCGGACACAGAAGCAGACGGAGAACAAATAAGAATGGGCTACCGCAAGGCAGTGTTTCTCGCACCACTGATATTCAATATCTATACTAACGATCAGCCATTGCTCGGAGGAACCCAGAGTTTTATTTACGCTGATAACTGTGCAATTACTGCTCAGGCGGATTGTTTTGGAAAGGTGGAACAAACCTTATGTAAACCCTGGAAGAATTTACCATCCACTAGAAAGAAAGCCATTTGAAGCTGAACCCTGCCAAAACTCAGACCTGTGTATTCCACCTCAGGATCAAACAAGCAGCACAAACCCTTCAAATCATCTGGGAAGGAACTGAGCTTGAACACTGTCCAACTCCAAAATACTTAGGAGTGACTCTAGATCGCACACTTTTCTATAATCAACATTGACTAAAAACGAAACAGAAAGTATCTGCCAGAAGTAACTTAATGAGGAAGCTGATGAGTACCACATGGGGAGACCATCCATGCCCTGTGAGAACCAGCGCCTTAGCACCGAGTTACGCCAGTGCGGAATATGCGTGTCCGGCATGGTACAATTCTAGCCAGGCCTGTCGCATCATCACGATCTGCTTAAGACCTATACCCGTAGATAAACTACACTGCCTCGTTGTCATAGCCCCTCCGCCCCCCTCCCCCCAAAACGAGAGATAGCAGCTATGCTAGAGAAAAGCTAGGCTATGACAATTGAAGCCCATCCCCCATACGGCTGCCAGCCAAAACAACCTCGGCTGAAACCAAGTAAGAGCTTTCTGACAACTACAGGCGCACTTATAGGGACACTACAGCAAGCCTGTATTTGAAAGTGTCGGGAAAAATCATTATTTTTAGGAGTGGATAATAATCAATAGAAGAACATCCCCCTGGCCACTCAGAGAAGTGGACAACATGGAAGGCTCTCAACAGACTACGCTTCGGTACCGCGACATTCGAAACCTGCAGAAGTGGGGCCTTCCGGTGGATTCAGTTCTCTGCGCGTGTGGTTCTGTGCTGTGTAATAACCACCTACTGCAGTGTCCTGCTACATGCACCATGGCAGACTTGACGAGGGCGACAACTAATGCACACGACGTAACCAGTTTCTGGTCTGCCACTAAACAAAATGGCGTAAAAATGTTTTTTTCTTTTGTTGATTTTATATGTTTGTGTATTTTACTTATATTTTGACAATCCTTCTTTATGTCATTGTTTATGTAATCTATATTTTGTATTTTACATTCTGTATTATGTATTTTAAATACTGTCAGTGTATTTTAGAGTTTCTGCTTTTGACACCATAAATAAATACAGAATAAATCTTACTAATGTTGTCCAGGAGTGCGCCACACGAAAATCCCAACACCAACACATGATTTTTTTTATGAAACCACTAACATACTGCAAATATGAAACGTACCACCTGTGTAATGACGCTTTCATAGCACACTTGGTGATAATTTGAACCGGACCTAGATTCGAAGTCCGAAATTTCGCTTCTATACAACAGTCGCTGTAACACCGACTTTTTGTTTCTTTCTTTATTGTGGCCTCCATCCACACGCCCTTCCGTTCACCAAACAACGCCTTTTTGGTGTTGGACTTAAGCCCCTTACGAAAAGGAAATGTATCTTCCTCGCGTTGAATTGGAAGCAGGCTTGACTTCGAAGGCAGGGTTGTCAACTGGACACAGCACTTATACTGAAAGCACGTTTATTGCGAACTGAAACATACAAGCAACACTGACTGTCTCTCCGACAGAGTGCTCTGCTGTTTATACACAGAATGTACCAGAAATTAGAAAAAATAGGTAACATAAGCAACATGTAGAAACTACAAGAGAACATAAGAAACATGTAGAACATTCTGGAAATGATAAATACAAAGAAATAAATATTTGCCGGTGGAAGGGATTGAAATGGCGACCTTAAGCACCACAATCGGTGACGCTATCCATTGCGCCACGCCGGCAGTTGGAAGAGTTGTGATCTTGCGACGTTGCTACCTCTCGTAAAAAAACCGCGACCCACTGTTAGGTTTCCTTTGGAGCCAGCAACAATGTCTTGGATCTTGACCTTGTCATGGGTCTTCTGTATGGGAGTTCTGGAGAATCCTTCCCTTCTGCACGATTAACGACGACAGACGTTCCTGTCGTGGCATCATCAGTATCATTACCGTCCTGAGAGACATTGAACAAGAAACCATTTTCGCCTGTATGCACTTCAGGATCTTAGTAAGGCTTCATGCGAGTGACGTGAACAATGTCTCTTCGTTTTTGTAGTTTCGACGACGGCTCATAATCCTCGACCTCGTGTGTGACGTCGGACAGGTGGCGTATGACATGATATGGACCAAAGTATCGCTTCAATAACTTTTCTGACAATCCAACATTCCATACAGGGGTAAAAATCCATACCAGGTCTCCTGGGCTGTACACAACAGGTCGGTGCTTGTCGATATACTGCTGACAGTCTTTCTCCTGGGCGTCCAGTGTCCTCATGCGAGCCAGCTGTCTTGCGTCTTCGACCCTGGTAATGGGCTCTTTCACATAGTCATCCTGAGTGGCGTCTGGCTGGAACTGGAACAGCGTATCTATTGTCGTCACAGCTTCACGGCCATGGAGCAGGAAAAGTGGCGTGAAGCCTCTGGTGTCTTGTCACGACTGGCAGTATTGTATCCCAATCCTTCTGCTCAATATCGACGTACATCGACAGCATATCTGCTAACGTCTTGTTAAAACGTTCTGTAACAGCATTTGTCTGAGGATGATATGCAGTTGTCATTCTGTGGACAATGTCGCAACATGAAATTATCTCTGATACTAGTATTGACTTCGTGCTCGAAGTGAGCGTCATTACTGCTTCTGGTGTGAATTTGTGAACCATACACCGTCGTGGCGTAGAAACGCCTATATGTAATGACTTGGTTTCTGTTCTAAACTGGCACACTGCTTCAGTTGGGAAATAAATTTCGTTGCGACATACAGACCAGACTGGAAAGACATATTCTAATAACTGTAGTTCACAGCACTGTAAAGACATTTTAAGGACACTTGCAAGTGTCACGATACGCAGATACTTTCGCCAAATTTAAAACTCATACAGCGACTTCCGCCGAAGGCTGTCGCGTGGCGAGCGTGTCCCGCTGGTGCGACTGGCGGGCGCCGCGGCGCGCTGTTTGGCAGTGGCTTTGCGTGCGCGGCTTTCGCGTGTGTTTCGGCCGTCAGGCGGCGCCCCGTGCTCAGTGGAGCAGCTCGCATCACGGCACGTGCCGTGCCACTAAATACGCCGAATCGCGCCGCCTCTTTACCGTCGGAAACTGCGCCACTTACGTGCGCTGCTCCATTCTTGCGCTACGGTTACGATTACGACCGCTTCGGGAACGTGGGGAAGCAAATGTCGTTACTCAGGTTCACTTAGGTGAGTTCCGCTTTTCACCTGAAAACTGTAGTTCTTTCGAGTTGGTTGCCTGAAGGAGAGTGAATATATGCTTTGAATGAAAGAGGAAGCCGCCTGGTAGGATTTTGTAGAGGACAGAATTTAATCATAACAAAAATTTGGTTCAGGAATTGTGAAAAGAGCTTGTGTACGTGGAAGAGACCAGGAGACACCGGGAGGCACCAGAGAGATTTTATAATGGTAAGACATGGGTTTCGGAATCAGATTTTAAACTTTGTTAGTGGTTATGAGCTGCTGATTGAAAGTGAATAGTCGTGGTGGAGTAGCCGAGCAGTCTAAGGCGTCTTGCTGCGGAGCGCGCGGTTGCTCGCCGTGGAGGTTCGAGTCCTCCCTGGGGCATGGATATGTGTAGTTTGTAAGCTACGGACTGATGACCACGCAGTTTGGTCCGATAGATTTACAAAAATTTGAACTTTTTTGATTTTTTTTTTGAAGTTTTTGAATTGAGATGTCAGGAAATGAACCCATGTCAAGTCAAGCTACCTCAGAGGCACGACTAGACTGGGCACAAGAATCAGACGAAGACATGGCAGATGAAGCAATACCCGATGAAGATATTTTTTACTAAAAGAGTGGGAATGAAACCGCTCAGACAAGAAGCAAGAAGACAGATGACGGCGAAGGGGAGAAAAAAAAAGAAAGACAATGAATTGCCCTTATCGGACTTAGAAATTTAAATCACACCTAACTAATGGAACATGTTTATAATGTGACAACTCTTAACATCAATAAAATTCAGAATGAAACAAAAGTGGCTGCTCTTAAAGATTTTTTGTATCAATCCGAAACAGACATAGCATTATTGCAGGAGGTTAACATCAAAGATCTATACGTCGTTGGTTATCAAGCAATACTGAATATTGCACCTGAGAGTAATTGTGGGACAGCTATCCTTGCAAAGGACGGCATAGAGATGAAAGACGTCTGCCTTTTAGAATCTGGGCGGGGAATCAGATGCAAAATTTGTAATACTAATTTGGTAAATGTTTACGCACCATCGGGCAATAATGCGAGAGACGAAAGAGCAACATTTTACAAAAGTGACATTCTAGTTTTACTTAATGACAATCCGGAAAATGTTTTAGTTGGTGGTGATTGGAATTGCGTGTTACATGAAAAGGACCAACGCCCAAACTTCAATAAATCTAAAGAACTTCAGGGCTTAGTTAGTAACATGAAATGGAAAGACGCATGGGAAATTAAGTATCCTACCCTCGTCAGGTTCACATACATTACTAGTAGTTCCCAAAGGAGAATCGATAGAATTTACGTTTCTTCGAACTTTGACAATAAAATTGCTGCAATTGAAGTTATGCCAACTACCTTTTCCGACCATCTTGCAGTCAAATGCAGTGTTAAGTTACCGAAGCAGAAAACTTACTGGGGCCGACCATTATGGAAATCGAACATAGGTATGCTGCTAGATAATAACCTAAATGCACAAATAGAAGAAACCTGGCAGGCCTCTTTACGACAGCGCCATAAATACAGGTCAACTATACAATGGTGGGCTGCGGTTGCCAAGAAAAAAATTGAGAGCTACCCTAATAGCGCATAGCAAAGAGATAATGAGATGGACGAGACATACAACGGAATTTTATTATTGTAGTTTACGCGATCTCTATGAACAACCAATGACTAATGATATTTTCATAGAAATAAAGAGAATCAAAGCTAAGCTCATAAATATGAAGAGGTCCCAGCTAGAGGGCTTAAAAATTAGATCCCATGCACAAACCATTGTGGAAGAAGAAAACGCTTCTATCTATCACCTCATAAGACACGAACAACGGAGGCGAAGAAATTTTATTGATCACATGCGGGCGGAGGATAAGAGAATCCTTACAAACCAAAAAGATATATTAGACGAGGTTTATCGATTCTACACTACACTTTACAGTGAACAGCAGATAGATGAAGATACGACAAAGGAATTCTTAACAACATCTGGCCTTAAGAATACAATAACGGAAGAGGACAATCGACACCTCCAGGCACAAATTACTCAAGAAGAAGTTTTCGATGTACTCAAGTCATCGCCAACTACAAAGTCACCCGGCCCCGATGGATTGCCCATAGAGTTTTACAGATCATACTGGCATGTCATAGGCAAAGCTTTTACTGAAATGATAAATGAAGTACTAAATGGGGAGGCTGTTCCTACAGATTTGAAGCAAAGCATCATAGTACTGATCCCAACAGGCAGGAACTCGGGAATAAAAGATATCACCAAGATGAGACCAATAAGCTTACTCAACACTGATTATAAAATAACAGCTAGGGTATATAAGGAGAGGATAACACCAATCCTACGGAGGATCGTTGGTGTTCATGAGACATGTCTCCCAGGACGAAGCATTTTTAAGACAGTCACTGAATACAGGGACATAGTAGCAATTTTCTCCAACTCTGCAGCACATGGTGGTCTAGTATTCATTGATTTTAATAAAGCCTTTGACAGAGTTCATCATGGGTATCTTTTTAAAACATTGGCATTCATGGGCCTCAATGATAACAACGTGAAGGTTTTCAACAACATTTTAAAGGGAATGAAAACTAATGTATCTCTCAATGGTCATTATAGTAAGGATATTCAAATAACGAGTGGAATCCCTCAAGGGAGCCCATTATCAATGCTGCTCTATGTAATCGCCTTGGAACCGCTTTTAAGAAGGTTAGAAGATGTACTAGAGGGCCTATCTCTTGCGGGACTGAAAACGGTTTGTAATGCATATGCCGATGATGTCGGTGTGCTGATTAGAAGTAACGATGACGCCACAAGAATGACAGAGAATGTAACCTTGTACTGTAAAGCAACGGGCGCAAAAGTAAATGACACAAAGAGTGCTTTTCTAAAACTGAACGGAATGGCCAACGTAAATATTGCTTGGGCAAAATGCGTTGAGCAACACACTGCCTTGGGTCTCACCCTCCATAGGTGTCCTCTTCGAACTATATCTTCCAATTGTAAAAAAATTTTGGACAATATTCCTGGCTCCCTTATTTTAAATTATTTGGGGGACCTAAACATTAAGCAAAGAATTAAGATCATTAATTGTGCAGTTTTATCAAAAGCAACGTACATTGGGCAAATTTTGCAAATACCTAAAGAAGTTGCAAAAGCTATCACGATAACGGTTTGCCGATACCTCTGGCAAGGTCATATATTTCGAGTAGCTGCTGGAACAGTGACCCTAACTACCGCAGAGGGAGGACTTGGATTGTCAGATATTTTAAAGAAAACCAATGTTCTGTTTATACTGAGGTCGTTGCAACTTATTGAAATGTATCCAAACAGTGAAACTTCTAAAAAACTTTTTGAGCCTAACAGCCTTCGGCCACCAATCGACATCAGAGTAATAAACTATAAATTGAAGCACATTCGAGACTTTTATTTCGAACTAAGTTACATGCAATGCCTTGTACAGGATATCAACAAGAGGAACTGCAAATACATGCTGAAAAAAAAAAATAAGATCACAGGACAACCCGAATAAGATGGAATTAAAGTACCCTCACAAAAAATGGAAAAATATTTGGCAACATATAAGTAACAAAATACTTACATCAGAAGTACAGTCGACATCGTACAAAGTTGTAAATAATATAATTAGCACTAACGAGAAATTATATTTAATAGGACGCAGTGACACAAACAAATGCCGTAAATGTAATAGGACTGACACGTTAGATCATCGTTTCGTTTGTCAAGGGTACAGTTACTTATGGCAAGAAGTTAAAATGCAAGTTGCCTTTCTCAGACGTCATGATGGGAGAGACATCAACCCAAATATAATATTCTTTCCGGAAGAAGTTTTTTTTCCATCTCAGAAAAATAATGCCATCTTATGGTTAATCGGAAATTACGTTAACTACATTATAAATAAAAATGGGAAAGACAGTCTATTGGAATACAGAGAATATTTACGATCAGAATACTATAAAATATACCAGAGTAAAAATCAAATGAAAAAGTTTGGTAACATGCTGCGAATTGTGATCGAGAAGCAAGGAGTGGGATAAATGGTAGATGCATGCTAAAGTAGGGGACAGCTGCTGGGGGTGAAGTACGGTGGGGACTTCGTGGGCCCCGTGGCCGCTACGGTAGCCGTGAAGGCCTCAGCAGAACCCTGAAACAGCATGCCAGTGACGACGAAGAAATTCACAGTTTGATACCAAAGGACCAATACTCATTCTCAATGTGAAAGTACTTACTAAGATATAAAGTAAAGAAAAATTCGTGCAGATTAAATGGTGATGTAATTCATTTACTCACTGAAAAAGGGGGAGAAAAAAAAGGTAAATGCCCTAGGAAATTTGCTTTTGTTCTGTATGCATACGTTTTAGTGTACGCAGAAGTTATGATTCAAAAATGAAACGTCCTAGAAGAGGGATTCATCTTTTAGTTATTTTTTCTTTCATAATCTAGCACAATTTCACAAAGAGGAGCTTTTTTTCCAAATCGTTAAGGAAGAAATGTTGATAAACAAGAAAGTAATTTCAAAAATATACATATAAAACAAAAAGACATTCACAAAAAGGTACTTTTCTGAACCGAGGGTTTCACAGTTATGAGAAGACGCAATAGGGCTGATGATGAATGCTGATGGACGAAATTAAACAGAACAATCCAAAGATTGCGGAACAACCTGCAATTGGCAGCAATCAACGAGAAGACGGACTTTGAAGCCTTAGAGTGCAGTAGTGCCTCGACATAATTCATCAATTTTCACAGTATTCAACAGGTTGATAACGAAATCAGGAAGAGGAACCAATAATCATGAACACACATTTATTTTATTTTACATTGATTTACATTCTGTAATATAGCTATGAAGCTCTAAAGAACAAAAATTTTACAACAGGCTGAAGTAAGCCTGCGCCGATGAAGGCGAAATATGGCGAGCGCAAGGACGGGCTAGAAGGGGAGGATGGAGGCCCGAAAAAAAAAAAAAAAAAAAGAACATGGGTTTCGGAATCAGATTTTAAACTTTGTTAGTGGTTATGAACTGCTGATTGAAAGTGAATAGTCGTGGTGGAGTAGCCGAGCGGTCTAAGGCGTCTCGCTGCGGAGCGCGCGGTTGCTCGCCGTGGAGGTTCGAGTCCTTCCTGGGGCATGGATATGTGTGTTTGTCCTTAGGTTAGTTTGCCTAGGTTTAAGTAGTTTGTAAGCTACGGACTGATGACCACGCAGTTTGGTCCGATAGATTTACAAACATTTGAACTTTTTTGATTTTTTTTGAAAGTGAATAAACTGCAGAAAGGTAGGAAAATAATGAGGCGGGACCTGGATAAATTGAAGGAACTTTAAATTCTTCAGAATTTCAGAGGGAGCTTTAGGTAACAATTGACAGAAATGGACGAAAATAAAATAGTACAAGACGAATGGATAGCTTTGAGAGATAGAGTAGTGAAGGTCGCAGAAGATCATATAGTCAGAAGGACAATGCCTTATAGAAATCCCTGGATAACACAGGAGATACTGAACTTGATGAAAGTAGAAAATAAAAGAATGCTGTAAATGAAGCAGGTAAAATGAAGTACAGACGACTAAGAAATGACATTGACAGGAGGTGCTAAGCAAGCTACAGGCCAAATGCAAGTCTTTAGGAGAATGTATAACTATGGGTAAAATAGATACCTCCTACAGGAAAATAAAAGCGATGTTTGGAGACAAGAAAAGCAGCTATATGAATATCAAGAACTCAGATGGAAAACCAGTTATGAACAAAGAAGGGAAAGCTGAAAGGTGGAAATACTATATAGAGGGGCTCTACAAAGGAAATGAAATTAGAGACAATATTGCAGGAAGGGAATAGAAAATAGATAAAGATGAAAAAGTGAACACTATACTGTACACAAATCAAACGGTAGTTATAGTAGCTGAAGGTCTTACTTGTTGGGAAAAGAGTAAGGCAGGGTTTTAGCCAATTTCTACAGTGAGCATGTTTTAAAGGAAAGCAAGGGTGAATCTGGAGAAGGCATTAAACTACAGGGTGAAGAAATAAAACCACGGGCAGCAATTCTCACCTTACGACTTATCGTAGAAAAAAGACTGAGGAAAGGCAAACCTACATTTCTAGCTTTTGTAGATTAGAAAAAAAAAAGCTTTTGACAATGTTGACTGGAATACCCTCTTTCCAATTCTGAAGTCATCGGGGGAAAAATTTAGGGAACGGAAAATTATTTGAAACTTGCACAAAAACTAAACGGCAGTTATAAGAGTAGAAGGGCGTAGTGGTTGGGAAGGGAGTAGGAGAGCGTTTTAGCCTTTCTCCAATGTTATTTAATTTGTACATTGGTCATGTTATGAAGTAAAGCAAGGGGGAATTTGAAGAAGACATTAAAGTTCAGGGCGAAGAAAATTTTTTTAACACTGACTGGTGCAAAGTATTTCTTTTAAGGTCAGTAGTCATCTGTTTTCTTAACATAACTATGGACGGTAATACTAGGCATGTAAAGTTGCATCCAACTTATTTTCGAGATTCTGCTCATACTCAGGAAGCCACCACACTAAAGCCTCAGACGGTACAGTACTGCTAGTGTTAACATAAGGAAGAATGAACAGTACCTAAAATCAAGGCGTTAAAGGAGAGCCTTTCTAAATAAATAGCTAGGATGGAAACATTGAAAATAAACGATACACTCTTAAAACTTGCATTGACCTTGGTGAAATCCAATCGAAAATAAGTATCGTAGCACATAAATATCCAGCCAGAAGACAACTACAACCAAAAAAACATAGTTACCGTTACATTGCCAAATTGAATGACAAAGACAGCCCGCCTCACGTAACAATTTTAAAATCAAATCGACATTTTTAAAACTGACATTATCGAGTCATAGTATCATTCGTTCCAGCTAACATAAAGATACATTTTATTGCATGGTATGTTCCACATCATTATGGAATATCGTGTTCAAGATCTATGGACCAAGCACTAGTCTAATGCGTTTGGTCAAAACGTAGAGAAATGATGGTTTTAGGTGAACTAATGTGGTGGATGTCAGCTTCAGGGGAGGCCAGCCAGAAAAACAGGCCGTGCCGCACACGTTGCGAGACGTCGTCAGACCTGGAGAGTTCTGGTATGGTGGGTGTATAAAAATTATTTAAAAAAATTAAATGCATTGCAAATATGGCGCTGGAGAAATATGTGCCGACAAAGTGTATTAAGGATGGGAACGACCCATCGTGGTAATAGTCGAAAAATGCTTAGAAAGCAAAGGCAGCTGCGCTCTCGGTACAAAAAGATCAAGCAAATCAAATTAGACAAAAGTTAGAAAAGAGTCTATAAGAAGAGCAATGCGCGAAGCATACAATAACTACCACCGTCATACCTAGCAAAAGAACTTGTCGAGAACATGATAAAATTCTGGTCCTACGTAAAATCGGTAAGCGGATCAAAAGTCTCAACCAAGTCACTCGTTGATCAATCTGATAAAAGACAGCAAAATGAAGGCCCAAGTTTTAAATTTAACATTTAAGAAATCATTCACGCAGGTGAACTATGCAAACATACATTCATTTGAGGTCGCACTAACTCTCAAATGAAGGACATAGTAATAAGCATAGCTGGAGTAGAGAAGCAGCTGAGAAAGTTGAAAAAAAAAAAAAAAAAAAAACAAAAAAAAAAAAACAATTCGCCAGGTCCAGAGGGGTACCAAACCGGTTTTACAAAGAGTACTCATTGGCTTTGGTCCCTTAATTTGCTTGCATTTATCGCGAATCTTTTATCCAGCGCAAAATACCAAGAGACTGCAAAAAGGCACTGGTAACTTCCGTGTATAAGACAGGCAAAATAGAGCGGACCCACGGAATTATAGACCTACATCATTTGAATCAGTTTTCTGTAGAATTCTTGAATATATTCTCAGTTGTAATATAGAAAATTTCCTTGAGATAGAAAAGCTTCAATGCGCCTTTAGAAAGCATCGATTGTGCGAAACCCATCTCTTCCTTTTCTCTCATCTTGCTTGCTATGGATGAAGGGCAACAGGCAGACTACATATTTCTTGATTTTCGGATGGCGTTTGGCAGGGTACCGCACTACAGACTGCTAACGAAGATATGAGCGTATGGGATAGGTACCCAAATACGTGAATCGTTCGAAGACCAGTAATAGAACCCAGTACATTGACCACGATTGTGAGTGTTCGTAAGAGACTGGGATATCGTTAGGGGTGCCTCAGGTAAGAGTGGTAGGACCGCTATTATCTTCTATCTATATAAGTGATCTCACGATAGAGTGAGTTGCAATCTGCGGCAGTTTGCTGATGACGGTGTGTTGTGCAAGAAGGTGTCGACATTGAGTGACTGTAGTAGGATCCAGGATGACTTAGACCAAATTTATAGGTTGTGGGAGGAATGGCAACTAGCGCTAAGCGTAGAAAAATGTAAGGTGATGCAGATGAATAGGAGAATCAGTCCGGTAATGTTCGTTTACATCATTGGTAGTTTGCAGGTTGACAAAGTCGCGCCAATTAAATATCAAGGTTTAACGCTGCACAGTGATATGGAATGGAACGAGCACATAAGGACAGTTGTGGGGAAGGCAAATGGCCAACTTCGCTTCTTTGGGAAAATTTTGGGAAGGCGAGATTTGCATAAAGGAGACCGCATGTAAAACGCTTGTACGACTCTGTCCTGATCACTGCTCAAGTGTTTGGGATCCCTACCAGATCGGTTTAAAGAAAGACATAGGAGCAATTCAGAGATGGGCAGCTAGGTTAATAACTGGTAGATTCAATCAAGGCGCGAGTGTTACTGAAATACTTCGGGAAATCAAATGGGAATCGCTAGAGGAAAGGCGACGTTCTATTAGAGAAACACTGTTGAAGAAATTTGGAGGGCCGGAATTTGAGGTGGACTGTAGAATGATTCTTCTGCCGCCAAACTACATTTCGCGTTAAGACCACAACGATAATATGATAGAGCTCGGGGCTCGTATACATGCATACAAGTATTCATTTTTCCCTCGCTCTATATGGGAGTGGAACAGGTACTGACTACCCTCCGCAAATGCATCTTTGCGAGTATTGCGGCGTAAGTATGTAGGTCTAGATAAGGCTTGAGACAGCGCGATTGTTAGCTGCATGGCTGGCTTCTATGAGACAGTGTGCTATGCCACAGTGGCCAGCCAGTCAGTTAGCGATCGCACCGGCACAAGCTTCTGAGATGAAATGTTGAGACGCCCTACCCTACTCGTTGGTCTTGTCTTCAGACTTGTGACGTCGTGACAATTCCTCTAATTGTGTCGCCATGACGCACAGCTAGCGCTACACACAGCTGCTCGATAGCAGTAATGCTTGCTAGAAATAAAGAAACTCTTTACGAGAAATTGAATTTTTCCTCTTTGGTCGCACCTGCAAATATAGAAGGCATGAAATTTTATTATGAGAATAAACACGATTATGAATAGTAATCGTAAATGTGTAGGCTGTTAGTTTCTTGTTGTAGGTACTCTCATCGACACTCGTGCCACAACGCCTACTGGTAACGCTAACTTTAATATTCGTAATACAAATATACACAGAATTTTGGTGATCTGTGGTTTCAACAACCGTTTGCTTCTGTGCCTAATGAAGTGAATGAGTTCAGTGTTCAAAAACGGAATAGGAATGTACAGTACTTACAAATGTATAGGACGTTGTACAGTTTCACTTCTTGAAATATGCTTAAATAATGTAGTCGGGGCACATCTACGTAAGCACGAATATGCAGTGCAGTGGGGGCTACGTAATGTAAATCAATCTGCCTCAATTTAAATAGCTCCGTTCAAACGATCCCACATGTTTCACGGCTGTGACTGTTCAGTGATCCTTTCCCAAATATGCAATTTACATGCATCTACAGGCATGCAAAATATAAGCGGTAAACATTAATAAAACTACCAAACTTGTAGACGAGACTTATAAGGCGAAGGTCAACCGATCAGGCTCTAATTTGGCAGGTGGCTTCTGTATAACCTAAAACGAAGGGTCCTAATACATTTTGAGTCAACAGCTTCCGTTCCCCCCTTTTTTTAAATCCATGTTTACTGAGACATTTTTGCTTCTAATATCATGTGCTTTCAGCTGTGAAAGTTTTCGCCATACTTTCTGATACACACTTTATAATTTTAAGAGAGCATTTTACATCATAATGCCTTCCAGAAACCGAGGAAAGAAATTTTTGCAACTGCCATTTATGTACTCACTTGGTGAACGCTTTTCAGCGAGAGCACAACGTCTGAGATCACTTTTTTTATTCATTTAAAGAATGTTTGTAAATCTATGGGACTTCTTTGCTTATTAGTTCCTAAGCTTACACATTACTTAAAATAAGTTAAACTAACCTAACAAAACCACACACACACACACACACACACACACACACACACACACACACACACACACACACACACGCCCCCGTGAGGATTCGACCCTCCGACGGCGAGAAATTGCGCGCTTCGCAGCATGGCGCCTTAGGCCGCTCGGCCACTCCACCGCGGCTCGAGGTAACTGGCTGGCAGTCAGAGAACCCGACATCGTATGCGTGGTACGCATCAAAATTAATTCCCGAAAGAAAAATGTTTTTGTATGTAAACGAAGTTTACTTTTAGCTGACACTTCGGAAGGAATAGGGTAGCTCTCGAAAAACTGCATTAATTATAAGTTCTTGGTGCGGCGAGTATATTTGTTTTGAATGTTTATATGACAGGTACAATCCGTCTAGCTGGTCGAATAAAAGCGATGAGAAGCCATCAGCAATCAAATTTTAGTTGATTTTTATCAGTAATTGACTAATTAATTGTTATTGTTGTGGCGTAAAGTCAGCACCACACGCCAGACGCACGAAAATGATCTTGAAGAAGGCAGCGGACGACTGGCAGCCAATCACACGCCGGCACCGCGCCTTCTGGAGGGAGCAACCGAGAATCGCGCCCTCTAAAAGCAGCTTTATCTAGGCCGACATGCGTCTGGAAGAGCCAGCTGAACTCGCCTCTGAAATAGGCAGTCACTAGGACTCAGTGCAGCTATCATCGTGCAAGAAGACGCCGCTGCGAAAACAGACATAAACCAAAGTTCAGTATTTTGTATACCTTAGTAGTAAAATTTGAATTACTAATCAGTATAGCTATTTTAGCTGCCCACGCATTCCACGCGTCCTGAGTAGATCCTTTCCCAAAAGATACGCCTACTAGGACGTAAGGTTATCATTCGTTATTGATTTATTTACGCAATTAACCCTTGTACCCCTACGAATTCTGACACGAAAAACATATTAAAGAAATGAAAACTCGAGATTCGAATCTCTAATCTAAGCTTCCGAGGCATTACTTCGGCCGTTGCACTATCGGCGCTCTCAGCGATAAGCGTTTGCCAGATGGTAAAGTTTAAAAGTTCCTTACCTCTATTTCCGGTAAAGTATGCGTTTTCAGACCCCTTGCCTGATGATTAACCTGCTATATTTAAAATTACCTATTGATTATTTGAATTTTATATCGATTACTCGTCTATCCTTTAGGGTAGTTTGTCTCAAAATCGGAGGGGTATTGAGCCAAAATATCTTAGATTCCTTCGTTTCAGGTTGTACAGAAACGACCTGACAGTTTTGAGCTTAATCGGTTGGCCACAGTAAGGTATGTCCGGAAATCAATGACGCCATCGCCACTTATTCAACTTCGGTACTATAAAACAAATCTCTTTTACTCATTCTATTTGCTTTCCACATTTTGGGAGAAGGTGCTATGGTTCAAAATAAGGACAAAATGTCCAGCTAACATTGACTCTCAAGAGCTAACAGCACTTAACAGAGAGATGTGTCCATGGGGTCTGAGACGACACTTCGCGGACCGCGCGGCGGCTCCCGTCGTAGGTTTGAATCCTTCTTCAGGCATGGATGTGTGTCTGTTGTCATTAACATAAGTTAGTTTAAGTAATTCGTAACTCTGGTACCTGTGACATTAGCTGTTTGGTCGCTTAGGATTACAAACATTTGAACATTTCATAGTACGGATGATGAAAAAGGGCGCATAGCGTCATTGTATGACATTTTCGGAAATAGGGACTCCTCTACGTTGGTCGGTTTTCAATATTTTTCGCCATGTTTACAGGTTTTTATGTCGTAAGTTAACTATCGGCTCTCGGAACAAGCGTCGACAGTGGTGACATCGTAAACAACAAACTTAGCAGAACGACAGCACGGTAAGCCTACCACAACTGCTGCAGCATATTGAATCCCTCTTGGCAGGCGATTAAACTGATAGACGCAGTTCGTTCCCGTGCGGCGCGACACGGCGTGCTCGGCTGGCATTGATTGCACGCTTTGCACGCAACTGGCGGCGGCGCTACCGTCACAGACATCGACTGTATTTTAGCGAGTGCGCCACCTGCCTGCTGTCGTCGATAATTTACATAACTCTGCTGGAGCCATTGTCTGAAAGTCTCTGTTGACGGCGACGGAGGGCGTCCTTGGCACACAGGAAATAAAATTCCATTGTCAGGCCCTGTCGTTCATTAAAAATTCAAGGCAAGAGCTCAGTCTTCATACATTTAATGAGAAGTAAGGGGAAGGAAAGGAACCGCTTTAGCTGCATTGAGGCATTAAGATAGTGGGGACAAGTGGTAATCTGTGCCGGGATGAGATTCGCAACCGGTCTTTCGCTTGTGGCAGCCCTGACCTTAAGAGGGGTAAGATGTCAAACGGACCGGTTTGGAGCCGGAGAGGCACCACAGGACATTTTAATTTTCACTAACTGTACTTCTACAAATAAATTTAAGATACTTTGCCAGCATGACCAGGAAGGTGGAAATTCAAAAACAAAACAAAATAATTATTTTATTTTATTTATTTATTTTTACATGACAGATTCTTCGATGAATTTTGCACAGCATACAAACCTTACTTACACGTGTACGAAACTCTAAAATGTTCAAAATTTATTAAAAACCGTGGTAAAAATTACGATAATTTGCTATAAATATCTAAACTTGAATATTAAAATGTAACAGCACGTTAATTTTTTTCAGAAATTAAATAAATTCAAGAATTTCATAAACATGTTCGTATATAAGTACGTAGGCTTTCGCAGCCGGAGTCATTCTGAGTAAAACAATTCTGGGTATTAGACCACGTCATTGTTTTAAACAGCAAAGGAATTGTCGGCGTTTCGACCATTGTGCAGTGGTCGGTCCTCTTCAGGGCGATTAACTGTTGTATGCTGCTGACAGACCGAGCTCAGAGGATTAACGACGTTGAAAACTTACAACAAGGATTGAGTGACCTAAAGACAACATTCCATGCGAATGGATAACGGCAACAAGGCCATACAACAAGCTACGAGATACAACGAAGACAAGATAGGCAATGATGCAGAAGAAACTCTTCCTATAGATCGTATACCTTATTTAAGAGGCTTCAGCGAATGTATACGCAAGGTCCTAATTTGAGGACGAAACAAACAGATTTTCGAGAGTGGCCGCAGGATGTGTGACCTGTTGAGTTCCACGAAGGAACCCATCAATGTTCAAATGTTCGTTAAGCTTAAGGGACTTAACTGCGGGGTCATCAGTCCCTAAACTTACAAACTACTTATGAACTACCTAAAGACGACAAAAACACCCTGCCCGAAGGGCGATTCAAACCCCCGACCGTAGCGGCCGTGCAGACTGTGACTGGCGCGTCGCACACCGCTCGCGCCGGCCGGCAAGGATTCCATAAAGTCCCTCCACACTATCGACTCTCGGAACAAGCCTCGATAGTGGCAGGCGTGTATGAACTCAAATGTCGATGTGGCGATGTTTATGTTGATGAAACCGGGAGACCCATCAGCACTCGCGTTCCGGAACATAAACGTTACATACTATTGGGACAAGTCAACATCAGCTGCGGCAGAACAGCAGAAGGAATGTTCAAAATGTTCATATGTTTGTAGAACTTATGGGACTTAACTACGGGGTCATCAGTCCCTAAGCTTACAAACTACTTATGAACTAGCTAACACTAAGGACGGCACAAATATCCATGCCCGAGGGGGGATTCGATCCCCCGACCGTAGTGGCCGTGTAGACTGTGACTGGAGCGCCTCAGTCCTATCGGCCACCGCGGCCGGCACAGAAGGAATGCGACGGTACTATTAACTTCCGAGAATCTCGCGTACTTGCCCGGGAACCGTGGATGCAACAACGCAAAATAAGAGAAGCCTTCTAAATAATTAAACGATCTAACAAGATGAATAGGGAGGATGGCTACAAGTTACCTTCAACGTGGCTGCCGGCAATCCCAGCCCAGCGGTCCGCGTGTGTGCGCCAGCCAGCGGCTCCACTTTTACCCGAGTCCTGCAGTATGAAAAGCGGCCACAGTACAACTGACGCGCGGCAGGGAACATCATCCCCTGGGTGCTAGGTGCCGATTGGCTGTTGCCTTCCAATCGGATTCAAAATTTTTGCCTGCCAATAAATTACTAGGGTAGCAAACGTAAGAGTCTATTGATGCGCTACTGCCAACCAATCACCATCTTACATGTATGACGTCGGTATCTGATAACCGAAAAATTCACAGTATATAGGGATATACATTCAGCAAAATCCAACAGTTAACCGCCCCGAAGAGAACCACTGTACAGTGGTCGAAACGTCGGCAGTTCCTTTGCTATCTGCTTAAAAGAATGATAAAGCCTATTACCCAGAATTGTTTTATTTAAAATGTATTTATGGTTTGTATGCTGTGCAAAATTCATCGAAGAATCTTACTTTTGAAGCAAAATGTACCTATAGTAAGAAATGCAGCCAATGATAAATGAAAAATTAAGAAATTTCATAAACAAAAACATTTATGCTGTAATGTTTTTGAATTTCCACACGCATGAGTGTGAATCCCGAATCCTTCGTGGTCATGCTGACAAACTTTTATTGATTTATTTGTGAAAGTATAGACCGTGCAAAATAAAACGTCCTGAGGTGGGTCTCCTGCTATAAGTCGGCCAGTTTGACGTCCGGCCGCAGCTTATTTTGTTTTTGGGTAGATTGGTGTATCACACCTCAAAGCTTGTACATTTCCTCAAATGTTCAGATGTTGGTAAATGTGTGGGACCTAACTACGCTCGTCAGCCCTAGCCTTTCAAACTACTTAAACTAACTTATGCTAAGGACAACAAACATACCTATACCCGAGGGAGGACTTGCGCCTCTGACAAGGAACGTCCGTGCATTCAACAGCAAGGCGCCTTAGAGCGCATGGCTATTCTGACACGGCTTCCTTTCCCCTTGACTCACCCACAACCTTTCGACATCCTGTTTTGTCTAACTTTTAAAATTATTTCGTTGTTGTTGCCTTTCGCGCAAAGACTGATTGAATGCTGCTTTTCATGTTGATCTATCCTGTTAATGCTTTATCAGATCAAAGTTTCTACAGCAACCTTAGTCCAAGTGTAAACGCCTGTTAGTTATCGATCGCTGCGTTCTTGACTCGGTCGTTTCATTAGAGGGGACCTCCAGGCCTATCACCGAACACCTCTCGGCTACCCGCGCTCGCTTCCCTTCCGCCTCAGATTAACTTCCACGAGGTGACTGAGGCGCTCCAGTCACGGTCAGCACGGCCACTACGGTCGGGGGTTCGAATCCCCCCTCGGGCATGGATATTTGTCGTCCTAGTTTGTAAGTAGTTCATAAGTAGTTTGTAAGTTTAGGGACTGATGACCCCGTAGTTAAGTCCCATAAGCTTAACAAACATTTGAACATTTGATTAACTTCCAAACAGCGCTTGAAACGCCCCTATCGTCCTTGCCCTCTTGTGCTCGCCATTTCGGATTCTCGCACGAAGGTCGAATGTTATCACCGCATCTGCTATTGACCTACTGAACCGCACACCGTCGTCGCGTAGATATACTTGTTTCCAATCGACATATCCATTAGAATTCGTTCCCGCCTGTTAAGGTGCGTTTACATTGTGATTAGTGTCTGCATACGTGTGCGCGACATGTACATGCGACTTAAGGATATGTATCACGACTTGTATCATCTAACAAGTAGCGACCTCATAGATGTATTATCGCGCATTTACGCGTGTTGATTTGTAATAGTTCGCGATGGCTGCCTACGGCGATGTCGACGATTTTACATTTTTATATGTCTGTCCGCTTGTGTTTTGGACGTCGAAAGAAAAGAAAGGCGGAGGAAGGGCAGATGGTGGCAAAGAGCGTTCCTTCTCAAACGTGCCGCTCACGGAGCTTACACAATGCTTGGTCAAGGATTCAAAAATATGTTAGACTGAGTAGTTTGCTCGGAGGATCAGTTGACAGCGACACTCTGATTTTTCCCAGTGTGGATTCTTTTTCCAAGTTACTGTATTTGCATAGAATATCATAAAGCTCAATATGCAATATTATTCAGTTTGCATAGGTTATGTGACCGTCTTATGCAACTTTGTCTACTTGAGACCAGACGCGTTTAGCTTTATTTGAAGGCATCTTCAGTCGTCAACTGTACAAGAAATATTTTTGTTTTAGATTATTTTATTGTTTTTTTGAATTAGGTCAATAACCTCATGTACTAGGATTATTCGATTCTGAATAAAATGAACTACTAATATTACTCACGTATTTTAAGTTGTCTTTTTCATGTGTGTTTTGTAGTAATATTGCCGGCCGCGGTGGCCGAGGGGACTGAGGCGCTCCAGTCACGGTCTGCACGGGCACTACGGACGGGGGTTCGAATCCCCCCTCGGGCATGGATATTTGTACCGTCCTTAGTTGTAAGTAGTTCATAAGTAGTTTGTAAGTTTAGGGACTGATGACCCCGTAGTTAAGTCCCATAGACTCTACAAACATTTGAACATTTTTTTTGTAGTAATATTAGTAGTTCATTTTACTGAGAATCAAATAATCCTACTGCATGAGTACTGTGAATAATCGAATTTAGTAAAAATCAAACAAATAATGTAAAGCAAAAATATTTCTTGTACAGCTGACCACTGAAGATGCCTTAAAATAAAGTAAGACGTGTCTGGTCTAAAGTAGACTAATTTACAATTGCATAAGACGGCCAGCTAACCTATACAAACTGTATAATTGCAACTGCGAAGGAGGCCAAAAACACAAATAAGAACTATACAATATTATTCTTTTGGTTTGGAGGCCTTGTGCAAGTTTTATCGCAAGAAGTGAGTTTAGAATATGTGTTATTAAATTTGTAATAAGAATATATAATAAACTATATAATTCTTTTTATTATTTACTGTTAGGAAGCTGGCACATATGCCTTGCACCGTAAATATCTCAAATGTTGCTAAAATGAGATAATTTTTAGTGTTTTGCAACGATTGGTTGCAATCGCACGGATTCAGCCTGTGTCAATGTATTTTGTTTCTATCACGAACTCATCTTAATTTTATGAACAAAAAATCGGGTCTGACAACACAACACAGTACACCTATCAACAAGGCAATGGACGCCAACAGAGACTTGTACCGCGCTTGCACAGCTTCTGCTATTTCTCAAAATAACCGGCAGGCGACGAGATATACTGGTACTGCGCATGCGCATGTTCTGCGACATGTCGCATCTATGCCGAGAAAGGGATATACAAAATTTATGCACGACATTTATACGCGGGAAGGTCCTCATACAAGTTCGCTGAACTTTTGTATGAGGTGATGTGTCGCAGCATATGAAATTGACATGTCGCTCATACAAGCTTCGATACATGTATCCCAGTGGAAAATTGCCATTAGGTCGTCTCCTACACAGCCTGTTATTACATGTGTCTAGTTTATACATGCTTTGCGGGGTGATTCTGAACAAGATGTTCAAATGTTTGTTAAGCTTAAGGGGCTTAACTGCGAGTCATTAGTCCCTAAACTTACAAACTACTTATGAACTAACTTATGCTAAAGACGACACAAACATCCATGCCCGAGGGATGATTCGAACCCCCGAGGGGGAACGGCCGCGCGCATCGGAGCATAGCGCCTCAATGCGCTCTGTACAAGGAACTTCTAATAAACATATGCCCAATGAACAGAATTAGGAACGAGAAAAAGTGTTGCATCGTCTTTACTAACGGTGTCAGTAGGCAGTTCACAAGCTCACGATGCTGTTGTTTTCCTCGAATCTCAGTCCGACAGTGCTAGTCATAGTGCACGGTACCACAGTGTTGTTGCGTCAATAAAGAGTACAGTTTACTGTTGCAAAAATTCCACGCAGTTTCACACATGCACAGTATACTGCCATGATGTTCGTCTACGGTTTGTTCAATGGGAATTCCAGAGCTGCTGTGCGAGAATACCAATAACTATTTCCGCTGAGCAGAGTGCCTCATAGTAGGGTGTACAGCAGGGTGCTTCACCTGATTCCGTGAGCGTGGTACGCTTCCCAGCGTGTATGTTGTTTCTGAATGTCCCGTACAACAAAACCTTAATGAAACTGACAACATTTTTCAAGTAGCGGAACGCAGTCTCTCTCTATAAGAATTGCTGCCCAACTTGCTATTCCACAAACACGGGCTATACACACGGTACTCAAGCAAGGTCTCTATCAGTTTGATCGGCAGAGTGTACCAGATCTGCATGAAGAGATGCCGCCACTCGGCAAGAATTCTGTCAATGGATCATTCCCAAGAATCGACTAATTACACGTATTCTGCAAACGTAGGCTTCCGCGGCCGTTGTCACTTTCAATAAAATTCTTCCGGCCATGAAACCGCGTCGTTATTATATAAAATCTACCGACGTTTCGGCCACTGTTGCAGGCGGCCTTCATCAGGGTCTGTGTCAGACACAGACCCTGATGAATGCCGCCTGCAACAGTGGCTGAAACGTCGGTAGATTTTATATAATGAGGACGCGGTCTCTTGCCCGGAAGAATTTTATTGAAAATACACGTATTCTGTTCAACATTTACCCTCAACGGAATCAACAACACGAGCAACTCTTACGTATGTGCACGTTATTGTGCACGTTACTATGGAAGCAAATTTTCAACAACGCTTTTCAGTCAACGTGTGGTGTGGTATTATAGATTATCAACTCATCGGTCCAGTTGTTTCGGTTAACCGTCTTACTGAAACACGGTATGCTGATTTTGTTCGAAATGTGTGGAGGATATCCCTTTGGCATCACGAGCTCCTATGTACTTTACGCATGATGGAGTTCCTACACATTCCGTACGGCCAGTGACACAGTATCTCAACACAACGTATTCTGGTCGTTGGATCTGTCGCCTTTGAGTCATTGCTTGGCCACCGAAGTCAGCCGATCTTCTCCCATCGTATTACTGTTTGTGGGGTGACTGAAGTGCGAATTCAACTAGCTCAGGGAGGGCACACTAGGAACTTCTCGCTCGTTTTTTACATGATTGTGCTCAAGTAAAATAATTTGGAACTGAGCTGCAATCGGCAGCAAACACTTATAAGAGCAACAAAATGCGTCGAATTTGACGCAATACTGTTTCAAAATCTTCTGTGGGGAAACTTACATAATTAAACAATCCATAACATATACTAATTTACTGTCACCTGAACTTTTCCGTTCCTAGTTTTTTCCATTGGTTCACCCGTAAACGGTTAAGGAAAGAAACATATTTATTAAAAGTTTTATGTTGAGAATCACCAGTAGTATCACCCCTGAAAGCATGTACCTTTCCTCAAATGTTTGTAAAGCTTTGGGACCTAATTGAAGTGATCATCGCTCTCTAGACGTACAAAATACTTAACCTAACTCATGCTAAGAACAATACACATAACGATTCCCGATGGAGTTCTCGAACCTCTGACAGGCAACGGTCACATGCTCCACACCACGGCGCCTTAGAGTGCACAGCTATTCCCGCGCAGCCACCTTTTCTCTTGACTCATGCAGTATAGCCTATAGATCTCTAGTTTTGTCTAACTTTTAAAACAATTTCCTTATTGCTGGCTTTCGCACAAAGAATGACTGAATGCAGCTTTTCATGTTGCTTTACCTGTTTATGCTTTCTCATATCAAAGTTTCTACTGCAACCTAAATCCATTCGAACCTGTACCTGTCCATTTATCTCCTACCCCAATTTCCTCCCCGCCCCCCTCTCTCATTATTTCCAGAACGACGATTTCTATGACGCCTCTTATTTCCTGTATCTACGTTCATTGGGTGTTGCGGAGGGCATCTTGCGCACCACTGTTACTTCTTCCAGTCCCTGTTCGGCATCTATGTCTCGCGGGAAAAAGGCTGCCGATAAGCCTTAGTATTGTCTTTGATTTTATAATACTGATCTTTTCACGAAACATAAGCATATATTGACTCTTCGGTAAACGTGTGTTCTCCGAATTATGCCAGACCACACCGTTACGCAGAACGCCTCTCTTTACAGCTCCTGCGATCGAGTAGGCTCACCATCCCGGTGCCACTTTCGCTCTTACTAAAACTTGTAACGAGGCGTACTGCTTTTCCTTGAACATTGTCTGTTTCCTCTATCAATGCCACGTGGGTCGGTCCCACACTGACGATCAAATATTAAAGTATTGATCGAACGAGTGTTTTGTCATGTACTTTCCTTCTTAATAGGCTAACGTCCTGACGATTCCTCCAATGAATCTCTCACTCTCGTAATGGACTTTTCTGCTATTTATTTCATGTTGTCATGGTACTTCAAATTGCTACTTACATGCTCTCAGACATTTTATGGAAGTAATTGCTTCCAGTTATAGTTCTACAATCCGGTAATCGTGGTGTAATATACTTTTTTCTTTCTATGCAGTACATTACATTTCTGTTGTGGGTCAATGTCCAGTTACTTAAACGTCGATATGCTACAGATAGTGTTGCGTTTAGCTGCAGTTTTCTAGCAGCTAAAAGCCTCATGGAACGTCCTCATTATCCGTTAGGGAACAGTCAAAGTTCACAGAATCTGCCCAAGATCCTGTACCTACTGCTTTCTGCGTATCGTGTAAGAACAGTGCGGACCGGGTTTCACGTGATCATTGCATTCTATGTTTGACACACTTATTCTCAACGCGGTCTTACGTGCATTGAACTCAGTCCTACTGAGGTTCACAATTTTTTCAGATAACAGAAAAGACAGATCTCTTATACCCACTTCATCACACTGTGTTCAATTGGAGCAAACTGCTATGGTCATCAGGCCCTGTACTTACAAACTACTTAAACTAACCTAAGGACAACACACACACATCGCCCAGGGAGGACTCGAACCTTCGACACCGAGAAACCGCGCGATCCTTGGCAAGGAGCCTTAGAGCGTTCGCCCACTCCAACGTGGCAAATTTATTTAGGAAATGAAACCACTGTACAAAGATAAGTTGATCGGTAATACAGCCAATTGTGGATGATGAAACCAGTACTGAGTGTTACCGTTGCTACATGTTTCAGCTTTGGATCGAAGAGACTTTGGATGTGTTGTTGGTGTATAATAGTCCAAATTGCTTATTACTCAAGCTGATCTACTGTAGGAAAAAATTCTGCATCCTCGACCAATCATCCCGTATCCTCGACCAGACGTTTTCGATAGGTGAGAGTTTGAAAGGAGGCCAAGGCAGCCATGAAATCTGATGAGCGACTGTTGTAGGAGGTCTTGATTGTTGCTTGCTACGTGCGGCCGGGGCTTTACAACGCTGCTCCCAAAGTTATGGGAGGAGATGTAACGCTGGATGACAAGTATAGCAGCAGTGAATTATAGGGGTTGCGGGAGTAGAATCCAGTATCATGTCAAACCGTAACATTGGTTGTATTAGTATCGCGATGAAGCAGTTCATCAGTCTCTTACCATTGCTTCTTCAGACTCTAATCCGACCATCGCGGTGGTACAGGCAGCATAAGTATTGGTCGGCAGACACATGTCTTTCCGACATCTTGTCCATGTCCATCGTTCATCACCTGTGACACTGTCTCACAAGGGGAGGCCGCCAATTGTGTAATTCAGATTCGATTCATACTGCGCATAATAAAAGCTCATGGCCAGAGGTGTAATTTGGCAAAGTACCAAGATGCACTTCTCAGCCGTTGTCGAGAAAATCGACAATTAAAAAAAGCCGTTGCGGTGAAATAATCTCTACGAGCTCTAGGATAAGTGATATTGTATAGAGGCGTGGCGTAGCGGTAAGCGCTCGGGTTCGTAATGCGAGGGTCGTCGGATCGAATCTTGCGGCATGCAACTTTTTTTATTATTATTTGTTTTTTGTAATTCAAATGTACACACACACACACACACACACATACACACACTGTAAGTCAAACCTGACGAACGATAGTACAATTTTTCAGAATGTCAATCAGGTGTGTTTCACAACAGATAATTAAAAAAAAAACAATTGTTCTTGTAAAAACGCATCGTTTATCAGATGTGCTACGGCACGCCTCTGTACAATATTACTTATGCTAGAGATCGTAGAGAGTATTTCACCGCAACGGCTTTCTTTAACTGTCGATTTTCTCGACAACGGCTGAGAAGTGCATTTTGGTGCTTTGCCAAATTACACCTCTGGCCATTAGCTTTTATTATGGGCAGTATGAATCAAATCTGAATTTCACAATTGACGGCCTCCCCTTGTCAGTGATAAACACGGCATGGACGCCTTGTGAACTGTCCCCTTTCCCAAAAACAACGTCGAATGGTACACATCGTACTCTTTGGTGCATAATAGACCAAATTGGCTGTGATATGGTTTGTGATTTGGCAAAGTGGCTCATCTCTCTCTCACGAGCACAATACGTCAGTCATCTCATTTAGTTGTGCATGCAAGCGGATGCAGTCGATGGCGTCAGTCGTTCCCTCTTGTATTCAGCTATTAAAGATTTGCATCACAGCTACGTTCGACACAACAATCAATTCACAATGGTTAAAGGCAACTACTCTTCCTCGGTCGAATGGCGATGCCGAAACATGCACTAAAGGCGATCGTTCTTTTCTGCGGCAAGAACTCCCTGTCAGTCTCATGTTTTAGAAGTCGGTATGTATTTTGCCTGTTTAGTTTGCAACCTTTTTACAGTTACTCATTTCGTCTTTTAAATTATCCGGTGCTTTGCCCAACGATTTCTTCCACTCCTCTGCTGCTTTCGCTTCTCAAAACGAACAATTTTTTATTGTGTTAATTATCTCTGTTTTCGTACAACATTGCCTACTGATATTCTCAATAATCGTTACTTTCATCAATTTATTCAAGACTAGTCCCCTTAATTTTCTACATTTTTCAAATTTCATTGGTTTAATCAGCAATTATTAATCGATCATGTACGATCGTAGTAGCTTTTGCCATTGGAAACGTTTTGAAGCTTAAAATGATTCCAAATCCGTTTCTTTGTATTATGTATTCTGCTTGAGACTTTCCTGTAATTACAGGTCTCTTCCACGGGTACAACCTACTTTTTTTTAAATTTAAAGCGAAGTGTTAGCTACGTTTAAATGATGAAATATGGAAACATGCTTTCTTGTCATTTCTTTCTCCTTCTGTATATTTAGCATTTTGTTCATTTTCTGCAATTCTCTTAATCGTGGATAAAAAAAGCAACAGCAACCATTTGTACAACTGAAACATATATTTTTCGTAGGTTTCAGTCATTTAGGTCTCTTCTACAGAAGTATGTCAACTTTCGTTTCTTGTCGAGGCATTGTATGCGCACGCTATATCTACAAATAAACGGTTACTCTGGATATCGCACTGAAGTGCTTGACAGGGGCTTCAAACGACAACTGTCATACTTGCACAGTCGGGTATTCTGACGGTTATTCGCACCTTTTCTTGCAGGATATTTCAACAGTGTACTTTGCAGTCCTCTTCAGGTGCTTCCTGATACAGATTATTTATTTATGTTTACACCAAATACTCAACTTCTAGAAAGTATGTCTGTTCTCGCGGCGGCGTCTTCTTCGTGCACGATGCTAGCTGAACTTACTCATAGTTACTGCTTAGTTCGGAGCCGAGTTCAGATATGTCCCTCCATATGCATGTCGGCCAAAGAGGTATATAAACAACATAGAGAGGCTACAGGCAAGCTACAGCGCTCTGGGTGGCAGCACTAAGCAACATTGGGCGCCATATTTCAGAACTTCAGTTTGAAGCAGCAGCGTGAGCAGACGCTTCTGTTTGTAATCTAAACTAACGTGTGAGCGCTATTATTAGTAGTAAATCAAGCCCAGTGTATGTTCGGCGTACCATTGCAGCAACCTCAGTGATAAAACCGTTGGAATATCATACATAAATAATTAGATATGCAATTATATAGGTCGTTGTGTATCAGCGTGTATTTCCCTATAAACATTCATTATACTTATCTTTCGCATTTACCAAGTTTCAAAATTATGTTTACTTCACGACCATCAAAAAGCTAGGCAGAGGACGGATGTATTTGGTGTGTTTTAATGTAATGACAGTTGTTTATATAGTGTACAAAAGCGTATTAACCATTGGGTAAGTAGCCTAGGTGTATGAATTGTAATTAAACTTTTCGTTACATAAATTTCCTTTGAAAAACAAGGAGCTGCTAACCCAATAGGTAACAAGTATGTGGCGTGATAAGTGGCAGCCTACAAAGTATAGTTACATATGCTCTTGTCATTTTGAAGAAAGGTTATGGATGCTACCACCGATAGAAAGCGACAACTTGCAAATGCCATTCCAACACTATTTTCGTTTCCTGAGCACCTACAGAAACCAAAAGCTGTAAGGAGAGTACCAAGGAAACTGCAAATTGTGGAGAGCGTGATAAATACGTAATGTACTTCAAAGCATGAATCATTTGAACCACAGACAGAATAAAGGTAATTAAAGACTTTAAAGAAATTCGTCTGTATTTATAGGGAAGATATGTTGGCAAATACAAACGATTATTGACATTATAGTAACATCAAATAATGCAGCAGTTCGACGATTGTAAACATTGCACTTAGGATGCAGCTGTACATGAGAAATATTTGTAGTGGGAATTACTTTCCGAAATGCGTCGCCCAGAAATTAAGAAAAAATCAAGACTGGCAATGATTAATATAAAACCTATGATTCAGCGTTAGCAGATGCCCAGTAACACCTGGCGTGACACTAACGTTCTCAAAGATGACGACAACCTTTCCAATTCAAGTATGGCGGCGATGTGGCCAGTCTATGTCGTTTATATAGGTGTTTGATGTCGGCCAAGTATAGCTGCTTGTAGAGGGCGCGCTTGTGCGTTGCTCCCTCCAGGAGGCGCGACGCCGGCGTGTGATTGGCTGCCGGTCATCAGCTGCCTTCTTCACGATCGTTCTCGTGCGTCTGGCGTGCGGCGCTGACTTTACGCCACAACAGAACCCCCGACAGGGAACGGCCTCGTGCATCGGAGCATAGCGCCTCAATGTGCTCTGCCACTCCGCCACGGCTCTCGGTACCTTCGCGCACCGGCCAGTAGCAAGAAGGGAGCTCACCGCACCGCACCGCAGGAACACGACATTTCGATCCAGGAGTTCCATCTACGAGAGTCAGCAGTCTACCTTTAGCTCAAGTCGGAACAGAATACTATTGACAGGAGTCTTAGTGATACATTGCAGAACTGTCTAATAGTTAGGAAGAATTTTGTACCACTACTAGCACACCAAAGTTAAGTATTCATTTCCTCCTGTAAATAAATTATATGTGGATTAATGAATTCTTTCAATTACAGACCCATGTCCACATCAATGCTGGTCACGGTTCTCCTCTTGATTTCGCTGCATCTCGAGACATAACAGTATTAAAATAGAGATACATAATTCCATACATCTAATTGTACACTACCGTTAGCCAGTTCGTAAAGTGACACAGGAAGTGGATGGACATTATTTGATTCATAGAAGCGAGTAACGTTGAACGAACTGATTCAGCACTCAATGGAAGAGCCTCTAGTTCTAACCTGTGGATTATGGTCAATAACTGCCAGAATATATATTTCGCTCGATCCATCCGTTGGAAGCTCACCCCTCTGTGTAGCATTCCAGTATTCTTTGAAGTATTTGTTTTCGTGTTCACTTAATTTCCAGATATAATGTGACAAGGTAATTTCATACAGCTCCTCGCTCCTCTCCTTTCTTTGCGCGCATTCTGCATCTCCTATAAAAAAGAAGAATATCTAATGTCTCGTAGAAAGTGAAAGGCTTCTTTCTCTTTCACAGTGAGGTATACAGACAGAATAAACATCTTGATTTCCTTTGTTTCCGCCTTGTCGTGTTTCCTTATTTCACGGACTTCCGATATAAAAAGCAGTTGTTCTCAACTTCAAATCAGAAAGGCAAAACATAAGTTTAGAAAATTATAATTTCTCACTGAATTTCTGATGCTGAAATGCAATTGCATTTATCTCTTCCCAATCAACTGTATTGTTTGCAGAGATTATATTTTATTAGAGAAAAAAGAGAATTTCTTAAAGGTACTTTAGTAATTGACGTAGGAATGGCAAGAATCTGTTGTTTAGTAAGAGAAAAACGTACTACACTGAAGAGCGAAAGAAGCCGGTATAGGCATGCGTATGAAAACTCGGATACGTAAACGCTTGAGAACGGCGCTGCGGTCGGCAACTTCCATAATAAAAGTATAGGTGTTCATCTCAGGCTTTAGATCGGTTACTGCTTCTATGACGACAGGTTATCACGATTTAAGTTTGAGCGTTGTGTTTAGTCGTTGCGTCGTTTGAGCGTGGTGTTTATCCTGTACGACCATCGCAACTATGGTAAAACAGCCGGCCGCGATGGCCGAGGAGACTGAGGCGCGTCAGTCACGGTCTGCACGGCCACTACGGTCGGGGGTTCGAATCCCCCCTCGGGCATGGATATTTGTGCCGTCCTTAGTGTTAGCAAGTTCATAAGTAGTTTGTAAGTTTAGGGACTGATGACCCCCGTAGTTAAGTCCCATTAGCTCTACAAACATTTGAACATTTATGGTAAAACAGCAAATCACAGAAATCGCTGCGGCGGGAAAAAAGATCCTGCATTCCTACAAGAAAGGTAGGAACTATGACTGGAGAAAATCAAACGTTACAGAAGTGCAAATTACTACCCATTTCAATGCGGGACCACCAACAACGGGCGTGCGAACCTTTAAATGAAATCGCTAATCATTAACTCAGCACAAAGTTCCTAGTGAATGGAAAAAAAACCACAAGTGCCTCCTGTTTATAAGAAAGATCAATATTGTTGACATCAGTTACCTGTAGAATTTTGGATCATATTCACAGCTCAAATATAGTAAATTTCCTTGAGACGGTTAAGCTTTTTTATATGAATCAGCACGGGTTTAGTGAACATCGTTCGTGTGGAACAGCTTACCCTTTTCTCAAGTGACATCTTGCGAGCCATTGATGAAGAGCAACAGGAGATTGTGTTTTCCTATATTTCAAAAAGACTTTTGACGCGGTGACGCACTGCAGACTTCTAACGAAGATTCGAGCTTATGGAATACATTCACAGATTTGTAACTGCCTGGAAGACTTACCAAGTAATAGAACGCAGTACGTTGTTTTCGACGGCGAGTGTTCATCAGAGACGGCGAGTGTTCATGAGGTGTAACCCAGGGGAATGCGACAGGACCGTTATTATTTTCTAGCTATATAAATGATCTTATTGACAGATTTGTGGCTGTCTGCTGATGATGCTGTGGTGTATGGGAGGGTGTCGTCATTAATTGACTGTAATGGGATACAGGACGACTTAGACAAAATTTCTAATTAGTGTGAAGAATGGCGTCGTGCTCTAAATGTAGAAAAGTGTAAGGTGATACACATGAGTAGGAAAAACAATCTCATAATGTTCGAATACAGGATTAGTAGTGAGCTTCGTGATATAGTTGCGTCGTTCAAATATCTGGGCGTAATATTGCAGAGCAAATGAAGTGGAACGAACATGTAAGGACAGTTGTAAGGCGGACAGCCGACTCAGTTTTATTGGGAGAATTTTGGGAAGTAGTGTTTGGGACCTGCAGCAGATCAGTTTAAAGGGAGACATGGAAGCAGTTCAGAGGCGAGCAGCTAAGTTCGTTACTGGTAGTTTCGACCAATGCGCAAGTGTCACAGAAATGCTCCGCGAACTCAAATGGGAATTGCTGGAGGAAAGACGACATTCTTTTGACGAAATTCTTTGAAGAAATTTAGAAGGCCGGAATTTGAAGCTGACTGCAGAATGATCTTGCTGCCGCCTACTTACATTTCGTGTAAAGATCACAAAAAGAAATTAGGGCTCGAACAGAGGCATATAGTCATTCATTTTCCCTCCTTCTATTTGGGAGTGGAATAGGAAAGGGAGTGCCTACTGATGGTACAGAGTTACCCTCCGCCACGCACCTTAAGAGGATTGCGGAGTATATATGTAGATGTAGAAATATTATTGAGGCGCGGCGGATTAGCCGCGCGTACTGGAGCGCCGTGTTCGGGTGCGCGCGGCCGTCCGCCGTCGGGGTTCGAGTCCCCCGTAGGGCATGGGTGTTTATGTTGATCTTAGTTTAGTTTACCTTAGATTAAGTAGTTTGTAAGCTAGGGACTAATAACCAAGAAGTTGAGTCCCATAGATTTACAGACAGTAAAACAAATATCATCGATGGTGGCTTTAGGAACCGAAGGCCCACTCGCGTACTCTTGCTGACTGCAAGACACACAGCTTTACGCCTCGCCTGGCCACGTCAACATCGACGTTGGATTGTTGATGACCGGGAACATGATGCCTGGTCTGACGAGTCTTGTTTCCAGTTGTATCGACTCAGCGATGCTCAATAGTACGCCCATGTATAACTGTCCACACCCACGCGGTATTTTGTATACACTTGGCTTTCTAAGGCCTACATATTCTTTCAAAATGTTCAAATGTTTGTATAGCTTATGGGACTTAACTACGGGGTCATCAGTCCCTAACCTTACAAACTACTTATGAACTAGCTAACACAAAGGACGGCACAAACATCCATGCCCGAGGGGGGATTCGACCCCTCGACCGAAGTGGCCGTGCAGACCGTGACTGGGGCGCCTCAGTCCCCTCGGCCACCGCGGCTGGCCATTTTCTTTCACAGGTCTCATCAGCTAAGGTAATTGTTTTAGAACGCCTGAAAACGGTGTCGATCTTGTCTCTTAAGATGCCGACTAATTTTTCCTACTGAGACACAAAACGGCAAAATACGCAAGCTTCTTTGTGACCTTCTCGGGGTCTCCTCCTTGCATGTCTTCAGCTGGATAACTGGTGAAATCTGGCGGTTTCTGTAGCCGTTTTTCTTAAATACTCTTCGTAAATGCCTCAATTCATTCTGTAGACTTTCGGTATCGTAGTTCCGCTCGGTGCACCAACGATCTTAAAAAAGATCGTTCCTGACATGGGTGATGGTGGCTCGTGGCGGGGAAAATTAGCCATATTCTTAATAGATTCAAGATAGACTCGGTCTACAAGCCTCCTAAAAAATTACGGCAGCTGATAGACCTATGAAGGATGATGTAGGCTTTAAAACGCCAGATGAACAGTTTTACAAAGCGCAGACAGTACGTAATATTTATCGCTGAGTTAAACACATAAGATATTTTCGGATACTTTATCATTAAAAAATTAACAATAGCGGAACATTGTCTGGAAAAAACATGACATTGCCCTTGACGAGACATCAGCCATTCCAAAACCACATGGTTTCTAGGATAGAGTATTAAAAGAGGTGATCGAGACCAAAATATGTGAAAAAACTTTGCCGGCCGCGGTGGCCGAGGGGACTGCGGCGCGTCAGTCACGGTCTGCACGGCCACTACGGCCGGGGATTCGAATCCCCCCGCGGGCATGGATATTTGTGCCGTCCTTAGCGTTAGCTAGTTCATAAGTAGTTTGTAAGTTTAGGGACTGATGACCCCGTAGTTAAGTCCCATAAACTATACAAACGTTTGAACATTTTGAAAAAAACTTTTAGTGAAGACGGCGGCTTGCGGCTAAGCACAGCTAGAAATCCGACTATCGGACGGTTGAAAAGGGCGCGGCAGGCACGCGACTAAAACAATTCCATATATAGCGATGCGTCGAGCACCAATGATGTCACAGGAAGCAGCGCAGTTGGATAGGAACAGCAGCAACAATGATTAGATAATCACTACTTGCAATGGCCGAGGACGTAAGCTAGTGGGTTTCGAACCACCCGACGTGCGTGGAAGCCGATACAATTTTATCAGTAAAACTAGCGCGAAACTATGCATCCTCAAAGTACACACGAGGATTTTCGTCGAATTAGGTCAGGGAAAGTGGAAAAGATACATGATGATTATTTCAGCATCATACTTCGCTACGTTTTTAGCATTTATAAACTTGAGAATTCTTTTGACAAATTTGATTGGAATACACTCCTTCAAATTCTGAAGGTAGCAGCGGTAATGTAAAGGGAGCACAAGTTATATTAAACTCGTAAAAAACAGATAGTAGTTATATGTCGAAAGGCATGAAAAAGACACAGTGGTTGAGAAATGAAGTAAGACAGGACAGTAGACTTTCCGCAATATTATAAATTGAGAAATCTGTGTAGGATAGTCAAATATAAATTAGGAGAACGAGTTAAAGTTCATGGAGAAGAAATAACAACTTTTTGGGCTGGCGATCACATTGTTACCCTGTCGGATCTATCAAGGGACTTCGAAGAGCAATTTCATGGCATGGACAGTTTCCTGAAAGGATTGTATATGATGAACATTTATAAGAACAAGGCAGGAAACGTAGTCGAATTAAAATGCAGAATGACAATGGAAAGAAAAGTATTTCTGAAGAACAGAAATTTGTTACTATGTAAATTAAATCGATAATGGTAGGATGTCTTTTGTGAAGCCTCGTATGGGAGTGAAATGTGGAGGATAAGCAGTTGAAATAAAACGAGAATGGAAGCATTTGAAATTTGGTGCTTGCAGAAATAGGCTCAAGATTAGATGGTTAGATAGCATAACTAATGAGGTACCGACCAGACATAGTGAAAAAATAAGTTTGCGGCGTTTCTTCACGAAAACAAGGGATCGATTGGTAGGAGACATTCTGAGGCATCAAAGAATCGTAATTTAATATTGACAGGAAGAGTGGTAGGTAAAACTCGTAGGAGGACGAGTACAGTAAGTAGTTCCACATGGATGTTAGTCACTGCTGTTAATAAAAGATGAAGAGGCCTACACGGTATATTGTGAAGAGCTGCATTAACCATCAGACTGCAGACACAATGACAACATCGGACCCAGTCCGAAATGACTCAAAAGTTTTAATAGCAAAAGTACACATTTGTCATTTTATTTTAATTTGTATTTTACAGCTTCAAATATTTTTATGTATTTTACGTTGGTCGGACATAGTAAGTGGCCTTATATAAGTAAAATGCTCATGTTTTTAAAACAGGATCGGGGTGTAGAACCAATCGTGGCCCAATTATTTGCGTAATAAATTCCTGCATTACGAGATTTTAGAAGAGAAGCAAGTTAATGAAAATGCGTCATCCGAAATTTGATGAGCCAGCAGTAAGAAATTACATTATATATCTGCTGTAATATTTCTTTATTTCTGAATAAAATGTCGATGTAAGAAAAATAAAACAGATTTTTTCACTTTCGGAAAATGTAAAATGCTATAAAAGTAGCTATTATATCCAAACTTATGAAAAGTAAATCAGAAACACTCTTATGTATTTTTTATACGAACATCCCATAATCTTTTTCATCCCGTGAAGAGCATAACAATCGAAAAAATGAATGACTTTCTAGCTCCGCAATACAACTACGTCAAGAGAAATTGCGAAGTTGAAGCTTGCAATAAATGAAATGCGTATCCCAACGAACGTTTACGGATAGTGTTGGGTTCACGGTTGGGTGACGCGTAAGAAACAATATTTTCATCAACTTCCGAGACTTGATGTTCAGATGTTTGTTAAGCTTTTTTATCCAATGAAGAGCATAGTAAACCAAAAAAGATTTTTTTTAAAAATTTTTTAACACCGCAATAAAACTACGAGGGTTGTTTTTAAGTAAGGGCCGTTTTTATTTTTTAAAAAAGATACTTTTGTAAAAACACTTTTATTTTCTGATTCTACACACTTTTACCTACTTTTCTATATAGTTGCCTTTAAGCACTTGTCATACCGTACAACTAAGTTTTTAATTCCCTCTTCAAAGAATTCGGCCGCCTGCTCCGACAGCCAAGAGTTCACGGCCGCTTTCACTTCATCGTCGTCATTGAAGCGCTGCCCGCCAAGATGGTGTTTCAGGTACCGGAAAATGTGAAAATCGCTAGGAGCAAGGTCGGGGCTGTATGGTGCATGGTCCAAAACTTCCCAGCCAAAAGAATCAGTCAAATCCTGAGTCTTTTGAGAGGTGTGAGGCCTAACGTTATCGTGCAGGAGCAAAACTCCTTTTGTCAGCATGCCGCGCCTTTTGTTTTGAATTGCTCTGCGGAGCTTCTTTAGAGTTGCACAGTAGGCATCTGAGTTGATTGTCGTTCCTCGTCGCATAAAGTCCACTAGCAAAACACCGCGCCGGTCCCAATACACAGTACCATAATCTTGCGCTTTGACAACGTCTGTTTGGCTTTGACCTTGACGGGTGAGGTTGTGTGTCGCCATTCCATCGATTGTCACTTGCTTTCGGGAGTGATATGGGATACCCATGTATTATCTACAGTGACAATTTGACTCAACACGTCATCCCCTTGTTCCTCGTAACGAATCAAAACGTCCAATGAAGTGATAAATCCCTTCCCTTTGTGGTCCTCTGTGAGGAGTCTGGGTACCCACCGAGAACACAGTTTCTTAAAGTTTAGGTTTTCAGACACAATTTTGTACAAAACCGATTTTGAAACTTGTACAAATTCCAAAGAAAGAGTGGAAATTATGAATCTTCTGACCTCACGAATCTTTGTTTCGACTGCAGCCACCAAATCATCAGTGATCACAGAGGGCCGGCCTGAGCGTTCTTCTTCATGGACGTTTTGAAGGTCATTTTTAAACTCTCTAACCCATTGACGTACTTTACCTTCACTCATTGCAGAGGGCCGGCCTGAGCATTCTTCGTCATGGACGTTTTGAAGGCCATTTTCAACTCTCTAACCCATTGACGTACTTTACCTTCACTCATTGCATTCAAGCCAGAAACTTCTGTTAACTGACGATGAATTTCTGCAGATGATAGGCTTCTCGCGGTCAAAAAACGTATCACTGACCGTATCTCAGACGCGGCGGGCGATCCAATAGTCGTAAACATTATAAAGCTACAGAGCTCAACTGGCATCAGTGTGGACGGAAAGGATGCCGGCAAGTGGCGCGGTGGCTTGTTGCGGCGTCTGCGCGAACTACGGGACTATACGCGCGAACGGCCCTTACCTAAAAAACAACCCTCGTTCATCAAGAGAAATTGCGAAGTCGAAGCTTGCAATAAATAAAGCGCATAGCCCAACGAACGATAACGGATAGCGTGAGGTTTACGGTGTGGTGACGCGTGAGAAAGAATATTTTCATCAACTTCCGAGACTTGATGTTCAGATGTTTGTTAAGCTTAACTGCGGGGGTCATTAGTCGCTAAACTTACAAACTACCTTATACTCAAAATAACATAAACATCCGTGCCCGAGGGAGGATTCGAATCCCCGACGGGGAACGGCCTCGCGCGTCAATGCGCTCGGCCACTCCGATGCTCCGAGCCCTGGTCATAGCATGGCAGTGAACACGCAGAAATAAACTGCTATGCAGCGGTAAGACCAGCAGACAAGCGAGTTCCCCGTGGCCTTCTGGCGCCGGCTTCAGCGTGGCTCGGCAGGGAGCACAGCGGTCTACCCTTTCTGTTGACAACGCGCGGCAGTTTGCCCGCCTGGCTCCCCGGGCAACCGTGGGCGGGTTTACAGGCTGCAGCGCAGTGTACACCCGCACTGCCAACACCGCCGCCCGCAGGGTTAGAAGTAGCCGAGAGTAATTAACTAGTGCAACTCCTGCCCTGTCGTCCGTCGATTCTTTTACCGAGGTTCATTGGTGTCGAACAGGCTGCAATTATTCGACCGTGCTACTGTTGAGATGTTTATCGCTGTCCAACCTCTCAAGGAGACAGTGCGGCCATGTATTGTCGTTGAAACACGAGAATGTGCACTTAAATCGTTGAGAAAGTTGCTACAAAGTGCTAAATTTCAAAATAGGTGAGGTTTTAAATAGTAGTCGATATTATTTTAAGGTATCCATCTAATGATATACCTACCTGCAGTAATGCTTTTAATAAGGTATTTATAGAGTTGGAGCGCTGGGTTCTTTTAACAATTTCACAGTTATTGCGAAGATGTGCCCTAGTAAGGGGCTGTTATGATTTGTTGCTTATTATGTTGGTGTGATGTCCAAAAGAACATACACCACACTGACTTCGCAGCCATATTGCATTTGTAAAATATTGATAAAGAAGGGGATGGAAGGAGGACATTGCAGCAGGCTCCAAAGGGCACGTAGCAGCGGGTCGCTGTTCTTTCAGGAGAGGGAGCAATACCGCGAGACTCCAAGTTAACGAACTGTAGCCGGGCGCCGTGGCTCAGCGCGCCCGGTCAGATGGCTCAACGCCCTCTGTAATAAAAAAGCTGAGCCAATGACACTTCGAACATCAACGAACAAAAACGATCAGAGTCCGCAATGAACAGAACCACCCATTGAGCAAAAAAAAAAAAAAAAAAAAAAAAAAAAAAAAAAAAAAAAAAAAAAAACTGCCGGCGTGGCGCAATGGATAGCATCACTGATTGCGGTGCTGTAGGTGGTCGGTTCAATCCCGTCCAGCGGCAAAAATTTGTTTTCTTTGTAATTACCATTTCCAGAATATTCTTCATGTTTTCTATGTCCACTTGTAATTTCTACATGTTTCTTATGTTAACTATTCTTCTAATTTCTGGTACATTCTGTCTGTGTATAAATAGCAGAGCACTCTGCTCGAGAGGCAGTCAGTACTGCGTGTATGTTAAGTTCGCAATAAACCTACTTTCAGTGCTGTGTTCAATTGACAACCCTGCCTTCGAAGTCAAACCTGCTTCCATTTTAACGCGACAATATTCGCTCTACACTGCAGATGGTGCCCCTGCGGACTTTCATCTTTTTGGACGGCGTAAGGAGTCTGTTCGTGAGACAGAATTTGGAAATCAGGCCAAGCAGTGAAAACATGGCTTCAAACACTTGACAAGACTTACCAACAGGGGATGCATGGCCTTACATAAGACTGAGGGGCGTAGGATTCAGTGAAGACTTTGCAGAAAATTTGTAATACATGTTGTATGCCATTGTCATGAAATACTGTTACTAATGAAAACAATCTGCCGAAAATTTGTGACGAATTATGTGCCGTTCGACCCTCCTGTGGTAGTTATTTACGAACAACGTGTCAAGCTGGAACACAGTAGCACGTACTGCGTCGGGCAGTCTTTGAAATTGCATGACGTCGTCGTTGCCCTGCTTCCAAAGTGAATTTCCAAACAGGCTGGCCGCGGTGGATTAGCTCCGCGGTATAAGGCACCTTACTTCGGAGCGCGAGGTTGCTTGTTGTCGTAGGTTCGAGTCCTTCCTGGGGCATGTGTGTGTGTTGTCCTTCGATTAGATTAACTTAGTTTAAATAGTTTGTAATCCCAGGGACTAATAACCAACGCAGTTAAGTCCCACAGATTTACAAACATTTGAACATTTTGATTATTTCTGACGAGTGTAACGCCGCGCCGACTGGCCGTGTGGTCTAAGGCGTCATGTTACAGACTGGACGGCAGTTTCCACCGGAGGTTCGAGTCCTCCCTTTGTCAAACGGCTGTTTCCAAGGGAGGTTCGAGTCCTTCGTTGGCCTTTTTCTCCGGAGATTCGAGTCCTCCCTCGGTTGTGTGTGTGTGTGTGTGTGTGTGTGTGTGTGTGTGTGTGTGTGTGTGTGTGTGTGTGTGTTGTGTGTTCTTTAGTGATTGAAACAGGTATGTTGCTTGTTGGAATAAGGAAAGGCTGTTCTATTGATAGGAAAACCAGGGTCGCTACTGGAAGTTGGCAATTCTTTGCCAGCTAAAGGAAGTCTGCTTTAAAGCTACTCGTTCAAAACTGATCCGATGTTAAATGCAGCAGTAACAATAATTACCATCTGGTAGTTAACACTCACGATAACTAACTTTTGAATCAATCCGATTAAAGATTAGTTGAATATATTTATTATTCATTAACACTATAACACTGTTTGGTTATGGCCCTAATATTAATACCTGCACAGTTAATTAAGAAACAGTGCGTTTAAACTGATTGTAAGCGCAACGAATATTTTGAACGAAGCAAGAACAGTACGTAGTCTGCATAAGGCTCACTGACTACACTATAAATTTGACTTCGAGAGAAATCTGAAAAAACGCAAATCACTTTCTAATAATGCAGCTGCGAGAATTTATTTCCCTAACTGACTGATTGCATAAACTTAGTATCTTTTACACCTGTATAATATTGCACAACAATCACTATTATCATTAAACGTCACACCAATAAAGAAATCTGTTAACAAACTCAGCTTAGTCAATACTATGCTTTGGCTTTAATAGTCAATAACTTTCAATGAAAGGAAGAGTTATTGAGGCGATACTTTAGTCCGTATCGTGTCATATGCCGCCTGTCAGACGTCACATACGAAGTTGAGGATTATGAGCCGTCGTCGAAACGACAAAAACGAAGAGTCGTTGTTCACGTCCTCCGCATGAAGCCTTACTACGATCCTGAAGATGGGCGAAAATGGCTTTCTAACTACAAAAGTGAAAGAGGTAAAGAAGTATAACTTTCTCAATTATTATTAACAATAATCATTACATTACTTTATGACTGGAGAACAACAAAAATCTTCTCAGACTGATACATTTATGAATGATACAAAATATTATAAAGACAGAACTGTGTCTTTGAAAATCAGATTACAAAATTATTCCATCAGCTCGTATAAACTTTTCTGCCTCAGCAGCCAACCAAAACACGTCATTTCAATACCAGAGCTACATACCGACTGTCTCTTTCTGTTCAGCTACTACCTTTAACACCTCTTTGACAGAGGTGTTACACAACAGAGTAAACCATAGACGTAGTTACTAAAAGAAATTCATATTTTACATACAAATATCGATACAAGACAGGCGAAACAACATTATTGAATTTGTACAGACATGTTTCATAATGACCATATCAGTTTGGTCCAATAACTTTAGAAACATTTCAACTTTTCTTGCCGAGCTCAACAAGTCTTTTAATTTCAACTACTTGTTTCTGTTTTGAGTTTTGTTTTGAGCATTGCACAATGACTATAATGCTATTATGTGCAAAGCATAGGATAAATGGAATGTTCACAATCGTGAAAACTTCCTGTAGATTATACTGATTCTACCAAGTACCACTTTGACATTAACAATATAAGTAGCTGTTTATTGTAAATAAGGTATTGTTAAATTAACACTATATCACTAACAGAATGAAGCAAATGAGAGGTTCATCCATCAGAATATTCAAATTCAATAGAGCATAGCTTCACTGGCGTGGTTTCTTTAGTTGTACGCGTTGTGAGTAGCAGTTAGTGGTATCAGATAAATAACTACCACTCACTTACAGGCACTTGATGAGATTTTTCATTTTTTTTTACACGTACTAGGCCTACTTCAGACTATTGTGAATTAAATTGAAGATGATTTCTTTTGTTAATATGTAATACATAATACTGAACTGTATTTTACTGTAGTAGTGTTTTATTGTTAGTCAGTCTAATGCACTAAGCCACGTTGTACATTTTATAGATTTTTCTATCTATGTATGACACTAGAAAGTCAGTATATGGTTAAAATCGTGATGGATGCAAAGAGAACTGACTAACGAAAATCTATGTTGACTACGTTTAGAAGCAGGAAATGGAGAAGAAAAAGGAATCAGCTACTGCCGAAGCTATAATACATAAGCGAGAAGCTCGAAAACAATAATTTATAATTCATGATGCGGACTGAAGAACACTTTGGAAGCCTCATGTCATACATATTTGTAATGATATGCCTTCATGGTACTTCATCTATGTCCATTAACTGTTCTGTGAAATGCTGCACTGAATTTCTGGCTCGGACAATACTGTAAATCATTTTTCGTTTTATACGTGGTACCAGAGGGCGTAAATTACATATCTGATGTGACCGTTTGAAATAAATTAGTGTCGACTACTGGACAAGCAACGCCTGTGTAAATACAGGTACAATAGCATCATGGAGCTCTAGTTTTACATTTCTCGCAAGCCATTTGTTTATAGTGAATGCCAACAAACAATCGAATTGAAATGAAGGCTGGCGCGTTCAATACAAATAGCAGTACGTCGCGCAGGTGAACAGGGTTTCTGAACGTTCTGCCGCATTCGAAACGTCACGTTCCGTTATCTGATTCAGTGCGCAACGAGAATTTTTTATACCGTTATCTCAAAAAAGGAAAAAAAAAAAAACAAATAGCAGCAAAAAACAATCGCCTGTGAATTTTGCATATGGTGTGGGAGGTGGAGAATTATTTATTAGCGTAATAGCTGATAAACTGGACGTGCGGCGTTGCGTGGGAGCGGGGACTGTGATCTGCGGTCACGAGATGGCCGGCCACAGCTCCGCAGCGCTACTTTCCAGTACACAGAAATGCAGCCACGCCACCGTACCTAGATCGCTTTGAAACAATCTTAACTGCGTATCATTTTCAGTACTTTACTTTATATTGATCATAGTGGCAGGTAAAGTTGTACACACAGGCACGGTAGTACGTATCGCTGGCATGGAAATCGTTACACTGAATCATTTTAGCTGACCTTTGCAGGTAATCAGGCGACGAACGGCTCAAGAATGCCTGAAAGCACCCGAAGGGTTCTGCCGAACGAGGTGTCGCAGTGGTACAACACTGAACTTTCAATCCAGCAGTTTAAATTCGCTTCCACTCATCTTTATTTAGGTTTTCCGACATTTCCCTTCCACAGCTCCAAACAAATGCCGGGAACGTTCTTTTTAAAGGGCACGGCCAATTTCCTTCCCTCCCCTTCACAAAACTGCGTCGATGGGACGTTAAACCCAAATATGGCTTCCTTGCTTTCAAAGAGTTCTGAGAAACGTTACACATTAATATGGAGCGCACACGGATTCAGGTACGCTCTCTCTCTCTCTCTCTCTCTATGGTGTCGTACAAGTATGAAGTGCGCGCCACGTACTTACGCCGCGCGCCGCCATGCACGCACAGCGCGGCGTTCTTACGATATCAGCCACGACCGCCCTCTGCTACAACTCCGCTCGTGGCCACGACTGCTGCATCGGCCACTTGGGACTGAGATAGGAATCAGTTAACACTTGGGAATGAGATGGGCACCAGTTAAAACTTGGCTATTGGATAGGCACTAGGCAGGCTTCTATCTAAACTACGTATCAGCATTCTGCAGTCAAGAACTATGTGAAAGTTAAGTATTACCAAGACTCTACGAAATATATATCTTGTTCTAATTTAGCCTAGTGTTCTAGTTTCTGCTGTCCCACTGGCTGGTCACCTCAGTACCTCCACACTTGTGCATCCTTTATTCCTGTGTCGGTCTCTTTCTACTCGGTCACCGACACCTACTACAACGAGACACAAAAGTGACGACGAGGCTGGGACACAAAACTCTCTCTTTCCACTCACTCACTCACACACTCTCTCTCTTTTTCTCTCTCTCTCTCTCACACACACCCACACACTCACATACATAGGTAGTTCATAGGTTTGGGCTAATGAAGGAACAATGGATGTGTATATTGTCAACAGACTTGTTGAAATGAAGCATTCCAGAAAAGAGACTGTTGGGACGGTCGTCCTTTAGAAGAAGGCATGCACGAATTTCTGAACTATGGACTGTATGCGGGACCAGGAGATCAAAACGCCTCCATTAGTACCACACAGTGGCGTAACTAGGACTTGGCTTTGGGGGGGGGAGGGGAGATAGATCTGCTTGACGAGCAAAATTTTAGCCAGTTTCCAGACAGATACCATCTACCACTCCCGTTGAAGAAACTAATTCACTCCCATCCAATGAAAGCTTATTGTAAAACACCCCAAGTTTCCAATCTTTACCTTTACCAGATTGCTGTTATACGATTTCTTCTTTCTTTTTCGTTTTCTTTCAATTTGCTCCTCTTTTTTTCTTCTTTTCGGGTTCTGGGGGGGGGGGAGTTCTATCCCCCTCATCCCCCCACCCCATAGTTACGCCACAGGTACCACAAGTAACAGCATTAGCGGACTACCTAGAAGGACCGATACCGGTAGGTAATTTTGACCGCTGACGGTTTTCTTAATTTTTTAAATTTTATTTGTTGAATTAATGTTGATCGATGCGTTGATATATCAGTAGGATATTGTGCCACCCGCATGAACTACAAAAATTGTCGAGGTGGGGTGGATTGCGTGCCTCAGTGATATAGCCGTATCGTAGGTGCAGCCACAGCGGAGGGGTATCTGTGGAGAGGGCAGACATACGTGTGGTTCCTGAAGACGGACAACAGTCTGTATAAATGACTGAGCTGGCCTTGTAGCATTAGCTAATGTGGCTTTGCCATGATGTTACTGAGAACTGCTTAGTGCAAGGGTGAAACAACATTCCCGAGGACATGCAGCTCTACTGTATGAACATATATTGATTCTATCCTCTTGGGTAAAATATTCCGGAGGCATAATAGTCCACCATTCAGATCTCCGGGCGGGGAATACTCCAGAGGATGTCGTCATGAGAAACACAAAACAGGCATGTCACGGATCAGAACATGGAATGTTATAACCCTGAATCGGCTAGGTAAGTTAGAAAACTTGGAAAGAGAAATGGATAGATTAAAGTTAGATACGGTGCGATTTAGTGAAGTGCGGTTTTCAGGATGAACAGGATTTTGGTCAGGTGAGTACATGGTTATAAATACAAAATCAGTTGGTGGTAACGCAGGAGTAGGTCTGATAATAAATAAGAAAAAAAGGAATGCAGATATCTTAACAAAGATAGACACAAAGCCAACACCGACCGCAGTAGTGCAAATTTATATACCAACTAGCCTGACGATGATGATGTGATAAAAGAAATTATTCGGACAGTTAAAGGAAACCAACACTTGATAGTAACTTTGAGTCTGGAACTCGGTAGTAGGAAAGGGAGGAGAAGGAAATGTAGTAGGTGAATATGGACTGGAGAAAAGGAATGAAAGCGGAGATCGCCTGATAGAATTTTGTGCATAGTACAATTCAATAATCTGACACGTGTTTTAATCGTAATGCAACAAGGTTTCATTCGTGACAGAGACCAGGAGACACTGGAAGACAACAGATTGATTCCTAATGGTAAGACATAATTTAGAAACCAGGTTTTAAACTGTAGGATATATCCTGGTGAAGATATGAACTCTGACCTTTGCTTCTTGGTTATTAACTGTAGATTAAAACTTAAGAGACTGCAAAAAGGTAGAAAATTAAGGAGGTGCAACCTCGACAGATTGATGGTACAAGAGGTTGTTGTCAGTTTTAGAAGGAGCCTTAGGATAGGAATAAGCGAAACGGGGAGAGATACACGAGAAGCAGAATGGGTACTTTTGAGGGACACAGTAGTGAAGGCTGGAGAAGATCATATAGCTAGAAGGATAAGATTAATAGAAGTCCCTTGATAACACACGAAATACTGAACTTAACTGATGGAAGGAAAAAATATAAACATGAACCAAATGAACCAGGCAAAAGGGTGAAAAGACGACAGAAAAATGAGGTTGACAGGAAGTGCAGAATGGCTAAGCAGGAATGGCTGCAAGACAACTGCAAGGCCATAGAAGAATGTATAACTAGAGGACAGATACAGCCTACAGGAAAATTAAAAGAGATGTTTTGAGACAAGAAAATCAGCTGCATGAATATCAAGATCTCAGGAGGGAAACCAGCAGTAAGCAAAGAAGGGCAAGCTGAAGGGTGGAAGGGATAAATAGAGGGCCTATACAAAGGAAATAAACTTGAGGGCAGTATTCTAGACATGGAAGACGAAGTAGAGGAAGATGAGATAGAAGTTATGATACTACAAGATGAATTTGATAGAGCACTGAAAGATTTTAGTCGAAACCAGGCCCCTGGAGTAGATGATATTCCATCTGAACTGCTGATATCGTTGGGAGAGGCAGTCATCCACCTGGTATCCAAGCTGTATGAGACGTGAAATACTCTCCGACTTGAAGAGGAATTTAGTTACTCCAATTCCATGGAAAGCATCTGCAGATGTGTTTGAAAATTATAGAATCAGTTTAATAAGTGAATGTTGTAAATATTAAACGAATTATTTACAGACGAATGGAAGAAGTGGTGGCATCCGATCTTGGGGACGATCAGTTTGAACGTAGGAGAAATGAACACGTGAGTCAATACATTACGATTTATTTTAGAAGATAAGTTACGGAAGGCAAACCTACGTTGCCAGCTTTTGTAGATCTGGAGAAAGCTTTCGACGATGTTGACTAGAATACACTCCTTCCAGTTCTGAAGATAGCAGGGGTAAAATATAGGGAGCAAACAGTTACATTCAACTTTTACAAAAACCAGAGAGCAGTTACTAGAGTCGAAGGGCATGAAAAGGACGCAGTGGTTGAAACTTTTGAAATGTGGTGCTACAGATGAATGATAAGGATTAGGTGGGTAAATCATGAAACTAATAAGGAGATCCTTGACAGAATCAGGGAGAAAAGGATTTTCTGGCGTACCCTGACTAAGAGAAGGGATAGGTTGGTGGGACACATTCTGAGACATCAAGAAATCGTCAACTTAGCAGGAACTTAGAAGGAATTGTGTGGGATGAAAATCGTGGAGAGTGACCGAGAGACGAATACAGTAAGCAAGCTGAGAAGGAGGTAGCCGTGCTTATACAGAGACGAAGTGTCTTGCACAGGACAGGTTAATGTGGAGAGCTGCTTCAAACCAGTCTGAAGACCACAACAACAGCAACAGAGGATTACACTTATACTACCAATGTCCTATGCTAAGATTTTTCTGAATAGAAATTTTATTTATTCTCTCTATCCAATTTGATGATGCACTAACTGCGCGAAACGCATAATTGGATTAAAAAACAATGCAACAGACTCTTCTGATTGCTTGATGCATTCACCACCCACCAGCCACCAACATGGAATGGAATGAAATGTTTCAATTTTATTGTCAGAGGAACGAATCTCAAACATGATTCACATGCTTTTGGACTTTTGGTTACCTTTCGTAGTGTAGGACAGTAGTTTTTATAATATTTGACTGTTTCTGGGCCATTACCTTGTATTGCTGTTAGATACAATTTTCTTTTACGGTTACATTCCTTTGGTAACCATGGCTTTTACATGGTTTCTTAGAATTATATTTAACTTTTTCCTTGGGAAAACAGTTTTCAACAAAGTTTTTAAGTGTATCATTAAATAAGTTATATTTTAAATTAGCGTTGAGATCCTTGTGCATCTCATCTCAGTCCAAAAGTTGTAAGCTTTCCATAAAATTAGTAACTTTTGAATCATTAACTGAATGCACTAATTTGGCGGACTGTTTAGAATTAAAGTATGACTCCACGTCATACATTGTAATTAGCTTGGCTTCGTGGTAAGGAAGCCTATTCTCAACAGGATAAGCGTTTATATTATTAAATTTATCTTGGTCTATAAAGTTATTTATTAGTGTGCTGCTGTCTTTTACTACCCGAGTAGGAAAATCAATAACGATTGTCAAATTGAAATAACTGAGTAATACTTCATGGTTAGCCTATTACATTCTTGCCTGAAATCTACATCAAAATCCTCGCAGATAATATGTCTGGGAGGCGGTCTAAAAATTTTTGGTTAAGTAGACAATACTATAGTCTTTACCGCAAATTTATTAACAGTGATGACCGGTTTCAAATCATTTCTGGGTCATCCTTGGATCTAAAAGTAAGATAATAAATTTGCGGTCAAGACTACAGATATTGTCACTTAGTCAATCACATAAATAAAAGCTCATGTACTTTAGTCTTCATTCCCCCTGTACTGTACTTTGATTAAATATTTTAACATTCTTTTTTGCTATACTTTTGCGAGACTCTTGTGACATTTTAACATGTATAGGACGTGCCACTCTGAGACTCTCACTTGACACTGATCTTAGTTCATAAGAGTGGAACACCCATGGAGTTGTGTCGCCCCTTATAGACTTTGCAGTCAACCCACACAGTCTGCCCTTCCCTTTCCTCTGAGATGGAGGCGATGCCTTGTCAAGTTCCATCTGCCAAGAGCATATACAGGAACCAAACCCATGTCAAACGCAGCAGCTATGTAACGCCATATTGATCTTCCTTATTGCGTTGTTCAAATGGGGCCAATCATACCACATGAATGTAGGAACAAGCCCTACATTTGTACGATTCATTGCAGAAGCTAATTTTACCTACTTGCAATGCTATTGCCCGGTGTTTAATTTTTTCAGGACCACACGTCTACCATGGCAACTACCTAACAACATGATTTTCTTCTTACTTTCAACTTTTTTTGAAACGCTTGGTGTCCTATAGAAAGTCTGTTTTCTGTTAACATCACATACTTCTCCTAGAGCCTATTCCTCACTTGACTGTGACAGTAAGGAAAATCTGTTGCTTGTGTCAGTGATGAAACTGTCTGATACTGTCTTCTTTATGTGACTCCTAAGCCTTGCTAATACTTTCTACTTGCCAGCCTTCTGCCCCTTTAACCTTCTCACTTCAAATTTTCAAATCTTTGTAAACTTATTGGTCCAAACTGCTGTGGTCACTGCCGTAGTGGAATGGCCGAGCGCTCTAAGGTGCCTTGCTACGGAACGCACGGTTTCTTCCCGTTGGAGGTTCGAGTTCTACTTCGAAAAGGGTGAGTCCTCAAGTTAATTTAAGTTACTTGTAAACCTGTTCTGTTGTTACGGTCTTCAGTCCGAAGACTGGTTTGATGCAGATCTCCACCCTACTATATCCTCATAAAAAACGGCAACCCACATCCATTTGAATCTGCTTACTATATGCATCTCTTGGTCTCCCTCTGCGATTTTTACCCCACACACTTCCCTCCAATGCTAAATTTACGATTCCTCGATCTCTAAGAATGTGTCCTACCAAGCGATTCCTTCTTTTAGTCTAGGTTTGCCAAAAAATGCTTTTCTTCCCATTGCCATTCTGCATTTTATATCCTCTGTACTGCGATCGTCATATGTTAATTTTACTACCCAAGTAACAAGGCTCATCTACCACCTTTTGTTACCTGATCTAATTCCTTCAGCATCGCCTGATTGTCTAAGACTGCATTCCATTATCTTTGTTTTGCTCTTGTTAATGTTCATTATGCCGGCCGCGGTGGCCGAGGGTACTAAGGCGCTCCAGTCACGGTCTGCACGGCCTCTACGGTCGGGGGTTCGAATCCCCCCTCGGGCATGGATATTTGTGCCGTCCTAGTTCGTAAGTAGTTCATAAGTAGTTTGTAAGTTTAGGGACTGATGACCCCGTAGTTAAGTCCCATAGACTATACAAACATTTGAACATTATAATGTTCATTTTATACGCTCTCTTCAACACGCTGTCCATTCCATTCAACTGCTCTTCCAGGTCCTTTGCCGTCTCTGACAGAATTAAAATGCCATCAGCCAAACACAATGTTTTTATTTCTTCACCCTGAACTTTAACCCCTATTCCAAAATTTTCCTTGCTTTCCTTCACCGCCTGCTCGATGTACAAATTGAATCTGAGAAAGGCTACAACCCTGCCTCACTCCCTCCCCAACTAATGCTTCCCTTTCATGTCCTTCGAGTCTAATAACTCTCCTTTCCCTGAATTTAACCCCTGCTGACTTCAGAATTGGAAGAGTGGATTCCAGTCAACATTGTCAAAAGCTTTCTCCAAATCTACAAAAGCTAAAAATGTAGGTTTGCCTTTCGTAAAGTGAGTATTGCATCCAGGGTTACTACGTTTCTTCTGAATCCAAACTGATCTTCCCCGAGGTCAGCTTCTACCAGCTTGTCCATTCTCCTGTAGATAATTCCTGTTAAAATTTTGCAACCATGACTTATCAAACTGATGGTTCTGTAATTTCACACCTGTCTGCGCCTGATTTCTTTGCAATGGGGATTATTAAAATTTTCTTAGAGTCTGAGGGTATTTCGCCTGTCTCATACATCTTACACACCGGATGAAATAGTTTTGTCATGCCTGGCTCTCCCAGAGACTTTAGTAGCTCTGAGTCATCTACTCCCGGGCCCTTGTTCCGACCTAGGTTTTTCAGGACTCTGTCAAATTCATCTCTCAGTATAGTATCTCTTATTTCATCTTCATCTACTTCCTCTTCCATTCCTACAACATTGTCTGTAAATTCATTTCTTTTGTAGAGCTCCTCTATGTACTCTTTCCACCTTTCAGCTTTTCCATTCTTTGCTGAGAACTGGTAACTGGTTTTCCATCTGAGCTCTTGATATTCGTAGAGCTGTTTTTCTTGTCCCCAAATGTCTCTCTTATTTTCCTGTAAGCAGTACCTACTTTCCCCCTTCTTATACATTCTTCTACAGATTTGCATTTGGCTTCTAGCAACTCCTGCTTAGCCATTTTTCACTTCATGTCAATCTCATTTCTTAGTCGTCTTTAATCCATTTTGCCTGTTTCATTTACTGCAATTATGTATTTTTTCCTTTCATCAATTAAATTTAGTATTTCCTGTGATATCCAAGCATTTTTGTAGGTCTTGCCTTTCTATCTATTATGTCCTCGGCTGCCTTCACTATTTCATCTCTCAACGCTACCCATTCCTCTTCTACTGCTTTATTTCCTCCCGTTTCTGTCAGTTGTTGCCTAAAGCTGCCTCTGAAATTCTTAAGAACCTCAGGTTACCTCATTTTATCCAAGTCCTATCTCATTATTTTCCTACCTTTCTGCAGATTTTTCAGTTTCTGCCTACAGTTCATGACCAATAAGTTATGGTCGGAGTCTATATCTGCTCCTGGGTAAGACTTACATTTTAAAACCTGGTTCCGTAAACTTTGTTTTACCATTATAAAATCTGATACCTTCCGGTGTCTCCTGGTCTCTTCCACGTATACAACCTTCTTTTGTGATTCTTAAACCAGATGTCTGTTACGATTAAATCATGTACCGTGCAAAATTCTACCAGGCGGCTTCCTCTTTCATTCCTTTCGCCCAGACCATATTCATCTACTATCTTCCCTTCCCTTCCTTGTCCTACTACCGAATTCCAGTTTCCCATAACAATTAAATTTTCCTCTCAGTTAACTGTCTGAATCCTGTTCATTCTGCCACAGAACTCCACTAATCCCTACCATATCTAACATCAACCTAACCATTTCCCTTTTTGAATTTTCTAATTATCCTACCCGACTAATGGATCTAACATTCCACCCTCCGATCCGTAGAATGCCAGTATTGTCTTTCCTTGTGACAACATCCTCCTGAGTAGTCCCCGCTCGGAGATCCGAATGGGGGTCTATTTTACCTCCGGAACATTTTACCCCAGAGGATGGCATCATCATATTTTCATACAGTAGAGCTGCATGTCCCCGGGAAAAATAACGGCTGTAGTTTCCCATTGCTTTCAGTCTTTCGCAGTAACTGTGTGGTAAAGCCATGTTATCTGATGTTACAAGGCCAGTTCAGTCAATCATTCAGACTGTTGCCCCTGTAACTACGCGTTTGTCTGGCCTCTCCACAGATACCCCTCCGCTATGGTTGCACCTAGGGTACCGCTATCTGTATCGTTGAGGCACGCAAGCCACCCCACCTCGGCAATTTTACAAGGCCATCAGTCCCTAGACTTATTATTTGGTTTAACTTACACTCATGACGACCCACACACACAAACACACATACACACACACACACACACACACACACACACACACACACACACACACACACATACACAGACAGACACACGCGCGCCAATGTGTGAAGGAGGACTCAAACCTCCGACGGGATCGGACGTCCAGGCCGTAACATGACGCATTAGATCACACGATCATTCCGTGCGGCCTCATCAGTTCTTCCATAGCACTAATTCAACTTGAAGGGCTCTAACGTTCTCCTCTTGTTATATTTTTCCGTTCCTTAAGGAAATGTCTCAATAAAATGGAGGAGCCTCGTCCATTGCCCCAATCCCCACGACGCTACATTCTCTCCAGTGAACCCGTCTGTGACAACAGCTGCATTGAACCTCTGAACTATCTTTGCTACGGCAGCTCAAACACGTAGCAGTCATGGTCGTTTAATATATTTTTTTTTTTGCGAGATTTCCTTTTGAATTAGTGTACTCAAACGACAGATAAAACTGATACAGAGTGGTGGAAGGAAGAGTAATGGCATAGTCAAATTCTAAATCAGAGAAATCATAGTAAAAGAACCGTAGTAATTCTTCCTTTAAAAAAGGAAGTAATCACGGAATCGTGTTTGAGTTACGGGTGTTGGCAGGTGCAACGTGGGACGTGTGAAAAACAGTTGAAAATCAACTGGATGAATTTGAGGTTATGCATGATATGATTTTGAACATATCTTATATAAAGCTGTGTAATTTATTGTAAAAGCAAACAAACAGCCTCACTATTTGCTTTGAAATAAATACACTTTATCCAGATTTCTACACCATCAAAGTGCGTCTTCATTAGAAGAATAAAATTATGACTTGAGACGTTGAAATTTAGAGTATATTATGCTCATGTCGTATAAAATTACTGTAAGTTTGCTCATAAGAATAATCCTATGTGCATGATAGCGGTTTTAAACAAATTTAAAGTAGCTGACCGCAATGTACTGCAGCACCCCAAAGCAGCCAGCCACTTTAAATTACTTTAGTCACCAATCATGTATTTTTATGAACAAACATAAAATTTTATATGACATGAACGTAATATGCTGTAAGTATTAGTGTTTTGTGTCACGAGTTATTAAGTAAGTAATACGTATACGAGTCAGTAACCTCGTCTGTATTTTTAGGATTTGATATATTTAAATTTTACAAAATTACGTAAGTACTGCATTGTAGTAAGTAATATCACAGTTACCCTATATGGGAATCTATTTTGCGTTAAAGGGAAAAAAATATGTGAGTGACAAAATCATTGTCTGTTGTGATCGTGAAGTGCCGTCGTTGGGTAACAGAGCTGCGATGCTGAAATTATTCCAATTCGCTGGGACGTGTGTGTACGTAGAGAACAATCGTGTACGTCGAGACAGAGGACCAGTGTGTTGAAACAAGAGATGATCACGGATTCAGCTTGTTGCTTGCCTCTGTGTTTGCAGAAGCGGTATCGAACACTCTAGTGTCGATGGGCACAATCTCTGTCATGTTTTGTGCCGTCTAACAGGAGCAACGAAGAGGAGCTTCATAACCACGCCTTAATTATGCTGCACCACTTCCAAACACGAAATATTGTTTCATTAACTGATCTTTTGTAACATTTTTAAATTTTTGCGCTCATTTATAATTGCTAGCAGCAAGTAAGGCAACGATAAAGTGCATAGTTCTTTAGTGTGTATAGATAGAGTGATAAATACTGGAACTAGGTGATATATTTCATTCCTACTAACGTTCCGCATCACTGCTGTTTGGCGATGATCAAATTTGCTCTGGTACTCTCATAATAGGATTAACATACTTTGTATTCGCGGCACGTTTGTGAAAGCGTTCTAAGGTCATTAATTTGTCTCACCGGCAATGGTACCAATGTTATGAATATATCTGTTACCTCTCATCATCCTCGTAACGCGAGGGATGTATTAATATTATTGTTGTATTTAAGTTTCAGTGCATATATATATATATATATATATATATATATATATATATATATATATATATATATATATATATATATATACTAGATTACCCACGGACACCGTCCTTTTTTGACGTTAGTTAATCCCGGATACCACATACGTCGAAAGCATTGTCTAACCAGATAAGTACAGGGGACTCCAAATCAACAGGGAGGAGACCTTTCTAAACCTAATACTGGTGCTTACAGCTATACTTTATAAACAACACTAATTTACAACCAACCTATGATGTAACAATTCATGATTGACAATGGGCAATGTGAAATAAATGGTATTCTATCTTTAATTTCAATAAAGGGTAATGAAGCCGCGGCAGAGGGACAAGTTCATTGAGGCGCTATGCTCAAATATTCAAATGTCTGTAAATCTATCGGACCAAATTGCGTGGTATCAGTCCGTAGCTTACAAACTACTTAAACCTAGGTAAACTAACCGACCGACAAGCACACGCACCCATGCCCCAGGGAGGACTCGAACCTCCACGGCGAGCAACCGCGCGCTCCGCAGCGAGGTGCTTTAGACCGCTCGGCTACTCCACCGCGGCGAGGCGCTATGCTACGATGCGTGAGGCTGCTCCCCGTCGGGGGTTCGAATCTCCCCTAGCGCATGGATGTTTGTGCCGTCTTTAGTATAAGCTAGTTCATAAATAGTTTGTAAGTTTAGGGACTGATGACCTCGCTGTTAAGTCCCATAAGATTTACAAACATTTTAACATTTTTTTGGTAATGAATATAATTTATGATGTGATAAACCTATGTTATGAACTGTCACATTTTTATTATTACATTAGTCATTATAAAAATCTTCAAATGCATGTCCACCTTGCTGCATACACTGGTATAAGCGCCTCTCGGTATTAGCAAGGACATCTCTTGATATTTCTGCTGGTACTGAAGCGCAGCCATGACGTATTCATTCTTTCAATGCATCTGGATTTTCCAGTTTCGTGTCGTAAATCCTGGATTTTATGTATGCCCTCAAGAAAAAATCCAAATGCGCTAAATTAGGCTATCTCACTGGCCATTGAATGAAACCACCACGACCTATTAACCGTTCGGGGTACGCAGCGTTCATACATTCAAAATGATCAAATGTTTGTAGAGCTTATGGGACTCAACCAAGGGTTCATCAGTCCCTAAGGTTACAAATATGAACTAGCTTATACTAAAGACAGCACAAACATCCATTCCAGAGGGGGGGGGGGGATTCAGACCCCGGACGGGAAACGACCCCGCGCATCGTAGCATAGCGCCTCAATGCGCTCGGCCGCTCCACAGTGGCGTTCATACATTCCCTAACCTTTCTACAATAATGGGGTGGTGCTCCATCTTGCTGAAACCGGTGTCTCTCAGCTAACTGAAGTGGGATATCTTCTAGGAGACGTCCAAACTGCAGCTCATTGTGTAGGAACTGCAAGTACTGCCGACCAGTTAGTCTGGGAGCAAATAAACTGCTCCAATGATGTGGTCTCCTGGAATTCCGCACTATACATTAACCCCCCACGTGCGCTTGTATGTGGTGAGGTCGTAACCAGTCACGATATGCAGGAGCCCAGTAATGTAGATTATGTCTATTCAGAGTGTCGCCACTAGCGCAATAGCATTCAACTACCCATAAAATCTACCTGATGAAGTTCGGATTTACTCTTACTTTATTTAACAGAAGTCTGCAGAATGATACCCGATTTTGGAAATCGTTTCCATATAGCTGTTGGTGTCGGTGCACCTTAAAGGGATGCCATTCGCGTTCCTTCAGTATCCTTCGTACCGAAGACCTCGAAAACCCTCGCTCTGCTGCAGCTCTTCTTTGTCCTAATTACAGTGGGAAATAGGTATTAGTGGGTGATATCTAATGACTTGCGTAATATTAATAATAATGATCATATTACATTGATGAGTACAAGCAACACTGTAACATAAATTAAGTAACACGATAACATTTTTGTTTATACTACTTAGTTAGTACGCATTATTTTCATTTAAGGTATGTTTACCTCGCGTGGAATGTGCTGTAAAATACTCAAAAACGTTCTGGGAAACATCATGTTCTTCGGGGATTGGTCTTTAGACCTGGAAGGCACCCTTGGTTCTTAAACGCACCTCTGTACATCTGAAAACGTGCGCAGAAGGTGGACGTCGTGTTGGAACACGTGAATAGAGCCCTTGGGCCGCTGATGCATTCCAATGTGTCTCTCCAAATATCAGTACCGTGTATGTGTAGACTTAGCTGGAATACATTACAGTAGTTACCTGTTTCACTACAGACCTCACTAAATCTACTATCTGACGGCCACGTGACCTTGTCACAGCGAAAACAGGAGGAAACATACACAGATTTCGGCACAGCTCAGTGGAGGTTGGCATGTAAGTGCACTTCCCGTTTGGACAAGGCCATACGTCTTGCACTAACGAATGCGGGAAAACCTAAAACTAAAAATGACGGCACCCGTGGGCCGTCTTGGTATAACTGCGAACAAAAAAAACCTCCTTTCCATTATTAATTGTGTAATTTCTATGTGAATGGGGCTGGCAGTCTAAACACTGATTCTAGTTGCTCCACGGGGTCATGTCAGAAGGAATGATTAATGTACATTCAGAAAATCTTTTCCCCTATTTTTATTAGCGGAAATAAGGCCAGCTCATAACAAAAATACACTGCCGCAGAAAAAAATTGTACATCTGCAAAGTCGACGTCGATTTTGATGTGATGACGAGAGGTATCAGCTGGGGGATAATAAATGTACCGGAAAGGATTTTAATGTCGCCCGCCAACTACTAGGCTAGTGATATAGCTGGCAGAGTGCCGTCTGGGTGTACCCTACAATGGAGAATGATAACAGCCATGAAGATCAGAGTGATATCAATGTGTAAAGCAAACAGACGGCTTGCCACGAACACACTCTCTTGCTTCATACAGGAAAAAGTGTGAAAGGGGTCAAATTATGGAATGAACCTTGCGAAGAATTGCCACGGATATAGGACGGTGCTGTCAGTTAGGCTTCGACGCTAGTTGCAGTGGTCACCTGAACATCCTCTCACCGGTAGACGAAATTCTAGCCGTCCACGCAGCGCAGAATTGCCTCGAGACATTCGTATTTCATGAGCAGACGTGGCAGACCACGCAGCTACCACAGCACAGATAAGAGGGTTTGCGAGCCCGGAACTGTTGGCAGCGCGATACCATGAGTGGGAATGCGAGCATGCGCACCTCCAGTACGTCCCCCAGTCACGACACAGCATCGAGGGGTACGGCTCGATTGTTGCTGTCAGAGAATCAGTTAAGAGTGGCAAGTCGCAGTCTTCAGCGATGAAAGCTGAACCTGTCTGCAAGCAAGTAATGTTCGTTTGCGCGTACGACGTAGGCTTGGAGAGCGTTGTCTTTCAGAGTGCATTTGTCCAAGACACACTGACCACATAGTAAGCCTTATGGTCTCAGGTGCGATACGTTAAGTTACAACTTTCACCTCTGGTAATTGTGGCGGGAGCCGTGAGCATCGATCTGTATGTGCAGAATGTTGTAACAGCTATTATTTTGCCATTATTGCTACAGAAAGGAGATCCAAGAGGATAACGATTGCCCGCACAGTGAGCATGAAACTCAACGTTCTCTGAAAAGCATAATCTCCGAAATTGGCTGCAATCGAGCGCATGTGCTATATGATGACGGAAATGCGTGTGTGGCTCGTGAACCCACAACTCCTTCAGAACTACGTCAAAAGGCTGAGCATCCTCACTCGGGCATGGGTGATGAGTGTGTTTGTTGTCCTTATCATAAGTTAGGTTAAGTCGTTTGTAAGCCTAGGGACCGATGACCAGAGTAGTTCCATAAATTTACAAACATCTGAACAGGTTGAGCAGGCGTAGAATAATGTATCACAAGACAGTAACTGTGGACGCTGCACCACGTACTAATACAGGCGTTCAGAATGGGTGGACACTTGGTATGTCAGTACCGCTTGAGCTGTTGATGTGGAAATGTAACCATTTCATGTATAGTGCATTATTTCGCAACTTACTCATTCCGTTTAGAGAGTACACAAGTGATGTTACACGTAGTAAATCTATGTTTGACCAACACCCACTACAAAGAGAACATTGTGACGTGCCTAATCAAGCGAACTTAAAAGTCTTACACAACACACCTATAAGGCCTTTATTAAATATTTTTTCTTATCATCTTCTTCTTCATTAGAAGTCAATTCTGAGGTTGGTTTGCAGCACAGCGCCATTCCTGTCTTCTATTTGCCATCCTCTTCATTTCCACGTATATAATACAACCAAAATCGTTCACAATCAGTTGCATGTATGAAATCCTGGGAGATTTCTTCCCTCAATAGCGCCTTCAACTATTATTCTAATCACGCGAATTCATGTTGTTGTTGTTTCTCGTAGTAGAAAGACTAATTGGATTTTTTTGTGTGGGGGGGGGGGATTTTTACGATCTCTCTGACAACTTGCTGTAGTACATTTCTGCTCTTTTCCTTTCTTCATTTGATTCTGTGTTATTAATTATTCTGTCATTTACTTGCCTTTTGTGACATTTTAAAATACCAGTATATGTTACATCTACATCTACATCCATACTCTGCAAGCCACCCGATGGTGTGTGGCGGAGGGTACCTTGAGTACCACTATTTTCACTTCTATTCCAGTCACGTATTGTTCGCGGAAAGAAAGAGTGTCGGTATGCATCTGTGTGGGCTCTAATCTCTCTGATTTTATCTTCATGATCTCTTCGCGAGATATGCGTAGGAGGGAGCAATATACTGCTAGACTCCTCGGTAAAGGTATGTTCTCGAAACTTCGACTGAAGCCCGTTCCGAGCGAAAGAGCGTCTCTCCTGCAGAGTCTTCCACTGGAGATTATCGATCATCTCCGTAACGCTTTCCCGATTACCAAATGAGCCTGTAACGAAGTGCGCTGCTCTCTGTTGGACCTTTTCTACTTCCTCTATCAACTCCACCTGGTATGGATCTCACACCGGTGAGCAGTATTCTAGCTGTGGGCGAACAAGTGTACTGTAACCTACTTCATTTGTTTTCGGGCTGCATTTCCTTAGGATTCTTCCAATGAATCTATGTCTGGCATTTGATTTTATATGATAGTTCCTTTTTAAATGCCTCCTTATGCCTACTCCTAGATAATTTATGGAATTAACTGCTTGCAGTTGCTGACCTGCTATAGTGCAGCTAAATGATAAAGGATCTTTCTATGTATTCGCAGCACGTTACACTTGAGATTCAATTGCCATTCCCTGCACCATGCGTCAATTAGATGCAGATCCTCTTGCATTTCAATACAATTTTACATTGTTACAATCTCTCTATGTACTACAGCATCATCCGTAAAAAGCCTCAGTGAACTTCCGATGTTTTCCGCAATGTCATTTATATATATCGTGAATAGCAACGGACCCACGACACTCCCCTGTGGCACACCTGACATCACTCTTACTTCGGAAGACTTCTCTCCATTGAGAATGACATGATGCATTCTGTTATCTAAGAACTCTTCAATCCAATCACACAATTGGTCTGATAGACCATATGCTCTTACTTTGTTCATTAAACGACTTTGGGGAACTGTTTAACTCAGCATCTACCTTTTAATACTTTGTCAAAAATTATTGCTTTTATTAACAACTAATAAGTTATTTTAAATGCTGTTCTTACCCACTTACGTACTGTGCCGGTCAATTTTAGGCATTTTATCCTTATAGTGCAAACACGAGTCATCGCTGCAGTCCCTGTCTCAGTGGTGACCTGTGGCGCTCCGTCGCCGTTGCTTCTCTGGCGCGTCGTCTGCTTCACTGCTGATGTGACGTGCCGAGTGTCTCCACGCCGCCGTATCCACGGCAACCATAGCCGTTGCTTTTCGGACTCTTCTACGAATTCAATTTACTGCATATTCATGGCAGGTATTAGTTATACAAACAGTTTCGTTGGTTACACATAAATATTTTAAATTTATTTTTGCAAATGAAATTATTGGTGACAGCAGGTAAGTTTTATAGATTATATAATGCCTTGGAACATATTATTCCTATACTTTATACCCACAAGGGTTATTTATATTTCTACGTACGTAGCTACAGTAGGAAAAGGCTCATTCGTTCCGAAGTGCTCATTCTGCAGGCGATGGGTGGGGCCTATAGTTAATAGACCGCAGCGTACAGTTGGTGTTTAGCGGTCGACACTCGTGTCTCCTTTCATATGCAGCCATATTAGCGTCTCGGCACCAACATGAGGTTTGTATTTTAAACAGTGGTGGCTCGTGAAAATACATTTTGAGTGTTTACAAATTTGTAAATTCGGTTAAACATAGAATCCTCAATGTAAGCATAGGCTTCCGCGGCCATTGTCACTTCGAGTAAAGTACTTCAGGCTATTCTACCTCATCATCATAGTGTAAAACCAACCAACGTTTCGGCCACTGTTGCAAGTCGCCTTCTTCAGGGTATTCGTCTGACTGCTGATTGTGGTAGAGCTTGCGTCTTATATTATAACGTGAAATGTCTGTTGAGGAAGGCGAATGTTGGACATTCTTTATTGATCTTTGCATTAATTGACGCTACTAATGTTTCTATGGTGTACGTTCCTTGTCATTGGTGTTTGTGTTCTTTCGTCTGATTGGCGGAAAAAGACGTCTATGATTGGTGTTTACATTACTGTTTGCCATTGGTTGGAATGGGCAAGAGGGGCGGCCGTTTTGTCTTGCCACTGTTTACTAGTGACCTAGCGAGGGCCGCGGCGAGCCGGCGCCCTGTGTACGTTATGGCCGCTGTGCTCTCCCGCGCGCCTTCGCTTTGCACGCGTTGACCCCTCGTAGTGCTGTTACTGCTGGCAGCCGGGACGCCGGAAGTATGTAGCCATCTTCTCTATTCGTGTCAGTGGGTGGTTTGGCTTTTTCTATGGCTTCTCTAACCTTCCTTCTCATGGTAAATTGTTGTTTGGCCAGCACGAGATCTTCACCGAAATGTAATTTTTTCCCGCACTTTCTGTGATGCTCAGACACTGCTGACTTGGTGTGCTGTCCATGCCGAATATACATTTCGTGTTCAGATACCCTTGTGCTGACAGGTCGCCCGGTCTCACCTAAGTACACCAGACCACATTTGCAACTGATTTCGTAGACACCAGCATTGATTAATTTGTCTATTGTATCCTTAGTTGAGCCCAGAACGTTCCTAATTTTGTTTTTGCTCCGGATGATTGGATTGATACTTGTGGGCATCAATTGCGAATGTGAACTGGTGTACGTAGGTGAGACCGGGAGACCAGTCAGGTCAAGAATATCTTAACACGAAGAGTATATCCGACTTGGACAGCACACCATGTCAGCGGTGTCTGAGCATCACAGGGAGTGCGGGAAACAATTATTTCTTGGTGAAGCACTCGTGCTGTCCAAACAAAAATTTACCATGAGAAGATGCGATAGAAATAGCCAAACGACGCACCAACATGAATAGAGGAAACGTTGGAAATAGCGCCCGACTTTAACCATCAGGCCATACTGAACACCGCTGTTAGACAGCTTCCATGAGTTCAGAACTTTTACAGTCAATGTGTCATTGACTGACACTTATTTGTCAGAAATTCTACCAAGTTTGACGTGGTTCTGATAAATCTTCTGGAGTGGTTAGGTACAGCTATTTGAGAAAGAATGCAGACTAAAGCGTCTGCCGCGCTTGAAGCGGAGCAGCCACCTAGCGGCTGAGCACGAAATGAAGCGAGCACATCGTCCATCAAAGTCGTGTGCATTAGGACCACAAGTGATGCCTACGAGAAAGACACGCCGCGGCGCGCACGTCATCTCACGTGAACAAGTGAGGCCTGAGCCGGCGCGATCGCTAGCTGACTGGCCGGCCGCTGGGCGGTCTGCACGGCACCTGCGGTCGGGGGTTCGAATCCCCCTCGGGCATGGATGTTTGTGCCGTGTTTAGTATAAGGTAGTCCATAAGTAGTTTGTAATTTTAGGGACTGATGACCTCGTAATTAAGTCCCATAGGCTCTACAAACACAACATTTGATCCCAAACAAATTGATAGGGCGTCACGAACCCACACCGTGTCCTGTTAGTTCTCCTGAGTTCTCCTGAATCCATTACAATTTTGAAGGCCGTCGTGTGTGCCACACCTATTCATAACGACGAATTGCTGCGTCTGCGCAAAGGGCAAGGGTGTCAGCAGATACGACAGACGCTTGGGATATGGGAAATAATTACTCATAAATTTGAGGCGGACCGAGCCCACTGCCTCTTAGCGGCCAGCCACTCGTGCCGCGGCCTGTATTTCTCAGTGGCCTCGGGACCACAGGGCAATGACGTCACGCCATTCCCGAATGCGCAGATACGCCTTAAAAGGAGTGGACCGAGGGATGGGCTGCTGACGCTAGCCGGCCGCGGTAGCCGCGGGGACTGAGGCGCTCCAGTCACGGTCTGCACGGCCACTACGGTCGGGGGTTCGAATCGCCCCTCGGGCATGGATATTTGTGGCGTCCTTAGTCTTAGTTAGTTCATAAGTAGTTTGTAAGTTTAGGGACTGATAACCCCGTAGTTAAGTCCCATAGACTATACAAACATTTGAACATTTTTTTTGCTGACGCTAAGTTCCACAGAGTCTAGACGAGCAGCGATGTAGCATGACGTCCCTAATTAAAATTGAAGAAGTCACATTGTTGGAATCCTACCTTAAAACAGCGATGCAGGCAATAATGACCTGAAGATTACATTACTATGGCACAACTGAATATTTATTACTAATTTCACACAACGTACACTGTTTTTGTACAATAAAATGAAAAAATGTCGGGCTATTTTGATTTAGAAAACAAGAAAAAACACGGAGAGGACGCGAACACGATATCTCCAGCATGGTAGATGGAGACCTTAACCACTGCGCCACGCTCACTTGGTTGGAACACGGCAAGCATTACGCGTCTTACAGCAAGCAGTGAACTTTAACATCAATTTTCTCGAAAACTAAGACGCCTCGCTATAAAAGCGGATGCCTCATACTCAGGGTATGTCTCTCTACAACATATCAGAGACCCATCAAAATCCGTTATTTACACTTCTGATAGTCCCCTTGTAAGACAAGAGAATGTAAAAGGGTAGAGGTACTTGAGGTGTGGATGTAGAGGAGAATGGAAAGGATGTACTGGATGAAAAGAATGAGCAACTAAAGAGTGAATATAATAAATATAGTATGTAGCATTGGTCGTTTTTTATTAATGTTTTTGCAGATCGATTTCTATCACATAATGATCATCTTCAATGCACCAGCTGATATTACGATGACTGGTGCGTTGAAGATGATCATTATGTGATCGAAATCGATCTGCAAAAACATTAATAAAAAACGACCAGCACCAGCTGATATTACGATGACTGGTGCGTTGAAGATGATCATTATGTGATCGAAATCGATCTGCAAAAACATTAATAAAAAACGACCAATGCTGCACACTATATTTATTATATTCATTGTTTTGTGGTCGCTGAGCACACCGTTCCAAGAAATGGAATCAAACCTCAACTAAAAAGTGTTGGGAAGGGATAGTGAGAGGAGAAGACTGCTGGAGGTTATAAGAGAAAGGAAGAAGAACTGGATGGGATATTTTTTGAGATGAGAGTCTTTAATAACAGATGCTTTAGAAGGACTAATTTGTGGGAGAATATGAAGGTGGAGGTATAAATTGACAGACATAAAGGAATTAGAAAATACGCAGACCTGAAGAAGATGTCGGAAGATAGGACAGCATGGAGAGTTACCACGTGAAAATCTGTCTCTGAGCAGAACACAAATAATGATGGTTGAAATACATTTGTGACAATTTACTTCATAAAGACACTTGAGAGGCAGGTGCACTCTGTCCACTGACAAGCAACGAAGCGCGCAGTCGAGAGATGATACCACAGCTACTGTTGTTTGGGACATGTCGGAAAGAACATGCGTTATAATTCTTAATTGTAAAAGTCTCCAAGTCGAGGGCTGCCGTGGTTTTCAGTGCGTATGAACACGAGGAGCTGACTCCTAGCGGCAACACCGGGGCAGCTGTCAGCCGTGTAGTACGTGGTCGAGGTACGATAGTGCGTGGGCGTTGGGTGGGGCGGGGAACGCGCCTGGTTATTTTCTGTAGCTGTGGTCAGACCGTGGCGCAGGGGCTCAGAACAACTGCCTAGTAGGCAGGAGGTCCCGCGTTCGAATCCCGACCCCCACACAAACGTTCATATGTACATGTGGTAATATTACAACAGCTTCCGGCAGCCGGGACTAAAGCACGCCAGCTACTAGGTACAGCAGAGATGCCACACACCCACCGTGAGCTTCAAGGCTATGGATCAGTAAATAAAAGCTTAAAAATTAAAAACATTGAACACTGAAATAGAATACATGGCGGGTACGAGATGATCTCACTGTACACAAGAAATTAATTACGAAAAATATGCTTGATGGATTATAAAGCAAAGGTCACTGAGCAGTGTACGGAATTCACAGACGTGTGCGCGACAAAATCCAGCCCAATGATATATAAACGGTTAAACAAAGCAGCATGTAAATAAGTGTACGAGTTTTATGAGTACAGAAGTATTTCAAAATAATGGTTTCATTAGTATAGGGCTAGATGGACTCAGTAGTAAAAATGTATGCAGTGCCGCGGCTGGAGTAGCCGAGCGGGCTAAAGCACCATGCTGCGGAGCGCTCGGTTGCTCGCCGGGGACGTTCGAGTCCTTCCTGGGGCATGGGTGTGTGTGTGTGTGTGTGTGTATGTGTGTGTGTGTGTGTGTGTCCTTAGGTTAGTTTACCTAGGTTTAAGTAGTTTGTAAGCTACGGACTGATGACCACGCAGTTTGGTCTGATAGATTTACAAACATTTGAACATTTGAATGTATGGAACCACACATAGTATTTATGTAGAGTAGATTAAATTAAAATACAAGACGAGAAATAAAAGAGTTTGATGGGGGTGGAGAGAAGGAGATGATAGTACAACACTACGAAACCGACAAACACATATTCTCCAGCAACTATAAAAAGAAAATTAGCTTCCTGAGTGCAGCAAACATGACACGAGGGCCAACGAAGTCAATTTAACAATAACAGGTTTCCAAAAATGTTTTACTGCCAAATTGGAGCTGATCAGAATCTTATCATCGTTATTTCTTGGGTGTTTAAAGATTTTCAGTTCCGCCGCAATTCTAATCTCTACCCCTTCAGTCTGAAAATATTTCAGTATCTTCTAAACTTCTCCGAGAATTATAAATTATACTACTTTTCTTGCGGAAGATGTGTTATTTGTATCTCACTGTCTTTGGTCAGTCCAAGAGTTAGATCTGTGCGGGGGAGAGGGGCCGGGAGCGGTAACGTGATAGAATTTTTTCCTAAAAACTTAAATTGGGGAGAGAAGTCCCGTAAATCATATTTACTTCTATCGCTCTCTTATTTTTAGGAAAAAGATTCTCGAGATACACCAGTGTCTGGCTGCCCTCTGTTCGATAAGCAATTACCGAAACATTTTTAAGAACGGCGACGTGCAATGCTGTACTAGAAAAAAAAAAAAATTGCCTTTCATGTATGAATCTCTTTCACAAGAAACATATGTTATTTCTTATCTGTTGTCTTCCGTTTGGTCGGCCGCGGTGGTCAAGGAGACTGAGGCGCTCCAGTCACGGTCTGCACGGCCACTACGGTCGGGGGTTCGAATCCCCCCTCGGGCATGGATATTTGTGCCGTCTTTAGTATAAGGTAGTTGATAAGTAGTTTGTAAGTTTAGGGACTGATGTCCCCGTAGTTAAGTCCCATAAGCTTAAAAAAAACATTTGAATTTTCTTCCGTTTGAGGTACTTTAGTCCAAGTGGTAACTACCTTCCCTATCTTAGTTGTCGACAGCAAAGTGCAACTTTAACAAACTCTGGGTTAAAAAGACATTTTCTTTAAAAATGAAACAATTTGAAATGTATACATTCTCAAAGAAAAAGCAATTTCCTTGACTAATATGCATTTAATGGAAGCTGTTGAAAATGATAATCACTGTTAAATTCGACATGTACAGAAACAAAGGGGATGGATGGAACTACTACTTGTGATGATTTCACCCCTGACCATGCTGTTTGTATGTTGACACCAACTCTAAAACTCTTTCCACAACAACATAAAAGTTTCAATTACTTACCTCTGTAGTAAGTGATGCGTAAAAATGTTATGAATATTCCATTATCCTTCCAGAACAATTTTAATTGTTACAATGCATTAATTATCTATACAGAAAACTGTACTGCCGCATTTATGTGGAGAGTTGCAAAGGAAAGTCGGATAATTGGATCAAAGCGCAAAAAATCACAATTTTGTGTCACTATCATAGCTGACGATAGGAACCACAAATTTGGTTTGACCGATCAGCATAAGTTTTCGCACATCCCAGTATTTTTCCATCGTGGAAGTTTCTTTGCTCCGTAAATTACAGTATGGTGCATGTCGGAGAGTATCTTGCAAAAGACTTCGACATCGTTTGATCATTCCCTCTGAAAGTTGCGAGGTGTATGTAATTTTTCTGAGCGCGGAGGAGAATTTAGAGAGAGGGAAGAGGAGACCTATTGAAACAGGGACATGGGCAGAGAAATGAGGGTGAACATATTGGAGCATGGGGGAGATGGACTGATGGGAGATTCAAAGAAATACTTAATCAATAATGCAGTTACTGCGAATTACACGAATCATTGTGTATATTAGAAGGAGGTGAGAAGATTTACAGAAACAAAGGGGATGGATGAGGAGGAGGCTGAGGAGGAGGAGGAAGAGAAGGGGTAGGAGGAGGAGACGAAGACGGAGGTACAGAAGGAGGAGGAGATGGACAGAGAGATGAGTGAGGGGGCGAGAGGGTGAGAGACAGAGATAAAATAGACAGAGAGCGAAGGAATGAGGAGATGGGCTGAGAGACGAAAGAGGAGGTCACGGACCAACAGATTATAGAACTCAACTGCCGCAAGTAAGAAAGATCACAACGGTGCGACCATTTCACTAATTGTATTGCTGTTTTGTTATTAATTGATAGGACGAAAATCCCAATAAAAATGGGACGATCGGTTTCGCTGTAACGCATTTCATAAAAAAGATAAGCTGTAAAGTTTAGTTTGTAAGATCTACCGTCGCATGTTTTCTTGTCAATAACAAAATTAAAACTACTTGCTTAATAGCTACAGAAAATCATAAAGTCTCTCTAATACCTCACCTACTAATGTTTTTAACTTATTTGCCCATTTTTTTACCTCTATTGCCAAGTAAGATTTCATTTGCAAATTAAAAAAAAAAAAAAATTAGGTGGGAGGAGGAGATACAAAAGGGTCATGAATTGCGGTAGGCAGGAGGAAATGCATAGAGTTTGGGATAAAATATGAACAAGGAATAGGTTCAGGATAACGGACAGAGGTAGGGTGGAGGAAGGAAGGGAAGAACATTAGGGTTTAATGTTCCATCGACAGCGGGGTCACTTGAGAGGGGTGCGAGGTGTCCGCACGACCAATGTTGAAACAGTATAGAAGGAATTTCTTAGCAATCCTTGAAATATTCAGATGTTTGTGTCGCTTTGGGGCCAAACTGCAATAGTCAACAGTCTCTAGACATACAAACTACTTAAAGTAACTTATGATGACGACAACAGACTCTGCCATGCCGGAGGGAGAACTCGAACCTCCGATGGGAACACAACAGTACGAATTTTCACAACTTCATTACAATTCAATCCTAATATTGTAAGAGATAGGAAACGACGATAGACATCTCCGAATATATTAACTGGTTTGTTAACAATCCTGTAAACGTACATAACATTCAGATGCTGTATGGTCTGAGTCAGGAAAGCTAATCAACAAAACTCAAGCAAACTTTACCTGGCATGTTACGCGAATGGAGAGCGATCTGTTTAAATTTTAATAAAAATACTCCTTCTTAATGTTGTTAAGCCAAGATCGTAGGTAAAATATATTTATTTTCCTAGACCTGTTTCAGTGATTTAAATCGTCATCTTCAGGATGCTTTACAAAGTCTTCACTTACGAGAACATGTAAACTAAAACGTTTCTCGTCGAGATATAATATGAATTTAAAAGAATGGTAAACACGTTAAGAAATACGTCACCAAAGTGAATCGTAATATTGGATTAGAAGGTAAAATGTGAATTTCTGACGTAATTATAAGAAATTCATATTTTACCTTTTAATATGTCGACCGATTTCGGTAACGTATTTTTTTAACATGTTGACCATGCTTTTTTATTCATTTTATATGTCGACGATCAACTTTTCATTTAACATCTGTTCCTTGTGAAGATCTTGTGAACTGTTCTGAAGAATGATTTGAATCACTGTAACCGGTCAAGGAAAATAAATATATTTTATCAGCGATGGTTTATTTTCATTAAAACTCAAGCTATTTACAAAGTTCCTCTACGCCGTTATTTACTCTCTTCCATGTAATCGGCGTTCCCCACAACTCAGCCAACACCGCGTTGTCCTAAAAAAAAAAAAAAAAAAAAAAAAAAAAAAAAGCGTGATGTCAGACATTTCCGCCGCTTCAAGTAAATGAATGTTTGTTCGTTCGTATTTTATGCGCGGCTTTACCATTCAACCGACTGTAAAGAACCTTTGTCAAAATATTGCTTGCACTTTCGCGATAGTCATAGGCACCATTAAATGACAGCACGACATATAGTTCAAGAAATATGATGCAGTAAACAATGAAATGCGCGGAAAACTGCTGCAACCATGTGACGTCTGCTTCTAAGCCACTGTACCGATTTCAACCAAATTCGGTACTCATATTACTTCCAAGAGGTAACAATTGATGTAGAGATAAACACTGCTTACGACATATAGTTCAGGATATATGACGTCATAAACAATTAAATGGTTGCAAACCTGTGGCATCATGCGACATGCGAATAAGGACACTTTATTCATCCTAAAATCTTCATGACATTTTGGACACTTGACCTTCAATACATGAGGAAGGTCACTGTCACATAAAATGTTGGATGGTGCATGACGCTCGATAATTTACATATGGACTTTGTCAGATTCTAAAGTTGTATTGCGATCCTGATGAAATTTTTAAATATGATTGAACAATTCAGTTTATCAGTGCAGTATTAATATATTCAGATTACCTAAAGTCATCCCAATTAATTATATATTTTTTTTAAATATGCTTCATTGGAAAACATACTTCATTCAGATTTAAAAATGACGGCTTTTTGGCTGTCATCTTTCATGTATACCAAGCGTACCGATTCACTTAGGTGAAAACTACCAGTAGAAAGAATTTGTTGTTACCAACTCATGATTTTAATGCAAATTAGAAAATAAATACATAAATCTAACATATATAAATTAATGTACGTTTATTCGTCATTTTGTTCTTATTTTATGCACGGCCTACCGTACATCAGACTGCGATAAAACTTTGTCATCTCATTGCTTGCACTCGCGCGAAGGTTATAGGAATACTAAGATTAACTTCGTACGATACATGGCGGATGGAGCTTTACAATTAATTAATTCATTTGTTACGCCTTACTCTGAAATGGATGCACGGATAAGAATGAAATGTGGAAAACAGGTAACGTATACCCTGATTAATACAGGGGCTACCTTTCGTAAACCACCGTATGGTGCATGGCGGAGGGTACCTTACAATGGGTTAACATGTTTTCTCCTTGATGCTGAAAAGGATGGACAGATTTAAATGCAATATGATATGGACATAGCTTATATCCTTCATTAATAAATGGGCTTTCTTTCGGAATCCTCCGTAGGTGCATGGCGGAGGTACGTTACAACAAACATCCAAATTGTTTGACTGGTCGCCATGAAAATCAGCACATAAATGTATATTTTCATGAAGGAGAATTTTGTAATCTGCAAGCCAGTGAATTTAGCATGGCGGAGGGTACCTTGCGACTTGTACACCGTTTGAGCAGTCATCATGAAACTTGGTGCATATGTGAATGTTTTGGTGTATAGGATGGATAGGAGTAGGTGGAGATGAGAGACGGACAGAGAGAGGATAGAGGAGGAGACGGACAGAGAGAGGGGAGAGGAGGAGAATGAGAGAGGGAGATGGTGACAGACAGGTGCAAGGAGATCAACAAAGGGAGGGGGAGGAGAAAGCGACAGCAGGAGACCGGCGGAGAAGCAGGTGAACTAATGGAGGCAGCATTGGACCGATGTGAAGGTGGAGGAGTTTGACAAATAGACGACTAGGTGGTGGCCAGAAAAAGTGGAAGGTGGAGATGGGCAGAGACGCAGAGAGAGAGAGAGGCAGGAGAAGATAGATAACGAATGGAGAGAGACGGAGAGAGGAGGAGATAGAGAGAATAGGGAAGCTGAAATGGGCTAAGAAAATACAATAAATACACACCCGTGCAACACCGGGATTTGAAGTACTAATAACCGTGTGTAAAGCGGCCCGTCCGTATATATACATGACCTTCAGCGCCGTGTGAAACGCTTGCGAAGCGGCCCGTCCATATATATATATATATATATATATATATGGTCACGTTGTCGGTTATGTAAGGATGGGGAAAGAAATCGGCCTTGCTCTTTAAAATCCCGACATTGGCTGGAGTAGTTTTAAAAAATCACCGGAAAATCATGATGGCCGAAGGAGAATTTGAAGCATCGTCCTCCAGTGTGTTATCACTGCGCCAAATCGCTCGTTTGGGGGAGAAGGAAGAGATGGACGAATAGAGAAGGGCGGAAGTAAAGGATATAGAGAAGGAAGGAGAAGAATATTATGATTTGTATCGAAATGCTTGTAAATCTAAAGAACTTTTGCGGTTATCAGTCCATAGGCTTACAAACTACTTGAAGTAATTTAAACTTACGCTAAGGACTACACACATATATCAATGCCCGAGGGAGGCGTCGAACATCCGACGGCGAGCAACGTCCGCTCCGCAGCAAGGCGTCTTAGAGCGTTCGGCCACTACACCACGGCTTGTATCGATTCCTCATACATATCTCCATTTCCGAAGCGTTCCCGGGTCGACCACTTTCATATAACTGTTTCGATTCTTTCGAAAAATAACCAATTCGTTGCAACGGAAACCGGCTTCCTCCTGCGAGCGCTGTAGACCTTCTTACTGCCCACTTCCGCGCGCGTGGCCCTCCCTCTAGAAATGCAACACTATCCTCCAAGATAAACTAGCTCTGTTATTGCCAACATTGAGAACGGTAACGTTTCAATACGAGTGATATAAATGAGACCCGTACCCACGCAGCTGTACTAGCAATGCTGTAGACAGCGAATAATGAGAGTGGTTTGAGCCGTGCTCTAGTAGCGCGGTGAGGGCGTCTGATCCCGCCTGATCCTCTGGAGGGCCGCCCCTCCCTCCCCTCCTCTCAGCCTCCTGGCCTCTGCGGATCCCTCCCCCCCCCCCCTCCCCGGCCCTCAGCCTCAATACAGCAGAGTAATAACTGGCAGCCTGCGTCAATACCCGCGACTACTAAGGACGGATCCGGCGCACAATGCGCGGCTGCCCGCGACCGCCCGGAAACGAAAAGGTGGCTGGCTGGCTACATATTATACAGCGAGGTCCCACCAGAGGCGGCCACAATGGCGGCGAGCAAGACCGCCTGACCGCGCGCACTCTGCCTCATCACCGGGCCACCGCCGTTAAATCACCTAGCAGTCACTCTGAATGCAATGCGCCAATTCAAGTATTAGATTTCAGATGTAAACAATGCTACTTTTCAATGAAGTTTCGAGATTATTGATGGATAATGTGGAACTACTGGCACGATATTTCGACTGCTATCTGCAGGTGGGGTCTGCCACTGGAGGTCGTGTGTTTCCCTCTTCTTCTACCATTCATCTACATCTACATAGATACTCTGCAAATCACATTTAAGTGCATGGCAGAGGGTTCATTAGCCACTTTCTTAACGTTTCTCTACCGTTCTATTCCCTAATAGCGCGCGGGAAGAAAGAACACCTAAATCGTTCCGTTTTCGATCTGATTTCTCTTATTTTATTGGGATGTCATGTCTCCCTAAGTAGGTTGGTACTAGCAAAATATTTACACATTCAGTAGTAAAAGTCAGTGATTGAAACTTCGCAAACAGATCACGCCGCAATGGATAACGTCTTTCTTTTATTGATTTCCACCCCAATACGTGCAACATTTCCATGACGCTCTCCACCCGGTAAAGTGATAAAACAAAACGAGTTGCTCTTCTCTGAACCTCCTCAATGTCCTTCCTCAGTCCCACCTGGTGAGGGTCCCACATTGGGCAACAGTACTTCAGGAGAGGACGCACAAGTGTGATATAGCCAGTCTCCTGGATGGAGCTGGTGCAGCTTCGAAGCGTTCTTCCAATGAAACGTAATCTTTGGTTCGCCTTCCCCACAATATTTTCTGTGTGTTCTCTCCAGGTTAAGTTGTTCGTAATTGTAACTCCTACGTATTTGGTAGAATTTACGACCTTAAGGTTTGACTGATTTATCGTGTAATTGAAGTTCAGCGGATTTCTTTTAGTGGTCATGTGTATTACTTCACACTTTTCTTTATTTAGTGTCAATTGCCAATTTTCGCACCACGTAGAAATTTTGTCCAAATCGCTTTGCGGTTGCTTTTGATCCTTTGTTGATTTCACTAACCGATAAACAACAGCATCACCCACGAACAGTCTGAGGGAGCTATTCAGATTGTCTCCTAAGTTGTTTATGAACACAAAGAACAGTAGGGGACCTATAACGCTTTCCTCGGGAACGCCAGATATCACTTCTGTTTTACTCGATGACTTACCGTCAATTACAACGAACTGTGTTCTTTCTGATAAGAAATCGTGAAACCAATCGCACAATTGGGGAGATATTCCATAAGCACGCAATTTCATTAGAAGCCGCTTGTGGGGTACAGTGTCAAAAGCCTTCCGGAAATCCAGAAATACGGAATCGATTTGAGATCCCTTGTCGATGGCACTTGTCACTTCATGTAAATAAAGGGCAATCTGTGTTTCACGAGCTGTGTTTAAGGCTTGACCTACTAATTCGAGTTATTTTTGTGAGTGGACTTTGGACAGCTTTACTAAATCGTAAAATTAATATTACAAAAAACAGTCTTGTTCGCAGAAATTAACAGTTTCTATTTACCGGGTTGGACCTGATGTAGGTGCTGGACTCGGCTGGGCTGGGCTGTCCTGCCTGTTCTGCTGCCAGCTGGTAACTGTTGTTATCTGGTAACTGTATTTTAACTGTTACCAGCTGGCAGCAGAACAGCCAGGACAGCCCAGCCCAGCCGAGTCCAGCACTGGCCACATGGGCTACTTGTAATTCCGAAGATGATCTAAAACAGGTCGAAACCGGTTAATTGAAACTGTTAATTTCTGCGATCAAGACTTATTTTGTAATATCAATCATACCAAATACATCGCTGTTTTTCTCCTCTGACAATGTTGTCAAAATTAATTACTAAATCGTGTCTGCTGGTTCAGGGAAAGGGCGGTTGGTGAACATTTCTGGGCTGCCCTATGTTCTCGTTAATAGGGCAACTGACCACACTGGAGATATTTATTGTTTTAAAATTTCCATGGGAAGGTGCATGCGGGGCAGCGGGTCTAAGTGCCACTTTTCAGCCAAGAGGTAACGAAATTTTGATAAGGAGAAATTGAGTCATTTAAACAAGAAGACATACCGTGAGGCATTTAAACAAAAATGTTGAAGATAAAATTCGGGGAATTAATACATACACGCAGAGGACAAATGATGGAAAACTGTGTTTTGTGTGGTGACTTGTACGATGACAATGACTTAACACATGTAGATGTACTAGAACAATTAAAATACGGAGACTTCGTCTGCGGGTTGGACGGTAGTAGTCTAATATATAAAGCAGAGTGTCCATATGTTTTTATGTTTGTGTGTACGTAAAAATCTACAGTTTTGTTCCCATCTTTATAAAATTTTGTGCACGTAACCTTCAATCCAAGAGGACGGTTGCCATAAGTGTAAGGATCACGTACAACACATTGTTCACGAGATATGACGTCATAAACACTGAGATGCGTGAAAAACTGCTGCTCTTTTTCTCCTAAACCAATTGATCGATTTAAACCATATTTGGTACACGTGTTCGTTTGTGTGAAAACAATTGCTGTAGGAGTACGCATCACACACGACACATGATTCAGGAGATATAACGTCATAACAAATAGAGTTTCAAGAAACCGCCACATATGCGACGAGACTATAAATGCACTATATGAGAATGACAGTACTTAGCGACTTGCAACAAACTTTAAACATAATTTAAAACCTTTATTAAACGTTTTCTCGCTGAAAACCATACCAAAATAATGAAAGGAATAAAGTTTCTCGCATACTACTTTTCCGCTGTTCATGGGTCAAAACTACGGCATTCGTTATGACGTTGCAGTTTATAATTTCTACACTACAAATTGTAGTCGCAGGAAATTTTTACAGATCGTATAAACACATACAGATGAATGTACTTTACGAACTTTAGCACAATACGTCACTTAGTTCATGAGATATAAGTACAATAAAACAACGTTCATGCAAAACCTCTTCATCACGATGGGGTTTTGATCCATTACTTCTTTACAATTAACTCTGTTCGCAACTGATTGTATCGACCTACAGCGTTATACAAATGACTATATAACTACAAAATTATACAATTGTACAACATATAATACAATAAATAAGAGATCATATATACTGCGATGGGTAAAAACCTGTCATATGATACAACACATATTCCAATCGGCTTAAGGAAATTCCTAGAAAGCTGACAGTAGCAGAGGTGCCAAGAGGAGGGGGGAGGGGTCATGACGCAAACTGCGTCATTGAAATTTCTGGGGGGTGGGTGGCAGAAAAACCAGTACTTTTGGTCAGCCTGAGAGGGGAGGCTTTCTAAAACAATTTACAAACCTTAAATAAAAGATATTTATTTTCAATATTAAATGGCAAAACAGGACCTAATTTCTCGGGTGTGTGTGTGGGGGGGGGAGTGGAGGGGGGGGGAAGTGGGCAGCTCTGGACAGTAGTGTTGACAACTTTGCCTCCTGAAGTGCACACGAATGCAGGCGATAGCAATACCAATTATTTACGACAGATCTGGATTTTACCTTCAAGAGAATACCGTTTCCAGTGAGACTTGCATTTTCTGTTGCGTTTAATAAACCGCAGGACAATCTATTCAATAATGTGGAGTGCATTTGACATCTCCATAGTTCTTAGAGGACAATTGTTTCACTTGCTCAGGGGTGGCCTCACCAAGAAAATTATTTCATATTAGATCCTGGTCAAGCAACAAGAAATATTGTTTATGTTAAAGTTGTGAATTTAATAAATGTATGAATGTTACGTATCATTTGTATTTTGATTGCTGTCTTTCTCTTTTTGGGTACTGTACTTAAAACTTTATATCTTATACAAAACAGCCTTATTTCTTATATACTAGAGGACCCATGAGAATACTTCGCATCGTTAGTGGAATGAAAAAAAAAAGTTGGGAAAAAATGGAAGTTCAGTTGAATGTTCTCGCATAGCTTTCTTCAGAATCAATCAATGCAAGTGTTTATAAGCGCAAACGAAAGATCTTGATCCGCTGAGTGTTGTTAGGTCCAAAAGAACTGCGTATCTTAATTAGAACCGAAGATATCGTAAAACAACCCTATTAAAATATTCAATGCAAGGACAGAAGGATACCTCGAGTGAATAAAAGAAAAGGATAGAGAGGCTTAAGTTAATTCTGATATTGATGACAAATCTGCGGCTAAATACCTTTCGTATAAAGCAAAAATTAAGGTCACCGTTTGGATAGAACGGCATGATGGACTGCCTTTAGTTTCCAGCAAGTACATCCCCATAAGAAATATACAGAAGAAAATAACGTTTGAGTAAACAAATAAGAAGGAAAGAGCTCTGTGAATGCTGATACTAGATGACAAATCTGTGGATGAATACCTTACGTTTAAAAGAAAAATGAAGGAAATAGGCCGGGTTGATTGGTGTGACCGACTGACTTTAGTTTTCGTAGATTCTTTTAATATATAAGATTCTCCGGTAAATATAAAATTTTATTAGAAAGAAGGAGATGGACAGGAGATAAGGGATAAAAGGAGTACTAATTCAAGGCTTGAATAAATAAATAAGTACCGGGCAACGCCGGTTTTTCAGCTAGTGTGTAATAAAAGAACAGTGATTTGACACGGGACACTAGTCGATGCATAGAGCACATACACAACATGAAGCGGCGATTCACATAATACTGACGACGATCACAGTTGAGTGATGACGGAGAGCCTGTAGAAGGGTTGGCAGGTAGCCGTGGGGTAGACAGGTGATGGTGCAGGGGGTAGGTGGGGAGGCTGCAAGGGCTAGCTTTTTCACCATTGTGAAGTAATGTACACCGACAAAATATTGACTAGTAATGCAAGCTATCGCCAGACATCGCTGCGAACCAGTCTTTATAATTCTTTGATACAGGTACACTCTGTTTCTCTCTCTCTCTTTCTCTCTCTCATTGTCTATTACCGTAATTATTCTTATTAATGTTTTACTGTTTTTACACTTTATATTCTCACTCATTAAAATACTTTATATTGATTAATATTAATGTGCGTGACCACTACATGTTAAATTGTGAAGTGTAAGTGCTGCTTTTAAGTACTAGGCAACGGGTCATAAGAATTTCAAAAATAAATAACTTAACCTTAACAGAACGAACGAAAGTCTTAACTCTTTCATTTTCAGCGTTGTTCCTAGTCAACAACGTATTAAGACCTGATTTTCAGCGCATTACGAATATCGACAAGTCGCATTGTTGTCGATGAACAAAATACTTGTAGTATGACTTTTGCCGCCTGGTGGAGCATATATTAACACCAAAGGCATTACTCTGTGTGACTTGTAAGGCGCCGCGGTGGAGTAGCCGAGCGGTCTGAGGCGCCTCGCTGCAGAGCGCGCGGTTGCTCGCCGTCGGAGGTTCGAGTCCTCCCTGGTGCATGTGTGTGTGTGTGTGTGTGTGTGTGTGTGTGTGTGTATGTGTGTGTATGTGTGTGTGTGTGTGTGTGTGTGTGTGTTGTCCTTACGTTAGTTTACCTTAATTTAAGTAGTTTGTAAGCTACGGACTGATGACCACGCAGTTTTGTCCGATAGATTTACAAACATTGCATTTGAACTTTTAAGGCCTCGTTACGTTGCCGTCTTTAGATGGCTGTCCGCGTGAATTGTAGATAATGGAAGCATTATTGATCTGACAATATTAACAATCAATAAAATAACCTCTGAAGTAATAATATACTTAGATTCAAAATGAGTACCGTGACTTTATTCAGATGTCCGGTATCGACGGATTAATCATGGGCTCTGTAAAAAACAATACTGTCAAATCGTGCTGTAATAAAATGTCAGAGAAATAACAATTTCTCTTTTAAAACCCACCGTTCATTACAAGCACCACATCATAAAGAAAACCTTTTAAAGACGTATTTATTCACCAACACTTTTGTTCATTGGTCATAGTGAAGAATACAATATCTAAACAATCATGGTTCAATATGGTCATTCTGAGTTAAAACAAAATTGACTAAACTAATTGTTCAACACTCATTATGGTACCTGATGGTGATATGGACATGACATTTGAGCATCACACATTTCCCGATATCAAGAAAAACGACCTTATATACATGAAACTACATTAACATTTGAAATTATCGAAATTTACAGTCAACGTTTATCTCAATGTATAGTTAATTTGCCGATAAAATTTGAAATAGTACTTGATATGTCACTTTATATAGGTCGTCGTTGTTGTAGTCTTCAGTCCATAGACTGCTTTCTCTCCACCCTACACTATCCTGAGCAAGCCTCTTCATCTCCTCATAAGACCTGCAACCTATATCCATTTTAATCTGCTTACTGTATTCATCTGTTGGTCTGCATCTGTAAATTTTTCCCCACGCTCTTCCCTCCAATGATAAATTTATGATTCCCTGATGTATAACAATAAGAATGTGTCCTACCAATCGATCCCTTCTCTTAGTCAAGGTAAGCCAAAAACTCATATTCTCCCAATTCTGTCCAGTACCTCTGCATCAGTTAAGCGATATACTCACCTAATCTTCAGCATTCCTCTGCAGCAGACATTTCAAAAACATTTTCCTGTCTGAAATGTTGATCGTCCATGTTTCACTTCCGTACCAGGCAACACGCCATATAAATGGCTCCAGAAAGGACTTCCTTACACTTTAATATTCGATGTTAGGAAATTTCTCTTTTTCGAAAACGCTTTTCTTCCCATTGCCATTCTGCATTTTATACCCTCTGTACTGCGATCATTATATGTTATTTTACTGCCCAAGCAACAAAATTCGTCTACCACCTTTATTGTTTCGTTACCTAATCTAATTCCTTCAGCATCGTCTGATTTTCTAAGACTGGATTCCATTACTTTTTTTTTTTTTTTTTGCTCCTCTTAATGTTCATCTTATACGATTCTTTCAACACACTGTCCAAACCATTCAGTTGCTCTTCTAGCTCCTATGCTGTCTCTGAAAGAATTACAATGCCATCAGTAAAACGCAATATTTTTATTTCTTCTCCCTGAACTCTAATTCCTCCTCCAAATTTCTCTTTACTTTCCTTCACAGCTTGCGCATTGCACAAATTGAATAACATTGGAGAAAGGCTACAAACTTGTCTTTCTCCCTTCTCAACTACTGCGTCCCTTTCATGCCCCTCAACTCTAATAACATCTGCGTAGTTAGTGTACAAGTTCTAAATAATTTTCCGTTTTCTATATTTTACTCCTGCTGACTTCAGAATTTGAAAGAGTGTGTTCCAATCAACAATGTGAAGAGCTTTCTCCTAATCTACAGAAGCTAGAAATGAAGGTTTGCCTTTCCTTAATCTATCTACTAAGATAACTAGTAAGGTGTGTATTTCCTCCCTTGTTCTTATATTTCTTCTAAATCCGAACTGATCTTCCCCGAGGCCAGAATCTATCAACCTTTCCAGCCTTCTGTAAATAATTAGCGTTGAAATTTTGCAACCTTGACTTATTAAACTGATCGTTCTGTAATTTTCACAGCTGTCTTTGCCTGCTTTCTCTGGAATGAGTATTATTAAATATTTCTTAAAGTTTGATGGTATTTCTCTTACATCTGACGCACCAGGTGAAATAGTTTTGTCATGGCTGGTTCTCCCAGAGACTTCAGTAGCTCTGAGGGAATGCCATCTATTCCAGGGGTCTTGTTTCGCCTTAGGTCTTTCAGTGCTTTGTGAAATTCATCTCTCAGTATAGCATTTCCTATTTCATCTTCATCTACTTCCTCCTCCCTTCCTACAATGTTGTCTGTAAGTTAATTTCCTTTGTACAGCCTCTCTATAAACTCTTTCCAACTTTCAGCTTTTCCTTCTCTACTTAGAAGTGGTTCTTGACATTCATAAAACTATTTTTCTTGTCTCCAAATGTCTCTTTTATTTTACTGGAGGCGGTATCTATTTTTTCCATAGTCATTCATTCTTCTACAGGCTTGGATTTGGCTTCTGGGCATTCCTGCTTAACCATTCTGCACTTCCTGTCAATCACATTTCTTAGTCGTCTGTACTCCATATTTACTTGCTTCATTTACTGCTTTGTTATATTTTCTCCTTTAGTAAATTAAAATTAGTATTTCCTGTGATGTATAAGGGTTTTCTGTGGATCATGCATTTTACGTATTTGGTACTCTGCTGTCTTGACTATTTCATCTGTCAAAGCTACTCAGTCCTCTTCTACTATTTAATTTCCTCCCGTTTCTGTCAATTGTTGCTTTCTTCAGTTACTTCAATTTCAGTCTGCATTCCATAACAAATAATATGTGTCATGCTGTGACGCTGGATATGTCTTACAGTTTAAAACCTGGTTCCGTAATCTATGTCTTACCATTATAAAATCTATCCGGTATCTTACGGTGTTTCCTGGTCTCTTCCACGTATACAACCTTCTTTCATGAATCTTGAACCATTACATTATATTCCGTACAAAATTCTATCAGGTGGCTCCCTCTTTCATACCTTCTTCCCAGTCCATATACACCTACTATTTTTCCTTCCCTTCCTTTTATTACTACCGAATTCCAGTTCCCCACCACAGTTAAGTTCTTCTCCACCTTAACTGTAAGTCATGTAATTAAAATCACAAGATATAACATTAATCTAAAATTATTGTGGCCCAATATTTAAGTTAGATACCTAGTATCCAAAGTAGGCAAATGAATTATGTATTCAATTATAGCTAACAATTATAACAAATGCTATAATTTTCTGTAGTATGTAGGTGAGCTATTTAAAGTCATGAGAACAGAGGAGAAGATCTAATAACATCGCTACACCTTTTGACAGATGTAAATGCAACTGCTTTGTAGCTCAGTCTATCAAATGTGCAATATCCATTATATCATCATATTTTGTACATTCCAGTTAGCTACGGTTTGTTACTATGGATCCGTAAGTAGGCCGCGTGGAATGTCTAAATGGTGTAAGGTCTCATGCTACGGACTGGGCGGCCGTTCCTTCCGGATGATGAGTCCTCCTTCTTGCATGTGTGTGTGTGTGTGTGTGTGTGTGTTGCTCTTAGTGTAAGAATGATTACCATACCAGTTTGGGTTTGGTTGTTTTGTTGCGAAAGGGAGACTAAATTGCTAAGGTTATCAGTCCCCCGATAGGGAGGGGAAAGAGTGAGGATAAGAAAAGAGGGAAGGGGGAAGGGAAATGCAGTACGGGAAGTAAAGAAGGAAGGAAGACTGCATTAGCTCGGGGCCCCGTGCTTACCACGCACGTACTCACGAAAGAACCGTGAGGCTCCTGGGCGTGTGGCCGGGGGGGGGGGGGGGGCAGTTTGATTCCGTTAGGTTTACAAACAATTGAATATTTTTTTATCCATAACTAGACCTTAGTAAATACAAGTTTCCTGATATAACAACAGTTTTGCCTAAAACATTGCATTTTTTCTCAATCTATACATTAGGTCACATAATTCAAATCCGGTGACTAAACATCGACTTGCCTACAAAAGAACGGATAACTTGCCGTTTAAAGTTTTCACCACCCACCTACCACCAAACACCCACTTGCACCTACAGGCACCCAGCCACCCTAATGCGCAATGCATAACTGAAGGCTACTCCGAGAAATAGACCCCACTGGTCTGTAGTGAATAGTTTTTCCTAAAATATATAGACACAACTCCGTTTATATAATCATATATCAGTATGCATCCTACAGAAATATGTGAAGCATTCAGTGATATAATTTTGCAGATAAATTCAGAGATGTATGCGCATTTTGTCAGCAAAACATATGGAAGGAAGGCAGGTGAAAGAAACTTCGATTCTGCAACCTTAAAAGTACCGGAGGGAGGGGGATGCGGTGGACGGGTGGTGTATCACGCCCATATACTAAACGTAATCTAGCTAGGAACACTATACGAAGGTTATGCAGAAAGTAATTCACCACATTTTTTTCTACAACAATTATTTATTGCACACAAGGACACTTGGACATGCTAAATAACGATGTTTCGTTTACACACGCTACTATTCGACGTAATCTCCACCCCGTTGTATCGTCTTCCACCAGCGAGAAACAACGGCCATGGTGCAATTTCTTCATGTATGAATCACATCCTCATCGTCCTCAAACTTCCTTGAATTGAATCTTTTAGTGGTACGAACAAGTAGAAGTCCGACAGAGTCAGGGGCAGGACTACAACAAGTAGGGTGAGACAGCCGCGATAAGTCATGCACGGTTATAAAAGAGCGCCTACCTGGCAGACAACCAGACATACTCCGCACCAGTGCAGGCAACCGAACGGCAGGCGTTTCCATCAAAGAGATCACGACCCAGGCAATCAACTGCGAGTGATCGACCGCCAGTCAAAAACATTACCTAGAGAACTATATTTTACAGATACCGCAGACAGACTACAAGGAGATCAACATTCATGCCATGGCTAGTAGTCATTCCTCGTCAGGTGACTCTACTGTCGCCCGTTCAGCTTCATATCGATAGGTGGTGATAATTTCCTGACTCATCAGTGTATTTTCGGTTCTAGACCCTACTTACACATTGATTAATCTTTAAAAAATACGTTGTTGCGTTAAATTAACAATGATTAGAGAATTTCGTATATTTTGAAATTACTTTAGAGCAACCATAAGGTATCCTTTTTTTCCCTAATACGTGGTACGAAACATACGTTGGTAAAGGACATCAATACAAACATTATTAATCCAAACTGAATGCTCTCGTGACAGGTTTTAATGTACTTAAGAGTCGCCATGAATTTAATTTCAACGCGGTCACTAATATTTCGAAGTACGATGTGAACATTCTGACACAATGAGGTACACTTGTGGTAAGATGTCAGTTCAAATGTCTGACGGGCCAACAAGAGGTATGTTTATCGAAATTCTCAGATGGAACCTTTCAAAGGTTCGAAGCACAATTCTTTCCAAATTCTCCTGGAATCAACGATTGCGCTCCAACTCTAAACAGCCCACAGCAGATGGGAGGTTCATACCTTCTCTACCTTTGAACAGTCCAGAGGAATCTTGCTATTGTCGCTGTCAGCTAACGACAGATCAAAAGCGAAGCCGTTTCCTGCAACCACATTGAAAACAACCACAGAACATACACCTCCTTACCTACACACTATTGTGGAGGGCATGTTCCACGATTCTCCTCCTCTTAGCACATAAGATTTATTAACGTATCATCCGTGCGTAAACAGCGTGATAAATGGTTTCATGACTCTTTATGATCGCACTACTTTTGTCGTGGTGGCCTCTATGTGGCCTATATTAAATTACTAGGACATTCACTGAATACAGTGTCTTGGAAATTTTTGAAAGGACTATCGTTATTGTTCGTCATGTACACGGAATAATCTAGCCGACTTAAAGAAATAGTGTTTGAGCCACTCAAATCCTTGTTGTCAATAGAGGCACAGCTCTGAAAAATGTTCAGATGTTTGTAAATCTGAGAGACTTAACTTCTGAGGCTATCTGTCCCTAGGCTAACAAACTATTAAAACGAACTCAAAGTAACCTAAAGACAACACGCACACTCAAGCCCGAGGGAGGTCTCGATCCTCCGACCGGGAGCAACGGCGCACTCCACAGCAAGGAGCCTTAAAACGCTCGGCCATTCCGGCGCGTCACACAGCACTGAAAATCGAAAACAACTCTGAATATTCTGTAGAGATAGTGATGTTTTACTGTAATACAGTACATTCATCCAGTGGCTAGGTTGCAGAATAAAGATCTGAGGCACGAAACTTGTATAATAATCTGAATTACATCTGTTTTGTGAATGTGAAAAAATTTTATGCGAGAATTGGTTAAATCACGCGATTATTCAGATTATTTGACAACTTGGGACTGTGACATTTAAATGTTTCGTGGTTAAGATATTTGTTCTGAAACTGAGCCAGTAGATTAATTTACCGTAACATCTCTATACTTATGTTTGGAGTAATGTTGATTTTCAGTATGGTACCTTTATTAACAAACAGCATTAGACTGCAGTATAAAAGTCCGAATAGCTCACATGTTAGTTATTAACATGAGACACTACATGAAGTGTACGTGAGGAAATATCTTTATTTGTAAATTTTGTAACTGCTGATGTTTTTGTTCTATAACTTAACTGATATTAAGTAGTTTCAGAATTATTTTTGGGGAAGTTACTAGATGTCAGTTTAAATACTTTAGCAGCCATATCCGTCGATAATGGTAATGCAAGTTAAATAAATCAAGAAGTAAGGGCGACTGTGACTTACGCGCTTATTGTTACACCGGTATGGTGACTGGATATAGTTGGCGGCGTATCCCTCCTCAGTGTTGACGATTACTGGGGACTGTCTGTGCCGAGGTGTTGGCGGTGCCCCTCCTGTTCTATGGTATGGCTATTAATACGTTGCGAGGGACCATGTCGTAAACATCCAAGCGCAGCTGAAAATTGACTTCTTGCCTCATGACTACAGATAGCTCATTTCTGACGTCAGAATCGGACCCTGTCATACCTGCACTATTCAGTTTGGCAAGAGGGAAAGATAGAGAAAGAGAGAGAGGGAGAGAGAGAGAGCCTACGCAGTGTATCGTTTCGGTAGTATCTGTATTTGGTTATAAACATGGAATGTCACATCAGTTCCTACATTTACTTGATCATACCGCGCACGGAAGTATGCGGTATTAATATGTTCGTAAGCGGCGCTTGTGAATTCGCGATTTCTCAGGGACCCATATCTCTGATTCTATTGATCAGAGTTAGTTAAGGGCTAAAGTGTTCTGGGTACCACTTGGCCCAGTGATCATTTTTAAGTACCGGGTGATAAAAAAAGTTAGTATAAATTTGAAACTTAATAAATCACGGAATAATGAAAAATAGGGAGGTAAAAATTGACACACATGTTTCGAATGACATGGGGTTTTATTAGAATAATAATAATAATAATAAAAGATAGAAAGAAAGAAAGTTCAATAAATTTCCGGTAGATGGCACTTCATCTGATCAGAAATTCAATAATTAGCATAACAAATTAAGACAAAGCAAAGATGATGTTCTTTACAGGAAATGCTCAATATGTTCACCATCATTCCTCAACAATAGCTGTAGTCGAGGAATAATGTTTTGAACAGCACTGTAAAGCATGTCCAGAGTTATGGTGAGGCACTGGCGTCGTATGTTGTCTTTCAGCATCCCTACAGATGTCGGTCGATCACGATGCACTTGCGCACGGACTGAGGTTTGAGAACTTGGAAGGCCAAGCATGACGAAAGTGGCGGCTGAGCACACGATCATCACCAAACGACGCGCGCAAGAGATGTTTCACGCGTCTAGAAATACTTAGATTTTGTTTGTTTGTTTGTTTGTTTTTGGTTCTTATAAAACCCCATGTCATTCCAAGCATGTGTGTCAATTTTTACCTCTCTATCTATATTATTGCGTGAATTATAAAGTTTTCAAATTTATACTGACTTTTTGATCACCCAGTATATTAGAAGAATGGCAATACCGTAGCTGTGCTGCAGTAGAGTGTCAGAATCTTAAATATTGCTCACTTTCTGTAGCCTATCGACAATGAGCAAATAGATTGAGTTTTGGACATAACGTGTGGTCTGTGGTGAGATTTATACTAAGAAGCATGATTTTTGGGTACTAAAATAACGTATTCTGGGGATGGACATTTCGATGTTTTCTGTTCATTACAAACTGTCGAAATTTTCACCATATGTCCACAACATGATATTCTCAAAATACATTACCGGTATACAAAGGTTCAAAATGATCTTACTTTTGAACAAAATAACCAAAACTGATTTTAGATGTTTTTTCATCGTGAATTGCAAATAAGTAAATAACTAATCATGGAAATTGTTCAAATATTTGCAGTACGTCGAGTAGATATTTTTTCTAGAAACAGCACATTCTTCCGTTTTCATATATCATCCTCCGTTATCAAGATACAAAACAGAAACCGTGATATTTCACTAGCGAGACTGCGTATTGTGCTGAAAAATAGCGTTAAGGCCGCTCTGAAGCCATCCGATTAGAAAAAAAATGGAGTCATCGAAAAAACATTGATTTTTGTACATCTAGAAAGCTGATATCTTCACTCGATGAAGGGGTAATTTTATTTCCTTTTTTCATTACAGTTAATGTGCAGGATCTAATTTAGTCTAGTACTGCAACAAATTTTAAAGCGTTTGCAAATGTAAAACACATTGCGTAGACTTTTCAAATGGTTGACTTTAGGTGACAAATAGCGGTTAGTGAAATGTGGATGGCATACCAAAATTTTATTTCAAGCTGAGAACTGAATGGTAGCGTTTTTGAGCACGAGATGTCCGTCCGTGCACGATAGCAGGCGATAGCAACATGTCCAAAAACGCGATTTTTAAAGAGTCGTATCTTGAGCAACAGCAAATGACTCAAATGTTATCTCTACTTTGTTTAGATGTTAATCTAGAAAATTCGTTTACCGTTTTCTGTATCCGCGTTACACTAGAAAATCATAAATTGTGAGGATGGGCACACCTACAGTTTCAGTTCAGGACAAGCTTTTACTACATCTTCATAAGACGATGAGCCAGAAAGTCTTCAGAGTTTTTTTCCAAAATATTAACCGTTACCGAGAGGCGAAGCCCCATGATTACATACAAATGCACGTGTTATGCGGTTTGACGTGTAATTGTAATTTTAAACAGCCTAGGGAACGGACTAAGGCTTCTTGATTTTGAGGTCACGGAACTATGTGTATAGTCAGTATTTACTCACCAATAACATTTATAAAAGTAACAATTTGTCGTAAATTTCATCTGTAAGAAAATTCAGTTTTTACTAGTATTCGTCACATTGTGCCTCTGACAAAGATTTTTCATTTTTCACGCAAAGACCCGTAAATAGCCTAAATAAGTTCTGTTAAGGTGGTATATTGACATTCATAGAGGTTGCATAAAAGTTTTCCGTTTTCGTTGGTGAGCATGCCCGTAACTTATCACCGTAAATAGTGCCTATAAAAAAGTGTTTGTGATGAGCGGCCTCTCGCCGTCACATGTATGTATCCATGATAATTTGTTTCTTCAGAAAAAGGTGAACGTTTATACCTCTCCTGCAATCCACGAAAATTCGAATTACTGAAAAAAATCTTCAATGTCTCTGCCAGTGACAGATAATTTTTAATGTCTCCATTAAAACAGCTGAACTTTGATATCCCCCTTTTCTACTGGCGAATGTATTCTTATTAAGGATCTGGGTGTTAGATTTTTCTTCGAAATACGACTTGATACTCACATGACAAGCAGGACTATTGAACAGGCATATTGCAAACCGCACTTCGTATTTCGTGCCTTCTTTGATTGTAGCGTAGAACGTATGAATATTAGCTTTCAAGCGTCAGAAAACGAATTTCTTAAAACGCGTCATATTAGATACGATTTATTACTATGTAATAACCGGAAACACGTAATGATAATTTTAAAAGTTGTAGTCTGTTAGTGTTATTATAGTTTGTGTACCATGGAAGAATGTCGTTCTTATGTTAAGGTACAGCAGGATACTATCAAAGCTGAGTCTTTGTGATTCTATGTCGTAGCTAATTACATGTATAAATGTCACCAAAAGCGTTGGAGAGATAGCGTCACAACCAGCGGAGAGAGGGTGTAGGTGTATGCGGCACGCGTCTACCTCCTATTTTTTCCCTTTTTGTTTCATAAAACGTTTCTGGTTCTTTCTCGTTAGTTTAATAAAATATCCGATATTCTTTGTTATTTCTCTTTAAGAAGACTGATTAGTAAGGTGGTTAGGGTCACTGGCTGTAAAGGAGATGTAAATAACAGGTTTACGTCTACATTATCCCAGAAATCTTTTTCAATATTTGGTTTAATCCCATTTTATGGATGTTTTTATTAATTTGACACAATTATAATATCCAATATTCGATGTTATTTATTACAAACAAGAACGAACACTGTCCACGAGAGAATTTGAGTTTTTCGTGCTAGGGCACAGGAACCGATAAATTTCAAGACAGTACCCTACGTCGCTCACTTTTCCCACGGCGTTTACATACTGTCGCAGTTCAATAAAGTTATAGTAGATCAGTTTAATAGTACGAAGAAAATATGGTCATCGTGTGGTCACGGAAGTAGATTCAGTAAAGGAGGAACAGTGTTTAGCTGCGGTGGAGTAGCCGCGCGGTCTAAAGCGTCTCGCAGCGGAGCACGCGGTTGCTCGCCGTGGAGGTTCGAGTCCTCCCTGGAGCATGGGTGTGTGAGTTTGTCCTTAGGTTAGTTTACCTAGGTTTAAGTAGTTTGTAAGCTACGGACTGATGACCACGCATTTTTTAACAGTGTTTACGTGAAGTACCCAAAGCAAACATTATTAAAAGAAAAAAATGATCGAGCAGAGGCTTTACCCCGTGTGTGTGAACAAGATAAATGTGAAAGTTACTGGCAGATTAAAATTGTTTGCCGGAACCGGGACTCGAACCTGGGACCTTTACCTTTCGCGGGCAAGCGCTCTGCCAATGAGCTATCCCGAGACGACTGACGGTCCGTCCTCACCACTTCAATTCTGCCAGTACCTCGCCTCCTACTTTCCAAACTTCACAGAAGTTCTCCTGCGAACATTGCAGGACTTGCATTCGTGGAAGAAAGGATATGGTTGAGACACGGCTTAGCCATAGCCTAAGGCATGTTTTCAGAATGAAACTTTCACTCTATAGCGGAGTGTGCGCTGATATGAAACTTACTGGCAGGTTAAAATTGTGTGCCGGAACCTGGACTCGAACCTGGGACGTGTGTCGTGTCGGGATATTTAGTCGGTAGAGCGTTTGCCCGCGAAAGGCAAAGGTTCCAGATTCGAGTCCCGGTTCCGGCAGTAAGTTTCACATAAGCGCACACTCCGCTGCAGAGTGAAAGTTTCATTGAAGATAAATATGACAGGCAGAACCTATTATCTCCAAAGAAACGCCAAACTACATTTTTGAATATACGGAATATGTAAAACGTAAAAAAAAAAACAAGAGAGAGAGAGAGAGAGAGAGAGAGAGAGAGAGAGAGAGAGAGAGAGAGAGGGAGGGAGGGAGGGAAAGAGAGAGCAAGACAAATGGAGCTGGTGCAGATGAATCATTTCACCATTGATAGTTAGTTTTTGCTAAAAGTGATTCGTGGTACATGGGACTGCTTTCTGGTTTCAGATAACTGGCACCGCCTTTGTGTTTCCGACTATCACGAGCGGAGATATCGTGCAATTTTTTACATCGATCATTGTATTGAAAAAAATAAATAAATAAAAGATTGGTCTCTGCGGCAGCCCACGACGGGCTAGACAGGCACAACGTCTGGTACGCGCGACGTAGAACAACACCTACCGTGTGAGGGCGGCTTTACGGATGATCATATCGTTCACTACACTTGGAGCCACAGAGGTAGTCTAAGGGTTTGTTGCCCCACTTGCTAGTCACAATCTAAGTGGAACAAACCTCTACAGCGAGAGTGAGAGTGCGGTGGGAGGGCTGGAATGTGGATCAGGCAGCACCAGTGGAACAGAACAGGGCAGAGCCAAACAGGAAGGCGTCTGAGGGAAGCCGCGCTAGTGTGGGCCCCACCCACTGCCTGCGGCTGCCTTCAACGCTTCCCGATACCCGCAGCGCGGTTTAGGCCCCGCAGCTGCTGGTGGGGAGGGAGAAAGAGCGGGTGTGCCGAAATACCACCGCTTCACATGTTGCCGCCAACGAGCATTGCGGAAGTCTTACTCCACGAAGGTGAAGGCTTAGACTACTGTGGGAAATGTCGAGAATGGATTAATCTAACAAGGTACATTCGCAAAGTATTTCTCCGATAATTAAATAATATTAATGAAAATGAAAAGCTAAGGTTACTCAATAATTTCTGCAATAATTTTACTTTCTCCCGCTGTACGGAATGTTCATGGTATGCTGCTTGGTAAAAAAGAAATCGAAGTTCGCCGATATTTCGGCAGGAACACACCCTGCAATTCTGAAGGCAATACTGCAACGAGGAATCAGTGTGCAAAAGCCTTGAAAACTTTGGTCTTGAATGACAACAGGAAAGACAACACACACCGAGCAAGCAAGCACACATCGTAGTCACACGACCAAAGTTAGAAACTGTCAGAAATATCTATAGTATACATAAGTTTCTTACGGGTGAGGTGGCATTAATTTTCTCCCTGTGTTCTTTGACTAGCGAGAGACCAGGATTCCATGCAGAATTCAAGAAAAAACCTCCATCCCTATCCATAAGGTTATCCGCTAGTTTTCAGTTGAAATAAATTACTTTCTTTAAATTTTCATGTGGTAAGCAGAATACTATGAACTCAAAAAATACGTTTTTAATGTTGAATAGACTAAAATTAAGTTCAGTTAATACTTTCAATGAAAAGCCATCAGGATATTTATGTATTAAATGCTTGTGAAATTAATGGGACGTTAAGTTATGAAAGCATTGTTAGCTACTCTGATGAAACTTAATTTTAAAACAAGAATTTAGTTGGTGCTTCTACTAGGTACAGATTTGATCACTGACAGTAAACATTGCTTCGCAAGTTCGATGGTTATTAGGTGAAAGAACATTTTTAAATACATCGCAAGAAACTTTTTATTTTATATTTTGTGTTTTGAAAATCCGTTTGGAGATCGATATGTTACAACCAACTCCTCTACAATCCTTTCATCTTAATTACAGATATGACGATGGCAGATGCCGAATCGACGTCATAAATAAACATAATTTTAGTGACCTAGACGGTTTTATTCGTATTGACAAAAAATAATGTACAGGAAAAGGGGGCATGCGGGCGTGGTCTGTGATATGGGAGTGAGGAGATGGGGAGAGGACTTTCTTAGCAAAATGCCTGTGGGAGAAGAGATGGACACGAAAATGTGGAGGAGGTAGTGCACGGGGATATGAGGAGGATGAGAAATGGACAAAGAGCAGCGAGGGGAGGACAAGAAGGAAGAGACATGAGTTAGAAGACGACTGGGACGGACACCTGATTCCCATACTTATTTAGCAACTGCGAACTGCTGAATTTGCTGTTACGGTATAAAATGACAACATTTAGCAAAATGAGTGGCGTATTACAACCTCTGACAATTGAGTTCGGTGAATGAGATATGAACGGTTGACCGGGCAGCAGGCGAATCACAACGCTGTACCAGCTTAGCGGCCGGTGTAGACAACCTGCACCCAACATCGTTCATTTGAGCAACACGTGTGTTCCGTGTAGGACCTATTGAACGAAGTGCGTGTGAACTTAGAACAGGAGTCACAAGTAAGGGAAGAGGAAAACGATGTGGTCTTGTGCAACGTCACTTTGACGATCAGAAGCAGGCACGATTGGAAGCTTCACAGGATTTTGTCGAAACGGCAGATGCGACACCGAATTTCTTGAAGCGTACTGTCAACGATGATAAAAGTTGGTGTTTCCGGGTACGACCCTGAAACCAAACAGCAAAGCACTGAATGGCGTTCTCCGACATCATGTCGTAGGAAAAAGATCCGAGCCGTAAAATCATAGAGAAAGACGGTGCTCATCACTTTTATCAATAAAGCATTATCCACGAGGAATTTCCACTTGAGGGAATGACGTTGAAAGCTGCAAGGTTTGTTGAAATTTTTACCCTTTTCATGCAGCGTCTTCGCAGGGTAAGACGACAATACGCACAACATGCTTCCTGGTTTTCTTGTTCGCAAAAACGCTCGCCCACACACAGCCAATATCGTCAAGCATTTTTTGACGAAAAAGGGGTTGTGCAACCTGAATGTGAACCATACTCAACGGATCTCTATCCTCCAGACTTCTTCGTTTTCCCTCGACTCAAACTCGCTTTTAAACGAAAGAGATTTGGCGATATTCCTGACATCCAACGAAACGTGACAAGGATTTTGAACACCATTCCAAAGGAAGATTTCCTGCAAATTTTCCGGGAGTTGTAATGTCGAGATCAGCGTTATGGGAGGTGACTATTTCGAAGGACAGTAAAGTAATTGTAGTTCATAGTGCATGAATGAAACTTATCACCCTGCAGCGGAGTGTGTGCTGATATGAAACTTCCTGGCAGATTAAAACTGTGTGCCGGAACCGGGACTCGAATCTGGGACCTTCATATTCGTTAGATAATTAAAACTATACAGTCTAGATCGCAAGAAGCAAGGCTTTTTATTGACAACCGGTTTCGGTCCTACAGGACCATCATGAGGCCTTATTAAAAAGATTACAGTCTACATCGCAAGATGCAGAGCTTTTTATTGGCAACCGGTTGTGGTCCTACAGGACCATCATCAAGCCTTTGGCAGTGCCAAAGGCTTCATGCTGGTCATGTAGGACTGAAACCGGTTGCCAATAAAAAGCTCAGCAACTTCCTATCTAGACTGTAATGTTTTAATTATCTAATATTGTAAGATCGCTGTCACAAAAATGCTTTAAACATTACATGTTCGTTAATTAAAAGACTTACACCGAATTTTGTGAGAGGCTATATTTTCGCATCGTGAAATGAGGCATTTTAGTCGTTGTCTGTGTGCTCTGAAAGATAACTTGTTGTACAGTATGTAAACGTCTCTCACACACACAAACACACACACACACATTAACAGCGTTTATTGTTTCCTGAAAATTATACGTCAGGTAATGTAACGCAGGCGTACCTTTAGAGAACAGAACCACGAAAGTGAAATGTGTATCTGCTGTTAACAATAGGAGCTATTTTTAGAAGCTGACAATGCCGGCTGACGCTGCGCGAATCGAGAAGAGGAGTGTGTTCTGCTGCTGCCGCGGCCCAGGCTGCAGTCAGGCTCGCTACAGGTTTATGAGAGAAACTGGCAGCAGGTCCCGACTTTGGCCGAGGTGCACTCATTCCGTTCCCATCTTGGTGCTTCTCCTTTCTCTCCCTCTGTCCATCACATTCTGCCTCCACGCTTTCTATTTCATTTTTCGGTTTCATACAGCTCAATCTTATCTCCTAAACAACGAATTCTGCAATAATAAAAATTTCAGGAATGCACGAATGAATGATCTGATGGTGCCAGTTTAATCTTGATTTGAATTGATTTGATTTTCTCAGGGAAGCCAAAACAGTCTTGGTCCAACCCGCCACTGCCCGCACCGAAACTAAGTTTGTTGTGCGGTATCGCTCCCTGTATATCTAGTAAAGCCAACCAATGCCCTTGAACAGTGCAAGGAGTCCCTTTAGCAGTTCTTTATTAGACACAATTTGTTCGAGTCTGGTTGTCCCAAATGTTCTTTGCCTTTTACTCTCCAATGCAATGCATTCGAAGATTAGATGTGATGTAGTTTCATCACCGTCATCACAGATCCTACATTTAGGGTCCTTTTCTGTTATTCCCATTGTATGTAGGTGTTTTTTGAAATTCCCATGGCCTGTCAGCAATACAACCATGAGTCTAATCTCTCTCCTGTTCAGGCCCAGGATTGCAGAGCTTCTTTTAAAACATGGCTTTGGCATCATTACCTTGCCATCTTTTTGTTGATAGACTTTGGTCCAATGTTGTACGTGCTGTCTTCTGATCCAGTTACGTAGCTCCAATTTGATCATTGCCTTGGTGTTTGTCAGGACAGGTTCCGGTCCAATAAATGGAGTCTCTGCCCCCATCCTGGCTAATCTGTTGGCATGTTCGTTGCCACTGATCCCCGTGTGGTCAGGGACCCGCAATAGGTTTACTCTATTGCTTTCCCCTAGCTCCACCAGAACCCTGTGACATTCTGCAACAATTTTAGACCTTGTTGCAGGAGCTGCCAGTGATCTCACGGCTGCCTGGCTGTCTGAATAGATATAGATGCTACGGTCTTTGTTGCACCTAAGTAAATTCTCCTCCACACACGCCCTGATGGCAGTGATTTCGACCTGGAATACTGAGGCCAGTTTCCCTAGAGAGATGACGCCCTCCAGTCTTGGCTGCACCCCTTATAGCCCATCCCCAGTTTAATCTTACGAAACCTGTCATATGAATGAAAATAGTCAGCATCTCGGCTGTATTTCATAATAATTTTTTCCAAAACTTACAGTGGAATATTAGGGAACTGCCTGCAAAAGTGTTACGAATAGAGTTGGTAGTAAAGGTGTAAAACATTACAACCCCAAGCGTGATCGGGCTGTTTTACATATGGCGACTAGACGTCCCGCTTTGACCGGCACAGATACTGTTGTTGCAGTTCTGACCCCTGGCCCCCTCGGGCCCTACTGTGCTACAAACGTACATCGAAATTCAAATGTTTGTTAAGCTTAAGGGACTTAACTTCGGGGGTCATCAATCCCTAAACTTACAAACTACTTATAAACTACGTTATACTAAAGACGACACAAACATCCATGCTCTAGGGGGGATTCGAACCCCCGACCGTAGTGGCCGTGCAGACTAGGGCTGGCGCGCCGCAGAGCGCTCGGCCACTGCGGCCGGCCATACATCGAAGAACGAGTACATAGTTCATAGTTCAGGAGATATGACGTAATAAAGAATGGCATTCATCCCACATGTGGTTTCAATTTATTACGTCTTTGACACAAAGCTAAGAGAGGTTAGTGCTGGTACCGATGCATACAAGCATTCGTTCTTCCCTCGTTCTATATGGGAGTAGAACAGGAAAGCGAATAACTAATAGTGATTTAAGGTACTCTCCGCCACGCACCGTTGGGTGGACTGCGGAGTGCGTGTTTAGATGTACCAATCACTATTCGCGACACATTTGACAGACAGTTTCATACTTTTACATTAAAGATAACTGACAAATTATGATATTGTAGAGCACGTTTGGTCGCCCCCGGTGGATGAGTGGTCTGCGGCAAACCAGTCACAGTCTGCACGGCCACTACGGTCGGGGTAGAACTCCCCCCCCCCCTCGTGGGCATGGATGTTTGTGTCGTCTTTAGTATAAGATCATAAGTACCTTGTAAGTTTAGCGACAGATGACCACGCAGTTAAGACCCTTAAGCTTGACAAAGATTTGACATTTGAACATTTTGAAGAACACGTTTTCATGAGAGGTGGGGTTGCAAGGACTGAGTAGTGTGAAAGCGAAGCTAGAGGCTGAAATTCATTATAGATACTGAACTGGATAGGAAGCGGGGAAGCTGGCGATGAGCTGACAAGCAGGCCACATAGGTCTTTTTTTTATTTTATTTTTTTCTTATGGTACGTGAATTTTTGAAGTTTTGCAAGCACATGTAAGTATCAATAATTAAGAGAACTGTAGAGCATCGTTCTGGCCCCACAACCATACAGTCGCTGGTTCGAATCATGCCGTATCGGATATTTATTCTGTTTTATTACGGAGATGACTTAACAAAAACAGAATCATTGTTATTCACAAACTGAACAATCGGAGACAACCGTCGTCCGCGAATAGTGAAGCCAATACTGTAAAAAATTTACTTACGCTTTTTTTATTGAAACCATCATTATTAACAACCTTTTACAAAATATAGAAAATTACGAATAAACAAAAATACCTACATTTTTTGAACAAATTACCGTTAGATATTAAAATTCGAACACTACGAAAAACAAATTCGTCACTGCGGGATTCGAACCACCGACGCTACAGTTGTAAAGCCTGAACGCTACCACCACACCTTCACCTACCGTTACTTAAAAATGTTTTAATTATTGTACTTACATGTACTTGGAAAATTGGAGTAGATTTTCTCGAGAGCCGGCCGCGGTGGCCGAGGAGACTGAGGCGCTTCAGTGAAGGTCTGCACGGTCACTACGGTCGGGGGTTCGAATCCCCCCTCGGGCACGGATATTTGTTCCGTCCTAGTTCGTATGTAGTTCATAAGTAGTTTGTAAGTTTAGGAACTGATGACCCCGTAGTTAAGTCCCATACACTATGCAAACATTTGAACATTTGAACATTTTCTCGAGAATTGTGTCGAATAGCTTTGGTTGATTATTAATTGAATTGTGAACTTCACGTAGCATAAATATAAAAACTTCTAAAATCCAATACTAACGTGGTCTCGTTGTGAGTAGTAAGGATGAGACAGGTTAACATAAGGGTGCGGCAGATACGGCGGGTACCCCGGCTAGTTCGCTATGACGGAGAGTGGGAGTGATGTCTTGTTTGCACCTGGAGAGGTCGTGAATGTGGCGCAGACACCTGTTGTGCACAAACGGCCTGACGATAAATCGATTGACCGTGGATTCCCCCTCATAAATATGCACCACTTCCGTCGCTGTGAGGAAAGTTACGGCACGCTATGAGGGTGTATTGATAAACAGAAATACTAGTTTTGCTATTCGGATTCGTCTTGAAGGGAGTCAAGGCCTACTCAGAACAAATAAACATTTGACGGAGATATTGTAGATGCAATAACTTTAGGAAATTAGCATACATTTTCTCTATGGGCCATATCCAATAATTTTCATTGTTAATATCATTATGTTTTTTTTTGCAAACAACCACGACCGGTTATAATTTTTATTTAGATTACCGGTTTCGGCAGACTAAATCGTTACCTTCGGATCTTTCTTTTCATTCACCACATAACAAATATAATGAAATTAAAGCAAGCTCCGAAGATGACTGTTTAGTCCGCCGAAACCGGTAATCTAAGTAAAAATTATAACCCATCTTGGCTGTTTACTTAATAAATTGATTGCACGTATGCCCCCCTCCAAGTATGACAAACTTTTATATTTATTATAATCATCCCAGTCTTTATTGTTAATGTAATTACGTTCATCTAAGTCTTTATTGTTTAACTTACGATTAGTGAAATGAACCTTAGCGGTAACCCATTCACTTTTTTATTTTTGTACTCTGAACTAAGTTTTGACAGTCACGGGGTGAAAAACAAGGCGAAACTCTCTCACACAGTTCAGACAACACCGTCTGCTTTGGGTTGACAGCGTCTTTGTCGATTACAGATGTCACCAAACCACCTTCAAATTATTAACTGGTTCACTCCAATTCAAAGAAGTATCGACAGCAATTGTCAGTTTTATACCAAATAAATTATTAAAAGAAGGAGGTGATTCTCCTTGGTACACAAAACAGGTCAGGACACCGTTACAAAAATAACGTAAAAGGCATGCTAAATTTAAACGAACACAAAATCCCCAGGATTGGCAATTCTACACAGAAGCTCGTAATTTATCAAGGACTTCACAGCAAGATGCCTACAATACTTTTCACAACGAAACTCTTTCCCGAAATCTGACTGAAAAACCAAAGAGATTTAGGTCATATGTTAAATATGCTAGGGGCAAAACACAGACAATATCATCACTACGTGATAGTAATGGCGATCCTGCCGACAATACCGCTACTAAAGCAGAGTTATTAACCACAGCTGTTCGAAACTCATCCAAAAAAGAAGATGAAACCAATATTCCAGATTTCGAATTGCAAGCAGAGGCCATAATGTGTGACCTTGAGCCCCGGCGGAGCGGCCGAGCGCATTGAGGCACTATGCTATGATGCGTGAGGCCCTTCCCCGTTGGGGGATTGGATTCCCGCCTTCCCCCCTCGGGCATGGATGTTTGTGCCGTCTTCAGTATAAGCTAGTTCATAAGTAGTTTGTAAGTTTAGGGACTGATGACCCCGCAGTTAAGTCCCTTATCCCTTAAGGTTAACAAACATTGGAAGCTTTTTTTCTTTTTTTTTTATGTAACTTTGAAGTAATATCCTCGGAGTAGTGAAGCAACTAAAATCGCTTGGCAAGAACAAGTCTTCTGGTCCGGACTGTATACCCACTAGATTTCTACCCGATTGTGATGAAGCGATAGCTCCTTACTAAACAGCCATATACAACCGCTCGATCAAAGAAGTATTTGTATCAAAAGACTGGAAAGTTGCACAGATCACACCTATATTCAAGAAAGGCAGAAGGAGTAACCCACTAAACTACAAGCCTATTTCATTCACGTTAATTTGCAACAGGGTTTGAAAAATATCCCGTAAGGTCAACACGGATTTAGAAAAAAATTTTCAGGCGAAACACAACGAGCTCTTTACTTGCACGAAGTGATGAGTGCTGTCGACAAGGGTTCTCAAATTGATTCAGCATTTATTGATTTCAAAAAGGCTTTTGACACCGTATCTCACAAACGGATTTTAATCAAATTGCATTGTTATGGTATATAGTCCCAAATTTGCGACTGGATAGCGGATTTCCTGTCATAGAGGACACAGTTTGTAGTAATTGATGGTAAGGCATCGACTAAAACAGAGGTGATATCGGGCGTTCCACAGGGTAGTGTTATTGGTCCTCTACTGCTTCTTATTTACATAAACGATTGGGGAGAAAATCTAAGCAGCTCTCTTAGGTTGTTTCCAGATTACGCCGTCATTTACCGACTAGTAAAATCATCTGAAGATCAAAACGAACTGCAGAACGATTTTAATAAGATATAACTATGGCGTAAAAATTGACAGTTGACTAAAAATAAGAAGAAAAGAAGTCCGTTAAACTTTGTTTACCGGATAAATCAGTCAAATGTAAAGGCCATAAACTCCACTAAATACCTAGGAATTACTATTACATCAGACTTAAACTGAAAAGAACACGTTGATAATGTCGTGGGAAAGGCGAACCAGAGACTGCGTTTTATGGACAGAACCCTTAAAAGATGCAACAGAAGTACTAAAGAGACTGCATACACTACGCTTGTACGCCTTTTTTGGAGTATTGTTGTCCAGTGTGGGATCCTTATCAGGTGGGCTTGACAGAGGAGATCGAAAGAGTGCAAAGAAGGGCAGCTTTTTGTATTATCACGTTACAGGGGAGACAGCTACACGGAAATGATACAGGATCTGGGATGGGAAACATTACAACAACGGCGCTTATCGCTGCGGCGTGGACTACTTACGAAACTCCAATCGCCAACATTCTCCTCCAAATGCAAAAATAAATTGTTGATTCTCAGTTACATAAGTAGAAATAATCATAAAAATAAAATACAAGAAATCATAGCTCGAACGGAGAGATTCAGGTGCTTTTTCTTCCAGCGCGCTATTCGAGAATGGAATGGGAGATAAATAGTAGAAAGGTGGTTCGATGAACCCCCTGCCAGGCACTTAAATGTGATTTGTAGAGTATCACATGTAAATGTAGATGCAGATGTAGGTTGTTCAATATTTACTCTTCCATAATAAAAGTCGACATTTTGTTCAAAAAGTATTCTTCCTTTACATATTAAAGTTAATTGAATCATCGTTTGCTCGAATGCCAACTATAGTTGTTTTGGATACAACATTCTCTGATATTCAAGGTTGGTAGTGACCACGTTTGACGAACTATTACACCGAAATCTTTCTACTGTCAACGAAGTTCGTTTGTCTGCAGGAAGTATGTGTTTAGCACCAAAACTATTTTGTAAAATTCAGTGCTGTTAACGTCAATAAATATAAATATTACAAGGTTAAAAAAGTGAAGTATTTTGTTGAAAAGTTATTACGAGAAATAAAATTAGACATGAAACCTTTACTCCGAATATATCTCTTGCTTTTATTTCTTTTTGGACAGATCTACTACTTATTCATATTAAATACGATTAATTAATATGAATAAATAATCCCTGAGACGGATTTACGTCTCAAATATGTCAAAGACATTATTGATAGATGTGAAGAATTGAATTAAAATTTGTGGTGTGGCCGGGAATCGAACCCGGACTTCCATACTTACTAGGCAGACGTCTTAACCGTTAGACTACCACACCACTAACGATTAAGGCGCCTTGGAATAGTCTATGGACGATTTCCCTCCACCACACAAACCTTAATTCAGCTTCTTAGTTCCAGAGATAATTGCCACTACTGACAAGGCTCTCCATGCAGCGGAATAGCACCTCAGCAATGGACATGGTGGAACAATCATGTTATGGTGATATAAATATCAATTAATATGAATAAATAATCCCTGAGACGGATTTACGTCTCAAATATGCTTCACATCTATCAATAATGTCTTTGACAAATTTGAGACGTAAATCCGTCTCAGGGATTATTTATTCATATTAATTGATATTTATATCACCATAACAGGATTGTTCCACCATGTCCATTGCTGAGGTGCTATTCCGCTGCATGGAGAGCCTTGGCAGTAGTGGCAATTATCTCTGGAACAAAGAAGCTGAATTAAGGTTTGTGTGGTGGAGGGAAATCGTACATAGACTATTCCAAGGCGCCTTAATCGTTAGTGGTGTGGTATTCTAACGGTTAAGACGTCTGCCTAGTGAGCATGGAGGTCCGGGTTCGACTCCCGGCCACACCACAAATTTTAATTCAATGCTTCACATCTATCAATAAATACAATTAAATTTTTCGAAAAAGTTTATTGTCTGTAAAACCAAAGTGAATTGAGCTGGTAGAATTCTGTGAGAAGAATAGTAATTTTTTATCTTTGTTATTAGCAGACTTACTTGAAGTCAAGTAAAATTTTACATTATAGATACTATTTATTTCATTAATTACGATATTTCAAGCTCTGTGGTATGGATGAATCGTTGTGACTGGCTGCTTGACAAATGAGTCACTGACATAATTTTCAATATAGGGGAACCACAGGTGAAATATTGGTACAAATTTCAGGTCATTATCAATCAGTGAACTAGAACAGCTGGATCAATTATAAAGTTTTTCTGAATAAAAGGCTCTATGCTGCAGCTGTACTTAATGAAGTCTTTTAGACTATACAACGTTTTAAGTCGCATCTGCTTGTGCATCTGTATGAAATACCTTATCAGTTACTATTATGTGTACACTACTGAGCGTATTGGTGTAACATTTTGCAGAAAGTATTTGCAATAAAGAATATGATCCATTCCACAACAGGTTTTAATTTATTACGTCTTTAACAATCAGTGTTCGCGCCATATTTCTCCGTTTCGTATTGTTACGTTACAGGTAAATGGCCTATTGTGATATCTTCTGGAGAGATGACTTTGAAAATGTTGAGAAGCCTGAAAGCGAAATAGAGCCCGAAATTCACTAGAGATACGAACTAGATAGGAAGTGGGCAACAGGCGGCCGATTGCGAAGTAAGCAGGAGATCGACTAACGTAATTGTGTGGCAGATACAGATTCGGGCAGTGACGGGTTCTTCGGCAAGTTCGCTGTAGAGGAGAATAATGTTTTGTTTCCATCTGGAGAGGCCGCAAACATAGCGCAAGCACCTGTTGATGCTCAAATGGTCTGATGATAAATCGATTGACCGTGAATTTCCTCTCATAAATATCCCCTGCTTCTGTCGCTGTGAGGTTACAGCACAGTTTTAGGATGTGTTGATAAATATAACGGCAACTTTTTCTATAACACTCTGGGTTATAAGGCAATACATATCATTGTCCACAGTAAAACGTCAATAAAGAAATTAGGGTGTATTTAATAGTTACAGCCGTACATACAGTTATAGGCCAGCAATTGCAGGAAGTGTTGGGGAGTGAGTACCAGGTCACCAGTATTGTGAAGCCCACTGCAGGGTTGGCTCAGTTAGGTATAACATGGGGGAGTATGAAGGATTTTTTCAAAAGAGGGTCAGTAGTGAATGGAAATGGGGCGATTCTTGACAGGGAAGGTGAGTGTGACGTAGGTAGTGATCTGGTAAAGACAGCTACTGAGACCTCCTGGGAAAACCAGTTGCCACGGTGGATTGGCCGAGAACTCTAAGGCGCCTCGCTGTGGAGCGCGCTGTTGCTCGCCGTCGGAGGTTCGAGTCTTCCCTCGGGCACGGGCGAGTGTAATGTCCTTAGCATAATTAGTTTTGGTACAGAGTATGCCTAGGGTGTAATAACCGCAGCAGTGAAGTCCTTTAAATTTACAAACATTTAAACATTTGATAACCAGTTCACATCTGGCCAGTTCTATAATAGGTTAAGTGCCTTTGACACGGTAAATATGCATAACAATTTACGCAAGTGCATACCATCATTCGCAAAAGAACATGACCAGACGGAATAATGCCCAAAGTTCGCGTGCAGTCGGTGTTGTAGAAATGTTGCTGTGTCGAGCAGATATTGTATGATTTTATGCTGTGTTGCCGGACAGCATGAAGCTCTTGTTTTGGTTGTTGTTTGGCCACCCTGACCAAGCTTTCAGCAGTCACGGGGTGAAAAACGAGGCAAAACTAGCACAAACTTCAGGCATTTTTGTGTACTTTGGGTTGACGGCGCCCCTGTCGTTACGTCACAAAAGAGCCTTCGAATTATTTACTGGTTCGCATTGTATATTGACATATTCAGTATTTATTCTTACGTTACACATGAAAATTAAATGAATAATGGCCTGTTCCAATGCCAACCACAGTGCTTCTGGAAACAACACTGTATATTGGCAAAGCCTGGTTTAAATTTGAAAGTAAGTGGAAAACATGGACGACCTAGGCAACCATGTCCTGACACCCTGCATGAACTCCTCAAGATCTCACGCCTCTACCCTGCCCAGACACAACACCGCAAACAGTGGCGACAGCGAGGCAATACAGCGAACCCTGCCAGCAGGCGGGACAAAAGCTACGGAGAAAGAAGAAGAAGAAGAAAAAGGTTTGAAATTAAAGATTGCTACTGACCATGTTCGAAGAACTACTTGTTCCATGTTTTTCAGCCAACTCTATCTGTCTGCAGGAAGGGTACATGTAGTGCTAAAATTATTTTTTGTAATTCAGTGCCGTTAATGTCAATAAATATACGTATTATAATGTTAAGGAAGTATTTTGTTCGGAAGTTATGTTGTTCTGGAAACTAAAATGAGACATGAAAGCTTTACTTTATTCCTTTCATATCATTTTGGAAAGACCTACTACTTATTCGAATTAAATACATTTAAATGTTTCGAAAACAGCTAATTGTCTGGGAATGTCACACCTCCTTCTGGAAGAAAAGTTTCGCAATACTCATCCACATCCATCTTCGGATCCCACCACCATGGGAACTACATTAACAATGTTGCCTGATCCAGTAATTTTGTTGTGAATTGTTGTACTAACAAACTGAAATGAGCTAGTAGATTTCTGTGACATGAATGTAACAAGTAATATTTTTATGCCGAATATAAAAAAGGATTAGTTGTATTTGAAGTCGACTACAAATTCATCTTGCAGAATCTATTTATGTTTTTAATTACGTCGCCGCACGGAATGGCTGTGTGGTCGAAGGTGCCATGCCCGGATTGGGCGGCCGTTCGCTCCGGAGGTGCGAGTCATTCCTCGGGCATGGGAGTGGGTTCTGTCCTTTTTGTTGGTTAGTTTGTCTGTAAGACTAAGGACTGATAATCATAGCAGTTTGGACCAACATTTGAACATTTATTACTATATTTGATGGCTCTGAAGGCAATTAAAGGGCTCTACGTAGACAGCCAGGCAGCAGTTAGAGTAGACGGCAAATTAAGCTCATGGATCAGGGTAGTTTCAAGGGGCAAGACAAGGCTGTAACCTGTCATCACTGTTATTCATACTATTCATGGATCATATGTTGAAAACAACAGACTAACAATGCGGGGTAGGTGAAAACAAAATAAGTAGTCTCGTATATTCGGATGACTTAGTTGTATTGGCAGATTCGTTTGAAAGGTTGGAAACTAATATTCAGAGCTCGATCAGAGGTGTAAGGATTATGATATGAAGAACAGCATCTCCAAAACGAAAATAATGTCTGTGGGAAAGAGACTTAAACAGATTGAGTGCCAAATAGGAGCAACAAAGAACAGGTAGACAGGTTCAAGTACCTGGGATGTATTTTCTCACAGGATGGCAACATAGTGAAAGAACTGGAATCTAGGTGCAGCAAAGCTAATGCAGTGAGTGCTCAGCTAAGATATACTCTCTTCTGCAAGAAGGAAGTAAGTACCAAGACTAAGTTAGCAGTGCACCTCTCTATCTTTCGACCAACTTTGTTGTATGGGAGTGAAAGTTTGTGGATACAGGTTACCGTATTCATAAGATAGAGGTTACAGATATGAAAGTAGCAAGAATGATTGCAGGTACTATTAGATGGGAACAATGGCAGGAGGGTGTACATAATGAAGAAATCAAAGAAAAACTGGGAATGAACACCATAGATGAAGCACTTAGAGCGAACAGAATGAGATGGTGGGGTCATGTTACACGCATGGGAGAAGCAAGGTTACCTAAGAGACTCATGAGCTCGGCAGCGGAGGTAAGAGGAGTCGACGTAGACCAAGAAGAATGTACTTAAATTCGGTGAAGAATGTTTTTGAAGTAAAAGGCATAACATCAGACGAGGCATTAATGTTAGCATTGAATAGGGGATCTTGGAGGAATTTTATTAGAGGTGCTATGCTCCAGACTGAACGCTGAAAGACATAATCAATCTCAAATGATGTTGATGAGCATGACGTTGACAGCTCTGTGGTATGCGAGAATCATCATGACTGGTTCCTGGAGAAATGAGTGCTGAGAAAAGGAAAAAGAAAGAAAGAGAGAGAGAGAGAGAGAGAGAGAGAGAGAGAGAGAGAGAGAGAGAGAGAGAGAGATAGGGGGGCGGAGATGATTAAGAGCTGGTTTCTTCATGTTGGTGTCCCTGGGCAGTCACTGACATAATTTAGAATATAGTACAACCACAACTATTGAGTGAAGTTGAATAGCTGGCTCAGTTATAAAGGTCTTCTGAATGAAAGATACTAGTCCACTGCAGCTGTACTCAATGAGGCCTTTTAGACTGCACCACCGGTTTCACATCGTTTATAAGATGCATTTTTGTTGCATATGTATGAAACGCCGTATCAATTACTATACAAAACAATTTTTACATTTGGCTGAACTACAGCAAAAGTTACCTGATAAGCAGCACATAGTAAATTATTTTCTTTTCTTTGATTCAGGTTAAACATGAAAATGGCAGTTTAGAAGCTAGTTACAGTGGATTCATTTGTATTAAGAGTTGCTAATTTAGTGAATTTACATGACTGCTATTTCAACTTATTTATGGCTAACAAGGCGTGCTGGTTAATCCATCATAACCCAATTTCCATAGAAATTGCAAAGATAAAATCTGCGTGACCTGCTGTTACTTGTCTTCCTCATCAAAAGAGCCTATAGAAAGGCATATAAATCATTGTTGGGTTATCGTCACTCGTCTGCTCGAACCCTTGAAACTGTAATAAATAACTAACCTTAAAGGTCTCTGGACAGGTTTTCAACATGGCGGAAGCCGAGCTCATCGTTGTAGATGATGATCATGATTCCGTGTGACGTTTGACAGCGAGACTCTAGTTGGGGAAGTGTTCAACCGGCCTGTAGCAAGGCTTTTAGCTGACGTCACTTCGACTGCTTGCGTGTCAATGATGATGAAATGATAATGAGGACAACACCCAGTCCGAGAGGGGAGAAAATATCTAACCCGACCGGGAATCGAACCCGGGCCCCCTTAATTGCAATTCACCACGCTGCGCAGTAGACTAGGGAGGCGGACAATCTTACTACAGAAGACTCACTAAAAACATTTACAATTGATCCACCGAATGAAAATTCCAAGAAAAATTAATCAGTGACAGATCGCAGAAACTGAAGGCCTACCAAACTGACCCCGTGGTGCAGGCCAAATCGGCGACCCTTTACCGAAATGATGGAACAAGCGTGTGGTATCGGCGTTCTATATCGGCTCGCCGTGGAATGGCCCTAATATCTGGTTCCACAGCGCAGTCTCGGCTCGATATGATCCCTTCACACGCACGTGAGCAGAGTGGACTAATGCTCCGATTCCTACGTCACTGCTGTTGTTACTGGAATATTCGGTATCTCTGATTTTGCCAACTTGCGTGTCTACTAGAACCCGTTTCAACTGGTCTTATTGCATTGCGCTATTCCATCCGTAGATAGACCGTTTATTGTAATCTTTGTTAAAATACATGGCCGGAAATAATTAGCTACACTCTTTTAGGGTTTACCAATTTATTGTTGAGAAAGTGCATATTGAGTACATAAAATCATTACAATTACAGATCGATAGCTCAAGCACTAATGGTGTTGATTCTTGCTAGAACGCCCATATTATGGTGTAGCCTCCACAGATGCAGGCGCTAATTCTGGCATCCATTCGATCATACAGATGGCGAAACATTAATCTATGTCTGCTCGACCTGTCCACGTAGTCCTGCAACACTCGTGGCTTGGAGACAGGTCCTTGTTCGTGGTGGTCAGGGATGTTGATGTACGTCTCGCATAAGATCTTAGGTTTCATGTGCAGTGTCTCGGCGATCATTGTCCTGTTGCAACAACACATCACCTTGCTGTTACAAGAACGACATGTAACGGGTCTTACAGAATTCTTCACGCAGGTCAGCATTTCTGCTACCAAATGTGATCGTGGGTGAAGCATAGTGCACGACAACGTGGCCACATCGCCACACGGACGTGTCAGGTTGAGCGTTTCATTCATCCAGATTGTACTAGGAAATACCGTACACTTTTAGATTTTTCCTGGGATTAATTCCTTGGCGCCATCTGACAGCTGGGAGACGGGACGCTGTGTTGAGCTCACCAGTACTTTTGACCGCCATTGCTAATCTGTGTCTATCGATGTCGCTCTACTTGAGGGGTGGCACTGGTATCTTAGCTTTGGATGGCTGCACCTGTTCCACCATCTGTTTTGTTTTCTAAAAGGTTGCAATTTGGGCCCCTAGGGTCGGAAAAATTATACTGTTGTTGTTTTAGTGGTTCTGAGTTTTGTTCAAGCATGACTGCTTCTTACTTTGCTTTTTACAATTATAAATAAAAGGGAACTATCCTAAACAGTAATTTAACAAAATCCAGAATATTGGGACCGTCGCTCCTCGTGATGATTTGTCCCAAATGATCTCGTTGTCACTACCTTACAAGTTTACTGTGTGAAATATTATTTCACAAAAATCAAGTATTTGTTGTTATTTTAAAGTTTTAAAATTATTTAGAAACAGTTTTGTACATTGATGGCCTTTTTGTGAAGACGTTACTGGACTATGTAGTCTGCTCTAGAATGTTTTTATATTAAACAAATAAAGAAAAAGAGGGGCGTTGTTTCCCTAATAAATATTTTTAAAGTTTTCGAAAAAAGGTCATTTTTTACTTATTTTATGGCATACTTATGATAACTAATAAGTTTGAAAACGTGAACGTTGTCAAGTTATAAGGAATCTCATTTTTAAGATTTTCAGTGTTTTTTCGGTATATAGTGAAACGTATAAAAACAATCGATTCGTACAAAAAAAAAATTGACAGATAATCTTAAGGGCTATAACTTTTTAATTTAACATTATCGTTTTTTATCCATTTGATAAAACAGATTTTTGCTACTTCACGAATTTTTTCGGCAAATTTGACCATCCAGGTTCGAGTTTCGTTAAACAGAAACCTATTTGAAATTTAATTTCTTAGGTTTTTATATTTTTGGTTTCAGGTAATAATTTCAGCAAATTTGTGCCAAAGTCCTTTTACACATACTCTGATATCGCATCACATGGTAAACACGAATGTTAGTCATTTTCGTATTATCAGCAAAATAGCCAGGAAATGTTCAAATGTTATACTAAACACAGCACAAACATCCATGCCCGAGGGGGATTCGAAACCTCGACAGGGAACGGTCTCGCGCATCGCAGCAAAGCGTCTCAATCCGCTTGGTCGCTCTGCCGCTGCAAATAACCAGCAAAATATTTAAAACTTCTTTCATTTACATTTTTGTGTTTATCATTATTTTCATAATGTTTGGTTTTACCAACGCACTTTTCATGTAATATCCGCTTTGGTTTAGAAATGATGCTTACATCATTCTTGTTACTCTCTCCATTAACGTAATTTAGACTTTTTTACTTGATTACTTTCTGTTATTAAAAAAAAGTACCAGAAAAAATTTCTGAGCGAGCGCACGCCATTTTGCCTCCACTTCGCGGCCAGCTCCAGGAAACTCACTACGCGCTTGTACACTTCAAATTATTATTCAGTTTATAATCCTAACAAACCAATCAAACACGTCGTATATAATTTTCTTGGAAAGGTAAGTATTCACCATCAATCTCCATCAAACACATTGCTGTAACATGTTAACTACGGCGGGTAGATTTTTGTAAAGGAAAAAAATGTTTCTCGGCTTAGAAAAATTTAATTCGTGAAAATGTGTAAGAAATTTACTTTTTAAGCATTATTTTCGTAACACAGAGATTAGTTGGAAAATACACACCTAAAAAGTGATGATTTTCGAAGTCAATATTTCGATCTTTACAAGTTAAAAAAAACTTATAAATTATAAAATAGGATGTCAGGATAACTCTTTAGAAAATGAGCCTAAATCCATTACTCTAGGTGGAACCTTACAGAAGATTTAACCATTTTTTCAAAGAGGCCTTTTAAAAGAAATCTGTACGGTATGTCTCGATTAATACTACTTTATTAAATTTTAATAAGAACTATCTCTGTAAAAGAATTACTTACACTATAAAACAACTTTGGGGCTGACAACGACACCGAATCATAGAAGACAATCGATCTCAGAAAAATCTATCGACAGAGAGTTTTAAACCCTAAAATTTCCTAATTTAACACTTTTTGGTGATTTATTATGGAAAACAATCAAGATCGTTTTTTTTCAGATGATGGGTTTCGGTAGATTAAACTGCTGTTATCGAACATTCCGTGTCATTCATAAAATCACAAACGACAGTTGTCGTTAAGCGAAAAGAAAAACCCGATTGTGATAAATTTATGCGCGGAACTTATCATCTGAATAAATGTTACGAGCGATGTTGTCTGTTTTCCATACGTTAATTCAGCAGACCGTCCCCTAAGAATGACATACTTGCAGTAAGACATTTTACTCAGTTCAGAAAAACTATTTTTTGCAATATGTGGGATTATTTGCCCGTGTTTACCATCCTAAAAAAATATTCTTTTCATTCTCCACTCCGAGAAGTGGTGCTGACTGTTTGAGATCCGGCCCATAAAGAGTCACGGTTCTATTCAGCCAATTATCAGACAAACTGATGGTGGAGCAAAGGGGAATCCCAATTGGGAATAAGTGGGCGGGGCTTACCAGTTCCTGCATACGCCTTACAACCAAGGAAAACCTCCCGAAAACCTTGGTCGTAACCGGGGGTTTGGAACCAATTTGATTTATTTCTGGGACGTTGCCCCAGATTAAAAATGGATTATCGGGGAAGTACGAGTGCACTGTGGTCAATCAAAGATCGGACGCCCGAATTACTCTCGTAAACTCGTAGAGATCAGCTCGACCAATAGTGGACAAGCGTCTCCCTAGACATACTGCACCCGGGAGTGCAGTATCCTCTGCGTCGATCGTTACCATCATGGATGGTGTTTCAAGTAATAGAAACTCTCTTTAAAATTCGACCGAGAGATGTAGTGCACTGGAAATTGGACTTGCATTCGGGAGGTCCGTGGTTCAAATCCACCTCAGAACAGCCAGATTTAGATTTTCCGTGATTTGCCTACATAACTCGAACAGGCTAATGCCGGGATGGTTCCTTTGATAGGGCATGGAAAAGTAACTTACCCTACCTTACTGAAACAACCAGCGTCAGTTTCGACTCTAATAACAACACTGTCGACGGGGCGTTAAAATATGATCTATCTCCCTTTCTTCCTTCCTTTGTCTTTAAAATTTCCTATACTCTCATATTTTTTGTTTTCATATTATAGCTTTAACAACAGATTCTCCGTAACGCTTGAAAATGTTTACTCCGCCAACCGTCGGATTGCATTGCCGCGGTGGAATGGCCGAGTGCTCTAAAGCGTCTTGTTGCGGTCGGTGGTTCGAGTCCTCCCTCAGGTATAGGTTGTTCATAGGATAGTTTAAGTTAGTTACAGTAGTCTGTAAGCCTAGGACTGATAAACACAATAGTTAAGTCCCATAGATTTACAAACATATAAATCGGATTTCATTGCTGCCTGGGCGAGCATGTTTTCCGATATCTCACCGACCGAAAATGCTTAACTGCGGGATTACTGTCTTGGGACTACCTGATGCTACGCCGTATCAACTGTAATAATATATCGGAGCAACATAGTATGTTACAACACGCAACGATACATCTCGGCCGGCCGCGGTGGCCGAGGGGACTGAGGCGCTTCAGTCACGGTCTGCACGGCCACTACAGTCGGGGGTTCGAATCCCCCCCTCGGGCATGGATATTTGTGCCGTCCTTAGTTGTAGGTAGTTCGTAAGTAGTTTGTAAGTTTAGGGACTGATGACCCCGTAGTTAAGTCCCTTAAGCTTAACAAACATTTGAACTTTGATACATCTCGTGTCTCTTCAATGGTGAGTCGTGTAGCAGCGGTTATATCCAGCGATGGCAGCAGTGCTCAATACAGATTTCATCCTCGTCTTCACATGGTGCCGTACTTTCAGTCATGTGATCTTTGTGCGACGTGTTTCCTTTTTATATTTGACTGTATATCTCCGTTACTCCTTGCAATTTGGATGGCTAAAAATGTATTGCCGTGTTAGATGTTGCATTAAATTAGCAGGAAAATACGTCGGTTGGTGCTCATTCTCCAATCGCAGCCAATGGGTGAAATTTGAGTCCGTTAGACGTGATGCTCGGTAGCTTAGTGGTAGTGTGAAAAGCCACACTATCAATCCCCGCTCAGCCCGAGCATATTTTACTGTCACTTTTCACTTCTTTTACAGCTGCCAATTATGTTGATGTGATAAAATGATGAATTGCATTGTGGTTCGGAATGTATGTTCAACTTTAGGCCCCTGTAACTGGCTGGGTAAGTTAGTTCGAAGGTAGGAGGAGGCAACGGAATACCACCTCCAAATATGACTACACCTAGTAAAGCACTGTGCTCCTCAAACCAATCTTAGCATTTCTATAAGTTAAAGGACCATTTTTACAACTGTAAAAAGAAGTCCAAATCAGGCCAGACACGTTTCGATTTGTTTTAAAACATTTTCAACGGCCAACTGTAACAATATATTTTTTGTTTCACATTTTTGTGTTATTATACTGAACTCGATCATTGACAGTTCTCATGGTATGATTTCATTATGATTAAAATTAACTATTGAGATTAATCACGTTTATTATGTTGCCCTCTTCATATATGTTTCCGTTGTTGACACAATTACACTGATGCTGACAGTCTTTTTCAATTAAACTTGTTTTCCAAGGACGCCAGTAACACGCCATTTCTGTGACTTAGCTGGATGCGTTTATCATTTGTTTTGTTATGATTTATAATTGATCTTCTGTATCTGTGACTTGACCTGTTGTGAAGATCTTTGGATAGAATTGTGAGATACGTTCATGTTTTGTTTCTGTCAAAATGTGATTATGCTAGTAATCTGTGTGCGGTATACTGAATGTATAGTGTAATTTTATAAATACGATTTAGTTCAACTGGCAAAAGTGTGCGTCTCTGTGTGTGTGTGTGTGTGTGTGTGTGTGTGTGTGTGTGTGTGTGTAAGGGGTTGTTGTTTAATTTATGTGGTCTAAAGCGTCTCGCTGCGGAGCGCGCGGTTGCTCGCCGTGGAGGTTCGAGTCCTCCCTGGGGCATGGGTGTGTGTGTTTGTCCTTAGGTTAGTTTACCTAGGTTTAAGTAGTTTGTAAGCTACGGAGTGATGACCACGCAGTTTGGTCCGATAGATTTACAAACATTTGAACATTGTTTAATTTATGTGGTAATATTATTTGGTGGGTTTGTGTTGCGGAGGTTTGTCTTTGTCTACTATATGTTTTACAAAAGCGTTTGCTTTGTGATGTTTACTTGATCATTTAATATGTGTTTCTTTTCTATTATTCCTTTTTAAACTTGAAACTTCGGAGATGTTTCTTACTGTTGAATCTACTTTAATGGCGATTCCTCTGGTTCCTGAGGTGGTCTGCAAATATTGAATGGCTGATTCCATATTTCCGTAGTCGTCTATGGTCTTTATACATTGTTTAAAAGGTCCTGCTTATCTTTTGTAAGTATAGAGTATCTCAACTGTTACATTGGATCATACAATGAAGGCTTTTATGACCGGATATCATAATTTATGATGATTCTGTTCTTTCAATAGAAAAATTTCATGGACCTCGGCCATACAACAATGAAGAATCATCAACAATTATTACATTAAAATAAATATATGTGCTCTCTTCTTTTGTAGACATTTTTGCATTTAATAATGGCTTTGGTATGCTATTTTTATTCCTTGTTTCTTGAGGATATTTCGAATTCTGTGTGTCTGTTTAATTTAGTAAGTGAGTATGTACCAGTTTGTTGATTTTCTGTGTTATGAATTTGGTTAGTGTTGTATTTGTTTTGTGAGTTAGTTGTGATTGTTATGAGTCCGTAGTTTTGTGTGGTGATTTGTTTCTTAATTTTTTTATATTCTTGTACATTTTACTAATTCAGTTTTGTATTTAGAGTTTATTTGTATCCATTAGCCTTTGCTATCTATTTTATTACTAGCTTATAGGCCCGTGCTTCGCAACGGCTGTTAAAGAGGGACCTGTGTATATCGTTGTTTATTACGGTTCCGAACCTAGGTCAGCAAAAACAGATTCCTTGTTGGATCGCTCTGTCAATAAACTCAGTTCTCCTAGCCAAGATGTTAAATGTAAGTAGAAATCTTTGTCGTAAACGGTAAATGTACATAAGGGTTTTTAAACCAAAAATTAATTTAAGTACAAACTCCGGAACGATGTTAATTCAGTGTTAGGTTGGAAGGAAGGAAGAAAGCTTATGGTTTAACGCCCCGTCGACAGCTTAGTCATTAGAGACGGAGCTAATGCTCGGAGTTTTGGGTAAGGTTGGGGAAGGAAATCGGCCGTGTCCTTTGAAAGGAAACATCCCGGCCTGGAGTGATTTAGAGAAATCACGGAAGACCTAAATCTGGATGGCCGGAGGTGGATTTGAACCACCATTCTCCAAATGCGAGTCCAGTGCGTTACCACTGCGCCACCTCGCTCGGTAATATTAGCTTGTGTTCACAAAGTTAAAACTGTGGCGTGTAATTGTCTGTTTGGAGTAAACTTCTGAAAACACTTCTATCGTTGAGATGTATAATAACAGCGCCATGTATTGGTTCTATGGTGTAGTGCTAAACTGTTTTTTCTCTCACAGTAATCGCATGGCGAATTATTAGTTTATTGCAGTGTTGCCCTGGGGACAATGTAGTTATTCTGTATGCAGTGCTCCCTATTATCGAAAACTTAAAGAAAGCTGAAAGTCTGGTAATTAAATCAACAGGGCAATTCATGTCTGTTTAAATACGACCTCATGGTGGTGTCAATGTGCGATAAAGTAAGCCTGGGTGATCGTTGAAGGAATGGCGTCAGCTGATCGTCTGTATACAACTTTACATTAGATATAGAATTTCCAGGGAATTCACTGTGTCAGCAGCATCGGCCACTCTTTCAGTTAATAAATGTCCCCACGTATTAAAGCACGGCTGACCGCGGTGGCCGAGCGGTCTTTGGCGCGCCAGTCACAGTCAGCACGGCCGCTTCGGTCGAGGGTTCGAATACCCTCCCCCCTCCCTGGTCATTGTGTCGTCTTTAGTATAAGGTCCTTCATAAGGAGTTTGTAAGTTTACGGACTGATGACCCCGCAGTTATGTCCCTTAAGCTTAACAAACATTTGAATTAAAGCACGAAGTTGAACTCTATCTTGTGTAAGAGAACTATATATTCAGAAGCCGGATTATAACTCTAAGTACAGTTGTCTCTGCAAAATAAGATGTCTTTCTCTATCTTAACGTAGTCCATACCAAAAGTAAGTAATTACAAAATTTAATCACAATATTGTACCGAACAATTATGAAAGCAGAGATGTTTCTGATGAGATTGTAGCTCATGTGTGTATATTATCTCTGGTGGCAGGCACAGAGCAGAAATATCTCTGGATTGAGCATTCTGATGCGCAAACAGATTTTGTGTACTCAGCAATAAGATGGAAATGTCTTGTGATATTGGCAAAGATCTGCTAATCGCTGACTTTATCTTGGTCCTTTTTGTGTTCGGTTAAGACGGATGACTATGTGTAAATGGCCCTTTTAGCGGCGCTTCCTCAACTTTCTTGTTGCTTCTGTGAGACATTTATTTAGATGTTATTTCATGTTATGTGGTTGCTCTGCAAAAAGAAGGTGGGGCTTCTTTGCAGCCAATGCGGTACAAACCTATCGCAAGAGCAAATAAATGTGTGGGAAGAGTGGATTTGTCTCAATATCACGTGGTAATTCCATCTTAATGTTGAGGAGATGCACAGAACACAATGTTCACTATATTTCTATTCTATGTACCATTTAGTGATTATACCCATCTAAAGATGCACTTCTTTTCTTTCCATAATACTGCAAAGCATATGGGGTACAGCTAGGAAGAAAAAAATTTCTTGTCCTACCTGGTTAAATTTTAGTTGCAGTGGCAGCGTTTTAGTTTGCTATCGTTGGCAACAAACTATTCGCTATAGGAGGATGATTAATTTACTGACCAGAACAGCATAAATTATTTATTTCATCGTGAACTTGAATAATTATTCACCTGATTTTTGAAAAAGCATTCAACGGCCGTTGCCAACAACAGCACACACGGCTGCCGCCGTAACTACAAATGTACCCCTTCTTGTAGTGTATTACACCATAGTTATGGGAATGAAAAAAACGCAGGAAATCCATAATTGGTTATTTGGTGTACTGTGTAACTAACGTCGCCTCACTTTGTCCTTTCGTGTACTATGGCGTTTTCGAGTATTCCTCAAGAGAACGCACTCATAATGTAATGAGGATATACCGAAATCAGAAAGGGAACTACATAAATTCGATTTTCCTTGCAAAGAATTCTTAGTAAATTAAAACATCGGTAGACGTGAAGGAACGCCTTATGTTTTAAATTCATATGATACCCGCGGAAAGAAGCACTATTTTTCTTTCCATGCCATTGCAAGGCATGCGGGATGCAGCTAGTAAACAATTTTTTTTTTTTTTTTTTTTTTTTTTTTTTTGTCGTACCTGGGTTAAATTTTACTTGCAGTGGCAGCGGTTTAGTATGTTTACGTTGGCAACGAAATTTTAGCTTTAGGGGGATCATTAATTTATTTATCGAAACAACAATTATTTATTTCATTATCAACATAAAGAATTATTCCCCTCGTACGTGACTAATTTTTCAAGAAGGATTCTAGCGCAGCATCGCCATCTACTAATTATTTGGTATGCTATGTAGCAGCGCCTCTATCTGATCTTTGCTTTACTACGCTGCAATTCAAGCACAGCATACAACAGTAACTACAAATTACGAAATCTCTTCTTTCCCTGATCTGATTTTGATGAAACGAAGCTTATATGTTGCCCCAAGGTATCCTCAGTTGACCTATGAAACCCCACGAAAGTTCGTATAGTATTGTTGGAGATTTGCTAAACTACAACATACTTACAAGCATAGTATACACAAAAAACTTCAAATTACGATATCTTTCCTTCCTCTGATCCGATTTTGATAAAATGTAGCCTATGTTACTCTCCAAACTATTCCAAATTTACCTCTGCAAACCCATGAAAGTTCGTGTAGTACTTTTGGAGATTACCTTAAACAAATAGACATACATGACGGCTTTTAAACAAATGGTTAAATTATGATATCTTCATTTCCTCTGATCCGATTTTAATTATTGAAGCCTTTGTGAAACCGTACGATATGCTCCAGTTACGTGAGAAAACCCCATGACAATTCGTTAATTAGTTTTGGAGATAAACGTGTTCAAGGAGACAGACAGACATGACGGTTGTAGATAAAAAATTTCAAATTACGATATTCTTTTTTTCCGTAATCCGATTTTTATGAATCGAAATCTATATGTTACGCCGAGGTACGCTCAAGTGACCTGTGAAAACCCCATGCAAATTGGTGAAGTTGTTTTCGAAATAAGAGGATTTTAATAGTTGAACAAACAGACATGGCGGTTACAAGAAACACATAAATTGACGGTAACTTTTGTTTCCGTGATCTGATTTTGATACAATTATGCCTATATGTTGACCCAAACTTTTCCCACGTTTCCTGTGAAAACCGCAAGAAGATTCGTCCAGTAGTTTTGAAGATTTAAGGGAACAGCTACAGGCCTACATTTACAGATTTATTATTAGTATAGATGACCAACTCCTTGCAGTTGTTTGTCTAATGGTACTGCGTTTATTACGGGCAATATACGTGTGACAACTGATTCCTCTTGAGCCTGCACCTGATTAGAAGATTGATGTAACATTATGTCTGGAGCAATGCTTTTCCTGTATATTCTGAATGAGTATATGTAATTTTTTCTTTTATTATTGAAATATCCAGGAAATTTATTTGCCCTGCTTGTTCTTTCCCTATAGGGAAATTGATGTTCTTGTGTATTTTCTTAATTTCTGTGTGGAGTTGGTCTATTTTATTTTCTGCGTCATGTATTAAGCAGAGGATATGATCCATGTATCTCCATTACCTTATACTGTATTTGCCCGGAACTCTTAAAATATTATTTTTTTCTATTTTGTTCATAAAATTGTTTGCTCACTTTCCTGAAAAGGAAGATCCAATTGGTAGTACTGCTTTTAGGTAGAATTCTTTATTGAAACAAAAAGGAAAAGGTCCCAGGTTCGAGTCCCGGTTCTGGCACACAATTTTAGTCTGCCAGGAAGTTTCATATCAGGGCACACGCCACTGCAGAGAAAAGTTTCATTCTGAAAAAATATATTGTTGTAGTTGAGCACTAAATATGCTTTAAAATGAAATGGAACAGTTCTGGTATGAATTAGACTATTTTTTACAGTTGCAAAAGTGGTAATTTAACCCATTCAAATTGTATAACTGCAACTGATGAGAAGAAGGCTAAAAACAAAGAAATAACTGTTAGAATTTTTGACTCCTTTACCTTTTTTCTTTTTTACTTTCAGATGTTGGACCAAATGAAAACTTTTTTATTTCACATATGTTTATAATTTTCGTTATTAACATACTACCGTAATTTTTCTGTGTCACGTGATATGTTAGAGTGTAATGAGACAACTGTGTGTTATTTTAGGTGTGTTTGCCAGAAGAGGATAGTATGATGTGAAAGGAAATCGCACTGGCAACTCTGGACCGCGGCCGAACTTATCGCCTGCAGCGGCAGCAGAAAATGGCGCCTTTCGTCGGCTGCTTTTGACAAAGTGGCTGCACCGAGAACAAACGGAAAGGGCGGATGGCCGCACGCCCAGAAAAACGAACGCGGCCGACACTTTGGGCCTTCTCTGCGGGGCAAGAAACTGACTTATGGTCCGACGACGAATCTACCAGACTGGGGGTTGTATGGAAATGAGACGAGAATTGCGAGTAATACCGCAAACGATATCAGTTTTACATTATGTTTCTCCATTTATAATGTAGACGGAAATCTGTATCATGAAATGTCGGTGCTTTTGTTGTGAAGGATATGTATTGCATACTATTCATTGTAGTTCACTGCTTCGGACATCTCTACTTTTTCCTGTTTATTAAAATTCATTTAAAACTATGAATAATTTCTTCATACCTTGAGACTAGCATACCGTCTTAAGAACCCAACGTAGAGTAACTTGAAGTATTACTAAATACTCGTGTAATGTAGAATACCCTAATATCTCTTGAGCCAGTCTAGCTGATCTTCGGCCATAGTGTCACAATCGGTAAGGAAAAATTGTTTTCATACTAAAACGTAATGGCAGATTACGATTGTGTGCCAGAACCGGGACTCGAACCTGGGACCTTTGCCTTTTGCGGGTAAGGACTCTACCTATGGGCTATCCCGACAGGATTCACGGTCTCGTTTTTCACCGAGCGAGGTGGCGCAGTGGTAACGCACTGGACTCGCATTCGGGAGGATGGTGGTTCAAATCCACCTCCGGCCATACTGATTTAGGTTTTCCGTGATTTCCCTAAATCACTCCAGGCAAATGACGGGATGGCTCCTTTCAAAAGGTAACGGCCGATTTCCTTTCCCATCCTTGCCCAAAACCCCTCAGCGTTAGCTCCGTCTCTAATGGCCAAGCTGTCGACGGGACGTTAAACCCTAAGCTTCCTTCCTTCCTTCCACAGTCTTTTTTCACAACTTCAATTCTGCCAGTACCTCGCCTCCTACTTGTCCGCGAAAGGCAAAGGTCCCAGCTTCGAGTACCGGTTCCGGTAGATAATTTTAATCTGCCAGGAAGTTTCATATCAACGCACACTCCGCTGTAGAGTGAAAGTTTCATTCTGTTTTCATACTGCTGCAAATTTCTTGCGGGTGTATCCAAATATTTGGATATATGGAGTAATTATTGAAAATGTATACCAACAATAAAAAGCTCTACGCATGAGTAGTAAATCATTATGTATTTTAGGCTGTGGATGCAACAGATTCTGTTGTTGCATTATCAAGTCCAAGTCGGCATGTCAGACATTTTACACACTTATCTTGTGTGTTTCATTCAAAATAAATAAAATCTTCTGTCAAGAACCGACGCAATAGTCAGTGAAGTCATTTTGGATTAGTGTGGATCAGATGTATTACTTATAATGAGTTGGCCCATCTTGATTGTGCAGGTGAGGAGAACAATGATTACATTTGTGACTACTGCAAGCAGGTGGATGTAAAGAGAATCAACTCCACTAGAAAATAATCATTTAAAAACATCGTTTTGATGTTTATAAACTGTAACAGTTTGGAGACGAATAAAATTATTTTTGTCTGTTATTTATGGGTTAATCTCTTAAGTGTTGTTACGAACAACATCAGGTTTCTGTTTGCATTCAATATGTTTTTCCTAAATTTACACGATTATGTGCATTTTATTACCTTATTCCATATTTACCGACTACTCCATATTATCCTATAAGTGCAACATACTAGTTTTTAATTGCAAATTTATTACATTTTATTAAGAGAAATGTACTGCATAATAGATAAAATTTTAGATAGTGTGTTTGAGAGCTAATAAGTGTCCTGTTTGGAGACATTACTTCAAAAGTAAATGGTATTCAATAATACTCTAAGTTTCCTAACTGGTGGACTTCCAGTAATAATGTTTGTAAATCTAAGAGACTTAAATACGGTGGTTATCAGTCCTTAGGCTTACAATCCACTTCCACTAAGTAACTTATGCTAAGGACAATACAAACACCGGTGCCCGAGGGAGGACTCGAATCCCCGACGACGAACGGCCGCGCGCACCGCAGCAGGACGCCTTAGTGCGCACGGCTGTTCTGCCGCGGCATTGACAGTTCACATATCGTTCCTTAACTGTTTGAACCTGTATATTCCATAAAATTTTTGGGGTTCCAGCCGGATAACTTCTTGGCACTATATTTTGGCTGACAAACTTTCATCTAATTTCAGATGAGTTCGACCGAAGACGACTGAATGCTTGTCAACCAAAAAATCGTGTCAAGAAGTCGACGTTATCAGTCTGGAATCGCGAAACTTAATGGAAAACAGTTTCCGCTGAGAAAACTTCAAGAATTACTCAAGTTTTATGCTTTGAACACTTCTGAAACTTATGAAAAGCAAAATTCTCAATGCTGCTGTCTTTGATGATAGCGGTAAGTAAACACGTCCTTAAAAGCTTACTTTTCTGCTCCTTATAGCCGTTTTATTTGAGTATACATTAACGTAATTTTTCCCAGACCTTACACACTTCCCCACTTGATTTATAAATCCTGATCTAGGATCTGGGATTGAGTACATTAGAATGAACAAAGGATTTTTCCCAATTTATTACCATGCCACTTTTTTTTTGCTAGCTACAGTTTATGTTGTTTACAACATCATTAACATTTACTATGTTGACGTTACAATTCTTTTCAGTACTGTGCTATTGTAAATGTACACAATGCTCGAGTTCTGCATTTCTCAGGTAAATAGCAGACACACAGTTTACATGACTTGCTTAATATTGGGCGTTTTCTATTTGATCAGATGTGATGCATTTTGAGTTTATCGAAGAAAATCACTTGTAAAATGCAGCTAGAAACATCGCTCACTTTTTTGCACTACTCTTTATGAAGTCTTCTCTAGAATCTTCCTAACTGATGCTCAGTTTCATTATTCAGTTTTTCTAACTCAACACGACTTCAAATTTGAAATTCATTTTTATTATTGTTTTTTATTTCACCTTCATCAATTGATTCTATAATTTTAAAATCAGACTGGCGTGTTCCACCAAGAGCTCAGGCACAAAAGGACTATCAACTATATAATCTTGAAAGACGGGTGTTCGAGTTCCTCTAACTATCGTACTGCTATACTCTTGCTACCACAACAACCCTTTCTCCACAACTGCACTTTACGTACATCGTGGAGTCATTTCTACAGTGCCCTTTCGTCCAAATAGCATTAAAAAGTAATGAATGCTATCAAACAGACGTCTACCGCTAATATGGAAAATGTGACAAATAGTGTACTTAAGCCACACAGCTGAACCTTAAACAACGTTCCGGTTGAAGACTGCGCGGTGAATCACAATTCTTCTAAGTAACTGGGCAGAATAATAAGAGAAATGCTAAATAGGGGTCATATGTATCACGCCATTAAATCTCATGTTAATTTAAGTCCTGTATCTTATCTTTAAAAATATACAGCGTAGTTCATTTGTATACTGAATACAGCAGAGATGCCCATACAGCGCAGCTAGTTAGGGAAAGAGCTGCTTTCAGTTCCAAGTGAAAGAGCTGAAAAGAACATTCATTCAACTGCCGGCTTGGATGTTTTGAAGATTTTTTACAGTATTGATGAAGTAATAGTCTCAGAAGTTGCAGATAGATTTTAGGTTATTTTTGACAGTGAAAGTAATCACAGTATTAAAGAATATTAAATATTTAATTTTGTAGTATATTAAAATGCGAGCAATAAGCCTTCGTTGCGCAACGGAGGTTAGACAGGCATACGCATGCGGTTGATTTTTAAGGATCAGCATGGATAAAATTGCGGCGTTCAATTGTTTCACTGACGGAACTTCCGTAAAAACATCTGTCACTGATGTACCGGGTGATCAAAAAGTCAGTATAAATTTGAAAACTTAATAAATCACGGAATAATGTAGATAGAGAGGTAAAAATTGACACACACGCTTGGAATGACCTGGGGTTTTATTAGAACAAAATAAATAAAATAAAATTAAAAATTAAAAAATGTCCAACAGATGGCACTTCATCTGATCAGTAAAGCAATAATTAGCATAACAAATTAAGACAAAGCAAAGATGATGTTCTTTACAGGAAATGCTCAAAATGTTCACCATCATTCCTCAACAATAGCTGTAGTCGCGGAATAATGTCGTGGGGGGGGGTTCGAATCCCCCCTCGGGCATGGATATTTGTGCCGTCCTAGTTCGTAAGGAGTTCATAAGTAGTTTGTAAGTTTAGGGACTGATGACCCCGTAGTTAAGTCCCATAAGCTTAACAAACATTTGAACATTTGAATAATGTCGTGAACAGCACTGTAAAGCATGACCGAAGTTATGGTGAGGCATTGACGTCGGATGTTGTCTTTCAGCATCCCTAGAGATGTCGGTCGATCACGATACATTTGCGACTTCAGGTAACCCCAAAGCCAATAATCGCACGGACTGAGGTCTGGGAAGCTGGGAGGCCAAGCATGACGAAAGTGGCGGCTGAGCACACGATCATCACCAAACGACGCGCGCAAGCATCTAGGAAAAAGAGCCGGCCGCGGTGGCCGAGGGGATGCCGGGCGCCGTGGCTCAGCGCGCCCGGTCAGAGGGCTGAACTCTCTATGTAATAAAAACTTTGCAACAGGAAACTGCACAGCCCTCACTTGACGCACAGTGTTAAAAATATTAGACACCAATCAGATTACATTGCTGTTCTGACCTCACTGATAAAAATTAAGGCGGGTATCTGTCGTACCCAATGCAGCTGTAGCTGGTCATACAATTAGGACTGTCGAGGACCGATGTATTGAGCATGAACGTCACACACGTTTGCAACAACGCAACAAATATACTGTTGCCGGACACTGCCTAGACACAGATCAGCCTATGAAATATAATAAAACAGAAATTTTGGCACGTACTTCCATCTACTAGGATAGAATTTTCAAGGAGGCGATTGAAATAAAGCTAGCGGATATCCTTATGAATAGGGGTGGAGTTTTTTCCTTAGATTCTGCATGGAATCCGATTCGCTCACTTCATCCGTCGCAAACTGATGTATATTAATAACATTTCTGGCGGTTTTCGGGTAGTGTGATGGCGCTGTTTGCTTGCTTGCTCTGTGTGTGTTGTCCTTATTGTTGTCCCTGGAGACCGACTTTTTAAACGTTGCAGTATTGCCTTGACAATAGCAGGGTGATCTTCTGCCAAAATATTAAATGTTCAATTGTTTGTAGAGCTTATGGGATTTAACTACGGGTTCATCAGTCCCTAAACTTATAAATTACTTATGAACTAGCCAATACTAAGGATGGCACAAATATCCATTCCCGAGGGGGGATTCGAACCCCCGACAGTAGTGGCCGTGCAGAACGTGACTGGCGCGCCAAAATATCGGCAGACGTCGATTCCTGTATTTCACGGTATTTCCCTAAGTTTTTGAATTGTACAACGATCTTGGCTGGGATACTGCCATGTATTGACTGTTCACTTAGTATGCTTTAACTAGTTTAATGCCAGCAATGACATTTCAAGCTTTGAAATTAGAAAGAGAATGCCGAGTCCAAGGGGAAGTTACGATTCCATGTGTTACATCGGAACTGGAGCAGCTTGCGGATATGTAGACGGTTAGGTTCACACAATTAGCAGGCAATTCTATCCAGTATTCACATGCTGTTGTAAGTTGTCACATTAGACCAAAGCCCAACGAAGACACGTTCAAGCTGGTGTAGCAAATTAGATACGAGAGCCTGAGAACCGTTCTGTCATCGGTTCGCAAGCGTCAGAGAGAGACGAAAAAGGAACAAAACTGCTGTAACTGCGCTCCGCACCTACAAGAGCCGCGAAGGCGGCGACAGGTGACGCTAAATATAAATTTTGCCAGCCATATTAGGCAGAGCAGCGACGTTTAGCCTTCAGCTGAACGAAGTGTCGTTAATCTTAATCCCAGAGCATCTCTTTCGACAGAGCGGACAGTGAAATAATCTGATTGGCCAGAAGCCCTTTGGAAGGCGCAGATCCTCACTACGGATTGGCTGATATCAGAAGTGCAGATTGGATGGGCGTTCCCACTGTCGGTAGACTATAAAAGTACATTGGAGCATAGCAGCATAACAGCACCGGAGGCTCAGTAAGTCTGTAGTCTCACATGCAGTGTAATTGTTCATGCTTGTTTCAGTGTGCTGCAGAAATGATTTTCTGTACAGCGCTGCTCGTAAGCGGTGCTTCTGGTAATTTCTTTCCGCACGACGCACCGAATGGTTTATTTTCCGGAAGAAAGGAAGGAAGCTTAGGGTTTAACGTCCCTCGACAGCGTGGCTATTACAGTTAACGCTCGGATTATTCGTTAAGGATGGGGAAGGACATCGGTCGATCCCAGTCAATGTAACCATCCCGGCATTTGCCTGGAGCGATTCAGGGAAATCACGGAAAACCTAAATCTGGATGGCCGGAAGTGGATTTGAACCACCTTCCCCCCGAATGCGAGTCCAGTGTGTTACCACTCTGCTGCAGCGTCATAGCTTTTCTGTTGCTAGCAATTATGAATGATGGTTTTAATGTAGTAGTTAGTCTGGCTGTAATAAAAGGTCTAACTTTACGTCGTTCCTGCAAGGAGTACCTTTCGAGTTCTGAAAATCAGTGCCTGTAGCAGGTGCCTAGTGACAATGACTAGTGCTATACATTCCAATTGCCTTCACTGGACCACTACCTCCTGCAGTTGCTTCTACCGCTCGGAAACTGCAGACTGACCTGAAACCGTCCCTCTTTCCTATGCCTTGAGACACTAGCTCCGATGTTTCCTTCGAAGAGTAGGTGCCTCTTTAAGTTGCACTGGCGTCGTCTCTGGCGACAAGACCAGACCGCTAAGCAGGCAGTGAAGGGCAGAGGAAGGTACACAGAGAGAGGGAGAGAGAGAGAGAGAGAGAGAGAGAGAAAGGGAGGGAGTGAGAAGGGGAAGGACGGAGGCGCAAGTTGGGCGGCAAGTGTCGGCTCGGCCAGTGTGGTGCGGTTGCTTACAGCCGAGCGCAGCTCGTTGCTGCGCGGTGACGCCTGACGGCTGCTCTAACCGCTGTCGCTGTCGCTGCCGGTGCCTCCTCCCCCTCCCCTCCCCCTCCCCCTAGCCGCGGCACAGTTTGTTTAATCGACGCAGCACGGCGAAGCACCCGTCGCCAGGTAGCCTACGCCGAGACGTCTCACTGCTACTTCTCCCTCAGTGGTTTCACGGAACGAAATACTGCTTAACATTAACAGGTGCATACCGAGAAATTATTCACGAGGGAAGTGTAAACTGTTGCGGAAATTCGTGCCAAGGAAAATTTCTGATGTAATTCTCTCCTGCTTCTCTGAATTTTCCGTGCCGATACTAACTCTGCGACAAAAGAGTGACTTACTGCATGAGAGTAAGGCCCCTTTTACACGATCCACTTTCTTGCAAAAATTGACTACTCGAAGCGTTGTGATATTCCTGGCCTATGGCCACTTCATATTTCTGGCCGCTGGCCGTTTCTTTGCTAACATTGTACGTGTCTTAAACGCGGAAGAAAGACAGATGTTGAAATGTGGGGTGGGGAGCAGTAGTATATGGCACAGTTGGTGCTGGTTCCCATGGGAAAGCCCGCCTATGTTACTGTTACTCTCCTCGCATTGGCTGCTGCATTTCACGTCGCGTGATTTCCTTTGAAATTAAAATGTTCAAATGTTTGTTAAGCTTAAGGGACTTAACTACGGGGTCATCATTCCCTAAACTTACAAACCACTTATGAACTACCTACAACTAAGGACGGCACAAATATCCATGCCCGAGGGGGGATTCGAATCCCCGACTGTAGTGGCCGTGCAGACCGTGGCTGAAGCGCCTCAGTCCCCTCGGCCACCGTCTTTTGAAATTAGTTTTGTTTATTATATACTAAATATTAATTATTCAGAGCTGACAATTTGTGATACATGTCTCTCTAGGACAAGCTAGGTTTTGGCAGTTTAAAAAGTTTAAGGTGCCTTCTCTTATTGTAACAAGAGAAGAGCGATTTTGCAGAAGGCGCGCTACGGTCATGTTTTGGCGTTAAATAGAGCATCAGGTGCCCTCTCGCAACGCGCCGCAGTTTCAGTCTCGAGCTGACTACTATACGCGCCGGACCGTGCCGGTAATGAGTAAAGTTTTGTATAATTGTGATAACAGTCGAGGTCTCAACATGAACGACGGGCAGCATAGGCCGTGTCGTATTAACGATAGTTGTTCATATTTCATTATTTATTTAATAAATGGCATCCCTGACAATTAAAAATATCGCGAGTCGCTTCTTATGCTTCCATCCTACAGAACTTATTTTAGCCTCACTTGTATGCTGTAGAAGAACGAACGACCTGTGTGCTGTCTTCTGCGCTGGGGACACAACTATAGAAGACAACAGGTTAGTCAGAACTCTATGCTTTCCATAAAGACATGGACAGCAACTACGGCTCCTCGTGCGTACTGTAGGGGGGTACAAACGCACACTGCTACGCAATAGCATCCGCAAGGGGAGGAAGCAGTACTAACTTCTCCGTCCACAAATGAAACCCTAGGAAGCTTGTAGTGTGGACGGTTTTTCTGCCGTCGCGTAAATCATGATCCAACCACGGCGCGAGTGCGACTATGACATCAATAATCTTTCTACTGTGCCGAGTGTGGAGTTCTAAATTTTCGAGTGCTGTGAACACTGCGCATGCGCAGAAGCAGTGGCTGCATTGCCTAGCATAAGACGCAGGTACCGTTTTGTACACAACGAAGGCACGTGTAAGTAGTATAGTACGGAATAAAAACCTAGTGAGCCATGACTGGCATTTTTACTTCACGTTTTCCATCAAAATAATATAAAGTATCAAAATTTTATTGAGATGTGGTTCAACAGCCGTAAAATATTTGAGGAAATGCATGCTGTAAACCACCAGCTGTTTATTATTTTTCAAACTTCTACCGGTTTCGGTTATAAACCAACTTCAAGGAAGAAAACTAGACAGGCTGATTAAACAGGTGCATTATGTGCCTCCTTATGCATACTGGCATGCATATCACACAATAAAAATAAATAAGACGTCACTAGGCATCGTCTTGCTTAAAAACATTAACACATGTTAGATACTCTTGTAATAGACCTTGGTTCAACATCACAGCCGCGGTGGAGTAGCCGAGCGGTCTAAAGCGTCTCGCTGCGGAGCGCGCGGTTGCTCGCCGTGGAGGTTCGAGTCCTCCCTGGGGCATTTGTGTGTGTTGTCCTTAGGTTAGTTTACATAGGTTTAAGTAGTTTGTAAGCTACGGACTGATGACCACGCAGTTTGGTCCGATAGATTTACAAACATTTGTATACCATCACACAGCTTGGCATTGCTTTTATGTTTTAATCAAGACTTGATGCCTAGTGACGTCTTATTTTTATTGTGTGACATGCATGTCAGTATGCATAAGGAGGCATATAAGGCACCTGTTTAATCCGTCTGTCTAGTTCTCTTCCGTGAAGATGGTTTATAACCGAAACCGGTAGAAGTTTTAAAATAATAAACAGCTGATGGTTTACAGTATGCATTTCCTCAAATATAAAGTATGTTGATTGTGGATTACTTTTTATTTTTTGTAGAAATGGAGTGGACGAAAGAAAGCGTTAAGGCTGTTATTTCGGCTTATGAAGATGAGAGAGCCCTCATAGAAACAGAACATCATGTATTAACTGCCTCTAGTATTCTTTGTGATATTTGTGTGTTATGATGACTACAGATACTCATTGAATACATCATATATTTTCGAGAATGCATGGAAAAAATGCTCAAATTAGTGGCAAACAAAGTATCAGCAGTTTGGCCGAAAGTTACAGCTGAAGATTGTAAAACTAAATTTGGCACTCTGCGGTCACGTTACGTCGTGTGATTAAAACAAATTCGCCAGAGCGAAAAGAGTCGGTGTTCTGGATCCAACGCTTCTCTTCCTGCTTTTACGCACTTTCTTTTTGCCTTCTCGCAAAGCGGCGACGATTACTGCCGTTTCTGCAGCCAATACCACAAGAATTTCGTCCATTTCGCCCTGTTGGATAAAAGGTGTGATTAATACGCAAATCAGCACACAAAGTATTACGACGACAACCACAGCGTAAAGATCGCACAGCAGACAGCGCACCCACGAATTTCGAAGCTGTCGTGTAAACGCAAAGGATCACGCAAAACAATTGAAACACGGAACCACCAGGGGCGCTGCAGTGAACACATTCGATTCGATTAGTCAAGCGAGACAAGAAAGTCGCTCGTGTAAAAAGGGCTTTACGCAGACTGGTCATAAACTGGTATTCGAACAAGTATAGACGGAAAACGCGAAATTGTATGCTTCGGCGGTTGCAATGGATAACAGCATCTGAGAGACGAAGTCTAGTGGGGTTCGAATAATCAGGTTTGGAGTAATTGCGGAATCGCTCGTTATCTGAATAGAGGCGATGCCGACATTTGACGATGGCAGGAAAACGTGCACGACGGCGGAACACAGCGTCATAAGAGAACGGCTTACCTAGAAAGACAATGTTAGGACCAAACAATCGCCAGAGAGGAACTCGGAGCCGCGGAATGATCTTCGGACGTACAGACGATTCTTCGGTGACCCCAAAGACACCAGAATGGCGCTTTGATTGATCATAGAGACGAGATCTTTCCGTTGTGTCCTATGCTGCTGTAATAGGAGATGGGGTGATTCTGATACATGATAATACTCATCCCCACAGAGCGGCACTGGTGGACAACGTGCTTGAAGGTGAGGGAATTGACCGTGCTTAAACCCAATTAATCATATCTGGGATGCACTTGGCACACGCATTGCAGCCAGACTAGCACCTCTCACAATGGATACAGAGCTGGATATTGAACTCATGGAAGAATGGGCAAATATCTCTCAAGAGATGATTGATAACCTTATACTGTGCACGCCACCTAGATGTGCAACTGTCGTACTGGCCATACGAGGTGATAACACTTTTCACACACACTTTATGGTAGCCACATAGTGCCTCGCTCTAAGTAAACGCCGTGAAAACCTAACGAGTTGAGAAATTAAAATATCGTACCGTGTCGCTAATTCCAATTGTAAGCAATATCTGAAATATTCTTCACCATTTGTATATTGACTATGGTATCTCACATGAACCCATAATTTTTGAGCCGTACAGAAATTTACCTAAACCCTTAAATAAGTATGTATGGATCAGTGGCGGCGCGTCCTGTGTGTTGACTGGTTCAGTGAACCCCCCCCCCCCCCAAAAAAAAAAGAAAGTAAATAAATAAATAAATAAAATAATTTTTTTTAATTTCTTCTTTTTATCATTCTGTCAATTTTGTATGCATGTTCAAAGCATTATTTATCGCATGAGAAACGTTTTACGTCGTGGCGACACAAGGTATACGAGCCAGGTGGCAATGGCCGCAGCGTTGCAATGCGCATGAGCGGCTGAGGTTCAGTTCCTCTTCTGAACCCGCTGGAGGCAGCATGTGGGGGCCCCGCGGCAGGGGGGGGGGGGCATAGGAAACGCCGCTTTTAACATTAGCAAGATCTGGTATAGATACGAGCTCCTGGCTACTCGAGCTCTGGCGGTTATGCACATATGGCCAGGAAGCAGATACAAGGGAGCTCTTGCGCAACTCGCCTTGCGCAAATCCTCCATGAAATCCGCACTTCATATTTGTTTTTGGCGCGTTGGAGATTCATCAAAAACACTTCATATTACGTAAAATATAAGTATAAATTAAAGACACATAAACTATAAAAAGCCTTCAGAAAATCCGATCACGAATAATAAAGAAGTCACAATTCTCCACTAGCAAGAAAAGCCGTATGGTTAGCGGCATCGCTCTGCGCTGTCGAAGGGAGTGTGTTCGAGATCGACTGCAAGCAATCTTTTTAAACCGTATCTTCTTTTTAACAGATACGGGAAGAACAATGAGTTTTGTATTGTTACTTGGCACATATACTTTGGACGTATTTGCAAATGTGTCGCGATTTTGAGGGTAAATGACATTTATACTGTTCGTTGTAACAAATATTTAATAGTTTGAAAAGATATGTGGGAGAGCAGCCTTTGCGCATGAGTATGGATAGGAACGGTTGCTGGTTAGAGTGTCTCGTGACCCGAAGGTAGCTTGTCTCTTCATGTAACAGTGTCACATATACTTAACAATGCAGTAAGTTACTCGCTGTGTTTTAGAGTTCATGTGCATATGCATATGTTATTAGTATTTATTATCAAAAAAAAATGAACAACGTTCAGTATTTTTTAGAAACAAATTATTCAGCTTTAAGCTTGGAAGATAAGTGTGAAATACCTCAGCTCGAAGTAGCCGCAAATAAGCTAAGATATTCTGTAGATCTTGTAACGAATCTAAAGGGAAGGGAAGGAGGGAACCAGGCGTTTTCGCCCGGCGCTACTCGCAGAGGTGCGCCAAATTGTCTCTTTAGACGCCGAGGGGGAGGGGAGGGGGATCGGCGCCAGTATCAAGACCCACGCCGAAAGAAGTGAACCCCAGTCATCTGAAGCACCAGCCGCCATTGGCACAGATCTCTTAGGAAAAAACGAGGGGCAAACTGTGTCATTTCACTACGGACTTAGGGCTGGGATGTGAAAGTCTTTACAGCGATCCGACAGTGATGGGGCTATCGGAAACAAAGACAACGAGTTTCGTTGGCGTTGTTGGTGAAACTGCAACCGTGCGGCGATGGGAAGAACGAGTGTTGGTGAGAGGTCCTCTGGAGGAATCACGGCCGTCCGCGGCAATTAGCAGGGGCCTGGATTTCAGAACGAGCCGCGTGGGGCGGTATGCGGCTAATTGCGATTCAAGCGGCGCGGGGCGGCGCGGGGGTGGAATGCGAGCGGCGCCGAGGCGAGCCGACGAGTGGCGGCCAGGGCGAGCGCCGCAGACGCGCTGTCAGCCTAATGACCGGGACAAGCGGCCAACAGGAGTAAGGCCCAATGAACGGCTGCCATCGACGTTGTCACAATTCCCAAGAAGCGTAGTGCCACAAAGAGCGATGAACACCGTACCATCAGCCTTATGAGTCATACACTGAAGATCTTCCTCAAAGTCATCCACCGTGGCATTTACAAGAAGCTGGAAGAAGATCAAGCAAATACTCAGTTTGGCTTTAGAAATGGTACAAGGGAAGCTTTGTTTGCCTACGATGTCTTGATGCAGCCGTGTTTCGATGTCAACTAAAAGGTACACGCCTGTTTTATTGATTATAACAAAGAATTTGATAAATGAGCCACAAGCAACCCATAGAAGCATTAAAACGTAAGAATCTTCACACAAGAGATTTACGAGTAACAGTAAAACTGTATCTAAACCAAAGTGTGACTGTTCGCGGCTGGCCGCGGTGGCCGAGGGGACTGCGGCGCGTCAGTCACGGTCTGCACGGCCACTACGGTCGGGGGTTCGAATCCCCCCTCGGGCATGGATATTTGTGTCGTCCTTAGTGTTAGCTCGTTCATAAGTAGTTTGTAAGTTTAGGGACTGATGACCCCGTAGTTAAGTCCCATAAGCTATACAAACATCTGATCTAACTGTTCGCAGTCAGTCTGAACAAACGAGAGCAGTGAAAATCAAGAGGTGAGTCAGACAGGGGTGCGTTCTTTCATCACTCCTCTTCAACGTCTAATCAGAGGAAATCTTCACCAACGCCCTCGAAAATGAAGCTGGTGGAATAAGAGTCAATGGCGTTAGACTGGACAATTTGCGTTATGCGGACGATACAGTACTTCTAGATGAAAATTTCCAGGACCTACAGCGTATGTTGAATAATGTCATCACAGCTAGTCAAGAATATGGTCTGACACTCAATGGTAAGAAGACCAAATACGTGATTGTCACCGAAACTGAAGTGCCAATGAACATCTTTATGTAGAAGGCGAAAGGCGGCAAGAGTCGAGAGGTGTGACCACCTAGGTACGAGTGCCATCCGCTCCATGGATTACTGTTCAGAAATAAAGACTCGCATTGAGAAGGTCCGTGCATTCTTTATGAAGACCAGGAAGCTGCTCTGTAGTCGCGATTTGAGCCTGGACCTAAGAAGTCGGATGCACAAATGTTATGTGATCCCGGTCCTACTGTATGGAGTAGAACCTTGGGCCCTCAACAATTTTGCGAACGGAAAATAGAAGCCTTCGAGATGTGGATCTACCGTAGTATGTTTTGAATATCACGTACAGAACGTGTTACCAATGTGGAGGTTCTGAAAAGGATAGTAGATCATACAGAAAATAAAAAAATAAAAAAAAATAAAAAAGTCCCTACAATATCTCGGCCACATCATGATGAGAGGTGCGAGGTATGAGACTCTGCAACTCATAATACAAGGGAAGATAGAAGGAATGAGATATGTTGGAAACAGTAGAATGTCTTCGTTTGGGAACCTGCAAAAATGGTTTAATTTCTCGACATCTGACGTATTCAAGGCCGCAGCTTCCAATACTAAAATACACTACTCGCCATTAAAATTGCGACAGCAGAAGAAATGCAGATGATAAACAGCTATTCATTGGACAAATGTATTATACTAGAACTGACACGTGATTACATTTTCACGCAATTTGGATGCATAGATCTTGAAAAATCAGTACCCAGAACAACCCCTTTGGCCGTAATAACGGATGGCGTGTACATGTACAGAGGCTCATGCAGCTTCAACACGATATCACAGTTCATCAAAAATAGTGTCTGGCGTATTGTGTTGCTCGGCCACCATTGACCAGACGTTTTCAATTGGTGAGAGATCTGGAGAATGTGCTGGCCGGGCTAGCAGTCGAACATTTTCCGTATCCATAAAGGCCCGTAAAGGACCTGCAACATGCGGTGTTGCATTATCCTGCTGAAATGTAGGGTTTCGCTGGAATCGAATGAAGGGAAGAGCCACGGATCGTAACACATCTGAAATGTAACGGCCACTGTTCAAAGTGCCGTCGATGCCAACAAGAGGTGACCGAGACGTGTAACCAGTGACACCCCATACCATCACGCCAGTATGGCGATGACGAATACACGCGATGTCGCGAAACATCATGATGCTGTTAACAAAACCTGGATTCATCCGAAAACATGACGTTTTGTCATTCGTGCAGCTAGATTTGTCGTTGCGTAGACCATGGCAGGCGCTCCTGTCTGTGGTGCAGCGTCAAGGGTAACCGCAGCCAGGGCCTCCGAGCTGATAGTCCATGCTGTTGCAAACGTCGTCGAACTGTCCGTGCAGATGGTTGTTGTCCCCATCTGTTGACTCAGGGATCGAGACGTGGCTGCACGATCCGTTACAGCCATGTGGATAAGATGTTTGTCATCTCGACTTCTAGTGATACGAGGCCGTTGGGATCCAGCACGGCGTTCCGTATTGCCCTCCTGAACCCATCGATTTCATATTCTGCTAACGCGAGCAACAATGTCGTGATCCGATATAATCGCAATCGCGATAGGCTAAAATCCGGCCTTTATCAAAATCGGAAACGTGATGGTACGCATTTCTTCTCCTTACACGAGGCATTGCAATAACGTTTCACCAGGCAACGTCGGTGAACTGCAGTTTGTGTTTGAGAAATCGGTTGGAAACTTTCTTCATGTCAGCACGTTGTAGGTGTCGCCACCGGCGCTAACCTTATGTGAATAGTCTGAAAAGCTAGTCATTTGCATATCTCAGCATCTTCTCCCTGTCGGTTAAATTTCACGTCTGTAGCACGTCATCTTCGTGGTATAGCAATTTTAATGGCCAGTAGTGTAAAAAGTAAGCGATATAAGTACCTGATTTTTTCATACGTGATAGTATGAAATAATAGCTTCTATTTAAACCATTTACACTTTGATAGCTCGTACTTTTTGATCAATGAAACAGTTAATAGAGAAAGTACACGTCATTGTCTTATCTTTCATTCAAAACGTGCCACACCATGTAGCTTACAGATGACTGTGATTTAGATTACGTATTAATGCAAGTGAAATAAAGCCAAAACTACAAGGGAGTTGTATCTGCGTGTTTTACAAGCAATATGTGTTATTAGATGGTGTCGATGCCGCGTTCGCAAGCCACAGTTACAGTGTGAAATACTGAAAGAGACCAGATCGAATTACTAGCTATCAATACAAGACATGATAGTGGAACCTCGTGTGATTTTATCCGTCCACGTTCAGAAAACTAAACTTCAGTTTGTCCATCATAAGAAAGCCACAGACAATTATTAGTAGTTACGGGGATGTACAGTATTTTCTCACCGTCATAAGAAAGGACTCTGCCGATAGTGTGGTGTAAAATGTTATAGTGTACCTCCGTGACGATATATGTAGTACAGTCAATAAGTTGGAAGACCGCATGATGGTCGTGTGATGCCTACCATCTCGAACTTGTAAGAGATGGTGGCGTGTAGTACTGGAAGCAGACGTACGGTCGTTGTTGTGACGGTGAGTTGATTGCGCCAGTCGGTCGTTGATACGTCACAGTTTGAGTAATGGGGGACGCGGTGGAGTGACCGAGTGTTCTAAGGCAACTTGCTGCGGAGCGCGCGGTTGCTAGCCGTCGCAGTTTCGAGTGTTCGCTCGGGCATGGGTGTGTGTCTTGTCCATAGTTTAGTTTGTAAGCCTAGAGAATAACAACATTTTAACATTTTGAGCAACGTGCAAACATCACATTCTGCCAGAAATTAGGCAAAATCGCAGCCGAAACGTTTCAAATGATGCGGCAGGTGTATGATAATACAAGGACGCATTGAGTTACAGTGTCATGTTTTGGTCACACCGACGTTTCGTGCAAGGACGGGACAGTTTGGAAGATGATGTGCGTTCTGGTCGGCCATGGAACGCAAGGTAGAGAAAGTTTCAACGTTTGTGCGTGGTAACCCGTCGCAATCGCTAGACGCTCTCGCAGCAGCAGTAGAGATCAGCCATGGTACAAAATTCTGACGGACGACCTCAACATGTGTTATGCATCACACGGGACCAATGATCCTATCGCAAGGTCAACGTGATGATCTCATGAAGACTTGTGGTGATCTCATCAGTTGTGCGGACGATACGATGATCCGACGTTCATAAACCGGATAATAAGTGGAGACAAAACATGGTGTTTCCTTTACGATCAGCAACTGAAACAACAATCAGTCAGCTGGAATGCGGCAAATATGCAATATAGAAAGTTCTACACCTACATAGATCCTCTACAAATCACATTTAAATGCCTAGCAGAGGGTTTATTAACCACTTTCATAACCTTTCTTTACCATTGTATTCTCTAATAGCGAGCGGGAAGAAAGAACGCCTAAATTTCTCTTGTTTTTTTATTGGGATGATCATGTCTCCCTATTTAGGTGCTTGTTCGCAAAATATTTTAACATTCAGAAATAAAAGTCTAAAATTTCGCAAATAGATCTCGCCGCAACGAATAACGTAGTTATTTTAATGATTTACACGTGAAATCGTGCAACATTTCCGTGACCCCCCCCTGTGACGTGAGAAAACAAAACGAGCTGCCCTTCTCTGAAACTTTGTCTTCCGTCAATCCCACCTGGTGAGGGTCCCACATTGGGCAACAGTACTCCAGGAGAGGACGCACAAGTGTGATGTATGCAGTCTGTTTGTTGGAGCTGTTGCATCTTCGATGAAACCGATGAAACCTAACCTTTGGTTCCCCTGCCCCACAATATATTCTATGTGTTCTCTCCAATCTAAGTTGTTTGTAACTGTAACTCCTAGGTATTAGGTAGAATTTACGACGCCGGCCGCGGTGGCCGAGGGGACTGAGGCGCTCCAGTCACGGTCTGCACGGCCACTACGGTCGGGGGTTCGATTCCCCCCCTTCGGGCATGGATATTTGTGCCGTCCTTAGTCTTAGCTAGTTCATAAGTTGTTTGTAAGTTTAGGGACTGATGACCCTGTAGTTAAGTCCCATAATCTATACAAATATTTGAACATTTTTTTTTAGAATTTACGACCTTACGGTTAGACTGATTTATCGCGTAATTGAAGTTCAGATGATTTCTTTTAGTGGTGATGTGTATTACCTCACACTTTTCATTATTTATTGTTAATTGCCAATTTTCGCACCATGTAGAAATTTTGTCGAAATCACTTTGCAGTTGCTTTTGATCCTCTCTTGACTTCACAAAGCGATAAACGACAGCATCATCAACGGACAGTCTAAGAGAGCTATTCAAACTGTCTCCTAAATCGTTTATAAACACAAGGAAGAGTAGGGGACCTATAACGCTTCCCTGGGGAACACCAGATATCATTCTGTTTTACTGGATGACTTACCGTCAATTACTACGAACTGTTTTCAAAATATTACCAGTTGCTGATCCTGCACCATCTTTACGATGAATTTTCGTTTCCCGCTCTGACAGGAAATCGCGAATCCAATCGCACTATTGGGGCGATATTCCATAAGCACGCAATGTGTGGCTTCCTTCCTATCCCAGGCATCAAGTCTCAGAACTTATTGACATTACCATGTAGTTTATATCTCTTCAGACTATATTGCGTGATTCCATGCATGAATGAGTTTTCAGGTGTTCAAAATTCAATTCAGGCTGTCTAACATGAGGAGCACCAAGTATGGTACAAATGAATTTTGATGAGTCACAGGTATATTGTGCGGGAACTCCTCCAGACTACCAAGCTGAAAGGATTTTTTGTTTTCAGTGCGCCTTGGTTTTCACGAAAATCGCGATCAAAGTATAGCGCGTAACAGCTATACATGTACTGAGTCATCAGAAGCACGTGAGACAGCGTGGTGTAATCAGCAGGGCCCTAGCCTGTCACACAGACCCGCGTTCAAATCCTGCTTGGAACCTATTGTTTTTTTCACTTGTGCGACGACTGATTGTGCATAATTATATGCTTTCATAGCCACTCTTATGTTAATGCTTGAGTAATTGGTCATGATAATAGCTTATGTTAACTGCTCAATATGTTATGTATTGCGCACAATTATTTTATTTTATTCGTTATTTCAAAGCATACTTTTACGGCTACTGAAAGATCAGTGTCTGTACTTATCAGCTGTAACATTTTTGCTCCATTTGCTAGCTGCGTTTACAGTCCCCGGCCCCACTGTTGTTACACCATTGAATGCAGTGTGCGTCCACATCACGCGTCTCAGCGGCTAATTATGCTGCGGCCAGGCGGCTAGTCATTCGTAGAATATCGTTCACACGTAACTGTAATTACCTGATATAAGTTTATCTTTGAAATAAGGAATATAATTATACACAGTCACTCGCCGAACAAGTGTATGTAAAAAAAAAAAAAAAAAAAAAAAAAAAAAAAAAAAAAAAAAAAAAAAAAAAAAAAAGAACAGGTGTAGCTCTTACGCGCTGGACTTTGATCGCGATTTTCGTAGAAACCAAGACACATTGGAACAAATCCTTTTAGTTTGGTGATCTGGAGGAGTTACCGCACAACATACCTGCGCCCCATTAAAATTCGTTTGTGCCATACTTGGTGTTCCCTTTGTAAGATCTCTGGATGGTGGGCAGAGCGGGGGGAGGAGGGGGGGGGGGATGTTCGTTAGCTGCTGCTCCACCGTCGCCAACACCGGACCTGGATTGGGAACGCATCAGCGATGGAAGAGCAATATTCAACCTCATGATTAACTAACCTCAAGTAAAAGTGCTAGTTCGGTGGTTCTACATAACAAGTAATATGATATGTGAAACAATCGAATGCTTCCATTACCGTATTTATTTTACTTTACTTTCATTTGATCAAATCCTTAGACACTATCCTGCATGAATATTGCAGTACGGCACAACTGATGTGAGTACATTTCCAGTGGGTGGTGGGAGTACAGCAGAGTCTAACATATACTGTCGCGACACTCACTGCTGCGAAAAGTGTTACCAACTGACAGTTGCAACGACACTAGCGCTCCCAGCGGTGGGCAAGCTGTCGAAGGAGTGATGTTTGTTTATAATTATTTTTGTACGTCATTAACGAAACAGTTACTTTTTTGCGTTACAAGCATTAGTAAAATATCAAGATATTAATTTAAAAATAGTCGAATTTCACTGTTTCATCGGTATGGAGAACAACTTCTTCATGAAGAAATACTTACGAATATGTGTTCATTTGCAGATTATTCCGCTGAAAGTAAGTAGAATATAAATATAAGGCAAATATAAAATTCTATTATAGTCTGTTCTTACTATCACAGGCAGTTCTTTACGCTTATCATTTCGGTGTGGAGTCTAATGAATCGCACGTTTTTACACTTCACTCGACTTTCGTATACGTGCATATGATTTCGTGTGTAATTATTTTAACTATTGAAGATTCTTGACGTTTATGGTTTAGATGTAGCAATAATTGTGGAATTGGTTTCTTCTTAGTTGGGAAACTGAGTGTTTTTGACATTTTATTGCCACGTCTATGACTTTTTCCTTGAGCTACAACTATGGTGACTGATTTAGTACATTAAATACTGTAGTTACTGTATTCAGTATACGTTTCCTACGTTCCAACTCACCGGTTTTAATGGAATTGTAGTGAAGAAATCTTAACGTGCCTGACTAGAAAAGTGACGTCTCTCTGACAAAGAGGAGGTCTTCTGGTGTTTCCTAACAATTTTTTTTTTTAATTTTTAGTAGAAAATGAAATTATTCAGAAAAACCTGCAGGTCACAATATACGAGGGTTACTCCAAAAGAGATCCACACTATTTTTTTAAAATACAGTTTTCGTTCTGCATGTTTGAAAGTTTTACAGTGTGTAGATACATCCTTCCCCTTTGTTTTCTTAGTTCAACTTGTTCCCGTGAGTGATGCAGTCACAGCATGTCTTCAAGATGGCTGCTACACTTGACGTTCGTCAGAAGCAACGTGCTGCCATTGAATTCCTGTGCTGTGAAAACGAGACAGTGGGAATCATCTACAGGAGGTTGAACAAAGGTATATGGAGATACTGCTGTAGATCGCAGTTTAGTTAGTCGGTGGGCAAGGAGGTTACGTGATGAAAGTGGGCCGGCCGCGGTGGCCGAGGAGACTGAGGCGCTCCAGTCACGGTCTTTTCAAATGTTCAAATGTTTGTTAAGCTTATGGGACTTAACTACGGGGTCATCAGTCCCTAAACTTACAAACTACTTATGAACTACTTAGGAACTAGGACGGCACAAATATCCATGCCCGAGGGGGGATTCGAACCCCCGACCGTAGTGGCCGTGCTGACCGTGACTGGAGCGCCTCAGTCATCTCGGCCACCGCGGCCGGCGTCACGGTCTACACGGCCACCGTTGCGTGCACCGTTTTCCTACGTACTTCAGTACATACGTGTTTGACGCTAATTGTTCCAAGTTTCAACTGTAGGAGGAATTGCCGGCCGCGGTGGCCGAGGGTACTGAGGCGCTTCAGTCTCGGTCTTCACGGCCACTAGGTCGGGGGTTCGAATCCCCCCTTGGGCATGGATATTTGTGCCGTCCTAGTTCGTAAGTAGTTAATAAGTAGTTTGTAAGTTTAGGGACTGATGACCCCGTAGTTAAGTCCCATAGACTTTACAAAAATTTGATTTTTTTTTTTTTTTTTTTTTTTTTTTTTTTTTTTTTTTTTTATGAAAGTGGGCACGGCAATATTGATGATTGTCTTCGCAGCGTGTATATAGGCGCTGGTTCCAAGATGGCTCAAGGCAGTTGAGAGGGATGAGGATTACGTGGAGAAATGAAAATATTGTTCCTAAAGGATGTATCTACACATTGTAAAACTTCAAGACATGTAAAATAAAGACTGTATTTCAAATGATCCTCGTAATTGATAATAAACTGCCCTGTAATGTAGCGTTTCATACCTCGTCAGGTATCTTAGTAAACCTAATACAGACAAATGTGGAGCTATTAATAAGTTATTACCTATTTTTATGGCACTACATACGTTCCCTAATGAAAAAAATATATTACAATCAGTATGAGCAATATTATTCGCACTCGTCCAAAATAATATTCAGCAATGTAGTTGTGGGAGTGTCGTGATTGTATTTGTTAGACTGTGAGTATCGGAAGCGGCCCCAGTTCTGCTGGTGGGCTACGGTAGCAGAGCGCCTAGCGCGCCAGACTGTGCGGTCTGTACCCTCTTCTCCGCTGTCGCCTGTACCGAGCACAGGGCTGCGCTGCCCGCTCTGTGCATCCATGCTCCAGGCAGACAAGAGCGAGCACAATCCCCAGTATACAGTCCTCATTGCGGACACTGCGGCGAGCGAGAGGGAGAGGGAGAGGTGTAGCTGACCGCGAGTGGCTGCGGTCGCCAGCAGAGGGCGCCCCGAACCCAGTAGAGCGGCCAACTGGAGGACTGCAGCCGCTGGTGGGGGGTAGGGTGCAGCGCGGGGAGGGGGGAAGGGAGAGCGGGGCGTCCGTTAGCTGCTGCCAAGGCCGGGAACACACACGGCTTTTTTGTCTGATCGGCATTTTCACCATCGTCGCTCTAGCAGTAATGTAGCACGCATAAATATATTTTTTTGAAATGTCTTGGTCGCACTGTTTTTTATTTTATCATTACGCGTTTCGATATATCATCATCAGATCCGTGGCACAAATAATACAAATAAATTACATTTAGGATGTTTTCAGTTCTTACTGATGTACCTTTGGCAGCTTGATATAACATTCTACTATTTAGGATCATATATAACAACTGTGACTGACCTATAGACCATTACTGCCATTGTATGACTAGGTATAATGTTTAAATTTGAGCACGTTCAGATTTACTAGGATATATACCTAATGTGATTCAATACCCTTTCCTCCCCCACTACGCTCACCTTATTAAGTCACCAAGTATATTACATGTAGACTAGATATACAATCTTGTTCATAATAGTAGTAACATTTCCTTCCTTCGCCCATCTTTTCTTGTTCTCACTCCCCCCCCCCCCCACCATTATTATTCTCTTTTCAGATACAATGCAGGCATGTACCTGGTTATCCCAGTAATTATAACTTCAGTTAGCTGATAAGAACATTTAATAATCCGTTACAATGCTGACTTATAATGTAAGATGAACAGCCATATGTCACCGTCACAATGGTTTAGCATGTTTGCTTCTTAGACATTTTCGTTGTAATTTATGCTGTATTTGGCCACGCCCAATGTCCAACCTTCTGCCCTCGCACTCCTCCCCTTTTCGTACGCCCAATCCCAGTAGTATGTTTTAATGTACTTATAATATTTTTCTTTTGACTTAAGAAACTGGAGTGTACGCGACGGAGGCAAACGGGGCCGACACCTGGCATCATGGTGTGGGGAGCCACATGCTGATCCTCTTGTGCTCGTTGTGGGAAAATTGAACAGTACACGGTACATTGAAATCATCATTCAACCTTTCTTTCCATCATTCATGCACTAACAAAGCGATGTGCTTTTCCCTCAATATGTGTTGCCCATCATTATCCTCAGATCGGTCCCCCATTGAGCATGTCTGGGGCTGGATGAAACGTTATCTTGGCACGGTCTACTCGACCGTCATGAGGCCTGGTCCAACTGATGCATCTGATAGAAATTGCATGGCAGGCCATACCGTAAGACTTCATTCGGCAAACCCTGCACTGCTGCAAAAGGGATGGGGGAATACTAGCGTCGACAATGTGCACGATCTGGTGACTGTACTGACGTGCGTATAGTGTGTTGTATACATCATCAAGAATGTGTCAATAAAATTTCGCTCTGCTGGGTTGACGAATTCATGGTGTTCTTTTTACATTTTCAAGGAGTATAACTTTATTCTCGAAACTCTTCCGAGTATATCTCACGAAGGAATTGATGAGAGAGAGAGAGAGACACACACACATGAGACGTACAGAGACATGAAGATAGGCAGCAAACTGTTGACTTTGAAACATGGTGCCCCATTATGTACTCTTCTGTTCAGAAGAAAACTGACACTTCGAGATAGGAATTTCATATTCGTAGGACATTATTATTACCATGTTTTGAAGAAATGATCAGTATTTCAAGCACCTTGGTTTCCCAGCAGGCGCATGGTGTGCCATGGGCCCTATAGTTGTATAGTTTGTTAATCTTATGGGACTTAACTGCGGAGCCATCAGTCCCTAAATATACAAACTACTTATAAATTGACTTATACCAAAGACAGCACAAACATAAATGCCCTAGGGGGGGGGGGGATTCGAACCCCCGACGGCGAACGGCCTCGCTCATCGCAGCATAGCGCCTCAATGCGCTCGGCAGCTCAGCCGCAGCGCTATGGGCCCTGATCACTAGCTCCAAACATGATGGCGTCGACGCGAAGAACTTCGTGGAAGGCCAGTAATACTGTACTCACGTTTCCACGTTCATCTGTGGTGGCTGACATTGACACATCGCGCTGCACCCGTCACCTCACCATATACACATTTTCTGTTAACGACAGTTCTGGTCGCTGAATGTTAAAAGGCCGACATCCGTCTAAACGTATGAAGATGTTCAAATGAAAAGGTCTGAAATAACAACCAAACCAGTTGACATTTGGAAATGCCGCTTTGGGATAACGTAATGCGACATGAGTCGTCACCTATCCCTAAAATTTCTAGGCTGTGCGCTCAGTATGCAAGGTGATGCTCATCGTCTTTTTCGACGTCCGAGGTCCGATACTCATCAAATTACTTGAGCACGGAAAGCCGTTAACAGTGACTCCGTAGCGTACGCATTGCCTTCAAGAGTAAACGGCCTAGGCTGCTCACGGAGCGGAGGGAGGGATTCTGCTCCATGATAACGCGCGTCCACACGTCATTAGGGTAATACAACCGGCCGTATGAATAAAGTATCTCCTTTATATTCCGGATTCCAGACAACATGCTCAGGTTCGCATGAATAAAGCGAGTGAGAGAATATATTTCAATCGAGTATATTCTCAGCACGAGTAAAAGTATGGGGAATGTTGCTCACAACGGAGAACATTCTTCGCTTTCGTATCAATAAAACTGGAGAAGTTTCTCACGACTGGAGAGCATTCTCCGTTTTCTGAAGTGAGCTCTCTAGCATACTTCGAGCGGATTAACTATTATGGTTATGCTTTACTGTAGTTTAAAATAAAAATAAAATTTTTGTTGCTTGGAAGGCAATGAAAGTTTCTTTACACGTAGTCTCAAAAAGTACAAGATTATTTTTTTTATTTCTGACATAGAAATGGTTTTAAAAAGTTCCTACTAATAAGGAGTTATGACGTTAATTCCAAATAAAGTGCATTACAGGACTTCACAGTCGGCACCGCAATACCGGGTACTGAAGTATTGTTTTTTGTACTGCTCTAGTTCATTCTACCCGAACCTTTCGGCCTATTTATAATGCTTTTTTCTGACATCGTAATAATAACTTCTGTTATGTTAGAAGTTAGTAGACACGACAGGAAAATTAATAACTGATTAATTACGTACCTAGCAGTCTGTTTCTTTTAACAAAATCGCATGGCCTGCCGCTTGTAGGTAGACAAATGGGTGTCATAAAAATATATCGTGTTGGAAAACTCTGATAACGGCTATGTAGACTTTCCCGGCGTCTTAATTGATCAAATTCTTCACGGGTTTCCAGCCGGATCATTCTGTCATCTTAGCACAATATTTCTGCATCCGTCATCATCAGGTGAGGGAACCAAGCCACTCTCGCCGTGACTGAGTGAAACTGTGGAAAGGCTGGCTCTATATACGAAACGAAAGTGCGAAGACGCATGCGGTAAGTACAGAGGGCGTGAGTTTACCCGTAGCTGCTGACCCCTGGCGTCTCCAGTGGTGGGTATGTGGTGTCGCACAAGTCTGAAGTGCGCGTCACGTACTTTCGCCGCGCGCCACCATGCACGCACAGCGCGGCGTTCTTACGTCAGCCACGAGCGCCCTCTGCTACAACTCCGCTCGCGGCCACCACTGAACTGTATCGGTCACTTGGGATTAGGACAGGCACCAGTTAACACTTTCATCCGTAGGCAGGCCTCTACGTAGCTAAACTATGTACCAGCATACCACTAGTCTGCTGCCCTCCAAGGTAAGTATTGTATAATTTCTACGAAATATACATCTTGTTCTAATCTAACTTAGTGTTTCTAGTTTCTGCTGTCCCACTGGCTGTCAACTCCGTACCCGCACATGCCTGCATCCTACTTTACTGTGTCGGTTTCTCTCTACTCGGCCACCGACACCCAGGACAACCGGCGGAAACGAGACACAAAAGTGGCGACGCGGATGGGATACAAAAGGGTAATGTCAAAAACGATAGATCGTTATAGATTGTCATTCGTTGCTATTTGATGCACATGCCGATGTTTCTGGCCAATGTATGTTTTGCCGCATTCGCAAGGTATTTTATAAACGACAGGCTTTCTTAGGCCTAAATAATCTTTAACGGAGCCAAGAAGTGCTCTAGTCTTAGCTGGTGGACGAAAAATACACTTTTTTTGTGTTTCTTCAAAATCCTTCCTATCTTGGCAGACACGTTACCAGCATAAGGAAGGAAAGCAACAGAACTGGAAGTGTCTTCAGCTGGTTCACGTGGTCGTCCGAACTCAAAAGACCGTCAAATCGGCCTGTTTGTATAGCCATTTTAGTGGAACACATTCTTGAGATGTTGGAGATCTTGAGGTAAATTTTCAGCATCCGAGATGGCATATGCTCTTTTTACCAAGTTTCCTGTATATACTATGTCCGAGTTTTTTTATTTTTTTTTTATTTTTTTAAGAAACAGCGGTGGATGAACACTGTCTTTCAGAGGGACACAGGATGCTCTACGACCAGATACACGTTACTGGGATTGTGTTTTTAAGAATCAACTGAAATCAAAATAAGAGATAACACAATTAATCGCGACAGTGTTTATTTTCTGAGTAAATCGTGGAATCCTATGTTATCAGATCTAAAGAATTATCGGCATGTGCATCAAATAGCAACGAATGACATCTATAACGATCTATCGTTTTTAACATTACCACCAATGGAGGTGCCAGTGGTCAGCAACTACGAGTAAACTCACGCCCTCTGTACTTAGCGCATGCGCCTTCGTTCTTTCGTTGCGTATACAGAGGCAGCCACAGTTTCACAGTTTCACTCAGTCACGGCGAGAGCGGCTTAGCTTCCTCACCTGATGATGGCGGCCAATTGGACCGCAAAAATATTGTGTTCAGATGACAAAATGATCCGGCTGGAAACCCGTGAAGAATTTGATCAACTCTGATAGCGTTCGGCGTTGAAACAGATGAAAATGTGTTTCATTCTTACAATTTCGTTTGCAAATTGTGCTGAACCATCTTCAATAACAAAAAAGTTTCTCGCATGATGAAAATATTGTAACGTCGCTAGAAGAACCCATTTTCGTAAAAAGTCCATATTTAGTCTTAATAATACGCTGATGCACAGCTAGCTGATATCTAAACATGGCACAGTTCTTTCTCAACACGTAGATGCCTACTCCACATTTCACACTGAGTTATTTGCCTTATTGGGTTAGTTTAAAGAAATAAAGGTTTGAACAGCTGTTCTGTGCCGGACATGACACTCGGACAACTTACTCAAGAAGGACGGAAGCTAGCGACACTGAACTTCCTGCTCCGAGCAAATGCTTCGTAGGTTTTATTCATACAAAATTGAGTACTCAGATAACCTTCTTTTGTTGTGAGAATCTCCTCTGTTGCATTTTCTCTTTTTCATTCATACGGTTCAACGTGTTCTTGCCAAGTTGAAGTGTGAGCAGCTTGAGATTTCGCCATACGTTCCGGACATGTCGCCCTGTGACTTCCATCTGATTGGACCACTTAAAAATACATCTAAAAGGGGAAAACTCTGACGAAGAACTGCAATATTGGCTCTAGATACTGCTACAGGAATTCTGGGAACAAGGAATCCTTCATCTCGTTAAACAGTGGGGTAGTTCAGGCCTCTGGCAAATTCGTTTGAAAACATCCTTGAGTTATACTCACAGTGTCGTTTCGTACTTTTCACTTGAACAAACCGCTTACATCTACATAAATAATTCGCAAATCACATTCAAGTGCATGGCAGACTACTCATCGAACCGCTTTATATTTCTGTTCTGCTCAGTTCTCTAAAGGCGCCGGGGAAAAACTTCTAAATATCTCCGTTGTCGATCTGATTTCAGTTATTTACTTATTCACTTTCACTTAGACCGTAATGTCTCTCTTATGAAATATTTTCGAAATAGGAAAGAAAGTTGGTGAAAGAAATTCGCAAATATATCTCGGCGCAATCAATGACGCTGTTAGTGGCCGAGGGGACTGAGGCGCTCCAGTCACGGTCTGCACGGCCACTACGATCGGGGGTTCGAATCCCCCCTCGGGCATGGATATTTCTGCCGTCCTTAGGAAAGCTAGTTGATAAGTAGTTTGTAAGTTTAGGGACTGATAACCCCGTAGTTAAGTCCCATAAACTTAACAAACATTTGAACATTGGAATGACACCGTTATTGTAAGGATTTCCAACCCCAAATCGTATATCATTTCCGTGACACTCTCTACCCTACAACTCGAAAATACAAAACGAACTGTCCTTCTCTGATCTTTCTCTATATCCTCCATCAATCCTACTTGCAGTGGGGATTCAACAATGTGCATAAAAAATAGATCGAATAAGTGTAGTGTAGGCAGTTTCTTTAGTTGAACTGCTGTATCTTCTAAGTGTTATGCCAAGAAAACGCAGCTTTCGGTTCGAATACTCTACAATATTTTCTGTGTGTTCTTTCCAGTTTACGTTCGTATTTGTTATTATCGCGTAAATGAAGTTTTACGGCTTTCTTTTAGTGTTCATGTGGATGACTTCACACGAATCATCATTTAGAGTCAATTGACAATGTTTTGCACCAAGCTGGTTTCTAATGTAAATCATTTTACAGTTGCTTTTGATCTTCTGGTGACTCCATCCGGTACATGACACTACAGTCGGGGGTTCGAATCCCCCCTCGGGCATGGATATTTGTGCCGTCTTTAGTATTAGCTAGTTTGTAAGTAGTTTGTTATTTTAGGGACTGATGATCTCGTAGTTAAGTCCCATAGACTTTACAAACATTTGAACATTTTTTGATACATGACAGCATCATCCGCGAACAGTCTAACAGAGCGGCTCACACTGTATTCTAAATCTTTTAAGAAACAGTAGGCGTCCTATAACACTTCCCTATGGATTGCCTGATGTCGCTTCTGTTTTACTCGATGGCTTTCCATTAATTACTACATATTGTGTCATTCATGAGAGGTAATCAAGAGTGAAATGTTCAAATGTTTGTAAAGCTTGTGGGATTTAACTTTGGGGTCATCAATCCCTAAACTTACAAACTACTTATGAACTACGTTATACTAAAGGCGACACAAACATCCATGTCCGGAAATCGAGAGCTCATCCGCACAAGTGTGGCCATATTCCATAAGCAGGCGATATCATTACAACACACTGTGATACTGCACTTGGGCAATCCTTCTTCACATCCCAAAGTTGGTAAATAATGCGCATGTTTTAAATAATGACGTCCTATGCGACTGTTGTTCACATATAAATACAAAATAGCCTATATGACGTTGCATTTAATTGTGACGTCAGCAGTGTACACATTGCCAAGGAGCACAAAAATATGTTCACCCGGGCGTAGTCGAACCTGCGATACTTTGAATACGAATCCCATCTCAGACCGCTGGGCCAAACACCTACCCTCCGGAACAAACTCTCACGAGGACTACTAATGACATACATGTATCAAATTCGTTTTATTTCCTAACCGTTTGGCCACGTTTCCACTTGGGGCACTTTCATTTGTACGAATTCGGTGATTAAGGCGTCCTGTCCTTGTAAGTACTTTTCCTGACTCATAATGATTTCCGACACATTGTCAAGGGTGTAGCAAACGTTTTTACATTCAGTCTATTTAGTTTACTGTGCTCTTTTTAAACTTTTTTCTCAATGGTTTCACGATTAGAAATGATAGCAAACGTTCGATCGTCACCGCAGATTACGCCCAACCATCAACACTGCTGTGACTGGAATTTCTATTTACAGCAGTGGGATTGTGTATAAAGAACTTTATGTATCAAACATATCCAGTTTTCGAAATGATAATTGGCAATGTAGCAAAACTGTTGGAAGGTGAATGAGTAAGATGTAAAATATTTTACATTCAATTTTTTTTTCCAGAAATTAGGGAGAGCTCGTAATATCGTGCAAATGGAACAATATGAACAGAAAGAGAAAGTAGGTCCGTATTTAAACTGGCGGAAGAACATCCATAGCCGTTGAATAAACAGACTGCTCAACTGCAAGCAGAAGCCGTGTTTACCTTAGAGAAGTTATTATCCGCGTTATAAAGGGCGAAATACAGGCGTCGTTTCCGTCAGTTGAGAGACGATAGAACTGAGAGCAGTGTTAGATCATACTAGCCAGCTCATAATCGTCAGGTGGGTACCTAAGGATGTGGCATGCGTATTCTCAGCATGCCGCGGTACAAGAAAGTAACTAAGCTGTAATGTTGTAGCCAGGGTTTGCTCACAGGATTAACATTTATACGTGTTATAAGGCGCTTGCCTCATGTAAGATGTTTCTGCCTCGGTATCCCAACATTCTCTCTCTCTCTCTCTCTCTCTCTCTCTCTCTCTCTCTCTCTCTCTGTCTGTGTGTGTGTGTGTGTGTGTGTGTGTGTGTGTGTGTGTGTGTATGTGTGTTTACCTCCACAATGTACCTGCACATTAACAGTTTTGGAAAGGTATTTTTATTCTCTCGCATTAGATTTTATTTTGAAAAAAATATTCAAATATATAAATCTACACGACTAAACTGCACTGGTCATTAATCCCTAGACTAACAAACTATATAAACTAACTTGGACAACACACACACACACACACACACACACACACACACATGTCCAAGGGAGGACTCTAACCTCCGACGGGGAGCAGCCGTCCACTCGGCTCCAACGCGCCTTTCTTTTTGACTGAATAAATTTTCAGAATAAAATTTTCACGCCCAAGCGGATTGTGCGTTGGCATGAAACGTCCTGGCGTACTGAATCTGAGTGCCAGGCCGACATTCGAGCCCCGGACATCTGCCTTTCGCGGGCAAACGACTTTCTTGTTCAGCCAGTATTTCGTATCCTCCCTCCCAAACAAGTTCTCCCAGGAGGTCATTGTCATTACTAACAACAGCCAGAACAAAAATTGAGGTATTTATGCATGCATCATACGCACTAAAATATTCAGACATAATTATTTGCAGAAGCATTCAGATATGTTATTTGTCATGTAGTTGACGGTTTCGGTGTGGTAATGCGGTTTCATTTGGGATGGGTTACCCTGCTCCGCCCCCCCCCCCCCCCCCTGTCCGAGGTATGGAATGTGTGTACGTACACAGTATCTAGAACTAGAGATTTAGACAGCAAATGACATTTAAGCGACTGGGAGAAAGTCTATAGAAGTGGTTTCATTATATTTTTCTACCGTTCTATTCTCTAATGGCGTGCGAGAAGCAGGAACATTTAAATCTTTCCGTTTTAGATCACTTTCTTTGGCCAGGTTCCCGCACATGCTGTGCCGGCTTCGTTAAATTCGGATTTGGCGTGCGTTAATATTAACAGGGTGGCCGGATGGCCTTCCTGCCGCCACCCCATGTCCCCCCCTGGGAGGAAACGTGTACCCCAAATGTCTGAGTATAGTATTATAACTGTGAAAGTGTAACTGATGCGGAACTTGGGGGGCAGCCCGGTATTCACCTAGTGGGATGTGGAAAACTGCCTAAAAGCACAAAGTAACATATACAAAGAAGCAGCCGACGCTAAACCACTGTCCTACGCTCCCCTCGTAGTTCCGTAAGATGCTAGCAGGTGTCAGGCGGTTCGCTGGCTTAGGGTGCCTCTCGCACGTCAGAGGGTAGCGTGGAGGCTGAGGGGAGAGCTCGTGCCGCCTGCCACGAGGCCACGGCTGTGTCCAGCTTGCCGGCGTTTGAGAGGAAGGGGTGGTGAGGGCAGCCGCTACCTGCCGCCTGCTCTGGCCAGTTTAAAGGGCCGCTTCTGACCGCAGCGCCATCATGGGACATCTTACGGAACTGCTGGAAACCCTCCCTCCCCGCACCCCGGAGCGTAGGACCGAGCCCTTACGGAGGTTTCCCGTCCGTATTTATTTGTCTGTGCTAAAAGCCACATACTGGCTGGTTGGAACTCCGACGCCCTTCGTTAATCCGCCGGGCGGATTAGAACCAGGGCCGGTATGCCTCTCCGTCTCGGATGTTTTCGATCTGATCTCTCTTATCTCATTTAGATGATCGTGTCTCCCTAGGTAGGTGGGTAGTAACAAAATATGAACGCATTCAGGGGAGAAAGTTAGTGTCAGGAATTTCGCAAATAAACCTCGCCGCAACGAATAACGCTTCTGTCTTAATGTCTTTCACTAAAACTCGTATATCATTTCTGTGACACTCTTTCCTCTTCGTTGTTATAAAATAGAGGGAGCTGCACTTTTCTGAAATTTTTCTACGTCCTCCGTCAGTCCCACTTTCGTGGGATCACACAATGGGCAGTGGAGGCATTTTCTTTGGTTGAACTGTTTCATATTCTAACCTGTCAATGAAACGTAGCTTTTGGTTCGTATTTCTCACGATATTTACTGCGTTATTTTCGATTTAAGATGTTCCTACGTGTTTATTTCAATTTAAGGCGTGTAGATTTGACTCATTTATCGTGTAAACTATGTTTAACGGATTCAGTTCAGTGCCAATTTGGAGGACTTCATACTTTCCATTATTAAGGGTCAACTGGCAATTTTTGCACCGTATCTTATTCAAATAGTTTTGATGTTGTTTCTGAGCTTCAGTTGACTTTACTAACCGATAAACGACAATATCAACCGCGAACAGTCAAAAAGTGCTGCTTAGTCTTCTGAATAGTTTATTAAGGAACAGCCGGGGTTCTGTAACACTTCCATAGGGAGGATCACTCGATCCCTTTCCGTCAGTTACTGTATACTGTGTAATTTCTGGCCGGAAATCATGAATCCAATCGCACAAGTTTGGCGATATTCCATAAACGTGCACATTGAGTAGTAGCGGCTTTGGAGGTACAGTGTCTGGAAATTTAGAAATACGGGATCAATCTTGTATCCCTTGTCTGCAATTCATGTCATACATTAAAAAAATAAAAAAATAAAAAAAAAATAAAAAAAATAAAAGTGAACGTCTCTCTAAATGAGTGTGAATCTTATAACGGAAGCGGGACTTGGCTATCAGCCTGTTATTCACATAGTGGGGGTATGGTAAACCACCTAGAAACCACATATGGGCTGGACGACACACCGAACAACGTCGTTTATTCATCGGGCGGATTCGAACCGGGGCCAGTCCATCTCCCCGTCTCGGAAAGCTGCTCCTTAAACAGCGAAGCTCACCGAACTGTGTTGCAGTACCTTCGAGAAATGATGTATACTTAATAAGTGCTGTTGGTGAAGTTACAGGGACTCACAGAACACCATCCAGCTGCACTCACTTCTACGAAGAATTTATTATAGCTCGTGCTGTTCCTACGTCATGTGAACACAAAAAGCAATTCGCTTTTTCAGAGGTTCTCACTCCACCATAGCTAACGTTTCCATTGCCCGTCGTATGGCAGCATCGGTGGCGGAATCTTTCACACCGGTCGCTGCCAACGGTCATATGCGCGTCAGCTGTAGCCGATGTAGGACGGGAATCACGACTCTACACTGCTGCCTGTTTGATGAACATACGGAAACCTACGTGGGGAAAAGCACGCCTTTTTTATTGTTTCTGCAGATGTGGATAAGACCCCATGAAGTCACTGCCTGCTCGTTGACGTTAATAGCACACGTTGGCCATTTTCGTAGACGTTCAAGCAACTGTATTGTTTCGTCAACGATAGTGATAAGGTATATTTCGAAGTGATTCTATCGTTCAAACGGGACCAGGGCATCCATTATGGTAGTCAGACCTCCTGGTGCGGAGCAGAAAAATAATGTAAGGAATAAAGAGCCTTCCTTCGCAGTGTTACACGTGAATGTCCAACTTCTCAATTCGACATAAACATACGTGACATGATTGTCTTCCTTGCCGTCCATCTAGCGTTGTCAGTGCTGATCTGGCGCTTTTAGTTTGACCAGATAGCAAGGTCCCTGTTGATCCTCATTACTGTTATGTCCTGTGATTGTGAGTCAATAGTAATTTTGTTTTTTAATGCAGCAAAATACAGTTTACCCTATTTTAAGGGCCTTGTAATGATGGCGTGGTCCTTCGAAACTGGTTACCATCAAATAACAAAGTGAAACTACAGCTGACGGTGTCATTCATTGCCAGATAGCGGGATTGGCTGATGTTAGGCCGTTGCATCGCCGCTTCATGCTTACCAGGCGCGGCGTGGCTGGAAGATTTTAGGTAACTGCACCTAGAGGTCCTCTTGCGCCACTGGCAAACGTTTTGGAAGAATATCGTTCCTCTGATGACGATCTCTTTGTGAAAGTGAAAGAAACAGCGAGGCGAAATATTCCATACTACAGGGCGGCCACTACGGGACCTGAACAGAAACAGAAGCACAAGAAGTATCTTCCGGGCATTTGCCAATACGTCATAAGAAAGGAGGGTGATTATGCTGAAGGGGTGAGACTATAAATACACCAACAAAGTCTCTTCGGAGATTAGTAGAAGTTCCTATTACTCATATTGCAGCCCTTGCATGAAGCCCATTCTTTATTGACAAATTTTTTAAAATGCAATACATAAACAATGTATGATTTACTTTAAGTTATGCATAATGTTCTCGTTGTTTTGGTGTTTGTTATATACCATTCGTTTTGACATGTGCGTTTCTGGATTACAATTTATTGGAGTATATTGTCATGTACATGTTCCTTGTTTGTTATTTGGGCTCCATCTATGCAGCTGAAAAACAGTTTGTGTAGGGTAATTAACCATCATTTGCAGCTCTAAGAGCAGACGCGTTTCGGTTTATTTTAAAGCAGCTTCAGTGCTCAACTGTAACAATATATCTTTTGTTTTATATTTTTCTATGGTTTTACTGAGCTCAATCCTGGTTCTCAGTCTATGGCTCCATATCATCTTATTTTTAAAAAAGGATACATGTGTATGTATTTATATATTTTCCCCATAGACACCAAGAAGGCTGGAGCATGTCGATGAAATCGTCAGGAAGTCTTCAGATCAGCACAGCGGGTAAACATGTTAAGTTTGGTAGCGCTCGGATCAAGATATTTATTAACAACCTAGCGACCCGTCCAGAATTTATGTTCTGAATCTATAAAAATCGATGAGTGTATGTATTTTATTATTTACTATATTCTACATAATACGATTCACTACAATGCACAATATTCTTATACAATTGTCAACGTGTTTAATCCATATTTACACAACAATATCATAGTGTAACGTATATTTAAAAGTTCACGGGTCGATTGTATAAGCATAGCTGACGCGATCAAGTCTGACGTTAGTTCAGAAATTAACCTCTTTTCAGGGTTCCACTCTGTTGCATAACACTAAATCTAGATCCACCGAAGCTGGTTCAACGTTGACCTGAATCAGCACGGAAGATGCTTAACAACACTACTGAAACCGATTATCGGTATGATTATTGCGCCTCGACCGCAGATATAAATCGATATGCAATACGTGTTATCGAAGCTTTCATGTTATAAAGGTGGAAGGTAGGAAATAGGAAAAAGAGCTATGCCCTATATTGAAAATCCTTGCAACATGAGAAAGATTTACTTTAGGTAATCGTTTTGGGCTAATTAAGCACGCAATAGAAAGGAAAAAAACACGGATAAAGTTACTGTGGTGTAGAAGGTACAGGCAAGGAAAGAAGCTTCTTTTGATTTGAATTCACACGATATCTGAAAGGGTCGTGACAGGAAGAGTTTTAAGCTGAGTTATGAAAATATTAAGGAACGAACACCGAAAGCACTTGCACCTAAACATATATTATTTTTAGTCTTTTTACAATTATTACGGTACATTTCATCTTTCAGTAAGCCCTGCAAACTTGAAAACAATAATGTGAAATAGTTCCGTCGCCCAACAGCAGCGTAGAATGAAAACTAACAGTACAGTTGGGAAATGCTATTGATGTGTTATTGTATGTTAGTGTCCTTGTAATTTTCATAGCCGATGCTGTAGCGATAACGCATGATAACGGAGGGAAAAAGGCAGCATGTAAACAGGTTCGAACCTGAAACCCTTTGTAACAGTCTACGACGGAATCACTTGGACTCCATCACGTCTGCCAATTGCGTGCTCGTTAATAATCTGTCCATGAAAGCCTGGTTATGTTTTAATCATCAATGTGCATGCAGTTGACATCGCACGATGCATTAAGCAATAAGAAAATTATTACGAATTGCACAGTTACTGCTATCCAGCTGAGAGAGTATATGTGACATTTTGAATCACTATTGGTTGCTGTCGTAATTTGTAAAGTTATCTCTTCACTGCAAATATTTACCACGAACAGTTGCCAGACGTAAAACTTTATTTAAAAGTTAATAAAAATCATGATCCGGTTACTACTAAACTCCACAGATTCTGAAGAATTCCTGAAGATTTCATCAGTATTACTCGAGTCTTCTTGGAGTCGATAGGAAATATATATTTACACACACACACACACACACACACACACACACACACACACAAACACAGAAAACCAGTTTCATAGACAACATATACATAAAAATTAAGCCTTGCACTTGGAACGGCAGGAGCCCCCGTTAGCGGAGAAAGGTCTACCGCCTTCTATAATGCTTCCGCTTGGAGCGTTACCATCACTTCCGTGACTGTTCGCGATAAATATTTGCAGTGATGAGATAGGTTTATGAATTATAACAGCACCAGATAACGATCCAACATCTCCTATGTTGTCTCTCACATGGTGTAGCAATAATGGACTTGGAATTTTAATGTAAATGAACATGGAAATTAACTATGTGTAGAGCTAGTTAACCTAACCGTGGAGTAATGTTTGGAGTGTAAATACAGTGTTGACTTTGAACTTGAGTGGGCCATGGCTCAGGTCGGCATGGCATTCAGTGCCAGAATTCAGTTTGAGCGAAATAGTTGGACACCATAGTTCACTCTGAAATACAATGGCAAGTCGTATTTATACGTCAAGGTTTTGCAATGTTTCCCTTTGTTTTACAGATTTTAATTCCTTCTACAGTTATTCGATAACTAATGTCATTACACAAATAATGTAAGAATTAAATTAACTGCCTCCTAAAACAACATTACCGGATTTATCATGATTATACTATCACTGCAACATTTTGCAGTGGAAGGAAGGAAGCTTAGGGTTTAACGCCCCGTCGTCAGCGTGGTCATTAGAGAGCTTGTTGGGGAAGGATGGGGGAGGAAATCGGCCGTGCCCTTTGAAAGGAACCATCTCGGCATTTGCCTGGAGTGATTTAGGGAAATCACAGAAAACCTAAAGCTGGATGGCCGGAGGTGGATTTGAACCACCATCCTCCCGAATGCGAGTCCAGTGTCTTACCATTACGCCACCTCACTCGGTATATTTTGCAGTGGCACACATCTCTGCAGTCAGTAAGTCTTCCTCAAACGAATATACCAGAACAGAGGCAAATATTTAGGTTACCATCAACCTCTGCAAAACTGTGTTTGTAAAGATTATTGGACTTAACTGCGGGGTCATCAGTCCATAAACTTACAAACTATCGTTTACTAAAGACCGCACAAACATCCATGCCCGATGGGGAATTAGAACACCCGACGCGGCAGCCCTCGCGATCCGCAACATGGCGCTCCAGATAGCTCTCAACCTTTGCCTTCCGCCTTCGTGAGTTCTATCTCAACGATTTACAACCGTCTTACGAAAGTAACTAGTAGACAAAATACCTGTCTGGGGCTACCTGAAGAAAAACATGCCAGTAATAGACGGACGAGAAGGCAAAGAGTGAGTGCGGATGTTTATACATAAGCGACCAGTCGCGTCCTATGAAAGTGGAATTGATCGTCTCGTCTACCAGTCGGATAAACGTTTTGAGGCTTCGATGATTCAATGGAACCATTCGATGGTCACATTCCGGTTTTTTAGTTTGATTGACCCTTATACTGGTATACGTACAGACTAGAGCTATTTCCTTGTAAGAGTCTTTCGTGATACTATTAGCGCCTGAATTCCTGACCGCTACGTTACTATGACTAGAGCGTTTGATTAGTTACCTTGACGAGTGTTTCCTTTCTGTGTTAGTATTTCAATATTACCTGAGTATTATTATGAAAATTACAGTCCGACCTCAGTTTACCGACAATGTTTTGAATATTGATTCTTGCAGTCAGACACGAGAGGCTCAATAAACACCAGCAAGGGAATCATCATTTCTGCTAACTCTGTTCAGTTATAAGAAATGTTTTCATTTTCCAGTGAGTTATCGATATTTTGTGTCATTGTGAAGGGCGCTTTTAACCCGACATCGAACTCTAATAATGAATAGAGTATATGCATCGACTTAAAAACAAAGTAAAACCACCGCGGTGCAACCATTCTTACATTATGTGCATAAGCTGAAGTACATAATATTTATGCAGCTTTTCTTCTTTATTCTATTTCCCCCTTCACTTGGTAAGTGCGAGGGAAGGGCTGATTTAAATACACAGAAGGGAAACAATTGTAAATACGAATAAAAAATGTTCTCTTAGATTATGAAATGTTTTCATTGTATTAAAAGAGGCATATCGAGGTGTAGAAGCGTTACCTACAAAGTAAATGTCAATGGCAGCAAATATGAAATATCACTTGAGAACATATCAGCGGATGTAGCTTTTCTTTAATCTTCCTTTATTTTCCTTGCTTTCGTAACTATCAGAAAACGGTTCGTTGAAAAAAGAAAAAAAAAATAGAAAACTACTCGGAAAATTAGAAATGTCAGGAGAAATGAAAGAATATTTACATAGGATTTTTGTATGAAGACCAATAAGTCGAATAGATACGATGGATATACTCAATTCCTCGTTTCTGTTTTTGTTATTTTTTATTTCTTATGATCATAGAAAATTATTCAAAAAAGGGAAAATTTTGTGGCAGTAAAGGTTGAATGTCAGATGATTTGGACATAAATTGGATGTAATAAATTAGGATATATTTTGAGACAATGTTCTCAGATTCAGATATTAGATACCAATGATTTAATAAATACTACACGTATTTTTAATAGAGACGTTATTGTACTCCACAAGATATGGCATGATTCTTGAAAAATGTGGAGATTTATATATTTAATTTTTCGAGTTGATGAGGTTCGAAAAACGACCAAGCTTTTCCTCTCACTCGCTATCTGTGTCTTAATGAACCAACTGTTAAAAAAACGGCAGATCGCCAGCGGTTATTTAGTGAGGAAAATGTTATGTCGTTACGGTAGCTACAGCGTACCGGTTAACAAGTTTTGAGCACATATTGATGGATTTAGATAATATTGACACCTATCAGAAACCTTCAGAGTTCCATATTGAATATTGTACAACCGTAAATTGACTATAACACTGCCCTTTGCAGAAAGTGCGCACTCCCACATAATTAAATAGAACATTATTGAACATTGTCAAACCAACCTAAATAATGAGACAGTCTTTTATATAAGGAATTCATTATTTGTTGGGGCGATCTGGAATTATTGATAGGTTTTCAGCCACGATCGCTTTATTTAGATTACCGGTTTCGGCATGCTAGACGCATCTTCAGACCTAATACACATAGTTTTTTACAAAATGAACTGCAATACATAATAACAAAAAGCTTATCTATCTACAAATACACTGTTACATATCTGTAGTAATCTTACATTAAATTCTTGCTATTATAAAAATTTTTACATAGTAAAACAGTGTACATCAACATTGATGTGTCATCAACATAAAATTTACAAGTCAACAGTAAAACGTCAGAACACATCTTTCTTATAGTCTTAACCAGAGACACTTCAGAAGCCAAGTTCAATATTGACTAAAGCCAAGTTCAATACTGACTGTTAGGCGCGAAGACATAGACAAAGATGTTTAATGTACAATAGAATATATTACGTTATGGTTTTTTCCCTGAGGCAGTCGTAAATATTTTTTTAATAAAAAATATTTAAAGTTTCTTGTAGATCATTTGACATGGTGCTTACTTCTTTCTTTGTTACCTGACATAGCACCTCATAACTCTACGGTACTTAGCGTAGTACTTCAAACACACACACACACATTATATACCATAAGAAACGGGTTCTGACGTTTTATTGTTGACTTGTAAATTTTATTTTGGTGACATATCAATGTGGATGTACACTGTTTTACTATGTGAAAAACTGTTATAATAGCAAGGATTTCATGTACGATTACTACAGGTATTTAACCGTATATTTGTTGATAAGTTTTTTTGTTATTATGTATAGCAGTTCAGTTTGTAAAAAACTTTGTGTATCAGGTCTGAATATGGCGTCTATCACGGCGAAACGGGTAATCTAAGTAAATTAAGAAAGCGATCTTGGCTGAAAACCTGTTAAGTTTATCTAAGTAAAATAACCACTGCAGGGTAACGAAAACAATTTATTTCCCCCATAAAAAAGTAAAATAAGAACTATATCTAGCACAACTGAAGATATAAATCCTATCAAATGTCACTTGAAAATTCTACACAAGTCTACGTTTGCAACTTCGGGAACAGGAATGAAATTCAAAATGAATGCGGAAAATATAAGATTGGATAATACAATATAATCACAATAATAGCACAAAAATCAATTTGGTCCATCGCCAATTCCGGATAATCGTCAGTACTATTTGAACAACTGAAGTGGTACTCCAACTTCTCTGTTCTCTTTGCCCGGTATAAGGTACACTCTATTAAGATGTGGTGGACGGTTATCTGTACGCCACAGGCATCACACGTCGGGGGCTCTTCTCGTCGTAGGAGGAATCCGTGAGTAAACGGACAGTTAATATTCATAGAATATATGACATCAACTGCGATTGGGCAAAGCTGAAAATGTGTACCCAGCCGGGATTCGAACCCGGGTCTCCTGCTTTCTAGGCAGTTGCGCTGACCCCTACACCACTGGGGACACAGTGATCACCGCACCTGCAAGGACTACCTAAGCACGCCTCCCGTCAGATACAAATTCCCAGCTTCGCCCTGCCCACAGTACTCAAACTCGTAGTTATGAACTAATTCCCGTAAGAGTAAGGGCTTCAAACTTTGCCCACCCCTGCCCACTAACAATAGGATCATTGCCCGTCACCGCCATATTATATATACATGTGGCGTCTGTTCCGAGAGAACAGACGTCACTTCTGATCCTGCAGTTGTTATTATTTAATATTCATAGAATATATGACATCAACTGCGATTGGGCAAAGCTGAAAATGTGTACCCAGCCGGGATTCGAACCCGGGTCTCCTGCTTTCTAGGCAGTTGCGCTGACCCCTACACCACTGGGGACACAGTGATCACCGCACCTGCAAGGACTACCTAAGCACGCCTCCCGTCAGATACAAATTCCCAGCTTCGCCCTGCCCACAGTACTCAAACTCGTAGTTATGAACTAATTTCCATAAGAGTAAGGGCTTCAAACTTTGCCAAACCCTCCCCACTAACAAAGTTTGAAGCCCATACTCTTACGGGAATTAGTTCATAACTACGAGTTAGAGTACTGTGGGCAGGGCGAAGCTGGGAATTTGTATCTGACGGGATGCGTGCTTAGGTAGTCCTTGCAGGTGCGGTGATCACTGTGTCCCCAGTGGTGTAGGGGTCCGCCCAACTGCGTAGAAAGCAGGAGACCCGGGTTCGAATCCCGGCTGGGTACACATTTTCAGCTTTGCCCAATTGCAGCTGATGTCATATATTCTATGAATGTTGTCGATCGCTTACCCTGATACTAATTTCGTAGCGTCGCCCAGTCATTGTTTTTAGACACAACAAGACGGCCTGCAGGGTACAGTAGCAGGAGGGCTCCACATGACCGAAGAGCAGCAACAAATTGTGCGCTCGCCAGATGTTCTCACTGTCCCATCGCCGACCCTTCTTTTTCTGGCGCTCGAGGGCGTCTCCGCATTAGAAAATAGTACCATCCTCATCCACAAAGAAAAGGTCTTGAGTTTGTCAGTCTAATTTATGAAGTTTCGATCCTCGCGTGGGTTATCTTCATTTTTATTCCAATTTTGACATGTGAAGTGGAGCAAGCGCTGTGGAAACCATGTGCTACCATTGCAGGGTCACGAGACTAGTAAATTTAGAATTAAAACGAATAAAAAACTATCCTTTTCTCGGTTCAGCGTAAGACAGATCACGTACTCAAAGATTTATCAGTCTGCTGAATTTCAGTATTTTGTGTAGGAACTAGAAGTTAGTTCTATTGTTGTACATTGGCGGTATAGGTAGGAAAAAATTCCTTCAGTGTATGTCATTGTTACGTTCGCGATATTATTTATCAATAAAATAAAGTTATTGTTAGAGTACAAATTTCTTAGATAGATCTCAACATTAGACGTAAACAATTATGACTGGATAAGAGACGGTCTTTTGCTGACCAGCACTTTTTGATGAAGTGTATCAGATCCCTACTTCCGCATTTCTGATCTGTAACATTCTTACCATCAAAGTAAATGAGCCCTCATAGAATTCGATGATTCTGGGGTCTAACTTTTCTATAGATTTATTACGTAAAAAAGCAGGCACGATTGCCAATAAGGTTTTATTTAGATGCCCGGTCTCGGTAGATTATGTTGCTGTCATCAGCTCTATCACGTGGTGTGTAGATTATAGCTGTTCTTTTTACATAATAAAAAAACACACATCGTTTAGCAACAATTTTATGAAACATATTAGAGGAAAGTGCTTTCTCTGTTTTGACTAATAGAATAACCTGAAGTTCTGAGAAGGTTATACAAGGAAATTCGTGTTATTTTGTTCTGCATGAAAGCTAATACGAGATAAATTAAAAACTATGTTAACATTATTGACATTGTAGCGTATGTTGAGATCGTCACTTAAGGTGTACATTAAATTCGTTTTCTACACTGATTTTACAATTTACTTACTTGATCGCATTTGGCAAGATTCACATATTTAAATTACATTACATATTACTGTGCAAATTTATTATATATATATATATATATATATATATATATATATATATATATATATATAAAGTAATTTAAATATGTGAATCTTGCCAAATGATATCAAAAGTAAATTGTAGAATCAGTGTAGAAAATGACGATCTCAACATATGCTACAGTGTCAATAATGTTAACATAGTTTTTAATTAATTAATATTTGATATGTAATGTGTTTCCCTCTACTTACTCGCACATTACAATGTAAAAATGTTAAGGAGGCCACTGATTACGTGATTATAATTCTACATGGCAACAGATATCGTTTGTAATTCCAACAAATGTCATATCCAAAGACCAAGTAATCAGTGTATTGTATCTTTGTTTTACCATCTTTGAGAACCGAAGTAATAGCGTCTTTGTCGACGCATGTCAACAGCTTACCTGATGATGGCCTAATAAGCCGAAAACTAGTTAGTAAATAAACAAAAATTTAGTAGAACAAAAACAGTTTGTTTTCAACCTTAGAGATGGAAGCGTTCTACCAGGAAGCGACGGAAGAATCCATTTTTAAGAGTAATATTTTCATGTTGAAAAATGGTCTAGATCCCAGAAGGTTATTTTATTCTACCGATTACGAACCTGCAGCCACAGTGTTCAGCCAGCGGCAGCTCTGGAGATTTCAGCACCAGCCGTATGTGTTGTATACACGAGGTACGTCCAGAAAGTAAGATCCGTTTGGTTACATAAAACAAACGTGTACAGAGACAGAAAAAAATATTTATTGTACAAAAATCTACAACTGTTAAAATACTTTTCTACATAGGTGCCGAAATATTGTAGGCAATTGTCATAGCATGGCACAAGGTTTTGTGTGCCTTTTTCATGGAATGTTGCCGCCTGTGTATTCAACCATGTGGTAACATGTTCTTTCAGCTCGTCATCATCGTTGAAGTGTTGTCCGCCAAGGACAGATTTTTGGTGTAAGAAGAGGATTACTGTCAAAAGATTTTCACGAAAATGGCTTACCTCTCACACCGAATGTGACCAAACAATTCTTACGGAAATTTCAATGGGACCTGTTTGATCATCGTCCATACAGATCGAACCTCTCTCCTAGCGACTTTCATCTCTTCTTACACCTAAAACCTGTCCTTGGTGGTCAACACTTCAACTATGATAAAGAGCTGTTACCACATGGTTGAATACACAGGCGGCAACCTTCTGTGAAGGATGCATACAAACATTTGTGGCAAGCTATGACAAGTGCCTACAAAATTTCGGCAGTTATGTGGAGAAGTAGTTTAAGAGTTTTAGAATTTTGTGCAATAAAAATTTCTTCTGTATCTGTGTAAAATTTAATTTTATTACCAAACGGAACTTACTTTCTGGACGCGCCACGTATATTGTTCTGGGCACGAAAACAGTAGAATAAATAGCCTTTTGTGATCTAGACTGGTTTTCAACTTAAACATCTCTCGTGAATATCGCTGTTTCTCCTCCGACAATCTTGTCTAAACTAATGGAAGTGAGTAGACGGTGGTGAGACGACGTACCGCATGCATGGAATTTTTTTTTTTTTTTTTTGAAAAGTCTCCGTCGCAATTAGCTTTATTACATATGACGCGTTTCGAGAACATCAAAAAAATGTTCAAATGTTTGTTAAGCTTATGGGACTTAACTACGGGGTCATCAGTCCCTAAACTTACAAACTACTTATCAACTACCTTATAATAAAGACGGCACAAATATCCATGCCCGAGGGGGGATTCGAACCCCCGACCGTAGTGGCCGTGCAGACCGTGACTGGAGCGCCTCAGTCTCCTCGGTCACCGCGGCCGGCTCGAGAACATGATCATCAGTTAACAAAAAAAAAAAAAAAAAAAAAAAAAAAAGGAAATACAACCATCTTAGTATAGATGCTTGATTAAAAGTTAAAACATCATCATGGACGTCTAGTGACGTACTCCAACGTATGGTCGCTTGTCCACAGAATGGAAGGTTCCATGAACCAAGTGATAAACGACGTACCGCGTGAGCCTTGTGGTCCTCGACTGGCCCGGAGGCGGCGCTAGCGGCCACGGAGAGCTGCGAGCCGGCGCCGGACGTGGCCATGGCCGGCGGCCGCTGTGTCCATGCCGGTGGGTGCGCGCCGCGCTACTGCCTGCCGCTGCGCGACTGCCGCCTCCGCCGCCCGCGCCACTGCGCCTGCCCCTACCACGCCGACGCACGCAACCCGCGACACGCACGCTCACCGGGCTGCATACTCAGCAGGCGGCCTCGCCTCGTGTCGTGTCCACGCAATTGCAGGCGACATGCCTTCCCTCTGTTTGGTTCCCTTATGGCATTCGTGCCGTCACAGTTGTGCTGCAGCATTTTCCCAATACGCAAATATTTACCCTTAAAGAGAAACACCGGTCTGAGAGACCGTTAGGGTTTCTTAAATGTGGCCTATGGCAACACCGTTCTGTTTGCGACCATCCCCTCCACAGTACCTTCACATTGTTAAATAATATACGTGGCAGAAGCATTGTAGTCCAGTTTGTGGCTTCTGGCTGTCAGGTAAGCATTGATTTTATAAAACCTGTAGATCCGTCGGACCGGATGTTTAAGATTACGTTTGCAATGGCTCGGTTTGTTATACCGGATGTTTCGTATTAAGTTCATTTTATTTTTACTATTACGTCTTTTCTTGTGTGATATACTTTTTCTTGTATGTTTAGAAGACGTCATGACGGATAATGCTTCAAAAGGCAAACGTAAATCTGCGAGAGGCGCAAGAAATGAGGGGATGCGGTGTAGTGATCCCAATTTTGAGAAAAAAAAAAAGCTTTCAGGGTGGTTCCAGGAGAGCGGTGATGAATCCGAGATGGAACATGATTCTGACTTCACAATTACGGACGCAAGAGAAGACGATGAGAGAAGAAAAAAAGATGGTAACAGGCTCATAGTGACAGTAGTGATGATGAAGATGATGATGATGATGACGACGACGATTATTACAATCTATTGGAAGATGAACAGGAAATAATTAGTGACAATACACGTGGAGAAAAAGACGGCATGCCAGCACGCCAGGTATTTACGCTGGGAAAAAGAACAAAAAAGATTTATTATGGAAATCAGTGGAACCAATAACAATAACTGCGTTAATTTTGAACAAATAAAACTTATTTAATACTCAATTTGATGTTCATTTGAAATCCACAAAATATTATCCTAAACACATTAATAAATTATAATAAATATATGAAAAAATTTTAAGGAGGAAACATCCGGTCTGTCAGACCTGATGTTTCTAATAATGTACTATCGACCTATGTTTCCGTTTAAGGGTTAAGCCTCATTGTTGTTGTTGTTATGGTCTTCAGTCCGGAGACTGGTTTGATGCAGCTCTCCACCCTACCCCATCCTGAGCAAGCCTTTTCATCTCATAAGAACGGCAACCCATACCACTTGAATCTGCTTACTATACGCGTCTCTTGGTCTCCCTCTGCGATTTTTACCCCACACCCTTTCCTCCAATGCTAAATTTACGATTCCTTGATTTCTAAGAATGTGTCCTACCAAGCGATCCCTTATTTTAGTCAGGGTATGCAAAAAATTCCTTTTCTCACCAATTCTGTTCAGTACCTCTTCATTAGTTATGCGATCTACCCCGCCCCCCCTAATATTCAGCATTCTTCTGTAGTACCACATTTCAAAAGCCTCTATTCTCTTCCTGTCCGCACTGCTTATCGTCCATGTTTCACTCCCGTACAAGGCAACACTCCACACAAATGCCTTCAGAAAAGACTTCCTTACATTTGAATTAATATTCGAAATTTGCCTAGGCAAAGGTCCCAGGTTCGAGTCCCGGTTCTGGCACACAATTTTAATCTGCCAAGAATTTTCATATCAGCGCACACTCCGTTGCAGAGTGAAAGTTTCATTCTGGAAACATCCCTTAGGCTGTGGCTAAGCCATGTCTCCACCATATCCTTTCTTCCAGAAGTGCTAGTCTTGCATGGTTCGCAGGAGAGCTTCTGTGAAGTTTGGAAAGTAGGAGGGGAGGTACTTGCGGAAGTAAAGTTGTGAGACGGCATCGTGAGTCGTGTCAGGATAGCACAGTCGGTAGTGCGCTTGCCCGCGAAAGGCAAAGGTCCCAGGTTCGAGTCCCGGTTCCGGCACACAATTATAATCTGCCAGGAAGTTTCATATCAGCGCACACTCCGCTGCAGAGTGAAAGTTTCATTCTACCACATTTATTGTTTCGTTACCTAATCTAATTCCTTCAGCATCGTCTGATTTTCTAAGACTACATTCCATTATCTTTGTTTTGCTCTTGTTAATGTTCATTTTGTACGCTCCCTTCAACACACTGTTCTTTCCATTCAACTGCTCTTCCAGGTTCTTTGATGTCTCTGACAGAATTACAATGTCATCAGCAAAACGCAAAGTTATTATTTCTTCACCATGAACTTTAATCCCTATTCCAAATTTTTCCTTGCTTTCCTTCACCGCCTGCTCGATGTACAAATTGAATAACATCGGAGGAAGGCTACAACCCTGTCTTACTCCCTTCCCAACTAATGCTTCCCTTTCATGCCCTTCGTGTCTAGTAACTGCGGTCTGGCTTTTGTACAAATTGTAAATAACTCTCCTTTCCATGTATCTTACCCCTGCTGACTTCAGAATTGTATTACTTAAAGTTAAATTCTAAAATATGTAAAGAGACTTAATTGCATGGTCAAAATACCGTGGCTCTGTTAATTCACTCAGCGAGCAGGCCACACTTCAAAATATTATCAAGAAGACATGTTTTTTATAAAGAGGCAGAAACTGATTTGTTGTTTTCCTTATAACAGCAATATATGAACACAGTAAATACACTAATTACATTATTATTAAATAAATGTAAAAAGATTATTAATCTTCATAACAGCAAACATAAATCATTATAAAATCAAAATGAACTAAAATTCAATCAGAAATAGCTGGTCTTAAGTTCATTATTATATCTAAACCATTAATAAATTATAAGATTTTAACATTACAGCTTATTCGCTAAACAATAAATAAATTAATATTTATATCTTGCAAATTAAATAAAAACACCAATTTAAAAAAATAAACTACTTCTTAAGAAACTATCTTAGGAAACGATATTTCTGAAACGATACTTATGATACAATAAATATACTTTATTTGTAAATCGACCTAAATTGAGAGAAATTGACCTAAATCAAAATTTTGTTAAACCTTTATACAAAATACACAAAAAATTTACTTACTTAAATTTCAAATAGTTCTAATAATTAACAATTCAATAATGTTAGCATTAAATTATTATTTTAACTATTCTTTATGTAAAATACACGTAGATAAAAACAATAAAAATATTTTTATAAAATTAAATAAATAACAATGAAATAATATAATGAAATACATTGTTCAAGACGACCTGAATTCTATAGGAAAAAAACTGTATATATGTATACTTTAGTAAAAAGTTATGCCCTGATAAATACTTATTAGATACACTTTGTAGTACATCAATTACGTTACAACTGGCATTATTTGAATGAAAAAAATAATAACACTCAATAATAAGAGCGTCCATCTAAGTGTACACATTTCAGAGCCGATATCAAATAAAATAAATTAAATTCCCATAAAAACCTCTTTATTATTGTATTTCAAAATTAAATTAATAAAAAAGTTATTCTAACCCATCCTACTTTTAACTATAAGAAGCATCTTAACAGGAGTTATACAGGATAATTCAACTAAGCCGTCCACCTAAAATATTTCTGGAACCATTTAAGATATCTTAACTGTTACATATAATAACAGAAATAACAGACCGCAGTTATTAGACTCTAAGGGCATGAAAGGGAAGCATTAGTTGGGAAGGGAGTAAGACAGAGTTGTAGCCTTTCTCCGATGCTATATATATAATTTAACCATATCAAAGAAGCTAGATCTTTACCAAAGATATAATGCAATAGAACATCTTTGTAAACACATAGCATCAAAATAGCATTCAAACAAGAAAGTCATTAATTTAAAAATTATTAAAAAAACGACTTTCTAAGAAAGTACCTATTAAAAACAGAGGTACAGATGCTGCGTGTATATTGGCAACAAATAGACAGTAAGTAATAAATTTAAAACTATAATATGCTCCCTATTTGATCGAAAAAAATTATTTTCACAAAATTTATTTACCTATTGCAGACCACTTGACAATGCCAAATACGGCGAAACAGCTGTAGTGGACAATTAAATACAGTTATAAGCATCAGTAAAGGCGATTATATTTATTAAAATGTTATATCGTAACTGTGTTTTCACCCAGATTAATTTTAAGAAAGTCCTCACTAGACGATGTATAGTCTCGTGCCATAGCTATATTAATTTTCTTCAAATGTAACTATAGTTTCTGTTTCTAGTATAGTCAAGCTCATAGAAACGAATTCAATGCCGTTTCTCACATCGAAATACGATAAGTAGCTTCGGAGAAATTTCATTATATAGAGTACAGGATTTAACTATTTTGAATATCAAAGCAATTTTAATCTACTGCGGACGTCCGGTATTTCATAGACAAAGAAGGAAATGAGTCATGTTGAATAAGGAGGACAAAGTGTTGCACGACCTTAGTGCCGGTATAAAGCGGCCGGACATGATAAGGAGCATCTATTCTGTCCAGTTCATTCTTGTTCGACGCCGTCTATCAGGGATACCTTTCTGCTTACAACCCAACTGTTCCTTCGCTTTTCTTCTGCGTTCTCTGTAAAGGAACAGAATATCTAATTCCTATTGTTTTGTAAAACCTTTTATTCCAATGTACCCAGCACTCGTCACACATGAACTAGAAAGAATACAAGCTCCTTATCGTCTCTCGCTCTATTATACAGCCACTTCGGCGGTAAAAACTGTTTACTCCTTATCCGAAGTTACGCATTTTATTATTTGGTTCCGAAATCACGGACTAAGACAGCCATCGTAATTTCCCCAAAAACTAATTGTCGGATTTCGATGTGTGAAACGCCGTTGAATTTTTCTTTTTGATATCCACGATACAAGCAGCAGAATTTGCTATAGCTCCATTTTCTTACAATTGATCCTGGTGAAAACAAAATTACGTCATCTTAAAAGTTTACGGAAATGTTAAGGTGAACAGCTTAGCTGACTCACCCTAGTTTATTACAAAACTCGAGCAAATCCAAAATCGGACTTGCTCTGGCTTGCTCTGCACTGTCACGGCATTTATGTTCTAGTGGAATTCGTTACAGCAAAAGCCCCCTAGCTGCCCCACAAAAAGCAGACTAGTACCTTGTTCCAACAAAAGACTCAAGTCCAGGAGTCGTAAATTTTCTGTTATTATATACAATTGTAAAATGTAAACTTTCAAGACCGGAAAGCCGTGGCGGATTAGCCGTGCGTATTGGGGCGCCGTGATGCGGAGCACGCGGCCGTTCGCCGTCGGGGGTTTGAGTCCCCCCTCGGGCATGGGTCTTTGTGTTGTCCTTATGTTAGTTTATCTACGGACTAATAACCACGCAATTGAGTCCGATAGATTTACAAACATTTGAACATTTTTTCACGGCCGGAAAGACCAATATTACTAAAAATTTCAGTGCTATTATGCCGTGGTCTTATGGATTTATTATTCAAACCCAACGTTAAGACTCGGGTTTTAGCAGCGACAAATGGATATCTCGGAAAACTGTACAGAGAGGCTATAGAAATTGTAAAACACACCAATAATTTCAATAGGATGGAGGAGAGCGTGAAACTAAATGAAATATGGATTCCGGTGTTGAAGAAATGTAGCAGTCTTCCACCATAGGACGATATTAATGGACGACGGCAATCGGAAACGACGAACTGCGCGCGCATATAAAAAACATGCGACGTCGCACCTCTGCGCGCGAGCCCTCGTAAACGGAGTTTGGCTTCAGTCAGTAGCGACCCAGGGTGTGCATCGGACATACAAAAGTGCCACGATCACCTTTGAAAATGTCCTCCGCAGTTGGGGCCGATACGTTGGGTTTCAATACTAAATCTAATAATATAATAATATTTATTGTATACAATGTTTGTACAGCCGTTTGCGAATTGTATAGGATGTTTAAAGGAAGTGACATTATGCTTTTATACTACATAAAGAACATTCCATTAGAAAGAGTAGAGATGTGCTTGTTCTTCCTAGTGATGGGTGTCCTGCCGAGAACAAGAATGAAGTTATGGATCAGTTTTTTTACAGACTTGTGCCCACCTTGGAGGTTTACGAAAGGATAAAATATTTGCTTCCTGTGAGAGGACGTAGTTATTTATCTAATGATGAAGTCTTAGTTGACAGGCCATCAGCGCTACGCCGCAAACCCAGACGTGGAGTGGATGCTTACCAATCTAAATAACAACATTTATTTTGCAATAAAAATATATTGTGGTCATGAACCGAGATGAAATGTATCCTATCTTTTAAGCTGGACCAAATCATACACACTGTGCAATACGCAAAATCTGTTATCTGTTGATTAGTTTCGGAGTTCACTGGAAACAAATATCGTGACAAGGTATATATATATATATATATATATATATATATATATATATATATATATATATATATATATATATTCAAAGACACTAGTCTTATCCTCCCCCCTACGTTATAAAAAATTTTCCGTTTCGCAACAAATTGCGATTGAATCGAATTCCACAGCTGCAATTTATAACATGCAGCACAATGACCATTTAATTTTTTATGGCACGAGACCCAACATTAATACTGCGACCGTAGCTCACGGCAGTAATCCATAATGTTTAGTTGGGTTAGGACTATTCTATGCGCCGCTGTAGCGAACTACGACGTATCATAACACGCAGTAACCTGTGACCCGACCTAATGTGACTAGCGTTGCAACTATAATCATTACATTTACAGTATTTACGTCCTGCACATCTACCTATCATTCGTAGACAAGAGGTGCGAAAAGACAATGGACGCTGCTACTACAAAAAGAAAACACTGAAATGATTATTTACGGCGAATGTGACATATGACGCTGCTTTTGCCACGTAACCGACAGTTTTTCAGAGAATATTCGCTCTCGTTCTTTCTATTACGAGGCTGTGAACGCATTTGTGTCTGGAGGCGATGTAGAGACTGCCAAGTGGAAACGAAACAAAGTGCTTACAGGGGAAACAGCAGTACACCACAATCCACAGATAAGTGTTCGGCCATTGCACCGCGATTATGGTGTGTCTATCGGTAGTACTTGCAACATATTGCAGCGTCGTAGGTACCATCCACATCACGTGGCACTGCATCAAGAAATGTACATTTCCATAACTGAACACTGTTTTGCACGGACACTTCAACAATTGCGGACACCCACGGTCCTTGCTGAGGCCCTGTTTAACGATGAGACCACCTTCACAAATCACGATAGCGTTAACCGGCCGGCATAACATGCATTACTGGAGTGTAGACAACCGCCACTGGCTACGGCAAGACGACCGTCGACGCCCTTCGTGGGTTAACGTATGGCCCATATTTTATTGGTGGCACTTTGGATGAAAGCAGATGTGGAACGTCTCTGGAACTACCGATACTACTCCACGACGCAGGGCATAAAATAACATGTTAACTGGGCGACACTTGTGTTAGAGCATAGGTTCCCAACCTTTTTCAGTCTTGTTACCTCTAAGACCTTCTAGGGAAACTAATTCCCCCCCCCCCCAAAAAAAAATCACCCATTAAAATATTATCAAAGAAAGCAATATATGAAAACACTACCAATCTTTGTTAATAGTAATTCACTGCATCAGACACATATCTTTTACACTTTCGATGCAGCAAAGAAACAATTATATTCAATGAAAATGTGGGTACTGTTTACCAGTCGCATATTTTCTAATGATTTGTTTTGCTTAAGGTGCATCTCAGGTCATGTTCCACATTGAGACGGTTTCTGGTCTTACTTTTTATTGTCAGTAGCTTTGAGAAGCCACTCTGATATTTATAAGTGTTACCGAACTGTCTTAAGGTTCTTAGAGCTCTGTCAGCTATAACAGGATATTCGGCTTCTGCTTTTCGCCAAAATGTACCAAAGTCATAATTTTGAAATTCCATTTTGAATGTGCTATCTTCGAGCAATCAGGATCCTACTTTGGCTGAAACATCTTTGAAAATTTATTCTTCTACAGAAAATGGTCTCAATATCCAAGTGTTGACGTGCTGATTATCCATAGCTGAGGAATATTGTTTAATTGAGTTTATGACTGCAGACGGAAGTTTAAAACACGATTCTTTTATTTTCCTCGCCTACTCATTGATCACACAGTTGCTTAAACATCGATAGATCTGCGACTTGAACCCTGCGTTGGTAAAGTTCCAGTTTACGGACGAAACTTGAAATTTTTCCTGCCCTGTCAAAATATTAGTCCTATTTTCTTGCAATGAAGTACTCACACTTAATTTCACTGAAAAAGTCAGCAAGATACGCCAACATTTCGACTGGTTTTTCTTTTACTTTTGAATAAAATCTTTCTCTTGTTGTGTTCCTTGCTTTTCCAGAAGGAGTTCTATTTCTAGCACCAGCATCTCCTGACTCATTTTTTTCAGAATTAAGTACTTTTCTTAGATAGCTTAAAATTGTAATTGTGTTTCTTTCCCGTTGGTGTACAGAATTCTCTAGAGCAAAAATACAAATTGAGGAACCATAACGTAATATGAGATTTTAAGACAAATATTTATTAATTAACTTTTACAGAATGTGCATAGGAAGGTATTTTAAGTAATCATAGTACTGATATTAGTTTCATTTAATACTATTTTCATTTAATAGCCATATCAAATTAAAGTGAATTTATAATAGTTACTGTATTCCATTTAACTACTTAACAAATAAAAAAACAAAAACAATTGAAATATTGTTTAGCAAAATTAGGAGACATAAATGATTTCTTCAAAGTCCAAATTTCGTATTGTTCCGTAACATTTTTATTTATCATTAAAACATATATGCATAAAAATCTATTAAGGAAAAATTAAGCATCTTTGATTTTATTTAAAAAAAGGCTTCAAAATACGGTTTTAGGCACCAATATTTTGAAATTTTTCTGGAGGAGGGCCCACGGAAACCCTGGATAATCCTACCAATGTCGCCCAGTGAAAATTCCTTAAAATATGCTCTGCCACGACGTTGTCCTGAACGTTCGGCGAACTATTTGGTTTCAGTACGACGGGTGCCTAGATCATTATGCAAGTAAAGCGCACGGAGTATTAGACCACGTTTACACTGGTCGGTGAATCGACAGAGCCCTGCTAGGTAACCCGATTTGACGCCACTAGAGTTCTTTCTATGGGGATATTTAAAAGTTAAGGTGTTCCAGCAAATGGCAACAGGCCGTGAAGACATGATCGACCAGATACGTTACGCTTGTGCTGGCATTTGCAGAATTTTGTGGTGTGCAATCATTTGCAGAACGGGTCACTGCGTGTACTGCAGTTGAAGGTGCTACATTTGACTATTTTAACTGATAAAGCAGTGGTACATTCGTTCGAGGCCCGAACTCAGAGGCGCATCAGGTAGTACCCTGGTCGATATGTCAGCCGTATATAATGTTGTGAGCGGAGTGTACAATTGAAAGCCATGACGTATTGGCCTGTCCTAGCGTCGAAACATGGAGGTCCTCCGTACCATTTATTATTAAATGACATTGATCTACATGCTATAAATTACAGTTGTGGACTCATATAGATTCCGCTGAATGCAGCGCCATCTATTATGAAACTGAAAGATGTGTAACACGAAACAAACGTACATTTTAGCGTACAATCTTAATCTGCGATAAAAACCAGGGTTTCCCACCAAAGATTTCAAAGTTTCCCACCGCCACCCACGCAGGGGGGGTGAGTAGGGAAGGAGGCGAATGTAGCTTCATTGGATGTCCCCGTAACATATCAACAAATTAGTATGGTACAAAAAATTTTTTACACAGTATGCGTAATTTATAAAATGCTGTTATTAGCATTAAGAACCTAAAGATTATTTTGTTGCAACATCAATGTTTTTCTAGGTTAGATAAGGATCCAATAATTGGTGCTGTTCTCCAACGTGAAATCGGAGGTAGCGGCGACGTAATATGTTGGAGAGCGATAGGTAATGTGTTTGAAACTAGATGGGATTACTTTTTTTTTTCTTCACTTTGAGCTTTAATCTTATCTTCATCTCTCAAAGATGTGAGGAGTAGCTACAAATGGCATGTGATACGGATTCCACGTTCAGCTGAAGGTCCCCTTCTCCCGTCGGATATCTTGGGTAGATTAATTGTTTGTAAAGCTTATGGGACATAACTGCAGGGTTATCAGTCCCTGAACTTACAAACTACTTATGAACTATCTTATACTAAAGACAAGCATCCAAGCCCGAGGGAAGATTCGGACCTCCTACGTGGGAGGCGGCGCGATGTGCAACGAGGCGCTCCAGATCGCTCGGCTAATTCCGCGCGCCTATCTGAGGCACCGCAGTGGCGTCGAGACGATAGACTTCAACCAGTTCACTGAGCCACCCCAAGATATTACTATATACGACTTATAACGTTCCCTTGATGCTGGAATTTATCTCACATTAAACTTTTTCCCCAAATTTATATAAGGCATAATCGTGCTTATAAATGTTTCGTGTATTTCATTTTATTCTAAGTTTGCTGTGTATTAAAGTCGATTTCTGTACGTTAATCTTGCAAAGAGAAAGAAATGGCTTCAAATTGAATAATATTTTGCTTCGTTTTCTTTGCATTAATATAGGAGTGGTCTCTCTCTCTCTCTCTCTCTCTCTCTCTCTCTCTCTTTTTTTTTTTTTTTTTTTTTTTTTTTTTTTTTTTTTTTTTTTTTTTTTTTAAAGGAACAGTTGAAAAATGGAAAAGTGGATATTGCTAATTTTGTAAAGAGGGCATCGCACTCAGGATTAGATTCTAATGCAGCGGTGGAGTGGCCGAGCGGTCTATGGTGCCTCGCTGCGGCGCGCGCGGTTGCTCGCCGTCGGCGGTTCGAGTCCTTCCTGAGCCATGGGTGTGTTTGTTATCCTTAAGTTTGTTTAATTAGTTTGTAAGTCTAGGGACTGATGAGCATAGCAGTTTCGTTCAATATGTTTACAAACACTTTAACATTTAGATTCTATTTTACGGACTGTAATACCATTCATCCGATTGGTATTAAATTTTTCACACTTTAACTGCAAAACAGAGGAAGGGCACTATATAACAATTCGCATGGTGTTTGCTCGTCGGTGCTTTACAGACTTCGACATCAATCTAGACACACTTGGGTTTCAAAACAACATATCACTGTACACATACAATTGCCTACGATACACGGAGAGGGTACCTTATTCCAGATTATGACACCTTTTAACCGATAACCAGTAATTTGGCAGGTAAAAGGCAGCGAGGGAGGTAGTTACAGAAGTAGGGAGGGAATGATGGATGGATATGGGGATAGAGGTGAGTGGGAATGAAGATTAGGGGGAGGAGGACGAGGAGGAGGAGGAGGAGAAGAAGAAGAAGAAAGAGGCAGTTAGGCTAACAGAGACAGGACAGAGTAGGAAATGTACAGAGAGAGAAGGAAAGGAGCGTATGGACTCACAGAACATTGAAATAAATAGGCTAAATACCTGAGCATCTCCAGGTTTTCGGGTAGCTAATACAAAGAAATGCACAAGAGAAGAAAGGAGAAGGTAAGAAATAGACATCGCGGTAGGGAAGGTGATGATCAGAGATATAGGGGTTTGAAGCGTATGATGTATATCCAATTCTCTCTCTCTCTCTCTCTCTCTCTCTCTCTCTCAAATATATATATAAACAGGATAGATAATAATTTAATAACTTACCGTAAAGACGATCGCTGAGCCGCTGACAGGCATTTGAAGTAGATTATCACATTCACACAACTTATGTTTTCGTCCGAACGATCAAGGAAAACTTCCATTCAATCAGTCTAGGCACACATGATCATTATTTAGGCGCTCAAGTATCTTAACAGAGGAGGAAAGAGGTGCGGGAAGCACGCTAGGCAAGGGAGGGGTGGAATGATGCGTGTTGCATGACGGAATTTGATAGGCGGAAATGTGAGACACATCCTGGGAAGCAATGAATGGAAGGGATGAAAGAGGGAAGGTGTACTGGTGGTTGTGCGGAAGGGTCGTTGTTGTTGGTTTTTTGAAGGGACTAAACAGCGACGGTTATCAGATAAAGCATTGTGTGAAGCGTTCCTAAGTAAATGCGTGAACAAGTCAAAGTTTAAAAATGACAGGTAAATATGAAGAAAGGATAAAAGGTATGAAACAGTACAAGAGTGTTTTTGATGGGTGATCACAGAAATATAAGGAACACATCCAGCCAATCCGGGACACTTTAAAACCTCCTACCTAAAAGACTTAGGCAGGTGGAGGACCGAGCAATGAGAGACACACACAAACTTTAAATGGATTTGTAAAATCCACACTCACGGATAAAATTTAAAACAGAGTCAACCATGGAGGCATTGTCGGCTAAAGCAAGCTGCAAAGCGTCAGGGATATTAAAATTTCGTCGCTTTGCGGCTAAATTGCGGCATTCAAGTAAGATGTGGGCGACGTTCCGGAAGGGTCGGAGGATAAAATGTAAAACTGTAAGAATTATAAAAAGTAAAAATAAACTACTGGCCATTAAAATCGCTACACCAAGAAGAAATGCAGATGATAAATGGGTATTCATTCGACAAATATACTAGAACTGACATGTCATTACATTTTCACGCAATTTAGGTGCATAGATCCTGAGAAATAAGTACCCAGAACAATCACCTCTGGCCGTAATAATGGCCTTGATACGCGTGGGCATTAAGTCAAACAGAGCTTGGATGGCGTCTACAGTTACTGATGCCCATGCAGCTTCAACACGATACCACAATCAAGAGTAGTGACTAGCTTATTGTGACGAGCCACTTGCTCTGCCACCATTGACCAGACGTTCTCAATTGGTGAGAGATCTGGAGAATGTGCTGGCCAGGGCAGCAGTCGAACATTTTCCGTATCAAGAAAGGCCCGTACAAGACCTGCAACATGCGGTCGTGCGTTATTCTGCTGAAAATCGCAAAAAGAATGGCGTTGGTGATATCGCAATACATCAATTAAATCCCGAGATACTGAGAAGCAACGTTGATGCTTGCAATACGTGGACCTCACAATTTGCGCACTATCTCGGGCAGCGCGAGGTACATGCTGTAGTTTCGGGACGAACGCTAGCTGCGCGCTTCATCTATTTCAAGCCTCAATTTCGCATCTTAGTATCTCGGGATGTAATTGACCAACGTCAAACTTTCATTCATTTTGCGATTTTTCATGCGATTGATTGCATGTAGCGCTAAATAGCCTTTAAGGGGTACAACAGAAGTACGAAGAGAGAAAAATGAGGACAGATAAAAACTTAAAAATACGGTTCGCTACAGACACAGCAAATGAAATATCTACTGCAGATGGTAGTCAATTTTAGCCGGTCTCTAGCTTCGTAATTCAGTTGTCGGCTCCGTTTCTGAAGGGACTGTTGTTACTCGTTCCTTCCACCTTTCCACCGCTCAATTGGACGTCCTCTCGGGTATTTCCTAGCTGGTTAAGAATGGTGGATTAGGTCCGAAGGGATCTCTCGACTCGAGCTAGTGCACTGGATGCTCTTCTGCCCTGACATTCATCCAATGTGTGGCTTTAAAGCGCAGGAAATTAAACCCGTAGATATTTCAAACACACACAAATAGCTAATACAGTTGTTCCTGATGGTGCACTGGTTTCACAACCGTGTAAAGATACTGGCAGAACTACTACCGTGTAGTAGTTCTTTTCTGATTTCAGACTTATTCTGAACAGATTCTGCAAACTAAAGAAGATGCGAGCAGCTTCTCTTACGCGTGTCTCCACTCCTTTAGTCATTTCACATTCATTAGCAAGCCTGGATCCTAGCTAGTTTAACTGTTTCAAAGGATTTACAATCGACAACAATGGTTAGAGTAAGATATCGCGGTATGATATTTTCCATATATAATTCTCAACATTATTACTCTAAACGACATGTGGATATTTAATAATGAAATTGCGTAGGTAATTACTAATGAAACTGCGCGGTTACGGAATATCGCCTCAATTGTGCGATTGGATTCACGATTTCCTATCAGAAATGAAACAGTTCGTAGTAATTGACTGTAAGTCATCCGGTAAAAAAGAAGTGTTATCTGGCGTTCCCCAGGGAAGCGTTATAGGTCCCCTACTCTTCCTTGTGTTTATAAACGATTTAGAAGACAATATGAATAGCTGATGATGCTGTCGTTTATCGCTTAGTGGTCAAGAGACGATCAAAAGCAACTGCAAAGCGATTTAGACAAAATTTCTACTTGGTGCGAAAATTGGCAGTTAACACTAAATAATGCAAAATTGTGAGGTACTATACATGACCACTAAAATAAATCCGCTGAAATAAAATTACACGATGAATCAGTCAAACCTTAAGGTCGTAAATTCTACCAAATACCTAGGAGTTACAATTACGAACAACTTAGACTGGAGAGAACACATGGAAAATATTGTGAGAAGGCGATCTAAAGGTTACGTTTCATTGGCAGAGGGCTTAGAAGATGCAACGGCTCCACCAAACAGACTGCCTACATCACACTTGTGCGTCCTCTCCTGGAGTACTGTTGCCCAGTATGGGACCCTCACCTGGTGGGACTGACGGAAGACATTGAGAAATTTCATAGAAGGGCAGCTCGTTTTGTTTTCTCACGTCACAGGGGGGAAAGCGTCATGGAAATTTTGCACGAATTGGGGTGGAAATCATTAAAAGAAAGACGTTACTCATTGCGGCATGATCTGTTTGCGAAATTTCAATCACCGACTTTTAGTTCTGAATGTGAAAATATCTACACCATACATAGGGAGACATGACCACCACAATAAAATAAGAGAAATCATATCGGACGCGTAACGATTTAGGTGTTCTTTCTTCCCGCGCGCTATTAGAGAATGGAACGGTAGAGAAAGGTTATGAAAGTGGATAATGAAGCCTCTTACAGGCACTTAAATGTGATTTGCAGAGTATCTATGTAGATGTAGATGTAGACTAGTGATATCTCCTATCTACAGCACTGCACGAGGCATTATAGAAAGTAAGTTTTAGAAATTGTTCAGCCCCAATTATTTGATTATGTATTCTGATTAACTTGGTGCAGGCCAACAAGATATTCTTACCTGCCTCAACCTTAAATCTCAGAGTTTCAGCCACGACCTTAATTTTCGATTACTTAGACTCCAGTCTCTGTCCTCTCAACAGTCCTTACCTTGCTCAAGTCCGTTACGCTATGGTGTTTAACGATTATGTTTCCCACTTAGACATCACGGGGGCAGTCAACTTACTTTTAATCTGTCAACATATATCTACAAGTACTACACTGGTCAAAACAATTAGGTGGTCAGTTGAGATATCTAGTGTCTGAAGTATAGTCATCGTCAGAATGAACTACAATGGTTTATACGAAACACAACTAGCTCTTTATTCAGTCGAAGTGATGGGCGCTATCGTCAAGGGTTCGCAAATGGAATGGCTTTTGACACCGTACCTCAAAAACGGCTTTTAATCAAATTGCGTAGTTATGGTATATCGCCCCAAATTTGCGACTGGATAGGGGATTTCCTGTGAGAGAGGACACAGTTCGTAGTAATCGATGGTAAGGCATAAACTAAAACAGAAGTGATATCGGGCATTCCATAGGGTAGTGTTATTGGTCCTCTGCTGTTCCTTATTTACATAAACGATTTAGGGGAAAATCTAAGTAGCTCTCTTAGGTTGTTTGCAGATGACGCCGTCATTTACCGTCTAGTAAAAGCATCTGAAGATCAAAACCAACTGCAGAACTATCTGAATAAGATATAATTATGGTGTAAAAATTTTCAATTGACTAAATAATGAGAAGTGTCAAGTCGTCCACATGAGTACAAAAAGAAATCCGTTATACTTTGTTTACAAGATAAATGAATCAAAAGTGAAGGCCGTAAACTCCACAAAATACCTAGGAATTACTGTTACTTCAGAATTAAACTGGAAAGAACTCGTAGATAATATCGTGGGAAAGGCGAACCAGAGACTGCGCTTTATTGGCAGAACCCTTAAAATATGGACCAGAACTACAAAAGAAACTGCATACACTACGCTTATCCGTCCTTTTTTGGGGTATTGCTGCCCAGTGTGGGATCCTTATCAGGTGGGTTTCACGGAGGACATCGAAAGAGTCCATAGAAGGGCAGCTCGTTTCGTATTATTACGATATAGGGGAGACAGCGTTACGGAAATGATACAGGATCTGAGATGGGAATCATTACAACAACGGCGCTTATCGCTGCGGCGTGGGCTACTTACGAAACTCCATTCGCCAGTATTCTCCTCCGAATGCAAAAATATATTGTTGACTCCCACTTACATAAGTAGAAAAGATCATCTGAATAAATACGTGAAATCAGAGCTCGAACAGAGAGAGATTCAGATGTTCTTTCTTCCCGCGCGCTATTCGAGAATGGAATGGGATATAAATAGTATAATGGTGGTTCGATGAACCCTCTGCCTGGCACTTAAATGTGATTTGCAGAGCATCCCATGTAGATGTAGATGGTTCGACGTCTTTGTTTCGGTTCTATGGAGTAGAGACATGAACATTACGGCAACCGAGATGGTGGTAATAACAGAAAGTTGCTGCAGAGGGGGTTGGTGTCGACTTGTGTTTACTGTACCAAACAGGTGCATTCAGGCAGTGTAATGAGCAGCTAACGCAATGCAACAACAACGTGACGTACCCGAAGCTTTGGCATGAAGAGCCATAGGAAGGTTGGCAGCGGGACACACAGTGGGAGGCGGCTGCAGGTGTTTGAGTTACTCAAAGTCTAATTTCCAGGTCCTGGACGCGAATTCAGACAACAGGAGCTGTTAAAAGGAGACCTTTGTCGTCCACAGATAACATCAGGAGGAGGTTACCGTTATCTCCGGTTAACAGTCCGTCGAGATAGGTGAATGAATGCAACTCAGCTGCAACGCAAGCTTCAGGCAGCAATAGGGCGCGCAAAATCAACGAAAACAATTATTTGTTTGGTGTCTGTTCTTTTCGCACATGTCCGGTAAGAACAGCATCGTAAAATAATTGTAAATCTGTCCAAACAGGCAATTCACAGTTTCAATGCAGACGCATTATTAAGCTGTATCCCTTGCGGGAATCCAGTATATAGGCTGCTAGCAAATGGAATCAAATGGGCAGGACGTTGCATTTATTTCAATACCCTAGAACGGTCCAAATATTTAAATACTTCTAATTCGTAAAATTAAGCCCGTTAATGTCAACCAATTGTGTCTGTTATTTCGGTCATGTCAGAAATGAACAGACACCACATAAATAATTGTATATGTGGCCCAACAGGCAATTGATAATTTGAGTGCGGACGCATTAATACGCACGATCGAATGTTCAAATGTATGTAGAGCTTATGGGACTTAACTGCGGGGTCATCAGTCCCTAAACTTACAAACTACTTATGAACTAGATAATACTAAGGACGGCACAAATATCCATGCCCGAGGGGGGATTCGACCCCCCGACCGTAGTGGCCGTGCAGACCGTGACTGGCGCGCCGCAATCCCCTCGGCCACCGCGACCGACATATACGCACGATTCCTTGTGGGAACCCATTGTAGGCTGCGAACAAGAGGAATCTATGGGCAGGGGCACTACAATCGCGGTGTGCTACAAGGTGAGAATGTGAGCTGGAAGGCAGGCGTGCCTGGATAGCCGAATTGGTTAAAGCGACCACTGGCCCAAAGCGGAAAATTCGGATTCGAATCCCGGTCTACCACAAATTTTCATATTTGCCATTGGATTTATTTCAATGTCCTGAAATGGTCGAAATGTTTAAATATTAAGAATTCAACACAAACAGTCGGAAATCGTTGTCGGCAATGTGGCCTCTACGCATGGAGACCTATGGTCTGTGTCCCATTAAAACCACCGACGGCAAAGCTCGTCCCCACTGAACACACACAAAATATTGTATGGAACGCGAACCAAAGGCGTTTCATTGACTGAAGGAAGATGCAACAGTTCTACTAAAGAAACTGCCTACGTTACACTTGTGCGTCGTATTTTGGGGTATTGCTACCTATTGTGGGATCCCCAGCAAGTGGGACTGACGGATGGTATAGAGGAAGTTCAGACAAGAGCAGCTCATTTTGTATTGTCGCGATATAAGGGAAGGAGTGTCACAGAAATGACGCAAGATTTGGTGTGGAAATCATTAAAAAAAAAAAAAAAAAAAAAAAAAAAAAGACGACCAACGTGTTATTTGTTGCGACGAGATTTATTTGCGAAATTTCTGCGAACATTTTTGCTAGTACCCACCGACGTTGGGAGACAGGATTATGTTAATAAAAATCATATCGAAAACGGAAGATTCATGTGTTGCTTTTTCTCGCGCGTTATTAAACAATGGAACAATAGAGAAATATCATGATAGTGATTCGATGAATCCTCCACCAACACTTGAATGTGATTAGCGTTGTATTCATGTACATACCAAATTCGACTTTAATAGCCGAAATTACTTTGAGATACGATGCAAGAATACGTTAACCAACTGTTCACAGCAAAGTAAACGAGCTTTGATATGGACACAAGTAGAAGGGATTAAATAATAGGTAGAAGAACTGCGCCCCATTGAACACCTTTGCCAGTAAAACAATTTATTGAATAACAATTTTAATCTTAAAATTTCGCAATCAAAAAAATACATACTCTCATAATCCTTTCCTTTAAGGAAGGAATACAACATGTAATATATGATTAACAAATAAGCAGGGAATAGCTCAATTTTAATACAATAGCCAGATATCCCTAACCAAGGAACTTCGCTTAAGAATGATCAAACACTTGCAGTAAATGAATGGAATAAAATGGGAATAGAAATAAAACTGACCAAAAGCAAGGCCTAACTTTCAGTAGTGGGCCTAGATGGTTACAGCGGATACAATACTGTAACCACGAGGATGCAATAAACAGCTAGCCAAAATTAACACAATTTTTAACACATTTAAAGTAAGCGAAACTGCTGACAATTGAGCATAAAAATATAACCAGGTGAACAATATTTGGCCTAACCTTGTAAGTCAAAGCTTGCATGCTCTCGAGATAGCAAAATACAATTGGTCAAAAGATCAGACTATTCACGATTGACGAGCCCGAAAAACTTTTTTGGTTTGTTTTTGTTTTAAAAGTGACTGCCGCGAAACCACGGTAGGCAAAGCCCGGCCAAAATAAAGCAGGTAGATCAAACATACTCAACTTCAGGCAGAAGCCGAAGCAACAAACCACTCAAACGGGCAAACCACAGGCCCGGTCCGCCGGGCCCAACGCCAGTCAACCAGACACAACAGATTAGGCGTACAACTGCAAAACATTAATAAAATGGGAGATTAATCATACATGCTAAGACAACAAACCTTTAAAATACATAATATATATAATATACCAATATTCATACACGCAAGCATACGCAAGGGGAAAACAGGCACATACCTACGCATAGGGTACAACAACCATCACTGCTTGCCCTTAATACCCACAAAAAAAAAAAAAAAAAAAAAAAAAAATACAATCCATTGGTAAGATTCATGATGTCCACACGAGTGAGTCGCTTTAACAGAACATTGAAATTGAGCACCCCAGAGAGCGACACACACAAATTGATCAGTGCTCATATCTAAACAACATATCTCGTTACACTGAAAGGCTTACACGAAACGACTCAATAATTTAAGAATAAACAACTGCCTGCAACAGAAAAGTACATTTGGTTACAAAGCACACGTACGTGAAAAGCAATACAGTAAATTACTCACTGATTGCAACCCAACTAGCACTCAAAACATAATAGCAAGTTCCATTACCTCAACTGCCTCAAATTAGAAAATCCAAAAGCATGCACACAAAGCCGACATGCAAGGCTGACTCAATATATATATATATATATATATATATATATATATATATATATCTGAATAATATCGGCCAAGTCACTCCGCCACTTATCAGATATTGACGCCAATTCCACATATAAATCTTTACTGAACTCAAACTCAATTGACCAAAGACCGGTGCAATAGACAAGCACTAGTAAGTAATTCACGTAGACTTCCATTCCATCACCATGGGTCACCAGTTGGCAGGCAACAAAAACAAGAAAGCCGCCTGCGTCCGTCCACTCACACGCCAAGCCGCGACGGATAGCGACCCCTAGTAACCGCTACGGAAACTTCCAAACGAAAACCCAAACGAAAATGACAACCGCCAGTTTAAATAGGGAAGCCCAAAGATAATAAACAACATGAGATCTAATCGAAAGTCAAAGACAGGCGACGGGATGTCGCCACGAACCGAACGGTTCAACAAGTAACATGTATCAATAGCACAAGATTGACAATCGAATGAAATCATAAATTTGATAAAAGTAGTATTTAATGTAGATGCATAATTTGACAAGAAGCTCGAAACGTTGGTTACGACCACAGCCGAAGTAATGAGCAGAGCAGCAAATATTGAACAAATGCGTCACAGGAAACATGGTTTAGTAACAAGTTACGTAAATAACACTGACCTGTTAGTGAAGGATAAGCACTCACTCAAAAAGCACCTTGAAATCCGTCGTACAGGTTTAATTTAAAAAAATTATGAATGTGTATTGTCTAAAGTGCCTGTAGGCAAACAATTTATGGAATTATCGACCAGCTCGCAGGAGAAGCCATAAGGAATTTTAACATCATTCCACGAATTCAAGATAGGGTTTTTAAAAGAATACTGGTCTGAGAAGAAACAGAAGAGTGTATAGGGCGAATTTGTGGTGACGAGATATATTGACAATAACGAGCGAATTGCAATGTGAGAATTTTGCGGAAACTGTGCCCACAAATCAGATTATTTGCGTGACATTCGGTCCGAATCTGAAATAGATTTCCATCCATTCAAAGAGATACAACGGCATAAATTAAATTTAAAAAAAAATAAAAAAATAAAAAAAACAGCTATCTCTTTTCTTGAAAATATCCGAGGAAGATGATAAGTGGCGCAGTAACCACGAAAACATTCGGAATTGCAATAACTGCTTCTGAAATAGCAAGAGGTCATTACCAAGAAAATAGGGAATGGAAGCCGCGAAATGAGCATCACAGAAACAGAAATAATTACAACAGTCATAATTATAGGTGTTGCCAACCCAAACCACGGAAACTGTTAACAGTGCTGGTTAAGGAACCAACGGGTGAGTTTTGGCAGCCTGGAGAAAAACAAAAAGGGTATCGAGGTGATTGACCCGATTGGATAATTCGGCGCTATGGTACGGAGCGTGTACGCAACTTATCCGCAGTAACAAGTACAAAGTACAAGTGATATCAAAGCACTTATTATACCGGAAATGAAGAAGTATCGCTCACAAAAGAGATATATATGGTTAAATCGGCAATGGAATTGCAGGCCTCACTAGGGAGTAATTTGCCGATCGAAGTAGACCCCTATAGCGGATAAGGCTATCGTTATTGAATGCAACACTGAGGCCGGAGCTCCTAATGTTTCTTTAAATCAATCCCATCTCGTGCACGATGAATTGAAGCAATTTAAGGCTTTATAGTGGTATGAATGGAAAGAGCGGACGGAAACTGACGCTTCTCAAACCAACAGATATTTACGAATTTCATGCGGAATGCTCTCTACAAGGGATACAGGCACACCCGGAAGAGACAGATGAGGACAACTTAATAAGGTGATTGTTGCTACTTTCGCGGTGAATTTTATATGGAACAGCGAAATCAAATGGAAAATTATGACTGTGTACAACCTTTAAACAACCACGTTGTCTGTGAATAACTGGGGTACGTTAGGGACACATAAGTCGCCGAAGTGGCGTCCAATTGAAATACACCAGGTCACTGAGCCACACGAAATTATTAATTATTTTTATAATGTTTGTGAGTTCAAAGCAGATATAATACAGTTTAACTACAATGAAGCAGAGTGCGATAGCTTGTAACCAAGCAATTTATTACTGATGGAATGCATTTCTCTCAATAAATCACCTCCAGAATTGGAAATAGTGAACTTTTACTATAAAAAGATTGACTAACTAATAAACAATGAAGTGAGTGTGCTGTGGCATGATTGGTGCTAATTGTACAGCTCAAAGACCAATCAAAAGTAATTATTGATGTGGAAGAAAAACTAAAGATATCTCGAAAACTAAAGAAAGAACTACTAGATAAATCGTGGCCAAATACTGAACTGACCGTAATTTTTTTGGAGACGAACTAACAACTGACAATGATGTGAAAAACGGAGGATGATTAAAACAATCATGTGTCCCATTCAGAAAGCGACAGCGGTGACAGTTTTTAGTGTATTAGCCTCTGATTATTTTGTGATGATTAGAAAACTGCAAACATACTATTTTCAGATAAAAGTACACAGCAGGAGTTAGAAAATTACCATAAAGAAACACGCATGAGACAATGAGAAAAAAAAAACTTTGAAAACGTGTTCGATGGAACGATGAGAAATTACAGTATGTTAGTTTTAAAATCGAAGACCTTGATTTACTTAAAATGCATTTAGTCTGGGGAAATTAATGACGATATTCAGAAACTCATATACAATGGGGTTTTCAAAATTGGCGTACAAAATATAATGGATTTCAAACTGTATGCAACCACGAACAGATTAATATAGTGCAGCAGTTTAGTGGCCGAGCGTTCTAAAGCGCCTTGCTGCGGAGCGTGCTGTTGTTCACCGTCGGAAGTTCGAGTCCTCCCTCTGGCATGGGTGTTTGTGCGTGTGTGTGTGTGTGTTTCCCGTAGCAATGTTTAAGTAGTTTGTTGGTCCATGGACTGATAAGCACAGCAATTACGTCCCTTAGATTTATAAACATCTAAATATGATTTGCATTTTCAACTTTTCACGGCGTAAAAAGTCCATTAAATTTCGGAATTGCAGCCGCGCAAAATCCACTTATTCCGCTGATATTTCGGCTTGGAATCCTGCACTTGGAGTACTGAATTACAGAGAAGACGTGAAGTAAACACTGGAGTGCTTCCCCCACTGGGGGCGCACGCGTGTATTTCGATATGCAGTAAACCAGCATCTGTGACACGCACGCGCATTACCACAGCAATCAGGCTTATAAGGCCGCGCCCGGCACCTCGTAGACAGTATTCGACTCACTCTGAAGATGGCCGGACGGTACGCTGCCGAACCATCAGCGGAAGAAGTGGATTTTGCGCGGCTGCATTTCAGAAATTTAATGGATGGTTTGATTATGATGAATGTAGTAAATGTGATGACTGAGTAGTAAATTTAGTACTACTCCTCAGTGCCTATTTGTTTCACCTATATCAGTGGTTTCCAAGATGTGGTCCACAGACCACAAATGTTCGTAAAGATCTAAATATCGTCTGCGAAAGATATAAATTTTCAAAAGTTTATTGATTTTAAATTATTAAATCCTTTTTATATTCTCAGTCAGGCATACTGTGTGATGGTGATAACTTGACAACTTCACGGCTGAAGTGGACAACATCGATACCATTTGAAATATTGTATTCTGAATGTTTATTGAATTAAAAAATGATAGAAGTTGATTGAAGTTATTATGTTGCAATCCTATCATGTTTACTTGAAAAAAAAAAAGGTATTCAGTGACGGCAAAGAAGCAATATAATCGTAATAAATTCAACCTGATTTTTATCTGAAGGACTGATGAACCACATCTCATATAAAAGAAAACATACGTGAAAAAAAACTTTGTACTATTTCTGTTTAAAATACAAAGGCATATCGTCACAAAGAACCTGATCAGACTGCCACCAGCCGGCCGCGGTGGCCGAGGGGACTGAGGCGCTTCAGTCACGGTCTGCACGGCCACTACGGTCGGGGGTTCGAATCCCCCTTCGGGCATGGATATTTCTGCCGTCCTTAGTTGTAGCTAGTTCATAAGTAGTTCGTAAGTTTAGGGACTGATGACCCCGTAGCTAAGTCCCATAAGCTTAACAAACATTTGAACATTTTAGTACAGAGATGACATCCTCCAACCCATCAGCGTTTCGGGAATGAATTCAAGTTGATGCAGAACAACTAAGGAGTCAATCGTTTAGGCATCTTCAGCAATTTCATCGACCGTGTTGGTATTGTACGCCTGGACTGGCTTCCTATACGGATCCAATTAAACCATGCATGGTATAATTTGAAGAGAGAGGCGCAAGCACTCCATGATCAACCACGAAATCTACGATAGTGAAGTAGTATTGCTATAGAATAATAGAGAAATTACACCAGCAATGGTAAAACGAACTAGTGCTCAGCATGCCACATAGTCTTCTATTCATGGAATGGGTCATGTATTCAATTCTTTTATTTAATAAGCTTGCCTAAATCTTAATAATATAAATAAAAGTGTTTCTTCTTGAAAGCAAAATATATTATTCGTTGAGTTTTGTGTGTTAGTGATTCGTAATAAGTATAACTGATTCACAATAGTGGAGAATACCATTAAACTTTGAATTAGTGGGTGATGAAAAAGTGCTTTTTATGTGTGTATTTTCACAATAGTAATTCATCCTATCTGTCCGAAGTCTAGTTGTTGGTGTAAAACATCATGTTTGGCCCTATGACATTAGTTTATCGGCCTATATATTTGAAAGTATCGTTCACAGTGGTTCCTTTGTCCTTATCTGGTACAGTTACCAACCACAAGATTTGGTCCTGCACGAAGCCTAAAATCAGGACGCGAAACAAGAGTGGCGCATCCTCAGGAGAGAGCACACTTCCCAGAGTTTGTGCAGTCGCAGATTGCCTGCGATACGTATAAAGCGTGCATCACAGCGTGCGAGTTAAATGGAGCGACGCTGTGCGTTGAAGTAGGCGGCACAGGGCGAGTCTTGCGGGCAAACATCCAAACTGGAGTCAGTTTCACCGTGGAATCCTGACGATATCTGGACGAAATCCAACATCGCACACGGCCGTGGTGAAATAGCGCCAATATTTTACCCACATCAAACATGCGTGGTTGTTCAAAAAAATGGTCAAATGGTTGTAAATCTATAGGACTTAACTTCTTTGGACATCAGTCCCAGGCTTACAAACTACTTCAGCTAAGTTAAACTAACCTAAGGACAACACATACAACCATGACCCGAGGGAGGAGTCGCACGGCGGACAACCGTGCTCTCCGCAGGAAGGCGCCTTAAGACCGGTCGGTGCGTGGTCGTTGCTGATACGTAATTACAGATCCTGCACAGTGCAATTTCCCTCGTTTCGGCAAGCTGAAAAATCAACGGATGGACACACATTTTACGGTTACAGTGGGGTTCGCGTATTGATTTTTGTATTGCTTCCTCATCGAGGAACGGATATTCTGTGAAGAGGAGTTTAAAGAACAGTAGAACGTTCCAATTGTTGTTTAGAAAAACCATACAACTAAATGGATCAAAATCTTTTTTTCAGACACTCTGTATCATAAGGGCACACCAAAGACCTAAAAGAAAAACGTATTTTTCCGCAGCTGTTTCACATAGGAAGATCACACATTTCCCCCTCTAACTCTTCACACGAACGACAAAATAGCAACTGTTGAAACAGATGTCACAGGGAAACGCTAAGCAGTCGTTAAGGCCACTGATCATGACGCAATAATATTCGATTCTGCTCCCCCCCCCCCCTCCCCACCTCCTTGCACATGAACCGCAGGTTAATTAAGCACAGGTCATTTCCGTTTTCCAGAAGGGTCTTCGAAAAGATGTGTAAACGTGTAGGCCTATATCTCTGATGTCAACCCAGTGTAGAATCTTAGAACATTTTATGTGCTCGTGTATTACGACGTTTTTTGAGACTAGAAGTCTCCTCTGTAGTAATCTACGTGAATTCCGGAACTAACGATTATGTGCAAACTGACTCGCTCTAATCGTCCACGAGATCCAGTAAGCAGTATATACAGGCTCTCAGGTACAGTACACGCCGTGTTACTTGACTTGTGAAAAGCTCGCGATACGGTACTGCTCCGTTACCTGACGAGCATAATACGACCGCACGGAATAATAGACCAAATATGGAGTTCCTAGCAGGCGGAACACAGCGTCAAAGTGCTTCCTGGAATGCCACAATTGAGCTCTGGATGACCTCTTAGATAAGGATGTAAGTTCAGTGAGGCTTTCGCGGATGATGCTGAAGTATATCGAGAAATTGTAACGCTGGAAATATGGTTCGATTAACCAAGTTTGTATTTAATCGAACCATATTATTGTTAATTTCACCTTTCGACGTTTGAGACAGGCAGTGTCATAATCTAACATATAAAGCAGAGTGTCCGTATGTTTGTACGTGTTGCATACAAATATACATTTTTGTTCCAATCTTTATGAAATTTTGTACACGTAAGCTTCAATCCATAAGGACGGTCGACGCAAGTGTAAGAATCACATACGATATATAGTTCACGAGATATGACGTAGTAAACAATGAGATGCGCGGAAAACTGCTGCCATAAGCGACAGTGCTGCTCATTTTCTCCTAAACCACTGGACCGAATTTGGTACACATATTCCTTACGTCAGATAACATCTTCTGTAGGAGTACGAACCACATACGATACATGGTTCAAGAGATATAACTACATAAACGATAGGAGTTGCAAGAAACTGCCATAATGCGATGAGACTTTCCAAACACACTATATGAGAATGAGAGTACTTAGCGACTTGCAACAAACTTTAAACATAGTTTCAAACCTTTATTAAACTTTTCCTCGCTGGCAACCATATTAAAATGATGAAAGGAAATAGTTTCTCGCTTACTACTTTTCCGCTGTTTATGGAGTATAACTAAGGCATTCGGTATGACGTTACAATTTATAATTTCTACACTACAAATTGTAGCCGCAGGAAATTTTATAGGCAATGTGCACACATATCGTTGAATGTGGCTCTGAAATTGTAGCACAGTGCGACCTGTAGTTCATGAAGTATGAGCATAAAAAACAGTGACGTTCATAGAAAAGCGCCCTATCACGCACCAAGTAGTAATCTATTACTTCTTTAACACCGATTGTATTTCCAAGAAATTTTACAGACATGCTGCACTTATACAAATGAATACATACCTGAAAAATTATACAATTGTACCACATATAACTGAATAAATATGAGATCGTGCCAATTTTATATGTCATTTATGTTTTGACTTCTTTCTTTGTTTGAATAATTCGCTTATAATTTTGTATATTATCCAAGACAGCGTTATTTCTTATATGTTCTCCAATAAAGATAACATATTTTTAGAAAAAAGAAGATGGACAGATAGAGAAGGGTAGGAGAAGTACTAACTCCAGGCAGGAATAAATAAATAAATACCCGGGCAACGCCGGGTTTTCAGCTAGACAGTTACATCCATTAACTACATATGCATCATTGTTTCTTCCTGAATATTGGAATGATGGGACACTAATAATAATACTGTGATATTGTTATGGAAAATTTTATAGTTATCATTTTAATTTTACATAGTATTTTATGCATCCACTTTTATTGACATCGGTTTTTTTTCTATTACAACCCTTAAATAGGGAAAAAATTATTTCACCATTTTATATATTTTATTATGTAAGTAACTTTAATCTGTTTATATAGTGACCTTATGGCATGTTTATTACTTGATAATTCATTTTTATATATTGAATTTATTATACATTTATTGTTTGTCAATATTTTAACTGTTGTCTTTTTTGGTTAGGCGCTTGAAGGCGCTTGGTCTACAGAGTGTTTCTGTGCATTGGCTTTTGTCTGCGGGTGAACTAAACTGCCTCGCGCTTGTCACCGTTTACTTTAATGCGCCATTTATCCTACCAAGGCTCTACAGTTCTGAGTGCAGTCTGCAGGCGTGAATTAATGTTTGATGCCTTCCAATCTTGCGCCATGATGGCGGTGTTAATTGATTGATTGCGGTCATCTTATTACGGTAGGGTGTGAATACACTAGTGTATGGGCTGTGATATTTAAAAAAAGTTTCTTGCATATCCAGAAGAAGTAGGCAAGAGGAGAGATATATGTATGTAGTCTTTAACAGTTTGAGGGAAATACTATGTATGAAAACTTTTCCATGATAAGAAACTAGCTAAAAGAATGTTGCATGTTCCATATTAAAAGTGCACGGATATGTTCACATGCTAAACCTTTTCGTGAGAAAGAATCGGAATGACGACATATACGGTTATTTCACGAGTTACCTGTAAGCCATTCAAACAGCAAAAGGCGTCATTAAATTATGTGACGCTTGCATGTAAATTATAAACACCAGTTAGAGACTGGGCAGCCTGACATTAGCATGATAGGCACGTCTTAAACGTAATTTAGTGAATATTGAGCACTACATGCCTTGAATATGCAGTTTTTTTAAATGTATTTTCTATCTCAATTTATTCGGTCTTGATAATAATTGCCGGTACTGGTAATAATTTACTATGGAGTTATCATATTAATGTTATCTTGGCGCGAGGTAATAATTTTATTTCAGGTGGCAGGGAAAATTTTCTTACTCGGCAGAACTGTGTCCACGACTGTCTGCAGACATGTTCAACGAGGGCTCCATCAACATCATTCGCTACCAAGGACACCCAGCTCGTGGCACCGGCAGGCCATGTTCTGTTAAACTAAACACACCAAAGACAAATTCTGGGAATTCGACATTGTGGTTTTGCAGATTTAGGCGGACGCACACAATATGGCGCCGCCTTTCTCTTGAAGCATATTCAGTGAAGGCCCCACATGTTCCCTTCAACTTGCTGTTAAGTCAGTGAACCTCGTCGAATGAGTGAAATATTAAATTTCTGATTGTCTGTAATTTCAGACTGGGGAGAACAATGTTTCCACCATCACCTACAATTTGTTTAAACGTGGTGATTGGAAATCTCAAAATAGTAATGAGAAAAAAAATCGCACGGACGTGTTTTATGGCACACTTTAGATTCGTAATTTTATAAGTTTTTGCAAACTTTTGGAGCATAATAATAACCTAAATAATAAAAAATTAATTAATAAGAGTGTCTGAAACCATGGTAGGAAAAACAATTTTGGTACTGAGGGGTTCCGAACCACTGACCTTCAGCGTCACAGTCCAACATATCGCCCACTACGCTACAGCTAAGAGATAGGAATTGCGTTCTTTAACCTCATACTATTGATGGCCGTTGTTAACTGATGCTAATATGGCATTTGTAGACACTAGATTATCATTTATCGTATGAACAACGACGTCTTTTTGTTAATTCTTCAGTGCGCCATTGCTTTGAAATGACAACGTGTAAGTTACAATAAGAAAATCATCAAATACGCAACGCAAGATGGCGTATGCCAGTTCTGGGCGAGGAATGTCACGTGACATCTGCGAACAGCTGGTTTTCGTCAATTTAATGGAGGGTGTCAAAACTCCGTTATTTTTGCAAATATCTCTGCAACGATGCAAAATATGAAAAAAAACATAATGGAGCGAAGTTGTAGAGAATTTTCCCCTCTACCAACTAGGTTCTCTACCAATTAGGTTATTCAATTTTCGTGTCAGATGAACGGTTCGTTTGCAAATACAATTATATTACAAACGGCTTTTTTTCGGTATTACTACCGTATGTTTTCTCCGAATAACTTGAAAAGGGGAGGTTCTGGTCTTTGGTGGCCTACAATCATGTCTGTAAAATTTGGTGCTGATCGGTTGAACGGTTCGTCTTAAAAACAGGGAACACGTTACGGACAGACAGACAGACAGACATCTAAAAATCGCCGTTATTTTTGCAAATATTTCTGAAACGATAAGAGATATGAAAAAAAAAACATAATAGGGAAAAGTTGTAGAGAATGTGCTCCTCTAGAAATTCGGTTATTCAATTTTCATGTCAGATGCATTGTTAAGCCGTTATTTTCATTTAAATCTCGAGCTGTCAAAAGACGATCGCAAAGGCCCACTTTTAGTGTTACTACCGTAACCTAAAGTGGGCCAATATGAACTGCACATTTGGTGATGGCCACCACAGGCAGCCATCTTCCCGCACTGTATGCTGTGGAGAGGGGGAGTCTTTTCCTTTCCAGAGCACAGATGCAGCTTTGAAAACCGCTTCTTCCGGTATTTGACTCCCAATTGCTGCCGCGTTTGTACGTTTGACAGACGTTATGCTAAGCCTCAGTTTAGTCTTGTTGCTGTGCGACAAACAACTGTATGTCTCTAAATGAAGTATATTACAATTTTCGCTATGAAGTGAAGGGTATAGGTTTTTCGTTCCAAAAATGAGGAGGTTATCTCACTACGTAGGTACGTTATGAGCCTCGCTCTGGATCACTGCTATCAAAGTCGTTAGCTTTAACTTCAACGTTATCATTGAACGCTATCGATGAAGTTGGTTCACAGTAGTTTTGTTTTCTATGGATATACATTGTCGTCCTTTATTACTGTAAATTCTTTTGAGTTGGGATTTTCGGTAGCTTTATTCCACAGACTGGCCTCGCTGCAAGGTGCTACCACTACGACAGCTGCCGCAGATACTGGAATCGTAATGTGTCGCTGCCATTGCGATTAGAGAACTTGAAAAGAATGTTCCTGCTTTGTCTCTTTCCACCTTCGGACAGTTAAAGTCAACAGCATGTGAAACTTTATTCTTTTCTTCTTCTTCTATCTGATTAAGAGAATAAACATTCACGGCTGACGCAAATCTGAATTGGTTTCTCATTAAGTTTCTTAGATTTAGACATACTGCTACCAAGGTTTCTTTCCTCATTTTGTTACTTGTCAACAAATGCTGTAATTGTAAATTACGATAATTACGTGCTGTTTGTCTAGTAAAGTTTTTTCCTGGTTTTTTTGTGATTGTAAATATTTAAAAAGGAAACCCGTTTTTCAATTCAGATTTGTTTTTTCCTTTTTGGCTAATTGACAAATTAAAGAATTAATTATTGAGCAAGATAGTGTTCAGTGCAAAGGTTTGTCTGTAGAGGGAAGGCTAGTTTAAATGCAAATACCACTTATTAGTAGCGCAAAGAAACTTTCACACACCTGTGTGATGAGCTGTGAAAATGGCTAGGGCCAAAATTATATCATTTGTATGTTCACTCAGTTCCGCAGGCTAATAAACACCCATACATTACAAGATTAACTTTTTTTATTTACTTTTTTAATTTTTTTTCTTCTCTAGCAGGGGTATTTTTCAGCTTTTTAATCAATATTGGATACACATTCCCGGAGCAAACGCAATGCAGTTGTCTGAATGATAAACTGGCAGCTATAGAAAGCGTGAGATTATACTGACGAAAACGATCGTTTTGAGACGGAATTGAGGCGGAAATCGAACTTATTTTTATTGTGGAAGGTTTGGAGGCGGAAATATCTGTATCGTTGTAGAGGTACGCAGCGGCAGAGTAGCCGTGCGCACTAAGGCGCCCAGCTGCATAGCACGCGGCATGGGTGTTTGTGTTGTCCTTAGCATAAGTTAGTGTAAGTAGTTTGTAAGCTTGTGTACTAATGATCATCGTAGTTAAGCCCCTTAAATTTACAAACATACACCTAACATTAGACATTACGTACTTGTCTGTGCACAGTTGTTACAGTAAATGCAGGACAGCAGAAATGCCAACTTGGAGTCGTCGGAGAAGGCTACCAGACAGTTTGGACATTAATTGCGTTAAATGGAACTGGTCAGAGCTGGAGCTGCTTAGCGCAGCGGTGTCTGGCCAGCGGCCCAGTTGTGTGACAGTCTTCCAGAGTTCCAGTGGAAAGGGAAAATGAGATGGGGGGGGGAGGGGGCAGACGTCCGCCACAGACACTGCTCCCCAGTCTCGCGCACAGAGTAACTGCGGAGTCGCAGGCACTGATAGACGACAGACTCATGCTCTGCAGAGGCGGAAAGCTGAGGCCAGACATTGTTCTGCTCTATACAGCAGGCGGATAAAACTCATGTACTGACTTCCGTTAACATGATCTTGATTCACGTCATCCTCACTTGAAGCACTGCTAGTTTTTCAACCTCTAAACTCGGTTCATTATTGGATGGTTTACCGACTGTCATTTACATAGGTTCCAAACAAGATGGATTCGTAACACAGTGCTTCCGACTAGACAGTATGTATTGTACTCTGAATGGCATACTAATACGTTACTCGTAGTCGGGTATTACTGGGTGGAATGAAAGATTCTGTATTTGTTTGTATTTTATACTAGCGAATCCGGAAATGCCTTGCAATTGTTAAGTATGCATGGCAATTGAATTTACATCCTACATGCCTTCCCTTAACCTCTCTGCCCGTCACTTCCACCATCGCCATGACCAGGGGCAGACAGTGAATTTTTTATTTTTTTTTATTTTTTATTGATTTTTTTTTATTTTAAATTTTTTTTTTTTTTTTTTTTTTTTTTTTTTTTTTTTTTTTTTTTTTTTTTTTTTTTCGGGGAACTGGTGAAACAACCAGAACTAAGGAACCATCCATAAGTTACGGCAAACGTTGACGGGGAGGGGGGCCATATGAATGAAGTGTGACATTGTGTGCAGGAAGTTTCCATTTCTTACTGTACCGTGCTTCTGTAAATTCGTAAAAGCCTGCGTTATGGAAGTTTCGTAGAATTTCGTTGGAGGTATGTATCACCTTATCCCTCTCTTATTCCCTGCCTCTTTCTCCTCTTAGACTATGCATTAGCTACCTGAAAACCCGGCGTTGATCGGTTATTTATTTATTCCTATTTTCAGTTAGTCCATTTGCTCCTCCCTTCTTCCTCTATGCATATCCTCCATCCCTCCTCCACCTCTACATCTACATTTACATCCATACTCCGCAAGCCACCCGACGGTGTGTGGCAGAGAGTACCTTGAGCACAACTATCGGTTCTCCCTCCTATTCCAGTCACGTATTGTTCGCGGAAAGAAAGATTGTCGGAATGCCTTTGTGAGGGCTCTAATCTCTCTGATTTTATCTTCATGATCTCTTCGCGAGATATTCGTAGGAGGGAGCAATATACTGCTAGACTCCTCGGTAAAGGTATGTTTTCGAAACTTCGACAAAAGCCCGTACCGAGCGACAGAGATTATCTCCTGGAGAGTCTTCCACTGGAGTTTATCGATCATTTCCGTAACGCTTTCACGATTACTAAACGATCCTGTAAAGAATCGCGCTGCTCTCCGTTGGATCTTCTCTACTTCCTCTATCACCCCGCCTGATACGGATCCCACACCGGTGAGCAGTATACAAGCAGTGGGCGAACAAGTATACTGTAACCCACTTCCTTTGTTTTCGGACTGCATTTCCTTAGGATCCTTCCAATGAATCTAAGTCTGGCATCTGTATTACCGACGACTGATTTTATATGGTCATTCCATTTTAAATCACTCCTAAGGCCTACTCCCAGATAATTTATGGAATTAACTGCATCCAGTTGCTGACCTGCTACAGTGTAGCTAAAAGATAAAGGATCTTTCTATGTAATCGCAGCACATTACACTTGTCTACTTTGAGATTCAATTTCCATTCCCTGCACCATGCGTCAATTCGTTGCAGATCGTCCTGCATTTCAGTACAATTTTCCATCGTTAGAACTCTCTATATACTAAAGCATCATTCCCAGAAACCTTTAGTGAACTTCCAATGTTATCCACAAGGTCATTTATATAGATTGTGAATAGCAACGGACCCACGACAATCCCCTGTGGCACACCTTCCCTTACTTCGGAATACTTCTCTCCATTGAGAATGACATGCTGCATTCTGTTATCTAGGAACTCCTCAATCCAATCACACAATTGGTCTGATAGACCATATGCTCTTATTTGTTCATTAAACGACTGTGGGGAACTGTATCAAACGCTTTGCAAAGTCAGTAAATAGAACTTTACTTTCGAATTCATTGAACGCCTCTCGCACAGCCCTCCTCACGCTGCATTTCACTTCGTGTAATTTTGGTTTATCTACAAGGCTTTGGCTATGTTTATGTTTGCAATGAAGTTCTTTTTGCTTCCGTAGCAGTTTTCTAATTCGGTTGTTATACCACGGTAGCTCCTTTCCATCTCTTACGATCTTGCTTGGTACATATTCATCTAATGCATATTGTACGATGGCTTTGAACTTTGACCACTGTTCCTCAACACTATCTGACTTGAGATAAAACTTATGTGTTAAGCCGTCACTTTTTCCGAATAGAAAAATCTTCCTACATTTTTTAAATATTTCTATTTGCGGCTGAAATTATCGATGCTGTAACCGCTTTATAATCGCTGATTCCATGTTCTGCGTTAACTGTTTTGAATAGTTCGAGTCTGATGGCGCCAGAAGGTCTTATACGTTATCGCCACGAGTCGGTTATCTGTTTAACTGCTCAAGGTAGTTTTCAGATAATGCACTTAAAACAATTTCACTAGTTTACTTGTCCCTGCCACCCGTCGTAAACGTGTGAGTCTCGCAGTCCATATCCGGTAAATAAAAATGTCCTCCCAAAACTGTAACATGATCGGGAAAACTACATGAAATATTTTCCTATTTTCCTTCAGGTGTTCTGCCAAAACAGCTGCTGAGCCGGGAAGCCTATAGAAACATCCAATTACCTTGTTCGAGCCTGCTTTAAACTCGACCTTCACCCAAACTTTCACACATATCGGATCCCGGTCAATTTCCTTAGATACTAGTGCAGTTCTTATCGCTATAAACACGCCTCCCCCTTCACTGTCCATCCTATCTCTGCGGCATACATTACAGTCTGAGTTTAGCATCTCATTACATCTGGTTTCAGCCAACTTTCCGTCCATAGTACTGTGTGGGCATTGTGACCGTTTATTAATGAGAGCAGTTCTGGGACCTTTCTATAAACGCTCCTGCAGTTATATAATACTACACTGATCCTTCCAGCCTTCACCTACCCATACATCCCCGTGCCTCCTCCATTACCTTTTCTGCTCCTTCCCAAGCTTCTTTCTCCTCTGCTCATCTCCTGCAGCCCCCAAAAAGATAAACTACGTAATTGTCAGCTTTTATTTATTTATGTTGTGAGTATAGTCAAACGGTGTCTACGTCAGGAGTAAGGAACCGTCCGTAGTGCACCGTACCAAATCTTACGTAGACAGTGACGTTTCTGTAGTTTTAAGGTGAAGTATGCTAAATTATATGAAGTTCAGAATGAAGTTGTAAATTGGTGTAAAAATCTGTTGTGAAGTACCCTTCACCATGCATCATATTAAAGTCTATACAGAAATTGATTTTCGGCTTAGTTTGAAGGACAGGTGTGCAACATTTCATCAAGATCGGAAGAAAATTCATCATTGTCGGCTGCCTCTTTCACGACTTCCTGTGGCATTTACAAAATTGTATGTCGGTGCTGTCACTGGTTGTTAAGTAGCCTCAGCCACACACCATTCGAATTATGTAGGCAGAGCCGTTCCTCTTGTTTTGAACGGTATGGCAGCGCAAAAATACAATCTAATCCGAATAGGGAATGGCGATTTCTATTGTTTGGATTTTTCAGATATTCCTTTGTATTCTTCCATTATTCTTTTTTCAAATCACCCCTGTATTAAAGAAAAATAAAATTAAAATAAAATTTAAAAAACTCAAATGTGTCAAGCTATATCTAGGTTTTAGCGAGACTAATACTCTGCAATCGATTTTGGCATATGCTTCCTTCACACAATGCTTCGTGCACATTTGATGTCGACTTCGTATCAGTGTGTGAGTGCATGGTGTTTTTGTAATTTCTCGCACTTTTTCGATAATTCCATGTTACCATCTGTTGACAGAACTGTCACTCAAATTAATACTTACATCTTGGCATGAAACGAATAGGATGGTGTGTAAATTTTTTTCTACGAATGAATCTATACTGAAGAGGAAAAAAAATTCTACTCATGCCATGTATTTGTAGCTCTTATGCAAGCACGCAGAAGTGCCGCAATACGACGTGGCATTAACTCAATTAATGTCTCAAGTAGTGCTGGAGGGGACTGAAACCATGCATTCTGCAGGGCTGCCATGAATCGGTAAGAGTAGTAAGTGGGCAGGGAGATCTCTGCTGAACAGCCATACCCGACATGCTCAGTAATGTCGATGTCTGGGGGGGTCTGCTGGCTAGCGGAAGTGCTTAAGCTTTGACCAGTATTCATAGAGCCACTATGTAGCAATTGTGGACGTGTGGGGTGTTGCATTGTACTGCTGGAATTGACAAAGTTCGTCGTAATGCTCAATGGACGTGAATGGATGCAGGTGATCATCCAGGATGTGTACGTACGTGTCTAGACCTATCAAGGGTCCCATATCACTCCAACTGCACACACCTCACAGCATCAAAGGCCTCCAATAGTTTTAAGTCTCCTTCTGACATGCAGATAGTATGGATACCCGTACACGCCCATCTTCCCTCTAGAATTGGAAACGAGACTCATCACATTTGGCAACATTCCAACAGTCCAATTTCGGTACTGAAAGACCCAGGTGAGGCGTAAAGCTTTGCGTTGTGCAGTCCGCAAGGCTACATGAGTGGGTCTTCGGCTCCGAGAGACGTTTCGTCTACATCTACATCTACATACATGCTCCGCAATTCACCGTAAGGTGCGTGGCGGAGGATACACTGTACCAATATTAGGCATTTCCTTTCCTATTCCACTCCCAAATAGAACGAGGAAAAAAAGAATGCTTATATGCCTCCGTACCCCTAATTTCTCTTATCTTGTCTTTTTGATCACCACGCGAAATGTAAGTAGGCGGCAGCAAGATCGTACTACAATCAGCATCAAAATCACGAAAAGAACGTCGTCTTTCCGCCAGCGATCCCCACTTGAGTTGCCGGAGCATGTCCGTGACACTCGCGCATTGGTGAACCTACCAGTAAAAAACCTATCCGCTCGCCACTGAACTGCTTATATGTATTCCTTTAAAGTGATCTGCTGCGGGTCCCAAACACTTGAGCAATACTCAAGACGTGGTCGTACAAGCGTTTTATACGCCGTCTCCTTTACAAGTGAAGTACGTCTTCCCAAAATTTTCCCCAATAAACCGAAGTCTGCTGTCCGCCTTACTCACAACTGTCCTTACATGTTCGTTCCATTTCATATCGCTCTGCAATGTTACGCCTAGATATTTGAACGACGCGACAGCATCAAGAAGCTCACTACTAATCCATTCGAACATTACTGGATTATTTTTCCTACTCATGCGCATCACCTTACATGTTTCTACATTTCGATCGAGCTGCCATTCTTCGGACCAACTAAAGATTTTGTCTAAGTCATCCTGTATGCTATTACAGTCAGTTAAAGACGACACCCTCCCATACACCACAGCATCATCGGCAAACAGCCGCAAATTTCTACTTACTCTGTCCATCGGATCATTTATGTAGATAGAAAATAATAGCGGTCCTATCACACTCCCTTGGGGCACGCCTGACGATACACTCGTCTCTGATGAACACTCGCCGTCGAGAACAACGTACTGCGTTCTATTACTTAGGAAGTGTTCCAGCCAGTCACAAAGCTGTGAACCTATTCCATAAGCTCGTATCTTCGTTAGCAGTCTGCAGTGTGGCACCGCGTCGAACGCCTTTTTGAAGTCGAGAAAAACACAATCCGCCTGTTGCTCGCAAGATGTCATGTGAGAAAAGGGCAACCTGAGTTTCACATGAACGATTTTTCCTAAAACCGTGCTGATTTATAGGAAGAAGCGTTTCCGTTTCAAGGAAATTTACTATATTCTAACGAAGAATATGCTCCAAAATCCTTAATTCGTTGAATGGTTCGCGTGGCCCAGCCTTGACATACGCAGCAGTTTGCTCAAGGGTTGCACTCGTGTCACGTCGAACGATCCTCTTCAGTCGCAGTTGGCCCCGTTATTGCAGGCACTTTTCCCGCCACAGCGGTTTGTTCAGCATTGCAGTACGCAGCAGTTTGCTGGAGGGTAGCATTTACGTCACGTTGAACGAGTCTCTTGTCGTCTTTCGTCCTGTTATTGCAGGATCTTTTTCCGGCCACAGCGGTTTCTCAATATTCACGGTACACTCGTGAAAGCCTCGTACGGGAAAATCCTCGACTCTTCCCTAAACGGAGATGCTGGAGACCCATCTCTTCTGCGCCGATATAACACCATGTTCTAACTCGTTGAAGTCATGATAATCTTCCGCAGTAGCAGCAGTAAGCGACCTAACGCCTGCGCAAGACACCTGTTTTCTTAAAAATATTCTAATGTTTGTAAATCTATGGGACTTAACTACTCTGGTCATCAGTCCCTAGGCTTACAAAATACTTAAACTAAGGACAACACATACGCCCGTGCCAGAGGGAGGACGCGAACAACCGACGGCGAGCAGCGGCGCGCTCCGCAGCTAGGCGCCTGGGAACGCTCAGCCACTCCACCGCAGCTGTTGTCTTATATATGCGTTTACAACCACAGCACCGTCTCTGCGTTTGAATACACATGCTTGTAGCAGATTTTTTGGCTTCATTGTAGTAGGAACACTGATTTCCCCTAAAATTTATTATTTCCAATAGCTTTCAGTTAGAGTGAAGACATTTTCTTAACCGTTGGGCATTCTTCGCATTTTCCTGTGGAATGCTTTAGCTACTATGGCTCCAAAACAATTTCAGTGACAAGTAGCAGCATCATTCAAAGCAATCATACTCATTCGGTGACAATATGTAATGAAGTAGAATCTCAATTACATTAGTAGTCGTTTAACATAGACTTCTCTATTAAATGCGAGAAAGTACTACACACGTTTGTGAACTAAAATAAAATGTTCGTGTTCTAATAGATTAACGATGTATTTTAACTGAACGCTTTACATAGAACAAATGTACATGGGCCCACGGAAAGTCATGTAACGGATTCAACTTAGGTTTTATATGAAATAAAGCAATCATTTTACTCAACACAATATAACGTGTTAATGGTGAAATTAGGTAGATTATCAGCAAAATATTCACAATGCAATTCCAACAGTGCAATGCACGCAAGATGCGGTAGTCTGTATCTCAAATCTATCAAACCAGTATCAATGTCTTGTCATGCGAGACGGTATGACATTTTGTCATATTCTAAGGCACAAGTAGGTTCCCTTAATAAAGTCAACACGGTTGAAATTTCAACATATGCTGTTACAAATAAGTAATTTTGGAGTGAAAATTTATAATAAGATAATTTTGTGTTTTTAATAGAGATTTGTCAAATACGATTCGCTGCAAGCTTTCATAAGTCGTTTAGAATACAGATATACACTACACTAGACCGACGTCCAGTCCATGAAGTATAGATGAAAATCTTAGGCACCTAGTTCGCCTATTTTTGATGAAATTCAGCTTTTCCTCACTAATTGCGATACCGCCATGTGATTCACAGTAACATTTTTTTAAAAGTAAAAAAAAACAAAAAACAAAGAAGTAATGTCTGTGAAATACAGCAGGTTTCAAAGACATTGAATAAATTTATACAGTATGAACTGTCAATCTACAGAGCAGGTTTTAGTGTTGTTTGAAGGGGAAAACACACATTTTTTTACATCAAACTGTAAAAGTTTTCTATGTGAACTGCGTTGATTATTCTGTACACATCTTAATTGTAGTCAATTTATTCTAAAACTGGCTGTAGCTTGCTCAATGGCGATATAAATTCTTGCTCTTAGCTTCTTGTTGAATTCGTCGTGGGAAAAAATAAATGGTGGCAACAATGGGCAACTTTTGGGCCATGCAATTGGCGCATCGGGCCAATTCATTGACCTGGAAGGCGGTTATTACGAACATCCCTGGTACCAATCTTGCAGTGAGTTGGTGACCACCTTGCATGGTGTAAAATTTTCGTTCTTGGTCACTTGGTCGCCCTCGTCGATTAGTGATATAAACAATTGTCTGTCATATCGAAATACACTACCCCGTAAGTGCTGTTAGCGCCCGTTATGGTGCGAAGTTTTTCTCTAGAAATTGACACTGTAATCAGCTCTGTTGGTACTTTAAACAAATTATATGAATTTTCAAAGTTGTCATTTTTTACTTACCTTGTAAGTAGAGAGAGGAGCTGTGAGTCGTAAGGTGATGGGCAGCAAAGAAAAAAAAAAGTCATCTCCCTCAGGTACATTCTTACTTTCATTTTCAAGTACTTCCCCACTCTTCAACAGTTTCCTGGTTTTCCCATTCGGCGTCGGAGTCTTCTATATCGGTGACGGAGCTTCTCGGAAGAATCGAAGAACTTGAAAATGAAATTCGGAGATACAGATCTCGTGAACGACAGTGTAAACCGCGACAATGTTCCCGTAGTAGAAGTCGTAGCAAACAGAGATCAGTTCAGGTAAGTACTGTTAGTATAATTATCATTTTGGTGCAGATTGCTGAACTGTGAAGTGTGTCCAACCTTCCCAATGGAAAAGTGAGGGAAACTCCAGTCGGCAAACACAGTAGCGGGCGAGTGTTCTGCAGCATCGATCATACCAGACCGACCATATCGATTATTTGTTAAAGATAAAACGTCAGGGTTACGTTTTGTGGCTGACAGTGGAGCTGATGTTTTCGTTATACCAGCGTGTTGCAAGGATAAAATAAAGGAAAAATAACAAACTTTATTCTGTAAATGGTTCTGAAGTAAAACTTTTGTGATCGATAATATTAAATCTTGATTTAGGTTTGAAATAGTTTTGAATTGCCCTTCATTATAACTAATATTACAAAAGGTATAATCGGTTCTGACTTCCTTCATCAATTTGGTAATAGACGATTATTAATTGACACACATACTCAGTTACATGTATCTGCACTTCAGTGTACAGTAGATGTGGCTGATTCCCGTTGGTTCACTAAATGATAACAGTAATTATTTTGAAATAATTAAAAAAATTCTCTCCATCCCAAAAGAAATATTCAACATATGATAGGGAACATCTCAGCATATAAATGGCAATGAAGTATTTTAAATACCTACTTGAAGGGCGATCATTTACAGTATATACATTGACTTATGCTTTTAGATAGAAAAATGGAAAAGCAACACCTATGCAGTTGCGTCGCTTATGGTACATATCTCAGATTACAACAGATATTAGACACATTTCTGGGAAAGACAATACCGTGGCAGACAATCTGTCAGGACTGGAAGAAATAGTATCAATCGGTTATGAAAAGATAGCAGATGCTCAAGTGAAGGATTTGAGATCGAGAAATTTTGGTAGAGTCCTCATACTTCACTGAAGTTTAAACAACATGAAAGTCCTGATGGAAGACTGTTAAGGTGTGATGTATCAACAAGTGACATTCGACCTTACATTCCGCAACAATTTAGGTATTCAGTATTCATCATTATCACAATATGACACATATTGGGATTCAGTCTTCTGTAAAGTTACTCACATGTGGACTCATTTGGACAAACATCAAGCAAGATATCCAGAAATAGGCAAAATCTTGCATAGATTGCCAAAAGAACAAAGCGAGACATACTAGAATACTAAATCCCCTGTTGGCCAGTTTCCAAGCACACATGGATGTTCGTACATATTGGCATAATAGGTCAACTACCTCCATCAGATCAATTTCTCTACTGCTTATCGTGCATCGATCACTTCAGTAACTGTACAGAAGTCATTGCTTTATGTGATGTTCAACCAGAAACAGTGGCACGAGCATTTTATAACTCCTGGACAACACGATTTGGGGCACGGAATCAAATACTAACAAACCGAGGAGCACAGTTTCATTCATAGTTTTTCCGTGCATTAGCTCATATTTGTGGTTCTAACTTAACACAAATAACTGCATATCATGGACAATCAAATGGTAACATTGAAAAGATCCATCGAACATTGAAGGCAGCTATCAGAGCACATGGCAAAAGTAAATGGAGTAATATTATTCCTACAATTCTCTTAGGACTCTATTTCTATGTGAGAGAAGAAAGTAACTCAACAGCAGCAGAGATGTTATATGGTACAACTCTAACATTGCCTGGTGATTTTCTTGTAAGTTCAAGAAACAATCAAATAGAAGATCTACCAGCATTCACTTGTCAGTTACGCCAACATATGGATAAGCTACGCCCTTCTCAATATCCACACAATGTGAAGGAAACACAATTTACTATTAAAGATCCTCATAAAACAACTTATGTAATTTTTCCATGGTAGGGCGGCGATATCCTTACTTTGAAGTATTAAAATGCCAAGATCGCAGTTAATTTATTTCTCTGACGACCGGTTTCGATATACTTAGGGTACCATCATCTGGTCACTTGTGTCCTATGCATTACATTTCGTCAAGGCGCACTACATTAAAATGGTATATCAATCATAAAACTTTTAACTTTTCCAAGTGGAACGTCGATTATAAAAACAGTTAAGATATTAAAAACACATTCTCCTTTATGTGTGATGCTGACAGAGCGCCTTCGTGTAAGAAGGAGAATGTGTTTCAAATATTGTAACTGTTTTTATGTTCGACGTACCATTTGTAAAAGTTAAAAGTTTTATGATTGACCTACCATTTTAATGCCGTTAGCCTTCCCGAAATGTAAAGCATAGGATAGAAGTGATCAGATGATGGTATCCTGAGTGAATCGAAACCGGTCGTCAGAAAAGTAAATTAATTAACTGCGATCTTGGTCTTTGAATACTTCACAATTCATATATTTTGAGGAATGATAAAGTAAAAGCTAAAGTAGTGCCTCCCTATGAAGGCCCATATGAAGGTTTGGAGCGAAAAGGAAATATTTCACTCTAAAAATTACGGAAGTGGCAACCAAAATTTCAGTTAACAGACTAAAAGCGGCCTACATACTTGTGAACTCAGACACAGGTGATGTGCTTCGCCTGTGAATGAATTATCTACATATTTAAGAGTTTCTGCACACCCGATGTGGTCGAATTTTAAAGTTTCCCAAAAAATACAAGTAACAGATAAATAGAGACTGAGGAGAGGATGATGTAGAGTTGTTTTAGGTTCATAACCTACAATATTCCAAATAATAATTGTGTTACCTACAGTGCTGTAAATTATTAATTATTCTTTGTTTCTATGTTACCTAATGTGCCGTAAATTATTAATTATGGTTTGTTGTTATGTTCTGTGCTAGATTGAGTGTAAGAGTTCCAGGGATCAATTGTTTTATGCCTCTGTGAGTACAAATTTGTGAGATAAGAATTTCCAAAAATACAATTAAAAATCAGATACATAAGTTTTGTGTTTATTTTAACAACCACACAACAGTGACCATTCCAGGATTGTTTTCGACCATCAATTTTGCTCTTTTCGCCAGACACCACCATGCCATTGAAGATAATATTCTCATTTAATTTCAGAACTATTTGTTTCATATCATCATTTCTTCTCTATCTTGGATATCCTTATCGCTCTCTGCTGCACCGTATCTGATATTTTTCCATTTTTCCCATTGGCCGTCTATCTGCACAAAAGGTCACCATTCTTTTTAATTACTGTATGAATAATTCTTCTGTTTGATTACTTTGCTGTTTCGCTGTTCCACAGAAGCCAGTTTAACATCTTAATAACTCCCCTTGTCAGCTGGTTCTTTCTTCAACGTCCGCTCCAGAGCTTCACGAGACACAGACAATGGATTCTAAGTACTTAAAGTGGTTTACAGCTTTAATCGTTCCACAGAAGTTCATTTTGCATCTTAATAGCTCTTTCTTTGCTCTCCAGAGCTTCTCGAGATATACGTAATGGATTCTAAGTATTTAAAGTAGCTTACAGCATCAAGCGTCCCTTGGGTATTACTGTATGTCTTCTATTGCCTCCTTGTACCATAGTATTATTTCCTACATATTTACTGTAATCTTCGATTAACTCCTTTATCGTGAGCTTGGAATCCTCAATAAACACAATTTGAGTTGAGATACTTCTATAACGGGCAGAAAAACATTTCAGTTATAAAATGTTACAGAAAAATGTATAAAATATGAATAAAATTACTTATTATATCAATTTACGCTGGTAAGCACAACGGATGCGAACACAAACCAGCAACTATAAAAAAACTTGGAAAATAATTTTTATGTAAATTAAAGCTCATGTCATTTGAAATGTAATAGACAGACATCGTTTATTTAAGCCAATCATGGAATTAGGTAAAACGAAAATCTGAGGACGAAGAAAATGTACCAATATATGTAGGTTTGTTTTAGGTTGCGGAAACTCAAGCTAGAGACATAAATAATTGTATGAATAACCTTTAAACAACACTGTCCGCATGGAAAATACTAAAACAAAAGGTAATAAAATTTAATGTACAGTAGTCCCAAATACAAAACAAATGTAGATTTTCAATATAAATGCATATAGTATTCATAAATTACCAACATGGCTCAAGCCAGACATGAACTACCCCCGTTCCAAGTAACTTCGACATAATCAGTTTCAGTTATGTAAACTTAGTCATCTGTTAAACTCTTCAAATAAAATCGGTATTAATTGAAAACAACAAAACACGTGGGGTTTAAAGAATGTTAGGCTCAGTGGACAGCTTCGATTTTGTACAGTCTGCTCTCTAATGATAGACCAATTCCAGATGTAAATAACGGATCTTGACGAAATATGATTGGCATTTATAGAGGGAAATGTGATGCTACACGTATTTTCTTCCCTTTGTCGATTTCGCTTTAAATTTTTTAAATATCTTTGTAGTTCAGCAACAGTGCTAAGGTAATTTTGAAAACTATCGAATTAGACAGGGAACCAATGGTATTTAAAAATTTGTCAGGAACTCTTGACCTAGCTTAACACTAATGTTGTCTTCTTCAGGAGGATATAATTGAGTACGGTTTCTAACATTTTGCATAAATTAGACAGATCCAAATAGTTGTACTGTAAGGAACAATATAAAAAAAGTCACAAGCCATGGATTTACTGAAAAACCGTGCAGTATGAGACAGCGATGTCATCTGAGTATATATATATATATATATTTAAGACCAATGGAAAAATGTCGATCATTATGTGTATGGCATAAAATAATAATATTTTAAGTGCAACATTACGGGCTATAAACAATGAAATGATTTTGTGTCTTAATAATGAGTTACTTATAACTTTCAATTAAATGTTCAAATGTTTGTTAAGCTTATGGGACTTAACTACGGGGTCATCAGTCCCTAAACTTACAAACTACTTATGAACTACTTACGAACTAGGACGGCACAAATATCCATGCCCGAGGGGGGATTCGAACCCCCGACCGTAATGGCCGTGCTGACCGTGACTGGAGCGCCTCAGTCACCTCGGCCACCGCGGCCGGCAAACTTTCAATTAACCTAGTACAGAACACATGATTTGAAAATGCAAAATTACAGTTTAAAACCAACAAAAATAAATAAATAAAATCTAATTAGAATAAGACTAAATGATGTGATACTTTAACTACATGTGTCGACAATACTGTGACATTCTGTATATAAGCTTCATACCAAGAATTGTATTTCAGAAACCAGTTTCATTCCATACAGATAATATGAAGAGTTAAATATTTAATTTATCTTTTATAAATCGTAATGCGGTAATATGCACATTAGTTATGTAGTTTTCAATAATGTTATTTGCCGCTCGACTTCTTCATGAAACACAGATTCTGTTTCATGGTTTCGAAGATATTTCCTTCGAAAGTAATATGTATTTTACAAGTTAGAAATGTGAATTTGGTCCGAAAAGCACCTAGTTCATTATTTAGATCTGTATATAGCTATCAAGTTTCATGAAGATCGTTTACTTATACTTTGGAATGTTCACCGTAGTCCAACGTATTCCGATGACTACAGTCAGCCCTCCTAAAGAAAGGTCGGTGACGTCATCGCAAATAGCCTGAGACCGGCTTATCGGCATCAGCACTTTTAAATGCTTTCCAAACAAAATTATACACGTATTTTGGCATAGCAGCATATTTTACGTGTACACTATTACTGTTTTCCCCTTCACTATGTTTGTTCCAATGTAAAAGAACGTTTCAAATGACACGTGTTTTTTTTTTTTACCAGTTTAAATTTCTTGTTTCTCCCTCACACATTTACATCATTTTAGTAAAATTTACTCAGCAGAAGTTTTCTCTCTTTTTTTTGCGTTGCTTAGTGTATCTTCCTTTTGCTTACATGTTTCAATGTTCACTCTTTTCTCCTTCGGTGTTTACCGTATGTAAGGCGGGTAAAGCGCCGTTGCAGAAGTGCTGAGTGTGCATCTGTTAAAAGCGCATTAGATTTCTATGAAAATAATATTTGTGCAATTTACAGTTGTGAAATACAAAAAATGTCTGACGGCACAAAACAAATCGCGAGTTCGTAAAAGACGAGAAATTGTGAAAGGTAATCGTGCAACCACTTTTTTTTTTTCGTTTTTACTGGCAACTTTTAGGGAAAAATTAGTGTACTTATAAACAAGTAAAAAATTATCGAAAAGCTACTGTTAAAATCATTATTTAAATTGGGGTGAACTCTCAATTGTTATGACACACTAGCTAGAATTTATTACCTTTCCCTTACTGCCAGAAAGTTATTCCACACGTGCTTTTATAAATTTCTTCGAATTCGACTTTGTGTGTAAACTAATAGTTTTTCAGTTAATATCGTCAAATGTGTTTATGTAGACTTTCCCGGCGTATTAACTGATCAGATTCATGTGGGGTGTTCAGGCGGGTGAAATTGTGATCTGTTCACAACACTTCTGCGGTCCACCTGATCTATATCATCAGATGAGAAAAGTTACGCCACTCTCGTCGACACTAATTGAGAACTGTGAACCATAGAACCTTTGTATGCTGCGAAGTTGCGAAAGCTCATACACCAAGTAAAATGCGTATAAATTTGCTCGTACCTGCTGCCCCATGGTACAAGAGTAGTTGCAGCGATTCTGGTAGTGAATGTTGTCTAAACACGATATATCGCTAAAAACTGACTGTATGTAGTGGTTTTATGCTTTGTTCTGTAAGCAGGCCTTAGTAATACTACACTACAGCATTTTCATGTATATATTTTTCCTTCTGACAATTGCAGTATATTGTGCATACATCGTTTTTTATTAAAAAAAAAAAAAAAAAAAAAAAAAAAAAAAAAAAAAAAAAAAAGTTCAAATGTTTGTATAGTCTATCGGACTTAACTACGGAGTCATCAGTCCCTAAACCTACAAACTACTTATGAACTACTTACGAACTAGGACGGCACAAATATCCATGCCCGAGGGGGGATTCGAACCCCCGACCGTAGTGGCCGTGCAGACCGTGACTGGAGCGCCTTAGTCCCCTCGGCCACCGCGGCCGGCTCGTTTTTATCGTTTATTTTGTGTCCTAGCCTCGTCGCCGCTTTTGTGCCTCGTTTCCGTCGTAGGTGTCGGTGGCCGAGTAGAAAGACCGACACATGAATAAAGGTAGCACGCTTGTGCAGGTACGGAGGGGAGCAGCCAGTGGGACAGGAGAAACTAGAAACACTGGAGTAAATTAGAACGATATATATATATTGCACAGAATTTATACAATACTTAACTTTTACATAGCTCAGTACTGCAGAATGCTGATACATAGTTGAGCTAGAGGCCTGCCTAGTGCCTGTCCGATAGCCAAGTCTTTACTGGTGCCTATCTGATTCCGAAGTGTTAACTGGTTCCTATCACAGTCCCAAGTGAACGATGTCGTTCAGTGGTGGCCACGAGCGGAGTTGTAGCAGAGGGCGCTCGTGGCTGACGTCGTAAGAACGCCGCGCCGTGCGTGCATGGCGGCGCGCGGCGAAAGTAGGTGGCACGCACTTTGTACTTGTGCGACACCACAGTTTACGCAGTACTACACCCCACTTTTGTCATATATGTAATATTATTGTAGCCCTCACACTTCAATATTGTCAATAGTATTTTGTCAAAACTTCGATACATGTCAGTGGTCCTCGCATCATCGATAATATTGTCATAATTTTTCGTTGTAATACGATTTCGTGAAGGCAATATCTAATGCCGGACCGTGAGCTAATCATAAATAGGTTTTAATAGTAATAATAATAATAATAATAAGAAGAAGAAGACGACGAACAACAACATCAATAATAATAATAATAAAAATAATAATAAACAACCGAGAACTGCGAAAAGGAAAATGGGTTCTTAAAGAAAAGGAATGACTTTTCGTATATGAATCTGCTGACGGAAATGCAATTTCTTATAATTATTTTCGAATGAACTCACAATCATACGACATACTTACGATGTTACGAGACAAAATAGAAAAACAGGACACGGTTATCTTATGACTGAGACCTGCGATTCCAGCCGATGGAGGGTTATGTGCAACTTTACGATTTTTGGCTACAGGACAGTTATTTGAATGTTTAAAGGTGTGTCCGCTAGCACGATTAGTAAAATTCATTGAAACATACGAGAAAATTACATGATTTATTTTATTTTTAACGTCCTCTATATTTTGTTCCGGATACTGCAGGTGATAAATTTCAAATAACTGCTTATAACCATTAAACTTCTAGCTTCTGTCTATGCAATCAACTGTGTTCAGAAGAATGGATTACCCCTATAACATTCGATAAATTGTACCATTAATTATTTACTCATCTCTCCTACTCACTGCAATTTCATTCAAAGCGTATCGAGATAGAAACGTCAAATGTAAACACTGAAAACCAGTAGTTATGCGATAGACGGTAACGCTCTGAGGTCGTCTAGCTAAACACTGTGAACACCTGAAGAGCGAATATTGTCAAACCGGGAAAATATTTTTGCACCCATCACTACTGCTCTATCAATATTTACGCTATTGACAATACGTCAATATCCACGCGTAGACGGTCAATATATTGACGCATTGACAATATATTACCAATAGTAGTGTTCGTGTGAAGTCCCCTTAATACTCAGGATGTGGTTAAAACAGAGGTCATTCATCTATGTTTATATCAGTCTGAAACGTGTCCATAAAAAATTATTTTGTAAGAAAATGTCCAATATTGTGCCTCCTGTTTTGTATCGAGTAACTTGCTTGCAAGAAAATGTATAATATCGCTTCTACTGTATGTATCGATATGTGTCCCTTATGAAGTTTCATCTTTGGCAAAGATCATGTATTGTATAGCATTGTAGCTCGCACTGAGAGAGAGTAGGACTAGTGGTTCAGCTCGCTTAGAGAGCGGTTGGGTTGTGTGTATGGCTCCGATGTAGAGCAGAGGCTGCTTTGCCAGCAAGTCAGAAGTTGTATTATGTAGGTAATGTAATGCTGATTATTAATAATAAGTGAGAGAGAGAGTTCTACTAGTGGTTCAGCTCGCTTAGAGAGCGGTTGGGTTGTGTGTATGGCTCCGATGTAGAGCAGAGGCTGCTTTGCCAGCAAGTCAGAAGTTGTATTATGTAGGTAATGTAATGCTGATTATTAATAATAAGTAGCTTAAACTTTCTTTCATGTTTCATTTACGTAGTTAGAAAATTAACCTACTTCCTTCATTTGATAATTAATTATTAGTGGATTAACCTACTTCCTTCATTTGATAATTAATTATTAGTGGATTTAAAGTGCAGTATTGATGTGAATTATATTGTTGAACGGATTTCATTATTGGTGCCATAGTAAATGATAGTTAATTGACTATGATACTAAATTGATACTAATTAGAAACTGATCTGCATAAAATGCTCACAGTCAAGCATTAAGAAAGTGATTTGTGGTTTTTTTAATATCTTTCTCGCAGTCAAAATTTTTTAGTATAGTCAGTGTCTGTTTCAAAAGGCTACATGTCACAGTTGCTTTGTTAAAAATATCCGTTGCGCACATAATCAGTTTCATGCACTGTTTCTCACTTAATAGCATATACATCAGTATCAGGGCCATAATTAAACCAAATTGCTGTGTCAAGGAACAATTTGTTGTCTGATCTAACGATAGGTTCAACATCCACACAACACACGTACAGCTTTTATCTGGCGCCCTTTCTGCCAGGATAGTTCACAAACAGGATCGTGACGTAGTTAGATACGTAGCCTTATTTAAGTTAGTTTGTCTTTTCCACTAACCAACTTATCTTTTGGCTCTTAATTTAATTTTTGTAGCACCATCCTTTGTTATAGCAACAGTAGCATAGTAATTGTTTCTGTAGTTTGTTACTTACCATTCTTGATAGTGTGTAGCATTGTTTATAGTAGATTAATTGAATATACAAATAATTGCATTACTACTGAACAAGTCTCTCTTTTATATTGTCTGATGTTTGTTGTGATGAAAGTTCTAGTATCGCGGAACTCGTGTGATAATTAACGGTTCGCGTAATCTCGATTGTGATTGTATGTTGCACTAGCCCCATTCAGCCTATTGTTCTCTCATAATTACTGTGTGTGATTTTCAAAAAAATATGCAGTAGGCGAAAATGAATATTATTAGTCACTTTACTGCAAAATTCTGTTAACAATGTCGAAGAATAGGAGAGTCCGCGCTGATGCTAAATCTGCTTCCGAAAATGAGACCTCGAATGATGCAAGGAGAGAAGCTGAATTTTTACAAGAGTCTTCTCACTGCACTGATACAAATACGACAGTAAATACCGTGTCCGAAAATGCGGAACAGATTAGTTCAGGAATAGACAATATGGATAATGATACAGTACAGGATTCGACAATACAGAATTCCAATTCTTGTAACGTGGTTGCGGAAAATAATGCATCGGTTCCGCCTAGCTCTGCTACAAAAAATACTTGTGCGACGGCTATGGAAAACGTATTACCAAATGATTTCATGCAAATTTTATTGTCACAGCTCTCTAAATTAAATGAGAATAGTCAATTACAATCTCAGGAATCTCAGAAATTAGGTGAAAAACTTGAGAAACAATCTCAGAAATTAAATGAAAAACTGGAGGAACAATCTCAGAAATTAAATGAAAAACTTGAGAAACAAGGTAAAAAACTTGAGAAAATAGAACAGACGTGCGATTCGAGGTTTTTGAGTATTCAAAGTAGTTTTAATAAAATAAATGAGGACAACAATCGGTTCAGGGAACAACTGCTCAATACTTTCAAACGTGAATCTCAGCAAATAAGACAAGATATTCGCGACGAGATTAACCCGGTAGTGGAAAGCCTTGCGTCACGAGTGGAAAATATGGAAAGCCTAGCGTCACGAGTGGAAAATATGGAAAGCTTTGCGTCACGAGTCGAAAATATGGAAACTACTGAACACGCTCAATTGAAGCAACAGAGTAATCTATTTGATGAAAAGTTGCAGAACTTCCAGTCAGTCACGACGGAACAGATCAATAAAATTAATAAACAGGTTGAGGATATTACTGTTAAAATTACCCAAATCAGTGATAACAGTGACAAAAGTTCTGATGTAACGCATCCTACCCCGTTTAATGAAACTAATGAATATCTCGCCCTTGACCGTTTCAAACAAGGTCAAATGACCATTAATCAGCAATACAAGGCTGAGGTCAGGAAATTAGATGATCGCGTGGCGCGAATAGAGAGGAAATTTGACCATACTTGTGGAAATGCATACGAAGACGTAGAAGAAAATTTGAACGAAAATGACAATGATGATTCGACTCAAGTAGGTCGCTTGGTACGTGAACGAAGTGTACCTCATAGTAACAACAATGAAGACGCGGTGCGTAGTTTACACTCACTTACGCCGCACAGGCGAAGTGAAGCGTTTGACTACAAGCATTTCCTGACTGTACGTAAATTCAAGACATTCAAAAACTCTCCGAATGACTTGCACCCTAAAGAGTGGTTGCAGCAATTCGATTATTGTCTTCCCCCGAATTGGCCACTTGAGCACAGATTAGAATTTATATGTGGTTATCTGGAAGGCGAGCCAGCCACCAGAATGAGAGCTATTGCACAAGAGTGCTATAGCGAGAATCAGTTCCGACGCTCATTTCTATCCGCATACTGGTCGGAAGCGGCACAAGACCGCGTTAAAAACATTATTGCGACGTTCAAAACTTTTGAGCGATCAAATTTCTCGAGCCCGGTGGAATATTTCCAACATTTGGTATACAAAAATCAATTTTTATCGGCACCTTACTGCCCTGCGGAATTAATTAGAATTTGTTTGAACAAATTGCCTCTACACTTGCGTCAAATTGCCATTGCGGCACGATGCAAGAATGATATTGAAGCCTTTAGAAACCTCTTACAAGACTTAGAGGAAGAAGACGAGGAAAATTCCTCGCGCAGTCGATATTTTGAAACAAACAGATATAAACGCCGGTCGCAACAAAGCCCGCCGCGTTCTAAACGTCATACAGAGCATGAGGATCAAACAAAAAGTAATTCTTTCACTAATGAAACTTTAAAGACGCACAAGTCGAAAGGCATACACCACATTTCCAATATTAAAATTTTCAAGGCATAAAACTGGGGTAGAGAGTCCATTAATCTGTTTTGGACACACCAAGTGGCGATTGGTGCCCCGTTCTCGAGCTGAGTGTCACTATTCTTCCGCTTTTCCTTAGTGCGCTCTATCTACATCTTTTTCTCACTCTTACTTTTCCCTAACTCTGAATACTTATGCTCTGTGCTACGCTGGGATATTGTCATACAAAACTATGACTATCTTGCAATTTACATATAACGAACTCTGTGGCTGTGCAAGACAAATAAAATTAATGGAAATTTTTGATTGAGTAATCTAATTAAGTTATTATGTTTCAGAAAATATCAGATTTCTCTTCTGTATTACTAATTGCATAACTTACGAACTTCTGAGCGAGTGAAGAAGATTTTGAGTTGACATAAGCATTTTGTAAGCCAATTAAGCAGTAAAAAAGAAAAAAGGACATTCTGGAGGATGATGAGTAAGGCAATACACAATATGTCATGGTGGTCTTTAAAATGCACTATTGTTTATGGATAAATGATGGTAAGGAAGGTATTGGTAACAGTCAAAGATGTTTGATAAATGTAATTATGTGGACGAGAGTATACAATGATTATGAAGCAATTATGAGGAGAATCGCTCTGTTGCTAATGATGCTATGCTCTGTTCTTTTCTTATGTTCCTACTCGCACTGCGCTTTTGTGTTTTCTCTTTGTGCTTATGTGCACCATTTTGTATGTTGATGCATTGTGCCTTCAATGGCATGTGTGATTGGTGAGAATCATATCCTTCTGATGCTCTGTAATTATTTGTAATTATGTGTAATGAATATCTCTAATTATGCTTGCAGCTATGCTTATTGCTCTTGTAATCAAAGCTTACCGCTATGCTCACTAATTATATACCTAAGCCCTACCACTATGCTAATTAATTTTATAATGAAGCTCATGAAAATGTATGGTTATGCTTATACGTTGCACACAGCCATCTCTCTTGCGAACTTGCAGTTTTGCCATAAACTACGCCTAGTTAAGTCTAGTTAATGCACAGAGATACTTTGCTTTTGCTTACTGCTATTGATGAAAATCTGCAGCTATGCCTAACAAGTAGTGTACGTTATCGGATGATTTACTGTGATGTACATCTATTACTGTGCCAAAATCTGCCTTAATTGTTTTGTCTGACCCTACTGCTGACTCAGACAGACACAGACATGACCTGATGACTTGAACCTCTTTTGATATTCTCACGAAACTACCCTGATGTGTTATACCTCAAGGCAATGAAATATGTAACTCAGTTCAGACAAAAGCCTGGCCATGGCAACATATGTAATTTAATTGTTACAATTTGGTGGTAATGCAATCCCCACCATAGTGATGTATGTCAATTTAATTGACTAGTGGTAATTGGAATGTCAAGTTATTTGAAGTGGCTTCACGTTAATTGCTCTAATTATGACAACAAATTTACTTTACATGACCTAATGCCAAATTGATGACAAGCACCCTGAATGTATTTCATACGATTATGTGTTTGTAAAGTAATATGTACATAGTATGTAAAGCCTTATGCCTATATGAAATGACACTAATTTTGTAGATACTCTAGTATAAGAATTAAATTACTCATTACTATTCAAATGTATCCGTCTTCAAGACACTACTTGTAATGTAAAAATATGGTTTAATAATCAACGACTTTTCTTTCAGTGTAAACTGAAATATCATGACTATGTTACTAATTTGTGTGTAAAATGCTTTATTTCATGTACTTTGGACACGCATGGGAACTGGCGATTTCGCACACGAGATTCCATAATGCACACAGAACAATGGACGTGATATTATACACCACTGATTTTGGGCCTTTTAATGAAGATGTTTTTTGGATCATGTTTGGCCACATAGTACTGTCCATTGCAGCCTTGGCCAACCACCATAATTTTGCTCTAATTTTGGCTATGCTGATGCAGTCTGCTAGTAGCCCCGTTGGTTGGAGCACACTTGGTTGTCGAATTGCATGGAGGAATACATCAGAACCTTTTCCCCATGACTTCAACTTCAATGCAACCAGCCAGCTCGCCTACAGTGTGGTGTAATCTTACAGTGTTTTGTGTTCGTGTGCAGACCTAAGATGAATGTTAGGGGATAATTGGCTAATCGTGTGCAGACCTAAAATGAATGTTAGGGAATAATTGGCTATTCGTGTGAAGACCTAAAATGAATGTTAGGAGCTAATGTGCTATTCGTGTGCTTATACTATTCAGTGCCTCCCATTGCAAACGTTGTCCACAGGTTCATTACAAGTGTTTAGGTATATTTCATGGTTCTTTTACATTGAGTGACCAAAATAAAATTGTGCTCTTGATAGATAAATATGCTTTCAGAACTATAATGAATCAATACACTTTAGTCTGAACTGTCATTGTAACTATTCGATTGACAAACGTAATATTGAAATCCTATTGTGCCGAAGCAGTGACATTATTTTGTACATGATCAGAAACCTATGTAGTCAAAAATTTTACATGTATGTTCTAGCACCCATGAAAGTATGGCATCTTAAATGCATCACAGAATACAAAATTGACACTTTATCTTATACTAAGTGCACTAAAAATTTACATAGACTACATTGTGCACAAGATACAAATGTTCATTTTATGTTCCCAAAAAATACTGATCTCTTGTACAAAATTTAGACGCATGGAACTTACACTACTGTGTGTATTACTTGTAATTACCTCATTTTCTTTAAAGAATGATGACATTAGTTAAACTACCTTTTGTAAAACTTTGTATATGTTCATGTTTATTATTGTATTTTTTTTCACTTGTCTATTACTTCTAGCTATCTCATTTTCTCCACTATATCATTTGTCAAACTATATTATCTGAAATTCTATATATACTTATGTTTACCATTATGTATATTTGTCATGTATTCCATTTATTGCTGATGTGCTGTACATTTTGATATTTGCTTATGCCTGTCACATCCTGTACCACTCCAAGCATTACTCTTGTTGGTACTCGTCTGTAAAATTGCACGTATTTATGACTGTCACATTTTTTTAAATTTTCTATGAACTCCATCTGTTGTTTTGATCTTGAATATCTTGTATAAAAATGTTTATCTGGTTTTCATATTTTTCATGTTATATTTTGGATGTCATTAATGGATTTTTGGACTTGAAATTCAGTAATTTTGCTGGCTAGGCAATGCCATTGGCATCACCCACCCTACAAAATTTTAATAGGTAGGAGGGGAGTGATGAAACGTGTCCATAAAAAATTATTTTGTAAGAAAATGTCCAATATTGTGCCTCCTGTTTTGTATCGAGTAACTTGCTTGCAAGAAAATGTATAATATCGCTTCTACTGTATGTATCGATATGTGTCCCTTATGAAGTTTCATCTTTGGCAAAGATCATGTATTGCATAGCATTGTAGCTCGCACTGAGAGAGAGTAGGACTAGTGGTTCAGCTCGCTTAGAGAGCGGTTGGGTTGTGTGTATGGCTCCGATGTAGAGCAAAGGCTGCTTTGCCAGCAAGTCAGAAGTTGTATTATGTAGGTAATGTAATGCTGATTATTAATAATAAGTGAGAGAGAGTTCTACTAGTGGTTCAGCTCGCTTAGAGAGCGGTTGGGTTGTGTGTATGGCTCCGATGTAGAGCAGAGGCTGCTTTGCCAGCAAGTCAGAAGTTGTATTATGTAGGTAATGTAATGCTGATTATTAATAATAAGTAGCTTAAACTTTCTTTCATGTTTCATTTACGTAGTTAGAAAATTAACCTACTTCCTTCATTTGATAATTAATTATTAGTGGATTAACCTACTTCCTTCATTTGATAATTAATTATTAGTGGATTTAAAGTGCAGTATTGATGTGAATTATATTGTTGAACGGATTTCATTATTGGTGCCATAGTAAATGATAGTTAATTGACTATGATACTAAATTGATACTAATTAGAAACTGATCTGCATAAAATTCTCACAGTCTAGCATTAAGAAAGTGATTTGTGGTTTTTTAAATATCTTTCTCGCAGTCAAAATTTTTGAGTATAGTCAGTGTCTGTTTCAAAAGGCTACATGTCACAGTTGCTTTGTTAAAAATATCCGTTGCGCACATAATCAGTTTCATGCACTGTTTCTCACTTAATAGCATATACATCAGTATCAGGGCCATAATTAAACCAAATTGCTGTGTCAAGGAACAATTTGCTGTCTGATCTAACGATAGGTTCAACATCCACACAACACACGTACAGCTTTTAAGTCTAATAAATATTTGAGCGAATGAAAGTCTCATGAAACAGTTCCTATTACTGCCGAATGTTAACAACCGTATTTCATGATGTACTGGTAACATCGTCGATTTGAAGTTTATGAATAAGGAAAAGAGATGCTTCATGCCATGTATCTCAAACAAAATTATGCTATTCTAGATTATTTTCTCTTGATTTTAATCTCTAATGTTAGTGAACTCTTATACCTTTCTTCCCACTTATAATGACGTGTTTCCTGTAGATCTTATAACACTTTCATACACTGGTAAATGCCAAAAATGTCCAGAATGTGAAGTTTGGAAAGCAGGAGGCGAGGTACTCACAGAAGTAAAGCTGCGAGGACGAATCGTGAGTCGTGTCGGGATAGCTCAGTGGTAGAGCGCTTGCCCGCGAAAGGCAAAGATCCCAGGTTTGAGTCCCGGTTCCGGCACACAATATTAATCTGCCAGGAAGTTTCGCCAAAAATGTCATTCTACATACTTTTCGGAACACTGTTATCACGGAAAATCGTATAGATATCAATACTTTATCTCCTGAAACAGCAGAAATTGACGCAAAATAGGTAACAATATTCACAATAGCCCCGCCTCACCTTGTTTATGTCACATAACGTAACCTATGATAGAATTCTGATTGATTTACTAAGTTTGTTGTATGGGGAGGGGCAGCGGGAAAACGCACTTCATGTAAAAGGGAATAATTCATTTTTAGTAACTCGCCTTTACGGTCCGCACATTTTCGCTCAACTTTCGCCTCCCACCGTTTCCGTTATTTTTCATCCCGTGGGAACACATCATGTACGCTCATTTCTGTTTTTACAGTCCACGGCGGAACAATAAGGCATTTCTCTTCACAGTCCTAAACGATTGTGTAATGCACATTGTTAGTTACACTCGCTAAATTACTTCAAATCAACGGACAAGGCATGCGGAGCACTTACATGGTAAGCAATGTTGGCCAAGGGAAAAAAAAGGATTTTATGATACAGTGGACATCATTTTATGTATTTTCAGTGTTACCTGGTTGCTGGCAGCGATCTGAGGCTGCATAATCGGTCAGTGAGCGCTTTTTACACTGCGCTCGGTTTTCCCTGTAGGGCTTGTTTAGCGTAGAGTTGAAAGTTCCACATTCTTCCTCCATGTGGACTAATAATATATTTTTTGTTTTGGTATGACTGCCGGGACGGGATTTAGTCAAGTATCATTTGTTAATTTACATGGACCCGGTTGAGTATCGTTCATTTTGGTTAATCGTATGTCCCGAAAACGGTCGTGATCGATGATGAAGGGCTCTGTCTGTTTACAGCAGGTGCGGATTTATACAGAAACAATTGTGGATGTCTGACAAAGACTGTTTTGTGTTCAAAATGTTCAAATGTTTGTAGAGCTTATGGGACTTCACTATGAGGTCATCAGTCCCTAAACTTACAAACTACTTATGAACTAGATAATATTAAGGACGGCACAAATATCAATGCCCAAGGGGGATTCGAATTCCAGACCGTAGCGGCCGTGAAGAACGTGACTGGCGCGCCGCTGACCGATCGGCCACCGCGGCCGACGACTGTTTTGTGAAATCCTGTTAATTCGATGAATCTCTCATTCACTAAGTTCACTAACAGCCGTTTCTCCAAAATTCAGCAGGTTCCGCTCTTGCTGTACCGGCTAGCGGCCATAAAACCTTGAGCCGCCCTCGTGCAGCTTAAGCGTGGCCTGCGTCGCCGTTGAGCCCCGTGCACCCTGCAGGTCGGCCAGTCAGCTGGCTAAACGCGGGGATCTCGCGGCAGGCAGCTCTTAATCCCCGGCCTGTCCTAAGGCGATCAGGCTAAGCCGCGACGACAATTCGGACCGTCTTCTTCGGGACGATAAACGGAGTGTTTCCGCCCCGGCCTCGTGAAAATTTAAATCCAATTAACGACACTCAAAGGCGGCGAACACTACAAGGACGGACGGGCGGGAGGGGCTGGCTGCCGCTTTTGTCTCAAGTTCCGCTCGCGGTCGCCTAGGCGCCATCGCGTCAGTGGGCAGGTGGCGGCAAAAGTGATTTCCACGTGGGGGAACACGTGTGTCTCTCATCTCTTCTGCACGTGATTTATTATTGCCTACACAAATTTTAACAAAAAATTTTAAAAAAGTTAGATATTCTCGAGTTGCTTCACATATCAGTAAAAATAAAGTTCTAACAAAATGTCAGTTTGGTTTTCAAAAAAGCTTTTCAACTGAAAATGCTATATACACCTTCACTGATAAATATTAAATGCTTTGAATAACCGGAATTCACCAGTTGCGATTTTTTGTGATCTCTCAAAGGCCTTGGATTGTATAAATCATGGGATTCTTCTAGATAAGCTGGAGTATTGTGGTATGAGTGGGACAGTGCACAAATGGTTTAAATCATACTTAACTGAAAGAATGCAGAAAGTTGAAATAAGCAGTTCACATGATATAGATGAAACAATTAATTCCTCTAACTGGGAAGTTATAAAAAATGGCGTCCCACAAGTTTCGGTCTAGGGTCCTTTGCTGTTCTTAATATATATTAATGACTTGCCGTTCTACATTAACGAAGATGCTAAGCTAGTTCTTTTTCCTGATGATACAAGTATACCTATTACACCTGACAAACAGGAATTAACTGATGAAATTATAAATGATATCTTTCAGAAAGTTATTAAGTGGTTCTCTACAAATGGACTCTCATTAAACTTTGATAAAACCCAGTATATACAGTTTCATACAGTAAATGGCTTGACACCATTAATAAATTTAGACTTTGAACATCAATCTGTAGCTAAGGCAGAATATTCAAAATTTTTGGGTGTTTGCATTGACGAGGGATTGAATTGGAAGAAATATATTGAAGATCTTTTGATACGTTTGAGTTTAGCCACGTATGCTATCAGGGTCATTGCAAAATTTGGTGATATACATCTCAGTAAGTTAGCTTACTATGCCTATTTTAATTCACTGCTTACATATGGGATCACAGTCTGGGGCAAATCAAAATTGAGTAAAAATGTATTAATTGCACAAAACCGTGTGTTCAGAATAATTGCTGGAGTCCACCCAACATCATCCTGCAGACATTTATTTAGGGATCTAGGAATCTTCACTGCAGCTTCACAATATATATATATATATATATATATATATATATATATATATATATATATATATGTTCACTCATGAAATTTATTAACAATCCGACCAAATTCAAAAGTAATAGCAGTGTGCATAGTTACAACACTTGAAGAAAGCGTGATATTCACTATTCAAGGTTAAATCTAACTTTGGCACAGAAAGGAGTGAATTATGCTGCCACAAAAGTCTTCGGTCGCTTACCAAGTAGCATCAAAAGTCTGACAGATAGCCAACTAGTATTTAAAAAGAAATTAAAGCAATTTCTGAATGGCGACTCCTTCTACAATGTAGATGAATTTTTAGATAAAACTTAAAATAATAAAAATAATTTTAAAAAATTAAATAAAATTTAATAAAGAATGTACATGGTGGCATTCTTTTACATTTTTAAATGCCTGTTTCATAGAACCAACATGAGTATTTCTTATCATGTGTTTATTTTTTAATGAAAAAATCTAATTTTTTAAGTTTTTCTAAAATATCAAAAAGAGTCAGATTATGACAAAGTGATTTATCAAGCTGAACCGCATCCTAGTTTCATGTTAATCCTAAATATGTCAATACGAATTTTGCCGTGCATTTCATTAGCTGGACCGCGGTGGAGCGGCCGAGTGCATTTAGGTGCCGTGCTCCGATGCGCGATGCCGTTCCCCGTCGTGGGTTCTAATCCACCCCTCGGGCATAAATGTTTGTGTCGTCTTTAGTATAAAGTAGTTCATAACAAGTCTTTAGGTTTAGGGACTAATGACCCAGCAGTTAAGTTTCTTAAGCTTAACAAACAATTGAACATGTTAACTAGGATGGATGGCTGGTTTGATTTTTAAAGGAACTAAACGACTAATGTTATCAGTCCCTCATGATTAGGATATCGGCCTTCAATAAAAGTATGCTGTTTTTTTCCCCACAGAAATGGTACATTTACATTTAGGCATAATAACTTACTTCAGGCAAATGACTAACATATCGCCTTAATTGATGTTAACTAGAGTAAAATGTCGCCCGTTTCAGAAGCGCTAAACAAGAGCAACAATAATTGACATAACGGTCGATCCAGCACTTATCAAAGAAATGGCACAATTACTAAGGTTTTCAATTTTAGAAAGACAGTGCAAGAAAAAAAGAACACGATTTGCATCCTCATCAAAATTTTAGGGCAAAAACGGGGCTGTTTTTTTTCTGTAATGCCACTGTGAATCGAATATTTTTGCAGTGAGAGTTGTGATGCATTAGACATTGTCTCTGTTAGTGAAGAGAGAGACAGTTCTCATAAAGAAATAGGCACTAGGCTTTGGCGGCTACACACTTTTGCTGCTGCCACAGCTACCCACTGACGAGAACTCAACGAACCCGTCTGATTCCTTATCCCAGCCCAAGTACTATCGTCCGTGACGTCAGTTTACACCCCAACCCCCCCCCCCCCCCAAAAAAAAAAAGTTAAGCTAATGGGACTTAACTGCGGTGTCATCAGTCCGTAAACTTACATACTATTTATTAATTACCTCATACTAAAGACAGCACAAACATCCATGCCTGAGGGGGGGATTCGAGCGCCCGACGGAGAACGGCCTCGCGCATTGGAGCATAGCGCCTCAATGCAATTTTTTTTTTTATTTTTATTTTTCAGATAGATCTAGCGGTAGTTGGTTCAGTTTGTTCTTGGTTGTTCGTTGCATATTTGGTTCAGCTTTTTTATTACAGAGGGCTGCCGGCATGCGCTTGGCCACTCCGCTACGGCAGCTCGCCCCACCACTGCAGCTCCTAGCTGGTGTAGTGAGCGCTCGTGTGCGCCCCTTCTCGCGGAACAGCCTGTCGGGACCATAGACTTACTAAATAAAAACTAGATCGCTTGCTGGCGCTAGTGTCGCGTCCCCAAATTGAACGTGACAGCAGCCGCCATTTGCAGGGCAACCGTGCGTAAACATGGTTCGTACGTGTGCTGCTTTTAATTGTAACAGTGACAACGGAAAAAAAGACGAAGACGGAAACAATGTTACATTTCACAGATCACTCATTACTTATATACCGTATAGTATTTTCATGGAGAAATAATAAATCATGAGCGTTTGCTTTTGTTCAGGTTTTCTCTTACAAATTATTCTCTAAAAATGAGAAAAGTACTTTGATGCATGTCAGGTACTTATATTTTATTTGCATATAAGTTTCTGAAAATACGAATTTGAGCTGAATGAATAAATAGGAGTATAAGAGGTATATGCAGAAATAGGACGAATAATTTTTTAGACACTTAACAGGTAGTGATTGTACTTCGTAAATGCTCTATACTTCATCGAATGTTGCATACTCAACCACTTTGAGAAGTATTATCACTGTTAAAAAGTAATGTGCGAATGAAGTGTCTGTTTAAAATTGTATGGGTTATTACAATTATTCATACCCAAATTCGAGTAAGTTGAAAGAAAAATTCTATGTGATATGTGAAGGAATGTAGACAAAAATGTGGTGTACAAAAATAAGCGTGCAAAAGGTATAGAGAAATCGGCAAAAAGTAAACAGGACCTGACAGAAAATTACGTGAATTAAATAGTAATCGCACTCTTCACAACTTTACAAGTTTCATGGAATCATGCTAATATCTCGATGAAAAGTCGCTCCACCTTCTCAGAAAAGAGCCTTACATTCTAAAATTTCGTGTCTCTATGCAGCCGTATTTCAGAAATTAGGATACTTCATTCATTTAAGAATACTTTTTAAGTTGACTAAAATAATCAGCATTTTTTAATAACCATGCGTTTATTTTGTGCTTTATTTTGCTTCTGTTGCGTCTCATACACTTGAAATTACAGCCCGAGTACTAGGATTCTTCCCTGCACAGTGGCGGCGCTAGACGATTACTGGGCGTCGGCGAACTCGTCTTTGCGAGGCCCCTTTCATTTTTTCATTAATGAATTAATGGAGAAAATGTTAAATGAGCTGAATTATACTTCAATAATCATTATACTAAAAATCTACTAATATAATATACGAGTAGTATTGCAATGACAAAAATTACAATAAACAAACACAGAAACTTTTCAGCTTTTCGTCTCACAGAATTTTTTAAAGATCACATTTTAATACTAGCCGTTATTTCGGCTTCAGTTGATAGTACTGACAACGTAGATTGTCTTTCTTGGCTCATGTGCTTTTCAAGTTAGTCTTAATCAATTTTAACTTTGTGAAGCTTTTCTCGGCCGAAGCTGTACCGACTGGAACTGAGCATGATACTGATTGTTATATAAACTTTTGGATATACATCTTCCAAATCGTTTTCTAAAATGTACTGAATAAATTGTTTTACAAGTATTTAACTAAAAATTGCATCACTGCTGCACTCATACGGAAATAAATACGGATAACTAAATAGCTGCCGGCCGCGAATGGCCGAGCGCACTAAGACGTCATGCTACGGTGAGCGAACCGAGCGGGGTGGCGCAGTGGTAACGCACTGGACTCGCATTCGGGAGGATGGTGGTTCAAATCCACCTCCAACCATCTAGATTTAGGTTTTCCGTGATTTCCCTAAATCACTTCAGGCAAATACCGGGATGGTTCCTTTCAAAGGGCACAGCCGATTTCCTTCCTCATCCTTACCCAAAACTCCGAGCGTTAGCTCCGTCTCTAATGACCAAGATGTAGACGAGACGTTAAACCCTAAGCTTCCTCCTTCCACGGTGAGCGAGGTCCCTTTCGTCGGGGGTCGATCCCAAGGTTGTGTTCGGCCATTGGTTAAGCTAGAGTAAATTAGATGTAGGTCTTCGCTATATAACCTAGCAGTTGGAAAGCGCCGTTAAACATCAAATAATAAAATAAAATAAATATAAATTAACAATGTTTTGCGAGGCCCCCACAGGCGCGAGGCCGTCGGCAGTGGCCGACGTCGCCGACGCGTAGCGCCGCCACTGTCCCTGCAAATGGCGGCGATCAAGTGCTTCAATTCGGGGACAGTTGGCTCGCTTCTCCGCTACGGCGTGGTAGGGGCTTGGTTGGAACAGCCTGGCGTAGAGGATGTTTCCAGAGTGATATTTTCACTCTGCAACGGTGTGTTTGACCCGGTACGAAACATCTCGGCTGATATAAAACGGTGTGTCTTTCTCGGGACAGCACTCTTATGACACGGTTACCCTGGCACGCTTCACGGCCCATCTACACAACCTTACTAAACAAATGTTTGTAAATCTTTGGGACTTAACTGTTTGGTTATTAGTCCCTAGCTTACAAACTACTTAAACTAAGTTAAACTAACCTAAGGAGAACACATACACCCATTCTCGATGGAGGACTCGAACCCCCCATGGCGAAAGGCCGAGCGCACCACAGTACGGCGCCTCAGTGCGCACAGCTAATCCGCCGAGGCTGACAGCTTTACTTCCAGCAGTACCTCACCTCCTGCCTCCCAAACTTTACAGACGTCCTCTTGCTAACCTGCAGAACTAGCACTCCTGGAAAAGAAAGATATTGTGGAGACGTGGCTAAGTCACAGCCTAGGACATGGAAACTAGTCGAATGCGTCCCACGCGACCAAATGTTTTGCGCGCGGCATCAATTTCAAGAATTCACCTGCCTAACAGATATTCCGATTTCTTATCAGTGTGACTTTGAGGGGGGACGTTGCTGAAAAACACACTAATTCAAAAATGCACCAAATCCACATTTTTGGGAAATATGCCAATGAAAGTTTGTACAACTCTTTCATGAAAGTAACAAAGTTGCATACAAAAGCCTTTGATTACATATACTCAACTTTTTAAATGAAATTTGAAGTTTTATTTAAAAAAAAAAAAAAGTATGTTTCTATTTCTCAGAAAATGTTCAAGAGATTTCCACCAAAATGTCTCTGTTGTAAGCTTCTTTCATGAGGTTTTTGGAATAGATCAAATAGGAGAATTTCCATAATTTTTAAATTATAATTCAGAAGAACAGTTTTAAATTCATGCAAAAATTCCAAGCACTTTGCCCCATATCTAAGCTTGCAATCAGAATTTCAAAATTTGCTCTTGAGATAACGTTTATTAGGTTCACAGAAATATGTGGACAAAATTCCATAATTCTAGCATTCATAGAATCTGAGTTAAGGTACATAAACTTTAAAAAACAAACTTTTCAGGAAACGGAATTTAAAGTTCAAACTAACTTTTTTCAAAATGTTCGTATGTTTGTTAAGCTTAAGGGACTTAACTGCGGGGTCATCAGTCCCTAAACTTACAAACTACTTATGAACTACCTTACACTAAAGACAACACAAACATCCATGACCGAAGGGGGATTCTAACCCCCAACCATATCGGCCGTACAGACTGCCGTGGCGCGCCCCGCAGAACCACGACGTGGCGCCGCAGCGCAGCCCTGCGCGCGCCAGCTCAAGAGACGCACACACCGCGCACCGATAAGTCGGCAGCGGCGGACGGTTCGAACCGCGCGCCACGACCAAGTCCCAGCTCCTTCCGGCAGGCGGCACTGCACCGCCCCAAGTCTCCAGGTCCGCTCACCGCGCAGACGCGAGGAACCTCTTCACACCTCGCATGAAGACAGTATGACTGTCTCAGCGGCCAATCAGCGGTCGCGACGTGCATATAGCGGCGCAGGGCTCTAGCCGCCTGGCTTTAAGTAGCCGCACCACGGCTGAGACCGGCGTCTTCTGACACCGCGGACCAGGAGGGAGCACCGCCGCAGCCGGACCGTCGCCGAAGCCACGTCTCCGCTACGCCTGGCCACCGACAGCCGGACTCTGCCGCTGCCGCTTCCTGCCGAGGTCCCGAAGCAGAGGACACCGAACTTCGAGGAACCTCTACTTTGTAGAAGAGTCAGAAATAATTATCAGGAAGACTTGCTTCTAGGGAATTATTTTAGTCTATACAAAGAAGTTACGTTTGTTTTTGGTTATTGGTAATTGATATATTATTTTTCATTGTACTGTGGAAGTTAAGCGGAGAATATATTCGGAATTATAAAGAGATACAGATCATCTCTTGTTTCTGTTGTATATAACACAGACTGTGACTGGCGCGCCGCAGACCGGTCGGCCACTTCAGCCGGCAAACTTGTTTTCCTTATCTCACTTTTTCAGAAGACACCACATTTGTAGTCTGGGTTGTCTTTCCCTTCAAGGCTTCCCTTCTGACTTCTTGCTGTTTGTCTTCTTTCCTTTACCAGGTCTTCAGAACCAGAGATGCGGTCGGGGTCGAATCCCCCCTCGGGCATGGATATTTGTGCCGTCCTTAGTGTTAGCTAGTTCATAAGTAGTTTGTAAGTTTAGGGACTGATGACCCCGTAGCTGTCCCATAAGCTATACAAACATTTGAACATTTTGAGATCCAGAGACGCACTGTTATTCTATTTTCCTCAGGATGTCTTCAGTAAAATTTCCCATCTTGAAGCTCATTATTCGTCCTTCAAACGTTCCCATCATTAAATACAAGAACTACATCATAATTTGCAATTCTGACAACTGTAGCAGATGCAAATGTAGTTTTAGGGCATCGTTTCCATATGAATGAATTGACTCATTTGGATACTGGGTTTTGCCGTGAACACACTTTTTGAGAAGTGCAGGATCGGCCAGAAACCGATAGTCATCACTGTAGTATGTACCATTTACATCACTAATTTTTCGCTTGGAGCTGCTAGGAGACGAGTTCACATTTGCAGCAGATGTTCCCACTTGGGACGTAGCCTCATTGCTGGTTTGTCTTTCTTTCTCACGTCTTCTATTCACTAACTTATTCAAACGTAGTTTATCCAGGTTTTTTATACACTCCTTGTGATCGCGTCGTAACTGAATAAAGAGAGAATCGAACACTTGTATAAATTCCCATCAGTATCACGAGGCAAAAAACAGAATTGCTTCTTAATAAACGATGCAGCTAGTTTGTTATTGTTTATACGATACGGAACAGAGTCAAAGATGATCTGTTAAACCAAGTATTTATCACGGCCTCCTAGATGTATTCCGCACGTGTTTGGTTGAAAGTAATACACAGAATCGTTTTTCAATGAGCTGGTATTGAGGTGCTGCTTCAAAACGTGGGCATGGCGGGGAGGCCGCGTCACACTTTTAATTAATTTTCAGGCACTGTGGGTGCGATTTCAACATTGAAACTTTGGGAACTTATTGTCCATGAGTTGTACCAAGAAATAAAAAAATTGATATTTTTGGCCAAATTTCATTAACACCCCCTTAACGCCGCCAGGTCTACGTGATGGATAGATTTTGTTAGCATGTTATAGCATCCAGGAGTGAGCAGGAGCGTGCTGTGGAGAGGTCTCGAATCGAAGCACTGTTCAGACGCGCCGCGTGCCGGGTTCTGACAGAGAATGCTCGACTAGTAGGGGCGACAGGGGCAAGTAACAGATGTTAACGATTAAACATTCTTACTATATACATGTGGGGTCTATTCCGAAAGAACAGACGTCACTTCTGATCCTGCAGTTGTTATTATTTAATATTCACAGAATATGACATCAACTGCGATTCTTACTATGTTCATTTTAAAAACAATATTTTTTTCACTGCTAATATTATCAGGCTAGTATTTTATTGAAATAATTTTAGAAAGCAAGATGGAGAAACAGTCAAATCAGCAGAATTGTTACTATTTATTTCCTGGCTGGTTTCAGTCAACGCAGATCATCAGATGACTAGAACCATGATGGCAGGTGGTGGAGATGAACACAGCGAGCTGCCACCATGGTGTCTGTCATTTGATGATGGTCTACGTTGACTGAAACCAGCTGGCCGCGGTGGCCTAGGGGACTTAGGCGCTCCAGTCACGGTCTGCACGGCCACTACGGTCGGGGGTTCGAATCCTCCCTCGGGCATGGATATTTGTGCCGTTTTTAGTATTAAGTAGTTTGTAAGTTTAGGGACTGATGACCTCGTAGTTAAGTCCCATAAGCTATACAAACATTTGAACATTTTTTTTTGACTGAAACCAGTCAGGAAATAAAAAAATAACAATTCTGCTATTTGGACTGTTTTAATTTTATTTCTTATAGCAATGTTTGTATTTATATATAATTTTAATTTCATATTATTAGAGTTTTATAAAGTAATGCAAAACTGTCATCTTGACCAGGACTGGGGTAAGATGCTTTGACCATGGGGCAAAATGACCTTAATGAAACTGATATATATTTCTATTGCTATAAGTGCTTGAATGCCTTCATAAGTTGGAAGATTAAAGGAAAAATTGAAGTGATGGGAACAGAGGTTTGATGTGGGGCCAAAACTTTTGAGGTGAATGTTATTTATGGCCGCCATCTTGAAATCCGACATTTTAGATTGAAATTATGTTTTTAAAGGGGTAAGGAGTTGTATGACACATCAAATAACACTCACTTGAGTTCAGGAATTTAGTGGTGTAATTTGGTTTTGTCTACCTTGATACTGACTCATGTCTCTCTTTGTTCCAGGTGATCTAAACTAGGTCTGGCACGTAAACAGAATATCGAAATCATCCTTACATCAAGTGAACTCAGCTACCGAACAATATCAGTGGACTACAACAGAAGGCAACCAGACAGGGAACTGGTATCGCACAGTACGGTGGCTCACGTGATCACGATATTCCGGGAGACGGGCTCTGTTCACGACAGGGCACGGAGTGGGCGACCAAGGACTGCCGCGTATGAGGAAACAAACTGCGGTTGCTGCGTCGTTTGTAAAAAGTCCTAAACAAGGTAACCGTCGTGTGACCCTAGCACGTGGAATAAGCCCTTCCACACTGAACACTGACGGCATTTTCCCGTCTTATTTTCAGCACGATGGAGTCCCTTCACATCAAGTCATTGGTGTCCGTGAATGGTTGGATGAACAACTGCCAGGGAAGTGGATTGGTCACCGTGGCCCCATGGAGTGGCCGCCCAGATCCCCTGACTTACGCACCTTGATTTTTAACTATGGGGACACCTTAAGCAGATTGTGTATGCTGAGAGCTGGATTTGAGACACCGGGAGGAATGCATACCACACGCCTATGACGAAATTTCAGGAGACACTCCGTGTGCAGTCAGAGTGGTTGCAGCGGCTACAGTTATACATTGCATGGGACGGACGACACGTAGAACATGTACAACATGTGTTGTAGCACTCGGTATGAAGGTAATTTCCTAACTTTGAACATTAATAACTTCTAAACTGTACAAGACAGAAACAAATTATGCCACTAAATTCCTGAGATCAAACGAGAGTTATTTGATGTGACATACACCCCCTTGATAATGGCCTAAGGGCGAAATCTGTTTGTGGAACGAAACAATATTTCAGTCAAATGGTGGGGAATTCCTTTAAAAAGTTTTATATGACTGATGCCTCATGATGCACACAATATCGTAAATTGTATGAAACGTCAGGACGCCGCATTGCCATCTCACCCAAGTGCTGTACAAAGTCAGTCAAACTACCTTTTTGTCATTTTAACTGCAACTCGATAGTGGTGCTTCAGTGAACTTGCCAAAGAGTGCGACATACCAACAGTTAGGCTCGCTACGGCTGACGAAATCTTGCACGCAAATCACTGCCTGTAACGGACAAGACATCCCAGTGCTCGTAACATGTAGTTTGCCCGTCAAATTCATGTCACAAACCAGAACAGTGCAAATGGACGGTTTTCATTTTCGTACTGGAAACCGTCCCTGATTCAAAAGGAACTCTGCGAAGCATGTCACTCGCAGTCCACCTGTAACACCCCACCTTCGTCCCCGTTAATTATTTGTTAAAGAACCGTGATTAGTGTTTCCTACAAAGAATTTGAATACGGCTATCTTTGCGGTGGCCGAGGCGACTGAGGCGCTCCAGTCACGGTCAGCACGGCCACTACGGTCGGGGGTTCGAATCCCCCCTCGGGCATGGATATTTGTGCCGTCCTAGTTCGTAAGTAGTTTGTAAGTTTAGGGACTGATGACCCCGTGGTTACGTCCCATAATCTATACAAACATTTGAACATTTAAGGCTATCTTTACCGAATTATTGTACTAAAGAAAAAGGACCGATAGTAAGGGAGAGTTGCCACAATGAATTATCGTAACAATAATCAATTCCTCCTACAAAAATGTTCAAATGTTTGTAGAGTCTATGGGACTTAACTACGGGGTCATCAGTCCCTAAACTTACAAACTACTTATGAACTACTTACGAACTAGGACGGCACAAATATCCATGCCCGAGGGGGGATTCGAACCCCCGACCGTAGTGGCCGTGAAGACCGAGACTGAAGCGCCTCAGTACCCTTGGCCACCGCGGCCGGCAATTCCTCCTACAGTTGAAAATTGGAACAATTAGCGTCAAACACGTATGTACTGAAGTACGTAGGAAAACGGAGAACGCAGTAACTACACAAATATTGATAATGAAATTAATTTAGAAACGGTTAAATCCGGTCGCCAGGCCAGTAGGGGTTTGACAGATTGATTTGGAGTAATTAATGCCTCCAACAATTGACGTCACCTCAGATGAAAACTTACTCACCTGTACCATTTTACCTCGTTAGCAGGAAAACATTTGAAATAACTTTGATTAACTTACACTTAAATTAATACTAAACTCCCAAACAATTCGTCAAAGCCAGTGTAATCGAGTCTCTGCACATGAACAACTCCGAAATACGAACCAACAATAAGGAGAACGTCGAATAAAATAAAAAAAAACAGTACAAAACATTACAAAATTAATCATTATATAAATACGGTAACACGAAAATTGTGGAACAGATTACTAATTTATTCGTACAAGAAGGCCAATGAAATTTACATAATTCGAAAGATTGTTTGTATTAGATTTCACGAATATAAATATGTGTGCATTTAGCCATTAAAAATGGTAAAAGGAAGAAGAAATTTTCCTATCTACAGCTTTGATCAATTTCTACATTCTCCAACAATCAGCTCACTGATTGGCTATTCACCTTGACCAAAGACGCTGTAATGGAGCGCATCTGCAGTATTAAAATAACGTATTAAAATAAGTGAATATCGAAACATGGAGTGCTCCCAACTCACTTTCTTCTGCCTTTCAAATGCTTCATTTCCGCAGTGGTGAAAGGAAGTGGATGTTTTCGTATGAATGCCGATATAAAGGATGATGCGCCGGGAGAGGCATCTAGCGGTGCTCGGGTGGAACTACGAAGTCGAGAATGCCGATATAAATGATGATGCGCCGGGAGAGGCATGTAGCGGTGCACGGGTGGAACTACGAAGTGGACATATTGTCAGCTCTGGAATTCTGAATATCGCAGTATCGAAATAAAATCATTTCTTGGCGTTGTATAAATATACGAACACCGAAATTCTAGTTCCATTTCAAATATAATTCAAATAAGTTATATAATTCGAAAACAGCATGAGAAGTATATACGTCCGTTTTTATTTGTTGTTATTGTGTCAGGCATCCTTAACACGTAAAAGATACCGTTTCAAACCTCCCAGTGCCGGTTAAATTTTACCAAATATCCCAACGGCCTCCTATGATAATGTTGGCAACAGATGCTGAATAGTGATAATCCTGTGAGTCTTCATTTTAGCCAATCGCTTGACAACGCTGATGTTTTCTCATGGAATCTTCTTCACGAAGGCAATTACTTTTTCTGAGCGGACGAGGGTACATACAGGAACCTGTCAACCATAAAGCAGGAACAGCATTATTTGTTTACTTCATGGTCTGTACGATACACTAATCGAGTCATTGTATGTGGTTCGATCAAATGGACAAACATTTTCTATCGTGTTGCTGATGTTGCCAATAAAATCACGCGAGGCCGCCGACATAATACGTAAAATTTTACACCCAGTGACCATTGTAAACACAATTGATCTATTATGGACCACAGGCAATACTAGTACTAGTAATTTTAAGTTTTATTTTTTCATTAGTGCCAGCCTCTACTAACAAAAATCAATATTGTTAATCTTTCATTAAATTTTAGTCTATTATTGCATCACCAAATTAATGAGGTCACACAAAGAAAACTAACTTTGAAAAATTAAGTTTTACTGGCTTCGCACTTGAAATAATTATTTTGTTTTAGCAACGACACTGTTTTCTCCACTGGACAGGAAAGGACCCTACACAGGTAATAATGATTTGGTATAATGAACGTCTAATTAACTTCAAAAGATCGTTATTATTTCAATCACTAGTCACAAGAATTCTGGTAAATGTCTCACAAACTGCCTAAACGTTTGTGTAGCAGAAAATATTGGAGCGGCCTTACAGTACGTCCCCGTTATTGAGAAGCCGGCCGCGCTATCGTCGACAATGCTGAAGTTGAAGGTACGGAAACATTTCCATTCAGTGAGCAATTAAAGGACAGGCTCTTGATGAGATGAAAGCCTGTGACATCTGCCCTCACTTATCACGGGATATACGTGCCACAACGTAGTACCCCGCCAACATAGGCCTGGTACCTTGGGACACGCCACTGCTCGTTTCCGCGCCTCGGCTGTCTCCCCTCTTACTTCTGTTAGCGCACACCCGCGCTCACTCGCTCATCAAAGACCACTCTCCACACAATGCAAATCTCTGACAACGATGTTAGCCCTACTTTTCCTAACGATTTATACCCAGAGCAATTACAATTTTCTTTACAGCAAAATTACTAATGAAGAAATAAAACATTATTACGAAATATATTAATACATAATTATTAACACATATATCAATTATAAAACAAGCATTCACATTAGAACGTTTTTATCTAGAGACATCTGGATTAAACTGTTATATACCGATTAACTAATTACCCTCTATTCATATTCCGTACCTTGGACACACTGAAAAAATTACGTGTTTTATGCCAATACTAGCTTATGTGCCCGTGCTTAGCAACGGTTGTTAAAGAAGGGCCTGTGTAGATCATGGTTTTTAGGGTTTCGGACCTAGGTCCTTGTGGGATCGTTCTGTCAATAACCTCAGTTCTCCTAGCTAAGATGTCAAATTTAAGTAGAAGTAATTGTCAAAAACAATGAATGTTCATAACATTTTTCATACAAAACGTGAAATTAAGTCCGTACTTCGGAACGATGTAAATTAAATGTTAGGTTGTGTTCATAAAGTTAACGTTGCGGTGTGTAATAATCTGTTTGAAGTAAACTTCTGAAAACAATTCTGTCGTTCAGATGAGAAATAGTAATAATTAAATCACCCACAACAACTGATACAAGTATGACTGTGACTGTAGTGTAGCGCTCTTTTATTCATTTGTTAGCCTGTCTGCATTTTCATCTTTGTCTCTGTTGATCGTCGGTAAAGTGTGATTGAGGAAAACGCGCAGAGAAGTTAAAAACTTATATATTTGATATTATGCGTCGTTATACATTGCAACAGCAGCGCCGAAAGCGGCTGGCATATTACATTTCTGAAAACGATATTGGATAAGTGCGAATATTGATTTGTAACAGTTTTCATAAATATCTCCTTGAATTGGAATTTGGAATGAATTGTAAGACTGTGTGAATCATGAAACTCTATACAACAGAGTTTCGCGTGAAAGTGCTGGTCATAATGAGATGTTACAACAACGGATGTATCTGATTCGGTAAAATTTTACTTTCTATCCTGGCGGCCTGGTGTTATGATGTTGGCAACATAAATAACACGATAAAAAACCGTTGCAAAGATGACCGAACCACATAGTGTGTAGATAAATACTGCTGTTCCTGCTGTATGCTTGATTTCACGACAAAATATTTGCGTGTCACGCGATTGGCTTATGACGATGTCACATGATTCTCGTTATTCAACATCTGTTGCCAACATTATCACAGGAGGCAGCCGGGATATGAGTAGGACTACGTCGTGACCCAGCTGTCAAACGATAATACCTTTCACAGCAGAGAGTGTCGCGGCTATATGTATCAGAGATCACTGATTAGCACAGACCAGTGAGCTTACTGCCACAGGCATATCAATATCTATGGCCTAAGAGACATTCATTAATGTATCACCCCGTTTACATGGGCTTCCAAAACCGGATTTCGTAAACCGATTTCCCAATTCCGCTTTTGGTTGGTCATGTAAACACTCCAAAATCGATTCTGGAAATCTGCTTCTCTAAAGCGGTTTTCCAGTTCCACAATCGATTTTCGTGCCCATGTAAACGCAACCGTTTTTGAAGCGTTCTTAGCTTGTCAGATAGTGTTTTCTTGTTACGAATTTTCGGCACATATGGAAAGAGTGATATTTTCTAATCTGAAATAAAAGTATAATATTAGAGTGAATATAAATCTGTGTATTTAAATAAAGAAAAATAGCGATTGTGCAGACTAAATAAGGAACTGAATCAGCTGTTATCCAGCCGCCATGTTAAGTGAGCTAGGAAATCCGATTCAGGCTATGCCATGTAAACACGACAGCGAAAAACTGTTTACGAAAATCGGTTTTCGTCTTCCGAAAGATGTGTTGCATGTAAACGTAGTGTATGTCTGTGTAATTTAGTAAATCTATGTTTCCACCACGCTTCCACGACAGTGATCAATGTTCCACGAGTATTGTTATCTTTGAGTCTATCTGGATTTTTATCTTTGTTTTGTGTCTCTGTTCATAGTCGGTAATGTGTGGTTGACGGAAACATGTGATCTATTTAAAAATTGCGTATTTGATATTCCTCGTCGTTATTAAAGTCTGAAAGGACCGCCTTGTCTGACGATTGAAAGAATAAACAGATTTTGACTCGTACCGTAAAGTTCGTAGGAGTATTTATTGCATATTTTGCGAATTTTTGCTCGTGACACTCACCCACTGCCACGCACCGCGACCAAACTCCCTTACTAACATCATTAGACCAAGGGATACATACCACCACAACCACGAGTGGGTGGCAGTATGTGGTCATGGAGAAAAGTCTGTCAGCACGTACACACACAAGCCTTTTATATATAGATATAGATTACACGCTAGCGTGACTTACTAAATATGAATGGTGAAACGCGCCGCGCGGGAGTAGCCGAGTTGTGTGGACCGCCACGTTACGGATCGCGCGGCCTCCCGCGTCGGAGGTTCGAATCCTCTCTCGGGCATGGACGTGTGTGTTGTCCTTAGGTTAGTTTAACTAAGTTTAAGTAGTTTGTAAGTCGAGGGACTGATGACCAACGTAGTTTGGTCCCATAAGATTTACAAACATTTGAACGTTTTGTGAAACACGCAAATATCTTATTATGAAACAATAAAAGTATTTTCGCATGTAAAATTCGTCACAGAAGATAGCTTCTTCTAAGAGTATTGCTCTATTTACCAATTGCTCTATTTATTGCTCTATTTAGCAGTTTCTCTATTTATTGCTCTAGTATTTTCTTTCTACTCGCCACTTACCCACTAACATGCACCGCAATGAGTTATAGATTGAAACTTTCCTCATGAATCCGACCGCCGTTTGCTGAAAACCATAGGAAAATCTGTTAAGTAATTTTTGTTTCTATCGAGGGCAGACATAGATGCGGCAGGAGAACGTTTTTTGTTCTTAATGTGTAAAGATATAAAGATTAACATTCAAAACTACAGCTCATCAGTTCCAAAGCATGTTTGCGTTTGTTTACTTAACCGCGGTTTCGGCTTCAACTAAGGGAGCCTTCATAAGAAGGAAAAATCTTTTAGTTATAAATGGACAACGGTTCTTGAGCAATAGAACTCACGTTCAAGTTACAAATGTAAAATTACATGCTTCAGGAATAAAACGCAGAACATATGTAAATAAAACGCGCCGCTATGGGTCGCGTGTGTGGCCAGCACTGTGGGTGGCCCCTATCTCCTCTAATTTACTCGGCAGACTTGTCGCAACCCCAGCCTCCTGTCCATCTCCTCCAGTACGATGACGACACCTCATGACCTTGAGACCTCATCACTTTTCCTCACCTCCTTAAATTCCTAGAACATATCCACACAATGACTCCCGAAAAACAGAGTCCCGCCACACTCTGGTTTTCCCCCTTCTCTTGAATCCTGGCCCTCTGCCATGCCGATACCAAAATATTCCTCCCTCCCGTCACCTACACACTCTCCATGTCGTTTCTGAACTTCCCTCCCGGACGGCGCCCTCCGTCCCAACATCTACCCCACCTACCAACCATAGACTCTCCCTGTAATTGAAGCACCTCCTCTCCTCCCCCGTCCTTCTCCCATCCCTCTCCCTGTTGGATTTCCTTTCCTAGCCCTCTCCCTGTGAAGTCCTTACGTCATCCTCACCATAGGTTCAACCACAGTGGAGGGGTATCTGTGGAGAAGCCAGACAAACGTGTGGTTCCTGGAGAGGGTCCGCAACCTCTTCAGTAGTTACAGGGGCAACAGTCTGGATGATCGACTGAGCTGGCCTTTTAACATCAGCTAACATGGCTTTGGCATGCAGTTAGTGCGAACGGCTCAAAGCAAGGGGAAACTACAGCCGTTACCTTTCCCGAGGACATGCAGCTCTACTGTATGACTACACATTCTGAGACATCAAGGAATTGTCAGCTTGGCATTAGAAGGAAGCGTGTGGGGTAAAAATCGTAGAGGGAGGCCGAGGGACGAACATAGTAAGCAGATTCAAAAGGATGTAGGTTGCCGACTGTATTCTCAGATTAAGAGACTTGCGCAGGACAGGGTAGCGTGGAGAGCTGCATCAAAACAGTCTTCGGACTGAAGACCACAACAACAACATATGTATACATATTTTAATTCTCAATTTTATCACCGAAAAAAATTTAAATTTTCCTAAACTGTATCTCTTGGCTGAAGAGTGGCGCTCAGACCGCTGCTAGCCTGCCGAACCCGTGGGCTGTAAAATATCAATAAAGAAATGAAAAAAAACTTACATTTTTATAGATATAGACAATGTAATTTGTCTTTCGGCTTGAAAGCACAAACAATATAGACAGATCCATTGCTGAATTTCCTGACATGTTTACTGAAGGCTAAAGCAGGGTAAATGATTTCATAGTGTGTGTGACAGTGAAATACAATGCGGCCCGTGTCTCACGCACTCAAAGTAGCAAGCGAAAGAATTGCAGGACAATGGTGTAGTTGTTCCTTTTGAGAGCAGTCAGAAACCATTACCAGTATTTTGCCAGTATCGTCATGCAAAATCTGTTTCTGTTGGCTTTGAATCAACAGCAAACGTACCGTTCGCCTTGCTGTAAAGACCTATTTGCTTCAAGTTGTTATTTCTCAAAAATTGATTTTCGTGATGCGTATCTACAATACCGTTTTATGAAGACTGCTTGTGTACACAATTAATATAATTAAAGTTTATGCGGTTAACTTTCCCCAGCACCTCCACGCCTGCAGTATTTCAACGCTTCTTCAACCAGCTTATTGCAGCAGTTGATTCGTTTGGAAATTATTTATATTACGCTGTTGTATGAGGACGTACACCAGAAGAACACGCCAGTAATACACGTATGACGGAATTACAAAATTGTTCAGAGAACTTACGGAAAACAAAAGCAAAAGTTCAGGAAAATTCCACGATATATATTAATGTGACGAAATAATAAAAGGTAATGATCGTTGGAAGAATTGAACTGACGCAACATACAGCTTATTTGTATCAAGTGTTGTTAAATATATCCTAAAATGATGTCATAATAGATTCTTTAACTATGCATCAGGATGAAAAATAACTTAAAGTGTTCAGAAATGTTACACATCTTTTCCTGAAACATCCAGTGTATGGTATGTTACATATTCTAAGTCCTCTGTGAAAACTCATTTGGAAAGGAGCTGTTGTGTCGCAGTGAACAGATCGTTTGAGCACTTACGTTCTGGCTAGCACTTCGATAGGTCACCGTTCGTATGCTGAGCGCTGTTGGCAAGAGGGTTGCACTTATCCAACGTGAGGCCAATTGTGAAGCGACTTGAGTGAGAAGTAGTGGCTCCGTTACGAAAACCGACACAACGCCCCCCCCCCCCTTCAACCCTCCCCATCCCCCATTACCGCATCGATTGTCGCCTTCACAAGACTTGAAACGGAGACCAATTAGTCCTTTTTGCGCCTTCCGATGCCTGCAGAATGAAGTTCAATTCAGATAGAACCTGATTTCTCTCACACATTATTGACTTTGTCAAAATGCATACTCTCGTGGCGATAACATTTAAAAAGAAACACACAAGTTCAGTCTTCAGGCCTCGTACGAAAACACGGAAATTATTGAACCAGTTAAAGACACAGCAGGTCTCAGACCACCTCGGGTGTACAAGATACCTTGCCAGTGTGGCCAATTATATATCGGACAAACAGTACGAACAACGCGAGAAGGGACGAGGAAGGCTTTATCGTTTACGGTACCCTGTGAAATCTACTTTAGCTGAGCATGCTTTAGAAAACGGTCATCGCATTAGATGAAACCTTCGTCGTGGCTCTCACTAACGGCTCTTGGTACTGTATAATTAAAGAAGCCATCCAAATTAAAACAACTGACAAAACCCTTATCAGAGACTGCGGCCTGCAGCTCAGCGCGGCGTTAACGCTGGCCCATATATATGGCGACGTCGCAGGGCACCAGTGACGTCACAGCCGGCAGCCATCGTATATAAGTGCGTACTAGCTGCCACTAGGCAGTTATACCAAGGAGTAATTGGCTACAACCTCGGTGCGGACCACTTGATGCGGACAGACACGCGAGAACTTTTTTTATCCATTATTGGTTTTGCTTCACAAAGGGCCGGTATATCTGGTTATAAAGTAGCGTAAGCAATTGTACTCTGAGGAAGAAAAAGTTGTGTGCGGTTTCACCTATCTCGTTGGTTGTGCCAGTTTCCTCCTTCCTTACTTGTGAAGAACTGTGACCTGTATCCGATTAATATTCTCATTTCTACAGTTAATCATTTCAGCATCAAATTATTCCAAATTGTAACATTATTCCCCTGTATATGTCATACTTCCAACAGACATCATTTCCCATTCTCCCTTTATCGGCTGCACTTCGACAAATGTAGTAACAGCAATAAAACGAATTCTCCTGCGTAACCATTTTGAAAACTGGTTTTCATTCAGACTTATTGTTCATTTTTCCTCTTTCTACACAGGTGTAACTTAAGGTATTCAGAAAAAGAATGAGTACTTTGAAAATAAAAAGTTGTCTTCAGTCAATTGTGATTTTTTAATGCACGATGCATTTTGAGCCCTCATGGATCATGTTCAGGTGCCTCTTGAGCAACTTACATTACGGAATTCTGGGCTGATTAACAGTGCTGTAGAAATTTACACGGTACTCCAAGGGATATGTGTATATTAGTCTACTTTGTAGCACATTTCTAGGAATAAATAGGCATCAATACAGATACTTCCTATTTTGTAGTACATTGTAACTCCAAGCGTTATATCACAATGTCCTACAAAGTTTGTGTTATTTATACCTATAAATGTGTTACAAAGCAGACAATGTATTTCACGCGGTATCAGATAATTTTATACACCATTGTTAATCTACCCAGAATTCCTCGATGTAAAGAGGCACTTGTTGATGAGCTCTCATGGCTTAAAATTCGTCGTGTAGTAATAAAACACGATGGTTACTGAAGGCGAGTCCTTTTCATTTAACAATTTGAAAACAGTCACGGAACACTGATAACAATGGATAAAATTTACAGAGTATGATATTCACACAAGTATTCTAGTGGGATGGCACAGTATCGTAACCTATTTCTTGCATCTAGTGTTTGCACCATACCTCTCTCATTGTCAATAACTGTTATGTATAACTGTGAGACTTGTAGGGAAGCTTGACAGTGTATAGTACAAAACGGAACACCTGTGTAGATGCTATTGGGCGGTTGCTCGTGTCAGTTATAAGTTAATCTCGGTCCGCTGAATGACATCTTGTTATTAACAGATTAAACCTTTCACCTTCCTGTCGTATGCGATTATCGTGTTCCGTTTCCAAATGCGCAATAATTGATGTATCGTTTATAGAAGTGGCATCGGATTTTGTTTTGACATAATGTGGCCCTCGTGCCGTCGTAGTTAACGATGGCATTCAGTGTAATACGTTGAAAGCTGCGTGCAGAAATATAGCTAGAAATTTCCTGTGACACGTAACAAAACAAAGCTCTTTGAATTGTCAGCAATAATGAATGAACGAAAGTGTATGCCTTGTGGACGAGGTACTTTCTGTTGCCATTAATCGATAGTTATGCGGGTCTAGCGCAGAAAGACTACTATTTTCTACTGAAACTACAGTGTATTATAGTTCATGGGAGGAATACAATAATTTTAACATTAGACACTTTATTTTCGTAGCATTGACGACAAAGAGCTGGCCAGATGTTGCTTATTTCATTACATTCTTGCCTCCTTTTCCCAGTGAAAGTGAGCATTTCCCATGTACACTGCTCAATTAGGGGATCGGGTGAGGTATCACACACAGCATAATATAATGACGTGTTTTATTCAGATATTGGTTACAATTGCAATTTGTGATTGATACAGTACAACATTTTGCTTTTTCAAATATTTATTAGAGGTTTACATGGCGTTTACTTAGAGCGAGGCCCCATGAGAATACCATAAAGTGAGAAATCATTATCCTTGGTGTGTGATCATCTCGGACGGCCAATATTACCTGCACACCTGCAAGGTATCTACATCTACATGGGCTAATCTGCAAATCACATTGAAGTGCCTGACAGTGCCTGAAATTCCTCGTATTTTATTCTGAAGATCATTTCTAACTATGTAAGTGGGAGTCAACAATTACTTGCGCATTGGGAGGAGAATGTTAGCGACGCAGTTTCGTAAGTAGCCCACGCCGCAGTGATAAGCGCCGTTGTTGTAATGATTCCCATCCCAGATCCTGTATCATTTCCGTAACGCTGTCTCCCCTGTATCGCGACAATACGAAACGAGCTGCTCTTCTTTGGACTCTTTCGATGTCCTCCGTCAAATCCACATGATAAGGATCCCACACTGGGCAGCAATACTCCAAAAAATGACAGAAAAGCGTAGTGTATACAGCCTCTTTAGTACTTCTGTTGCATTTTTTATTGGTTCTGCCAATAAAACATAGTCTTCGGTTCGCCTTTCCCACGACATTATCTCGTGTTCTTTCCAGTTTAAGTCTGAAGTAATAGTAATTCTTAGGTATTTTGTGGAGTTTACGGCCTTCACCTTTGATTGATATATCTTGTAAACAAAGTTTAACGGATTTCTTTTCGTACTCATGTGGGCGACTTCAAACTTCTCATTATTTAGACTCAATTGCCAATTTTTACACAATAGTGAAACCTTATTCAGATCGTTATGCAGATGATTTTACTAGATGGTAAATGACGGTGTCATCTGCAAACAACCTGTGAGCTACTTAGATTTTCCCCTAAATCGTTAATGTTAATAAGGAACAGCAGAGGACCAATAACAGTACCCTGTGGAACGCCCGACATCACCTCTGTTTTAGTCGATGCCTTACCATCGATTACTACGAACTGTGTTCTCTCTGACAGGAAATCTCCTATCCAGTCGCAAATTTGGGGCGATATACAATAACCACGCAATTTTATTAATAGTCGTTTCTGAGGTACGGTGTCAAAAGCATCGACAAAATGAAGTTATCAGTCAACTCTTGACGGATATTTGGCCATTATTCCATGAACGCAGTATCCAGCAGTGCAACCGTTGTGGAAGGTGTTGGTCTGGCTGCAGTTCGTCTGTCAAGTGCATCCCAGACATGCTCAATTGGGTTTAAGTCCGCCGGCCGCGGTGGACGAGGAGACTGAGGCGCTCCAGTCACGGTCTGCACGGCCACTAAGGTCGGGGGTTCGAATCCCCCCTCGGGCATGGATATTTGTGCCGTCCTAGTTCGTAAGTAGTTCATAAGTAGTTTGTAAGTTTAGGGACTGATGACCCCGTAGTTAAGTCCCATGAACTATACAAACATTTGAACATTTGTTTAAGTCCTGTGAACTAGCTGCCCACTCCATTCGGTCAATTCCCTCAGCTTCAAGCATGCTGCCCACAACTGAAACTCTCGTGGGGACGAGCGTTATCGTCCACCACAAGGAACCCATCTGCTATGGCACCAGCATAGGGCACAACAAAAGGACGGAAGGCCTCTATACCTATGAGAAGTCAAAGCGCCATTCTCAAGGACATAAAGGTCCTTACGTCCGTCAATACTAACTACTGTCCACATCATTCGTCCACCATTGTGATACAGTTATGTTTCCTGCACATACGCAGGGTTGCTCAAAGTTCCACATTATCTTCAGATGTGAACACAAAATCTTGACCACTCGTTAAGACTCCAGTCCTGATATTCCTCCGCCCAGTTTCTGCCGGCTGAATGGTGTCGTGGTTTTAACAGGACAACGCCGTAGACCTCCGAGCGTAGAGGCCACATTCCCGAGGTCGATTTCGGACTGTTTCTGTTGATACTACGCGTACGCCGCGGCGGATTAGCAGTGCGTACTGGAGCGCCGTGCTTCGGTGCGCGTGGCAGTTCGCCGTCGGGGGTTCGAGTCCCCCCAGGGCATGGTTATTTTCGTCGTCCTTAGTTTACCTTAGTTTAAGTAGTTAGTAAGCTACGGACTAATAACCTAGAAGTTGAGTCCGATAAATTTACAAACATTTGAACAAACTTTGAGTTCTGTTGCTGTCTGGACGGAGCGTTGCAGCTGAGTTGCATTCGGCCTCCTGTCTCGACGGGCTGTTACTCGGAGATAATGGTCATCTCTTGCTGCTGTTAGCCGTGGACGTCCTTCGCCTTGCCTTCTTTTAACGGTTCCTGTGGTCTGAAATCGCGTCTAGATTATGGAAATTACAGTTTGGGACATTCCCAAAGCTGCAGACACCTCCCTCTGAGTCTGTCCCGCGTCCAACCTTCCCATGGTTCTCCATGCCGTAACTTCGGTTGAGTAACGTTATTGTTGCATTGCACTACCTGTTCACTACACTATCTGAACCCAACTCCTTGTGTAATTCGTTTGGTAAACACAACTGCCTCTGCAGGAACTTCGTTGTTACCACTATCTCCGTTGCCGTAATGTTGTTGTCTCCACTGCGTGGAACCGACAGAATGACGTCGAACCATTTTAGTTCATTCTTCAATACTTCAGAAAGTAGGAATCACAACTGATTCCCTAGTTGTTTTGACCAGGAAATGCCAGATTTGTGACACTGAAAGACTTCCTAAGTAATAGAACGCAGTACGTTGTTCTCGACGGCGAGTGTTCATCAGAGACGAGTGTATCGTCAGGCGTGCCCCAGGGGAGTGTGATAGGACTGCTATTGTTTTCTATCTATATAAATGATCTGATGGACAGAGTAAGTTGTAATTTGCGGCTGTTTGCTGATGATGCTGTGGTGTATGGCAGGGTGTCGTCTGTAACTGACTGTAATAGCATACAGGATGACTTAGAAAAAATATCTAGTTGGTGCGAAGAATGACAGCTAGCTCTCAAGGTAGAAAAATGTAAGGTGATGCGTATGAGTAGAAAAAACAATCCTATAATGTTTGAATACAGCATTAGTAGTGAGCTTCTTGATTCTGTCGCGTCGTTCAAATATCTAGGAGTAACATTGCAGAGCGATATGAAATGGAACGAACATGTAAGGACAGTTGTGAGTAAGGCGGACAGCCGACTTCGGTTTATTGGGAGAATTTTGGGAAGATGTACTTCACCTGTAAAGGAGACTGCGTATAAAACGCTTGTGCGACCACGTCTTAAGTATTGCTCAAGTGTTTGGGACCCGCAGCAGATCAGTTTAAAGGAAGACATAGAGGCGGTTCAGAGGCGAGCAGCTAGATTTGTTACCGGTAGGTTCGACCAATGCGCGAGTGTCACGGAAATGCTCCGGCAACTCAATTGGGGATCGCTGGAAGAAACACAACGTTCTTTTCGTGAATTTCAGTTGAGGAAATTTAGAGGGCCGCAATTTGAAGCTGAGTGTAGTACGATCTTGTTGCCGCCTATTTATATTTCGCGTAAAGATCACAAAGACAAGATAAGAGAAATTAGGGCTCGTACGGAGGCATATAGACATTCTTTATTTCCTCGTTCCATTTGGGAGTGGAATAGGAAAGGAAATGCCTAGTAGTGGTACAGTGTACCCTGCGCCACGCACCTTACGGTGAATTTCGGAGTATGTATGTAAATGTAGATGTAGATTTTAAAACGAACAGGCGATATTAAAGGGAACGTTTCATATTAAGTTATTTGTTCCGAAGGCATAAAGCACTAGGTCGATTTAGGGTAACTAATAAATATTGTCTTAGGAATCGTAGAAACATCGTAAGAATAATCCACAATTTAAGTACTACTATTTCTCTGTTATTAATCCTACGAGTGTCAGGGGTGCTATAATATGTCGGTAATAACTGGGGACGTACTTCACGCGTGATTACCGCTTTAAAACTACGAGAAATACGTTACTCTTTAAATGTTGTGACAGAAAAAGGGACAATCAGCCGCTTGTTCTCATTCTGCCTTCCCCATCAAAAATCTTCGCGTGAGAGCGTGTTCAGGCACTTTTGATACGGAACATGCTAATTCATTTTACCGTGTCACTCAATTAAGTTTTCATGCACAGCATCTCCCTACTGCTACATATTTTTCCCAGTGACTCCTTTTTCTCTCACACAATTTATCTCTCCGTCTCTCTCTCTTCATCCCTCTCTCTCGAGGTTTCTTTCCTCTGTTTTTGCTTCTTTCAGCGTCTCTCTGCCATTATCTATGTCCCATGATTTTTCTCTCAGATTGCCACTATCTTTCTTTGTCACACTCTGCTATCTCTTCAGTCACGATCGTCTCCTCTCCACACGTTTGGTCGCTTGTGAGTCGTAAACGAGAAACTTTGACACGTTGGTATAGGGGATGGAGAGAAGTGGACAAAATCCTCATCGTTTGCCGGTCTGGATGACCCACACCTCAAAGCTCTATCATTCTCCCACTTCTACTATCCCCATCCATTTATCTTTCTTACTGTCACTGTCTCTGTCCTACCACGACAGTGTGCTCTCTCACTGGCTCTGGCTCCCTCATCTCTCTTCCAGTACTGTGCGAAGTGGCACAATGATAACACACGCGATTCGGTGGTGCAAATATACCTCCGGTCAGCCGCGGTGGAGTACCCGAGCGGTCTAAAGCGTCTCGCTGCGGAGCGCGCGGTTGCTCGCCGTGGAGGTTCGAGTCCTCCCTGGGGCTTGGGTGTGTGTGTGTGTGTTTGTCCTTACGTTAGTTTACCTAGGTTTAAGTAGTTTGTAAGCTACGGACTGATGACCACGCAGTTTGGTCCGATAGATTTACAAACATTTGAACCTCCGGTCTACCGGATTTAAGTTTTCCGTGATTTCCCTAAATCACTCCAGGGAAGGGGGCAGGTTATTTGAAAGGGCACGACAGGGCAATCCTTATACAAAAGTCTGACCGTGAGTTCCGTCTCCAATGACCACGCTATCGACGTAACTTTAAACCCAAATCTCCCTTTCTTTTTCTCTTCCAGTGTCACTCTCTGCTCATTCCTTTCGGGACCAAAGACAGAATCTGTTTACATGCCAAAAGTTTTTTGTGAGGAAGTCAGAATGAGGACTGATCCAGTTTGTTCTCCTCTTTCCTAATTGGTAGCAAGACAGCCCTCATTCGTAAAGGTAACGTGTAAAGTCACAATATATACATCTTATAAAATAGGCTCTATGTGTGTATGTATGTATATTCGACATCTCCTCCTAAACTACTGGACCGATTTCGACCAAATTTGACACAATTTTTCTTTAAAGAAAGGAATCATTTGCTACGGTTTCAAAACCATCTACGATACTTACTTGATAGATATCACGTCATAATCAACGATAACTGCCCTATCTTGCGGCGCGTGGTAGCGTGATTTTATTCAACTATTTGACAATGAGATTTGCAATAAACTTTAAACATAATTTCAAATCTTTATAAAACATATTCTCGTTGACAACCCCAACAGAATTATGAAAGGAAATAAGTTTATCGCTTACTACTTTTCTGATGTTCATGATGTATATCTACGGTATTTGGCATGACCTTACAATTTATTACTTGTACACTGTAAATTGTATTCGCGAGACATTTAACAGACGGTACACTTACATACCAATGAATGTTCCTTCGATACTGTATCACATTTCGACATATAATTATTGATATTTGAAGTCATAAACAATTGGGTTCACGAAAATCCGCATCATCACGCATGAGGTTTCAAGTTATTATGTCTTTACTACTAACACGATTCACGACATATTTCGCAGACATTAGGAACATATACCACTGAATGTACCTTCAAATTCATATATTAGCACGACACATATTTCAGGAAATATGACGTCATAAACAATGAAATTTCCGAGTAACTGGTACATCATGCGCTGTTTTTCCACATCTCCTCCTAAATTACTGGACCGATTTCAACTAAAATTGTTACACCTATTACTTACATTCAGACAGCAATCACTTTGGGATTAGAAACTACCTACGCCACAGTGTTCAGGAGATATGACATCGTAAACAATGAGTCAAAAAAAGTTTCCCATCATGCGACGCGTGATTCACAGTACTTTATTCATCCACAGACAGTTTTCTATTATTACACGTTACACATCCGGAAAATTATATTATTTTAGAACACGTAGCCAAGGATATATGATGTCATAAGTATTGAGCTGGACGAAAACGAAACTGAAATGTACAGATAGTTAGGTAGAAGCCGATGAACAGAAAGGGAAGAACGAGATGGACAACATACTGTTTATAGTCAAGTTTTGAATTAATTTAATGTTAGACATCATTTGTATTTTATTGCTATTTATCTTTCTTTTGTACATTTTGCATATTTCTTTGTTTTATTGATTCATAATTTCTAAGCTCTCTTCATGAATACATGAAGATGAAATCTTATCCGCATCCTTATTTTCGTTTCTAAAATAGGACTATAAAAATGTATATATACTCTGGCAATACCGGGTTAAGCAGCTAGTTTACAATAAAATACAACAGGCTACCCACTAAGGGCTGCTTGCACGTATGAAGGAAGCATTAGACTCATCACTCTAGCAAATGTCGGGATGGTTAAGTTTAAAGAGACTCTGAGGCTTCCTTTACGCGTGTGGGCAGTTGTTAGTGCCTAACCTGCTATATTTTTTTATTACAAATTGTGACTTAAGCTGTATCACTTACATTTTAACATGTGACATACAATTTTAAAAGTTATCTGATGAAGACACTCAAACAGTTAGCGAAACGCAGTTAAAGTACACTTTATCTCCGCGACGGAGTGCTGTCCTACTAGCAATTAAAATCGTAAACGACCGCTGAAAACCGCAGCCATGTTTAAAACTCTATGGGTTTTCCTTTTTTGTTCTCAGACAGGAGCATTTTCAACTGGTGCCCTTATTTATTTTGCTACAGCAGACTGTGCTGCGTGAAATAGGTATTTATCGAATTATTATGAAATATGTGTCTTCCTTGGTTAGGTAGAAATTGCATGTCTATCTTAGTTGCTCTTCGATACTGCGGTGCTACTGCTGTGTCCGGCTAAGCAACATAGTTGTGCAGTAGATGATCACGAGAAGTCGTGTTTAGAGATGGTCTCCGAGAAGGCGCACTAAAATGGAGACCACATGGGTATCGGGTGTTAGAATTTTTTGATATTTATGTTACGTGAAGTTCGGAACTCTAATGACAGTGATCCATTACCGAGCAAATCGACTTTGAAGGTTTGCAAGTACAAAAATATTACCAATACTTGAAACAATTTTAGCGTCTCTCGGTGTTGTTGAGGTGCTAGGGTTCTGCCCTTCCATCCATGGAGTCGGTGATTCGAATCCTGGTGTGACAGTTTTTCTTTCTTCGTTATTTTCGATTACTTACACAATTTTTACATCTAAAGTAATTTTTACGACAAATATGCGTACTTTTGTTTATTCGTAATTTTCTATATTTTCTAAAAGGTTGCTAATAATAATGGTTTACATAAAAAAATATAACAAGTTACTTTCTTGCAGTATTGGCTTACATATTAATTGACGACGGTTGTCTCTGATTGTTCAGTTGGTAAATAGCTACAACTCTGTTTTCGGAAAGTCATCTCCATACCTATTAATGGCTTTCCAAGAAGCTAACCTACTCAACCATCGATTTAGGTGGCAAGATGTTCATTTAGTCTGCATACATATAAGCAAAAACTAACACAACACGGGAAGTTTGAGATCCCAAAATGTTTTATATAATTGAATTTGAAATAGTGTAAATTTGTTTACATCCTCCATGAAGTTATCCTCGCACACCTGTTCGATAGGTTGGTTGATTGCAACTGTTATGGGGACCAAACTACTTCGGTCTTGGTCCCGTTCGGTTGGTAACAGAAGTGGCTAGCCCGAGCGCCTACTATAGCGGCCACCTCCACTGCAGGATCGCAAGGCGGACCGCGGACCGAGCAGGTGTCGGCCACGTAAACAATAGACATCCACCAGGCGGCAGCGCCAGCGCCAACAGGGGTCGCTGCACACAGGGACCTATTGTGCCTCCGCAAGCCACGTGACAAGGCAATAGCTCCAGCTAGGCAAGGTACGTAGACTAGAAAGGTATGTCAGTTTGGGCTTCTTCACTGCCATTGGTTAGCGCTGTATTACGTCACTGGGCAGCAAGCCGCTGTATTATAAGGCCGCCGTGAAATCATTTTCTCCGTCTTTTCGATTATCAGTATAAAAAAAATGGTTTTAAGCGGTGGAACACGCTTGTGATTTATATACAAATGACTGAAAAATAAAAGCTTGAAACATTATTATCAACTAGCTAACCCTTCCCGACCCGCGACTTGGCACTGGTAATGTTTAAACGTCTATAACTCGAGAACCACTGAACGTATCGTGTTGAGCTCACAACGATTTAAAATAAAGTCCGTGAGATCACATGTTTAACTTTTGCAGATTTCCCAAATAACTATTTATGTATCCTGAAGCCATCTGGCGCCAGCGCCTTAGGAGACAAAAATGGTACATATGCTTCACTCGTAAAAGTTATACATATGCTCTCGCTGACTTTTTTTAGACGTTTGTGAGATCTGCAATTTAAAAGAGACCTCATTACGGTACGTTCAGTAGTTCTCGAGTTATAGAAGCTTAAAAGGGTAGACAGAGAAAATGTGGTTATGTTTTATATAATATCATGATTTCACCCCCTTAGAGTGCGAATTTTGAAATTTTACTATGCGTATAACCGTGACGCTAGTTCATGCAATAAGTTGACCAAGTTTCATCGCAATCGACTGAATGACATCGACAGGCATAGCATACGGACAAACAGAGGCCTTCATTTTTATATATTAGGTAAAGAAAACTTTCGTTACAATGCAAACTTAGCAGTCGAATTTCGCATTAATGCTTCTGTATTACTCATTTAATTACTATGAACATTGAACTGCATACTACTTTCATAGATACAATTTTATCAATAAAATTTCGATTATCTGAATCCTTACAATTCATTCTGCAAGTCTCTTTTGTAATCGGCTTCACAAAAATGTTCCGCACAAATTCTGGCATTTGTGACATTTATCTCGTCGTTTACAGCGAGAGATCCATATGCGCTGAAGTTGCTCATCTTTTGGAAACCATTGGTGCAAAATGCCTTCCGTCTTGCGTCCACTGTTATTGCACTCCGCAACAGCAAAATAGGAAGTATTCTTACTCAATTACAGAAAGAATATGTGGAAAAATTGTTCCCTAATACAAGAAAGCTACTTTCTGTCCGAACACTTGACAGGTCACGAAACGAGCGAGCGCAAAACACAACTTGCTGCTGGCACGTTTCATACGGGTACTGCGGCAGCTGCTCGTCGCTTGCTGCCAGGTGACGTCACACAAGCAAAACGAGCGACTCAAATTTACACCCCCCTGCCACCTAGTATCCTAGCGCGCCGAGCTGTCTCTGGGACTCCTGCAGCACCAGACCGTCGACAGCCCTCTGCCGTCTAGCCGCCCGGAACCAACGCGTACACTCGCTGGCCGAGGCTAAGGCTATGTACACGTGATAGCGTTGCATCGCGCGTCAGAGAAAGTGGCGTGTACAAACGGATGGCGTTGACGCCGCGCTGAACTCCAGTTTAGCCGTGGAAGTTGAAGAGACAGCATGTCTTTGCATTATTCACTGCAGGCTTAAAGAACGGAGACGAAGGCAAAGGCAGTACTGGGTACATCCGACTTTACGTGACAAATTAACTCACGGATCTTATGTAACTTGTAATGATACTTTTCTTTCTGGATTTTATCGCTGGTGTTGTCACAAGAGCAAAGTTGAAAACCGGAATTGAAATTTAACTAACCGTAAGATCAGCAATGAATATTAATTTTTGAAATGGTTAATACACTGAAAAGACCACATAAGATTCCGCCGTCAGTTCTCAGTAGCAATGTAAGTTAAAAATTACGACAACACCAGAAAGCACCATTACATAAGAAAATAGCGGAATCAGTTACCTGGTATGCATTCATTGGTGGAAGCCGTGACATTGCAGTTGAACCTGTATGAATTGATTAATATCTTCGTTCTCGTAAACTGATGCTTGGTTTCATGACTATTAATTATTAAAGTTTTAAGACCGTGTGAAATTTTGATCACTATAGTTATCGGAAGTTAAAGAAATTGTCGAACTTCGCTTTTAACAGAATGAAGATTTCCTGCAGGCACTGAATTCAATTTTTAATATAAAATGAGAGTAAATTAAATTTTGTATCGAGAATGTTCTTTTGTCATTATGAGACAATAGGAAACAATGACCAAGCATCAATTTACTAATATTTCTGAAAATCAAGTCATAAATCAAATGAAAGATGAGGAGAAATAGTCATTATTTAAATGAAATAGAATATTTCAAATGAAATTTAAAATTTATTACATTAAAGGATGCTAACCAGGGCTCACACTTACATAGTTCTGGAGGTCGAGTAAAACACGTCCGCTCAATATAAAGGTAGAAAAACGAAAGATGTCCAGTGATTCCGTTTTCTCTCCAGATCGTTTGAAATAGTTAAACGCTTACTTGAAACAAGGATAATCAGAGATTTATTGGCAGGGAGAACGGATGCTAGCGACAAGCGTCGCAGATATAATTTTCAATAAAAAATATTAATGTATCGCTATAAACTCTGTACCCAAATATAAGAAAACATGGGCCAAAGTTTTTTAATTACTTAAGAATGGCCGGCCGCGGTGGCCGAGGAGACTGAGGCGCTCCAGTCATGGTCTACACGGCCACTACGGTCGGGGGTTCGAATCCCCCCCTCTGGCATGGATATTTGTGCCGTCCTAGTTCGTAAGTAGTTCATAAGTAGTTTGTAAGTTTAGGGACTGATGACCCCGTAGTTAAGTCCCATAAGCTGTACAAACATTTGAACATTGAACTTAAGAATGTCGATTGCGTCCTTTGACGAGTTATTGAACATAGATCATGATGACCTGGCACCCAGTGGGAACTACGTTAGGGATAGCATTTCACCAGAAGAGAAACTCGTAATCACATTGAGGTAAGTTTATTTATAAACTGATATTACATGTACGGTATAAATTATTGTATATAAAATAAAATAAAAATTGACAAGACATAAATTTAAAATTGTTATTCTTTCTTAAAATAAAGAAAATCCTCCAGTTTCAGTACAAATACAATATTTCAGATCTTTGTAGAGAAGTGCAACTATCTGCTGGTGAGGCGGCCTCTTCTTCTGTTCCTCTGAACAACCCTCTTCAGCAAACAAATAAACCAATTGCCGCCACGCAGATCTTTTTAATACTCTGTTCTGGTTGTCCGCACTTCCCATATCCCATATAACAGGACGACTTTTCTCTTCTTCAATGAAGATCTCATTTGCAAACGTACGTTGCTCCACGATGAGAGCACCAAAGCGCGCGCTAGCCTGAATGCATGTGTACACCCAAACCCACTACTTGGAACTCGAGGCGCGCGGCTGACGCGCGATCCTCGAGGAACCTTCCAGACGCACGTTACGACGCGGCGTCATTTGGAAGCGCGCGTTGCATGTGTACGCAGTCAACTGTCTATTGTTTTTCAAAAAGCGCGCGTTGCAACGCGCTGCCTAGTAAGTACGACGCCGCTCCGCTGAAAGCACCAGTGCCCGAGCGGTGACAGAACTTTGCTAGTTTCTAGACAGTGGTTTACAACCAGAGAAAACTCTTTTAGGGATACGACCTCCGAATTGTGACAGAACTGTGTTTAGTCTTTTTCTTTGGTGAAGTGCAGGGCAATTTTTTTTGTTACCTACGAGACATTGGCTTGTTGTTTAAACGAAATGAACTCAATAGAAAAGTGTTTAAGTTTTTTTTTTCTGAAATCCGTTGATACAACAGTAACGACCGGAAAAACGAGGGTCACTCTTTTTGAGTTAATACGGTATCTATTTTATATGTTTGAAAGTTTTGCAGTGTGTAGATAAATCCTTTAGGAACAACATTTTCATTTCTCCACATACTCCCCTTCCCTCTCAACCGCCTTACGCCATCCTGGAACCTGCGCCTGAATAAGTGCACGGTAAAATTCTGGACCAACACGTTGGAGCCACTGTTTCACAGCGTGCACAAGGGAGTTATCATCTTCGAAACCTTGTTCCACGAAGAGAGTCTGTCAGTTTCCCAGAGAGATGATAGTCACATGGAGCCAGATCACGACTGTAAGGCGGGCGGTTTTAGTGTTATCCATCCCAGTTTTGTGGTCGATTCCATGGATTTTTTACTGACATGTGCCCGTGCATTCTCGTGCAACAGCAAAACCTCCTGTCTTTCTCGATGTGGTCGAACACAACTCAGTCGAACTTGAAGTTTCTTCAGTGTCGTCACATATGAATCAGAATTTATTGTGGTTCCACATGACATGATGTACACAAGCAAGAGTCCTTGCACTATTTGGAAGTTGGTGCTAGTTTCGGACATGTTCGTCCATTTTCAAACCATAGGCCTACAAAACGAGAGTTACAAGCATTAAGATACACTGTTCACATTAAAAAAAAAAAAAAAAAAAAAAAAAAAAAAAAAAAAAAAAAAAAAAAAAAAAACACCATAAACCAGCAGATGGTATTGATGCTGGAAAAATAACATTTGCAGGTTTACCTTATACCGACGGTAACAATGTATGGCATGAAGCAAATAACTGATAAAATCTGTACGTTCTCCACTGTTAAAACATGATTACACTGAAATTTAAAATAGGTTAAAATAGATGATGTGTTCACGGGCCTCCAATGTGTACTATGCATGTCAACGTTTAGATGATATCCCCTGGCTCCGTTAGAGGCCTTCACCTGCAATGTGCCTTAAAATAGTATTGGTACCATTATGGACGATTAAAAATAAAATACATTGACGTCTTTACATAAAATTATGATATTGGTCTGGAAAACGACCAGCGACATAATTTAGGCCAGAGGTGGACAATGAGCGAGCCGCGCTCTCGGAGCCGCCTGCCTGAGCGGGAGCAGAGCCGCGAGCAGCTGGCGTCCATCATGTAGTTCCCGCTGAAGAGACTAGATGGCGTTATGCGTGGCCAAAGCGCTAACGTAGCCGCAGAAATGCACCTGGCCGACTGCGTTATAAAATAACTTATAAAGATAATAGTGCAAACTCTTTAGTATCCGACTCGAATGAACAGATTCCACTGCTATTATGTTTATAAGTAAGTAACTTATAAAATAATACTGGAAACTCTTCTATAAAATGTTCACCGCGTGCAGTCGAGCCGGCAAATATGTTATAAAGATAAGAGTGAAGTACATGCGCCACAACATTCGTTCTTACTACCTTGCTTGTGCGGTATTTGTTTTGTGCTTCGCAGTTATTTCTTACGTTTGTGTGCTATCGTCTTCGGCTGTTGTCGGCCGCCGCGACGTGCCGCTGTCGCCGTAAAGTGCCGCTGTCGCCGACTGCCGATCAGGGCCCCACCGCCCGGCCGCTCCGGACTGCAGCATTCGTCGTGTCGCCGCCCCGTCGGCGTCCGACGCCTCCGGTGTTTCCACCGCCGCAGCCGCCGCCCCGGAAGGTGCTTCTCCGGCCCACGCCGAGTTCGCCGCCGCCCATCGCGCTCTGCCCGGCCGCCAGCCCGTCGGAGCGCGTCCCACCGCCACCGCCCCGCCGCGCCGCGCCGCTCCCGCCCCCACCTGGGCCGCCGGGAGGGACGTTCGCCGCCGCCGCTGATCCCGGAGCAGTGTTCTACAGTTAAGGTGACTGTTCGACTCTGCCATGTCGACCCTCCCCCCTACTACTGTGTCCTCCACCATCATTTTTACCTCGCCCTCCCATGCCCCCACCACCATCTCCTGGAGCACATCCTCCCCTCTTCTTCCTGCCACAATTCCCTCCCTCCTCACCCTCACCACTCCCTCCGCTGTCGCCCTCTCGTCTGCCCCCACACAAGCTGCTGCCCTCGTCCCACACACTGCTGTATGTTCCTCCGTTCCCCCACTCGATTCCTTCCCTCTCCTCCCCGACTCCCGGGGTGACCGTGCCGCGGTTCGCATCCGGCAGACCGCAGTCGACTCCTGTCCTCTCCCACCCGACGACGCCGCCGCAGCCGCAGGGCCGGCTCCGCACCACCTTCCAGTCTCCCCTGTGCCCACTCCTGCCTCCCAGGCATTCCTAAAACCAAAGAAGACAAAACGAGTGTCCACAGACGCCACCTCCTCGGTGACGAAAAAGCCCGCCAACCCTCTCGCCACTGGCCCACCGGTCCCGATGGAAGCCGCCCCTCTCCCCCCTACCCAGCCTGCACCACCTCCCCCGCCACCCCTCCTCCCCTCCCAACCCACTGCTCTCCACACTTTCGTCCTCAATAACCCGGACCCCCAACTCCTAGACTGCCGTGCCCTCACTCTCCTCTTTCGGCAGTATGCTCCTTCTGCCCCCATCTCCCAAATCATCCCACGGAGGGACTCTGTTCTCCTCAAATCACCTGACCCTGACCTCCACACACAGCTCCTCCACAAGATCCCCCGCGTCCACTTTGGACCCCGTGCCACCCTTGTCCCCCTCCCCCCTCCAGCCTCCAATCGCCAATCCCCTCCTCTCCGTCGTCCTCCCACGCTCACTGCTGTGATCACCAAATTGAACCCGGGGATTACAGAGGAAGAGGTGCTGGAGGAACTCCGGCGGGATCCCCGCCTATCCATCCCCTCAGCTCGTCGCATTAACAATGCGACGGGCCCCACCTACCTCATGCGCGTCTTCACAGAAGACACGCCATCCATCAACCACCTCCTCCGCAATGGGGCCCTCATTTACAACCGCCTGCACCAGGTGGAACCTTCCCGAGCAGCTCCCCAGTCATACCGCTGCTCCCGATGCCTCGCCTATAATGACCACCTTTCCGAAAATTGCCGTCTCCCCCCTGTCTGCCCCCACTGCAAAGGCCAACACTTCCAAACTTCCTGCCCTAACCTCACCGCCACCCCCTCCTGTAACACCTGCGGTGGGGCACACCCCACATACTCTTACAAATGTAAGTCCCGCCCCCCTCCCACCAAAGAAGGATTCACCGTCCCTGTCCACTGTCCCCCAATCCCCACCAATAACTCCTTATGCCCTCCCCCCACAGCAGAGGGCATCATCCGGTTCCTGACTATTGTCCTCCAAAATATCCACCCTTTCCAGCGCCCTCACACCCTCCACCAAGTCTCCCTGGCCGCTCGCTCCCTCTTCAACCTTGATTTTAAGGCGACAACCTCCCAAAATCACATCCACGTCACCTTCTCCCGAACCGACCGCCCCCACACCCTAGTTTAGTCCCCACACCCGCTCCCTTTTCCTCTCCCTCTACCCACCTTTCAACCTCATTATGGCGCAGCAACGATTTAACATCCTGTACTCCAATATTCGCTCCCTTCCCACCAATAAGCTCCTCCTGATGAACACCTTACACCAACACCGCGTGGATGCCTTTCTCCTCAACGAAACCTTCCTCCTCCCTCACATACATGTCAGTACCACACCCTGTATCCTACACCGTCACGACTCTCCCCATCCCCCTGCACGAGGTGGAGTAGCTTTCGGCCATCTCCGACACCACCCAGTTCGGCCACATCCCCTCCTCAACATCCCTTATGAACATCTCATCCACACCCCCTTCCTCCCTTCCCTCACTGTCACCTGTGCTACTATTTATGTCCACTCCCATGTGCCCATCCTTTATGTCTTCCTTGCACCTTCACGACCTACGTGGTCGCCGCTGACCTCAATATCCTGCCGAACTCCGTCGGTGGCATCAGTTCATTCCTACCATCAATGGCGACATTGTCCCGCTCCCACGCCACACCTGACCCTGTAGCAACACCACCCCTGATGTCGTCATTGTCTCTCCCAATCTCCTTGGGCACATCACCGCCGACGTTCTTGACCCCATAGGCAGTGATCACGACCCTGTTCTCCTTACCCTCACACACAATGTCGATCGCCCACAGAATCCTCGCCCGCCTCCACCTCCTAAACTCGTCCATGACTACTCCCGAGCAGACTGGGATGCCTTTCGCCTCTCCATCACCCATCAGGTCGAAAGCCACCCTCTCCCCCTCCACTCTCCCGATGATATCGACCAAGCTGCCTCCTTCCTTCAGCAGACCTTGTCTGATGCTATCCATTCCCACATCCCTACCAAAGCTGTCCAGCCACACCGACCCACACTCCCTCCACGGGCTGTCCTTCTTCTGCAGGAATCCCGCCGCCTGTACCGCTCCTTCCTGCGAACCCGTGACCGGGATACACTCCTCCGCCACCGGCAACTCCAGCGACACGTGCGCAGCTTCCTGACTGCCAAAAACGCCGGGACTGGCATCAGACAGTGTCACGGCTTAATGCCCACCTTCCAATCAACTCGTCCCGGTATTGGAACGCCTTCCACCGCCTCACTGGATCGAAACCTCTGCCCACATACCCTCTCCTCCACCTTGACCAGCCCCTTCCTGATACTGCCAGTAAAGCTAACCATTTTGCCTCTTTCCTCTCTGATGTCTTCTCCATCCCTGACGATCCTAACTTTGATTATTCCTTGTTCCCAGATGTCCATGAAAAAACCAATGTCTCCATCCCACCCCTGGCTCCCGGCTTCCATTACCTGGACCACATCCCCCCATCAGACATTAACACCCCTATCACTGCACACGACATACAATTGATACTGCGCACCAAACGCAACACGGCTCCCGGTCACGATCGCATCACATACCGCCACCTCAAAGAATGTCCCCTGCATTTCCTCACCACTCTTGCTTCCCTCTATACCACCATCCTCTATACTGGCTGCTACCCCCCGCCTGTGGAAAATCTCCCGAGTCCTCATGTTCCTAAAACCCAACAAACCCCCCTCTGATGCCTCTTCCTACCACCTGATTTGCCTCACCCCAGTGTTCAGCAAGGTCTTCGAATCCATTCTGTCCCATCGCATCCATCACCACCTCCACCACCTTCTCCCAGACACCCAATGTGGCTTTCGTCCTCCCTTCTCTACTGACGACCAACTCCTTCGACTTACGCAACTCCTTTCCCTCCAGCTAAATTCCAGTCGTGCCACCATCTTTGTGACCTTAGACCTCGAACGGGCCTACGATCGGGTCTGGCACTCTGGCCTGCTCTTCAAACTCCAAACCTATGCTCTTCCCATAAACCTCGTCTGGGTCATTGCATCCTTCCTCTCCAACCGCCCCACCTATGTTACCATCCACAACACTGACTCCCGCCTTTTTTATCCCTCTGCTGGTGTGCCCCAAGGCTCTGTCCTTTCTCCCCTCCTATACCTTCTGTATACCTCGGATATGCCTAAGCCTGCCCCTCCTGTACACCTTTTCCAATATGCTGATGACACCGCTTTCCTTGCCTTAGCTCCCACCCTTGCCCGTTCCAACCGCCTGCTCCAAGAACACCTTGACCTCTTTGCGGCTTGGTGCAACCAGTGGCTCCTGTCTATAAATCTTACCAAAACCCAGGTGATCATCGTAGGTCAAACAACCCGTTCCTTCCGTCCCCGAGATTTTTATCTGACCCTCCATAACCGTCCCATTCGTCTCACCCCTACCCTAAAGTACCTGGGCCTCACTATTGATCGCACCCTCTCCTGGACTCCCCATCTACGTGCTATCCAAGAAAAAGCCTGCCCCCGCCTCCGCCTCCTCAAACTCCTTGTTGGCCGAACATGGGGCCTAAACCCTTCTACCTATACCTACAAATCCCTCATCCGCCCTGTCCTCTGTGTTGCCCATCCCGCCTGATCTCCACTCCCCCATCCTTCTACAAATCTCTGGAGATACTGGAACACCATGCCCTCCGCCTCGCCTTCCGTATCCCCCGTTATCCCCCCTCCCCCACGTGGATCCTCTATGATGTCATTCCTTTCCCCAGACTCGTTCTCTTTATTGAAAATCTCCGATTCCGTTACATATCCCACAAATCAGATCCGCCTAATCCTCTAGTCCATCCCCTCCTCTCTGCACCTGGTACATTGCCGCGCCTCCACCACTGTATTTCCCCTGCTCTCCTCTTGTCCACCCTCCGGATCCTTTCTTGTGGCAACTTCCGTACCCTCCCCCTCCCAGATGATGCCCTCCGACCTGACATCTACCCTTCATACCAGCTGTGATCCTTCTCCTTGCTCCCTCTCCCCCTTCTCTCCCTGAGGGCCCCGACTATCCCTCCCTTCCTGTCCCTTCTCCCCTCCTCCGTCCCCCGTCCCTCCGGAACCTCCTCTTACTGCCCTCCCCTATCCTTCTTCCCCGTGGCTTCCTGGGACATCATACCCCCCCGTCCCTTCCCTACCGGCTCTATGGCTCCTCCCCACCCTCTCCCTATCCTTTCATCACTTTTCCCCCACACCACATCTTAAATGCTCTCAGTGCCCCACCTCCTTTGTGCTTCGACAAGTGTAGTGTGTTTTAGTTACATTGTTTTATTTTACAACAGTGGACGGCCAACCCGCAGCCAACACCGTCAGTTTTAACTTGTGTATTTCTCCGAGTGTGTGTTGTGTTTTTTGTTTTAACTCCAAATAGCGGACGGTCTCACCATGGCCGCCGCCCTATGCTCATTTTAATTGTGTGTGTGCCACTGACATTCACCACTTTCGTCGTTCCAAGTGTTTTATGTCACCACTGTTTTCCTCCGTTTCATGTACTTTGTTTTATCTCCATTTTAAATCTCCGCTTTATGTCTGTCAAAATTTTATCTCCTTTGTGTTTTTTATGTTCTCCGCTGTCATTTTTTATTTCTGTAGGCCGAAGAGCGCCAGTGAGCGCTTCCGGCCCCTTTTTTAGGGGAATTGAAATCACAATAAAGAAAAAAAAACATGCGCCAGCAATCATGCAGACTTCTAGCGGCAACTAGGATAACTACCGGCCGAGCGCAAACGCAGCTCTTCTTCCGGCCTGAGCCGGAGCGCTGCTCATTGGGCCGATTTGTGCCCACCTCTGATTTAGGCATTACCAGGAAAAGTACAATATTAAAAATGTAGTGTGTTCAGCTTATTGAAGCACATGATACTTTTGACTTAGCAGATGTAGAAATGCAAAGCCACAGTGTTAATTCAGTGCGCCGCAACGGACGCTTTCCTAGCCGTAGTTCTCAGTATAGCACTAGTGATTCTTATTCTACCGGCCGTGCTGAACAGACAGTGAACAGTAGCCAGTGTAAAAGTGCGACACAAAGGTCGCCCCATCGTGTTAGAAACAGTAATTTCAATAACGGACGCCAACGTTCATTTCGAAACAATGTACGTAAGTCTTGCCCTCAGTGTGTATCTCGCCACAATTGTGTGCAATGCCCTAGCCGCAACGCAACATTTTATCAATGTGGCAAAACAGGACATGTACAGACAGTGTGAATGCAAAACAAAAATTCAAAGACCGGTGCCGTTAGGAACAGTACTTCCCCGAGTGCATGAACAGTTCCTGTCAATGTCATAGACGCTGTGGAATTGAACAGTGCTTTACTTGGTTCTCAATTGCAAGGAAATTCTTCTGCACCTATTGCAAAACTATGTATTGAGCCACGCCGCAAGTGCCGACGAGCGCGTACATCTGTGCAACGGAAAAGGGTTCGGGACAAGCAAAGTGACAATGTACAGTGTAATCCTATAGTGAAACTAGTGCCTTCTGCAACTTCTCCTTGTAATAGTGCTCAGTACTGTGTAGATAGAGACAGTAGACTTGATGTAGCTACTCAAAGGTTTAGTGCAGTAGTTGGCGCATCTGTAGTAGCTTCGCAAGCTTGCGCGGACGCCGATCCGGCGGTAGTGCCATATAGTTACAATGTTGTTAATCCCCTGCGTGCCGAGTCTGCGCCGCTTCCTTCACTACGCAGCCCGCGCATGAGCAAGCGCATCAAACAAGGCGTAGCAGACGATGCCCACATTCGCGCACCTGTCGAGCGCCACAAGCAAAAAGTTTTGTGAATCTCTCTATAGAAAGTATGACTGTGCAATTTCAGCTCGACACTGGTTCCGCTGTTACATTAATTAATAAAGATACTTATGAACTTCTGGGTTCGCCGAAATTGTCGCCGTCTAATCAAGTGCTAACAGCGTATACAGGACAAAATATTCCCGTGCTAGGAACGTGTAGCCTGCCCGCCTCTTTTCAAGGTGTAAGTAGTTCTTCAGGCCAAATCTATGCAGAATATTTTTGGACTAGATGCATTCGATTTATTTGGTTTATCGATTCAAAGAGGTGTGCTTCAAATTTCGTCAATAGTGCCTCAGGACAAAATAAATGCATTGTGTGAAAAATATAGTGACTTATTTTCGCCGGAACTAGGTTGTGCAAAAGACTTCGTAGCGCATGTAACTTTAAAAGAATCTGCAGTTCCAAAATTTTGTAAAGCTAGACCAGTGCCTATCGCAATTCGTGATACAGTTGCCGAAGAACTTAAACGTTGGCAAGATAGTGGGGTGATTTCTCCTGTTTCTGCGAGTCAGTGGGCCTCGTCTTTAGTAATTATACCCAAGCCGTCAGGGAAACTTCGTCTCTGTGCGGACTTCAAATCTACAGTGAACAGTCAAACAATTGTAGACACTTATCCCCTGCCCAGACCTGACGAACTAATGGACAAATTAGGACAATCTCGCTTCTTTTCTAAGATTGATTTAGCAGAGGCATACTTACAGATTCCACTTGATGACGAGTCAAAAAAGTTTTTCGTCATTAATACTCACATGAGCCTTTTTCAATATCAACGCCTACCCTTTGGCAGTTCTTCCGCCCCCGCTATTTTTCAGCGTTTCTTGGAACAGCTGACAGTTTCTGTACCGTGTTGCTCGAACTACTTAGATGATATTGTGGTATCCGAACGTACAGTTGAAGAACATTTAGCAAACCTGGAGTGCCTTTTCAAAGTGTTGACTGCAGCAGGTCTACGTTGAAATAAAGCAAAGTATTCGTTTTTTCAAACTGAAATAGAGTACCTAGGCCATGTGATTAATGCCCATCCTTTACAGTCACATCTTAGAGCAATCAAAGACTTGCCTCCTCCTAAGAATGTGCATGAATTGCAAGCAGTAATGGGAAAGCTTAACTATTATTGCAGATTTATTCCCAATGCCTCTCAGATTGCAGCTCCACTGCATCATTTACGTAGGAAGAATGTTCCTTTTCTATGGTCTAAAGATTGCCAAGTTGCTTTTGACAAATTAAAGTCTGCACTATCAGTGATGCATGTTTGATTCCCTTTGACCCACAGAAGCCTGTAGTGCTAGCAGTTGATGCCTCGTCGTACGGTGTGGGTGCAGTTTTGTCACATCGTATTGGATGTCACGATCGTTCTATTGCCTTTGCATCCAAGCTACCGACGCCGACGCAACAGAATTACAGTCAGATAGAAAAGGAGGCCTTAGCAATCATTTACGGCGTCACAAAGTTTCATCATTATCTCTATGGCAGAAAATTCTATTTGTTGACAGACCACAAGCCTCTCACGTCGTTGTTCTCACCCACGAAGCCAATTCCGCCACGAACGGCATAAAAGCTTCAGAGATGGTACTTAATACTGTATAATTATCAGTATGAGATTTTGTACCGACCTACCACTAAACACGCCAACGCGGACACACTTTCCCGACTTCCGGTTGGCCAAGATGTGTCGTTTGATTCTTCGGAAATGGCGTGTTGTCCGATAGACTCCAGAGATGCTACCGCTGTCGCAGATTTCCCTTTGAACTCTCGTCGGGTGCACAGGAAACAGCTGCGGATGCGGACTTGAGTGTGGTAGCACGTTTTGTTCGCTCAGGGTGGGCTGCCAGAGCCAAAGACGTTGATCGGCCTCTGGTTCGACGTTATTTTGCACAACGTCATGCATTGTCTTTAAGTCAGGGTGTTCTGTTGTTACATACGGACAACGACCAAACACGAGTGATTGTTCCTCGTTCCCTGCAACGTGAATTGTTACGCCTCCTGCATCAAGGACATTGGGGTATTGTTAGGACAAAGCAATTGGCCAGACGTCATTGTACCTGGGTTGGTATGGACGCCCAGATAGAGAACATGACGTCACAGTGTACGGTTTGTGCGGAGCATCAGGCGGCTCCTCCGCAACGTTTCTCAGATTGGCCACGCCCCAAGGGACCATGGCAACGTTTACATATTGACTTTGCCGGACCTTTCTGGAATACGCGCTTGTTAATTGTTGTAGACGCTTTCAGCAAGTTTCCTTTCGTGATTGCCATGAACTCAACGACAGCGTCTAGTACAATCAGTGCCTTAACATCAGTGTTTTGCATCGAAGGTTTGCCTGAAACTATCGTCAGTGACAATGGACCTTAGTTTGTTAGTGCGGAATTTCAACAGTTTTGTCGTGTGAATGGCATTCAGCATATTACCACTGCACCTTTTCACCCTCAGTCCAATGGTGAAGCAGAACGTTTCGTTCGAACATTCAAGTCTCACATGGAGAAGATGAAAGGTCAGCACTCCAGGCAGCAAGCTCTTCAAATTTTCCTGTCTAAGTATCGGTGCATGCCACGTGACGGCCCGTCTCCTGCCGAGCTGCTACACGGCCGCCGTCACCGCACTCTCCTTCACCTGCTGCAGCGTCCCACGCACCGAGTCGGTTCGTATGGCGCTACGCGTTTTCAGGTTTCCACGCCGGTGCTGTACAGGGTGTTTGCTGGCAACAAGAAGACATGGTTGCCAGGCATCATTCAGCGCGTGCTCGGTCGCAATATGTATGTTGTACGTTCTTCCACAGGGTCGGAGCTGCGGCGCCACGCAAACCAATTGCGCCTGCACAGGCCGCGCGATCCTGTCTCGGGTTTCTTGATTCCAGACCCAGTTCACCGCCAGGGAGCACAGCCACATCGTTCGTCCCCGGACTACGAGATCCCTATGGACGTCGACGCACCTCCGACGCAGTCGTCGCCGCCGCTGTCGCCGCCGCAGATGACAGCGTCACTGAGAGGGACTCCGGGACCGTGCGGCACCCCCCCCCCCCCCCAGCTTGGGCCATGCACCTCAGAAGAAGATGACCTGCTCCCTCTGGGCGGGGTGTGCGCCCTTCCCCAGGTTTCGGCGGGTTTCCTGGAGGATCGCAAGGCGGATGCCGGGGCGCGGACGGCGTCTCGATCCCAGCCTCAGCTACGACGCCCGTCCCACCAGTAACGCCCCCGCCCAGGCCCTCCTCCCAGTGCCGTCGCCGTGACCCTCAGCCCTACGCCACGACGGCGCGGCGGTTTGGGGGTGAGGGGTGTGGTGTCGCACGTCCAAAGTGCGCGCCACCTACTTTCGCCGCGCGCCGCCATGCACGCACGGCGCGGCGTTCTTACGACGTCAGCTACGAGCGCCCTCTGTTACAACTCCGCTCGTGGCCACCACTGAACGTCATCGTTCACTTGGGACTGAGATAGGAACCAGTCAACACTTCGGAATCAGATAGGCACCAGTGAAGACTTGGCTATTGGACAGGCACTAGGCAGGCTCTAGCTCAACTATGTATCAGCATTCTGCAGTACTGATCTATGTAAAAGTTAAGTATTGTATACATTCTGTGCAATATATATCTCGTTCTAATTTACTCTAGTGTTTCTAGTTTCTGGCTGCTCCCCTCCGTACCTGCACCAGCGTGCTATCTTTATTCCTGTGTCGGTCTCATTCCACTCGGCCACCGACACCAACGACGGAACGAGACACAAAAGCGGCGACGAGGCTGGGACACAAAAAGGATCAATCAAATGGATCAGATATTATATTATGAATTGGTGAGCGTGAATACATTCGTAAATATCAAAAAAATTATAAAAATTAAAAATGTATAAGCAATTTATAATTTAAAAAACTTTAAACTGTCAAAAATTTCTCAGTCAACGGCAAAAGGTGTTTCTTGACACAAATAACCATTATGAGTGCCGACAACCTTGTCGCACAATGCCTGTGTCGAAATAAGAAGTTTACAAAAGTACCAAACGCAGGAGGAAAAGAATTCGTGGTGACGGTCACAAGAGTTTTATGGCCGAAGTATCACATTTTCTTTGAAAACTGCATAGATGGTGCGGTGCTACATTAAATGCAGACCTCATATGTATAATCGATATATTCATACCTTAACAGGCCGGCCATGGTGGCCGAGGGGACTGCGGCGCGCCAGTCACGGTCTGCGGGGCCACTATGGTCGGGGGTTCGAATCCCCCCTCGGGCATGGATATTTGTGTCGTCTTTAGTATAAGCTATTCCATAAGTAGTTTGTATGTTTAGGGACTGATGACCCCGTAGTTAAGTCCCATAAGCTATACTATCATTTGAACATTTTGAAACCTTAACTAAGGCGATTATAGGTATGTATGATCGCGTAATCAAAGTCAAGGTGCTATAACTAGGGTTGACAATACGTCCTGAACGCAAACTATACAATATTAATGATCAGGTAATATTTTCTAAACAGAGAACCTGACTGACCACACGATTGGAAAGAAGTGAAGTGGGGGCGCTGGTGTCCATGTACGCCTACGTGAGGGACCTACTGTGTTGCAAATGAACTTAGTGAATTCCGTACTATATTGGATTATATTGGATTCTGATGTGAGGGGATGTACATAATTTTGTCTTTATATGGAACAACAAATCGCACCTATCATCAGTCAGAGGTTCTCATAGAACAAAGCAAAAAATTTATAGAATTTAAAATCAGTCTGTTCATTTAATATTTCATCCCTCTCTTTAATCTTTTGTATATTTCAGGTTCCTCCAGAATATCTAATTTGAGTCCCTCTGGCTCAAAATGTAAAATTTTTAGGATGTCATCTATGCTGCCTACCACATGGCACGATTTTTTCAGGTGTTGTCCAAATGCTGACCTGTTGTTGGAACCAAGATGTTCCTTGTATCCGACTGAAAAGCTACGTCCTATTTGTCCTATGTAATACTGACCGCAGGTGCCACACTGCTGTTTGTAAACACCAGTTGCGTCGTATTTCTTGTCCTTTTTTTAAATATATATTGGGAAGGATCTACCAATCGTTACAGAGATTTTGCCAAACGGAGGGTTACAAATTTCTTTTCTTGTTTTGAACCGCTCTTTCTTTGTGTATGCTTTTTACAAATCTTGTCAACTACCGCTTCAGTATCACAATTGGCAATTGTCACCTGCTTAAGTATGCTGACTTCATGATCTATTTCATTTTCATGAAGTGGCAGTTTACTCAACCGAGCCGGCCGCGGTGGCCGAGCGTTCTGCGGTGCGTCAGTCACGGTCTACACAGCCACTACGGTCGGGGTTCAAATCCCCCCTCGGGCATGAATATTTGTGCCGTCCTTAGTATTAGCTAGTTCGTAAGTAGTTTGTAAGTTTAGGGACTGATGACCCCGTAGTTAAGTCCCATAAGCTATACAAACATTTCAACACTTTTTTAATCAACCGTGAAGCCAAGGTGTGAAAATAGGCTTGCCTGTGTTGTAGCGAGTGATTCGAATCCGCTCTTATTAGTGAATTCGATTGTGCTGGTTTCCGGAATATGGAAAATTTTACTTTCCCCTCGTTGCTATAGACGATTAGATTAAAAAATTTATCTTCCCGTTTGTCTCTTTTTCCAAAGTATACTATATGTTAGTGTGCTGACTATTGAATAGTGATTGGAATGCCAGAAGGTCAATTTCATTGCCTTTAAGTATTAAAAATATATCGTCAACGTACCTCTTGTAAAACACCAACTTTTGTACAACAACATGATTCTCTTTAAAAATTAATGTAAATATCAGCCAATAGGCCAGATAAGCAGGAACCCATAGCTAAACCACGTTTTTGCTAAAAAAAACTTTGTTGTCAAAAGTAAAGTAATTATAATCAAGTGCAAATTGTAACATTTCCGTGAATTCCTTACGTTAACCCCTGTTCATGGTGTTATTTCTCAAGATATTATTTCTGACAAAGTCCAGTGTTTCTTGTATTGGTATATTAGAATACATATTGACCCCGTCAAAGGAGGCAAAAGTCATCTCCTCCGAACTGGCTTTGTCTTTCAACTCCTTGGCAAAGTGAACACTACTGGGAACCCTAAAGGTTTCTGGAAAAATGTAGGCTTTTTCTAACTTGTTAAATAAAAACCTACTCAAGTCAGCTAAAGGTGCATTCCTACTATTGGCAATGATGCGCATCCCTTTGGTTTCCTTATGCAACTTAATAAGGGCCTGTATCGGTGGATGTCTAGGGTTCATTTTCCCATGGGAGGAATAAGAACTGCACATTCTCGATCTTCTTCTTTAAAAAACGTGAAAAAACTTAGTTGGGTCCTTGTCCACTTCCTGAATATCGTTGTCTTGAAAATACTGATAAACCTTCGTCCTGTACATGTCCTCGTCAATCAGAACTATTGTGTTACCCTTATCAGCTTTTTACCATAAACGCTTTGTTAACCGTTAATTAGTTATTAATACTTTCAATTAGCTCATTCTCTCTCCTATTTCCTATATTCTCTTGACGCTTACTCGATTCTATTGATAACAGGGATTGAGCCCTAAGCCCCTAACCGCTATATTAGTCTCCTCTATACATGTTAACTTCAACTGTTTACACGCTGTTTTCATTTCCACAAGATGTGCAGCTATCTTGTTACTAGTTAAAGTAGTTGTGGGGATGTATTTTATTCCATTACTCATGAGGGACAATTCGGCATCCGAAAAAGGTAATGTCGGTTACCAGCAAACTGGTGGGGACTGATTTTCGTATTATCACATACCTGAGTCACTTCACCTTTCGCAAACAACCGCTTAATTTTACGATCATTTATAAACAGCAATTTAAGAACAGAGCATTTTCTGATTCCTTAACAAATTCTCTTAATAAATTAAATTGGAATGTTGTCAAATGGGTCAACAGTTTTAAGTGGAGGTGATAAATTTCACTGTCTAACCTGTCCTTCAAGCTATACACTTCACTTATTTCACCCTTGATCCAGTTTGTCTCAGCCATTCGTTTCACACGCAGAGCATTTCTCGATTTACATTTGATGTTAACTTTGGCGTACAGAAGTGTGACGCCGTGCATCAAACACTTACTGTTGAAAGCTATTCTGGCACAGTTTCTTGCTAGCTGTAACTTCTTCTTCATGTAAACATGAGTATCCTTGAAAGCCTGACTTGGCACAAACTTACAAAAATTCATCGTGAAGATGTGTCAGGATCAGCAACTGGATATGTAATGAAAACCATTTATTTTTTTTTTTTTTTTGTCGCAGTTGCACTATTTAGAAGTTGGTAACTAGTTTCGGACGTGTTCGTCTATTGTCAAACCATAGGCCTACAAACAGAGAGTTACAAGCATTAAGTTAGACTGTTCATATTAAAAAAACCCTAAACGAGAAGTTGGTATTGATGCTAGAAAAATCATATTTGCAGGATTACCTTATTCCAACCGTAACAATACATCGCATGAAGCAAATGACTGATAAAAACTGTACATTGTCCACTGTTAACGGTTGCTCGCCGTCGGAGGTTCGAGTCCTCCCTGGGGCATGGGTGTGTGTGTGTGTGTGTGTGTGTGTGTGTGTGTGTGTGTGTGTGTATGTGTGTGTGTGTGTGTGTGTTGCCCGTAGGTTCGTTTACCTTAGGTTAAGTAGTTTGGAAGCTACGGACTGATGACCACGCAGTTTGGTCCGATAGATTTACAAACATTTATATTTATTATACACTCTTAACAGAGCCACGAGGTATCATCTAAATGACATTTACATGCATACTACACGTTGGAGGCCTGTCTATTTTTAACCTATTTTAAATGTCAATGTAATCATGTTTTAACAGTGGATAACGTACAGATTTTATCAGTCATTTGCTTCATGCAGTGTATTGTTACGATTGGAATAAGGTAAAACTGCAAATGTGATTTTTAATAAGATGGATGGTGCAAACCAATAAAAGTTGCAATGCTGATTGCCTATTAGAAAGAACGGAGGGTTATTGGATGGGAGACGACACATTTCCTAAGATGATAATCTTTAAAGAAGATATGTAAAGCTTGCATTTAAATGACTAAAATTTGTATCCATCAATAAAATTAGATTGAGTCATCACAGATTAAACATGTACATTTATAATAAAGAACATTGTTCTTATAATAAGGGTTTATCTATTTGTAATTTCCAAGGTCTAAGTTATGAATCTGACTAAATGTCTAGGCTGCAAATGTGTTGGAAATGTTTAGATTGACGTAAGTATCATCCAAGGTCTAGGTGCGTTGTAACTCAATTTCTAGGTTCATATAAGATATTTATAACTGCTAAGGTCTAGGTATAGGAATGACTCAATGTCTATGTTGAAGCTGATCCAATGGCTTAGCTGTGATGTGTCGCTATGTCTAAGCTGTATTAAGATCAATATGACAGCTAAGGTCTCAGTTAGAGGAAGAACACATTGTCTAGGTTACTGATACAACTGGATGTCTAGGTTATCCCGGATGTAAATATACATGATGTAAGGATAAAATTGATACATAAGATGTGCATATAATTATATGTAAATGTGATATATGAGTAGTCATCAATAAAAGGTCAAAGATGTCCTAAGAATAGATAAAATCAATAAAATTACGAAGTGAAATTCAAGTCAATATACATACAGTATACCTTATATCAGTGTCCAACTATTTTAGTTCACAATTTACTAAAAGCATATAATAATATGATAAATGGATGGTGAGAATCCTTACAAGATGCAGTGCTAATAACTTTACATCAAGAGAACAATGGGTACGGGGGGGAAGGGGACACACAGCCTAGGTTGCAATGTTTAAGAAAATCAAATGTAAAGTTTGTATGTAATATAAGCTTCTATATACGTGCATTCATTAATAAAACTGAAGGTGCATTCATCTAAGAGGATGCGTACAACTGAATTTCTAAGTTAACCCGGATGTGAATATATATGACATACATTTAAAATTCTTACATAAAATGAATATAAATCATTTGTTTTTCATTTATTATAACAATACGTATGTATGGTTATTAATATAAATGACATATACGCAAGTCAACAGTATACAGTGAAACAAGTGACTGCTATACCATTTCAGTTACAGTTGTGTATCCAGTATACCTTATAGCACAGTATCTAATTATTTAAGTTCACAATTTATTTTAATTTTAAAAGGATATAGAAGTGTAAGATGAATGGTGGGAATCAGTACCCAATGCAGTGATAATGGTTTCATAAGAAGAAAGAGGTATTGGAGGGGAGGGGAAGACTGCTTTAGTGTTGATGTTAGAGGATACATATAGAAAATCTGTATTTAAAACAAGTTACTATGTGAGTTTTACCCACTAAAAGATAAACAGGTTCAGTCATCCAAGTTAGAATATGCATGTAAATTAAAAAAAAGAGATTACGGATTTTAATTATTTTGAATGCCATAATTCCAAGATATAAATGACTTATTGTCAAGATTACAATTATATCTTCATGTCTAGGTTTACTTAGCTATGACTAGGTCTGGAAGTAAAATAAATCAATTTCTAGGTTGTTACTGGCTATCAATAATTGCTATTATCTAGGTATAGGATAGTCCCACTGTCAAAGTTGCAACATATCTATTGATAAGGTTGTAGTGTGGCTCAATTTCTAGGTTGTTTTAGCTCTACATGACAGTTAAGGTTTAGGTTGTAGGTAGGCCCAATGTCTAGGTTGCAGATGCAATTGGGTTTCTTGGTTTTCCACATGTAAGTATGGCATAAGGATGACACTGATATATGTAAGATGTACATTTTTAGTTATGTATAAGATAAAGTTGTGTAAGTATGGTCATTCATAAAAATGAGAAGCACAAGTCAAATGAAGAGTTAAAATCAAGTGACAGTTATACAGTTTCAGTAATAGATACACACACATATACATACATAGACACACACACACCACACACCACACACACACACACACACACACACACACACACACATACACACATAGTACAGTGCACCATTATTATAGTTCACAGTTTGCTGAAAGGATGTTACACACACACACATACACACATAGTACAGTGCACCATTATTATAGTTCACAGTTTGCTGAAAGGATGTTATGTCCTAAGAAGACAGATGGTGCAAACCAATATAAAGTAGTGTGCTAATGGCTTAACAGAAAGAAGAGAGATGGGGGTATTGGAGAGGAGGAGGCCAAAGATTAGAGCAGGTCATCGAAAATTGTAAAAAAGTTTTTCTGATTTGACTCTAACTGAAAATTAAGTAATTTATCAGGGTGTGTGTGCGTGGTTTTTTTTCCCCACTGTAAATGTGCAAGTTTTCGAGTAAGTCTAACCTTCTTCCTTTCTCTGCCTTATGTAGTATTTTCATATTCTGTTTTATATCAACAATTCCATGTTTTGCTTCTAAAGATGACTGCCAAAAATGGTTTTGTTTTGTGAATAAACATGTTCACGAAATCTTATGTTGAAAGACCTTCCGGTTTGTCCTATATAAAACTGTGCACAGTCATTACTTTTGCTCTAAACACCTTTTTTGTTATCCAAACTATGTCGTATATTAAGCTTCAGCATATTGGTGGTTTTGAAAGATAGTTTAACATTTGTTTTACGAATTTTACGTTAATTTTATCTGATATGTTACCTCTATAGGTCATTGAAACGTATTTGAAAATTTCGTTTTTCCTGATTTTTTGGGCTGGTCTGTTTTTCAATTTATAATAAATTTTATGTACAACATTGGCGTTTTATTCATTTGCAGTAGCTATTTGGCTTACGATGTGAAGTTCTTTTTCAAATTCTAAGGGTTTAAGGGGTACTTTGAGTAGGCGATGAATCATGGAATTAGAGAAACTAAGTTCGTATCGTTGGGGGTGACAAGGTGATGCACTGATGATAATATCGCAGGCGCACCTTTAGTGTTCTCTTTTTAATCACCAAGTCTTAGAAAGTTCAATAAGTTATTTTGTTCAAGTTCTAAAGTAAGGACAATTTTCCGGTGCATCTTGTTCATTTATACCTGTTGCTGGGTCATGTCGTTTTCTGTTCCATTAACATTACTATTATATCACGAACATACCGTTTATAATATACCACTTCATCTGCTAAGTTGAAAAATCTGGTCTCTAAATCATTACTAAAGATTTCTGCTAAAGTACCTGCTAAGCTGTTTCCCATGGCAAGATTGATAGTAAATCATATTGTTAAATTCAAAATCGTTGTAACTAAGGGACAGCTCTAAGAGTTCTATTAGTTCACTAATTTCGCCAAGGTGCATCTTTGAGGAATTAATTCAGTTTGTTTTTATTATTTCAAGGCATTCAGTTGTAGAGACATTTATGTATAAATTAGTTACGTCAAGTGATGCAAGAATGAAATTGTTAGGAATATTAATTTTATCAAGAATTTTACCGGAAAATGGTATCTACAATGGGATGTTGTCCAAAGGTAAAGACACCTGCCACTTATGAATTTGCAAATTTAATGAGAGGATTGTTATTACCGCAACTGTGGTTAATGTTCGACCTCGTACGAGAATACCAAATGGTTAGCATAAGAAGGCTTAGACGATAGGAGTTGCGAATGGAATTAGGCAGTCGATTTTTGGGGATTTTGGACGGACAGGACGCTGAGTGGTTGAAATTCGTTAGCCACTAACCGGTCTAATGACCAAATATAACTGTTGTGGCGTAAAGTCAGCGCCACACACCAGACATAGAGAACGATCGTGGAAAAGGCAGCGATCGACCGAAAGTCAATCACAAGAAGGCGCTGCGCATCCTGGAGGGAGTAACCGAAGATGCGTTCCCTCTAAAAGCGGGTATATCTGGGCCGACATTCGTCTGGACGCCCGTTAGTTACTATTCAGTTACGAGTTACAAGCAGGGCAGTTACTAGTGAGCACTCGTCAGTTACTATTCAGATCTCAAGCAATTACTAGTAAGCTACGAAGTCAGGGATAGGACAGTACTAAGTATAAACGCGCCTATGAACTTAGCAGTAACTAGGTCACTAGTATCATACGGCCGACGCCACCGCACCCTGCTCCATCTGCTCCACACCCCGCACCGCCCGGAGCAGCAGCATCCGCCGACTCGCAAGTATAGCTTCGCTGCGCGTAATCCAGTCTTTTTCAGAGTTTTCGCGGTCGCAGACGTTGGGAACGGAACGAGATCATCCGACATTGCGGTGGGCACATGTTTGAAATTTCAGGTCCCGATGGTATCATTCGCAGGCACCACAACCAAATTCCCCTTGTCGTGTACCCTGTGATCCTTCTGTGTTTCTCTCGGCAGATTCACGCCACACGCAGAGCGCGCGGCCTCCGCCCCCGCAGCAGATGTACACTGCACCGCGGCCCGACATCAAGGAGCCCTCACCTGGACAACCCCACAGGCATCGAGCAAGACGCCATGCAGCATCCGGCGCCGACGTCGCCGTCGACGTCACCGTCTACGTCATCATTTGAGCCACAGGTCGTGGGCGTGGGCCCTTCGGAAGTTTCCCTAGAGGACGTTCCGTCGCGAGCTCAGGCCGGATGGCGGGGCCCGGCCGGCAGTCTGCCGTCCTCTGAAGCTACAGACTCCGGTCCATCAGTACGTCCATGTGCCCCTTTCCTCCCCCTTTGTCGAGCTCCATACACGACAACGGTTCGGGGAGGAGAGGGATGTTGTGGATGTAAAGTCAGCGCCACACATCAGACGTAGAGAACGATCTTGGACAAGGCAGCGATCGACGGAAAGCCAATCACAAGCAGGCGCCGCGCATCCTGGAGGGAGTAACCGAAGATGTGCGTCCCCTACATCCGGCTATATCTAGGCCGACATATGTCATTTAGTACTCAGTTAGTAGTTAGAACCAGGGCAGTTACTAGTGAGCACTCGTCAGTTACTGTTCAGATCTCAAGCAGTTACTAGTCAGCTACGAAGTCAGGAATAGGACAATACTAAGTAAAAATTCGGCTACGATCTTAGCAGTAACTAGGTCACTTGGTCACAGTGCCGACGCCACGAGAAGCAAAAAGAATGAATGTTCTAAAGTTGAGTATTATCAAAAAGTCAAATGTTCAATACCACAATAATTATAAATTATTTTAACACTGCTTTAAACTTTATTAACTCACTATAAGCTTATTTCGGCCTTAGGCCATCATCAGGTGTTCTGTAATACAAGTAATATAGAAGAGTTGTTACATATATTCTTATAATATAATTACATACAGTTTTACAAAGTTTTACTTACATTACTTATAATATTGTTATTGTTTATTTGCTGCACAATTGATTATAGAGTTTGTATAGCTTATGGGACTTAACTACGGGGTCATCAGTCCCTAAACTTACAAAGTACTTATGAACTAGCTAACACTAAGGACGGCACAAATATCCATGCCCGAGGCGGGTTTCGAACCCCCGAACGTAGTGGCCGTGCAGACCGTGACTGGTGCGCCTCAGTTCCCTCGGCCACCGCGGCCGGCTGAGTATTATCATTTTCAGTCAATAAAACTTGTATTATTAATCTGATTAGTAGTCACAGTGAATTTCAATTCCTGCACCAGTACCTTCACCGACAACTAGATCGGGACGAGTAAACAACAGAAGGCGACCAGGTCGCAACAAATGGCGATGAGGAAAGCTACAACGAAGTACCAGATTACGACGAAATATTAATGCCTGAAAGTGCGATGCGGTATTAATTTTGCTTTATTACAGTTGTCGGAGGATACAGTAAATAATCTTTTGATTCTATTGCAGCGTTACGAGTAAATTTGTTTATATTTTTGCACTATTTGTTTATAATTGTTATTGTTATAGATAGCACAATGGCTAATGCTACTAACCCTGCCACTGCCACTGCGCCACAGCTTTCTGAGCTCGATGCACAGCAGCTAATGCAAATGTTTCAGTTTCAGAGCCAACAAATTGCTTCGCTGCTGTTCACTGTATAACAACTTCTGGCCGCACCTGTGTCTCAAATGCGTAAGTACCCTGCAGCAGCCACCTCCTCCAGTAATTCATCTACATCTACATCCGCAATTCACCGTGGCGGATGGTACACTGTACCACTACTAGGCATTTCCTTTTCTATTCCACTCCCAAATGGAACGAGGAAAAAAGAATGCCTATATGCCTCCGTACGAGCCCTAATTTCTCTTATCTTGTCTTGTACATCTTCCCAAAATTCTCCCAATAAACCGAAGACGGCTGTCCGCATTACTCACAACTGTCCTTACATGTTCGTTCCATTTCATATCGCTCTGCAATGTTACGCCTAGATATTTGAACGACGCGACAGCATCAAGAAGCTCACTACTAATGCTGTATTCGAACATTATAGGATTGTTTTTCCTACTCATGCGCATCACCATACATTTTTCTACATTGAGAGCTAGCTGCCATTCTTCGCACCAACTAGAAATTTTGTCTAAGTCATCTTGTACGCTATTACAGTCAGTTACAGACGACACCCTCTCATACACCACAGCATCATCAGCAAACAGCCGCAAATTACAGCTTACTCTGTCCATCAGATCATTTATATAGATAGAAAATAATAGCGGTCCTATCACACTCCCCTGGGGCACGCCTGACGATACTCTCGTCTCGGATGAACACTCGCCGTCGAGAACAACGTACTGAGTTCTATTACTTAGGAAGTCTGCCAGCCAGTCACAAATCTGTAAACCTATTCCATAAGCTCGTATCTTCGTTAGCAGTCTGCAGTGTGGCACCGCATCGAACGCCTTTTTGAAGTCGAGAAGAACACAATCGCCGGCCGTGGTGGCCGAGGGGACTGAGGCGCTCCAGTCACGGTCTGCACGGCCACTACGGTCGGGGGTTCGAATCCCCCCTCGGGCATGGATATTTGTGCCGTCCTAGTTCGTAAGTACTTCATAAGTAGTTTGTAAGTTTAGGGACTGATGACCCGGTAGTTAAGTCCCATAAGCTTAACAAACATTTGAACATTTTGAAAAACACAATCCGCCTGTTGCCCTTCATCCATGGCTCGCAAGATGTCATGTAAGAAAAGGGCAAGCTGAGTTTCACATGAACGATGTTTCCTAAACCCGTGCTGATTCATGGAAAGAAGCTTTTTCCGTTTCAAGGAAATTTACTATATTAGAACTGAGAATATGCTCTAAAATTCTACATGAAACTGATGTCAACGATATTGGCCTGTAATTGTGTGGGTCAATTCTTTTTCCTCCATTCCGACAGTATGACGAAAAAGAAGAGGACTGGTCGGGCTGGCTCCAACAGTATGAAGTCTACACCACAGTGCACCGGACACAAGGTACTGTCAAACTTCGTCTTCTGTTATCGCGTGTAGGCCCCCCGACGTACCGTCTTGTGAAAAAACTGTTCCCCACCGTGGAACCTTCAGAACTTTCTTACGATTCAGTGCTAGGAGCCCTCACGGCGTATTATGAACAGCAAATCAATGTAGTGGCTGATAGGTATCATTTCTTCAGATGTAGAAAAAATCCGAACCAAACATACAGGCAGTGGATAACAGATCTTCAAGGTCTCACTAGGAAGTGTAAATTTAAATGTTCGTGTGGAGCTTTGTGTTCAAGTGTCGTGTTGCGTGACGCAATTGTCTATAATATTCCTGATGATAAGTTTAGGGAACAGATTTTCAAAATGTCAGATCCATCGCTCCATCAAGTAGAACAGATTTTGGAACAGTACGATACAAATGCCGCAGCGGCGGAAAACGTTGAGACAGTTCCGCTGTGTAGTGTCTCGTCACGCACCGGCGAGCGCGAGGTCAAACGCCGTGTACTTCCGCCTGTCCGCTCAAAGCGTAAACAACTTGCTGGACACGAAACCTTCTCAAATAAGGAAGTGAAGTCGTGCCCGTACTGTTTCTCGCAGCACAAACGGTGGAACTGTCCGTCCCACTCAGCAAAATTCTATGCATGTGGCAAGAAAAGTCATGTAGAAACAGTTTGCTTAAGCAAAAGAAAAGGAATTTGCCCTTCAGCCCCAAACAACGAGAAGACAATATTCAATAAATGCAGTATTTTCCAAACCAGTGGCTGCCCCTAGTAACATCAAGGACACAGAAGTAGCACAAGTTGCACGTCAGGCCAGAAAAATGTATGTCAATTTGCGTGTGAATGACATTCCAGTAAAGTTTCAACTAGACGCAGGTGCATCAGTCACATTGGTCAATCGCAAAACTTATAAACAGTTAGGATCGCCGCGCCTTTCTCGTGCTGAAACAAATTTAACAGCGTACAATGGTAATGAAATTCCCGTACAAGGTCAGTGTCCACTATATGCAATATGCTAATCGCAAATGCGCACAGTGACATTTCAAGTACTTCAATCTCACCAAGAGAGAATATCTTTGGTTTAGATTCTTCTGATCTTTTTGGTTTTACTGTGCAAGACAATGTTTTAGGCGTGAACAATTTTGATGCTAAAGACAGCGTAGACAAGTTCCTGAAAGACTTTCCAGATTTATTTTCTGCGCGATTAGGAAAAGCTTAAGATTTTGCTGCACACATTACTCTGAAGGACAATGCCAAACCTAACTTTGCAAATCTCGTAATGTACCGCTCGCTTTACGGACAAAGTAGCACAAGAACTTCGCACATTGCAAGAAAATTGTGCAATTGAGCCTATACAAGCTAGCCAGTGGGCCAGTCCGCTTGTAATTTTGCCGAAGCTGTCAGGTAGCATCCGCAATTGTGTTGATTTCAAGGCTACAGTGAACCCACAAACAGTAGTAGACAGTTATCCTTTGCCGAGGCCAGAAGATGTAATGGACCGATTACGTGCAGGAAAATAGATCTCAGCAATGCCTACCTTCAGCTGCCACTCGACGAAGAATCACAGAAAATTTGTGTTGTTAATACTCACCTGGGCTTGTTTAAATATTTGCGTTTACCGTTTGGCAGTGCATTCGCACCCGCAGTTTTTCAAAGATATTTGGTACAGCTTACAGCTCGAGTACCTTGTTTTTCAAACTACTTGGAAGACATAGTTGTGTCAGGCCGTACCCCAGAAGAACACATTGCAAATTTGAGGAAATTGTTTCAAGTATTGTCAGACGCAGGTTTCAAGTGTCGCTTAGATAAGTGTGACTTTTTCATACCGGAACTGCAGTATCTAGGACACGTCATAAACAGTAAAGGTGTGCACCCAATGCAATCACATTTGCTTGCCATTCCCGACCTGCCAGCACCAAAAGATGTGAAGGGATTACAGTCAGTCTTAGGAAAGTTGACGTACTATATTCGGTTTATTCCAAACGCAGCACAAATTGCAGCCCTTTTGCATCGGCTACGCCATAAAAATTTTAGTTTTGTTTGGACAGACGAATTCCAACGCGCATTTCAGCAATTAAAATATGCTTTGCTTAGTGATCGATGTTTGGTGCACTTCTATCCAGAAAAAAAAACCAGTTCTTTTGCAAGTGGACGCGTCATCGTCTGGTCTACGAGCAGTACTGTCAGATAGACATGGGGATACGGACCGTCCGATAGCGTTTGCGTCAAACCTTTTGACAGACACACAGTGCCGTTAGTCTCAGATTGAGAAGGAAGCTTTAGCAATAGTGTACGATGACACAAAATTCGATCACTACTTGCATGGGAGAAAATTTTATTTAGTCATTGACCACAATATTTTGCAGTCATTGTTTCATCCAGCCAAGCCAATTCCTACGCACACGGCACACAAATTACAACACTGGGCTTTGCTTTTATCACAGTATCAGTTGTGTACAGATCCACAACTCGCCATGAAAATGCTGACGCACTTTCCCGTCTTCCGGTTGGCCATGACTAAGACTCTGATGCTTCTGAGATGTCTTGTTGTCAGATAGATACACAGGAAGATAGTTTTTTTACAATCCTTCCATTTACTACAAGAAAATTACTCGGACCACAGAAGCAGATTCTGATTTTCAAATTTTGTTGCGCTACATTCGCACAAAATGGCCTCGTTCACAACGTGACATCAAAATTCTCTGGTGCGTCGCAATTTTGCTAGTAGAAATGATTCTCAATGAATAGAGGTGTCATTCTAGTTTCGAATGACAGTGGACAATCGCGTGTGTTGATTCCGCAACGTTTGCAGCAAGAAGTATGGATCTTACTTCACCAAGAACATTGGGGAATGGTTCGCACTAAGCAATTGGCACGACGACACTGTCCTTGGCAGGTATGGACGCCCAAATAGAAAAGATGACGTCACAGTGTTCAGTGTGCGCTACCAATCAGTCAGCCCCACTTCAGAATTTTTTTGCGTGGCCTAAAGCAGTTTCACCTTGGCAACGAGTGCGTATTGACAATGCCGGTCCCTTCTGGAACACTGCCAGCCGCGGTGGCCGAAGGGACTGAGGCGCTCCAGTCACGGTCTGCACAGCCACTGCGGTCGGGGTTTCGAATTCCCCCTCGGGCATGGATATTTGTGCCGTCCTTAGTCTTAGTTCATAAGTAGTTTGTACGTTTAGGGACTGATGACCCCGTAGTTAAGTCCCAAAGACTATACAAACATTTGAACATTTGAGTTACAATTACGAACAACTTAGACTGGAGAGAACACATAGAAAATATTGTTGGGAAGGCGAACCAAAGGTTACGTTTCATTGGCAGAACGCTTCCAAGATGCACCAGCTCCACCCAAGAGACTGCCTACATCACACTTGTGCGACCGCTCCTGGAGTACTGTTGCCCCAGTCCCTCGGCCACCGCGGCCGGCTAATTGTAACTCCTGTATTTGGTAGAATCTGAACTTGACTGATTTATCGCGCAATTGAAGTTCAGCGGATTTCTTTTAGTGGTCATGTGTATTACTTCACACTTTTCTTTATTTAGTGTCAATTGCCAATTTTCGCACCATGCAGAAATTATGTCTAAATCGCTTTGCAGTTGCTTTTGATCCTCTGTTGACTTCACTAACCGATAAACGACAGCATCATCCGCGAACAGTCTAAGGGAGCTATTCAGATTGTCTCCTAAATCGTTTATAAACACGAGGAAGAGTAGGGGACCTATAACGCTTTCCTGTGGAACGCTAGATATCACTTCTGCTTTATCTAGGCTATATCTAGGTCAACTTCGTCTGGAATCCCGTCAGTTACTATTGTTAGTACTTAGAACCAGGGCAGTTACTAGTGAGCACTCCTCAGTTACTATTCAGATTTCAAGCAGTTACTAGTCAGCTAAGGTCAAGAATAGGACAGTACTAAGTAAAAACGAGGCTACGAACTTAGCAGTAACTAGGTCACAGTGCAGCTACTATCATATGGACGACGCCACGAGAAGCAAGAAGAAAGAAGAAACAGACATATGTTCTTAAGTTGAGTGTTATCATTTTCAGTCAATAAAACTTGTATTAGTTCAATTCCTGCACCAGTACCTTTATCGATAACTGGACCGAGACGAGTTAAAAATTTAAAAATTTTGAATAGTGCAATCGCAACATTTGGCCTACACAATGTATGGACAAGTGACGGCAGAATAATGGTGAAGACGAACAATGGCAAAATATCAATTACAAATGCAAATGAACTCGAAAGCCTCTGCTCTAGGAGATAAAAACACTTGAACACTTGCCGCCACTACTTCTACGTGTAGCTTACTATTTTTTTTTCTTTCCTATTTTTTTGTTCTTTTGCTACACTTTATATCGATTTTGTAAAGAAAATCTTATGTACATTAATATCTATTATACTACATTAGTTAGCTTTCTCTTTATTATTTTTAGCAAATTATCATTATTTGATTGGTGTGATTTTATTGTTACACTTTTTTTTTCTCTTTCTTCTAGCAAATTATCATTATATTTTTAGTGACACTTACTGGTTCACTTTCGGATAGTGCTGTTTTACTATTAATCCCATACCTACATTATTAATTACGGTACCATATTAGGTTTAAATTCACTTTTATATAGCGTTGGTCTCACGCATCATTGGCAATTGTTTCGCTCCACTGTCGATATTGTTATCCTTACTTAGTGTTGTTCCGTGCAGATTATTTTGTCTTTGCTTGGCGAGATTCTCCCCCCTCCCCCCCCCCCCCTCGGCGCCTCGCTGCCGCTCGGCGGAAACAGGCCGTGCTGACCTTGGCTGCAGCTGACCTGCTTCCGCTTTCTCTCTCTGCTGTCCTACACTCCTCCCCCGACCCCCCGGACCGCTAGCCACCCAGCCACGCCACATTCCAATGTGTCCTGCGTTCGCAGAAAAGGACGCCGCCACCCCACAGCCCACTGCCGTTGCCCTACCGACTAGCGGTATCATCGCGCGCGCTAAAACTGAGCGCACACAGCTCCACGTGGCACACGCAAATGTTCAATCACTACAAGCTCATTTAGTTGAGTTCCGCCATATATTTCATGACTTGTGTCTTCATATAATTCTTCTATCGGAGACCTGGCTCAAACCAAGCATTACCACCAGTTCCGTAAATTTAGACGGCTATGTCTTCCTAAGACACGACCGATTGCACAAACGCGGAGGCGGCGTTGGAGCTTACATTCGCTCTGAATTATCTCCTACCGTGTTGCACACGTCAAATAACGATGAAACTGAACAAGTGGAATACATGTTCATAGAGATAAAACCTCTCAAAGAAAAGTGTCTAATATGCGTCCTCTATAAACCTCCGAAGGTAGGTGCGTTGGACTGCTTCGAAACTGCCCTCTCAGACCTCGAATCAACCTATGAGCACATAATTATAGCAGGTGACACTAACATAAATTTTCTGTTCAACAGTCCGTCCTGTATGAAGTTCAAGCGTATGCTTACATCTTCGAATCTAACCTTACTTCAGCTTGCACCCACCCATCACACAGCTGATAGTCACACTTTAATAGATATATTTGCAACAAGGTTTCCAGACAGAGTAATTCGAACGTCACAAACATCTGCGCCTGGTATGTCTGCCCATGATGTAATTTTCATGACGTACTCGCTAGAATGCCCTAGGAAGAAACCACTGTTAACTGCATACCGTGACTTAAGACGCATCAACTTACCTGAACTGACAGCTGATGCACTAGAAATAATTTTCGAGCCAACCTCTGACACCTTCCCGGATGTAAACGAGAAACTTCACAAAATTACAAATAAACTTAACCAGCTGTATGATAAATATGCGCCCATCAAAACCAAAGAAGTGAGAAGGAAACCCGCACCATGGCTAACCGATGAACTAAAACAGCTCATGAATCTCAGAGACACTGCACATCGGACATACAAACTGCACCCTACATCTGAAAATCACACCTCGTACAAGCAGAAACGTAACAGAGTCAGCCAGGCTGTGAGAAATGCTAAACTCAGATACGCCCATTCATTAACCGACAACATAAATAGACCGGCTGTCCTCTGGAAAAACCTGCGCGGTCTTGGTATTGGGAAAATAAAAACTGCAGCCGAACCCACTGTCTCCATTGAGGAACTAAATCATTATTTCACAACGCCTACCACTTCAATCGATCACCAAACGAAACAAACACTTATTGACCATATCACGAGGATCAACAACGCTAACCATGATAAGTTTTGTTTTAAGCATGTTACTGGAAATACAGTCAAAAAAGCAATTATGCGTATTACATCAGCATCTACCGGGGATGATGGTATCACTATCCAAATGATAAAGCTGATTATTGATCCACTGCTGCCCATCATAACAGATATATTTAATCAGTCCTTAGCCACAAGTGTTTTTCCTGATGCGTGGAAACGTGGACTAGTTAAGCCACTGCCAAAAAAGGACATTGCCACAGCACCCTCTGATTACCGACCTATCTGCATTCTTCCGGCACTGTCCAAAGCCCTAGAATATATAGTACATGATCAGCTAACCAGCTACTTGACTACTAATAAACTTCTTGACGAACACCAATCAGGTTTTCGCAAATATCGCAGCACAACATCTGCTTTGATAAAAGTAACAGACGATCTTAAGCAGGCAATGGATAGACTAGAGGCGACTATTATGTGCTTCTTAGACTTTAGCAAAGCTTTCGACACTGTGGACTTTGATATTTTACTTGCTAAACTTAGCAGTCTAAATTTCTCTCAAGGCGTGGTGCAATGGATTCGCTCATACTTGACATCGCGTCTTCAGTGCGTCATGTCCGGCACCGAAAAGTCACAGTGGAGAAAAGTTCTATCAGGCGTACCACAGGGTTCATTGTATGTAAATGACGTATCATCGGTCTTGTCCTTTTGTAAATACCACATGTATGCTGATGACCTCCAGTTGTATTTAAGTGCAAAACCAAAAAACCTGAAGGCAGCAATCGAGAATTTTAATTCTGACCTATGTGCACTATCAAAGTGGGCACAGAATATAGGATTAAAGCTCAATCCAAGTAAAACACAAGCGATTCTGGTAGGTCATCCTAGACTCATCAACCACAAATACCGCGAATCTCAACCACCATTAATATTAAATGACACACCTATATATTTTTCGCCCTCGGCAAAAAGTCTGGGAGTGATAATAGACGACAAACTAAATTGGGCTGAGCACACAGCCGCAGTGTGTAGGAAGGCATCAGCATCTCTTCATGCCCTACAGAGATATAAGAAGTTTTTTCCTCTCGATCTTAAAAAGAAACTTATACAAACGCTTGTAATTCCAATTATTGATTACGGTGATGTTATCTTGCAAGGTCTCTCTTGGGAAAGCTCACGACGTCTGGAACTAATCATGAATGCCTGCGTTCGATATATATGTAACATCCGTCTCTTTGATCACATTTCACCATCTTATAAGCAACTATCCTGGCTCCGTGCTGACAAGCGCAGAGATTTTCATACACTCTGTTTCCTCTACTCTCTTATCAACGTACACTGTCCCTCATATCTTTCCTCGACCTTAACACTCTTATCTGATCAACATAAAAGAACTACTCGTTCCTGTCAGAGCAAAACCCTTTCTGTCCCTATCCATCACTCAGCCGGTTTCTCAAAATCCTTTTCAGTAGCAGGAACCAGGCTCTGGAACAATCTACCTCAGTATATCAGAGAACTGAATAACACTGCCAGCTTCAAACGACAGTTAATGGATTATCTACTAAAGCAATAATGACGCCAGTCTTTATTACCCTACGGTCCAGGTACGTCACATCCATTCCTCCTCCCAGATATTCTTCAACTGCCATTGCTCTCGCCAGGTACAGCTTCTGTCAGAATTCGCCATGCGTTAACCAGTCTCGATATATTCAAAAGTAAATATTGTATCTGCTAATATAAATGTTGTTACTTCTATTATTACACCAGCAGCAGCAGCAGAAGGTGTCTCAGTGGTACTGTTAGTATTAATCCTATTTAGAGTTAAGTTATTACATATGTAGAGTTAAGTTATTACCCTTTATTTACATCCTTTTACATGTAATCAACCTGTATAAATAATGTTATTAACTGTTCATCTGTAAAAATCATTATTATGTTATAGGTAACTCACATGTAAAGAAATATTGTATGTGTAAAACCCTGGTCCGATGTACGAGAGGGCCTGATGGCCCTAATCTGATCAGGCTAAATAAATAAATAAAAATAAACAACAAAAGACGACGAAGTCACAACAACTACCATTGCAAGCTTGAAGCTCTTAAAAAAAATCTGCTTCTGATAGAATGGTAATTCAGATGGGTCATCTTAAGTGGCCGGCCGCGGTGGCCGAGGGGACTGAGGCGCTTCAGTCACGGTCTGCACGGCCACTACGGTCGGAGTTAGAATTTCCCCTAGGGCATGGATATTTGTGCCGTCCTTAGTTGTAGATAGTTCATAAGTAGTTTGTAAGTTTAGTGACTGATGACCCCGTAGTTAAGTCCCGTAAGCTTAACAAACATTTGAACATCTTAAGTGTTGTTAGTGTCCTTATGCCTACAGGCTACGAGCCAAAATAAAGTTATTTAAATGGTTCCGAGCATCCGTCTCTTACGCGCTGTGAACGTCAACAGTGTGGAGAATTCAGCCGTGCTGATTTGTAAATGTTTGTTTTCAACGGTGCAAAGTACTTCAGTTGGTGATTGGATTGTCTGCTTTGCTGTCTAATGTGCCACTGATGTGTACTGTTATTACCTCTATTTTGTTGCAATGTTGTTGCTTTTTCGCCAGTATTCGACATGTCAATAGAAAAAAGGAACCTAATTTTGGTAACATAATTATCTGCCATACTCTATTTAGGGAATTTTAGCCCAATTCACTGGGCCATTGTGCTTGAAGCTTGTCAACACGTATTGGCAGTAACATTAGCGACAGCATCAAGATCCCAGCAGCTTAAAAAGGCTCACAGTAAGAGCAGCACAGGTTCTCATCGGCGGCATGCTTATCCGTGCCTCTAAAATGTTCTGACGCACAGAGAACCACTTCCCGGTAGTGTCGTGTGGAGAGGCTGTGACACAAAAACACGGGAACCGACGTCACTTTTCATTCATTTGTGTATACAGCATGTGTTGAACTGTAATTGTTTGCTTTTCTCTTGTCATTTGTACTCTAGTAATTATTTATGTATTTTTATTGATTTGATGTAATTGCAATCTCCTGTTATTCTGTGCGTGTGTCAAAAGTAATTTTGTAACGAAGTAGACAGGCTGCTTTAGCAAGGGATTTGATGTTGTATAGAGTCATCTGTGAATAGGGAGTATTGTTGTTAGTAGTTCGGAGACGCGCAGTAAGAGGGAGTTAGATGGAGTCGGAGGTAACAGTCCGTTGTAAAACACTCTGGCTAAGTTCGTGTGTTAGCAGTATTACTTATTTGTATGGCCAAAGCTTGAGTAATCAGCAAGTTCGCATGAAGAGGAATGCTTTGGCCAAAACTTGTAATTATTTTTCGTTTTTAACAAGGGCCTGTGTTTGCCAACTGTTAAATGTCAAAAGCAAAACAGCGTCGTAACTCTTCACAAACTGATCAAAGACAATCGCTGACTACTAATAGTGAAGCTAATACTGTAAAATGAAGCTTTTTTTAATTATTATTTTCTTTTAAACTGAAGCCATCAGTATTAACAACCTTTTATAAAATACTAGCTAAAACCCGCGGCACCGCTCGCGTGTTGGTTGATTATGATAGAGAGCTATCTTTCAGTAGCGTGCTATGACTGGTTTTGAAGGATGAAATGAATACAATACCTTCTTTATAAACAAACATTTTTAATTAACATTGTCAGGTAAGTAAGTAGTCTAGATCGAATCACACGTAAAAATGCACTCGTTTCGAAGAATCTAATCACGAAATTCAACAATAACGATTGTAATAATATCACAGATCGATCACGTGATGAAATGCGCTATACGTCAAATCGATTTTTTTAAAGTGATGTACTAAAAGAAATTTCTTTTTTACTGCTTTATTTATTTACTCTTATACTTACTTATTCGTATGCTTATCCTTACAGAGAAAGAGCTGAACACATTGTAGCACGCATAGACCAAAGATATGGTCCTTGGCATCACGTTTCGCTGTATGTAACCTCCTTGCTATAGAGTCGCAAACGTCATCGCTGGCCTTCATTTCGAACTTTTTTTATAATTTGACGACTTTCAACCACCATATCTTCCACCCTCTTATAACTGTCGGCATGGAACTGCTATAGTGTACAACGGGAGACTTTGGAAAACAATTACACACAGACCATTCGTTTGCGTTCTGTAGTTTTCGCTGCAGAGCGAAATATTAACACACAGACACACACACAGGTAGAATTTTATATACACCGATAACTTTCTATCCCAATATATTGCACCCTTTCATCATTATAAACCCTCAGGCAACAATGCAACCAATAAAACAATTTTCAAAGAGTAATTATTGTTCCGTATTGCGCGTTATATTCTTCAAATTACTAAATATCTATAATATCGTCATAAAACCGTGCCTAAAGCCTTCCCCGGATAGACATTAGTAACTGTACAAATTTTTATCTCTTTATGTCTTGTGTTTCAGACGCGATAAACGTACACCGAAAAGACATTCACATTTATAGATATAGATATAAAATTACGAATAAACAGAACTACGTGCATTTCTCGTTAAAATTACCGTTACATTTTAAAATTGTGTGAGTATTCGACCACAATGTAAAAAGAAATCTGTCACAGTGGGCTCCGAACCACCGACCCTATTGTTGTAAGGGCAGAAGGCTACCGCCTAGCTACACCGTCAGATGCTGAAATTGTTTTAATTATACATACTTACGAGTACTTGCAAACCTTCAAAGTCGATTTTCTCGAAAACCTTTTAAGAGTTGCGTCAAATGGCATTGGCTGATTCTTATTTAAGTTCTGATCTTCACGTACCACACAACAAAAAATTCTAAAATCCGATACCCATGTTGTCTTCCTGTTAGTATGCTAAGCGTGGGATTCCATTATTTATCCAACCGATTTATTGATTAAAAGTATTCCCTAGCGAATGGAGTTAGGCACTAAGTTAAAAAAAAAAAAAAAACAACTTTCGCCACAGCCCAGTTCAGAGTAATATATCGATATCTCACGGTTCTTTCGTGAGCACGTGCGTGGCGAGCACGGGTCCCCGAGATAATGCAGTCTTTCTTCCTTCTTTCCTCCCCGGACTGCATTTCCTTTCCCTCCCCCTCCTTTTTTAACCTCTCTCCTTCAGCTACCCTCCGGGGGACTGGTGACCTTAGCAGTTTGGTCCTCCTGTCACAAACAACCAACCAAGCCAGTGTTACGGCTTAGCATATACAGGGTGTTACAAAAAGGTACGACCAAACTTTCCGAAAACATTCCTCACACACAAAGAAAGAAAATATGTTAGGGGAAATGTGTCCGGAAACGCTTAATTTCCATGTTAGAGCTCATTTTAGTATTTCTCTTTAAATGTAAATTGAAATAATTCGTGCAGACAATTGTGAAAATACCGAATTATTCGTTAGTATGTACTGTACTTCCTCGATTCACCACCAGTTGGCCCAATTGAAGGAAGGTAATGTTGAATTCAGAGTTGACATGCGACTCATTGCTCTACAGTACTAGCATCAAGCACATCAGTACGTAGCATCAACTGGTTAGTGTTCATCACGAACGTGGTTTTGTAGTCAGTGCAATGTTTACAAATGCGGTGAATCGATGAAGTAAAGTACATACTAACGGAACAACTGGGTATTTTGACAATTTTCTGCACGAATTATTTCAATTTACATATAAAGAGAAATACTAAAATGAGCTCTAATATGGAAATTAAGCGATACCGGGCACATCTCCACATTACATATTTTCTTTCTTTGTGCGTGAGGAATGTTTCCTGAAAGTTTGGCCGTACCTTTTTGTAACACCCTGTATACAGCACATTTGACGTCGGATATGAAGATGGATTTCCACCATCAGCAGAATCGGAACCGGTTCTCCCTGTACTCCTTCTACACTGCCGATCCTCCAGGATTGATCGAGTGTGTGATGCACTTTGATACGGCGCTCCACATCCGTAGCATGAACGCCGTCACTCTTCGACGACGACTGTAGCAAGTCGTTGATACAGGGACTATGATGTGGGCGTCTTTCCTTCAACGGCAGTAAAACCCAGGTCTTCTTGGCGACCAGATGACTCATTGCTCAGAACCTGCAGGTCCTCTTTGTCTCTGGAGTGTAACGGTCATGTTCTTCGGCGTCATCCTCGATCGCCGGTTTACGTGGACCCCTCCCTGCTCCCCCACCCGGCTGGGCATCACCGTGTATGAAGCGTTGTTGCACATTGTACTACTGGAGAATGCTATCGTCGACTGAGGATCAGCAGAGACGACGCACCCACGGCTCCTAAAGACGGAGCAGAAGCTTGGCCTGCGGCAGGCCACGCACTGTCCCGAGACTACCCTGTCGTGTTCCTCCGTGAGTCCCCAGATTCCAGGACCGCTTTAGGCTGACCGCTCGCATCTTTTACGAGAGAGACGTTCGGACAGTAGCAGCATATTGGCAGCATCTCCTGTCCATCTTGTGCCAGCCCTGAAAAGGCTTTTCTTGGGACGTAAGAGAAGAAAACCAACAGTGGACTACACCGTGTACCCGCTGAATGGGAAAGTGCCGTGTGCTGTGAACTCCAGTACTCCTCGGAGACACCAGGAAACTCCGTTTATTTCCTTGGCTGGCGTGTCAGTCGATGGGCTGTCTTTGGAGATAGCTGGAAGGTACACTCTTTGACAAAAAACCTGGCCGCCGGCCGGCCGCCGCTGAGCCTAAGTCCGAGCCGATCGCGACATGGGACAATAAAAGTGGCCGCGCTGATTCGCTCTAAGTCCAGCTATCTGCACAATCTGGCAACACTGCAGACTGCGGGAGTTCATGCAGCACATCTTGTGTGCAGTTAGAAGATAACTGAGTCAGCTCCCTCCTTGGTCTTGCGGTAAAGTGCGCGACTTTCATGTTCAGTATTAGCGATCGAAACCGACTGTTGACAAAAATTTTAAATTCACGTCAATCGTTCATGTTCATGCCCCATGTGTAAGGGGAGCATATGTGTAACATATTTCATTTTTTGGTACACTGGTAATAACATTTAGGCCCAATAACATTGCCACCTCTGGCCCCAGCACTTGGCAGAGCTCTCCGTGGCCCATATACCTCGCCGGCAGCAGCGGTGGCGGCGCTACACAGCGCTGCCTCGCCCTCTGCCCACAGCGCCTGCCGTCGCTCATCGCCCTGGATACGTAAAATGCTGTAGTGTTGCTAAGAGGTGATCCACAAAAAAGGTTGCGATTCGTATTTCACACAGGATATAACGAAGCAGACCACCTATTTTGAATGATGAGCATATAATACATTAGAGAGGCAAAAAATTGTCATTGTCCAATCGAATGGCACTCGACGATGGTTAACACTTATTTGTGGTTTAAATCTCGATCCGTTTCCTTTCATAAAAGCCTTTCATGTTATTTGTTATTGTCATCAGTTCATATGTTTTCATCAAGACACAATATGTAACTCACTAAAATGTTTTAGTGTCGTTGTTTCACTCCGTACGGTAAATGTATGAGCTAAATTATGGGAATACGTTTCAGTGCACGTTCTAAAGCAATACAGGCACACTGCAAGGTTCGTGTCTTCATGTCTCATTTCTACAGGAGATATTTCTCATCAATGGAGGAGAATTCGAATTTATTCGAAGGCGTTTGTATGGTGAAGCAAAGAAGACATCTAATACCATTTCCGTAATTTGAAGTCGACCTTTCTGAAAGACTTATTGTATAAAGTTTTTCTTATGATTTTCTTTTTGCAATCTGCAGCGTATAAAGTAAAATAAAATGAAATTAAATTCCATCCCCAACCGCACTTTCTCCAACCAGGATTAGAACAGCCGCCTCACACCAGACTTGCATCATAAGACACAAGCAGAACCACACAGCCAACCACACACTGCAGGAGATTGCCTTCAGTCTCTCACATACTCAATGCTTAGCCTATAACGCATCGCGAAAGAACCTAAAGGACACCTACACAAATAACTACATTTCTTGAGTGCAAAAGTTAAATTTCTGTCTCTCATTTCACGTCGGCATTACAAATCATTAGTCATGAAAGTAGAAAAGGAATGTCAAGTGAACTTAGTGAGACAATTCAGTACCACTTGAGGAAGTAACTGCACTGTCACAGTGTTGCCAAATATCAGCAATGATGTTGCCAGTTCTTAGCTGTACTAGGAAGACCTGTGTAACGATAAGCGACGCGAAATCGCGCTGGTCTCGTGCGGGTTTCTAGAGGGGAGTCGCGCATTTCAGTTAATATGCGCTATCTCCTGATAGATTACGTCGTCACATTTACGATGCAGATATTAAATTCGTCCAGTGAGGCCGAAACTAGCGTTTAAATTTTTTGAAGCTTCACAGCATTATGATATTTCAGCAAATGACTAGTGAAGCTAAAAATACTGGTATTGTGATTGCAACATACGGCAGGTCAAAGTCTGAGATACATAAACTTCCATCACGATTTCAGTTTCACCCCCCTCCCCCTCGAAAAAAGACTAAAACAATTACTTTGTTAGATATCTACAAAAGCAATTTTTTATGAGTTACTGGTTATGAACGTTGCATCATCAGTCACTAAACAGTAAGATATCAAACACTTCACATCTTGAAAGCGACAGACCACAATATTCTCAATCCTACTAGCATATGGCCTAAACTGGCTTTTAGCCATGCATTGAGAAGAAATGATGATGAATTGATAAATTTCCCTCATCAACTTTCAGTGAGAGCTTTTTATAACAAAACGAAAAAGAAATACGAACCATCATTTTCTCCAATGATACTAGGCACTGTTGTCCGAAGATTGACTGTATCTACGTTGAGTCTTGTCAAACGCGTCTCACATTCAATGAATATTACCTAAATGAATTTAGTCCTCATGAAGCTGTAACGAAACAGAGAATCTGGGTGGTTGCGCATATTCGTAAGTTTTTTTTACCTTGCCGTAATACTTGATGCAAAGATGAGCAAAATACAAATACATCATCTGTCGGTTTCTTCGATTCTTTGGACAGTTTTCTTTGGTTTGTACTCCTTCACTTCGTCGGCGATCTACTGGTTTCATTGAAAATACAGTAATCAAAAATTCCCGACTATTTTTCCCACATTTTAATGTCCTTGGATTTTGTTTTGAATGACAGTGATGATTTCTGTTGGACTGGTTCCATATATCTGAGCCTAATTAATGAAATTTTATTCCCATGACAGATGAAAGCAATTACAACCTTGTGTCTCTATAATGAATTTTCATATGAAAAAAATTAACATCTGAAGATGGGTCTTTAAAAACGTGAAAACGGTCTTGGACTTGTAAAGCAACATTCTTAATTTAAAAAAAGAAAAGAAAAAAGAAAAAAAAAACAGCTAACCCGGCTTCAGAATTTATTATTTACTTTATGGGATGACTACATTTGAAGTGATTCCCAAATAATTTGTTCTATCTATATTTAAAATTTTACCATCATTTTAGAATAATTGATAAATTCATTTAAGAAAATGTTCTTTCGTTTTGTTTCTGATGTCACTTGATATTCTTGAAGTAGGTGGCTACAGCATCTGCTATGAGGTTTCCATGAGACAGTTGGCACGAATGATTTTGTTTGACAGTAAGCGGATAAATTATCACTTGATATTCTTGAAGTAGGTGGCTACAGCATCTGCTATGAGGTTTCCATGAGACAGTTGGCACGAATGATTTTGTTTGACAGTAAGCGGATAAATTAAAGACGTAATGAGACGAAATGATGAGATCCAGCTTTTGCAACAAAACGGCCCCGATTTCTAAATTGGCTAGGTTTTCAGAAAGTGACTATTATACATCTAGACATTACTGCTATAAACCCTTCCTCATTTATTTACTCACAGCTGTGGCAGATTGCTCGCAACGTGAAAGAGAGTAGGAGTAGTTAATGTATGAAACGACCTTCTTGAACACAAATTCATGTTAACTACTACAACGAGCACATTATGATGTTAATTTTTCAAAATATTTAATGTAGGTGACAAGAAAAAGTCAACTGACTGCAAAATTACATATCAGACTCACATCTACATGATGTCGAAGTTGCGAAACAATAGGCCCTACTACGACGTTGGAAAATCTTGATTACACTGGTGGCCTGATGAACGATTTTTTGTAGCTGGCGTACTGCATGTTAGGATCCGGATCCGTAATTCCACTCAGGCTCGAGATACTGTGCTCTCCAAATTCCACATATGTCACGTGGCCAGCTATTAAAAAAAAAAAAAAAAAAAAAAAAAAAAAAAAAAAAAAAAATCAACGAATACCTCATTGAGCGTATTACCAGTTTTGTTTCTCGGTTTATGGTTGATTCATATGCAGGACTTATCGTTATGTTTACTGTACTCCATTAAGTAACAATAAGATTCACAATTTGTCGCAGAAAAATCTTCCTAAATACCAAAATTTGTCCAGTTTCCTTCGAGTTTGCTTCCTAATAAAATAAAATGTCCACAGGTCAATATGGAAATTACAAGCGACCTGTTATTGACAGAACATCTTGCTACGATAAATAGCGTTCCATTTGAATTTTTTGAGCACGTTCCTTGATGAGGTGCTCAATGGATTCCGTACCTGTCTTTGTTGCCTGCCTCGTTGATTTCATAAAATGTTACGTAGTCTCATGGCCGGATGCGATTTAAACATAGTTTTAATTGCAACGTGTTCATTACAGTGTGGTGATAGGTTTCAAAGTACAAAGTGCCAGGTATCTCACGTCGATAGATTATCATTCGATCGGTGTCGTCGCAGATAGCGGACGACATTAATTTAATATACATTGCAATGTTCAATGCAATTCGTGAATTTCATTTATTTCTTATGTTAAAGTCAAAACGCGTAAGTTCCAAGAGGTCCACCGAATATCTGTTAGGCTCCTTTTGATGGCTTCCTCTGTTCAGGACGAAAACTATCCCTCCAGCAGGTGCGCTCTGCCTTCTCCGTTTCCAGACGCGCGCGCCTTCGCTCGCTCGTTGTGCCGCATTTACCAAAACGACCGTGGCTGCCGCCACCGCGTCATATCTCTTATCGACTTCAGAACGTTAATGAAATAAATTACCCTTCACGTTGGTGGCCACTAAACGCTACTGTTAGCATTACTCATGATGCAAGAACACTTTATGTTCCAGTGTTACTATGATGTCTGACATAGCTATTAAAAATTCGAAAATTTATTGGAACTATTCTTAACGCGGTAGCAATTATCGAGTGGACAAAAGTTACTTCATACGTCTTAGTCTATTTTAAAACCACGTTTCCATGCATTTTCCATCTGAATGATAATTTTACACTTTTCAAATTTTGTATGTGTGAAATTTTTCATTCAGTTTCAACCGTTTTTATGAGAATACAACAGAGACATTCGATACATTTGTTTTATTTCTATTTCACCTGACCCCTCTTATGTATTAGTCACTAAAAGATCGCGAAGGTAAAAGATAGGGCGATATGAACTCACACTAAGCGAACCATTCACGACTGGAAGAGAAACAGGCGGAAACAGCAGTTGTGTAAAAATTGCCCTCCACCACACACCAATTAAGAAATGGCGTTAATGAAGCAGTGTCATCCAGTTCTAAGTTAAGTTGAATGTTCAACTGCAAAAGCCGGCCGCGGTGGCCGAGGGGACTGAGGCGCTCCAGTCACGGTCTGCACGGCCACTACGGTCGGGGGTTCGAATCCCCCCTCGGGCATGGATATTTGTGCCGTCCTAGTTCGTAAGGATGTCGAAGGAAATCGGCCGTGCCCTGCCGCAGGGACCATTCCGGCATTTGCCTAGACTGATTTAGGAAAATCATGGAAAACTCAAATCCAAATGGCCAGTTCGATGCGCCGTGCAGCCGAATATGAGTCCAGTGTGTTACCAACTGCTCCGTAGCAAAAACGAATGCGAGTAAATATTGCATTATCACGCGGTTCTGAGATACGTTAATTAAGTTTCTCGCCTATCGTTAGTACAAAATTAATTGTAAAATTTGTAACAAAAACACAATAGACAATAAAGCAACCTAATAATCACGTGTTACAACGATTAAAATTGATCGATGAATTGTGCCATGGTTTAGAACAATATTAGGGAAAGGAACTGCACTGTTGCTTGTTAAAAGATAGTAAATAAAAGTATTGACGTATCTCTTATTCATTGATTTTGAACAGATGCCCTAGGTTGCGCAAGGCTATAATTTTACCGCTATCATAAAAATTAAATGGACTAAGTACAAAATTTGATCCAAATTATCATTATGAATGAAGTTAATAAATGAGCAGTCCTTGAATGTCCTCTGCCTACGTATGGTTTTCAAATTAAGGGTGTTAAAAGAAGTGCTCCAGATTTTCAGAGGAACTTTTACGGATGAAACAAGACTAAAATGAACGTTATACATTAGCTCTAAGTCGCTTATATTAATGGATATGAGAACTTGTTGATCTTCAATATTGTGAAACATATTGAACAAACAAATATAACGGTAATACAAAATGCAAATTCATAGATCAACTTGAAATAAAAACTAATGGTACTAACAATAATAAAGCACAGCAGTTCAAACACTTCACGAGGAGAATTAAAGGGAAAATATGTGTTTAACAATATTAAGGAGACGAACAGCAAGAGCAAACTGTTTGCGGTTACGAACAATATTCGTACAAGTAAATATACCAACGGTGGAAATACGACCGCCTACTGCGAAATGAATTATGTGGAGCACATGTTTTCTTTCGACGTGAAATCTGGGATCGGCAGAGACAAAGTATTATCCACCTAGAGACAACGGAAAATGTAACGCGTTCAGAAACGACCAAAGGTAGCTACTAACAGAGAAAAATATATCTCATTATTTTGTGAGAAGTAAAGGCGAATATAAAGTGAAAGAATGTAAATACACGAGAAAAATAAAATTAATATGCAAGTTTCTTAGATATGACTTCTTTCTTCAACATATAATTCCATCTCTTCTGCACAGAGGACTAGCTACGCGAGCCTAATTCTACTATGACAGAGAACCGTCCGCTTCTCTGCCTTTCGTGGAGATATTTCAGATGAAAGTGTTCTGCTCATATACGAATGACCTAAGATAACCAAACGGTTTCGTTTATAGGACAATTTCACTTTTGGCGGTTGCAATTACTTTACAAATAACAGATCGAATCAATGGAGTAATTTGAAGGGAAACTAATTATTACAATTACTTTGAATCACCTGCAAATATAAAAATATTTAAGACAAAAAGTACTTCTGAAGCAACATTAAACACTAACATTATAATGCACCTAAACAGAGGCATCACTATACGAAGAAAACAGTTTCTTTTGGGAAAGGTTATGCGGATGTAATAGAAGTCACTATATTCTGCAGCAAAAGCAGTCTTGTCAATTTTATGATTATCGGTAAAAACTTGTGTAATAGCTGCTCTAGGACGGTACCCGCCAGATGCTCATTTTGGTGATATTTCTGGAATGTGAGCCGCATATGACAAGATTTAACGTATATACGTCCAATTTTGGACAAAAGTCCGTAGGAACTTTGGAGAAAGTAGTCATTTCACACTTTCTCCGTTTCGTTGAAAGAAACTCTCCCCGGAAGTTGATGAACGTAAGTCATCTATTCATCAGCATTTTCAATGATTTGTCTGCTTTCGGACTGAAGCCATACTTAAAATGGGCGTTGGCAGCGCAGCATGGATAAAAGCCAGTTGAAGCAAGCTGTTTGTAGGAATGACGATATTGTGGGATGGCCAAGAAATTCTTCCTATAGCTTAGCAGTATTGCTTACGATGCTCGGAAACTGATCGTTCCCTTAGTTCCAGAATTCGAGGTATTTTCCAATATTCATGAGGATATGAGATTATTCATTGCATTTAAATGACTCTGTTATCCTGAATTAAATTTTCGACCGCAGAAAGGTCTACCCCTCCTTAAATTGCAAACAATTTTGTGTTTTATGTCGGGACTGTCTGTATTAACTGCCAACAAATGTCAGATAACTGAAAGAGTAATCTCATTGTAGCTCGGTGGCGCCATTCTCGTCTCCTGATCTACAGCAAGCATAGTTGATTAGTGAGGTATCGTTGTACTAGTGATGTGTGTGGCTTCAGGTCTATTTTTCTCCTCTGAAAAATATCTTAAATGGCATTCAGCAACGAAATACCAAAACTCATTGCAGTGTATCAACCAAGAGATCGTCATTTTCTAATGTTATTGTAATCTTTATCATTCTGCTGTAATGCCTTAAACATCATTGATTACTATCATTATTACCATCATTATTATCATTAATTCAGTTGCAAAAGCTTTCTTTCCCATGTGGCCAAGAGACCAGAAAGAATGTGTGGTTTAACGAAAAATAGGACAATAGGAGAAAGTAGGTAAAATGTTTGTAACAATTTCTGTTGATTTAACATCGTGACGACAGATAATAAGCAACAACACATGCAAGTCATAGGTTGCAACGTTCGAAAAATCCATCAGACACATGGGTTCGGATTCTCATCATCATTTGTTGGCCCATCAAGGCTGTAACACTACGAAATCAATAAGCTGCTTAGTAGTCTATAGATTATATGTATATGTTTGCAGAGGAAAAACATCAGAATTGCACGTTTCCCACATATACAGTTTAGTTTCTGTGTTCATAGCCGTAATTTTAAATATCCAGTCTTCTAAATACTTTAGTGAAATAATTACTGTGTTGCACAAATAATCAGTTAACTATGTTTCTTCTGGCAATTCAAGCAAACCAACACGTAGAAGACATGAAACATTACTTGTACAGTCGTAAGGCTACATTTTGAAACGCAGTCGCTTTCAAGCTGCGAAGTTTTTCGAGACGGATGGGGCATCATTGATTTCCAGTAACTTTTCATCAAAAATTAGCTTTTGTCGAAATGTATCAAAGCAATTGTTTTAGTCTTTTTTTGGGGGGGGGGGGGATAAAACTGCAATCGTGATGCATGTTTACATATATCAGTCTTTGACCTGCCGTATGTTGCAATCACAATATCAGTATTTTTTTCTCTAGTCATTTGCTGAAAATATATCATAATGCAGTAAAGCTTCAAAAAATTTAAACGCTAGTTTCGGCCTCACTGGACGAATTTAATATCTGCATCGTAAATGTGACGACGGAATCTATCAGGAGATAGCGCATATTAACTGAAATGCGCGACTCCCCTCTAGAAACCCGCACGAGACCAGCGCGATTTCGCGTCGCTTATCGTTACACAGGTCTTCCTAGTACAGCTAAGAACTGGCAACATCATTGCTGATATTTGGCAACACTGTGACAGTGCAGTTACTTCCTCAAGTGGTACTGAATTGTCTCACTAAGTTCACTTGACATTCCTTTTCTACTTTCATGACTAATGATTTGTAATGCCGACGTGAAATGAGAGACAGAAATTTAACTTTTGGGTAATTTGGTAGAATCCGTGTACATCGAAGGAAACGGCATTGCGATCGATATATATCCAAAGTTCGATTCTTGCTCCACATTCGACATGACAAACGCGAAGCAGTTAATTTAAATTGAATTTCGATTGCGTTGAATTTGTGACATTTTAATTTACTTTTTCGACTCAGTAGCTTATCTGGTTGCCATTTGAAATACCGAAAGAACGGTAATTTCCAAGAGTATATATCGAACTGCAACTGTAAACGATTTTCCTTTAAAGTAAAAGTTAGGTTAAGTATAGGTTAAACAAGAAGTTGTTATTTAGAATCTCAGATTAAGAAATACTCAATCGATTTACAGTTGTACGTTAGATATATATCATTTCAGGCCGAGGGTCTTCGATTGCAAGCATTATTGGAAATTACCGAAATATCGGCATAACTGAAGACGTGGTATCCCTGTCAGCTTTAACCCATGATGTAATCACAATCTGGGAAAACAGTTATACGGGATAATATCTAAATACTTAGGTATTGTAGATAATAAATAATCTGTGGTTATCCTCGTAAATTACATATTACAACAGAATGCACCATCCGTGACATGCCATCGTCTACAACTCAGCCACAACATAATTACTCACACCACCTACAAATACGCACGTACACAACAACATGCCAATGCCACGGGTCAATCTAACGGGTGATATCCCAGTCTTCACTTTTATTGTCCCATGTCGCGATCGGCTCGGACTTAGGCTCAGCGGCGGCCGGCCGGCGGCCAGGTTTTTTGTCAAAGAGTGTACGTAGCCGACTTATTACAAGCTAAACTTATGTGGCTCCGCACCAGTAATTACGTATATGGATCATTCATTGCGCAGCGAAAGCAGAATGACACGGTCATGCCGATTGCCTTAGCAAAAACCGCAGAACTGGTTAGTTTGGACACAATGGTTCTAGAGTGGTAAGCGTCTGAGTTTTCAACCATTTTTATTCAGCAGATGTTAACAAACGACAGATGAACAATTAACGTCGTCGTCCATACTCGTAACAGCCGACTGATGACCTTGCAGTTTAGTCCCCTCATAATTCCAATAACCGAAAGAAGACAACCGCCACACCTGAAGAGGAACCAACAGACAGTATCGGAAACCAAAGACCTACCTGACGATCGCAGGCTGCTTTATTCACATGTACGCCGCTCCGTGAGAATTAAGATCTTTGCCCACACTATTTCCTGTTTTCAAATATCGAAAAAAACATAAAACAATTGCTATAGTGAACGACACGCATTACACGAGATAAATGACGCAACTGGTCGCCTGTTCTACCAAATTCTCGCATCGTCTTTATATAGGCATGCTGTTGCCTCGTTGGTCCACACTGCCACCAGTTGGCACCAATCACGGTTCCGTGTCTTTTGCCCCAATGAAGATGTGCAGCATTTGTTTGTCACAGGGACAAACTATCATTTTCGAGGCGCCCAACTATAAATATTCTGTGTCAGTTTCCTTAGCAATATTTTCAGAAACCTGTTAGGCCTTCCATTCACTGAGAGCCACAATTTCTGCCAGTAGTTGGTTTGTAAAAGACCTTCCACTAATACAAAAAAAAGGCAGCAATGCAACGCCCTTTTCCGAAACAAATAATTTGTAATTTACATAAGGTGCCCGTTACTTCAAAAGTACTAGAAGAATTTACGAAACGTACTATGATTATCACTGAGATGGGGTAATCGTCTCCGTTCGAGCAACGACAATCACGTATGGCCATGGACACATCAGAACAAGACGACCCTTTTCCGAAATTATGGCAAACCTCCACGCCTACCCGTTACCCCATTTCACGCAGCCCACTGGCGTGTACGACAGTCATTCAATACTTTTCCAGACAAACTGATCTGCATAAAAAACTTTTAGTAGGGGAAGTTTGGTGCTTTTATGGCATTAAGTTGACAGGTTGACTGGGATGAGCCCTGATTAGCTGATGTAACAACATATTTTTTAGTAACCACAAAAACAAATTACAAGATGGCAAGTACACTAAAGATGTACATTAGTTCTGTTATTCGTTTTTTACTTGCTGAAGAAAAGCAACCAATGAGTATAAACTGTTGAATGTCTAAAGTTTATGGTGAAGGTTGTATTGCGAACTTCCTATCGGTACTCACCAATAAGACTTGGGCAATACATAACTCAGGGTAATAAAATGTTTATGGCTCGTTGTCTCTGTTCATAGGGGTGACTTATGTATGTCAGCTTCTATGCCCTAAACAGCTACCAAAACAGTTTAAGTAAGATCAATAATCAATCTGTAGTTTAGCCAGTCTATCAACCTGCACATGATTATGTAAAAATATATTTAAACAAACATCTATTAAACCTCTTAATAACCAACAAAATGGATTTTACGATAAAGAAGTGATTCACTCACGAAGTAATTCTTTAAAAAAAAATAGTTTCTCTTTCTTGACATGAAAATGCGGAGGTCGTCCTACTTTATACATCGGTAAATAACTGAATATTTCCCCCAATTATTGTTAATGAGAGGCACTACAAGTATCACTCAAGAGTAAAAGTTCCAAATTATCACTCGTAAATTAGTGAAGTTGCAAATTCACAGGAGTACACGATTGCAGATTCGAGGCGCTGTCTGTGGCAGGGGATGTTCCTGATGCGGATGGTGTCACTTGTCCTGTACTCGCCCCTCTGCCTTCAAGATCCGGGCACTCACAGAGGGTGGGTTTGTTGGTAGTTGGGAGCTCCAACGTTAGGCGGGTAATGGAGCCCCTTAGGAAAATGGCTACTAGGGAGGGGAAGAATTCCAATGTGCACTCCGTGTGCATACCGGGGGGAGTCATTCCGGATGTGGAACGGCTCCTTCCGGATGCCATGAAGAGCACAGGGTGCAGCCAACTGCAGGTGGTGGCTCATGTTGGGACCAATGATGTGTGTCGCTTTGGATCGGAAGAGATCTTCTCTGGTTTTGAGCGGCTATCAGAAGTGGTTAAGACTGCCAGTCTTGCTTGCAAGATGAAAGCGGAGCTCACCATCTGCAGCATTGTCGACAGGACTGACTGCGGACCTTTGGTTCAGAGCCGAGTGGAGAGTCTGAATCAGAGGCTCATACGGTTCTCGACTTGCGCCAAAGGGTGGTGGGTTTTCGGGTTCCGCTAAATAGGTCAGGAGTCCACTACACTCAGGAAGCGGCTACACGGGTAGCGGGGGCTGTGTGGCGTGGGCTGGGCGTTTTTTTTTAGGTTAGATGGCCTCGGGAATACACAAAATGGGTTTCAGTCTCAAAGGGGGCAGGTTAGACACGGGAAGAAAGTAGACATAAAAACCATTGGTGTAACAGTTGTAAATTGTCGTAGCTGTGTTGGGAAAATTCCAGAGCTCCAAGCGCTGATAGAAAGTACTGAGGCACAAATCGTTATAGGTTCTGAAAGCTGGCTGACGCCTGAGATAAATTCGGCCGAAATTTTCTCAAAGGGCCAAATGGTCTTCAGAAAGGATAGAATAAATAAAACAGGGGGTGGCGTGTTTATTGCTGTTACAAACGGTTTATCCTGCAACGAAATTGAGGCAGATACTTCCTGTGAATTGGTCTGGGTAGAGGTTATACCTGACCACCGAAATAAATTAATAATTGGATCTTTTTATCGGCCCCCTGACTCAGACGATGCGGTTGCAGAAATGTTCAAAGAAAGCTTGAATCATATTTCAAATAGGTATCCGAAGCATACTGTTATAATCGGTGGCGACTTTAATTTAGCCTCGATATGTTGGCATAATTACGTATTCAAAACCGGGGGCAAATATAAAACATCGTCCGAACTAGTTCTGAATGCTTTTTCTGAGAACTACTTCGAACAGTTAGTTCATGAACCCACTAGAATAGTACGTGGTTGCGAAAATACTCTTGATCTCCTAGCAACAAATAATCCCGAGATAGTAAAGAGCATCAAAACAGATACAGGGATTAGCGAACATCGAGTTGTAGTAGCGAGACTGAATATCGAAATTCCCAAATGCACCAAAAATAAACGAAAAATATATCTATTCAATAAAGCAGATAAAAATTCGCTTACGCTTTCCTGAGTGATAGTCTCCAGTCCTTCAAAACTAAAAATGCGAGTGTAGATCAGTTGTGGCTTACATTCAAAGACATAATATCAGTAGCAATCGAGAGATTTATACCAAATAAATTAATAAATGGTACACAAAACAGGTCAGATCACTGTTGCAGAAACAAAGGAAAACGCATGCAAAATTTAAAAAGACACAGAATCCGCAAGACTGGCAATCTTTTACTGAAACTCGCAACCTAGCGCGGACTTCAATGCGAGAATCTTATAGTTGTTTCCACAACGAAATCCTGTCTCGTAATCTTGCAGAAAATCCAAAGAAATTCTGGTCATATGTGAAGTACACTAGCGGCAAAACACAAACAATACCTTCACTACGCGATAGCAATGGTAATACTACCGACGACAGTACTGCTAAGGCAGAATTACTAAACACAGCTTTCCGAAATTCTTTCACCAAAGAAGACGAAGTGAACACTCCAGTATTCAATCCAAGAACAGCTGCCAGCATGCGAAACTTAGAAGTAGATGTTCCTGGAGTAGTAAAACAACTTAAGTCACTAAACAAAAATAAATCTTCCGGGCCAGATTGTATACCAACTAGATTCATCTCAGAGTATGCTGATGAAATAGCTCCGTACTTAGCTATAATTTACAACCTATCACTCAGCTAAAGATCCGTACCCAAAGACTGGAAAGTTGCCCAAATTACTCCAATATTCAAGAAAGGCAATATGAGTGATCCCCAAAATTACAGGCCTATCTCATTGACGTCGATTTGCAGTAGGATTTTGGAACATATACTTTGTTCGAATATTATGTACTACCTCGAAGAGAACGACCTATTAACCAATAGTCAGCACGGATTCAGAAAGTATCGCTCTTGCGAAACACAGCTTGCCCTTTATTCACATGAAGTGTTAAGTGCCATCGACAAGGGATCTCAAATCGATTCCATATTTCTGGATTTCCGGAAGGCTTTTGATACTGTACCCCACAAGCGGCTTCTAATGAAATTGCGTGCTTATGGAATATCTCCCCAATTGTGCGATTGGATTCACGATTTCCTATCAGAAAGGACACAGTTCGTTGTAATTGACGGTAAGTCATCGAGTAAAACAGAAGTGATATCTGGCGTTCCACAGGGAAGCGTTATTGGTCCCCTACTCTTCCTCGTGTTTATAAACGATTTAGGAGATAATCTGAATAGCTCCCTTAGACTGTTCGCGGATGATGCTGTCGTTTATCGGTTAGTGAAGTCAACAGAGGATCAAAAGCAACTGCAAAGCGATTTAGACAAAATTTCTACTTGGCGCGAAAATTGGCAATTGACACTAAATAAAGAAAAGTGTGAAGTAATACACATGACCACTAAAAGAAATCCGCTGAACTTCAATTACGCGATAAATCAGTCAAACCTTAAGGTCGTAAATTCTACCAAATACCTAGGAGTTACAATTACGAACAACTTTGACTGGAGAGAACACATAGAAAATATTGTGGGGAAGGCGAACCAAAGGTTACGTTTCATTGGCAGAACGCTTAGACGATGCACCAGCTCCACCAAAGAGACTGCCTACATCACACTTGTGCGTCCTCTCTTGGAGTACTGTTGCCCCTTGTGGGACCCTCACCAGGTGGGACTGACGGAAGATATTGAGAAGGTTCAGAGAAGGGCAGCTCGTTTTGTTTTATCACGTTACGGGGGGGGGGGGGGGAAGCGTCACGGAAATGTTGCACGAATTGGGGTGGAAATCATTAAAAGAAAGACGTTATTCATTGCGGCGTGATCTGTTTGCGAAGTTTCAATCACCGACTTTTAGTTCTGAATGTAAATATATTTTGCTAGCACCCACCTACTTAGGGAGACATGACCATCCCAATGAAATAAGAGAAATCAGATCGAAAACGGAACGATTTAGGTGTTCTTTCTTCCCGCGCGCTATTAGAGAATGGAACGGTAGAGAAAAGTTATGAAGGTGGTTAATGAACCCTCTGCCAGGCACTTAAATGTGATTTGCAGAGTATCGATGTAGATGTAGATGTAGATCACAGTTCCACAGCCCTACTACCATGCATAGTTTACCACTTTTCACCGGAGACTAAGTTCTGCAGTCACAGTCCCGTAAATTATCTAAGTCTACATATGCCTATCTCTTCAAATCACAAGTTCATCACGCGGCTTCAGACCGCCCAGCGTCACAACCTTTCACTACCACGTCAAAGTTACGAGTCACTTCCAAAGCGTTCGAAAGCGTGCTCTCCCTGCTCCCTAAATTGTATCCTTTCGCGCAGCCTAACGCCACATCTTTAAACTACAATTTCCGTTCCAAAATATTATACGTTTGAATATCACAGAATTAAATGCTTTGACCATCTCCGTACAAATGTTGTTTACATTCAACAAACGAATATATATTTAACAATACTAAAAATGGTTGAGACTGGCTCAGGTAGCGTCTCACTGTTCAAATACACTGCCGCCGTCGAAATGTAGGTACACGACTAACATGCAATTTATCATGGCTTTTTATGTAAATATATTCAGTTCTTGTCCACAAATACATATAATTGTTTATATATAAATTATCTGCTGCATATTTACTATTTTAGTCGGCCATGAAATATTTAAGTGGCAGTTTACCACATAGAAAACTAAAGTTACTAAGAATAATATTAAATGTAATAAAATACATATATAAATGTAATGCGCTTTGCTGTGTTCATGTTTTGTCTTTCTGTGGTGGAATCTATGTTGTGACACAAAAATATTCTTACCTCAACTTTAAGCAGAACACGAGAGTAAAATAAAGTTTATTGAAAGAATACGGAAATAACGTGGTGCGTCTTTTAAGATAGGTAGCGTGGTGCAGTGCTGCTCATTTGCTTCTTAAATTGTTACTGAAAACACTACGCATCAATAATTGCAAATATAAGTCTTATTATTATTACAGTACTGAAATTTGTCGGCTTTTTATCTGTACAGGATATTTAAATTGTAATTACGGCGTTTGATTCTACCAAGTCTCCTAAATCAATTCATATAATTATATTTGCCGTATGATCATTCCCTGATTATATGGATTTTTAGAATAATGTGTGTGGCTATATTGTATTTCAGTTGCAATCTGGGTTAGCCACGCTCGCTCACCCAAGAGCGTCGTTTCAAGTTTCCGAGCACATTAGGAAAATCCTACCTCTACCCATTAACTAAGGCCAAACTGTTAGCCGGCCGCCTGGGGAACCCAACAGCCTGGCAAAACCCACTTTTCACATGGCAACAATCAGCTTCCCCCTGTATCTGTAATGTCACAGTATTAATCGTGGAAATTTTTAAAAGTGGGTAGAGCAGTTCAGAAATTGTCACGAATGAGTGACTGACGAACACCGTTCTGGCCGAGCAAATGCAGTTTCAACTCCTTCACTTGAAAGTCTAATTGATGACATTATTTCTGCGGTGCGCCGAGTGACTGTGGAAATGTATGTAAGAAGCTGAAGTACCGCAGAAGATGTGCAAGATGGGTGCTAAAGGACGCGGCTACACAACGAAACAAGCTTGAGAATGTGCACAGAGCTAAGAAACGTTATCAAAGAGAAGGTTAGCACTACCGTAACATAGTTTTAGCATATAATGAACACTATCAAGAGCCAGGATCAAATAGGCACAGTGGGCTGCATCCGCCCCCCAGCCCTCCTGGAGCTCGCCCCCCCCCCCCCCCCCCCCCACCGGCCAGACATCGTTGCAGCCTCCCCAAACTGCGTGGTCATCAGTCCGTAGCTTACAAACTACTTAAACCTAGGTTAACTAACCTAAGGACAACACACACACCCATACCCCAGGGAGGACTCCAACCTCCACAGCGAGCAACCGCGCGCTCTGCAGCGAGACGCTTTAGAGCGTTCGGCTACTCCACTGCAGCTGTTGTGTTGTTGTTCCTGTGGTTTTCAAACCGCAGACTGGTTTCATGCAGCTCTCCACACTACCCTTTCCCGTGCAAGCCTCTTCATCTGAGAATACGAACGGCAGCCAACATCCTTTTGAATCTGCTTACTGCATTCGTCCTTCGGTCTCCCTCTGCGATTTCTACCCCAGTTTTACCTTTTAATGCTAAGTCGACGATTCCTTGATGTCTCAGAATTTGTCCCACCAACTATCCCTTCTCTTAGTCAGGATATGCCAGAAACTCCTTTTCTCCCCAATTCAGTTGAGCACCTCCTCATTCCTTACGTCATCTACCCAGCTAATCTTCATCATTCGTCTGTAAAAGCTCATTTCGAAATCTTCTATCATCTTTTTGTCTGAACTCCTTATTGTCCACGTTCCACTTCCATACAATGCTACACTCCATACAAATGCTTTCAAAAAGGACTTCCTAACATTTAAATTAATATTTACGCTTCTTAAGAAACGCTTTTCTCCCCATAGCCATTCTGCATTTTATATCTTCTTTACTTCGTCCATCAGAAGTTATCTTGGTACCCAAATAAAAAAACTCATCTACTACATTTATTGTCTGATTACCTAATCTAATTCCTTCAGAATCGCCTGATTTTCTGAAATCACATTTTATTACCTTTGTTTTACTCTTGTTGATGTTCATCTTATATCTTCCTTTCAAGACACTGTCCAGTCCATTCAGTTGGTCTTCCAGATTTTTGCAGTCTCTGACAGAATTAGTATGTCTACGGCAAACCGCAAAGTTTTTATTTACTCTCCCTGGACTTTAATTCCCTCTCCAAATTTCTTCTTGCACTCTTTCACTGCTTTTTTAATGTACAGATTGAACAACAATGGGGAAGGGCTACAACAATGTAGCCTTGCCCTTCGACTCTAATAACCGCCTTTTTATTTTTTTTATTTTTATTATTTTATTTTATTTTATTTTATTTTATTATTATTTTTTTTTTTTTTTGTATTGGTTGAATATAAATCGTCGCTCCCTATATTTTACCCCTACTACCTTCAGAATTTGAAAGAGTTTGTTCCAGTCGACATTGTCAAAAGCTTTCTCCATACTCACAATCGCTAGAAACGTAGGTTTGCCTTTCGTTAGCCTATCTCCTAAGAGAAGTCGTAATGTATTGCCTCCCAAGTTCTTACATTTCTCCTGAATCCAAACTGATCTTCCCCAGGGTCGGATTCTACAAATTTTTCCATTCGTCTGTAAATAATTCGCGTTAGTATTTTGCAACTATGACTGATAATCCTGTAATTTTCACATTTTTATGCACTTGCTTTCTTTGGAATTGGAATCACTATATTCTTCTTGAAGTCTGAGGTTATTTCGCCTGTCTCACATATCTTGCATACCAGGTGGAACAATGTTTTCATGAGTGGCTTTCCTAACTGTATCAGCAGTTCAGACGGAATATCATCTACTCCAGAGGCCTTAATTCGACTCCAATCCTTTAGCGCTCTGTCAAATTCTTCCCGCAATATCTTATCTCCTATCTCATTTTCCTCCACTTCGTCGTCCATTTCTAGAATACTGCTTCAAGTTTATATCCTTTGTATAGGCCCTCTATATATTCCTTCCACAGTTCAGCTTTCCCCTCTTTGTTTAGTTCCCGTTTTCCGTCTGAGTTCTTGATATTCATACAGTTTCTTTTCTTCAAGTATCTCTTTTATTTTCCTGTTGGCTGTATCTATCTTTCCACTATTTATACATTTTTCTACGGTTCTGCATTTGTCTTCTAGCCAGTCTGCTTAGCCAGTCTGCACTTCCTGTCAATCTCGTTTTCAGACATTTTTACTCCCTTTTATCTGCTTCACTTGCTGAATTTTTTATTTTCTCCTCACATCAATTAAGTTCAGTATATCCTGTGTTATCCAGGGATTTCTATTAGGTCTTCTTCTTCTGCCTATATGATCCTCTGCGACCTTCACTACCCTATTTCAGAGCTACCCATTCTTCTTCTACTGTATTCCTTTCCCCCGTTTCATCCAATTATTGTCTAATGCTCCCTCTGAAACTCACAACTACCTCTGGTTCCTTAAATTTGTCCAGGTTCCATCTCCTAACTTTTCTACCTTTCTGCAGTCTCTTAAGTTTTAATCTCAGTTTATTACCAATAAGTTATAGTCAGAGTCTATATCTGCCCCCGGATATGTTTTATAGTTTAAAACCTGGTTTCTAAATCTATTCCTTACCATTATAAAGTCAATCCGGTACCTTCCGGTGTATCCTGGTTTCTTTCACATATACAACCATCTTTCATGATGATTGAACCAACTGTTAGTTGGTGATCATTAAATTGTGCTCTGCGCAAATTGCTACCAAAAGATCTCGTCTTTCATTCCTTTTTCCCAGTCCTAGTACATTTCCTTCTCTTCCCTTTCCTACTACCGCGTTCGAGTCCCCCATCACAATCAAGTTTTCGTCTCCCTTAATTTTCTGAATTATTTCTTTTATCTCCTCATACATTTCTTCGATATCCTCCTCGTCGGTTGTGCTAGTTGGCATATAAACTTTCAATACTGTGGTCGGAGTTTGTTTTGTGTCTATCTTTGCTACGATAACGCGTTCACTATGCTGTTCATAGTAACGTACCAGCATACCTACTTTCTTATTCATTATCAGACCTACTCCAGCGTTCCCACCAACTGATTTTGTATTTATAACCCTGTACTCACATGACCTGAGATCCTGTTCATACTGCCACCGAACTACACTAATCACAACAATATCTAGCTTTATCCTATCCACCCGATTAAGAGTTAGAACATTCCACAGTCCGACCCATAGAATGCCTGTTTTGTTTTTCTTGATGACGACATCCTCCTGAGTAGTCCCCTCCCGGAGATCCGAATGGGGGACAATTTTACCTCCGGAATATTTTACCCAAGAAGACGCCATCATCATATATTCATACAGTGGAGCTGCATGTCTTCGGGAAAAGTAACGACTGTACTTCCCCCTTCATTTCAGCCATTCGCAGTAACTGCATGGCAAAGCCATGTTAGCAGATGTTATAAAGCCAGCTCAGTCAAACATCCAAACCGTTGCCCCTGTAACTACTGAAAAGGCTGCTGTCCCTCTTCAGAAACCACACGTTGTCTGGGCTCTCCACAGACACCCCTCCGCTGTGGTTGCACCTACGGTACGGCTATCTGCATCGAGGAGGCAAGCAAGCCACTCATCTAGGCAATGTCTGTGGTTCATGGGTAATCCTCCCCACTTTTTAAGCTATCTCGTTAGCTCTTGATGATTGACTTCAGTCCCCACCAGACCACGATCCTGGATGGACTGGAAGCTCACCAACTCAACTGTCGAGGAAAAATTCAAACCCCCCAAGCAGCAGCGGAAAAGCTGTGATAAAGGTGTTTTGGAACTATAAAGGTCCAGTTGTTCGTTATTATTTCGAAGAACAGCTTACAATGGACACCCCCACCACTAGGATTATCTTTTAAACTTGAAGCCAGCCAACAGAAACACGTCGTGGATCTCAGTGGAGAGGTGAGATTCTCCAGCAAGACAACGCACGTCCTCTTATTGCTCAACTAACCCGTGAAGCCATCGACAAAATAGGCTGGTAAGTACTGCCTCATCTCCCTTACAGTCTTGATTTACCACCTAATGTTTGCTACACTGAAGGACGCATTGTGTGGGATGAGGTTCCAGGACGACGACGACGACGAAGAAGAAGAAGACGACGTGAAAAAGTTAATTGGAAATTGGTTCAGGTATCAAGATAAAGAGTTTCTTTACATCCGGAATAAAAAAGCTTCTAGCCCGTTGGAATAAGTGTATGGATCTTCAATATTATATTGAAAAGTAGAGACAAAGTTGATATCTAAAAATAAGTTGTCTTTTCTCCAGATCAATTTGTCTCTTCAATTACCGAATGAATCTTATAACCACTTCAGTTTGTGGCTTGAGTCGGCGATGGAATGTAAAGTGACGAATTGCTACCTGTTGTACAGCACTCCTAAGGTTGTCTTCTGTTTTTTTTGCAGGGGATGACCTGCTCGTGTAGCTGCTCAGATGCACGTTATCGGGCAACATTCTCGATGAATATTGTAACAGCTATTCTTGAATAGTGGTCGTTTAATAAGCTATAGAGATGGTTCGTTGGTGAGCAAGCTTTTCCATAGTAACTGAATGATCGAGGAAAGGCAGTTCAACGTTCGCCTCGATCCTCTTAGTAGAGGCTGCTGCGACATCTAGTTCCAGGAACTGTCCCATGGTCGGTTTAGTTCTAGGAAGGCCTGTATCATTCTGGACATTTCAGTTGTAGCTCAGTATCGAGTTTCAGTTTTGTTCATTGCATTTGCCCATTATCGATGTTTCATGCTGTTTTCGATCTTTGGATTACCGTTTGTTCCTGTTTACTGTTAATCACCTCTTCTTTACATTCCACAAATATTTCTTTATTTCATAACAAAGCGAACATAAAACATACATTCTACATTCTACAGGCAACGTAAAGGCAAATCAGTTTACTCCTGCGTGATATCCATCAACCGCAGAAGACATAATTGTCACAAGTTACGATTTTTTAATATTATTTTGGCATTGTAGATATTATCTGCTTCATTTAATTTCTAGTTATTAATCTCATTCCTTAATATTTAGTGTACCACAGCTCACACAAAACAAGATTTTTTGCTTCTACTCCCTAGATGAAACTTGACACTCAAAAGGCCGCAATTTTTAGTTTGCTTGTTTCTTTGTGTTAGCTACTTCTTGGGATTTTTATGTGTAAATATGCAAAAAATTTGTTTGAGTAGAATTTCGACTCAGTATGAAAAGGGATTTCAATTTAAATATAGCTAGACTGCAGTAAAATCGTATTTACTCTTTTTGTAAAACGTTAGATTTCAGTAGTAGTTTTTTAAGTAGACAGTTTCTATTTTGATTACCAACTGTGCCTTACGGTCTTAGCCACGTATGAATGGTCTGTTTTAGGAAAGTTAACCCTCAAACGGTACGGTGCGGGTCTGATACGACCCAGCGGTTCTACTTTGCCCTATACTGCTCTACCCGCTCCGACGCGGTGGAGTAGCCGAGCGGTCTAAAGCGTCTCGCTGTGGAGCGCGCGGTTGCTCGCCGTGGAGGTTCCAGTCCTCCCTGAGACCCGCTCCGCGCAGGAAGTCGAGCCGGCCAGAAACCCTACTTGCCAGTCGTGCCCTGGCTGTTTGTGTGACTGCAGTTGGCTTGACATGTGTATTCCGGCTCGTATCCGACCCGACGGTACCAGTAATGTTACCGATTTCACTATGCATGTTTTTCGCAGTTAAAAAAAAAATAAAAAAAAAAAATAAAAAAAATAATAATAATAAAAAAAAATGTTCAAATGTTTGTTAAGCTTATGGGACTTAACTACGGGGTCATCAGTCCCTAAACTTACAAACTACTTATGAACTACTTACGAACTAGGACGGCACAAATATCCATGCCCGAGGGGGGATTCGAACCCCCGACCGTAGTGGCCGTGCAGATCGTGACTGGAGCGCCTTAGTCTCCTCGGCCACCGCGGCCGGCGATTGTGTTCTTCTCGACTTCAAAAAGGCGTTCGATGCGGTTCCACACTGCAGACTGCTAACGAAGATACGAGAATTCTTCAACCTAATTCTTGTTGAATTCTTCAACCTAACGAAAGGTGGAGTGGACGTATTGAATAAAGTTCGCAAAGGTGAGACCACCAAACGGAAAACACCAAGGTGGACAACTTCTTCGGAATGTTACACATCGCGGCTGTGAACAGTTTCTTATTATAAAAATGTAATACGAATCAAGATTCACTCCCAGTGCGTGCACGTATCACGTTCCTAAAACATCTCGCGTTAGGATTGGACAAAGCTCTCATGGAAAAAAGAACGCCAAATTCAGAAATTGACAAGAATTGTGTTGATTTTCCGTAGGTTCTTCTATTTGGATTTGACGACCACTAAGGGCTAACCGTTATATGTTATGTCTACCAAAATGATTTTTATCGTGTAACATAGTATCAATGAACTATAGCATTCGATAATAATACTGAGTACATCTATCTACACAAACCTAATCGAAGAGGAAGCGGGTCGGATCAGACCCGACCGTACCATCTATTTCGTCTCCAACCACCGTAACGTCTGAGGGTTAACGCCTAAACTTACGTTCTCACGCGTATACACTATCACAGAAGTTCTGCAGCTATAGCGGCGAGAGCCATTCCGCCTCAGAAAAACGGTGGCAGAAAACCGGTATCTATTCGTTTAGTTAAGGGAAAAACTGGTACGCGATAGTACAGCAAAGTGTCAAAGTTCCAGGAAAGGAAGTAAACAATTGAACGACTGTTTGCAACGAGGTTTGCACGGAGTGCGAAACATCTATTGCAGTACGTCTCTATAAACAACGTTCCGAAACTTCTTGTTCTCATAGGTGGAGATTTCTGGCTCTCGATACAAGCGACCATCTATAGTTGTATATGGCAGTCCGATAAAGTAATCGAAAACCAAGGAAAGAAAACAGTTTTTAAGGACACGGATGATATCAAAATCGAATAAACATCTTATGTCATGAGAAATATTGACAGAAGTATATGTTACATTGTCGTGGAGTTTAGTGATGGTCATGTAGTAAGGTAATATTTCTGCATTCGTAAATCGACATGGAAAAGACTATAAGTACTAAAATCGTGAATGTTAGGAAAACTGTAACTACATGATGAAAACAGTGAGGAGAAAGGCTCAGTAGGCGGAGCGTTTCATATGTTAACTGCAGCGGATGTTACACCACTGTGGAATGGCCGAGCGTTCTAAGGCGCCTTGCTGCGGAGCGCGAGGTTGCTCGCCGTTGGGAGGTTCGAGTCCTCCCTCGGGCGTGTGTGTGTGTGTGTGTGTGTGTGTGTGTGTGTGTGTCCTTAGTCTAGTTTAAAGTTGTTTAAGTGGTTTTTAAGCCTAGAGACTGATGACCAAAGAAGTTAAGTCCAATATATTTACAAACATTTGAACATTTTGTTGCACCGCCTGCCATCTTTTGAGTACATTTGGTACTACATTTACATTGGTTGGTCTATGCGTTCTTCACGCGTGGCAGTTTGCGCTTTTTGTACGCAATACGGCTAGGTACAGGGTGTCCAAAAAAGGATTCCCTGATTTCAGAATTAAATATCTCGAAAACAAACGGTAGGTTTATTGTGAAAGCTGTAAGAAGTTTATACAGCAGTTTGAAATAATAGTTACAACAGCTGATAACAGATGGCGCTGTAATCACAATACGTAATGCCTAGTATAAATAGTGATCCGAAGCCCAGAGCAATCAGTTCCACTATTGAAACGTGAAAGGAGGTTAGCGTACTGAAGGAAGAGATTAAAACCATGTACTCCATTGAACAACGCGTTTTTCTGGTGCTAGAGTACCACAGGTTAGAAGAGAGTCCTACGGCAACAAGGCGAAGTTTTTGAGCACGATTTAATATTCCAAAAGGACCCGATGCGAAAACCATTCCTACGCACTTCGCAAAATTTCAACGAACAGGCAGCGTAACTGATGATCTAGTGAGGCATGTTGGCCACAAGCAAACCGTAGTTACGCCTGAAAAAATCGCCGCAGTTTGTGGAATTATTCAGCGAAATCCAATATCATCCGTCCGTAGCATTGCATCTGAGACTGGTTTGAAGAGTTCCAGCACGCAGAAAATACTGATAAAGAGCCTACACGTATTTCCATTCAAAATTCAAATGCACCAGGCCATACCCGTATGAGCTGTGCAACAAAGGGTTGCCTTTGCTAATCAGATGCTCACAATGATTGATAGTGAAGGATTAGATGTTGGCTGCATCTGGTTTACAGATGAAGCACACTTCCACCTGAATGGATACGTGAATAAGCAAAACTGGCGATTTTGGGGTTCCGAAAAGCCATATCGGTGTGAAGCGAAACCCCTGTATTCTCCCAAAGTTACTGTGTGGGCTGTAGTATGCATCAAATGCATTATTGGCCCTTTTTTCATTCGAGAAACGGTCACTGGTGTACGTTACGTTGCAATTTTGGAACAATTTGTGGCCACACAGCAAGCGTTAGAGGATCGACCAGGTACTGAATCGTTTATGCAAGATGGAGCCCGTCCACATCGGACCGAACGTTTCTATTTCTTGAGGAATACTTCGGGAATCGAGTCATTGCTTTTAAATATCCCAAGTTTACTGGTGCAGGCATGGATTGGCCTCCATATTTGCCGGATTTGACTCCCTGTGACTTTTATTTTTGTGGGGCACAGGGAAAGACGTAGTCTACCCGAAGCATCCCGCTACGCTGGACGAGGTTGAATCGGCGATCTCTGTGGCATGTGAATCCATTTCGGTTGAGACACTACGAAATGCGATGGAGAATTTCATTCTTCATTTGCGACACCTCTGTAGGGCGATGTGATTGTTTGCAAAGAGTGTTTTCATAAGATTATTTCACTTATGTACGATGTACAGCGTACAGCGCCATCTGTTAGCAGCTTTTGTAACTATTATTTCAAACTGCTGTATAAACTTCTTACAGCTTACACAATAAACATACTGTTTACTGCAATCCTCTATCGATCTTTGTTTTCGAGATATTTAATTTTGAAATCAGGGAACCCTTTTCTGGACACCCTGTATGTAGATCCCTTTTCCCAGAATAGTATTTTTATGTTATGGTACTCACAGCATATTTTATTTCATTTCTTCAATTTGTGTACTTTCTTCATTTGTTATAATAAATGAAAATGTGTGCTGCTTAAAAGCTAATTTCCAGATTTGTTGTAATTAGTAATTAAATGTAAGTGTAAACCATACTTTTAAACGCATGCAGGAATCTTTTGAAAACTCGAAAGAAAAACAAAAACAAAAAAACATCTCAAAGAAAAAAAGTACCTGTAACATGACGCGAACCAGCATCAGACACTTACAGGACGTTACGACGTTAACCGTACGAGTATTCCGAACATTCGTATGCGGATTCTTCCGTTGATATATTAGCAACATCTTAAGACTATAACGCATATATAGTTTGTCACGTTGCAATGGAAGTAGGCTTGACTTCGAAGCAACTAAACACAGCACTTATACTGAAAGCACGTTTATTACAAACTCAACATACACGCAGCACTGACTGCCTCTCATGCAGAGTGCTCTGCTATTTATACACAGACAGAATTTACCAGGAATTAGAAGAACAGTTAACATAAGAAACAAGCGAACATAAGAAAGATGTAGAACCTTCTGGAATTATAAATTACAAAGAAATAAATTTTTGCCGGTGGGCGGGATTGAACCGTCGACCTTCTGCTCCGCAGTCCGTGACGCTATCCCCTTTGCCACGCCGGCATTCTATGTTCGCACTCTCTCGCGGCATTGCTTCCTCTCCTGGAGAAACAGCGACCCGCTGTTATGATCCCTGTGAGCCAGCTGCAATGTCCTGGATCTTGACCGTTCATGGGTCCTCTGTATGACAGTTCAAGAGAATCCTTCCCTTCTCCGCGATTATCGACGACAGACGTTCCTGTCGTGGCTTCATCAGGAACATTACCGTCCTTAAAGTCCCTGAACAAGAAGCCATTGTCGTCTACCTGCTCTTCAGGATCGTAGTAAGGCTTCATGCGCAGGACGTGAACTATGTCTCTTCGTTTTTGACGTTTCTACGACGGCTCATAATCCTCAACTTCGTATGTGACGTCTGACAGGCGGCGTATGACACGATACGGACCAAAGTATCGCTTCAATAACTTTTCTGACAGTCCAACCTTCGGTAGAGGGGTAAAAATCCATACCAGATCTCCTGGGCTGTACATAACAGGGCGGTGCTTGTCGTTATACCGCTGACGGTCCTTCTCCTGGGCGTCCAGTGACCGTATGCGAGCCAGCTGTCTTGCTTCTTCGATCCTGGTGATGAGCTGTTTAACACAGTCATCTTGAGTGTCGTCTGGTTGGAACGGGAACAGTGTATCCATTGTCGTCTCAGCTTCACGGCCATGGAGCAGGAAAAACGGAGTGAAGCCTGTGGTGTCTTGTCTTGCGGTATTGTAAGCAAATGTCACGACTGGCAGAATTGTATCCCAATCCTTCTGCTCAACATCGACGTACATCGACAGCATGTCGGCTAACGTTTAGTTAAAACGTTCCGTAAGACCATTTGTCTGAGGATGGTATGCAGTTGTCATTCTGTGGACAATGTTGCACCGTGACATTACCTCTGATACTAGTTTTGACTGGAATACTCTTCCACGATCAGATATCATGACACGTGGTGCTCCATGCTTCAAAATAATGTCTTCTACAAGGAATTTTGCGATCTCTGGAGCTTCTGCAGTCGGCACAGGTTTGGTGACAGCGTAGCGTGTGAAGTAGTCAGTGCAGACTATTATCCAACGGTTACCGGTTGTCGACTTTGGGAACCTCCCTAAAAGATCGATCCCAACTCGGTGGAATGGAGCTGCTGCCGGCGGAATCGGTACGAGATGTCCTGGAGGTAATTGTGGCACATGCTTCCGTCGCTGGCACTCTTTACAGTGACTCACATAGTGCTTGACATTTCGGTAGAGACCTTTCCAGTAATACCTGCGTCTGATTCTGTCTAGGGTCTTCACGAATCCCAGATGACCGGATATTGGAGCATCATGGAAATATTTGAGAATAGCTGGCTGGAGATGAGCTGGAACAACAAGTAGCCATTTGGGGCCCAGTGGATCGTAGGTAGTTGGAACTCTCCATTGGTCGGTTCTCCTTTCTCCAAGGCCTCTATCATTTTTAATAGTGTTGGATCTTCCCTCTGTTCAGCTGTAACATCATCTAATTCAGTGAGAGCTGAAATTTCATTAATTCTGTTGTGTTCCACTAATGGATTCCTCGAAAGGCAGTCGGCATCCTTGTGTTTGCGCCCGTTCTTGAATACCACTGTGACATCGTACTCTTGGAGTCTTAGTGCCCATCTTGCTAGTCGACCTGATGGATCCTTCAAGCTAGTCAGCCAACACAAAGAATGGCGGTCTGTCACGACGGTGAATGGTTTGCCGAATAAATGTGGCCGGAACTTGTTGATAGCCCAGATAACCGCGAGACATTCTTTTTCAGTTGTAGAGTAGTTTATCTCGGACTTTGAGAGTACTCTTGATGCATAGGCTATCACTTTTTCGGCACCTTCCTGAACTTGTACAAGCACTGCACTAATCCCATAGCCACTGGCGTCTGTGTGAAGTTCCGTTTCTGCATTCTCGTTGTACAAGGCTAGCACTGGTGCGGAAGTTAGAACCTCCTTAAGTGCTTGGAAAGCTCTTCCTTTTGTCTCATCCCAGCATTAGTTCTTGTAATGGACGTGCCTTGTTACAAAATCCTTTTCTGAAACGTCGGTAGTATGAGCACAGCCCGAGAAAACTTCTCACATCACGAATGAGCTGAGGAGTTGAAAATTCTGTGACTGCCCTTACTTTATCTGAATCGGGACGGACACCATCTCCGTTGACTAGGTGCCCCAAGATTTTTATCTCTTTGGCGACGAAGAGGCACTTCTTTGGATTGAGGCGGAGACCTGCAGCCGGAACACACTTCAACACAGTTGACAGGTGACTCAGATGTTCTTCAAATGTTTCCGACAAAACGACAAGTCATCTAAATAGTAGAGACACGTCGTCCACTTAAGGTGTCGAAGCAAGTTGTCCATCATGCGTTCGAACGTGGCTGGAGCATTACATAATCCAAATGGCATTACTTTAAATTCATAGAGACCGTCAGGTGTAATAAAAGCCGTCTTCTCCCTGTCAGCTTCGTCAACCTCGATTTGCCAGTAACCTGTCTGCATGTCCATAGTTGAGAAGAATGTAGCTCCTTTCAAGCAGTCTAAGGTGTCATCAATACGCGGCAATGGGTAGACATCTTTCTTTGTGATACTGTTCAGCCGCCGATAATCGACACAGAATCGCCACGTGCCATCCTCCTCCTTTACGAGAACCACCGGAGACGACCAAGGACTCTCCGAAGGTTGAATAATGTCATCTCGCAACATCTTCTCCACTTCCTCCCGAATTATCCGTCTTTCAGCTGGCGACACTCTATACGAACGCTGGCTAATTGGCGGATGGTCCCCAGTATTGATACGGTGCTTTATCGTGGGCCGTTTCGTCTGACTTTTCCCCTGCTGAGGTGTGAATGCACCCGGAAATTGGCGTAGTATACCTGACACCCGCTGGCGTTGTTCCTTGGTCAGTCCAGGCCCTATTGGCAGTTCCACGTTTGTTTCCTCCAGCGTGTTGTCTGTACTAATAGCAAGGCATGGGTCTTCATTGATGACATTGAGCTCATCGTCCTGGATTGGTTCAGCTGTCCCGATACACATTCCCTTGGGGATAAGTTGTGACTGCTCGTGACAATTTGTGATACAAATCTCTCCTTGACCACCGGTAATGCTTATGATAGCCGCTGGTATGTAAATTTCTTTTGTGAGCCTGATAAACTTTTTACTATCAACAAGAACTTCACAGTTTAACCAGTCATGTTCAAATGTTTGTAAAGCTTATGGGACTTAACTACTTACGAACTAGGACGGCACAAATATCCATTCCCGATGGGGGATTCGAACCCCCGATCGTAGTGGCCGTGCAGACCGTGACTGAAGCGCCTCAGTCCCCTCGGCCACCGCGGCCGGCTAACCAGTCATCTGTGTGACTGCAACTCTTCTCATTGTCAATGGCGGTATCGTCACATTGTCAACGACGAATAACTTCCCTGAAAATTCTGTATTACGTGTATCTGGCGGAACAACTTCTTCAATTTTCAGGTCAGATCTTCCACAGTCAATGATAGCTTGGGATGCCTGAAGGAAGGCCCATCCGAGGATGACATTGTGACTACATTCTGTTAACACGACAAATTCAAACGGCTGCGTCCTGTTGTTGATGGTTATTCTTGCGACACAAGTTCCTGCTGGATGGACGTACTTTCCATTCGCGACCTTCAGCACAGTTGCCCCCGTATCACAGAACATTGTCTTCTTTAGTGTGCGGCGGTAATTATCCGATAATACAGAGAAAGAGGCTCCTGAATCAACAAGTGCCCGGACAGGGTGGCCGTCGATTATGACGTCGATGAGATTTCCCGACATCTCGGCGACTGTCGTCCATGAATGAGTTTTATCTGTGGCGACCTCACCTCCGTAGATGGTCGCCTCGCTTAGTTTTCCTGGGCGCGGCGGCTAGGGGAGCGGCTGGTACCTCTGTACGGCGACGGTGAACGGCTGCGGCGCGTCGGGGAGCGACCTCGTCTCGGGTACGGCGATGGGCTTCTTCCCATAGGTCGACTGAACTCATCAGCAGATGACTGCCTTGGATAGAACTGCTCCGACGGCTGACGTCTTGCAGCAAAATAATCATCGGATACTCGCCTCCTCTCTCTGCAGTAGCGTACGACATGTCCAGGGCGTCCACAGTGGAAACACAGTGGTGGGTTGTCTTCTGTCCTCAAGACGTCTGTTCTTCTGCGGGGCGTCATAGTTACCGGGGAAGTTGGCTGTGGTCGCGTCGGTCGGTTCATGGGCTGCCGTTTGGTGGTTACTGCGTAAGTCATAGCAGGGCGACGCCATTCTTCACGTCGGGTGCGATTGACGGGGCAGACAGGAGCTAATGTTTGAAATACCTCGTCCTCAGCGGCGTCGGCTACCTCGTGACTTACAGGGCTCACATCCAAGGCCATAATCTGATGCTCGCTCGGTCTAATAGTCCCGACTGCCATGCACTGTTGTAATTCTTCTCTCACGATTTGTCGTATGAGAGAAGCCAAGTCCTGCTGGTCTTCCACAACGGCCATAGGGACTACATTTGGGATTCTGTCATACTTCTTGCGTCCAACCCTGCTTTGTTGCATCTCTTCAATGCGCTGGTACCACTTGATGAACTCTTCTGTCGTAGTGACGTCTTTTATCAGAAGAGCTTGGTACATATTTTCTGCAATTCCCTTCATCAAGTGCGTGATTTTGTCCGCTTCAGTCATGTTGGGATTGACTACGTTACACAGGGCCAAAACACTCTGTATGTACGATTGTGTCGGCTCACCATGTCGTTGGGCCCGGTTCTTCAGTTGTTCTTCCGCCGAGCGGATTTGTCGCTGGCGGTCTCCAAACGTCTTCTTAAGTTCCTCCTGGAACGTCTCCCAGTCATTCAACTTGTCTTCGTTGTTTTCGAACCATTGCTGGGCTGTTCCATCCAGGTAGAAATAAACGTTGGCCAAGCACATCGTATGATCCCACCTGTTGTACTTGGCGACTCGGTCGAACCCTTTTAGCCATTTGTTGGGGTCCTGTCCAGCATCTCCAGAGAACACCGACGGGTGTCTGATGTGCAGCTGGCTTATTGCTGCTTTCGTCTCCATCGTTCTTCTGATAATACGGACTTTTGGAAGGATGTACTCGGTGTATCCCTTGTATTCCAGTCCGTGTAAGCGACGGCTTTTACGTTGCCTAATCGGAGCCACGGTGATGCAGCTGTTGCACAGTGTACCCGGCGCCTCCACCAAACAATGTCACGTTGCAATGTAAGTAGGCTTGACGTCGAAGGCAACTGAACACAGCACTTATACTGAAAGCACGTTTATTACGAACTCAACATACACGCAGCACTGACTGCCTCTCATGCAGAGTGCTCTGCTATTTATACACAGACAGAATTTACCAGAAATTAGAAGAACAGTTAACATAAGAAACAAGTAGAATTTACAAGTGAACATAAGAAAGATGTAGAACCTTCTGGAATTGTAAATTTCAAATAAATAAATTTTTCCCGGTGGGCGGGATTGAACCGTCGACCTTCTGCTCCGCAGTCCGTGACGCTATCCCCCGCGCCACGCCGGCAGTCTGTGTTCGCGGTCTCTCGCGGCAATATATATATATATATATATATATATATATATATATATATATATATATGCCGGCCGCCGAGGGGACTGAGGCGCTCCAGTCACGGTCTGCACGGCCACTACGGTCGGGGGTTCGAATCCCCCCTCGGGCATGGATATTTGTGCCGTCTTTAGTATAAGGTAGTTGATAAGTAGTTTGTAAGTTTAGGGACTGATGACCCCGTAGTTAAGTCGCATAAGCTTAACAAACATTTGAACATTTATCTCTCTCTCTCTCTCTCTCTGTCTCCTATTATACCCTTTGTGTTCATTCATCCAGGACATACCTCCAAGTAAAATTTCACCCAAATCCGTGCTGCAGTTTTATTGTAATAAAACATACAAACTTTTGGATTTATAATTTGTATAGGATCTGAAATTGGAGTTTATAACACTTGCACGGACTTACAGTTGCCGGGAGAGTGAATGTGTTGACTCTTGCCCAGACACTGCTGGTAGTGGACAGGGTGTTTCAGAAGTACGATACACCGGCGTGTCCGCCACAATTGGGCTCACTCGCCGTTTGGATTGTGGGAGCTCGCGGTAAAAGGGAACGGTCCGACGTCGTTACGAAAGCACAGCACGGTCGAACGGAAGAGCAAACAGTGTGCTGTCTTCAGAGGAATTATACTAATTCGTATAGGTTTCCTGTATACGATACTATAGCACCTACAACTACATACTGTATCCTACACAACAGTATTTACCAAATACGCGAGAATAAAGCTCTCAAAAATTAATCACAAATGAAATTTAAAAAATTGCGGGAAAATTAAACTATGTAACAACTGCTATGCTATATGCGGCTAAGTGTTCAAGGGGAGACTCCACTCTAAGATTTAACTTCTATTTTGGCGATAGCAACCGAAGTTTAAAATCGTCTCTACTACGTAAATTAGTAGCAGTACCAAAGATTATAATTCCAGAACTTCATTGGTTTTTGTGTTCTGAATTTTTAATATGCCTTTGTGGTATTCTAGAAAACTAACTGTTGGTAGTCACACAACAATTTTCACATGGCACAATTTGTAGGTACATTCATAAGACATTGTCCAACTGTCCTGTGCATTCATCTTATGAGATATAACTAAGCAAACGCATCAAGACTACTTCCTGCCAAAATTCCATCCAGATTGGTTAATAACGACGATAAAAAATAAATTCAAATAAAATGTTTCTCAACCTAAGAGATTGCTGAGGTTATCGGTTGATGTAAAAAATTATTTACCTTTTGTTAAGGACAACACACACAACCAAGTCCGAGGGAGGACTCGAACCTCTGCAATAAACGAGCGCACAATCCGAGACATGACGCCTTGCCGCATGGGAATGGCCGTTCGCTATAAGCCGCATTGCTGCGTAATGCGCGGCTGCTCTCCGTCGGAGGTTGGAGTCCTTCCTCAGGCATGGGTATGTGTGTGTGTGTTGTCCTTAGCAAAAGTGAAAGTAGCCTGTAAGTCTACGGACTGAAGACTAGTGCTGTTGGTCCCATAGCTTTACAAACATTTGGCCATTTTTAACATGACGCCTTAGTCCATTCGGGCATTCCCGCGTGGCCAGTTGACACAGCGTTTAGAAAATCAAACTTCTGTTATAACGTATTTAAACATTATATAAAAAATGGATTTTACTACAATACATATACCAATTAAAATTTATCAGGGATGTAATTACAACTACAAGGTGGCCTTTTCCTTGAATTTTCTGATTAAAAGTCTACTCACTGACTTCTTGAACAGGAGCAGTGTTACGAATATCGTACTGTAATCCACTGCCTATTTCCAAATGTTTAAATGTTTTTTGAGCTTAAGGGTCTTAATTACGGGGTCATTAGTCTGTAAACTTACAAAGACGGCACAAACGTCCATGCCCGAGGGGGGATTCGAACCCCAGCGAGGAGTGGCCACGCTCATTGTAGCATAGCGCCTCAATGTGCTTGGCCACTCCGCCGCGGCGCCTATTTCCTTTGAGCTTTTTGATAGTACTGGGATTCAGTGTATTCCATAATTTATATTTACACAGTTAACAGGAGAAGTAAGTAAAATCCAACGATTGGCTGCAAATTCTTTTGCTCTTTTCCTGTAAATCTAGCAACTTCTTTCTCCCGCTTTGAGTTTATGGGATGTTTGAAGTAAAAATGGTTCTGTTTGATGGTGATAGAAATTATCCGCGGCATCTTTCGGTTTTGACATAGTCTCTTATACAATCCGTATTTCAAACGATTCTTAGACGTATTTGTAATTCGAATACAGAAAAATCGTCTTGAAATCTAACAAGGAGACCACATGGGTATCGCATTTTAGAATATATATATATATATATATATATATATATATATATATATATATATATATATATATATATATATATTACCAAGTTCAGAACATAAATAAAAATCAGACAGGCCCATTCCACGCAACTTTCAAAAATGCTACAGAAGATCGACTTTGAAGTTTTGCAAGTACACATATGTACAAATAATTTAGACAGTTGCAGCATCCGTCGGTGTAGCTCAGCCGGCCGCGGTTTCCGAGGGGACTGAGACGTTCCAGTCACGGTCTGCACGGCCATTACGGTCGGGGGGTTCGAATCCCCCCTCGGGCATGGACATTTGTGACGTCCTTAGTATTAAGAAGAGCATAGGTAGTTTGTAAGTTTAGGGACTGATGGCCCCGTAGTCGAGTCCCATAAGCTACACAAACATTTGAACCTTTTTTTTTTTTTTTTTTTTTTTTGTGTGTAGCTCAGGCTGTAGCGTACTGGCCTCGCAACCACTGAATCGGTACTTAGACTCCCTCTGTGACCCATATTTTCTTCGTTGTTTTCGAATTCAGTTATATAAAACAATTTCGTATCTCTAATTCCACGCGTAGTATCAGTTTTGCTTATATAGACGAGCTGCCTAAAACGATAATTGAGTACGTTAGCTGCTTGGAGAGCCATTAATATCTATGCAGATGAGTTTCCAAAAAAACAGTGTCGTAGCTCTAGCTCTGAACAATCAAAGGCTGTTGTCAGATAATAGTGAGACCAATACTGTGCAAAGTGTAACTTGTTTTTTATTTATTTATTGAAGCCATTACTATTAACAACCTTTCACAAAATAAAGAAAATTACGAACAAACAAAACTTGCGCATTTTTCGTAAAAATTACGATTAGACATTAAAATTGTGTAAGTATTCTAACACAATGTAAAAAAAAAAAAAAAAAAAATGTCGCGGTGAGATTCAAACAACTGACCCTATGGTTGTGAGGCCAGAACGCTACCACCTGAGCCACACCAACAACTTAATTATTGGTAGTTACGTGTACTTTCAAAACTTCAAAGTTTCAAAATTCTAGAGATGAAAGTAGTGATCTCTAGTGAATTTTGTCAATTACTTCAGGTAAAATTATTGTTTGTAATAATTAGTTCAGTGCCTTTCTCAATATATACAGTCTTTAAACTGATACAAAAAATTAGTTTTTGACATTCAGTTCATAGAGTCGTAAATTTTACATTCATCTACTTCCATATATCATTATTTCCGAGAAATTAAAGGTAGCGAAATTACTAATGTATGAATAATTCAACAAATTACTAAGATTCCTATCCCATATCTGATTTTAAGCGGAGAATAATTCCCCGAGCGTGTCCGATTTCCTATGAAGCACAAAACAGTTGCGATGGTGTCACATCTGCTACAAGCAGCTGACACCGCCTCCCGCACATGTCTAAATGTTTGTAGAGCTTATGGAACTTAACTTCGGGGTCATCAGTCCCTAAGGTTACAAACTACTTATGAACTAGCTAATACTAAGGACGGCACAAATATCCATGCCCTAGGGGGGATTGGAACCCCCTACCGTAGTGGCCGTGCAGACCGTGTCTGGCGAGCCGCAGACCGCTCACACATGTCTCCTCTCCCCGCGGCCGTCAAGGTGCAAGGACGAGCCACGCCTTCCGCCGTCCCTATAGCCACCGCGACTATCGTCAAGTTATCTTGGGCAAGTAATAATGTGCCTGTACCGGTGAAGAGCCGGTTAGCCCGATAAGATCCCCGGGACCCGTGCTAGTGTCACTACGTGCAAGTGTTCTATCGTCCTGTAATCAGATAGGAAGGAACGGTGAACTAGTAGAAAGAAATGGTTACCAGTGGCGGCACGACCTATGTATTCACTGGTTCAGTGCACTCCCGGACAAACAAAGTAAATAAATAAGTAAAATAAAAAGTGTTTGTAAACGTTCTTCGGTTAGTTCTATCAGATAATTTTATATGCACATTCAAGGAATTTTTATGGCATGAGAAACGTTTTACGTAGCGGAGACAGTGCGTATACGAGTCGTAGCGCGGCCGCTTAATATAGGCGGCACGTGCCGCAACGTTGCAATGCGCATTCGCGGCTGAGATTCAAATTCTGAACCCCTTAGAGGCAGTTTTTCGGAGCTCCTGCAGCAGGGAGGGGCGAGGGGAAACGGTACTTTTAACACTTGCGTTGGAGCTGATAGAGACGCCAGCTCCTGGCAACTCGAGCTCTGGCGATTACTCACGAATGGTCTCGAAGACTGGAGCTACTGGGCACCTCTCCGCATCGGCAAATCCTCCATTAGGCAACATCCGCCGTTCATATTTGTCTTTGGCGCATTGAAGATTCATAAAAAACACGTCATATTTGGCAAGATAACTATGAGGACGCATCAACTGTAAAAACCTTCAGAAGATCGTATCATGAATAATAATGACTAGTGACTAGTAGCATACCATTGCGCCGTCGAAGGTAGTGGGTTCGAGACTGACTTTAAATAATTTTTTAAGAACGAATCTTCTTTTTAACAGATACGAGAATGACAATGACTTTTGTACTGTTACTTGCCACATACCTTTGGACGTTTTCGCAAATGTGTCGCGATTTCGAGGGTAAGTGATATTTATACTATTCGTTGTAAAAATATTTAACTGTTTTAAAAGATGTGGGGGAGAGCAGCCTTCACGCGCGCGTAAGATTAGGAGGGGGTGCTGCTTACAGTGTCACGTGACCCAAAGGTAGCTTGTCTCTTCATCGTAACAAATTCATTTTGTTTCAGTAACTTAACAGTGTAATCACTTGCTTACTGTGTTTTAGTGTTCATGTGCATATTAGTATTTTCTAGGTTTTTACTATCATAGAAAAATGAACAACGTTCAGTATCTTTTGGAAACAAATTACTCAGCTTTAAGCTTGGAACAAAAGTGTCACGCCTCAGCTAGAGTTGAAAGAAACGCAAACAAGCGTAGATAAGACATTCTGCAGATGTTTTAACCAAAATACGAGTCGCGTCCAGAAAGTAAGTTCCGTTTCAATTTATCCCCGCTGCAACGCTGCGACTGCAGTTCCGCACAAGCGCTGTAGACGATGTGTATCAAAGAGAAGAAAGTGCGCCATTTGGAGATCGCTTTTAGTTACGTACGCTTTGTTGTGCTTGTTTGAAATGTCGGCGTTGATTGAAAATCCCGCCGCCTGTGAAATCAGGTGGGTGATTCGGTTTCTGAATGCGAGGAAAGTGAAAGTGAAAGCAAGTGAAATTATCGGCAAATTTGTGATGTTTACGGACCAAATGCGATGAGTGATTCGATGGTGAGAAGATGGGTCCGACAGTTCAATGGTGGTCGTAGTGATGTGCACAATGAAGAACGAAGTGGGCGTCCACCTTTTGTTACAAAAGAACTGGTTGATGACAAGATCCAGGACATATCAAGTCTTTCCTTGGCGGTCATCAACTGGTTGAAGACACAGGCGGCAGATTTCTATGAAGAAGGTATACAGAATCTGGTGCCACGCTATGACAAATGCCTGCAAAATTTCGGCAGTTATATGGAAAAGTAGTTTAAGAGTTGTAGAATTTTGTGCAATAAAAATTTCTTCTGTATGTGTGTACAATTTCATTTTATTACCAAACGGAAGTTACTTTCTGAACTCGCCTCGTATATATAGAGGGGTGGGGGAAGACCGGGGTGCTTTCCCTCGTCACCACTCGCAGAGGTGCGCCAAGTTGTCTGTCGGTCACCGAGCGGAAAGAGAGGGGGGAGGCATTGAAACATAGACGCACCGAACGGGGAGTGGGAGCCACTATCAAGGTACGGCACTCAAAGAAGTGAACCCCCAGTCATCTCAAGCACCAGCGTCACTTTAAGAAGTGAACCCCCAGTCATCTCAATGTGATGATACTGCTGGCCCTCTCATCTCAATGATATCCTACGATACCGTTTGCATCGAACCCGGAATCCTGTGGTTCAATAGTGATACATGTTGCGTGTGAAGTTAGTTAAAAACGAAATAGCCAGCCTGGGAATCAGTGTACGACAGCGTTTCGGTGAAACTGTGATTAAAACAAGTGATAGATTTCATTAATTAAGAGATTCGTTTAGATGCTTTTCAGACAGTTCTATAAACAATAGTTTTGTCAGTGTACATTATTTCAAGAACTAGACAGACGAATTTTAGAAACTTTATGTAAATGAAAATAAATAGCATTGTATATATGTTAGGCTCATAAACAAGTTGTGTTGACCAGTTAATTGTGTTAATTAACGTAATAGTCGAGAATTAAATATTATGATTTGTTGTATATATGGACTGACGTGAGATTTTAAACCTCGTTTCAGAATTGCCAATATATTTGATAGTTAAATGTATGTTAGGAACATGTATGATGTACTCATTAACTAATTAATTGACATTTGACATTGCCGTTTGTTGTAAGACAAAAAGTACCGCTATTTTGTCTTAAAAAGATATGTGCCATGTAAAATTATTGTATGTATAGTTTTCATTTTATATTGTGATTATTTTTGTGTACATGGAATTTTTTCTTTGTGTGTTTGTTAATTGTAAATTTGTGTATTCAATTGTTATGAACAATGCATGATGTAAGGTCATTATTGCCGATGTTATATATTTGGCTCACTGCCTTGCGTGGGGGAGTTGGAGTTTCGGCGGTTCTAAAGCACTTTGGAATCTATGTCAGTCTGTGTTGTTGTGGTAATTTGTGTACGCAAGTATAAAGTTGCAATGTTCTGGTGGAGAAGTCGTTTGATTACAAATTAAAGAAGAAGTGAAAAATTGTACCTACGAGTATTTATTTCTACCACGACGCCCCAGAAGAATAATGTTGCAACGAGCAGAACCCCCATACATCGTAATGTTGAAAAGCTAAGTATCTTGTTGGAAGTGGTAGAATGAACCGTAATTACTTAAAAATCATATAAACATTAAATCAAGCACCAGCCGCCTCTGACGATTACCAAAAACGTATCGTTAGTAGGAAACAAGTTCCCAAAAATGATCCATCCCTACTGTAAATATGCATTCTTCTGGAGCGTAATAAACCTACGCACAGCGGACAGCGCAGGGCAGATGGGAATACTGTCTTGTAGATGAGTGGAGTGGTTTACACGGCACGCCGTGTTGGTGCAGTCTGCCCGCTCGCGGTGCGCGGTCGATCATCAGGTGGCAACAGCGGGTGTCCGCCTGTCGCGTCTAGTCGGCGTCCGAAACGAGAATGTTATTCTGCCGGCAGAGCTCCGCCCTGCATAATTTACGGCGCGTCAGCTGAATTTTGCGACATGTTAGGCCGTTACAGCTCAATGTTCGGCGGTTGCAGCCGCTTCCAACAGCGACGGAGCGAAACATTCTGCTGCCAGAACATTTTCAGTACTTTTCACAGTTATTATACCTTTTACACAAAAATATGGCATGGAACTGCCACGTTGCGTCCACCATGGAATACTCTGTAAACAATAGAATGAGAATTTATTTAAACTACATTACAGTGAATAATTCCTCTCTAGAAGTATGTTGTGCACAATCCATGGCCGCGATGTTGTAGGAGCCACGTCAGTGACTGCGCGGCCCCTTCCGCCGGAGGTTCGAGTCCTCTCTCGGACATGGGAGTGTGTGTTGTCTAGTGTGTATGCTAGTTTAAGCAGTTAAAGACCACAGTAGTTTAGTTTCATAGATTTACAAACATTTTAAAATAATTTGAACATTTCATTAGTTGAGAGCGAATAAAGACATTTAATACAATAATTGCAGAATAAATGTGCTTCAATACTATTTATTAAAATTTTGCCTCAGAAGGTAGTGAAAATTGATGCAATGAAGATCCGTGCACTTCTCACAGGTAGCCGAACTAAGCTGAATATCCATCTGAGAAACGCTGACATACATAAAAATTTTATATACAAACTAGGTCCTTATTTCCTGCAATAATATTATTACATTTTGTCAAATTACTGGCTTAAACCCGCGGCTCCCCTCGCGTGTTGGTTGATTGTGATAGATAAAGCGCGAAACGTCAAATCGATTTTTTTAAACAGATGTATTAAAAGAAATTTTTTTACTGCTTTATTTATTTATTCTTATATTTCTTTATTCGTATGTTTATCCTTACCGATAAAGAGCTGAAGACATTGTAGCGCGAAAGGAGGTTAGAATAAAGGGAGATGGCATTATCTATGCCGAGCACACACGTCAGTTGAAGCCTGTCCGCCATCTTGGTCAGTTTTGGAATGCTATTTCTCCGTTAAAACTATGCATTAAATCGACCCTCTTACTGCTAAAATATTGAACTGTCAGTCATTGCAAAGTATGTACTTTCAAACAATATACTTTCTTGAATAAATATTAATAAATAATCATCATAATATATTTGAAGAAAGAATTTTAACTGCTAATTTGTACTCGTTTTACACGCTGTACATCACGGCTAAACCGTCGGTCGTTTGATTCCTGTTTTAAGTGACGTAAAACATCAGCTCTACAATACGAAACTTCTCCAAAACTTAGCAATATGGCGGAGGCAGGCTTCACTTTTTTAGCGTAATGGCGTTTCCCTGTATTCTAACCTACTTGGTAGCACGCATAGGCCAATGATGGTCTGTGGCATTACGTTTCGCTGTCAAAAGACGATCGCAAAGGCCCACTTTTAGTTTTATTACCGTAACCTAAAGTGGGTCAATAAATACTAGAGTTGCAGGATACAGTGGCCATGAGTTTTATAAATTGCATATGTAGTACAGAAACAAATATTACAATTGCTCCAGTAAACACAGCAATGTGGACAAGTAATTGCGAACATCCACAGCTGCATCTAACTGATCCATAATTCATGTCTTATTAAAATACCTAATGGTAGGCATTCGACCGGATATAATACCACATACGATTGTGTCAAATGAATGTGCAGAGAACCGATGCTAACAAATAACCTTATTTATTATATCTCACCAGACGGCCAACTATTAATCAGTGAGCGATAGTTCGAATAATGTCTTTTTCAGATATTCCTTCTTTTTCGAAATATGGCTCACTATTTTCCTCAAGTAACAAAAACAAATGCACATGAAAAATGACCAATAATCTCGTAACATTAAAGATCAAGGGGGAAGCTGATTGTTCCCCTGTGAAAAACAAGTTTTGACAAGCTGTTGGGATCCCCAGCCGACCGGCTAACGGTTTCTACCTAGTCAATGGAATACAGGTCGTTAGGAAAAGCCGGCCGCGGTGGCCTAGGGGACTGAAGCGCGCCAGTCACGGTCTGCACGGCCACTACGGTCGGGGGTTCGAATCCCCCCTCGGGCATGGATATTTGTGCCGTCTTTAGCGTTAGCTAATTCGTAAGTAGTTTGAAAGTTTAGGGACTGATGACCCCATAGTTAAGTCCCATAAGCTATACAAACATTTGAACGTTAGGAAAACCCTAATGTGCTCGGAAACAGAAAGAAGGCGGTCTTGGTTTAGCGTGGGCGGCTATCCCAGATTGCAACTGAAATACAATATAGGCACACACATTATTCTAAAAAAAAAACATGTAAAATCTAGGAACGACCATACGGCAAATATAACTATATGAATGGATTCGGGAGACATGGGAGAATCAAATGCCATAATTATAATTTCTATAACGCTTACAGATAAAATGCCAACAAATTTCAGTGCTATAATAATAATATTATAAGACATATTTACAATTATTGATGTGTAGTGTTTATCAGTAACAACTTAATAAAAAAATGGGCAGCATTGCACCATGTTACCTATTTTAAAAGACTCACCACATCATTCCTGTATTCTTTTAATAAACTTTGTTTTAATCTCTTATTCTGCTTTTCGTTGAGGTAGTAATATTCTTGTGTCAAAACATAGATTCCACCACAGAAACACAAAAGAAAACCCAGCAAAGCGCACTACATTTATTTATGTATTTTATTGTATGTAATATTATTCTTAGTAACCTTAGTTTTATGTTGTAGACTCCCTTTTAAATATTTCATGGCCGACTAAAATAGTAGATATGCAGCAGATAATTTATACATAAACAATTATTGTATTTGTGGACAAGAACAGAATATATAGCATAAAAATCCATGATAAATTAAATATTAATTGTGTAACTGTGGACGATATTAGAGCTGTGGAACTGTAATAATTCAGCAATCTTGTATTCGGGTGATGACAAACTGTGTTTTGTAACAAATACTGTAATTAATCGCGGATTAATTTAGGACTGTAATGTTTGTTTGATTGACTCCGTTAATTGACTTATGATAATTTAGAACTTTTACTCTTGAGTGTCTGTGATACTTACTGTGTCTCTCACGAACAATAGTTGGGGAAATATTCAGTTATTTACCGATGTATAAAGTAGGACCACCTCCGAATTTTCATGTAATTTATAAGAAATTACTTCGTGGGTGAATATTATTTGAACATTATCTTAAAGAATGTAGGTTCCCGAACGTATTCTCAGATGAAGAGACTTGCACAGGACAGGGTAGCGTGGAGAGCTGCATCAAACCAGTCTGCGGACTGAAGACCACAACAACAGTAACTTAGAGTCCATTTTGTGGGTTATTCAGAGCTTCAATTTATGTTTGTTTAAATATATTTTTCGCCTAGTCATGTGCAGGTTAATACATTGGCAAAACTACAGATTAATTATTGATCTTATTTAAATAGTTTGGGTAACTGTTTTGGACAGAAGCTGGCATACCTAACTCATCCATATCAACTGAGACAACGAGCCATAAACCTTTTACTACCCTGAGTTATGTATTGCCTAATTCTTATTGGTGAGTACCGATAGGAGTGTCGCAATCTGTATCGCAAACATTGTGAGGAAATTATTGTTGTCAGTCACACTATTATTCCGTAACCATGAAAATGTATTGATAATACGGATGAACACGTGGAAAACAGAATTGCGTTGCATGAAATGAACTTCCTTAAACTATGCGGGAAGTAGACGTCAGATCAATCACCTCGGAATGAAGGCAGCCACCTTTTCCAGGAAGCAGGCATTAATTTTATACTGCGAATAGCGAAACCAAAGAGGTGGAGTAACTTGTAAAATCTCGAACCTAAGAGTCGACTTTTGGTAGTTTCTTCATCGTAGCAAGAGCCTTACTGAAAATAAGGAGACAAATGAAGAAAAATTAGACGAGTAAAAGATTCGATCTCTTGGATTTAGAAGCCGATGCCGTTTATTCCCATACGAACGCTGATGTAGTGGACAGCATTACACACCGGTGGGTGTCAGTTACAATGCAGAGTACAAAACCTCGGTTTTTCGTCAAAAGGGTGCGTGGTTTCCGAATAAGATCTGCCACTTCTGAATAGGTCTCTTTTCCTGCAGTGGTCCGAAAAACGGCTATACCAAAGTATTTGTTGCTGGTGCCGGCTTTAATGCTCATATGCGTAAATCGAGGTCCTAGGATCCAGCAGTTATCTGCAGCAGGTTTGTTTTTAAATACGCACTCATTTCCACGAGTGCACGAGAAGACAAACTGCAATCCGTATATCTCACATACGTAACTTCTTCTGCCCAGTAATAACTTTTGAAGCGAATAGAGTATCAACAAGTTTTAACTCTTCACTCAGCCAATTCATATGATGACTTATAATATCAAAGAGAAACTTGAATGACTGAACGAAATAGACAGTGCAGACGTTCTAAACAGATTATCACTGCCACCGGAAAAATGAAACAGAGATCCTATGAGTCATAACGTAAATTTGTTCCACAGACAGATAGTTTTCTTATAATGTTACTACATAAAGAATTACCTTAATAGTAGGTTTCGGGGCACATATCGTATACATTTATAATAGCCACAATTTATTAGTTGAAATAAGAGCATACTGAAAAACGCTGCCTTTATGTGGGTGCAAAACTTGACAAGCACACACCAAGAGTGCAATATCTACAACGACAATCTTCAAATGCGAATGTCTAGACAGAGGTTGATGATTGCCCCTTTGCATTTCCTTGTTGAAAGTCTCAACAGTAGAGATGGCTGGATGGGTCTCATCCACTTGGCCAAACTGTGCGAGAAGAAACACGAAAATGAACCTTCTAAATTACTACAACATATCCCCTGTGTAGGCCACAGGAAAAGAGAAAACGCTAGCCAAAATTATACAAATACAGATAGGAGAAATATCAGCTAATCTTGAGAATCAGCATCAGTCGGTGTTGGGTAGTGGCTAAGCGATTAGCTTTTGAATGAAATAGCATGCGTTCGAAACCCGTCCCTTCCATTTTCTTATATTATATTAGCTCTTGCAGTATTAACTATTAATTATGAAATTACAGTACATTATTAATACATTAGGTTTCGTTATAACTAATTGAATAAATATACCGTATTTAATAATTTAATTTTCATAATTCGATGAAGTTTTAAATGAAAATATTTCCAAAAATTGTAGCTGGTATCTAAAATTCTGTGTACATGTTGTTTGATGTTGAACCTATCGTTAAATCAGACAACAAATTGTTCATTAACACAGTAATTTGGTTTAATTATGGCCCTGATATTGATGTATATACTTCTAACAAAACAACTGTGACAAATTACTTGCATGAAACACACACTGACTATACTCAAAAAATTTGACTGCGAGAGAGATATAAAAAACACAAACCACTTTCTTAATGTTTGACTGCAAGAATTTATGCAGATCAGTACCTGATTATCAAAACTCAGTATCAAAATCACTTAACTGCAGTGTTGCATAACAATCATTTACTACGGCATCAATAACGAAATCTGTTCAACAAGATTATCAAAATCAATACTGCACTTTAAATCCACAAATAACTAATTATCAAATGAAGGAATTAGGTTAATCTTCTAACTACGTAAATGAAACAGGAGAGAAAGGTCAACTTGTTACCTATTATTAATAATCACCATTACATTACCTACGTAATACAACCTTTTCATAATGACATGAAATGCAATTACCTTCATTCCACAGGTGGTACAACGTTTTCAAAATAATAAGGAATACAATATATTCCAAATACAAACAAATCAACTTGCTGTCACAGCAGCCTCTGCTCTACATCAGAGCCATACACACAACTCAACTGCTCTCTAAACGAGCTGAACCACAAGTCCCACTCTCTCTCTGCGCGAGCTACAATGCTCTGCGATACATAATCTTCGCCAAAGATGAAACTTCACAGACTTAAGTACACATATCGATACACACAGTAGTAGGCAAAATTCTTCGTCGAGAGGGCATCAAACCTATATTTCGCAGCAACAATGAAATAAGAGATGTCCTAGGCTCAGTGAAGGACAAAACTGATAAGTTGCACACAGCTGGAGTCTACGAAATCGGCTGTGAGTGCGGCCAGGTGTACATTGGAGAAACTGGGCGGCCGATTAAAACAAGGATAGCCGAGCACGAGAGGTACATTCGGCTGGGACAGCATACGAAGTCGGCAGTAGCTGAACACCAAGAAGAGTGCGGCAAACATATAGGTTTTCAGAAAGTCACTGTACTGGCAAAACAACGCTACACTTTGAAGAGAAAAATCAGGGAAGCAATAGAAATAGCTAAGCGACCCGTAAATATGAACAGAGAGGACGGGTATAGACTCCCGGCGTCTTGGCTGCTAGCAGTAGCAGTGCTTCGCGACGACACCGCGCGCAGTGCAGTCCATAGGGGCCCGCATAGCCCGGAGACAACAGCGGCCGCGCGTACACAGAGCAAACAGCACGCTCTAGCCGGCGCTAGGCATCACTGCTACGTCACTGCTACCACCGCTCCTCATTCGCCAGTTTCAACCAATGGCAAACATTAATATAAACACCAATCCTGGACTTCCTTTTCCACCAATAGGAAGAAATAAAGTAAACACAAATCAAAGAGAGCTGAAACCACCAACAACAACTAGCAACATTTGATATTTAAGACACCAGCTTTCCGTCACCCAGCAGTAAACGTAACACCCAGAAGATGTCCGCTTGCAATAGTGGCCGAAACGTCGGTGAAATAATTGATATATTGAAGATGCGGTCCAACACCCAGAAGAGTTTTATAAACAATGACAACGGCCGCGGAAGCCTTCGTTTACACAATTACATTTATCAAACATCTTTGACTGTTACAATACCTTCCTTACCATCATTTTATCCATAAACAATAATGCATTATAAAGACCACCATGACATATTGTGTATTGCCTTACTCATCTTTTTCAGCATGTCCCTTTTTACTGCTTAATTGGCTTACAAAATGCTTATGTCAACTCAAAAATCTTCTTAGCTCGCTCCGAAGTTCGTAAGTTATGCAATTAGTAACACAGGAGATATGTGATATTTTCTGAAACATAGGAACTTCATTAGTTTATTCAATCATTACATCAAATTTATTTGTCTAGTACAGGCATAAACTTCAATAAAACCAAGCCGCACGATGCTGGCAGTTTCGTATAACATAGCAGCGTAGCAGAGAGCATACGTATTCACAGATAGAGAAAGTAACAGTGAGAGAAAAGCACTGAGGAAAATCGGAAGAATAGTGACGCTCAGCTCGAGAACGGGGCACCAATCGCCACTTGGTGTGTACAAAACAGATTAATGGATTCTCTACCCCAATTTTATGCCTTGAAAATTTTAATATAGGAAATATGGTGTATTATCATGGATGATACGTTGGATGCGATACGGACCATTGTACAGTAATTAGAATTTGTGAATCATAAATATAATGGGATAAGTGGTGGGATCTAATTAATACCTTTTGTTGTTTGGCATAACAATTACGTTGAGAGCTTTTCCTTTTGTCAGCGGCTTTCTTAATGTTTTTAAGCGCCAATTCAATGATCTCATGATGATGTAGTCTTCTTTGTTTAGGAAAAGGTATCAATTCCTTGATACGGTCGGGAGGTTGCTTGTTCTTCAGAACCAGAATTGGTGAAAGATCTGTAGAATCATTAGGAAGTTCATTTATGATATTTTGGAATGACTGAATACATCCGATGTGTTGTGTCGTCGGTAGCAATACAGCCTACATAGTTTTCCAAGCTCTTTCATCACCCGTTCACAAGGGTTAGAGGCAGCATGATAAAGTGATATGAACACGGGTTTGATGTTTCTGCGCCGCAACATCCGTGCCCAATCATGAGAACGGAATTGAGGTCCGTTATCGGAGATGACCTTATCTATATGCCCAACACCTTTTAGCAAGTTTTTGACAAAGACGTTAGTTGCTGTCTTCGCCGAGGCACGGAGGAGCGGAGTAAAAGATACAAATTTTGATGTGAGCTCAATAGCAACGAAGACAAAAGAGAAAACATTGTTATTTCTCGGAAGAGATCCAAACAGGTCAACGGCTGCTAACTGCTTTCATTTTGAAGGTATAATCGGAAAAAGTGGAGCAGAATGTGATATAGTCGGCGGCTTTGCCTTCTGACACAATTTGCATCGAGATAACACATTGTGTATACGTTTCTCCACTGTTGATGAAATAACAAGAGTCGCGTAATTTCGCAAAGCACTTCTTGGCACCATGGTGTCCGTAACTGAGATGAATATACCAAATCAATTTGTTCACGGATTCCTCCGGAACACACACTAACCAAAATTGACTGTCAGGAGCTTTACGTTTGAAGAGAATGTTGTTGTGGATAATATAAAATTGTCTGATGGGAACATTACATTTATCGTGCCATTTTATTTTAATATCGAGCCCGATTGGATATTTATCTTGTTCTTTAGCAATGTCAGAAAATGTGGCAGATATGTAATTTTCGAAAGCAACTTGCTGTATATAGAGAATAGTAAAGTTATTTTCTAAGTATACCTCTTCCGCCGCTTTGATGAGCCCAACAGGCGAACGAGATAGCGAGTCTGCAACGATGTTTTGTTTACCAGGAATGTAAATTACAGAGAAATCGAATTCTTGAAGGAACAAAGCCCAACGTCTATCTTGGTTACGTTTAGCCGACATGAGGAATTGAAGTGCACGGTGATCCGTGTAAACTTTAGTGTGTTTGCCAAACAAGAAATAACGGAATTTTTCGAATGTCCAAACTACTGCCAAAGCTTCAAGCTCAGTGACGGAATAGTTCCGCTCTGACTTAGATAGTATGCGACTAGCAAACGCAATGGTTCTGTCTGTGGCGAATTTTGAACTATCGGTATAAGTGCAAAAGTTCTTAGACAAATCTGGATGTTGCAGAATAGGTGCGTGAAGGAGTGCCTCTTTTAAACAAATAAATTTTCTTTGGGCAGCCTCCTCCCAGAACCAAACAGTATTCTTTACAGTTAACTCATATAATCTGGGAGTAGTTAGGTCTTTCAAATTTATAAAACGGCGATAGAAATTAATTAAACCCAAGAAAGCTCTTAATTGGCGTTTAGTGGTGGGAACAGCCATTTTCACTATCGCCTATAACTTCTCGGGGTCGGCCTGGATCCTATCTTTAGAAATAATGTGCCCTAAAAATTTAATCTGAGAACGACCAAACTGTGACTTTTCTAAGTTGACAGTAATCCTGGATTGAGCAGACACTTCAAGTAAAGATTCCAAAGTACTGTTATGCTTTTCCCAGGAATATTCTGCAATCAAAATATCATCAACGTAAATTGTGATTTGTTGTTTTAAGTGCTCAGGAAGTGTGGCATTCATTGCACGGATGAAAGCAGATGAGGAGATGTTCAGTCCGAAAGGCAATTTACGGAACTGATAACAGTTTCCGAAGCAGAGAAACGCGGTGTAATTCCTACAGATGGGGTGCAGTTTCACTTGCCAAAAACTAGACCTGAGATCTAATGAGGATAAAACTTTGACACCATAGAATGTTTGTAACGATTCTTCCAGAGTTTGGGGTCGGTCGGTTTCAGGTAAAATAATAGTGTTAATTTGTCTGGAATCGAGCACTAATCGAATTGACTTATCTCTTTTTTCAACAATATGTAGGGGACTGTTATATGAGCTAACTGCAGGTTCAATTACACCTTGCTTGAACATGGACTGAATTTCAGCCTTAACTCTTTCCCTGTATACTATAGGAATGGGATATGGAGGTACAAAAAATTTATTATGTTCTTTGATCTTAAACTCATAGAGAAAAATTTTTTGGTACCAGGCCTGTCAGTGAATACACGGAAATAACGCCACAAGATACGGAACAATTCATCCTTATCACGTTCTGAGGCACCTTCAACTTCTACTAATCTGTTCTCAATGATGTCAGAAATCAAGTCAATTCGCTCAGTCTCGAAATGTTTATCTATTATATCATCAGGTTTGACATCCTGCGTAACATTGGAAGCAGATAAAAATTTTGCGCTTTGGAGACTAGTGGTTTTCACCGATGGCATCGACAGGACAAGTACACGTTTAACGGCCAAAAGGTGTCAGGTATAATCCCAAATATATTTACAGTTGCCAAAGAAGTGGCAGGAAATCGATAACGGTGGGGCATGGATATCGGCCGAGGGGTGTGGTCTCATGTGGAGAATGTAAAGTTGCTTTCTGTAGCAGAGAGATTTCGCGACGAAGAGGTAATTTTTCAACATGTCACGAGTTGTTAAGAGGTGGTTCGACAACTAGAGAAATGTTACTGTATTGGAATGACCACCTAAAGGAGCTGAAATGAATCCCATTGAGAATGTTTGGGTAGAAAGTATGAGAATAATAAGAGAAAAGGAACATTCACCGTCGAGTCACTGCTAGCTTTCTGATGCGATTCAGGACTCTTGGAATGAGTTACTTGAATGTCCATGTTACGTGGGTAGAGCTGTGCCTTCGCTGCCCGATATGTCCGAAATAACAGACACACAGACACCACACCAATATAATGAAAAGTGAGGAAGCTTAGGCTTTGACGTCCCAACGACAGCGTGGTCATTAGAGACGGAGCTTACGCTCGGAATGTTTAGGTAAGGATGAGGAAAGATATAGGGCGTGCCCTTTTGAAAGGAACCATCCCGGCATTTGCCTGGAGTGATTTAGGGAAATCACCGAAAATTTGAATCTGGACGGCCGGAAGTGGATCTGAACTGCCTTCCTAACGAATATGAGTCCAGTGTGTTACCATTGCGCCACGCCACTCGGTACCAATATAATAAGAAACAAGAATACCCAATAGGCTTCGAATCGTTGCGGAAGCAGAAGGCGACTATACGTGATTCTGAGCAACATTAGCAGAAGAAGTTTATTTCCTTTAATGGTTTAGCATGTAAAGTTGTAAGAGTGCTACGCATAAGAGCCACTGTTTGTCTACCATCAGCAGAAAAGGAAACATATCAAACAGTTTGAGAAACATCGTGGTTCACTAGAATAGAAACAAGGTTTTGCCAACGAAATGAGGAACGACTTTTAGTATATTTCTTTTAAAGCGCAAGCAGTATCTTTTAACGTTGTAATCCATAATTTCGTTTTCTTATTCTGTATTTTTTCAATGAGAGATATGAGTATAACAAGAGAATAAATAAATTAACATATTCTGAACATTTATAGTACATAAGACGAAGCAAGTATAAAAAAGCATTGTGGAAGGAGCAGGTTTGTCTTGGAGGGTGATGAAGAACAAATAAAAGATGAAACAAAAGGGAACTCTTTATCATAACTATTGTTGATGGTAAGCATCTATAAACTATATATGATTTATTTTCTTTCAGATCAGAGGTTTTCAGAGTATTTTTTTTTTTTTTTTTCTCGAAGTAGGTTCCAAAGCTCTTTGTGCGATATACAATATTAATATACCCGGTATATCGATAGTATACAAGGTAATTGCCACCAACTATGGCGGTGTTGTAATGGAACTCAAACGAGATTACTTTCAGATGCTTCTTGAAACCGTGTTCCAATACGCACATCTGAACCAGCTAAGAGATACAGAGACTATGACAAGAGATTCGAAACTTACTGCATTTTTTGTTCATACAACAGCATACTTTCACCGATTTGCCACAGGTTGCTTCTTTGCTTGTAGCTAAAACTATCGAAATTATAAAAAAAATAATAAATTGAAAACCGACAAAGAACCTCGATGTTGAAGTCAATATGTAACTGCCACGTCATCATTAAGATATAATTTGAAAACTGCTTCGAGTTACACATTCAACAGAATACAATTTAATAGACCACACACAGCTTTTTGAAAGCATCACGGCTTGTTAATGCTCCAAGTTAAGAAAGTTATTATACACTTGTTGTTTAGCAGTGTAAGAACTACCGCTAAATTTGCCAACTAACAGGCGGGCTATCCGAAAACAACCAATAATACTTTTTTTTTTAATTCAGTGCACAATCATATAACCTATTCTCCGTTCACCGAAACGAGAGACGGACTGTAAACACAGCGAGGCGCGTGACCAGGGTTGGACAAAACAGGGGCGTTCCCTCAATGACGCCGCATCCGTTTCAGGTGTAAAGCGTTTGTGTGCGTTAAGAGGGCTGATATTAGAGGATGGCTAGAAATTCCATCTTATAGGACCCGTTTCTGAATAGCAGCATAAGCGTTAAGCTTTCATATTCTATCTCTTTTTCTCTTTTTCGTCTGTAGCACGGAAGTGTAAACTCATTATGTCATTCTACATTTTGAATCTTTTGTATCCCACCCTCGTCACCACTTTTCTGTCTCGTTCCGCTGGTTGTCCTGGGTATCGGTGGCCGAGTAGAGAGAGACCGACACAGGAAAGTAGGATGCACTGGTGTGCAGGTACGGAGGTGACCAGCCAGCGGAAAAGCAGAAACTAGAAACACTATGCTAGATTAGTATAAGAGATATATTTCGTAGAAACATAATAATACTTAACTTTTACATAGTTCTTGACTGCAGACTAAGTGTACTGCTGAGACATAGGTTAACTAGATAGAGGCCTGCCTACTGATGAGTCGTTTCCTAGTACCTGTCCGATTCCCAAGTGCCCGATGCAGTTCAGTGGTGGCCATGAGCGGAGTTCTAGCAGAGGGCGCTCGTGGCTGACGTCGTAAGAACTCCGCGCCTTGCGTGCATGGCGGCGCACGGCGAAAGTAGGTGGCGCGCACTTCAGACTTGTGCGACACCACAGAATCCATGAAAGAAGCTATCAGAGATGAAATAATCAAGTTCTTAATGTGCATAAAACGGAGATGTTGTGTCCAGATATTGTTCAACAAACATCTGCATCTACGGGTGTTCGTCGTTCCTCAGTTTATCATTTGCTAATTGATTATAAGGCCACTTACTCTTTGAAGACTCCAAAAAAGCATCATGACAGAAGCTTGCTGAAAGTGTTGATGACTTTCACAGAAATGTAATACGAACGAAAGTTCATGATTTGTTGTTTTGTTGACGTAGTTCTGTTTGTAGTAAACGAAAATGCAGATTTGGGCAAATTTCAGAGATTCTATGAATTCTTGAAAACAATGAATTATGAATATCTGTGGCGTCTAATATCACTGCTATATAGTGAAACACACAACCGCTTTACACCTAATATAAAAGTTTTAATTCCAAGTTATTAAATAATCCAAGAACAGCCGTAAAGTTTATGTTCTTTTATTTAACAACCGGCTCCGGTTTTCCATTAATACCATCTTCAGGCCCTATAGAAATTAAGTTGCAAATCAATGTTGCATCCATAATATCATGCTGTACGTATGTCATACTAAATGTAAAGAAGAATTAATGTGATACCGAAACCAGTCCTTAAATAAAACAAGTGTATAAGTTAATAATTCTGAATTAAAACTCGACCAACAGCTGCAGTCCCTGTCCCATTACAATGTGGAACCACATCGATTGATATACAGGTAGCGACATAGAACGAGCGGTCCGTTTTAGTCCACCCCTGGTCACGCACCCCGGTCTGTTTACAGTCTGTCTCTCGTTTCGGTGAACGGAGTATAGTACGAGTGGGCAGAAAAGTTACATATGTGAAAAATACGGATTGCAGCTTGTCTTCTCGTGCACTCGTGCAAATGAGTGTATATTAAAAAATAAACCTCCTGCGGATATCACCTCGCTCCTAGGACCTCGCCTTACGCATCTGCGCATTTACGCCGGCACCACTAACACATAATTTAGCACAGCCGTTTTTAGAACCTCTGCAGGAACATAGGCCTACTACCTATTCAGATGTGGCAGACCTTATTCGGAAACCACGAACTCTTTTGACGAAAAAGCGTTGTTTTTTATTCTGCATAGTAACTGACACCCACCGGAGTGTAATGCTGTCCACCACATTAGCGTTCGTATCAAAATAAACAGCGTCGGCTTCTAAATGTAAGAGAACGAATCTTTTACTCCTCTATTTTCTCGTAATTTGTCTCCTTATTTTCACACAGTAAGGCTCTTGCTACGACGAAGAAACTATCAAAAGTCGACTCTTAGGCTCGAGATTTTACAGATTACTCTACCTCCTTGGTTTCGCTGTTCGCAGTATCAAATTAATACTAGCTTCCAGGAAAAAATGACTGCCTTCATTCCAAGGTGATTGATCAGACTTCTACTTCCTGCATAGTGTAAAGAAATTCATTTGATGCAACACAATTGTCTGTTGCGCATCTTTCATTTCGTATTATCAATATATTTTCATGGTTACGCAATAATTTGTTGTTCAAATGTTTGTTAAGCTTAAGGGACTTAACTACTGGGTCATCAGTCCCTAAACTTACAAACTACTTATGAACTACCTACTACTAAGGACGGCACAAATATCCATGCCAGAGGGGGGATTCGAACCTCCGACCGTAGTGGCCGTGCAGACCGTGACTGAAGCACCTCAGTCCCCGCGGCCACCGCGGCCGGCGCAATAATTTCCTCACAATGATTGCGATACAGATATTTACTCATCTTTCATGTGCGTTTGTTTTTGTTACGTAACATAGTGCGCCATATTTCAGAATAGACGAAAAATGTCTGGCCATCTTGTGAGATATAATAAATAAGCTTATCTTTTAGCATAATTTGGTTTTCTGCACATTCATTTGGCATAATCGCATCTGGTGTTATAATGTCCCAATATGCTCGAATGCGTACCATTAGGTATTTTAATAAGACCTGGACTATGGATGAGTTAGATGCAGCTGTGAATATTAACAATTACTTGTCCACATTGGTAGTTTTAGATACGTTTCCTGTTTTTACTGGAGCAATTATAAAATGCATGGCGACTATCCCCTGAAACTCTGGTATTTATTTTTCTTTGGGTACTGTTATAACTTTTGTTCCAAGATCGATCAACTATGTCCAATAACTTATTACAGCACCACCATTTCTCTGAGGTGAACTGTAAGTTCTAGTAACACAATTGGCTTATGTTTTTTAAATGTATGCTGATATCTCAGTTGTAATCTAAACGGTAAGAGAACCAATGTAAATGACATACTGAATTATATCTTCATTCTCGAAAACACCATCAGCGATCTGCCGCGCCAAACGGTTGTCGCTATAGCGCGACCACGATGGTGTGTGGAAATGGTCAAGCGATCCCTCCGAACATTAATTGGTCGGTAACTCTTAGCGCTTCGTAACAAAGTGTTTAGAACACGGTCTTTTTCGTCCGCTCGTTCAACGGATAGGTGTTGTTGCATGACTCCAGCAAGTTTGCCGGAGTAGCACCCACTAGACATTTCTGTGATGAAGATTATTTTAAGTAGTGGCTAATGTCGATTATTTGCTTCCCGTCTTGTAATTCAGTTAATTCTTTGTTACGCATCCACATTTTGCATTCGATTGCGTCAGCAACGCCCGTAAATATACACGAACTGCAGCATTTCAACTCTTATTGCTGTCTTCGTTCACTGAAACTATAAGGAATTAAATGTGGAAAAAAAAATGTACGAATAGCTTATGGGACTTAACTACGGGGTCATCAGTCCCTAAACTTACCAACTACTTATGAACTAACTAATACTAAGGACGGCACAAATCTCCATGCCCGAGGGGGGATTCGAACCCCCGACCGTAGTGGCCGTGCAGACCGTGACCGGAGCGTCTCAGTCCCCTCGGCCAGGAAGGTAACTGTTTTCCTCTCAGATTTCGTGTCAGATTCACATGTAATCGACAGTATGTACGATCGTTCCTCTAGCTGTTTATACTTCCAAACAGGAAGCGAAACTTTGCGGTTGTGCATAGCGATTAGGTGAGGGGACTCGCGAGTGTACACAAACACATCCATTGATGAAACTGCATACATCATAGAGCAGCAACTAAAAAACAAGAAATACACTGACACACAAGTAGATGAAAACTCATCCATCCTAAAACTGATCACAGAACAAAATTATTTCACTTTCTACAATAACTTCTATTTACATGACGAAGGACTACCCGTGGGGTCTCCCATCTGTGGAATTCTAGCCAACATTTTCTTGGACCATACAGAAAACATAATATTCAACAAACATAGGATACAAAGTAACATACTGGATATGTGGATGGCATCATTTGTCTCATAGATGAAACACAAAGCAGAATAGAAGAATTACACAGTGACATCAACACAGAACATCCCAAATTACATTTCACAATGGATGCTAAATTTCTTAGTCCTCACAACAAAGAGGCACAAACAACCAACATGGATTTTCCACCTGCAGAAAGCCCACAGCCACAAGAACTGTGATCCATAACTCCTCCAATCATCCAGTAACCCACAAACAAGCCAGTTTCACACACATGCTCTACAGGCTAAACAAAACACCCCTGAAACCCCAGAAATACACACAGGAACTAAACATAATCAAACAAATTGCTGCTGAAAATGAATACAAATCAGACAGCAAAGACAAGCTGAACAACAAAATAAAAAAGAAAGACAACACTGATGGCCATCCACTTAAATACACAAATACAGGACACCAAAACACAAGGGCAGAACACACGGACAACACAACACACAACAATACAACAGAAAACAAAAACAAATGGTACACACTAACATACAATAATAAAATAGTGCACAAAATTTGATACATATCAAAACAAACAACGCAGTACAACAAAGACTAAGACCACGCAAATTTATTTTTTTCATGGGTCGCCCAAATAGGAGTCTTGCAGAACTCTCAGCAGTAGCAGCAGCTTCGTGGGCAGTCACCAGGGTCAGCGGCGGGCGGCGCTAAACTTGAAGTACAAACTGTGCGAAAGACGCGGAGTGGCGATATTTACCTCTATGGTATGCGCTTGCTGAAGCGACACACGATATGAAAATAACAGTGTCTACGGTAAGCTAGACTAATTGTAGTCGCAAAGGGCGATGCCACACAAGATGAAAGTTCGAAGTGTGGTACTAACACTCTGAAAAACAATCAATCTTCCTGACCGACCAAAGCGGTGGAAAATACAAGTCGCCGGCCGCGGTGGCGAAGGGGACTGTGGCGCTCCAGTCACGGTCTGCACGGCCACTACGGTCGGTGGTTCGAATCCCCCCTCGGGCATGGATATTTGTGCCGTCCTTAAGTAGTTTGTAAGTTTAGGGACTGATGACCCCGTAGTTAAGTCCCATAAGCTATACAAACATTTGAAAATACAAGTCCAAACTGAACACAGAAATATTTCGCGACATGACTGCAGGCTAGCACCACTCTGTAGGAATTTCCCGATCGCTGGTGCTTACCAGAGTGTCGACCGTTTCTCCCCTCACTCTGCTCCTCGACTGAAAACACGGTAGCCGCGAGGACGGCCACAGCCAATGGCGCACTTTCCTGCCAACAAAAGGCACATTCCTCTCCCAACCCACACTTGGTCGCGTAGTCCAACTAGATTCTTAGAAAATCTGCAATAAAATAATCTGCTGCCGCCATCAGGGCACCACTGTACACAGCTCTCTGTGGGACCCACCCACTCTATGGGGATCACTCTGCTTCCCTTTCTCATCAAGCCTGGTGGTCCCAGCAATATAAATATTATCCAAATTCTCGGTATTCCGCCAAGTTAACAGACGGGAGATACCGAGTTCCCGAGAAGATCAAACGGCGTCACCGCCTTGGCGCCCGCTGCATTTCGTTAAACTGAAAGCGCCACTCCGGTCACAGGCAGACATCCGCAAACGCCCATTGTAAAGCTTCCGCCGGCGCACGAAGCAGGTAAAGAGCGGAGCGCGGCATACGGCCACTGACCAGGCTGGTCGCCAGCCCGCAGCCCTCCTTTGAAGAAAGCCGCGGACTCAAGGCTGACCGCTCGTTCCTCGCCCCTGAGCAAATATATACAGACGCACAGAGTAACACATACAAAGAGGAAGCCCCTGTAAACCATTGTCCTACGCTCCCCTCATAGTTCCATAAGATGCTAGCAGGTGTCAGGCGGTTCCCTGGCTTAGTACCGGTAGACCACACTAGAGGCGCTTCTGAGGGGATCGTGGAGGGGAGGCTGAGGGGAGAGCTCGTACCGCCTGCCATGAGGACACGGCTGTGTCCGGTGTGCCGGCGTTTGTCTGTGACAGACGGGAAACCTCCGTAAGGGCCCGGTCCCACGCTCAGGGGTGCGGGTAGGGAGGGCCAGAGCAGATCCGTAAGATGTCCCATGATGGCGCTGAGGTCAGAAGCAGCCCTTTAAAACTGGCCAGAGCTGGCGGCAGGTAGCGGCTGTCCCCACCACCACCTCCCCTCAAACGCCGGCACTCCGGATACAGCCGTGGCCTAGGGGTGGGAAAAACCGACCGGTTAAATCTGATACCGGTATTTTAGTTTTGAATAACCGTTTTTTTCGGTATTTATTTGGTGTTGGTTGTAACCGGTTTTTTTAGTTATTGCCAAGAACCGGGTAAAAAAACTAGTACGACTATTTCCTGTAGTAGTGGTTCAAAATGTGTTTTTTGTAAATAATTTTAAACATTAAAACTAGTAGAGCCTAATATTTAGGGCTATTCCTAAAATTTCCACTGGTGTGAAATATTAGGTCATCGCAGAAACTAAGAAAAGCGCTTAGTTTAAGAACAATCCCGGCAGTCAGAAACGCGTAACAAAAGACCTAAAGAACTGGTGCAGCTATTGAGCCGTCGATGCACCTTTTGCCGTGTGGCGTGGCCTATTAGACGGCAGTGGACGAGACTTGCCTCCGTTTGGTCATGCGGCAGTTCCTTGCTGTCGTCGCCTGACATCGGTTGTGTCTTAAATGGCACCATCCCGAATGTGGAAGTACTTCACTAAGTACGGTACCAGTAAAATACAATGTTCCATTTGCTTTAAAAAGCTGAAAACGGGTGGAGGTACTACAAACATGCTGTGTCATTTAAGGAGAAAGCATCCAAAATGTTTCTTGGAAGAGAAGGTAAATTCGATTCATGTACCTATTATGTAAGCTTGGAATAATAACTTTTAATGTATTATGATATTGTTATGCTAACAAGTTTTATTAATGTGATTCCTTGAAAGCGAGGGGCTTTTTTTAATAACCAATATGGGTTTAGGTAACATTGATCATGTGGTGCCTCGCGAGGCTCCATGTCACGGACTGCGCGGCTGCTCCAGTCGGAGGTTCGAGTCCTCCCTCTTCCCTCGGTCATGGGTGTGTATGTTGTCCTTAGCGTAAGTTAGTTTAAGTTAGATTAAGTAGTTTTTAAGTCTAGGGTCCGATGACCTAAGCAGTTAGGTCTCATAAGAACTCGCACCCATTTGAACATTCTTTGATCATGTGATACACAGCTTTCCTAGTTCAATTTGCGTAAATTTACACTGACAACAATCATACTGTTAGTCGGAAATACTTCTGCAGCACTGATTGAAGTTCATTTACTGACTATAACTTATGTATATATATTGTGTATATAACAGATATTCGTATGCGCTGCTCACAAGTCCAACTTACGGAGTGGTTGGCTCAATATTCGCAACTGCCGGATGGAAATACTAGGCCGGTAAATCTGTATGCTTCTTATATCGTCTTCTACAGACTCCTGGTTAGGCTTACACACACTCAAGAAGGCTTAGTATTGGAAGGGGATCTTGCAAAATATGGAAAGACTAGTGACGTACATTTACATAAATTTCGTAAGTTTCGGTTTCGGCCAAAACTAGAAGAACCGATAATTCGATTACGGTTTCTGTTTCGGCAGCAAAATATGTTTCAACTGGAAATAATAGCAAAAAAAAAAAAAAAAAAACCGAAAACCGGTTATTTAAAAACCGGTTATCTTGAGCAATTTTTACAGTGCGGTTAAACTGGAGATGAAAAGAACCGGTATAACCTAAAACCGGTTGTTTCAGCAACAACCGCCAACCCTATCGTGGCCTAGTGGAAGGCGGCACGAGCTCTCCCCTCAGCCTCCCCACTACACTACCCTCTGATGTGCGAGAGACCCTCAGAAGTGCCTCTAGTGTCGTCTACCAGTACTAAGCCATAGAGCCCTGTATTGGGAGAGTAGGCCAACCTTTTATGCGTGGCTTGCCGACAACCGCCGGCTGCTATCGGCCAGTTGAGCGCGGGTGGGGCACGTCCGCCATTTTCGGCCTAAGCAATCCATCAGCATAAATGGCATATTTCACTTAACTAGCTGTTATTTTAGCATTTAGAGGTGTTGGAAATGTATAGACTCATTATGTATTAAATTAAGAGCTTAACATAGCATATTCCATTTTCATATGGTGAAAAATGCAGCATTGTTGGCAATCAATTGTTATATTAAGACAGTCCGAGGTAGCAAGTTTTACGCATTCCACGGGCGAAAGAGATGCGAAAAGACGCGGATTGTGGGTACACCGCATTGGAAGAAAAAATGCATTTCCATACGAGAATGCAAAATTTTGTGAAGTAAGTGAATTTGTATTGAAATATGGAGTAAACTTCTAGGTTTATCTGTTCAAGTTTCTTGCGAGCAATGTTGGACGGACAACACATGCATGAGAAAAGATATTTTTAAAACATACAAATACATGAAAATCTAACATAATGTGCCGCATTTGACGAATTTCGTATTTATACTTAGCCTGCACATTAAGAAAGTTTGGGCGGTAAATGAAAACGCCCATCAAATAGATTTCCTAAACTCGAATTTTAAGATAAAGTTTATTTTACTGAAGTACCCAGCAGTGCGATAACAATGTGTAAAAACTTAAAACTTGCCAAAATGTTAGCTCAGTTAATGTTATGTGATAATATCATATGTAGGTTAGCACACAACACCTATCAACATTAGGCACTAGATCAATGGAAAGCAACATGTTGATTAATTACATCTACTTTGATAAAAACCAATATATAAGATATAAAAACGTCAGTCCTTAGCTAATTTGAAAGCAGTAATGTCACTTATTGCGAAAGCAGTGCATTTGGTACAGGGTTTAAAATTTTAGCACGAAACAATTCTACAACTAGAATGAAACTTTCACTCTGCAGCGGAGTGTGAGCTGATATGAAACTTCCTGGCAGATTAAAATTGTGTGCCGGAACCGGGACTCGAACCTGGGACCTTTGCCTTTCGCGGGCAAGCGCACTACCGACTGTGCTATTCCTACACGACTCACGATGCCGCCTCACAACTTTACTTCCGCCAGTATCTCGCCTCCTACTTTCCAAACTTCACAGAAGCTCTCCTGCGAACCATGCTTAGCCACAGCCTAAGGGATATTTCCAGAATGAAACTTTCACTCTGCAGCGGAGTGTGCGCTGATATGAAACTTCCTGGCAGATTAAAATTGTGTGTTGGAACCGGGACTCGAACCTGGGACCTCTGCCTTTCGCGGGCAAGCGCACTACCGACTGTGTTATCCTGACACCACCATATCCTTTCTTCCAGGAGCGCTAGTCTTGCATGGTTCGCAAGAGAGCTTCTGTGAAGTTTGGAAAGTAGGAGGCGAGGTACTGGCGGAAGTAAAGTTCCGGTACACAAATTTAATCTGCCAGGAAATTTCAATTTTACAACTAGTTTGCTCAAAAATAAAGGTCTTGATCTCAGATTACCAATTTTTCCTTAATATTCGCTGTAGATGTGATGAAACGATTAAAAACTTAAGTTGATTGTTTACTTAACGTATTGTCATACCACGTCGATGTACAGACCGGTTCTCTTTATCATAAATGTTAATGTAACAGCGCCGTGCATAGCGCTGCTATTGCGAGATAGGCCTACAATGGCGGAGCTCGCCAGGTTGGCGGTACTCTCCCAATGCAGGGCTCTACTAAGCTATCTGCTGGCATCTTACGGAACTACAAGGGGAGTGTAGGACAGAGGTTTGGGGAGGGCTTCTTCTCTGTATATGTTACTCTGTACCCCGAGTAATGGTAACATGGAGAGCGTACCTTCCACTTGCAGCCAAGTTTCCCCAGTATGCTAGGCAGAAGAATAAATGAAATGTAATTCCTATAAGAACTGAATTGAATAAAATAAAGCTAAAACACCAATTCCCCCTATCAGAGGTAAAAGCACAGCAATAGGAAGATAAAACAGCAATAAAATTAAATACTGATGGATATAATAATATACAATTAAGTATAAGACATGATAATGGAGGGAGGACAGACACAGAAAGTCGGAAAAATAATCAACACCTATCAATGTTACACTGGACACATAAGAGCTCTGAAGAGCGAAAGCACATACTAAACTTTTGCAGAACATTTGGTAAAAGAAAATCACCATCCCACAATTATCGGAACTGATTTACAAATCATGAAAAACAGCAATAGTCAAAACCGATAGAAGAAAATTATCACATCCAAAAAGCCATATAGGAAGGCAAAAACGTAATGAACGAATACACAATGTCTTAGGTGAAATAACACAGAACACAGAGCGTCAATAAAACACACACACACACACACACACACACACACATAAACACATACTCTCTCTCTCTCTACCACAACACGGAGTATCAAAACTAACTATCAAAACTCGCTCCGCATATAGAGAAACAATCTCGCGACATAGAACACATCTCGCGAGTCGCGACATACGCAAAAATACCGTAAATTTAAAAACTAACAGAGGCGGAATATGTTTCATTGTGACGTGAGTGCGTTCTATCAAGCCCCTTCAGAGGACCGACCAACGAATGTACGATTTCATATAGACATATCCTAATATCGATACCCTCACAAACCGCAATTACAGCTAAAAGTAAAAAGAAAACCGAGACGTAAACACGCTAATATAACGTTTTTGATAGTAGTATCTTTTAACAATAACTGCCGCTCATACTGTTGCAGATGACATGCTGTAGGCCTACACCATATAAAAGGCAAATGTGGAAGTGAAAAGTAGCCTAATGATGAAAGGTACGGAAATAAATGTTTATATAGTGATACAACGAATAGAAGTGTATACCTTATAGTACAATATGCTTTAAAATTTTGCATTCTTTTAGATTAAATATAGAAACCCACAGAGAATGGCGGGTTCTCCGCCGGAACTAATTTGGGTATAAATGTAACAAGTGATTTGCATTAAGGCGGATCCACGATCCCAGATTTGAAAGTCTTTATGTAGGAGGTACTCAATTTTAAATAGAAAGAGGGATATTGAAGAAATTCAAATGAAAGAAAGAAATTGTATTAGAATAATATTTGGCCCCCATTTTTGGCTGTGAAGTAGTAAGGATGGAGGGGAATACACACTCATATATTGTGATATGAGAAAACGGAGACTTAAATTTTATGGAAACATTAAAAGAATGCCACCTACGAGACTGACAAAACAAACAGTAGAATACAACAAAAACAGAAGTAAGGCCTAACTAAACCAATTAAATAAATCGCTGCGAATAAGAATAATCTTAAACAAGCAGCATAAATCATGCAGGCATTACAGATAGAAAAACATTCAGACAAAAGATATGTGAATGGAAAGTTGGTCAGAGGAAAATTAGGAAACGGACTGTAACGCCTTGTTCTGACGAAAGAAAGAGACTTTATTCTCGAAAGATGAAACCCGGACACACAAACATGTCACCCATCAAAAGCGACATTGGGTAATTTTACTTGGCGTGAATAATAATAATAAACTGCTTATTTTCTAGTTTAACTAAACGAGAAAAAGTAATGTATTTAAAAACTTTTTGTTAGTTTTAAGGTGTATCACATCAAAATGACTGTAAAACCAACTTGTACAGAAGTTGTTGAGAAAAGAGATAACAAGTGAACCCAGTCTGCAGTACAACGACGGTCTGTATAAAGCAGCATAACCAGAATGAGACGGCACACTTTTGTACTAAAATAATGATCGAGCAGAACAGGTCGCGTTTTTCTGCCATTGTACCTCGAGGAAGTCAGCGCTGGTCTCTGGCGGTAGTAGCGGTCGTGCTTCAAGCCGCTTCCACCGCAATTTCCGTGATTGCCAAGTAAGGATTCGCAGAGCAGGAAAAACGCAGATCACTTATCACAGTTACCGGCGATAAAGGGAGGAGATTGGAGTGGAAAATAGTAAGCTACCGGTCGCTATCACTGTTGGTAGTCTGCTCGTGCGTGAAGACGTCAGTCCACACCACAGATGTTTGAAGGATGCAGTGTCGTCTTTCTACGTGCAGTAAGTTGCAATAATAGGAGTTGCTTGTATTTGTTATCATGTCGGTCTCTGTCTAGAAGGCATACAGAAAATTTCTCAGCGTGGCAGTGAAATATTGCGTTTGCTACTTGTTTTTACATTTATGGCCAACATTGGAGACTTTCAGTTCTTCTGTTTTCTGTTTGCCCAATACTTCATCATTCAGTCAGATCTTGCCCTTCTCTCCTCATCCGAATCACCTTTCCCAGTCACTGTTCATTTTGATTGCTAGTGTGACGTGTTACTCCTGAAGTATCTTCAGTGCGTCTGTCTTGCCTTTCAAGTCATCCATCTATATTTCATCACGTCGTCCTTTATCTCCTTGATCCATCTTAAGCTGCTTTTACATGATGCTTTCTCATTCATGTTTTGCGTTATTATTTATCCCAAGTATTTAAAAATTTCAACAGTTTTTCTGCCGTATACTTCAACTGTAACGTTTGCAAGTATAGTTTCTGTTATCATTATTTCAGTGTTTTAAAAGGATATTTTAAGGCCGATACACTGGACGATTTCCTGTACTGATTGCTTGGTGTCTTGGACGTTGTTTGCAAGATTAGAGAGGTTATCAGCAAATCTTCAACAGTTCTTTTTGTGTTCCAACTTCCAACTTCAATGTTCCCTAATTATGTATTCAAGGACACTATAAGAAAGAAGTGGTAACATGCCGTCTCCCTCCCTTAAACCGGTTTTTATCAAGAATGCTTAAAAAAGTTCCCCACTTATATTAAAAACTGTACGCGTGTTTTGAAATGTAGAACCTTTCGTTAAATCAGACAATAAATTGTTCATTAACTCAGCTATTTGGTTTAATTATGGCCCTGATCTTAATGTACAAGAAACAGTGCATTAAATTGATTTTGTGCGCAACGGATCTTTTAAGTAAACAACTGTGACATGTAACCTTTTGAAACAGACACTGACTATACTCAAAAATTTTGACTGCGAGAAAGATATAAGAAAAACCACAAATCACTTTCTCAATGCTTGACTGTGAGAATTAATGTCGATCAGTTATTATTGAAATCCAAATCAACTATTATCTTACTATCGCACCAATAATGAAATATGTTCAATAATGTTATTCAAATCAACACTCCACTAAATCAAGTAATTATCAAATGAAGGAAGTGGGTTAATTTTCTAACTACGTAAATGAAATATGAAACAGGGTTAAGTTACTTATTATTGATAAACAGCATTACATTACCTACATAATACAACTTCTGACTTGCTGGCAAAGCAGCCTCTGCTCTACATCGGAGCCATACACACAACCCAACCGCTCTCTAAGCGAGCTGAACCACTAGTGCTACTCTCTCTCTCAGTGCGGGCTACAATGCTATGCAATACATGATCTTTGCCAGAGATGAAACTTTACACATATCGATACATACAGTAGAAGCGATATTATACATTTTCTTGCAAGCAAGTTACTCGATACAAAACAGGAGGCACAATATTAGACATTTTCTTGTAAAATAATTTTTTTTATGGACACGTTTCATCACCCCCCTCCTACCTATTAAAATTTTGTAGGGTGGGTGATGCCAATGGCATTGCCTAACCAGCAAAATTACTGAATTTCAAGTCCAAAAATCCATTAATGACATCCAAAATTTAACAAGATCAAAACAACAGATGGAGTACATAGAAAATTTAAAAAAAAATGTGACAGTCATAAATACATGCCATTTTACAGAACAGTACCATCAAAAGTCATGCATGGAGAGGTACAGGGTGTGACAGGCATAAGCAAATGTCAAAATTTACAGAACATCAGCAATAAGTGGAATATATGACAATTATACATAATGGTAAACATAAGTATATATGTAGAATTTCAGAAAACATAGTTTGACAAATGATATAGTGGAGAAAATGAGATAGCTAGAAGTAATACACAAATGGAAAAAAAATATACAATAATAAACATGAACATATACAATGTTTTACAAAAGATATTTTAACTAATGTCATCATTCTTTAAAGAAAATGTGGTAATTACAAGTAATACACACAGTAGTGTAAGTTCCATGGGTTTACATTTTGTACAAGAGATCAGTATTTTGGGAACATAAAATGAACATTTGTATCTTGTGCACAATGTAGTCTATGTAAATTTTTAGTGCACTTAGTATAAGATAAAGTGTCAGTTTTGTATTCTGTGATGCATTTAAAATGCTATACTTTCATGGATGCTAGAACATACATGTAGAATTTTTGACTACATAGGCTTCTGATCATGTACAAAATAATGTTACTGCTTCAGCACAATAGGATTTCAATATAACGTTTGTCAATCGAATAGGCACAATGACATTTCAGACTAAGTATATGTATCTATCAAGAGCACAATTTTATTTTGGTCACTGACTGTGAAAGAACCATGAGAAATACCTAAACACTGGTAATGAACCTGTGGACAACGTTTGCAATGGGAGGCACTGAATAGTATATGCACACGAATAGCACATTAGCTCCTAACATTCATTTTAGGTCTGCACACGAACACAAAACACTGTAAGATTACACCACACTGTAGGCGGGCTGGCTGGTTGCATTGAAGTGGAAGTCATGGGGAAAAGGTTCTGATGTATTCCTCCATGCAATTCGACAACCAAGTGTGCTCCAACCAACAGAGCTATTAGCAGACTGCATCAGCATAGCCAAAATTAGAGCAAACTGGTGGTGGGTGGCCAAGGCTGCAATGGACAGTACTGTGTGGCCAAACATCATCCAACAAACATCTTCATTAAAAGGCCCAAAATCAGTGGTGTATAGTAACTCGTCCATTGTTCTGTGTGCATTCTGGAATCTCGTGTGCGAAATCGCCACTTCCCATGCGTGTCCAAAGTACATGAAATAAAGCATTTTACACACAAATTAGTAACATAGTCATGATATTTCAGTTTAGACTGAAAGAAAAGTCATTGATTAGAACATATCTACAGAAATATTTTCCCACAAGTTCAAGTGGTACAAATGGGGTCATGGTATTAAACCATATTTTTACATTACAAGTAGTGTCTTGAAGACGGATACATTTGAATACTAATGAGTAATTTAATTCTTATTTTAGAGTATCTACAACATTAGTGTCATTTCATATAAGCACAAGGCTTTACATACTATGTACATATTGCTTTACAAACACATAATCGTATGAAATACATTGAGGGTGCTTGTCATCAATTTGGCATGATATAACTTAAATTGACATTCCAATTACCATTAGTTCATATCTCTTTAAATTAATATATATCACTATGATGGTGATTACATTACCACAAATTATAACACTTAAATTACATAAGTTGCCATGGCCAGGCTTTTGTCTCAACTGAGCTACATATTTCATTGCCTTAAGGTATAACACATCAGGGTAGTTTCGTGAGAATATCAAAAGAGGTTCAAGTCAACAGGTCATGTCTGTGTCTGTCTGGGTCAACAGTAGGGTCAAACAAAACAATTAGTGCAAATTTTGGCACAGTACTAGATGTACATCACAGTAAATCATCCAATAACATAAACACAGACGTAATATTCGTTAGGCATAGCTGCAGATTTTCATCAACAAGATCATCAATAAAATTTGGAAGATAGTAGTAAGCAAAAGCAAAATATTTCTGTGCATTATCTTTCTAGACTTAACTAGGCGCAGTTTATGGCATAGCTGCAAGTTTGCAAGATAGATGGCTGTGTGGAACGTATAAGCATAACCATACATTGTCATTGAGCTTCATTATAAAATTAATTAGCATAGTGGTAGGGCTTAGGTATATAATTAGTGAGCATAGCGGTAAGCTTTGATTACAAGAGCAATACGCATAGCTGCAAGCATAATTAGAAATATTCATTACACATAATTACAAATAATTACAGATCATCAGAAGGATATGAATCTCACCAATCACACATGCCATTGAAGGCACAATGCATCAATATACAAAATGGTGCACATAAGCACAAAGAGAAAACACAAAAGGGCAGTGCGAGTAAGCACATAAGAAAAGAACAGAACATAGCATCATTAGCAACATAGCGATTCTCCTCATAATTGCTTCATAATCATTGTATAATCTCGTCATCATTAGCAACATAGCGATTCTCCTCATAATTGCTTCATAATCATTGTATAATCTCGTCATCATTAGCAACATAGCGATTCTCCTCATAATTGCTTCATAATCATTGTATAATCTCGTCCACATAATTACATTTATCAAACATCTTTGACTGTTACCAATACCTTCCTTACCATCATTTATCCATAAACAATAATGCATTTTAAAGACCACCATGACATATTGTGTATTGCCTTACTCATCATCCTCCATAATGTTCTTGGCTTACCAAATGCTCATGTCAACTCAAAATCTTCTTCACTTGCTCAGAACTTCGTAAGTTATGCAATTAGTAACACAGAAGAAAAATCTGATATTTTCTGAAACATAGGAACTTGATTAGATTACACAATCAAAAATTTCCATTAATTTTATTTGTCTTGCACAGCCACAGAGTTCGTTATATGCAAATTGCAAGATACTCAAAGTTTCGTATGACAATATCCCAGCGTAGCACAGAGCATAAGTATTCAGAGTTAGAGAAAAGTAACAGTGAGAAAAAGAGGTAGATAGAGCGCACTAAGGAAAAGCGGAAGAATAGTGACACTCAGCTCGAGAACGGGGCACCAATCGCCACTTGGTGTGTCCAAAACAGATCAATGGACTCTCTACCCCAGATTTATGCCTTGAAAATTTTAATATTGGAAATGTGGTGTATGCCTTTCGACTTGTGCGTCTTTAAAGTTTCTACCTCAACGACGTTGTCGTGGATGATACGTTTGATTCGATACGGACCATTGTATAGTAAGAAGAATTTGTGAATCATAGATCTTCCCTTGTGGGATAAGTGGTGGGATCTAATTAATACCTTTTGTCCTACATAGAGTTGTTTAGCATAACAATTACGTTGAGAGCGTTTCCTTTTTTCAGCGGCTTTCTTAATGTTTTTAAGCGCCAATTCAATGATCTCATGATGACGTAGTCTTCTGTGTTTAGGAAAAGGTATCAATTCCTTGATACGGTCGGGAGGTTGCTTGTTTTTCAGAACCAGAATTGGTGAAAGACCTGTAGAATCATTAGGAAGTTCATTTATGATATTTTGAAATGAAAGAAGATATCTATCCCATATGTTATGTCGTCGGTAGCAATATAGCCTACAAAGTTTTCCAAGTTCTTTCATCACTCGTTCACAAGGGTTAGAGGCGGCATGATAAAGTGATATGAACACAGGTTTGATGTTTCTGCGCCGCAACATCCGTGCCCAATCATGAGAACGGAATTGAGGTCCATTATCGGAGATGACTTTATCTATATGGCCAACATCTTTTAGGAAGTTTTTGACAAAGGCGTTAGTTACTGTCTTCGCCGTGGCACGGCGGAGCGGAGTAAAAGATACAAATTTTGATGTGAGCTCAATAGCAACGAAAACAAAAGAGAAACCATTGTTAGTTCTCGGAAGAGGTCCAAACAGATCAACGGCTGCTAACTGCTTTAATTTTGAAGGTATAATCGGAAAAAGTGGAGCAGAATGCGATATGGTCGGCGGCTTTGCTTTCTGACACAATTTGCATCGAGATAACACATTGCGTATACGTTTCTCCATGTTGATGAAGTAACAAGAGTCGCGTAATTTCGCGAAGCACTTCTTGGCACCATAGTGTCCGTAACTGAGATGAATATACCAAATCAATTTGTTCACGGACTCCTCCGGAACACACACTAACCAAAATTGACTGTCAGGGGCTTTACGTTTGAAGAGAATGTTATTATGGATAATGTAAAATTGTCTGATGGAAACATTATATTTATCATGCCATTTTATTTTAATATCTCGCCAGATTGGATCTTTGTCTTGTTCTTTAGCAATGTCAGAAAATGTGGCAGATATGTAATTTTCGAAAGCAACTTGCTGCATATAGAGGATAGTAAAGTTATTTTCTAAGTATGCCTCTTCCGTCGCCTTGATGAGCCCAACAGGCGAACGAGATAGCGAGTCTGCAACGATGTTTTGTTTACCAGGAATGTAAATTACAGAGAAATCGAATTCTTGAAGGAACAAAGCCCATCGTCTAAGTCTATCATGGTTAAGTTTTGCCGACATGAGGAATTGAAGTGCACGGTGATCCGTGTAAACTTTAGTGTGTCTGCCAAACAAGAAATAACGGAATTTTTCGAATGCCCAAACTACTGCCAAAGCTTCAAGCTCAGTGACGGAATATTTCCGCTCTGACTTGGATAATATGCGACTAGCAAATGCAATAGTTCTCTGTGTGGCAAAGCCATTTTCTTCATCCTCTTGAAACACGTGAACGCCAAGTCCGAATTTTGAACTATCGGTAGAGATGCAAAAGTTCTTAGACAAATCTGGATGGTGCAGAATAGGTGCATGAAGGAGTGCATCCTTTAAGCAAAGAAATTCTCTTTGGGCAGCTTCATCCCAGAACCAAACAGTATTCTTTCCAGTTAATTCATATAATCTGGGAGTAGTTAGGTCTTTCAAATTTATAAAACGGCGATAGAAATTAATTAAACCCAAGAAAGCTCTTAATTGGCGTTTAGTAGTGGGAACAGGCATTTTCATTATCGCCTCTAACTTTTCGGGGTCGGGCTGGATCCCATCTTTAGAAATAATGTGCCCTAAAAATTTAATCTGAGAACGACCAAACTGTGACTTCTCTAAGTTGACAGTAATTCCGGATTGAGCAAACACTTCAAGTAAAGATGCCAACGTACTGTTATGTTTTTCCCAGGAAGATTCTGCAATTAAAATATCATCAATGTAAATTGTGATTTGTTGTTTTAAGTGCTCAGGGAGTGTGGCATTCATCGCACGGATGAAAGCAGATGAGGAGATGTTCAGTCCGAAAGGCAATTTACGGAACTGATAACAGTTTCCGAAGCAGAGAAACGCGGTATACTTCCTACAGTTGGGGTGCAGTTTCACTTGCCAAAAGCTAGACCTAAGATCTAATGAGGATAAAACTTTGACACCATAGAATTTTTGCAACAATTCTTCAAGGGTTTGGGGTCGGTCGGTTTCAGGTAAAATGATAGTGTTAATTTGTCTGGAATCGAGCACTAATCGAATTGACTTATCTCTTTTTTCAACAATATGTAGGGGACTGTTATACGAGCTAACTGCAGGTTCAATTATACCTTGACTGAGCATGGACTGAATTTCAGCCTTAACTCTTTCCCTGTATACTATCGGAATGGGATATGGAGGTACAAAAAATTTATTATGTTCTTTGATCTTGAATTCATAGAGAAAATTTTTTATGGTACCAGGACTGTTAGCGAATACACGGGAATAACGCCGCAAGATAAGGAACAATTCTTCCTTATCACGTTCTGAGGCACCTTCAACTTCTACTAATTTTTTCTTAATGATGTCAGAAATCAAGTCAATTCGCTCAGTCTCGAAATGTTTATCTGTTATATCATCATCAGGTTTGACATCCTGCGTCGCATTAGAAATAGGTAAAAATTTTAAACAACTGGCACCTTCTTCATATCTGGTAATCCAGTCTTCGAATTTAATTTGAATGGCATTTTCCTGAACAAAAGCAGTGGCACAAGCCGTATTGAAATCTAAAATAACCTTGTACTTGGATAGGAAGTCCACACCTAATATTATCTGTGTAGTTAAACGGGGGACAATCAATAGGTTGGCAGAAAAGAGATGACCTTGACATAAAAATTCTGCGTATGTTTGCTGTCGAATTTCGACAGGTTTGCTAGAAATGACGCCACGAATTTTAGTACAATGCAAAGGCAGAATGGGACCATTAAGCAAGTTCTGATATTTCTTAAAAGTCACTTCACTGATTACTGATACTGGGCTACCAGAATCTAAGACAGCAGAAAGATTGATTTTGCCAATTTTCACAGATACAATAGGGTGAATTGGAATATCGAGACATTCTACCTTCTCTTCTAATAGTGCCTCTTTTATGTCATCTAACTGTACAAATTTTACGTCTTGTTCGGTAGAAGGTTCATAAGAAATTTCTTTGTTGAGACAAGTGTTACCAAGATTAATGAGGCTTTCACAAGATAAATGCTTTTCAAATTTTGGTTGTTCATCAACTTCGCATTCGCTATCATCGTCATTAGAAAACATGTAATTGTCTATCCAATCAGCAACAGAGGTGTGCTGCAAATCTAATTGTTCGACATCATCTTTTGCTGTTCCAAGGTTACTGTTAGTTGCATTATTGTGTGGCAGTACTGTGTCGTGCCTTTCAAAGTACATGACCGGTCTGTCATATGCAATTGTTGGTTGATACTGTAAGAATTTTATTTCGTATATAGTGTCTTCCTCAGAGTCTGAAGACGAAGCTTCTGTCTCCCAATCTGAATTGTCGTCATTATATTGCTGATCGACAATTATCTCGTTTAACCGTTGGGCAGTATAACGTTTGTTCGATACCTTTTCATTTGTTTCGTTAAATTTGATAGTACAATTTTTGTTACTATCATTACTTTCAGGAGTAACGGCTTTAGGTTTTGACACAAGTTGTGTCGATTTTGCCTTATCACTTACTGAAGTGCTACCAGCATCAGTATTGTGCACTTCTGCACAAACTACTATTCTGTTTTGTTCGGGAGGTTGTTCATCGTAATCTTCCTCTCTGTGAGGTAGTTCACAATGAACAAGTTTCAGCGTATAGTTAGGATCACACAAATTCTGTACGGCCGAATTATTTGCCGTCGAGTCCGCTAGTCATACCTGACGCGGCCCCTTTTTTGACGAATTGTAGCGTGGATTAGCAGGTCTGATTTCAATGTTTTGCTCTTGTCTTTCCGGGGTACGCGATCTGCTTTGGGCCCGATTTGTGTTTTCGTATCGTGGAAGGCGATCACGAGAATTATCGCGTGTGCCCTCCCGACTACGCTTCTCAGCGTTATTGTTGTGATTTTCAGTCTCGCGATCACTATCAGTATTGCGTCTATCACGCCAATTAGTATCATTCGAAGTATTGCTGTTATGATAGTAATTATTGTAGCGTCCTCCGCGGCCAAAACCACCACCTCGGTTGTGGCCACGAAAACTTCCACGGTTAATGTCACGATCATGAAACTCACCGTTCTCATTGTCGCGACTTTGTTTGTAAGATTCATTAGTGAAAGAGTTATTTTTTGGTTTATCGTCGTGCTCTGAATAACGTTTAGTACGCGGCGGGCTTTGTTGCGACCGGCGATCATATCTGTTTGTTTCAAAATATCGACTGCGCGAGGAATTTTCCTCGTCTTCTTCTTCTAAGTCTTGTAAGAGATTTCTAAAGGCTTCAATATCATTCTTGCATCGTGCCGCAATGGCAATTTGACGCAAGTGTAGAGGCAATTTGTTCAAACAAATTCTGATTAATTCCGCAGGGCAGTAAGGTGCCGATAAAAATTGATTTTTGTATACTAAGTTTTGGAAATATTCCACAGGGCTCGAGAAATTTGATCGCTCAAAAGTTTTGAAAGTCGCAATACTGTTTTTAACGCGGTCTTGTGCCGCTTCCGACCAGTATGCGGATAGAAATGAGCGTCGGAAGTGATTCTCGCTATAGCACTCTTGTGCAATAGCTCTCATTCTGGTGGCTGGCTCGCCTTCCAGATAACCACATATAAATTCTAATCTGTGCTCAAGTGGCCAATTCGGGGGAAGACAATAATCGAATTGCTGCAACCACTCTTTAGGGTGCAAGTCATTCGGAGAGTTTTTAAATGTCTTGAATTTACGTACAGTCAGGAAATGCTTGTAGTCAAACGCTTCCTTTCGCCCGTGCGGCGTAAGTGAGCGTAAACTACGCACTGCGTCTTCATTGTTGTTACTATGAGGTACACTTCGTTCACGTGCCAAGCGACCTACTTGGCTCGAATCATCATTGTCATTTTCGTTCAAATTTTCTTCCACATCTTCGTATGGATTTCCACAAGTGTGGTCAAATTTCCTCTCTATTCGCGCCACGCGATCATCTAATTTTCTGACCTCAGCCTTGTATTGCTGATTAATGGTCATTTGATCTTGTTTGAAACGGTCAAGGGCGAGATATTCATTAGTTTCATTAAACGGGGTAGGATGCGTTACATCCGAACTTTTGTCAGTGTTATCACTAATTTGGGTAATCTTAACAGTAATATCTTCAAACTGTTTATTTATTTTATTGATCTGTTCCGTCGTGACTGACTGGAAGTTCTGCAACTTTTCAACAACTAGATTACTCTGTTGCTTCAATTGAGCGAGTTCAGTAGTTTCCATATTTTCGACTCGTGACGCAAGGCTTTCCACTACCGGGTTGATCTCGTCGCGAATATCTTGTCTTATTTGCTGAGATTCACGTTTGAAAGTATTGAGCAGTTGTTCCCTGAACCGATTGTTGTCCTCGTTTATCTTATTAAAACTACTTTGAATACTCACAAACCTCGAATCGCACGTTTGTTCAATTTTCTCAAGTTTTTCATTTAATTTCTGAGATTGTGCCTCAAGTTTTTCATTTAATTTCTGAGATTGTAATTGACTATTCTCAAGTTTTTCATTTAATTTCTGAGATTGTAATTGACTATTCTCAAGTTTTTCATTTAATTTCTGAGATTGTTCCTCAAGTTTTTCATTTAATTTCTGAGATTGTTCCTCAAGTTTTTCACCTAATTTCTGAGATTGTAATTGACTATTCTCAAGTTTTTCATTTAATTTCTGAGATTGTTCCTCAAGTTTTTCATTTAATTTCTGAGATTCCTGAGATAGTAATTGACTATTCTCATTTAATTTAGAGAGCTGTGACAATAAAATTTGCATGAAATCATTTGGTAATACGTTTTCCATAGCCGTCGCACAAGTATTTTTTGTAGCAGAGCTAGGCGGAACCGATGCATTATTTTCCGCAACCACATTACAAGAATCGGAATTCTGTATTGTCAAATCCTGTACTTTGTCATTATCCATATTGTCTGTTCCCGAACTAATCTGTTCCGCGTTTTCAGACACGGTATTTACTGTCGTATTTGTATCAGTGCAGTGAGAAGACTCTTGTAAAAATTCAGTTTCTCTCCTTGCTTCATTCAAGGTCTCATTTTCGGAAGTAGTTTTAGCATCAGCGCGGACTCTCCTATTCTTCGACATTGTTAACAGAATTTTGCAGTAAAGTGACCAATAATATTTATTTTCACCTACTGCTAATTTTTTTGAAAATTACACACAGTAATTATGAGAGAACAATAGGTTGAATCGGGCTAGTGCAACATACAATCACAATCGAGATTACGCAAACCGTTAATTATCACACGAGTTCCGCGGTACTAGAACTTTCATCACAACAAACATCAGGCAATATAAAAGAGAGGCTTGTTCAGTAGTAATGCAATTATTTGTATATTCAATTCATCTACTATAAACAATACTACACAATCTCAAGAATGGTAAGTAACAGACTACAGAAACAATTACTATGCTACTGTTGCTACAACAGAGGATGGTGCTACAAAAATTAAATTAAGAGACAAAAGGTAAATTGGTTAGTGGAAAAGACAAACTAACTGAAATAAGACTACGTATCTAACTACGTCACGATCCTGTTTGTGAACTATCCTGGCAGAAAGGGCGCCAGATAAAAACTGTACGCGTGTTTTGAAATGTAGAACCTTTCGTTAAATCAGACAATAAATTGTTCATTAACTCAGCTATTTGGTTTAATTATGGCCCTGATCTTAATGTACAAGAAACAGTGCATTAAATTGATTTTGTGCGCAACGGATCTTTTAAGTAAACAACTGTGACATGTAACCTTTTGAAACAGACACTGACTATACTCAAAAATTTTGACTGCGAGAAAGATATAAGAAAAACCACAAATCACTTTCTCAATGCTTGACTGTGAGAATTAATGTCGATCAGTTATTATTGAAATCCAAATCAACTATTATCTTACTATCGCACCAATAATGAAATATGTTCAATAATGTTATTCAAATCAACACTCCACTAAATCAAGTAATTATCAAATGAAGGAAGTGGGTTAATTTTCTAACTACGTAAATGAAATATGAAACAGGGTTAAGTTACTTATTATTGATAAACAGCATTACATTACCTACATAATACAACTTCTGACTTGCTGGCAAAGCAGCCTCTGCTCTACATCGGAGCCATACACACAACCCAACCGCTCTCTAAGCGAGCTGAACCACTAGTGCTACTCTCTCTCTCAGTGCGGGCTACAATGCTATGCAATACATGATCTTTGCCAGAGATGAAACTTTACACATATCGATACATACAGTAGAAGCGATATTATACATTTTCTTGCAAGCAAGTTACTCGATACAAAACAGGAGGCACAATATTAGACATTTTCTTGTAAAATAATTTTTTTTATGGACACGTTTCAATATTAATCTTTGAATTTGTATTTATTAAGGTAAGTTGTATAAGTTTTATTAACTGGGGATAAGGTGTGAAATGTCTCAAAATCTTTAGCAATGAGTGCCTATGGATAGAATCATATGATTTCTTAAAATCTCTAAATGTAATTCAGAGAGACTTGTTCCGTTTGCGCTAATAAACCAGGATTAATTTCAGAGTAATTATTTGGCTGACACCAAGGTCTGAAGCTTCTTCGGTATTTCTCCAATTCCTTATCCAGTTGTCCTACTGGAAAAAAAATCTTGTAGGTACTACCAAATAGCGAGATTCCTCTACATTTGTGTGGATCACTTTTGTGTTCTATCTTATGAAGTGGTATAATTATAGCTGTTGTCCAGTCTTTTGGGAATATCACTGTTGGTCAAACTTTTATTTTATTTTTATTTTTGTAAAATAGTACGTGGAGATTTCAGACTTGTTTTACAAGCATAGTTCAAGATTTCCGCAAACACTTGATTTTCGCCATATGCTTTGTAGTTTCTGATTTCTTTAAGTGCAATTTCTATTTCTTATAGTGTAGATGGTTTTATGGTTTCTGGTTTGGTTTTTATAGAGTTGTATAATACTCTGTTGGCCTTACAGTAGCATAAAGCGTTTTACAAAGATCACATGCTTTGAAGTAAAACCCTGTGTGAGGTAAGGAGGATGATGCTACCAGCTTTGAGTGTAGGCGGCACTGCTGTTTATAGCTGCTGCCACTCGACACTTTATTGAATTAAAGGAGGCTCTGGGTGCGTTTCTGGACTATAGCACTCCATGTAGGTTTCGTATATGGCCAGTATCTGGTGTAGAAGCGGGTGGTGTAATCATGGAACAGATGTTTTCGATAGGTGAGAGAACGAAGGAACAGGGAGGCCAAGTCAGTAATGCATTAATGCAATTTATTTATTTATATTACCTGGAGAGATTATGGCTTTCAGACCCTCTCTTACACCTAATCAGGCTTACTCAGACTGAACAATTTGTGTAGTATATTACCATGTGTGGTGGAAGTATTAAAGATAAAAAATAAAGATATTTACTAGAATAATTTTAACAGTAACATAAAGATAATTATAAAAATCGAAAATGATAATAACAATAATAATTATGACATTGTAAAGGACAGTAAGCATGTTTCATACTGTGAACATTAGCCCTATTACCATTTAGGTATTGCCTCGTTATACGAGGCGCGTCCAGAAAGTAAATTCGTTTGGTAATAAAATGAAATTGTACACAGATATAGAAGAAATTTTTATTGCACAAAATTCTACAACTCCTAAATTACTTTTCCACATACCTGCCGAAATGTTGCAGGCATTTGTCATAGCGTGGCACCAGGTTATGTATACCTTCTTCATAGAAATCTGCCGCCTTTGTCTTCAACCAGTTGGAAACAGTTTCTTTCAGATCGTAGTCATTAGTGAAGTGATGACCGCCAAGGAAAGATTCGAGATGTCGTGAATCTTGTCATCAATCGCGTTAACCAGTTCTTCTGTTACGAAAGGTGGACGCACACTTCGTTCTTCATCGTGCACATCACTACGACCACCATTGAACTGTCGGACCCATCTTCTCACCATCGAATCACTCATCGCATTTGGTCCGTGAACATCGCAAATTTGCCGATAATTTCACTTGGTTTCACTTTCCTCGCATTCAGAAACCGAATCACCGACCTGATTCACATGCGGTGGGATTTTCAGTCAACGCCGACATTTCAAACAAGCACAACAAAGCGTACGTAACTGACAGCGATCTCCAAATGGGGCACGTTCTTCTACTTGATACACATCGTCTACAGCGCATGTGCGGAACTGCAATCGCGGCGCTGCAGCGGAGATAAATTGAAACGGAACAAATGTTCAAATGTTTGTATAGCTTATGGGACTTAACTACGGGGTCATCAGTCCCTAAACTTACAAACTACTTATCAACTACCTTATACTAAGGACGGCACAAATATCCATGCCCGAGGGGGGATTCGAACCTCCGACCGTAGTGGCCGTGCAGACCGTGACTGGAGAGCCTCAGTCCCCTCGGCTACCGCGGCCGGCTGAAACGGAACTTACTTTCTGGACGCGCTTCGTATTATTGCAGATTCTGAGTTATTCACATCGAGCAAAGACATAAGACGATAGAATTTGGTGAAAGAGAACCGATGGGCAGAGAGCACTACCATCTTAGTGTGACATAAGCTTAGCTCAGTTATTTGTCAGCGGCGTTCGGTTGGAGGAATGCACACCCTCTGTAAGAGAAAAACTAAGTCAACAAAACAATGATCAACATACTACAAAACGAAACAACGTCCTCAAAGGACCGACCAGACAGAAGAGAGAAAAAATTGTTGTGGAGACCGCTGGCCCGAAACGGGAAATCCGAGTTCGAAACCCGGTCCACCACATTCACCTTCGCCGTTGTATTTATTTTAATGCCGTGAAACAGTCGAAATGTTTCTGATTCATTTAAAAAAAGTTTAACAGCACAAAATTTCAACGATTTACTAATAATAAAAAGTGTAGAAGTGATGGACTACAAAGTCGAACGACTGGGAGGACTCTGCAGCCATCCAGAGAATTGGACTGTGGATAAACAAGTCGGACGGCTGGGAGGACGCCCCGGTAACCCAAAACATGTTCGAATGTTTGTAGTTTTTATGGGACTTAACTACAGGGTCATCAGTCCCTAAACTTACAAACTACTTGTGATATTACAGATACAGGGGGAAGCTGATTATTTCCATGTGAAAGGCGGGTTTTGCCAGGCTGTTGGGTTCCCCAGCCGGCCGACTACCAGTTTGTACCTAGTGAATGGGATACAGCAGGTAGTCGGGGTTTCCGTAATGTGCTCGGAAACAGGAAACGCTTGGCTGAGCGAGGGCGGCTTTTCCAGATTCCAGCTGAAATACAATATAGCCAGACACATTATTCTAAAAATCCATACAAAATAAAGGAATGGTCATACGGCAAATATAATTATATTAATTGATTCAGGAGACTTGTGAGAATCAAATGCCGTAATAATTTCAAGATAATTTCAAGATCTCTTATGGAAAACGTACAGCACAAATTGAACAGTAATGTAATGAAGACTGTGCAAAGACAAGATAATTTTGAATAGGCAAGTACAGCTGAAGTAAATAATTTAATGGATAGGACGGTGCATTGTGAAAGGGAGATAAAAGAATTGTAAGAGCTGGCCTAGTTGGAGTTCGTCAATAAATGTAAAAAATCAGAATGCGTAATGATATGCTGTAGTAATAATAATTTCGTTATTGAATGTTGCAACAAATCACAACTAATGGGTCTCTACAACACTTCAGCAGTGAAAGTTAAAATTTTGAATAAATAAAAACAAAAATTTATATTAATTAACTTGAAACAGTCACTGTGATAATTAATTAATTTTGGCCCTATCTGACTTAGCATCGACTACAGCCTTCAACCAGTGCCTCTTATGATTCACGAACAGCACAACTTCACTAATAAATGTCTCAGAATTCATGTAGTGGTGATGGCGTGTTCGTGTTATAATTAAACTCGTAATAGCTGATAGATACTGATTGCAATGATAATAGCTCAGTACTGTGAAACTGCGTGGTGCAATGAGCTTCACAAATACTACAGTCAAAGTTCCCAATAATTTTGATAATATTGTTTAAAGCATTCAACTTCCTTATAAAACTTTACCTGAACTATTTTTTGATAAAATCGTTCCAAGGCCTGGGTAGCGTATGCGTGTAACTGGCTGAGCAAAGTCTGGAATTTAACGTATTTAATAAAAATCACTTTCGTCAAGTCTGGTTAATCAACTATATTTCTTTGACTACTGTTAGCCTGGTTACTTTCTATATAAATGAAACCAACTTTACTTTACGTGCAAACTCTCTTGCAAGTTAAAAGCTTTGGCATAATAATTTATTGCAAAACTTAGAACAGCACCGCACTTTAATTGCTAGTCTCTGTGGTTGTAACACCTTTAGCAATTCTTTAACTCGTCTAGCAATTTCTTTAAAACTGATCGTAATTACTTTGGAAAATCATTGAACTTGTTAGTCAATGCACAGGCTTGCAAAATCAACATAATCTAATAATGGTGATAATGGGGTGACTACAACTACTTACAAAATTAAGACTGGTTTCAAAATAAGTCATATATAATTCAACCAAAATTCTGATTGGGTTGACACTACAATTTCATGCATACAAAATAAAATGTTACAAATGCACTTATCTGTTTTCGTCGTGAAGTCCATACAAGACAGATATGATTACAATAGGTACTCTTACTGCTGGTTCAAAAATATTTTTATCGACAACTTTTTGTTCAGCTCGTCTGGCTGAAATTTCCTTGCATTGATATCACCTCGATACACCTTCTAATCTCCGTAATTACAGCAATCACTCTCGGTGACAATAGACGTGATAACCGAACAATTACTTTTCTTGCACATGAAAAAACATTACACTGATCACTTTCGAGTATAAATAAACTTGTTTCGCACTTCCTTTAATATATTAAACAGTACGCCTCTCAGGCCTTTTGCAACTTTGCTACTTCATTAAACTCGCACCACACTGCGCCTACCGTGCCTCTGCACCATCAACAAAACATTTATGTGTTTACTTTGGCGAGTCCGCTCCGCGACTGCTTCAGCAGCGCGACACTCACAGTTACTACGTCTGTACCAAAGACAGTCCTTACAACAGGTTGAACATTTTCTCTGGCGCATTACCAACCTACAGCATAGGAATGTCCGTGTATTCATGCGGGTTTACACATACAGTACATGTTTACACTAAGTGATTCAATATAGGAAATGACGTTACATAAGAAATATATCTAGCATACAAGAAATGAAAATACGTGAAATGAACAAATTTAAGACAATATATACATTACGTCAAATAAAACTGTAAGATAAAGCGAAAGGTGTACTCTTACAGAATATAGTGGGAGAACTGATCAGGAAAAGGTGCCGCTACAGCAAAAAATTCAGGAATTGCGTGCTGAAATAGGTAACTCAACTGTTAGTCCACTTGTAAATTATCTGTGGTTTTCAGCTGGAAATAATAAGTGTTTTTCTAATGATGGTAATTACCACTCAGTAGATTTTCTTTCCGCGTGTTAGGATGGATTTGTTAAGGTAATTAGTGACCAAGATAAAATTAAATTAGTAAAAAGACACATTGAGGGTAGTGCACAGTCATGGGCTAATTTAAATAATTATTTGTTAGAGACCTATGACAAGTTTGAGATTTGTTTCTTGAATAAGTACTGGAGTGAAGCAAAGAAAACGTGGCTTCAAAACGAATTTCTTAACGGTCCAAATTTCAAGAATGGTTATGGCTCAATGCGCGAATTTTGTGTTCGCGAAATGAAGAAGTTAATGCATACAAATCGGCCGCTCGGTGTTCTGACGGAAATCACGACGTTAATGAGGCGATTACCAGATAATTTGCAATGCGATGCAATCGATTGATGAATTTTTAAATTTAGTTGTAAAGTTGTAACGACCATCAAAATTTAAACCAAATCATGGAAGAGGAAATGGCACTAAAAAAATAAATAAAAATAAAAATAAAAAAAAAATAAAAAGAAAGTTCAAATGTTTGTATAGCTTATAGGACTACTTAATACTAAGGACAGCACAAATATCCATGCCCGAAGGGGGATTCGAACTCCCGACCGTAGTGCCCGTGCAGATCGTGACTGGAGCGCCTCAGTCCCCTCGGCCACCGCAGCCGGCAATGGTTGTCATAATTGGAACCATAATAGTAATAATGGTAATTATGGGAACCATAGTAATAACGGTAAATTCCGGAATCAACAAAATAACAATGGTGGTCAGAGGAATAAATTTTATAAAGGTCAAGGCAGTAGGAATTATCAGGAGAGAAATCATGGAAGGGAACATAGTGATATGCGGTCGGGAGACTGTGAAACGCTGCCTCTCATGTGTGAGGATGGCGAAACAAACCGGCGATGGATAGGACACCGTACTGTGATAATTTTGTGGGAAATAAATGTGATAGGGGGCAGAAGGCAGTTATGGAAATATGCATGATAGATAAATCATGGTAGCTGGTAACGCTTTAAGTGGTAAATCGGCGGATGCGAGTGAAGTTGATAAGGAAAACGGTGTAGCTTTGGTCTCATCAGCTGGTGATGAATTGTATTATGTACGTGGCATGATAGGTGATTTGTTATTGAAGCGAAATGAAATACATGTGTACGACTGTGAACATTCGTTCATTACAGGACAGGTTACTCTGTAACTTCAAAATTTTGATCTGAAGATGGGCAGCTGTCCCGAAACCGGTAATGTTTTAGAAAATATAAGCGATCTGGAGACGGATATTCAAGAATTTTATAAATACATGGGACATGTGATAAATTTGAAGCTACTGAGATAGATGGTACTGAGGATGGAATTTGCGCCTTTATTTCTGTTGCTGAGGATTATCCAATAGCTCTTGATGGGATTATGAATTGTGAATGGAAAGTGATGGATGAAAGTGTTGATTCTACGTTAAAGGAACCATTGTCTGTAGTGAAGGAAGGAAAGTTTAATAATGTTCAAATGTTTGTTGAGATTATGAGACTTAACTATGGGGTCATCAGTCCATAAACTTACAAACTACTTATGAACTAGCTAATACTAAGGACGGCACAAATATCCATGCCCGAGGGGGGATTTGAACCCCCAACCGAAGTGGCCGTGCAGACCGTGACTGACGCGCCGCAGTCCCCTCGGCCACTGCGGCCGGCAAAGTTTAATATTGGTGAAACGGATGGTAATGTGAAACTCAAATTTTCAAATAACAAATGTATAAAGATCTGACTGAGGAGCGATGCAGTAACGAAGTAATACATGGTGATTGTTTGGGAACAGATTTTAATAACTCTGTGTTCAATGATAAATCGGCGGAGGTAAAGGATATATGTAATAATTTGTTAAGTGCATCGGCTGAAGTCGATAATGTTATTTGTGACTGTGAGATATTTGGAAAGAACAATGATGTATGTGAGGAAGATATTGTATGTTCTGAAAATAATTATGTGAATTAAGAAGCTAGTATAGCGACTATTCGTATTTATGAAAGCAATTTTGAGTTCGACAGGGGCAATGATGCAGAGGAGTTAAATGCATATAATTGTGGGATCAATTTGCGAAGTGAAGACAAAGAGACAACGTTATTAATGACTATTATGGTGAGTTAGGAGAAGGGGTAAACGGTGATTGGTTTGGCAAAAGTGAACGCCAATTTTCTGTTACTGACTGGCGGTAGTATGGGAAGATTTAAGGTCAATGTTAACGCTTGGCTGAGCGAGGGCGGCTATTCCAGATTCCAATTGAAACACAATATAGCCAGGCACATTACTCTAAAAATCCATATAAAATGAGGGAATGATCGTACGGCAAATATAATTATATGACTTGATTCAGGAGACTTCTGAGAATCAAACGCCGTAATTACAATTTCAATATCAAATGTTCAAATGTTTGTATAGCTTATGGGACTTAACTACGGGGTCATCAGTCCCTAAACTTACAAACTACTAATCAACTAGCTTATCCTACGGACGGCACAAATATCAATGCCCGAGGGGGGATTCGAACTCACGACCGTAATGGTTGTGCAGACCGTGACTGGAGCACCTCAGTCCCCTCGGCCACCGCGGCTGGCAATTTCAATATCCCTTACAGATAGAAAGCCGACAAATTTCAGTACTATTATTATAATATTATAAGACTTATATTTACAATTATTCATCCGTAGTGTTTAACAGTAACAGTTTAAGAAGCAAATGGGCAGCATTGTACCACGCTACCTATCTTAAAAGACATACCATATTATTTCTGTATTCTTTCAATACACTTTTTTTTTTACTCTCTTGTTCTGCTTTTCGTTGAGGTAGTAATATTCTTGTGTCAGAACATAGATTCCACCACTGAAACACATGTACCCAGCAAATTTCATTACATTTATATATGTATTTTATAATATTTAATATTATTATTAGTAACATTAATGCTGTAGACAGCCACTTAAATATTTCATGGCCGACTAAAAATGGTAGATATGCGGCAGATAATTTATATGTAAACAATTATAAATATTTGTGGACAAGAACAAAATATATTTGTATAAAAAGTCATGATAAATTAAATATTAATTCTGTAACTATATTTCGACCACGGCAGTATATTTGAACATTGAGACGCCATGCCTAATGGCCATCTGAGCCAAGATCTTCAGTCTCAACCGTCGTTTTTTAGTATTGTTAAATATGTAATTGTTTGTTAAATGTAAACAACATTCGTAGGGAGGTAGTCAAAGCATTTAATTCTGTGATATTCAAAAGTATAAAATTTTTGGATGGGAAATTGTATTTTAAATATGAGGCGTTAGGATGCTCGGAAGGATACAGTTTTGTGAGCAGGGAGAGCACGCTCTTCGAACGCTTGTGAAGGGACTCGTAACTTGGATGTGGTGATGAAAGGTGTGACGCTGGGCGGTCTGAAGCCGCGTTACGAACTTGAGATTTGAAGAGATAGACATGTGTGGACTGTGACTGCAGAACTTAGTCTCTGCTTGAAAAGTGATGAACTATGCACGGTAGTAGGGCTGTGGAACTGTGATAATTCAGAAATCGTGTGTACTTCTGTGATTAAAGTGTTTTATAACAAATACTTAAATCACGGATTAATTAGGAACTGAAATGTTCGATGAACTACACTAATTTGCGAGTGACAATTTGGAACTTTTACTATCGAATGCGTGTGCTACTTATAGTGCCTCTCAAGAACAATAATTGGGGAAGTCATTTACCGATGTATAATGTAGGACCACCTCCGCATTTTCATTTCCAAAATGAGTAATAAACTTTATTTATATAAAATTACTTCGTGAGTGAACCACTTCTTTATCTTAGAATCAATTTTGTTGCTTATTCAGAAGTTTAATTTATGTTTGTTTAAATATATTTTCCCGTCATCATATGCAGATTAATAGATTGGCTAAACTACAGTTTATTTAATGATCATGTTGAAACAGACTGGGTAGCTGTTTAGGACATAGAAGCAGACATACATAATTCACCCCTATGAAAAAAGACAACGAGCCATAAACTGTAACTGCCTTGAGTTATGTATTGCCCAATTCTTATTGGTGAATACCGATAGGAAGGTCGCACTATTTATGAACTATCTTATACTAAAGACGGCACAAACATCCATGTCCGAGGGGGGATTCGAACCTCCGACGGGGAACGCCCTCGCGCATCGTAGCACAGCGCCTCAATGCGCTCGGCCGTTCCGCCGCGGCCCGGCTACACAAAGAATTGGAATATGGATAAGCAGATACTGGAACGGATCTTTAGTGAATCTTCAGTGGAGAGTGTTTAATATTGCGCTTTGTTCATAGTGTTGGCCGGGATACTTCATATCCGGTGAGAACACAGACAGAATCCATTCCGAAGAACCGCACAAAAGCAAATGATGCTCTTATAATACGTGTAAAGTCCTCCCTACACTACACGTAAAGTATAAAACATAACGTATTTGCTCAATTTGATTTGCAGAAGCTGCACAATACTTCAATTTAACTTTGTACTACAGGATAGCAACAGAATGTCACAAGTACTGAACACTATGAAATAAAATCGTCGTAACTTCTGAAATGTTTGCGTTATGACGTTAGATCTGCACGATTGGCTGCGGGAGATGGTAGCAATAAGTATGCGCATGTGAATGTTGTGTGCTTTAGCAACGAAGCACTCTTTCGTTTTGATTGGTTCGTCAATAAGTAAAACTAGAGCGTTCAGGGGACGAAGAATACCCATTTAACAATATAGAAAACTTTCTAATCTCAACGGGCGACTGCAATGTGCTATTTCCAATCAGGAAATAATCGGTGGGATATTTCTTGGTGGCACGGTGACAACCGAACGGTAGATGAAGGTTTTGGAAGATGATTTACGCCCCATTACCATAGTGACTGTGCTTTCGACAAGATGATCACGCAAGACGGAGCTAGATCCCATCGAAGCAGGAGAGTAATGAAATTGAAATGTTTGTAAGGTTATGGGACCTAACTGCAGTGGTCATTGGTCCATAAACTTACAAACTATTTAAACTAACTTATCCTAAGAACAATACAAACACCCGTGCCCGAGGGAGTACTCGAACCTCCGACTGGGAACGGCCGTACGCACTGCAGCAAGGCGCCTTATTACTTATAGCTATTTCGCTGCGGCACGGAGTAATGCCCTGGAGGAGCAGTTTTGGGAGCGTTTACAGGTTCTGGAGTACCCAGAGGTGAATATGGACATGGGAATCCGAACACTTACGACTCTACCTTTGTTGGAAACCAAAATAGTCTCTGAGCTGAAAACAACCATTCAGGAAGACATCGACAGCGTCTGTTTGCCGACACTTCATCGGGTCATGCAGAATTTTGTTATTAGTCTACGCCACATCATCGTCGCGAAATGCAGGCATATCGAACAAGTCTAACCTAAACCTGAGTTCACGGTCGTGTCACGTTGGGTACACCCGTTGCCGCCAGATCGCCGAACTTGATCACCGTTGGGGGGGGGGGGAGGGGCAGTAGTTTCATGGGTACCCGCCCGGGTACCTCGACAATTTTCCCTTCGCCCTACGGCAGAGGGGACACGAAGGTGGTGGTGCAAAGTCCCTGATCACCAGTCTTTGCCGGCTGCTGATGACTTCGATGTTGAGCGCTCTAAAACACCAATCATTATCATCATCATCACCATCAGTCTTTGCACGAATGTCCTCGATTAAATTCCAAACCTTTCCGCAATGTCTCATGGAGTGAGGGCATGGGACACTTGTCACAGCCCAAGCATGGGTATTGTTCAGGATTGAGCAACTGGGTTCCGGGTGAGGGAAACAGATGGTTGACTTAGAGAGAGGGAGTCTTTGTACCTGTAACAAAGTAAAGGATTTGGAGGCTTTTTATAATTAGAACAACTGGAAGCAATATGTGACTTATTTGAGTTTATTCATAAAAGACCAGTATCTCTCCTATCTCGTTACGTGCAGCACCCAATGAGTTTGACAAGTCTTTCACCACTGTTCCGTCTATTCAGAATCAACTATCAGTCTTATCAGTAACCAACTATGTACAGTACACAGCCCTATCTGGCTGCCTCTCTTCCTTACTACAGCCTGTTTGAGACTACTTCTAAGAGCTATACACTCCAGCCCCGGCACCTTACACTTCAGCTTATTTGTGATCACTCTTACGAGCGCTCCTCAGCCAGCCACGACACCTAAATGCCTTCTGCTGCAGTGGCTGCCCATTATGTACGGTCTGTTTGACACGTAGGAAAAGTTTTTCTTGTTGTTCCAACTTGCTACCTCGTCTGTTAGGAAATATTCCACTGATGGTACCTGCCTAGGTCCGCCTGCTTTACTATCTTTAGTTCATCATAATTAATTGTTTAACAAGACTTGTCAGTTCCCAGAGGATGTTACACACTGTTGTTGGTGATCCCTCCGTCGGGTGTGGATCTTAAGCTCGGCGGCCTCCTTGGTGCTTTTCGAGAGGAGTTATGATAAGTGCTGGCATCGGGTTCCACCCTCTCCCTTCTCCCATCACCTTCAACACGAACGCTACACTACACTACAGTCACTTACATTTAACACAGACATTTCAGCACACAGTTCTCACACTTCGTGAAGGAAAGTTGCCTGAGGGCGTGGATGATACAGAAAACCTTTCCAATAGGCGGCTGAACCTGCCCTTCGGTGTGTCCCAGCCATTCATCCCATACGACTTTACTTTCACCGAAACCCAAATATCTGTAGTGATATTAAAATGTTCAAAAAGTGTGTGTATACCATAGTTTGTAACGTAATTATGCTATTCTCCTAATAGATATGTTTACTAGACCAAGGCTATCTGAAGAATCTTCGCTCGTATACCACTGCAGTTTGAACCATAACTATGTTTTCTCGTCAACAAAATAGGATTGCACAATATCGATTCTAAATGAAGTGTCTTATTTTTTTGTTATTCAGGTTGCGTGCGTAGTGGTTTTGCAGAGCGGTGCTGCCTATCCAACCGAGAAAGAACCTTTCGGGCTGGAGGAAGCTATATATGCAGACTTTAGTCCAAGGACAAGTGTCGTGACATGGAAAAGTGGTGAGTTTCAAATTTATTATGACAAAAATTTATTTAAAAATATATAGTTACTGTTACTATTGAAGGCAACGTGCCGGCCGCGGTGGCCGAGGTGACTGAGGCGCTCCAGTCACGGTCAGCACGGCTACTACGGTCGGGGGTTCGAATCCCCCCTCGGGCATGGATATTTGTGCCGTCCTAGTACGTAAGTAGTTCATAAGTAGTTTGTAAGTTTAGGGACTAATGACCCCGTAGTTAAGTCCCATAAGCTTAACAAACATTTGAACATTTTTTTGAAGGCAACGTGACATTTTCTATTAAGTGCTGAATTTGTCTGTTAGAATGAGAAGCAATCTCACTGCGAGAATCTGAATTAAATGGGCCCTTTGAGACGCAATACCGTTTGTTTCAAAGTTTTGGTAAGGTGAGTGCTAACAGTCGTCAGTATTTAATAAAATGCATCTTTAACCATCAGCTGATTTATTAAATCCTGAAAAGCGACTAGTTACGGCCCAGGACTATCAAATGTTAAAATGTTTGTATAGTCTATGGGACTTAACTACGGGGTCATCAGTCCCTAAACTTTACTTATGAACTAACTAAGACTAAGGACGGCACAAATATCCAAGCCCGAGGGGGGATTCAAACCCCCGACCGTAGTGGCCGTGCAGACCGTGACTGGAGCGCCTCAGTCCCCTCGGCCACCGCGGCCGGCCCAGGACCATCATCATAGATAAACTACACTTTTGTGTAGTTTATCTATGATGATGGTCCTGGATCGAAACAAGTCGATTTTATTTTTGCAGCAATAGTTTCACTGTAAAAATCAAGTAATTAATTTCTCGTCTGGTAACCGTACCGGTCAGAATTTGGAAGCTCGTAACTTCTGAAACTGTATCTTGTTGTATTGATGACCTACAGTCATGCAGCAGTTTGTAAATGACTTTACCGCTATTTGGCTGTAAGAGTACCTTTATTCGTTTGATCCACTATAGGGATTTTGACTTTAGAGCAATTTTGAATTGAAAATTCCCTAGGGACTGGTAACCAGAGCAGTTACGTCCCATGTATTTACAAACAAACATTTGCATGCAAAAACGCCGCACTTGTCCGCTAGCGCCACTAGACGGTGTGTGATTACTGAGCGGGTCATACAGATAGTACCCTTCTAGTTGCAATGTTTCCAAAGGAATATGTTACGCTGAAGATTTTGAACGGAAAACAACAAAATATTGCCAACCCCTTAATGTTTACCTCTTCCCGCAATATAAATTCCGTAAATGTTTGTAAATCTATCAGGACCAAACTGCGTGGTCATCAGTCCGTAGCTTACAAACTACTTAAACTAAGGTAATCTAACCTAAGGACAACAAACACACCCATGCCCTAGGGTGGACTCGAACCTCCGGCAGCGATCAATCGCGCGCTCCGCAGCGAGGCGCCTTAGACCGCTCGGCTATACGTTCTGTCACAGAATGATTACTGATTTCGCGATACTACCATGTACCAAATTACAAGTGCAGGTATATGATCGTTATTATATCGTGAAACTTCACTCTGTTATTCGCAATCAGTTTTCTACTCCTACGTATAAGCCTATGTTGTAGTATGCTTGCCGCGGCGGAGCGGCCGAGCGCATTGAGGCGCTATGCTACGATGCGCGGGCCTGTTCCCTCTCGGGCATGGATGTTTGTGCCGTTTTTAGTGTAAGGTAGTTCGTAAGTGTAAGTTTAGAGATTGGTGACCCCGCAGATAAGTCCCATAAGCTTAACAAATATTTGAACATTTGAAAGCCAGGGTAATACATTTACATACTAACATCATCGTTTGAAAATGTAATTAATGTGGCTTTTCATATTGGACTGTGCGAATGCGACAGTGATTTGTGATGTGATGACATGACTTTAGTGAGGTTTGCACATCTCTCCCACTTTGCTTCAACCACTTCATCGAAATCTCTCATCTTCACTCTGAAGACTAATATATACAAAGTGTGTGGTACTGGTGTGTATGTGTTTTGCGCTGATATGTCTTAAGCGAGAGTTTTTGGTGCTGCTCATCTAATATGTAATGATAACCTAACGCCATTAAATTACATATAATTTCCTTCCTCTGGTGTTGATATCTTGACACACACCACGGTCCTGTTTCAGAGTGAAGAAATAAAACAATGCGTTTTGCTAATGACATTGTAATTCTGTCAGACACACCAAAGAACCTGGAAGGGCAATTGAACGAAATGGTCAGTGTGTTGAAAGGAGCGTATAAGATGATCATCATCACAAAAGCAAAACGATGGTAATGGAATGTAGTCTTAGAAAATTAAGGGGAGCTGAAGGAATTAGATTACGTAAGGAAACAATAAAGGTGGTAGATGAGTTTTGTTACTTGGCTAGTAAAATAACATATGACGGTCGCAGTACAGTGAAAATAAAATTCAGAATGGCAATGGGAAGAAAAGCGCTTTAGAAAAAGAGAAATTTGTTAACATCTAATCTATATCTATAAATGTGAATGTCTGTTCGGTGTACGTTTATCACGTCTGAGTGGAAACTGAAACCAAACAAAAACAATACAGAAGTAACATGTTTTCACCTTAATACTTTAATAAAATTATGGCTAATTACAAACTTAGAGTCTGGTTCAACAGTGTTGGCTAAAACACAATGAACACCCACAGGGACTTACACTGTTCTGTCACATTCAAATCCACCTCCAAAAGACAGCAGGCAAGGAAAAGACGAGGCTCAACATCCTACAGCACGTAGCTGGGTCAAATTGGGGAGCGGGAGCAAAGGTTTTGTGAACAACTGCTTTAGTCTGCTGGTGAATAATGTGCTCCTGTCTGGCTAAACAGTGCTCTAGTGAGAAAAGTCGATGTGCAACTGAAGAGGGCAATGAGGGTGATCAGTGGCACCCTAATGGCCACACCCCTCCAGTCCCTCCCAGAACTGTACAATATTGCTCCACCTGATGCCAGGCGCAAAGAAGCTCCAATGGAAGAATTTAATAAAATTATGGCCACTCCTAATGTAACCATCCTGCAAGACCTCCCACCATATATCAGCCGCTTGAAGTCCCGCGAACCATCTGAATACAGCCTGCCAGCCGCTTGATAGTGACTTCTGGCGCAAATCCAGCTGGATGAAAGTTGGGGAGTGGCCGCGGTGGAGTAGCCGAGCGCTCTAAGGCGCTTCGCTGCGGAGCGCCCGGTTGCTCGCCGTCGGAGGTTCTAGTCCTCCATGGGGCATATATATATATATATATATATATATATATATATATATATATATTTGCGTGTGTTTGTCCTTAGGTTTGTTTACCTTAGTTTAAGTAGTTTGTAAGCTACGGACTGATGACCACGCAGTTTGGTCCGATAGATTTACAAACATTTGAATTTGAACGAATACAGTGATAAAAACTGCAACCATTTAGACTACCCTACGAAGGAGCTACAAGGAATGGACTTTGCTAAACCGGTTCCGTACTGGTGTGATCAATCCTGTGACTGTGGGGCGGATACTCAAAAACTGTACCATATCCTATTTGAGGTATGTCTGAGCTAAATTTTATTAGTGAGAGAGCCCTTCGGTGATGGTTAAAGGAGATGGATCTGGCTCTGTGACAGAGATATAATTATTCTAACACTTAGATGCTAGTATGCTTTTTTACTAAAGCGCTCATTTTACGGATAACCAAGAATTTTATTTTATTTTTATGTTTTTGACATCATACCATACGATACACCAGGTGATCAAAAAGTCAGTATATATATATATATATATATATATATATATATATATATATATATATATATATATGAAAACTTAATAAACCACGGAATAATGTAGATAGAGAGGTACAAATTGACAAACATGGGCCGGCCGCGGTGGCCGAGGGGACTGAGGCGCTTCAGTCACGGTCTGCACGGCCACTACGGTCGGGGGTTCGAATCCCCCCTCGGGCATGGATATTTGTGCCGTCCTTAGTTGTAGTTAGTTCATAAGTAGTTTGTAAGTTTAGGGACTGATGACCCCGTAGTTAAGTCCCTTAAGCTTAACAAACATTTGAACATTTGACAAACATGGTTGGAATGACATGGGGCTTTATTAGAACAAAAAAAAAGTATTGCTAGATGCGTGAAAGATCTCTTGCGCGCCTCGTTTGGTGATGATCGTGTGCTCAGCCGCCACTTCCGTTATGCTTGGCCTCCCAGGTCCCCAGACATCAGTTCGTACGGTTATTGGCTTTGGAGTTACCTGAAGTCGCAAGTGTGTCGTGATCGACCGACATCTCTAGGGATGCTGAAAGAAAACATCCGACGCCAATGCCTCACCATAACTCCGGAGATGCTTTACAGTGCTGTTCATAACATTATTCCTCGACTACAGCTATTGTTGAGCAATAACGGCGAACATATTGAGCATTTCCTGAAAAGAACATCATATTTGCTTTGTCTTAATTTGTTATGCTAATTATTGCTTTTCTGATCAGATAAAGCGCCATCTGTCGGACATTTTTTGAACTTTTTTTTCTAGTAAAACCCCATGTTATTCCAAGCATGTGTGTCAATTTTTACCTTTCTATCTACATGTTTTCGTGATTTATTAAGTTTTCAAATGTATACTAACTTTTTGAACAACCGGAACATCTCAGACCTCCGGTGGGTAGGAGAAGTGAGGATAGAAAAGGAGGGGAAGGGAAAGTAAATAAGTGCAAATATTTGTAGAGGTGGCTTAGGAGAATGTACCGATTACCATGAAATATGGGTGTTTTCTAATTGGAGAGTTTTAAAAATAACTATTAAAAGTCAAGTCGTATGTTTGCAGGATACTGTAGAATGTTAAATTTTTCATGTGAACTAAGATTCCGAACTTGTTTTTTCTTTTCTTTTCTCTCTTTTTTTTTTTTTTTTTTTTTTTTTTTTTTTTTTTTTTAGATCGCATTGCACTACGACGAATCTCAATACATGCATTTTCTACGATAGCAGTTGCAAGGCATTATCCACTGGCGTACAGGAAACCCAGATTCATATTTGTAAATGGCTTTAACGCCATTTGACTGTTTAAGTTGAGACAGATCTTTATCGAATTTATGAAAAATATATATCCATTGGTTAGGTAGGTGTGACATGTGTGAGTTGCTGTTTGATTGTCGCGGAACTGCCGCGGTGCTCGGCGAAGCGGGCAGAACAAGTCTGTCGTGTGGAATGGTGAGCTATGGTCTCAGGGAATTGTATTAACTGTGGGTTCTACAAATGCGGAACAATAATGGTGAATACTCTGTTGATTTTCTTTCATTAGACGAGGTTGGCGCTGTGTAGAATTTCTCAGACACACATGGTCAAGTTGTTGGGATTTCGTTTCGTTTATTTTTCTGCTCAAATATTGATGACATCAACTATGAAAAGATTGTCCCAGTCTTGTTAAAATTTTTAATTCTTGAAATACAATTCAAATATCTAACACAGTGTAGTGTACACGATTTCTCTCGATTCTTAAAATTCTTTGATGATTTATCGGAACTTGATCTTTCTTGAAAATGCTTGTGGCTGTGGTCTCACATTGCACATGAATGAGAACAGTAGTTGCATGTCGCTTGCAGATTCAGTTTGATTTTGGGTAATGTCACCGATTTACAATTACACAAGGATTTAATTACCCGTCTCGACTTGCACCAAATGAAATGATTAAAGCAGTTTTTTGTGTATTGTTGAAACCAGTGTTAAATACAATTAAATGCTACACTCGATGCCAACATTTATAATAATCAACAAATTGTGAGTTCTTAATTGTTTAACAGAAAATATCGTGAAAGCAGGAACGTTAAAACTACTCACTATTTCGAACGTATTAATGCGATTGTGAACAGTTAGACGTGTACTTCCTTTTGCAATAAGTTCATAAGTAGAGAAATGAACAAAGCTAACTTTCAGTAGCACTATGCATTTACACCCTAAATTTCAGCGTTAAACAAAGTACAGTATGAATCAATTGTGTTATCCATATTTTGTGTATTGATACAGATCTATCAAGCTTTTTGTTCTGGTAATATTACAGGGCCATAGTGATGAAAAATTGTAACAGTCTTTACAACAGAGCAATCAGTCCCCAAGCTAATGATTATTTTATAAATTTCACCCCAAATTGTGAACAGATAACCAAGAGCACGTTAAGCAATTTTCATTAACATAATTAAGAAAGCTTGTTTTTTTCTTTATAGGTTCCTTTCAGCAACTTTTTATAAAGACATTTTTATAGATACCTTTCAAAGTACGTTTATTCGTTTGATCCACTATCAGGATTTTGATATTAGAGCAATTTTAAAGTGCAAATACCGTCTAATAATAGGCTCTCATGTCTTCATGATCTAAAATAGTAGGAATGCTAATGTGCATTGATATATTTCATAATTAAAAAAATAAACCAATATTATAGAATAATCCGAACATATTGACACTGAATTAACAAATTGTCAGTATTTAATAAAACATCGTTCCTCTACGTCTTTTCTCAAGGAATGATGATTATAATAGTGACAATTTATTCATTCTGTATTACTTTATTCTGTAATATTGGGTTATTCTTTAATTATGACTTATGTCAATGCACATATGCATTTCAAATATTTTAGATAATGACGACGAAAAAGTAAACATTAAGGGGTTGGCAACATTTTGGTGTTTTCCGTTCAAGATCTTCAGCATAACAAATTCCTTTGGAAAAATTGCATCTAGGAGGGTACTAGCTGTATGACCCACTCAGTAATCACACGACGTCTATTGTCAAAATGTTCCAATGTTTGTTAAGCTTATGGGACTTAACTACGGGGTCATCAGTCCCTAAACTTACAAACTACTTATGAACTACTTACGAACTAGGACGGCACAAATATCCATGCCCGAGGGGGGATTCGAACCCCCGACCGTAGTGGACGTGCTGACCGTGACTGGAGCGCCTCAGTCACCTCGGCCACCGCGGCCGGCCGTCTATTGTCGCTAGCAGACAAGTGCGGCGTTTTGCATGCAAATGTTTGTTTGTAAATACATGCGACTTAACTACTCTGGTTACCAGTCCCTAGGTTTACAAACTACTTAAACCTAAGGACAAGCACACCCATGCCCGAGGGAGAACTCGAGCCTCTGATGGCGAGCAACCGCGTGCTCCGCAACAAAGCGCCTTAGAATGCTCGGTCACTCCCCCGCGGCTGCATGGAAGCGACGCAAACCACTGATTTCTTTATGACTGCTTGTTATTCTAAGCATCGTTTCGTGTGGTTTCGAGCGTTCGAGGTCGGGGGTGTCCCTTGTCAGCTGCAACGTACACTCCAGACATCAACAGAATGCGCAATATCAACACAAATCGTCCAAAATCGCCTACGGGAATGCGGCCTATAAGCATAGATGCCTATGGTGTGTGTGCGATTAAAACCATTAGACCGTTTAGACCACAGAAACTAGGTGGAGCACTGACGTCGTATCGAATAGGCGTCGGATTCTATTCACAGACGAGTCAAGATTTTATGTCCAGCCGGACAACCTTCGTTCTGTCATCTCTAAAGGACGTGGAACGCGGAAAATCCTGATTATGTGCGGGAAACAACTCCATGTCATGATGGTGGACGAATGGTGTGGACAGGAGTCACTATTGGCGGACGCACGGGCCTCTATGTCGTTCAGAATGGCGCTTTGACGACTCAGAGATGAGATGAGATGAGATACCTCGACTTCTTGTGCCTTTCGCTGGTGTTGTAGTAGACATGTTCCTCCTGACGTAAGATAACGCTCATCCCACAGACCTGCACTGTTAGACAACTTGCCTGGAGCTGAGGGAATTTAACGAATGCAGTGAGCAGCTTGTTCATCCGATTGAGCATTCCTGGGATGCACTTGTCAGACGCACTGCAGCCAGACCAGCATCTCCCACAACGGTTGCGGCCCTGGATATTGTACGCATGGCAGAACGGCCAAATAACCCTCAAGAGCTGATTGATAACCTCATACTGCCCACGCCACGCAGGTGTGCAACTGTATTGACCGTCCGACGTGACGATATTAGAGAATGATGTTTTGGTTGATTGCTTGGTGGTTTGAGACGGGGAGACAGCCTAGGCCATAAGTGTCTAGGTGGGGAGAGGATAGGACAGGCAGTCGAGGAAGGAAAGAAGGAATGCACTAGCTCGGGGCCCTGGGTTCACCACGCATGTGAACCTTGAGCTCCTGGGGGGAATGACTCTTTCACTATTATGAGCAAAAGGGGCATTCTGTACCTACATTTAGGAACACTGTAACACACAAAATCGGAAATATATCAATACTTTCTCTACTGAAATAATAGAAACTGATTCTGAATAGGTAACTGAATATTCACAACAAATCAACAGTCCCCCCGTACCATAACCACTTCTAGGATTGAGAATAGACGACACATGGCCAAGGACAAGTTCCCAGTCGGACATGTGTTGACTTAGGGTTCCGTAGCCACGATGAAAAATATCAAAAATTGAATTAATGAACTATTAAAATGCTAGGAAATGTTAATATAAAAAGCTGTAGCCGCTTACCAGATTCGAAATCGCTACGTTCAGATTACGAATATTGTACGCAACCCCTATGCTACGTTAATTCATTTACTAATTTTTATCTAGGCCTTTGTTGCATTGGGGACAGCAGAAAATATTTCCGCCATTCCATTAACTTTCAGCTCTCACTTTCCGACTTTCTTCATTCCTTGGGAAAAAAGAATCATGTACCTATCTTCACTTCGGCTTTAACAGTCATCAGCGGAAGAACTAAGTATTTCTTCTGCCTTTCCTTAATGATCACGTAGAGTGAAGTGGGGCAAGCCAAGTGACTAACTGAAATGCGGCGGAAGGCGTGTTTTGTAGCCTTGTAATATGAAATGTATCAGACGAAAAAAAAAAAAGTCATGACTGAAAACATCATTTGTATTGGCTTGTAGGTATGCCTTTTGGCTGGATTAGTAAGATTGGTAATGTTTCTAGTCGCTTAGTAGTGATTTTGACTCTAATAACATCTTTTGTATTGGCTTGCAGTTACTGAATACTTTTTTTAAAATCTGATTAAGCGAAAGAAGAAGATTAGGGTTTAATGTCCAGTCGACAATGGAGACGAAGCACAAGCACGGATAGTTTTTGTCAGGGATGGTGGAGAAAATTGGTCACGCCCTTTGAAAGGAACCATCCCGGCATTCGCCTGGAGTGATTTGGGAAATCACGCAAAACCTCAAATAGGACGGCCGGAGGCAGGTTTTAATTCTTTCAGTCCCAAATTATGAAATTAGTTTTGGAAAAATTGAAATTCAGTATTTTCTGTATTAATACAGTGCAGTAAACATCAAATTTTTTTTTTCGAACTATTGATTTTTATGTGTATTTCATGCACAACACATACGGTAGCATCGAGGTATTTTATTACTTACACTGCCAGATCAATAATGCTAGCATAATCTTCGCCACAGCACCAAAGGCAAGACAATTCACTGCTGGAATGAAATGAAAGGAACAACACTCACGCTCACACTCTCAGCCACGTACAGACGGCAACGCAACACAACCTTCAAGATGGACAGATTAATGCCTCAGAAGTGGCTACACGCCGTACCGAGCGGCAAAATGTCGTACTAGAAGCATGTTGTTCATCAACAAAAATGCGACTTTAATTATTGATGCACAAATTACGGAATAAATCAACTTTTAAAACGTTGTTGTCCAGGAACAACACTGGGAATGAAAGGGTATATATCTACACTTTGTGATAACTACGGAATTTTCAAAGTCCGCAATTGACCAAATTGTTGTTGTTAACGTGTGACTGATTTGCTGTCTCTCTCGTTCTCGTGTCTGTAAGTGGCTATGTGCTGTTCACGCCCCGCTCTTTTTCCTGCTGTATCCTGTCGCAAACGAACTTCATGTTTTCTCGGGACCATTTTACACGAATCTCCGCCATCCTGATTGTCTCAGCTGTGTTGCTTACTGCGATATGTTCTGCAGATTTTGCCTCGCGAGCTTTACTGCATGCATTGACGCCTCCTCATCACATCATCATATCCGTGACTCCAGCAAGTTTCTAACCTGCGACCATTCACTCTCCAACTGAGAACTTCGCTGCTAGTCCAGACTTCAACTTGGAAAAGAGCCACGAATATTGGATACATAACCAACCTACGTAAGAAATTTATTTGCAATAAAATGTTATTGAGATTACTGATCGAGATAAACACTATCCTATACTTTAAGCTGTGCAAAATGTTATGAAGATGAGTTGAGTGGTTTCGGGGTTCATCGCGGACCAGACTTTGTGATACTAGATTTTTTACAAGGTTTTTTTGTACTACAGTGAAGAAGATTTGAAACAACTGGTTTAGAAGTTTCTTGCCAAGTTTGATGTGTCAACTGAGGTGTAGATTAACAGTATAGCGAAGAAAATCACACCGCTACCAGTGCATTTGTAAATCAATCGGTAGAGCCAGAAGAGTAAATAACGGATCAGTTGTACAAAGTACCGAAACATTCAGTATCTCACGACAAATCCGCATTCTTTCAAAAACTTTGAAACTAATTGCCTTGTAACAAAACAAGAAAATTTACTATCCTTCCGTTTATATAATAAGTTTCGTAACTGTACTATAGGCACGTATCTTAGCATGTTTACTTTTCACAAGATACCGTTAGACAATTTTTTCTATAATTTACGTATGTCTTATCAATATTTCAAACTTCCTGTCTGTTGGTTTTTATTTTTTTGGAACTCTTCATCTTCTTTTATTGTATATCCTCCATTTTAGCCTAATGTCTTCTTTGGGACGGCATGTTGGTCTAAATTTGGCGACGTTCGTGGTATTTGGAAGTTAGATACCTTTCCTGAATTCACCATTCCACCAGGAAAGTTGTGTGTTACGTCCATAGGTCTGCGTTTGGAGGAAGTATCATGTTAAAGCGTGAGAACGTATCATTGTTTATCGTGCATTATGTAACTGACCCAGGACGTGCGCACCGGGATTGTATTGCTTTGGCAGGATGCGGGGAACCGCCTAAAATCCACATCCAGGCAGGGTGGCACGCTGACCTATCCTGCGAGCGAATTCCGGTTGGGTCCGGTGTACCTCCGTCTTACCCATGTGCGGGCCCCCGACTGTTCTGGTGGGTTACGTTAGTGCGGTGTAGTAATTTGAACGTTACAATCTGGGCAGCTTCCTTACTCAATTTCGTCTTTGCCTAGTCCATTTTCTCCTTTCACATCCAACTGTGAGAACGTGTCGAATACGAATGTTTCGATTTCTCTCCGACTAATAAATCATTGTGTTGTTATCGTCCTACTTGCCCGATTTTATAATTGCGCAATGTCATCACCTTCGAATAAAAGTACTAGACTCACATTTCCGACAGCTTTCTTCGTACATAACTACCTGCCCTTGCCGATTTCATTCCTTTCACTGGAAGCTCTAATTACTGCAGCCAGATGGCTTCTGATGGATGAGCAGGTAAGATAGTGTCACAAAGTTTTAGCGAATATATCGACAGTTACAGTGCCCTGTTACGCCCAAGGAAGAAAAGAAACCACTTGTATTTAAGATAAATGGAAAATCTTATTTCCTTTATCAATTCATCTTAAGGCCATCTGGTAGACAAGAGTAAAAACAAATCTTTTTTTGCCATGTTTGGAGCAAGCCAATACAATTGGCGATATGAGAAGCATGAACATTCTACACAGCTAGCTGTTTTCTCACATAATGTGATTATTCCTATAGGCAAGGGATGTCAAATAGATTCCGTATTTCTGGATTTCCGGAAGGCTTTCGACACTACCTCACAAGCGTCTTCTAATCAAACAACTTGCCTATGGAATACCGTCACAATTGTGCGCTTCGATTCGTGATTTCCTGTCAGACAGGACACACTACGTTGTAACTGACGGAAAGTCATTGAGTAGAACTGAAGTGACATTTGGCGTTCCACACGGAAGTGTTGTAGGGCCCCTACTGTTCCTTAGATTTATAAACGATTTAGGAGACAATTTGAATTACTCTCTTAGGTTGTTCGCGGATGATGCTGTCACTTATCAGTTAGTAAAGTCACCAGAAGATCAAAAGCAACAACAAAATGATGTAGATAAGATATCTTCATGGTGCAAAAAATCGGAATTGACCCTTAATAATGAGAAGTGTGAAGTCATCCATATGATCACTAAAAGAAGTCCGTTAAACTTCATTTCCACAACAAAACAGCCAAACTACTGACCGTAAATTCAACTACATACCAAGGAGTAACAATTACAAACAACTTAAATTGGAAAGAACACAAAAATATTGAAGGGAATGCGAACCAAAGACTACACATCGTTGTCAGAACCCTTGAAGATCCAACAGTTCTACTAAAGAAACTGCCTACACTACACTTGTGCGTCCTAATTTGGAGTACTGCTGCGCATTGTGGGATCCGCACCAACTGTGACTAACCTACGATTTAGAGAAAGTTCAGAGAAGGGCAGCTCGTTTCGTACTATCGAAATATAGGGAAGAGAGTGTCACAGAAATGATACACGAGTTGGAGTGGAAATAATTAAAATAAAGTTGTTATTTGTGGCGACGAGAGATAATTACGAAATTTCTTTCACCAACTTTCTCTTCCGAATGCGAACATACTTTGTACTTTGTACACAGGAAGAGATGATCATGAAAATAAAATACGAGAAATCAGATCGAAACGGAAAGATTAAGGTGTTCCTTTTCCCGTGAGCTATTAGAGAATTTAAACCGTAGAGAAACATTATAAAAGCGGTTCGATGAACCCTCTGCCATGCACTTCAATGTGGCTTGCAGAGTACTTATGTAGATGAAGAGAAAAATATACCATTTTACAATGTGCTTGAATCTAAGTGCAGACGAATCTCATCTCCTCCAAGTCCGTTACAAATAATTTAAATTCTTTGCTGCCCTTACAACTCGTAAACCGGATAAGTAAATAAAAATAAACTTGTAGGACACACACAAAGTTGTGGTTTTAATTCAGTATTTCTCCTTTACGCTGCGTTCTGTGTTCAGTGATTATAAAGGAAGTAGCTAACCATGATAAAATTTATTAAATTCAAAGAATCATGGTAAAATTGAACACAAAATTAGTTTTAGGTAGTTATAGACAACGCTTAATCAACAAGTCAGATTCTGTTCTGTTATTTAAACGAGGTGCTGGGCTATGTTTGTATCATCATTACAGGTGAAAGAACTGATTAAACTTCTAAACTTGGAACTCCCCTTTTAGGTTCTGACTATCGAAGGGAAGCTATAAGAATGCCTAATAGTTCATCTAATGATTGGAATGCGGTCTGGATATCCACATTGTAAGCCAAGTACATTGAACATGATTTTATCGATGTAAAGAAAGAAAATACATTACGTGGACAATTTCTCATACTTTGGAGCCACTGTTCACCGGGAACCATCAATTATCATTGTGCAAAAATTCAAATGTTCAAATGTTTGGTAAGCTTATGGGACTTAACTACGGGGTCATCAGTCCCTAAACTTACAAACTACTTATGAACTAGCTAATCCTAAGGACGGCACAAATATCCATGCCCGAGGGGAGATTCGAACCCCCGACCGTAGTGGCCGTGCTGACCGTGGCTGGAGCGCCTCAGTCACCTCGGCCACCGCGGCCGGCAATCATTGTACAACCTCTGAGAACACTGTTCGTTGAATAGTGCTTTAACATCAACGTAGATGAACCATGAACTACAGTTACCTTACTGACCTTCTAAATAGACACATCCGGTAACTATTGCACCGTTGAGGTCTGCTGTACACGTCCTGGAAACTTTACATGAAGTCTTTCTTTGGGACGGTCTTCAGAAGCCTCGTCACGTTTCGTTGGACGTCAGGTATATCGCCAAATCTCTTTCCTTTCGAAGCGAGTTTGAGTCGAAGGAATGGGAAGAAGTCAGGAGAATTGAGATCCCGCGAGTTTGGTGGATGCTCAAGACGCACAAGGCTCTCGCCCACTCACACAGCCGATATCGTACAACATTTCCTGGCAAAAAAAATGAGGTGGCTCAACTCGAACATCCACCATACTTGCCGGATCTCAAGCCTTCAGACTTCTTCCTGTTCCATCGACTCAAACTCGCTTCGAAGGAATGATATTTGACGATATTCCTGACGCCCACCGAACCGTGACGATGCTTTTGAACATCATTCCAAAGAAATACTTCGTGCAAAGTTTCCAGGACGTCCCTCTCCGCAGCTCAGACGATAGAGTCGCTGACTACCACGTCCAGGGGGTCCTGGTTCGAGTCCCGGCAGGGGACCGAGTGTTGCGTGTTGTTCTCATTACCATCGGCACACGAGTCGCCCACGAGGCGTCAAGTTAAAAGATTTGTAAAGGTGAATAGATGGGGCATAACAGCTTTCAGATAATTGCAGAACGACATGTTGACCATAGCTGTTTATTAATTCTCAATGCTACCGGTTTCGGTTATTTACCATTGTCATAGCTAATCTCTGCTAACGCTTGACAATGGTAAATAATCGAAACCGGTAGCATTGAGAATTATTAAACAGCTACGGTCAACATGTCGTTCTGCAATTAAAAGATTTGCACTACGACGGCCGAACAATCCCGTCTGGGATCTCCCAGCCAAAAACGCCACACGATCATTCCCATTTTTCCAGGTCATGTATAGCAGAGCTTACCGGTGCGTAGTTATAGGAGGTGACTACTTCGAAGGACAGGATGTTACAGGACCATTCACCAAACTTGTCAGCGGTTGTATTAAGTTATTGTCGACTCACTGAAGAAAGTAACCTAAATCATTAAACAGAGGAGGCTAAAACAGATACAAGCTAGTCGTTGTAACATACCTGTTAATACAAGCGACTTTTCACTATCTCAAACAAGCAGTCTTTCGTAACATCGAAAGCAAACTGGGCATTCATAATGTATATTTAAATATTCGCGTTTTCCTATGATCGCAAAAGTATTTTTATCTTCAATGACAACCGATTTCTACACACATATATACCACAATTGGGTCCTCTATAGGATGCTCCAACTAAATTGTTCATGAAGAGTTTGACATTATACTTGATGCATGTATAAATGGTAGGTCCAAGAAAAATACAATTTTATTAAATACATTTTACTTACGTCATTTCACCAGATTTCATATTTATTTAGTAGGTCAGTTACAATGATATTTCTCGCATGAACACGGTCATCATTGGTCGGAAGATAAATTCAAGGGTGAATCCTGTTTAGCCACATACCGAGCGAGGTGTTGCAACCATTATCACCTTGGAGTCGCATTCGTGAGCACGGCGGTTCAAACCAGCCTCCTAACTCTCTGATTAAGTTTTTCCATGATTTTCCTAAATCACTCGACACAGTTGCCGGGTTACATACTTTGAAAAGGCACAACCGACAGCTTTTCCCATCCGTATCAAGAAAATAATTCCAGCTTGTACCGCGCTGTCGGGATACGTTGAACCCTGACCTTCATTACTTTTTTTTCCTGCAGTTGGTCGGTATCTTTAATACATACTGGTCAACTGTCCCCCGTACAGCTCGTGGTGTTCTCAGTTTTTGCAGCACCCAGCTAGTGTGTGTACATGTCATTACTGAAAAGCTTCACGGATACGGCAATTTGATCATTTCTTGTTTCAGACACGGAGCTGTTTATCACGGACGACGACACCAAAGGACTGTACTATAAGGATGTCAATGCACTCGAGGACGAAGCCCAAATGTTGGTGCCAGACGAGGCAAGTGTTGTCTCAGTTCTTACTTACAAATTAGTTGTTAAGAATTTGTAAATGAACTAATCTAAGATTGCCTTTTGCATCATCAACTGAAATAATAATCCGGAATTCACTTCTGACAAATTGAGAACACTGTGTTTGAAAAGAGGAACGGCTGCTTAGGCTTTTATACGTCGTTCACAGCACTGATAACACATCCATACCGATCTGCGCAAGGTCAATAGGAAATCAACAGAGGTGGGGGGGGGCATTCATGATACTAAGGTGTTGGTGCATAGTACTTTCTGTAGTTTAGTTACACAATAGTGTACAAACTATGCATAAACAGTGCAATTGGTGTCTCATTGTTGGTATTACTTCTCCTTGGTAAGTTGACGATTGGCGCGGTGTAGGCTATGAAGTAACCGACGAGAGTAGTAGTCAGAGGAATGTTGCCACCAGTTAACATTCATAAACTGTACTGTAACACTTCGCGTCTAGGGGCAGCTCGAACGCAAAATAATATTTCCAAATGGTGGCGATTTTCTCCGCATCTGGCAGCACACATGAAATTAAGTTTTGGACGAACACTACATGCAACCTTTGACACTAAAGTTCGGTGAATGAAGCCAGAACGGTCGATCTGGCAGCACAGGCTAATCACAATGATGCACCTGCGTACCGACCGACGTTGACAACCTGCTCCCACCACAGGGCTGTTGAGTATCTTGTGTGTCCGTGTTAGATACGTTGGAGGAAGTGATTGTTTAGTGCGTTTCTTCTGAACTAAATCCAAATATTCAAATTCTGTAAACTTAAGGACTTACCTGTTGCGGTTATCAGTACCAATTATCAGAACCTAGGCTTACAAACTACTTAAACTAACGCTAAGAACAACACACACACGCACATCCATGTCCGAGGGAGCACCCGATTCCCGACGGCTACCGATGGCGCGCGCTTCTGAACTGAAAACAAGACAATGAACGAGCAAAGGTTCAATTTAAAGATTTGTTTTAAGCTCGGCAAGACACCTAAAAAAGGGGGGGGGTTGCTAGTACGTCGTCATGGGATCACGTGCTGTTTGTGAAGTGAGTGTCCGAGTGGTTCGAGAAGGCCGAGAGAGTGATTCTCACGATCCCCGTAACGGACGACCGGCGACCACCATCATTGACGAAAACATTGGGAAAGTGAGGGCATTAACCACGAAACTATCATCGATTAACTGTGGGCATGGTGGCGGATGAAATGCAGATTAACCGCGAATCCATGCGAAAAATCCTTACCCAGAAATTAGGGAATAGGTAAAAGTGTTGTCGTGCCTCATCACTTGACTGACGATCATAGCGAGGCACGTTTAGACAGGATCTTTTAGATACGACGGATGCAACATTCAGTTTCTTGATCCGTATCGTAAATGTGGATGAAACCTGGTGTCTCCGTTATGATCCTGAAACGGAATGGAAAAAGCATGGAATGGCGTTCTCCGACATCACCTCCTTGTAAAAAGGTGAGAAAAATCACGTATCAAACCAATTCTCATCACCTACTTTGATAGCAAAGGCACTATCCACAAGGAATTTGTACCTGAAGGAACGACTTTGAACGCACTAAGGTACGTTGAAATTTTGACCTGTTTCATGCTAAATCTATACAAGACACGACCCTATTACTCAAAACAAGGTTCCTGGGTTTTTGTTCATAACGCTCGTACACCCACCCACCCAAACACACACACACACACACACACACACACACACACACACACACACACACAGGCACACACAGAACCAATATCGTAAAACAGTTCCTGGCAAGAAAGAGGGTGGTACAACTTGGACACGCACCATACTCTGAGATCTCAACACTTCACACGTCATCCTATTCCGTTGACTCAGACTCGCTTTGAAAGAGATTTGACGATATTCTTGGCATCCAACGAAACGTAAGGAGACTTTGAAACACCATCCCAAAGGAAGACTTAGTGCAAAATTTCCAGGACACGTATCGGAGAACTCAGTGGTGTACTGATATTGGAGGTGATTATTTCGAAGGTCAGAAAGGTAATTGTCGTTCATAGTTAATCCACGTTAATGTTACAGGACTTTTCACAGAAATTTTTGTCAGAGGTTGTACTTGTCAATAAACATTCTCTGAATTTTTGCCGCATCAGCGAAATACTCTGTACCTAGTAGGAGCCGGCCACGGTGACCGAGGGGACTGCGGCGCGCCAGTCACGTTCTGCGCGGCCACTACGGTCGGGGGTTCGAATCCCCTATCGAGCATGGATATTTGTGCCGTCCTTAGCGTTAGCTAGTTAATAAGTAGTTTGTAAGTTTAAGCACTGATGACCCCGTAGTTACGTCACATAAGCTACACAAACATTTGAACATTTGAATCTGAACCTAGTAGGGCACAAATTTTAGGACTGAACATCCGCAAGTTCAGAGGTTTTGTGATCTTATAACGGTAGATTGCGAAACGGTGTTATAAATTGAGATAATTTACCCATCTAATCGCTTTAATTAATATTGGAAGGAAAATGAATATGGCGGACTCATATAAGAAATTAGTTTCCTTTATAAAAGAGCATCAGTTCACGGTAGAACCTCGAACTTTCGAGGAGTACATCCATCGTCTTAATCAGGAGCATGTGACTGTTGTGAATGCTGCTTTGGTCGCCTTATATAGCTCAGGAATGTTCAATGATCAGTCGGTAATGGCGTAATGCTGTATCAGCGTTTTCGTTGGTGTTGCAGCGCTCCCGTGGTGTAATCTGCGACAAATTTCTGTGCTTCTTCTCTGCTTTCAGCGATCCTTTCCATGCAAGGCTGTATCCACTGTCATGGTTGAAGACCTTTTTATACATTCTGATATCTACCCCATCACTTTAGTCTGACAATATGTCGAATCTTGCTTCAGAGCTTTTGTTTCTTGAAACAGTATCTTAAAAGTTGGTCATACTTTGGAGGTTGCTATTTGTTCCGTTAATTTATTATAGAAATCAGCCAAGATCGCTTATAATTTTAGTTTAGATGACCGGCTTCAGCCGATTAGAACACCATTTTTGGATTTGTAAGTACACGGGTAAAACCGTGCTCAACATGCTATGATGTGAATTAAGAGAGATACATATCTTTAAATACATTCACTTTACAAGGCCACCTTTCATTTATTTCACCACATCACAAAGAAAAACTTTAAGAAACATATCAATGAACTAACATTATTGTTGGCTTGTCATAATACAAATATATAACTTTTGAGGATGGACATCCACAGCTGAAACTGTTCATGATGAATAAGAAGGTCCGCTGCAGCTTTAAAATTTTTAAAAATCATACTTTCTTAACCAACATTGTTCCGCTGCAACGGTTTACCACTTAAAAAAAAAAAAAAAAAAAAAAAAAAAAAAGGAACGACCAGTTTTGTAACTTGTAGTCACATCCTCAGGTTATATACTATTAAAAAATTAAACAATGAGTATTGGTGAAACAGATGTTTAAATTATGGAAACCGTTGCATATAACCTGAGAATGACTATAGGTCACGAAACCGGTCGTTCCTTTTATAATTTATTTGTATTATGACAAGCCAACAATAATGTTGATTCATAGGTATGATTTTTAAAGTTTTTAAAGCTGCAACGGGCCTTCTTATTCATCATGAACAAATAAAATATCAAATGTTTCTTGCTTTAATGTGATATGGTCATACACAGGTAAAAAAAACTGACTAAATTAACTGCCCAACTCACAATATGATACCAGATGGCGCTATAGACATCACATTTGAGCATCCCTTTTTCCTTAAGTCAACACAAACGAACTTATATACATGCAATAATTTTAACATTTAAAATCATTGAAACTGACAACTCAACGTTGACAACATTGAGCATCAATGGCTTTAAATGATCATTCTTTATAATTTTAATTATGTGACCTGTGTTATGTGACACCTTGTGTACAATTTTATATGATACGTTAAGACGCATGTTGATTTTCAATTTCGAAAATTTTAAATGTTAATGCCGTTGCGTGTATATAAGATCGTTTTTCTTGGCATCAGGAAATTGGTATACTCAAATTTCATGTCTATAGCTCCATCTGGTACCATATTGTGAGTTCTACATCTACATACGTACTCCGAAATCCACAGAAAAGGTGCGTGGAGGAGGGTACCTAATGCCACACCTGTTACTTGCTTTCCTGTTTCACTCCCATATAGTACTAGGGAAAAACGAATACTTGTATGCATTTGTATGAGCCCTGATCTTTGTAATCCTATCTTTGCAGTCTTTACCCGAAATGTAGTTGACGGCATTAGAATAGTTCTGCAGTCCGCCTCAAATTCCGGCCCTCTCAATTCCTTCACCATTGCTTCTCGAAAGGAACGTCGCCTCCTCTCTAGCGACTCCCAGTCGAGTTCCCGATGCTTATCGCTATCACTCGCGCATTGATCGAATCCACCAGTTACAAACCTAGCCGTCCGCCTCTCAATTGTCCTCATTTAAACTGATCTGGTGGGAATCCCAAACACTTGAGCAATACTCAAGACGGGGTAGTACAAGCGTATTATATACGGTTTCCTTAACAGACCAATCACATCTCAAAATTATCGCAGTAAAGCGAAGTCGACCATTTGCCTCTTTCACGACTGTCCTGATATGCTGGTTCCATTTCCTATCGCCTAGATATTAAATTGTCGCGGCTCTACAAGCAGCACGCTACTAATGCTGTATTCGAACATTACGGGATTGTTTCTCCTATTTATCTGCATCCCCTTACATTTTTTTCCGTTTAGCGCTAGACATTCCTCACACCACCTAGAAATCTGGTTCAACTCATCCTGCATCCTACTACAGTTATTCAATGAGGACACCCTCTAGTACACCACAATATCACCAGCAAACAGCCGCAGATCGCAACTCACTCTGTCCGTGAGATCTTCTTTATGTATAAAACAGAGTGTCCGTGTGTTTATGTGTACATAAAGCCTAAAAATCTACAGATTTGTTCCAATCTTTATGAAATTATGCACATATACAGTGGCGGATATTTATACATCGTGATGAAATGTGCAAATTACAAGCTTAGATACCAAGATAAAATAGGAGTGTCATTTGACAGGACACAGTATAAAGAAGTCACTGCACGCAGGAAGATACATAGTGTTTATGTAATATACGAAAATATTGTTTTTGTGTCTTCGTAGCATTTAAGACTATAATAGTTCTGGATGGTAATGAAATTTACAAGGTAAAGGTGCTAATACTAAGAGAAAATATGAGTGCCAGTTAACAAGATACAGTTCAAACAGATCACTGCACGCAGGCAGTTTACATTGTGTTTATGTAATATAAGAAAATATTGTTTTATATAATAGGGCAGGCACGAAAAACGATGAGGCATTGTGCGCAGGAGGAATGTAAAGTCTGGTATTGGTATATAAGCTAGCTGGCCAGGCTAGTATGTAAATTATTAGTAGATGGTTAAGTACAAGAGTAATGGGACAGGCATTGTTTATAGGGGGAAAATGTACCAGTGGCGAAACATAGCAAGCAGCGCAGGCTCGAGATGAAGGTAGCAACATCACGCAGCGCACAGTGGATACGTATCAGATATGTAAGTAATAGAATGTGTGACATAGTAGTAACGTGCTGATATATTTTAATTTAAAAGCACAAGTATTTTTCAATCAAAAAGTTACAAACAACTTCCATAATATTATTTAGATTGTAGATACAAGTAATGCAGCATTCCAGTAAAACATAAACACCAGATGTCAATGCAAGTTGCTCACCTAATTGATCATCATGGCATAGAAATTCAGAGTAGAAATGGAAGGAGAAAAAAAAATTAAAATTTGAAAAAATGAAAATTTATGCATCCCAAAACTCAAACAAACAGTTCTTCTAGAATTAATACTTAACAAAGCTATCTATACTTGTAAGTAATTTCTAGTAAACTATGGCCACAAAAAAGTAATGTCTATAAAAATGTATCACTCAGCAAACTAAATATAACATATCGGAATCAGTGTCGTCACGAGACGTCGACATAAAAAAATCATGGGCGATCTAGAGTGGTTGAAAGTAAAGGTCATAACCATACATAATAGAAGCCCTATGCCGAAAATGAAAGGCATTGAAAAGGTAAATATATCACTAGACGAGAACTCCGGAACAGCTGTATTGTGGCACACAGGGAAGAAAATACACTTATCAGTGAGTGAAATTATAATAACCGTAATCCACATCGTAGGATGTGAATAGCAAAACGACAAATCATATCGTGGTAGAAGATAAACAAAACGCATAATATAGAATTTACCGAGCTGAGATTGTTTATTGTATAAAACGTTCAGTCGTATATGAAGAATATATTTTGTATCAAGTAACCGTTAATAGTAAACTAAAGGCAAAGGGAGAAGAAATAAAAACAAATTTGTAAGACACAAAGATGTACAGCATAAAGAATTTACGTAATGAAGGATTTGCAATTAGACACGTGATGTAAACCTTTAGTACGAAGTGAAGCAACTTCAATTGCATTCTGATGGGCAACACGTATGACGCGAAATATATATATATATACTATCTCCAATTTTAAATTCTATATGCCGTGTCTTGGCTTTGCAAAGTCGTTTGCGCTTTTCCGCTGCAGCACGAATTGTGTTAAGAGCAATTTGGATAATTTCACGATAACGTAACGTGTTTCCACATTTTCGAGACGGGGGAAAATAAATGGTTTTACGTATCTTATCAGGTGGAAGTTTATTTTTCAAGACCATATAGGGTGACAAACCAGTAGGCGAATGTGGAATAGAGTTAATAACATCTTGAAACGTTTTGACATACTTATCCCATTGATCATGCTGAGCATGGCAGTATAATCTGAAAAGTATGACAAGTTCTTTCCTATTGTGATCAGCCGGATTGTGAACCGTTATCCGATATGACATGAGAGACATAACCTACTTCACGGATGAAATCTTTGGTAAAGGCAGAACTGACGGAGCGTGCTGTAGCTTTGCGTAATGGAGTAAAAGTTAAAAATTTGGAGGTAAGTTCAATTGCGACAAAAATATAAGAAAAACCTTTGGAAGTGGTGAGGATTGGGCGGAATAAGTCCACCGCTGCAATATGTCTAAATCGGTGAGGAATAATGGGAAAAAGTTCCGTGGAATACGAGATAGTGGGCGGTTTCGCTTGTTGACAGAGTTTATATTATCTCAATATCGGTCATATGCGTTTTTCCATAATGGAGAAGAAAACAGTTTGCCGTAAAATAAGAAAACACTTTCGAGCACCGTATTGTGCATAACTGTGGTGTATATACCAAACTAATTTTGTAATTAAATGATTCGGAATGCAAACTAACCAATCCGTAGATTCAGGAGTCAAACGGCGGAAGAGGATTTTGTTGTGAATAAGATAATAACGCCGGATGGAAACATTGTTTATATCCAACCATTTCGATTTAATATCACGCCAAAATGGATCTCTATAATGATGTTTTGCTATGTCACGTAAGGCGAGAGTAAAGGACTTTTCAGAAGTAATCTGTTGAATGTAGTGGAAACTAAAATTTCTGTCACAGAATGCCTGAGAGGGCGATGTTGCAGAAGAATCTAAAGAACGAGATAAAGCGTCAGCAACAGTGTTTTTCGAACCTGGTATGTGTACAACAGTAAAGGAATATTCTTGTAAGAAAAGTCTCCAGCGAAGTAATCTCCCTTAATTTCGCAGACCTAAGAAATTGCAGCGCTTTATGATCCGTATATACTGTGGTGTGTTTACCAAGAAGGAAGACGCGAAACTTCTGGAAAGCATACACCACAGCTAAGACTTCTAATTCCGTAATGTAGTTCTTTTCAGCATGTGTAAGTGTACGGCTAGCGAAGGCAATATGTTTCTGAATAGTCTGAGAGTTTTCCGAAAATTGCTGGTAGAAATGAACACCAATAGCGGTTGATGAGCTGTCGGTAGACATACAGAAATCAGTAGAGAAATCAGGGTGGGAAATAAGAGGAGCATTAAGTAAAGCTAATTTTAAATTATCAAATTCTAATTGTGTTGCCTCATCCCAGGCCCACGAAGTGTTTTTACTGGTAAGTCGTGTGAGATGCAGTGTATCAAGAAATTTATGATTTATGAACCGTCGATAAAAATTAATTAGGCCTAAGAAGGAGCGTACCTGTCGTTTGGTCTGAGGTTTTTCCGTGTCAGGTTTAATACCAAGCGGCGAGATAATATGTCCAAGAAACTTAATTTCAGATTTACCAAAATGCGATTTTTCCAGGTTGACAGTGACACCATGATCAGAAAAGATTTTAAGAAGGGAGGCAAGAGTGTCGTTATGTTGTTGCCAAGAAGGTTCTCCTATTACAATGTCATCAAAATAAGTTGTAATACGTTGACAGAGAGAAGGATGAAGAATCGAATTTAAGCCGCGAACGAAAGCCGAGGAGGAGATTCGGAGGCCGAACGGAAGTTTTTGAAACTGATAGCAATTACCGAAACAGAGAAATGCCGTATATTGACGACAGTTAGGATGAAGTTCAATATGCCAAAAACTTGCACGGAGATCCAATGTGGAGAAAACAGTAGCGCCATGAAATTGTTGTAAAATTTTGTCTAAAGTTAAGGGTCTGTCCGTTTCAGGAATAATAATGGTATGTATTTGACGGGAATCAAGTACAAGGCGAATAGAGCCGTCTCGTTTCGGAACTATATGAAGAGGAGAATTATAAGGACTAACAGCAGGTTCAATAATTTGTTGTTGACGTATGGAATCGATCTCGTCACAACTTTGTCTATAAGCATTAGGTGTCGGATAAGTAAAAGCGGCAAAAGGTTGATGGTTTTTAACTTTAAATTCGTATAAAAACCGTGTATGGTGCCTGGCGCGTTACGAAAAACAGGAGAAAAGTCTGTAAGAATCTTATGTAGCTGTGATACAGCACTCGAAGGAGCATCATACAAATCTGTAATTTTAGACAAAATCATGTGTGTAACATCAGAGGGAGACAGAGCTTCCGGAAAATCTAAAGGCGTATTAGCATTGACAAAGAGCGAAGTGAAAAAATTATCGTATGTATTAGCGAAGTGACAGCGATTCAAATTTTGTTGAAATGTGGAAATACAGCGGCAAACGATTTCGAAAAGTTGCCATTGTTGGTTGTAATTGAAAAAGTAAGATCAGAAAAATCTAGTACTCCGTTATGCTTATGCAAAAAAATCAATGCCTAAAGTACAATGTGTGCTGAGCAACGGCGTAATAAAGAAGGTAAAATGAAAGACATGCGAGTCGACCGAAAATTCAAGAAAGGTTTGATGTTTTTATATCAATAGCTTTACCGGAAACTGCACCTAGCATTTTCATGTCGCGTACTGGAAAAACATGCACGTTAAGTTCGCATTGGCATCGATGAAATGTGGCTTCACTAATGACAGAAATAGGCGAACCGGAATGTAAAACAACCGAAATGACAAATTCGCCAACCGTGATGTCAATAATGGGATGCGCAATTTGTGAAGCGGCAATCTCTGGTTCATATAATAAATTATCGGTGACATCACTGAAATGTAGACGTTTAGTACTAGCGGTGCTAACGGAGCCTGCATTGGCATTCCACAACACATGCATAAAAGATTCATTATGCGAAACAACGGGTGAAGACATAGAAGTATCAGTAGTGGAGCATTGCGTATTCAGAATCAAATTCAAATGTTTGTTAAGCTTATGGGACTTAACTACAGGCTCATCAGCCCCTAAACTTACAAAATACTTATGAACTACTTACGAACTAGGGCGGCACAAATATCCATGCCCGAGGGGGGATTCGAACGCCCGACCGTAGTGGCCGTGCAGACCGTGACTGGAGCGCCTCAGTCCCCTCGGCCAACGCGGCCGGGTTTTGAACTACTTAAATCTAGGTAAACTAACCTAAGGACAAACACACACACCCACAGGAGGACTCGAACCCCCACGGCGAGCAACCGCGCGCTCCGCAGCGAGGCGCTTTAGACCGCTCGGCCACTCCTCCGCGGCATTGCGTATTATCCAATTCAAATATGTTTGAAAAATCCGGAAGATAGGTATCCGTGTTTTGTTGCGTTGGCAAAGTTTTGTCGCAGTCAGATGCAGTGTCAATATCGGAGTCAGAGTTCGAAGATATCTCATTAGTAGGGAAGCGCGAAGAAAGAGAGTCGGCGGGTTGAATGAAAGGGTTCGTTTCATCGTCAGTATCGGAAGCAATGGTGATCCAGCTGTCGGAACGAGATAAATGTGAAGCATTATCATCATCAGTGTCTTGTTTTATAGTAGTATGCAAGACTTGATTAGCGTCCTTAGTCGAAGAATGTGGCGAAAGAGCGTATGCCGAAGTCATAATATTGGAAGGATATATAACATGTGGGATTTGCATCGAAACAGTATTTGTCTGAACGAAATTCTCAGCAGAAGAACGGTCCGCGACGTTTAATGCTGTAGCCGTGACGGCCGGGGCCTGTTTCCATTGTTGTCCATCTGTACAACGATTTTGTAGCGTATTACCAGAATGTTCGGAAGGTCGTTGCTCGATGATTTGTACTGAGCGGGCAGAATCACGGTTATTACTATCACGTGGTGGATGGAATCTGTCATCAGGATTATTTAAAACTATCTGCTGATTATGTGTAGGACGTTGGGAATTACAAGAGTCCATGTAAATCCGAGAATTATTATTATTGTTCTGATGAGGATTATTGTTGTTATGTTGTCTTTGAATGTTCAAATGTTTGTTAAGCTTATGGGACTTAACTACGGGGTCATCAGTCCCTAAAATTACAAACTACTTTTGAACTATTTTATACTAAAGACTGCACAAATATCCATACCCGAGGGGGGATTCGAACCTCCTACACGGTCCGTGTAGACCGTGACTGAAGCGCCTCAGTCTCCTCGCCACCGCGGCCGGCTGTTGCCTTGGAGGATCAAGTTTACTACCGGAGTTTTGATTATTGTCATGATAGGAAGAATGATTGTGGTAATTATCTCTGCGGCGGTTATTTGCAAAGTTAGTATCATTGTTATTATAACGTCCAGAATCATTATGATAATTCGAGTTATGTGGTTGCTGAGTATTATGATGCTGACTAGGCTGGTTAATCGAATTATGCGGGGCGGAAGGATGTTGAGGGGTGTCATTATTCGATTGAGAGTGATTGTTGTAGTAATTGGTCGATTGTTGGTATCGTGTATTATCGTTGCCGAAAGGACGGCGTTTATGATTTTGCGGACAGCCATTGGAACTTTGAGAGCGATTATTAGAATGGTAATTAGATTGGGAGTTATGAAAACGTTCATAGAGTACTAAAACATGAAGTACGTTACGAAATGCAGTTATTTTGTAATTAAACGGAGTAATAAGTAACGGAATCAATGAAGAAGCGCCCTCTCACTAGAAGCGCAGCAAGCGGAAATCCACGACTACAGCCTCAGCAGGTCAATCACCCAGGACTTTTCTCTGCTGGGTCAACATGAGGCTCCCCTCTGATACCATTACATTTACCAGTCGAGCGCTGTCTGTTCTGGCTGTGTTAGCTGCATTCTGACTTCCCGCCACCAGAAAATTACCTCATGCAAGTTCTGTGTGGGTGCTCCGGTGCTGGTGCACCCCCCACGAAATTTTTGGGTGTGCTCAGCACCCACACAAAATAAGGAGGAAAATAAAGTAGCACAAAAAAGTGGAAAAGTCATAGCTGTAAATTATGCATTTTTTCCATAGCAGTGTAGCAATCACTACATAGCCGCTAGGCTGTTCCAACAGTGTCCCAAGGAGCACTCACTGCAGAGGCTTGGAGCCCGTTCGGAGGGAGGAGCCACATCACTGATCCCTGGCCGTATGACGTCGTAACCGATGCAACAATCAGAATTCAGTGACAGCCATAGTTTGCTGTGGTAGCTCCATTAATTCTGTTCATTAAATAGATTGATATCCGCACTGTTTTTTACGTCAAATTATTTAATTCTGATAACAAGTACAGCATATTAGTACAGTGGCGTTACACACGACTTCAAGTAAAACATCGCGGGCAAGTAGAGGGCGAAGCACCGGCAGGGCTAGTAGCCGAGCTTAATAATGACACATATATCTAGAAATCAACTAAAAAGTGAATCCAGGAAAGACGTTTTGACTATTCATTGCTCCATTCACGAAGCGCCATTGTCTGCTGAAGGAGTGCAACCAGGCGCAGTAATAAAAGACGTCACCTGTGTGGGATCCGTGCTTTGTCGCCATATAAATAACCTCCATTTCAGTGGTATCCTGAAAGTTATACAACTGGAGCATGGGTATATACCTTACCAAATACAGTTCGTTGGCTTAGTTATCTTTATTTTGTTTGTCACTCATGAACAAATATGTCTAAATGAAAGGGGCAAAATTCATTGTCAAATAGATTAAAACTGTATGTAAATCTAACGTTCAATACTTACATAACTATGCACTTTAAGAAATTAATCATTGCAGGGCAAAGAACACCTAATAATAGAGATAAAGGACCAAATAAAAGTGTTTATGAAAGAGTTTCGTCTATCAGAGAGGCAAATGAGTAACGAAATACTAACATCCTTCAATCTTCTGATTCGTTTTAAACTTCTTAAAATTTCCTGAACGTACCAGTGGTGCTAATTTTCAAATTTATTGTTTTTTGTTTCTTATTTTGTTTTCTATAATATTGAATCTAGCACAGTTGAAGTACTGCTAATAATATCAGTGGCTGTTCTCTCTCGTTTTTCTCCAGATATCAAATCATGCAATGTTATTACTACTGACAGAGCGAAAATATAGCTGGTACGTTTTCTAGGTTGCAAGCAAAAATCAGAGAAATTGAGCACTGCTGGGCCCATTTTTTGAACCTAGTGGCCGAAAAGGTAATGAAAACTGAAACCACGAGCACCCACACTGATTTTCAAAAGTAGGCGCCCCTGATTTTGTGTCTCATCATAAGCCAGATTTCCTAGTGACCTAGTCAACAATAACTCACCCTTTCTTCCTACCTACAATAACTCCAACTAAAACAGAATAAAGGGATGTAGATAAATACACTGAAAATGAATGTCCAATATAATTATTAATGGCGTAATATTAGCATGTAAGGTAGTGAAATATACGGCCGCCTTACAACTTAAATCACATACTTTGAAATACTGACCCATACGGATTGTCTTCTGAGCCATGTATTTGTCTGAATATTTTTGACGCCTGTGGACCGTGTCTGTTTTTCCATGTAGCATCAGCAAAGAGTAATAACTTCTAGTAAACGAAATTGAGTAACGAATTGCCTGTCAAGATTTCTTACGCGACGCAAAAGAGAGGCAGCGTCTTCCAAACACAGACTTACAGACAACATGTAATACCTGAACCAATTTTAAAAATAATATTGATATTTTTTGTTTCCCAGGTACACGAAAGGCTCTCTCCTGTATCAACAGTCATGTCGCCAGACGAGGCGTTTGTGCTGTATGCCTATGAACCACGCAAGGTAAGCCACCACTTACACAATCACCCAAGGTTTTTTTTTTTTTTTTTTTTTTTTTTTTTTTTTTTTGCGGACATAATGACTTGGTTATTTATAATTAAAGTTGTTCATTACCTTCATTACTCTTGCAAATTTCGTATCAAATCAGTATGGAAGATAATGATAAGCTGATCTAAATAAAGAAAAGAAAAAAAGGGTGGTAGAATATGCGATATATCTGTTCATAAAGCCATGTATTCTGGCTTTGTTCCATACAACAATAATATGCCTCGATAATACTATCTACTTGTTTCTTCTACCTGTATATCATTTTAATTAAGCAATGAACCTTATTTTATCTTAATCAAGAACAATCAACATTACACCTAAACCTAAGACTGCCTCATTGCAAAATATGTGTTTCGTTTGTGGGAACGTAGTACAGCCAGATCATGAAGATTACATGGCCATTAATTGCGCGAAAAACGCTTTAACATTTAAGCCAACTGCCGAGAAAATAACAAACAATTAGGAATACAGCTACATATTAATAATTGATGGGTTTCAATTCAAAGCTTTCTGTGCCGAAAGAGTATATTCTCGTCACGTGTTTGCTACTCTGATGGACTTCACTCCTTGGCTTTATAAATGTATAAGCAACGCCGCACTCCTGTCATATCTGCTATCAAATGTTCAAATGTTTGTTAAACTATCGGACCAAACTGCGTGGTCATCAGTCCGTAGCTTACAAACTACTTAAACTTAGGTAAACTAACCTAAGGACAACACACACAGGGAAGACTCGAACCTCCACGGCGAGCAACCCCGCGCTCCGCAGCGAGACGCTTTAGACCGCTCGGCTCCTCCACCGCGGCTATCTGCTATCGATATCCTAGTAGGCTATGTCTGCTGTTCATTGCACTGCCTTATCACCACCTTCACCTTTTCACTTGCATACTTCACTGGATTCTATACTCATTCACACTAATCTAATTAAGGTAATGTTATCGTCTTGTCACTAAAATGAGATGCTTCGCTTCTCCAGCCTCCGCCACTTCACAGCTGTGAGCCACACACACACACACACACACACACACACTTTTTACTGACATCCACAAACGTAATAGTTTACTGACATTGTCAGTGTCACCAGTCCAAGTAAGTCCCTCTTATCCCAATAATTTTTCCAACTTCTGAACAATCATTTTCTTACATTTCTTGTAGTAAACCGACGATATTGATTTCTTTAACGCTGAGAGTGCTGTAGATGTTCTTTGCGATTATAAAATTTTAAGACCTCACAGGTCATGTCCTGACGCCTGTTCAAGTCCTGCTGGCTACCGACGCCAGATGCCGTCAGTGACGTGCTGTGCATGCCACGTGCAATCAGCTATCACTCTGATACGTCATCTGGCAAAGCTTTTACAGACGATGTCACAACAGGGGTTGCCTACAGACGATACCCATTCCACATCGCTTACACTTCACTTGATCTTCCATATACAGTACTAGTGAATCCGTAAACACTTTGCAATTGTTAAATATATTTCAGAAATGGAAATAACAGTCACGTACACGAAATGTTTATCTACATCTACATAGATACTCTGAAAATCACATTTAAGTGCCTGGCAGAGGGTTCATTTACCACTTTCATAACTTTTCTCTACCGTTCCATTCTGTAATCGCGCGCGGGAAGAAGGAACACCTAAATCGTTCCGTTTTCGAACTGATTTATTTTATTGGGATGGCCATCTCTCCCTAAGTAGGTGGGTGCTAGCAAAATATTTTCACATTCAGAAGTAAAAGTCGGTGATTGAAACTTCGCAAACAGATCACGCCGCAATGAATAACGTCTTTCGTATAATGATTTCCACCCCAATTCGTGCAACATTTCCGTGACGCCCCCCTCCCCCCCCCCCCGTATCGTGATAAAACAAAACGAGCATCCCTTCTTTGAACCTTCTCAATGTCTTCCGTCAGTCCCGCCTGGTGAGGATCCCACAAGGAGCAACAGTACTCCAGGAGAGGACGAACAAGTGTGATGTAGGCAGTCTCTTTGGTGGAGCTGGTGCATCTGCAAAGCGTTCTGCCAATGAAACGTAACCTTTGGTTCGAATTCCCCACAATATTTTCTGCGTGTTCTCTCCAGTCAAAGTTGTTCGTAATTTTAACTCATAGGTATTTTGTAGAATTTACGACCTGAAGGTTTGACTGATTTATCGCGTAATTGAAGTTCAGCGGATTTCTTTTAGTGGTCATGTGTATTACTTCACACTTTTCTTTGTTTAGTGTCAATTGCCAATTTGGCACCATGTAGAAATTTTGTCTAAATCGCTTTGCAGTTGCTTTTGATCCTCTGTTGACTTCACTAACCGATAAACGACAGCATCATCCGCGAACAATCTAAGGGAGCTATTCAGATTGTCTCCTAAATCGTTTATAAACACAAGGAAGAGTAGAGGACCTATAACGCTTCCTTGTGGAACGCCTAATATCACTTCTGTTTTACTCGATGACTTACCGTCAATTACAACGAACTGTGTCATTTCTGATAGGAAATCGTGAATCCAGTCGTACAATTGGGGAGATATTCCATAAGCACGCAATTTCATTAGAAGACGCTTTTCGGAAATCCAGAAATATGGAATCGATTTGAGATCCCTTGTCGATGGCACTTAACACTTCATGTGAATAAAGGGCAAGCTGTGTTTCGCAAGAGCGATACTTTCTGAATCCGTGTTGACTATTGGTTAATAGGTTGTTCTCTTCGAGGTAGTTCATAATATTTGAACAAAGTAAAGTATATGTTCCAAAATTCTACTGCAAATCGACGTCAATGAGATTGGCCTGTAATTTTGGGGATCACTCCTATTGCCTTTCTTGAATATTGGAGTAACTTGGGCAACTTTCCAGTCTTTGGGAACGGATCTTTCGCTGAGTTATCGGTTGTAAATTATAGCTAAGTACGGAGCAATTGCATCAGCATACTCTGAGAGGAATCAAGTTGGTATACAATCTGGCCCGGAAGATTTGTTTTTGTTTAGTGCCTTAAGTTGTTTCACTACTCCAGGAACATCTACTTTTAAGTTTCGCATGCTGGCAGCTGTTCTTGGATTGAATACTGGAGTGTTCACTTCGTCTTCTTTGGTGAACGAATTTCGGAAAGCTGTGTTTAGTAATTCTGCTTTAGCAGTACTGTCATCGGTAATATTACCATTTCTATCGCGTAGTGAAGGTATAGTTTGTGTTTTGCCGCTAGTGTACTTCACATATGACCAGAATTTCTGCAAGATTACGAGACAGAATTTCGTTGTGGTAACTACTATAGGCGTCTCGCATTGAATTCCGCGCTAGGTTGCGAGTTTCAGTAAAAGATTGCCAGTCTTGTGGATTCTGTGTCTTTTTAAATTTTGCATGCGTTTTTCTTTGTTTCTGCAACAGTGATCTTACCTGTTTTGTGTACCACGGAGGATCAGCCCCCTCTTTTATTAATTTATTTGATATAAATCTCTCGATTGCTACTGATATTATGTCTTTGAAAGTAAGCCACAACTGATCTACCCTCGCATTTTTAGTTTTGAAAGACTGGAGACTATCACTCAGGAAAGGGTGAAGCGAATTTTTATCTGCTTTATTGAATAGATATATTTTTCGTTTATTTTGGGTGCATTTGGGAATTTCGACATTCAGTCTCGCTACTACAATCTATGTTCGCTAATCCCTGTATCTGTTTTGATGCTCTTTACTAGCTCAGGATTGTTTGTTGCTAGGATATCAACGGTATTTTTGCAACTACTTACTATTCTAGTAGTTTCATGAACTGTGCGAAGTAGGTTTCGGAAAAAGCATTCAGAACTAGTGTGGACGATGTTTTATATTAGCCAACATATCGAGGGTAAATTAAAGTCGCCAACGATTATGACAGTATGCTTCGGATATCAGTTTTAAATGTGATTCAATTTATTTGATAATAGGGTGACCGGTTTCGATCTACTATGAGATGTGGTGGAACAGGGACGGGATAACTGCGATGGTTAATACAGCTACTCATGTTCATCTTTAGTCGCTAATCATGAGAGTCTTTTGATACTAGAAAGGTTTTATCAGTTGCTAGGACGCTGTTGATAGTTATTTACACTCCCGTAGCAACACCAACTGTCTAATCGTGCAAAATTTCAAGACTTCGTCCGAAGTGTCCCGCACCACAGTATAAATTATAAAATATAGGAATAACTCCTTTCAATAGTTCACAAAAAATACATTAGGTTCTTGTACGAGCGGGGCAAGGAAACTAGTCTGTGGCCATTACTGAAATTTTATCGAAGTCAAACAAAGGTACTACTGTTTCCTGTCGCTAACTTGTACGGAAAAAATTAATATTCTACCGCTGCTAAACACTGCTTTTTCCATATTCACACACGATACCAATATAATATCACATTCGAAGCTAGTCAGTTATAATTTCAATCAGAATTTAAATTGTTTACTGAAATAAGTAAAAGTTCTTCTCAAAAATAAAATTACTTTTGCTATAATATATTCTTGATTATAAATAACTCTTCATAAATGCAAGATCTTTTCAATATTAACAAATATTTACTCTTCTTCAACTAATACAAAGTCAGTTTAGCAAGAGACCTGAACCTGTACAACCAGCTTGGACTGAATCTCAAACAACACTAATAATAATTTAATGTTCTTTTCTTCTTTGAAACGATAGACGTGCGGTAATAAAGAAGGCGCAGCTGCATTCGTAGCCCCGTAGTCGTCGGTTAAATTCTGCTAGCGGTCACATACTTCAGGGTTGGCTGCGGCGGCGACGACGCTGCCCTTGTTGATTGCGGCGCCTCGATCGTACATGTAACATACAGAAAATAAAACATGTTAATAATCATATTATAAAATAACAGTTTTTACATGAACATCAAATATGGATACATTTTAAATAAAAAGTTCCGTTTTTCCTATTTACAACTTCAAAACAGTGCTGACATAGGAAAATGTAGTACGACTATCTTGTCCCACTACATTCCCCACCCACAAGCACTGTTTTGAAGTCTTTATTTATTTTAGTAATCAGGCTTTCAGTTCAATCTTTTATTCAGTATTTCATGTTTTAATCGGCAGGGTTAATCCAATCAATATCTATAAAGTTCACTCTATGATGCAAGTTCTGTTTGCTTATGTAGTAACAAATATTCTATACTGAAAGTCTACTAATTCAATCTACAGAACAGTTCATGTCTGTTTAAATAAGACATCATGGTGGTGTCAATGTGCGATAAAGTAAGTCTGGGTAATCGTGCGAGGAATGGCGTCAGCTGATCGTCAGTATAGAACTTTCCAGTTATGAAAGCAGAAAAGTTTCTGATGAGTTTGTCGCTCACGTGTGTATATTATCTCTAGTGGCAGGCACAGAGCAGAAATATCTCTGGAGTGAGCATTCAGATGCGCAAAACAGATTTTGTGTCATCACCATTAAGGTGGAAATGTCAACCGTTATTGGGAAACATCTAATAATCTCTGACTTTACCTTGGTCCTTTTTTCTTCGGTTAAGACGGTTGACTGTGTGTAAATGGCCGTTTTAGCGACGCTTCCTCAACCTTGTTGTTGCTTCTGTGACACATTTATTTACATATTATTTCATGTTATATGTTTGCTCTGCGAAAAGGAGGTGGAGCTTCTTTGCAGTCAATGCGGTACAAACGAAGCGTAAGAGCAAATAAATGTGTGGAAAGAAGGATTTGTTTCAATATCGCGTGGTAATTCCAGGTTAATGTTGAGAAGAGCACAGAACGGATTGCTCACTCCATAGATATTTATACTTTATGTACAATTTAGTGGCTATACCCGTCGAAAGATGTACTTCCTTTCTTTCCACGACATTGCAAAGCATATGGGATACAGCTAGGAATTTTTTTCCAACCTGGGTTAAATTTTACTTGGAGTGGCGGCGGTTTAGTTTTCTATCGTTGGCAACGAACTATTCGCTTTAGCAGGATAATTAATTTACTGACCATAACAGCATAAATTGTTTATATCATGAACATAAATAATTGTTCCCCTTAGTCTATGTCATTCATTTTTGAAAAAGCATTCAACGGCCGTTGCCAACATCAGCTCACAACTCCGCCGCCGCCGTAAGTAAAAGTGTACCCTTTTATGTAGTGTATTATACCATAGTTATGAGAATGAAAAAATTCAGCAACGCCATAATTAGTTATTTGGTGTACTATGTAACTAACGTCGCCTCACATTGTTCATTCCTGTACTGTGGCGTTTTCAAGGCATTCCTAAACACAATGCACTCAAAATGTCATGAGGAAACATCGAAATCAGAAAGGGAACTACATAAATTCCAGTTTCCTTGCAAAAATTCTTATATAAATTAGACCATCGATAGGAGCGAAGGTATGTCGTTATGTTTGTAAATTCAAATGTCCCCTGTCAAAATAAGCAAAGAAATGTCGTTAAGCTGTGAATATACAAAGTGTAATCAGTAACTCGCTGTTCAATATTAGTTTGTATTTGCAGAGATAAAACTGCGGCTCTTAATTCAAAATACTTCTGTTACTGAGGGAATATGCACAACACGATCATGTATTGTTTCTCTGCAGCACTAAAAAACCAACAGCACCTTTAATTGTTCGTTGCTGTTCTATGGCATAACTATCGAAAAGAAATAAAAAAAATGCAGCAGCGTCAACTATTAGTTCTTTGGTGCACTACGTAACTTATAGGGACTCTATTTTTTCTGTGCTGCACTACACCGTTTTCTAGACATTCCTAAACAGAATGGACTCAAGATGTTATATACAGTCACGACACTCCCGCAGAATTCTGTTATACACTGCGACTGCAGCACTCCAAGTGGGCGGAAAGCTACAATTCTGAATACGATATTTCACGAGTGCGAATAGTATCGTTTATATTGATTTTAACATACTATTTACATTATGGAACGCATGAAGTGTCATAAAATAGGTAATAACTTAAAAATAGCTCCACATTTATCTTTCCTAAGTTTCCTAAGATCCGTGATAGGGTATGAAACTGTACAGTACATGACAGTTTATTTACATATATCTTCTCACCTACAGGCTTTGACTGAATAATTTCATTTACTGTTAAAAATAGAAAAATTACTAGGAAACATCAGAAAGCTGCCCTTTGGCAAAAAGATGTCGCTTTCTACACAAGAACGTTGACATTTCTTCACTACAATTCCAGTACAATCGGTGAGAGGGGAACGTAGGGAACTAATATAGAATGCAATAACTACAGTATTTAACGTACCAAATCAGCCACCACAGCTGTAGCTGAAGGAAAAACGTCACAGACGCGGCAATAAAACGACAAATGCAATAAAACTGTTTTCCAACAAAGAAGAGCCCAATTCCACAATAGTTGTTACATATGAACTACGGACGGCAAGAATACTCAAAACATTGGCTTTTCTAGCTAAATTAATTACACTCAAAAGAATATGTATAAATGGGAGAATGATTAGACTCCACACCACATTGAAACATGTCAAAAAACTGCCTGTCATACTAATAACAGACCATTGTCGTATTTTTATATTCTACTTACTTTCAGTGGAATAAGCTGCTGAGAATTTTGTAAGCTGTCATATTTTTAACTTGAGTATTTTTTATATAGTGACTAAGTGCAATGTTGCACTTGTTATTTTATACCCAACTTTTTTTAACAAGATGACGAGCTTGTAATATGTATTTACCAGATTATGGTGACATAGTTCTTCGAAACCGTTCGTCAGTGAATAAATTATTAATGTGCGATCTTGCATTTCATTTTGGAAACTATGTAAATATACAAATATTAGTAGGTATTTGTTCATGACGAAGTTGTCCTTTATACCACTGAATCGGTTAAATTCGGCTGTTTCTACATAAATTTACGTATTATGTACATTAATTGATATTTTACTAATCCTTGTAACAAACTTATACTAACAATTTGTTTAAATACGTACAGAAATATTTATAAACAAACATCTCTCCTTCGGCGGCTTGCCCACTGCTAGGAGCACTGCTGTCGTTGCAACTGTCAGTTGCTAACAACTTTCACAGGTGTGAGTGTCACGACTGTATATGTTAGACTGTGTTAAAAGTACGCACCGATATCAAAAAGGAAACTACATAAATTTTGTTTTCTTTCAAAGAATTCTTAGTAAAGGAAAACGTCGATTGACGCGAAGAAATGTCGTTATGTTTTAAATTCAAATGATACCCGTGGAAAGAAGCACTTCTTTTCTTTCCATGGCATTGTGGGATACAGCTAGTAAAAAAATATTTTTTTTGTATTGTACCTGAATTAAATTTTATTTGCAGTGACAGCTGTTTAGTATGTTAACGTTGGAAACGAAATATTCGCTTTATGGGTATCATTAATTTACTGATCGGAACAAAATTAATTATTTATTTCATTATCAAAACAAAGAATTATTACCCTCATTGTACATGGCTGATTTTTCAAAAAGGATTCAACGGCTGTTACCAACATCAATACATTACACCGCTGCCGTAAGGAAAATCATAGCCCTTGTTTCAGTATATTACATCTTAGTTATGATCCGAATTCAATGATATCTTTTGTTTCCCTGCCTCGTCGCCGCTTTTGTGTCTCGTTTCCGTCGTAGGTGTCGGTGGCCGAGTAGGAAGACCGACAGAGGAATAAAGGTAGCACGCTTGTGTCGGTACGGAGGTGAGCAGCCAATGGGACGGCAGAAACTAGAAACACAAGAGTAAATTAGAACGAGATATATATTGCACAGAATTTATACAATACTTAACTTTTACATAGCTCATAGGCGTTACTGGTGGGACGGGCGTCGTAGCTGAGGCTGGGATCGAGACGCCGACCGCGCCCCGGTATACACCTTGCGATCCGCCGGGAAACCCACCAAAACCAGCGGAAGGGCGCCCGCCTCCGCCCAGAGGGAGCAGGTCATCTTCTTCTGAGGTGCGTGGCCCAGGCGGCGGGGGCACGCACGGACCCGGAGTTCCTCTTAGTGACGCTGTCATCTGCGGCGGCGACAGCGGCGAGTCGCGTCGATGTCCATCGGGACGATCTCGTAGTCCGGGGACGCTGGACCCGTCGACGAATACAGCCACGAATGTGATTATGTCCTGCGCGGTTTGCACTGCGACGGCTGCGGATTCTGTAATGGCCATTCGCGGCGTGGGAACTCGGTAGTGCTTGAAGGATTGTTTTACATAAATTTCTGTTCCTCCACCAGCTGTCCATCTGTCATTCCGATAGCACACATAGTGGCGTTCGCTCGGAGCCCAGGTTTCAAGTGAGTCTCATTGACAAGGGAAATGTCAGTCATATGGTCGTACAGGAACTGTCGGAACTCCAGTAGATGCTCTCAGCATTCCAAGTCGCGGCAAGGATGTTATGTATTCTTCTAACTTGTGCCATCTTGATGTGATGTCGCTTCTGTGTGAGGTACTGCCGAACCTCGGAGGGCAGCCTGAAGAGCCGCGATTGGAATTGCTGGGAGCTCAGCTAAGGCGTGGGCAGCCATCAGTAACGTTTCCTGAATTTCCTTTAACATGGCGAGGACTTCAGATAAGCTGTGGGTTGCGTCTTGGGTGTGCATGCTGTCCTGTTGGACGCTTGTCGCCTGAGTCGGTTGCGACGGTTGTGATGGTCGTCTTCCCGCCAGTGCGTCCGAAAACCATAGGTTTTGCCTGAGCTCATTAATTGTCGATCCAATGGTGGTACTGGCGGCGGGACAACCGCCCACGTACGTTCCCTTCTGGCTTGAGGCGCCGTCTGGTTTAGTGGCAGTAGACCACGCTGTCGACGACGTGCGTTTTTGTGCACTGACAGCCCCTGTAGTTAGCAGGATGCGCCAGACGACAGAGAGCGCACTTTGCGGGCTCCTCTCTCGGTAGCTGACACTGTCCGCACTTTACACACCGAGGTGACATGGTGCATACGCGGGAGGTGTGTCCGGACTCTTGACAACTGAATCATTGTATTGGCCCCTTTCGCACTCGAAGTCGCAAAATCTCTTGAGCTGGTAAATCGTAAGATTTTCCGACGTGTAGTTTAAGTAAACTTCCATCAGCGGGATTGGTGTTTGTTTCCCTGGCATTTTCATTCTGGAGACTGCATTTGCCAGATAACCGATGTTCGCGAGTTTACGTTTAACCCAATCGGCCCTTATCTTGAGAGGAATCGCCCTAATGGCCACCATCAACAATTTGGTTGGACTGTCGGAAATGTGTAGTAAGCGATGCCCTTTGCTCCAATTATCTCCATGACTGAAACATAGTCGTCTTTGCACGTTAAAGTCAACTTGAGCTTGTCACCACTGCAAGCTTTAACTGTAAAGGGAGGCTTGCAGTTTTCTTTGAGCCATTCTCGAAGGGTTGTGTAGTCTTCTTGGTAGTCGATGACTATCGGTGGTAGCATCTGAATTGGTGCTACAGGGTTAGGGTGTTGGTCTCCCACAGCAGTCCTTTCCAATGTGTTGCCTTCGGCTGCTAGTGGCGCAAAGGCGTTCCTTGTTTCCACTTCTGGTGGATCCGTGATTCTTTTCGGGTGAGCTCTCTTCTTTTTCGGTGGTTTTTTAAAACCAGCTTTATCAGGAGCAGAAGAATGCTGCGTCTCACTCGTCGTCAGTTCTACCGGACGTTTGCGTCTTGTACCATCTCCAGACTCCTCGAAGTCCATGTCCGCTTCACTGGATAAATCCGAGGTGAATTCCATTTCGTAGTCAGTTCCATGCCGGGTCGTCGTACTCTCTGTGTCCTGCCGACGCTGCCGTGTTGTCATCGGGGCCGCCGCCTGGGCAGGCCCAGGTGGACGGCGGCCAGCCAACTGCAGCGCGGTCGAGGCGCCAGTCTCAGCCGCGAGCGCGTTGAGTAGTTGCTTCTCTGACATCGTAAACAACAACTAACTGACTCTGCTACGGCCGCTGTCGCTTCTCTGCTCGCAATATACAGGGTGTTACAAAAAGGTAAGGCCAAACTTTCAGGAAACATTTATCAGACACAAAGAAAGAAAATATGTTATGTGGACATGTCTCCGGAAACGCTTAATTTCCATGTTAGAACTCATTGTAGTACTTCTCTTCAAATCACATTAACCATGGAATGGAAACACTCAGCAGCAGAACGTACCAGCGTGACTTCAAACATTTTGTTTCAGGAAATGGTCAAAATGTCCTCCGTTATCGAGGATACATGCATCCACCCTCCGTCGCATGGATTCCCTGATGCGCTGATGCATGGAGAATGGCGTATTGTATCACAGCCGTCCACAAGCACGAAGAGTCTCTACATTTGGTACCGGGGTTGCGTAGACAAGAGTTTTCAAATGCCCCCATAAATGAAAGCAAGAGGATTGAGGTCAGGAGAGCGTGGAGGCCATGGAATTGGCCCGCCTCTACCAATCCATCGGTCACCGAATCTGTTGTTGAGAAGCGTACGAACACGTTGACTGAAATGTGCAGGAGCTCCATCGTGCATGAACCACATGTTGTGTCGTACTTGTAAAGGCACATGTTCTAGCAGCACAGGTAGAGTATACCGTATGAAACCATGATAACGTGCTCCAGTGAACGTAGATGTAAGAACATGAGGCCCATTCAAGATATCACCAACAATTCCTGCCCAAACGTTCACAGAAAATCTGTGTTGATGACGTGAAACGAGTAAGTACAGTACATACTAACGAAACAATTGCGTATTTTGACAATTGTCAATTTACATTTAAAGAGAAATACTAAAATGAGCTCTAACATGGAAATTAAGCGTTTCTGGACACATGTCCACATAACATATTTTCTTTCTTTGTGTGTGAGGAATGTTTCCTGAAAGTTTGGCCGTACCTTTTTGTAACACCCTGTATATGGTGGCTTGTTACCACGGCGCAGGCGCCGCCGATGTGACGTCATCGCAAACCAGAATGTCGACGGCGTAAACATGGAGAGCCCCCTACCGGAGGGCCGTTGATCGGGCCGCTGGTGGTCTGCGCAGGCGCGGCGTGGACAAGAGCGGCCGCTGGCGGTGGACCCCTTGTGCGCGTGCCACCCGGAGGAAAAAGTGCTTGTTTTACGCGTCTTGACTTCGATGACCCATCTGCGCCTGTTGGTGACCATCATCTGTCTGCGGCTGATGTTGCCTCAGTACTGCCAAAGCCGGTTCCCATGCTTTACTAAGTTGGAACCCCGTATCTCTATTAACTAAATCTGTTGCGATGCGTATTTCGACGGCCTCTTTAATTATTGAGTCCCAGTAGGTGGAAGCGGAAGAGAGGATCTTGGTATCTTCGTAATTGATGCAGTGTCCCGAATCAAGACTGTGTTCAGCCACAGCGGATTTTTCTGGTTGACACAATCTTGTTTGGCGTTTATGTTCGTCGCATGTGTCTTTCACAGTGCGACACGTCCGTCCAATATAAGACATTCCACACTGACACGGGATTTTGTATATTCCCGATCCGTGGTTATCTTTAACTGAGCCCAGCATTGTCTGCATTCTCGCTGGAGGGCGGAAGACACACTTTATATTATGTCTTTTAAAGAGTCTGCCAATATTGAAGGATACACCACCGACGTAGGGAAGAAAAACTATCTTAGTGGAGCTCTCCGCTTCTTCTAGTTTCTCTTCAGATTTACAGTGAGCTGGTCGAAATGCAGCACGAATCTGTTTCTCAATGTAGCCGCTCTGGGCAAACACAGAGCGAAGATGGTTGAGTTCTGCTGGCAAACAATCTGAATCTGAGATCGCTCTTGCTCTGTGTACGAGTGTCCGTAGTACACCGCTGCGTTGAGATGGATAATGACAGCTCGTAGCTTCCAGATACATGTCGGTGTGTATAGGTTTACGAAACACACCATGGCCCAAGGAACAGTCTTCATTTCGGCAAACCATGACGTCCAGAAACGGGAGCTTTCCATTATCTTCCACTTCCATGTTAAAACAGATGTTCGGATGGAGTGAGTTGAGATGTTCTAAGAAAGAAGGCAGCGTGGCAGACCCATGTGGCCAACAACGGAAGTATCGTATACATACCTCCAAAAGTATTTGGGTTTCAATGGCACCGTCTGAAGCGATTAGTCCTCGATATCTACCGTAAAAAGATTAGCTACTATTGGAGACAAAGGGCTGCCCATAGCACCACCACCATTTTGCTCAAAGTATTGGTTGTTAAATAAAAATTAGGTCGAGTTGAGAAAGTGTTTAAAAAGATGTAAAATGTCCTCTTCCAGAGAGGCGCCAATGAGTTGTAAGGGGTCCTTTAGAGGCACCCGTGTGAACAGGGAGACCACGTCGAAACTCACCAATAAGTCTGTAGGTTCAAGGCGTAGGTTCTTCAGAAGCCGTAAAAAATCTTCCGAGTTACAACCAAAGGGCTGAGGAGACATGCCAGATGCTTAGCCAGATGATAGGTTTTGGTTCTCCAATATTGTTTACAATCGGTAAGACACAAAAAAAATATTTTTATTCCTCGCTGTATCCCATATGCTTTGCAAGGAAAGGAAAGAAGTGCATCTTTCGACGGATGTAACCACTAGAGTAGAAATATCTATGTAGTGAGCATTGCGTTCTGTGTATCTTCTCAACATCAAACTGGGATTACCACGTGATATTGAGATAAATCCACTCTTTTCACACATTTATTTGGTCTTACGGTTGGTGTGTACCGCATTGGTTGCAAAAAAGTCCCACCTCCTTTTCGCAGAGCAACCACAAAACATGAAATATTATCTAAATAAATGTGTCACAGAAGCAACAAGAAAGTTGAGAAACCGTTGCTAAAAGGGCCATTTACACATTATCACCCGTCTTAACCGAACAAAAAGGGACCAAGATAGCGTATAGTAGATTATTCCCCTTATTACGTGACATGTCCACTTTAATGTTGAGGAAATAAAATCTGTTCTGCGCATCTGAATGCTCAACCCAGAGATATTTCTGCTCTGTGCCTGCCACTAGAGATAATACACACACGCGAGCGACAAACTCATCACAAACCTCTCGGCTTTCATAATCATTCGGTACAATATTGTGATTAAAATTCGTAATTACTTACTTTTTGGGCGGACTACATTAAGACAAACAAAGATATCTTCTTTTGCAGAGATGTACTTAGAATTATAGTCCGACTTCTTGATAAGTGATTAGCAAGTGGGCAAAGGTTATTATATTTATTCTTTTTACTTGTGTTAATTATCTTTGGTGTTTTTAAAAAAAAAGATGATCGTGTGTTATCTTAATGCTCATCTGTTACTATTGAAATAGTGTATGCAGTTTTTCCTTTCTCTATTAATAAATATAAATCGTGTGTTACGGCAGTTTTTTTTATTCCACTGCAACAATGGTTATGGTCCCAGATGTGTTAGCTAAAAAAAATGAAAAATAGATAACCGCGTTAGTGTCAATTATCCGACGAAAAAAAAAAAATCTCCCGTGCGACGAAATATCTGCCGACTATTTTTCGTGCGACGCATTTGTGAAACGTTAATTGATGCCGAGTTTGTATTTCGTGAATCTTACGAAAAACAACCGTAAAACGGTAATTGGAATAGAGAAAGATGACGGAGAACAGACACACCATCGAGAAATTAATTGGAGTGAATTACGCTTCCTGGTCGTATCAAATGAAAATGATTCTCATAGATTGCGACTTGTGGACTGTAATTGAGCCTGGTGAGACGGAACCCAGTGAAGGTGCATCGGCAGCCGATAAAAAGTTGTATATATCACGTCAAGGTAAGGCACTAGCAAAAATTGTACTTTCCATATGTGATGAGCAGCAAATGCATACACGAAACTTGTCAAATCCAAAAGCAGTATGGGAAGAACTTCAGAAATTATACGCTCCACGAGACAGCAAATTTCGTACAGTGCAACTGAGACGGAAGTTATATTCGTTAAAGATCAAGAATTGTGAATCCATGGAAAATTATCTAGGGCTTGTAAATAAAACTGTAGCTGATCTAGGAAATATAGGTGACGAAATTGAAGATGGGGATTTAGCAATGACTATTCTGTGTGGACTTTCGGAAGAATGGGATGCAGTAGTTACAGCTCTGTGCAATTTGCCAGATAATGATTTTAAGTGTGCTACAATTAAAAAGGCGGCTACTTGCTGAAGATGCTAGACGTCAGGAATATAATGAAGATAAATATTCTGCAATGTCTCTGAAAGCTAATGTTGGTAGTCAGAAGCACCGAAAACTGCGACTTTCGGAACGTGACGGAAGAAAAGAAGAAACGAAGAAAGAAGCAACGCAAAAAGGTAGTTTTGTTTGTTACAATTGTCATAAAGGCGGTCACATATCCAGAAACTGTCCTGAAAAGGGAAAATTAAAAAGGCACAAAAGAAACTAGGCGCTATTAGTATGAGTGCTGCCTGTGGTACAGTTACATTGGATGGCGATAATTGGATAGTGGATTCCGGCGCAACTCATCACATGGCTCCAAATCAAAATTATTTTTCAGTTGTTGATAAAAATATTGAAATCGTAACTCTAGCTGATGGCCGACAAACAGAAGCTGTAGGGAAAGGTACGGTAAGGGCAAAGATAATTAACAACGAAGGTTTGGCTGATGAATTCGTCGCTAATAACACGCTGTTTGTGCCTAAGATCGACTACGCAATATTGTCTGTGAGGCAGCTCACTGAAAACGACAAAAAGGTGATTTTTGATAAAGAAGGTTGCAAGATTTACGACGAATTTGGAAGATTGATCATTAAGACGCAACAGAAAGGTCGTTTGTGTTACATAAATACGAAACCGTGCGCAGATGACAGATCAATAAACTTGTTGAAAAATGACGAACGTGAAAAATCACTTGACCTTGATGTATGGCATTGTAGGATGATGCATGTCAGCAAGAGTACTATAAACGACATGATAAGTAAGGGGGCAGTACGGGGATTAGACTGTGAAAAAGGCGAAATAAACCCGTGTGACGACTGTTTGGCGGGGAAATCGGCGAGGAAACCATTTCCAAAAACGCTATCAAATGATTCGAAAGAACGAACAACCACTTTAGAACTCGTTCACAGTGATCTCATGGGACCTATTGACGTTCCAAGTTTTGGAGGCAATAGATATTTAATGAGTATAGTCGATGATGCAAGCAGATACATATTAGTGCGTTTCTTAAAAACTAAGGATGAAGCATTTGAAGAATTCAATAAGTGGAAGATACAAACTGAAAGACAAACTGGAAAACGATTAAAGAGAATTCGCACGGACAATGGTCTAGAATTCTGTTCACGCAAATGGTCACAGCTCTGTGATGCTGAAGGAATTTGGCATGAAGTAACAATGAGCTACACGCCTCAGCAAAATGGTATAGCTGAACGCCTCAACAGAACATTAATGGACATGGTCAGGTCACAGCTTATAGGAAGTGATTTACCAAAGAGTTCTTGGGCTGAGCTAATGTACACAGCAGCATACATTAGAAATCGAGTTACAAATAGCCACAACAACGAAAAAACGCCCTATGAATTGTGGACAGGTAGAAAGCCAAGTGTGAGACATTTACGCGTGATTGGATGCGAAGTTTTTGTTCATGTGCCCAGACAAAAACGTCGATCTAAATTATCCACTAGGGCAGAAAAGGCATTCTTGTAGGATATTCTCTGTATGGCCGTGGATACAGGATCTGGGTGCCAGAAACAAAACAGGTTATTGAATCCAGAGACTGTACATTCAAAGAATTTTTGAGTGGCAAGTGGTCAACTGAAAATAAGAAACAGAACAAATTTATTGATCTGTACAATGAAGAAGTATTATTGTTTCCAAATACCAGTAATGGTGGTGCCAAACAAAGTGAAAAAGAAGATTCAGACACTGAAGAGGAATTTTATGGTTTCTCTGATCAGGAAGAAAAATTGGAAGAGACTGGATATAATCAGGATCTTGTGGAACATGCTGAAGCTTCACAAAGTGCATACAGACCAAGAAAGGAAGTAACAAAAGGGAAAATGAATTTAAGTAAATGTCATCCAATGACACTTCGTTCAAAAGAGAAGGCACACACTGAAGAAGCACAAATAAATGCCATACAAGGAAGAATCAATGATGAACCTTTATCATATCAGGAAGCAATCAATTCTGATGAGGCAAAGAAATGGAAAGTTGCAATGAATAAAGAAATTTAATTCTTTGGAACATCATGAGGCTTGGAAACGGTCTGTGCTACCACCTGGTGTCATTCCTATAAAGAACAGATGGGTTTTTAAAAAGAAGATAGTTAGTGGGAATCAGATTTTTAAAGCTCGTTTAGTTGCAAAAGGATTTAATCAAGTAGAAGGTGTAGATTTTAATGAGATTTATGCTCCTGTTTCAAATTTTGAAACTATTTGTTTACTGATAGCAGCCAGTGTTGAGAAAAATTGGCACATTGATCAGTATGATGTGAAGAGTGCATATCTGCATAGTAAACTAAAGGAAGATGTATATATGCTCCAGCCAGAAGGTTTCATCAAGAAGGGCCAAGCAAATTTGGTTTGTAAATTGAACAAGTCAATATATGGACTGAAACAAAGTGGTAGATGTTGGAATAATCATTTGAATAGATCTCTAGAAAAACTGGGATTTATTAGAAATGAGACATCCTTGAGTGTACAAGATGAATGCAAAGGAAGGAAATGCTATTTTGTCTGTATATGTAGATGACATGCTTGCTTTTGCACAAAATGAAAAGATAAGGCAAAGGGTAAAGACTCTTTTAGAAAATTGTTTTGAAATCAAGCACATGGGCATGGTTTCACGCATGTTAGGAGTGAAATTTGATTACAACAAAGATGGAACAATTTGTCTTTCTCAAAAGGAGTACATTAGTCAACTTCTTGACAGATTCGGACTTCAGAATGCTAAGGGAGCTAATACTCCAATGGAACTGAAACTGAATTTTCTTGATGAGAAGTCTGATGAAGAAGCTAAAAATCTGCCTTATCGTGAGCTTATTGGTAGGCTTCTTCACAGAGAACACGACCAGGCATAGCTTTCTCTGTGGCAAAGCTATCCCAATATTGTTCAAAATTTAATGTAACCCACTGTAATGCAGCTAAAAGAATGCTGAAATATGTAAAAGAAAAAGCAGATTATAAACTCAAATATTACCCCACTGTTCAAATACTCGAAGCATATGGTGATGCTGATTGGGCTACTTGTACAGAAGATCGCAAAAGTGTTACAGGACATGTAATATTACTAGCAGGATCTCCTGTGTACTGGAAGAGTATGAAACAAACTGCAGTAGCATTGAGCACAATGGAAGCAGAATATGTGTCAGTTGCAGCCTGTGCAAGAGAAGTGGTATGGATGAGAGAACTACTAAAGAACCTTGACCTCAAAGAACTGATTGAAAAATCAACGCCTGTGTGGTGCGATAATCAAGCTGCAATTGTACATTCCAAGAATTACATTGATAAATCAAAAACAAAACATATTGCCATAAAGCATCATTTCATTAGAGAAAAAGTGATGGATGGTACAATGGACATCAGATACATTTCAACAGATAATAATCAAGCAGACTTGTTAACAAAACCCTTGTGTCAAAATATTCATGAGCGTCATTGCAAGATGATGTTACATTCAAAATGATATGTGTGGTTCTTTTAGATATCATTTCGAGGGGGGGAATGTTAAGTGATTAGCAAGTGGGCAACGGTTATTATATTTATTCTTTTTACTTGTGTTAATTATCTTTGGTGTTTTTAAAAAAAAGATGATCGTGTGTTATCTTAATGCTCGTCTGTTACTATTGAAATAGTGTATGCAGTGATTCCTTTCTCTATTAATAAATATAAATCGTGTGTTACGGCAGTTTTTTTATACCACTGCAACACTTCTGAATATATAGTTCTATTACATAAGGTCGATTTCAACTTTACGAAGTAATCACTGCAGGACGTGGGAACATGTATTAGCTGAAAGAGTGGTCGATGCTGCTAACACAGTCACGACAATTCACTGGAAGTACTGTATTAATGGAAAGTTCTATACAGACGATCAGCTGACGCCATTCCTTCAACGATTACCCAGACTTACTTTGTCGGCCATTAACACCAACGTGACGTCTTATTTAAACAAACACGTACTGCTCTCTCTCTTTTTCCTTCATAAATGGGCCTGCAGCAGTGACTATATCGTAATATGACATTTTAATAAGTATAATAACCTTTACTGCTGCTTTATTTAATTGTCTACTACAGCTGTTTCGCCGTATTTGGCATTGTCAAGTGGTTTTCTATTTGTTGCTAATATACACACAGCATCTGTACCTCTATATGATTTTAATAGGTACTTTCTTAGGAAGTCGTTTTTTTAAATAATGTTTAAAGTAATGACTTTCTTGTTTGATAGCTGTTTTGATGCTATGTCATTACAAGGATGTTCATACAGAGGTACAGACGCTGTGTCTATATTAGCAACAAATAGAAAACCACTTGACAATGCCAAATACGGCGAAACAGCTGTAGTGGACAATTAAATAAAGCTAATAAGCAGCAGTAAAGGTTATTATACTTATTAAAAATGTACTGCTCTATTGATTGAATTACCAGACGTTTAGAATTCGTCGGGTTTTCGATAGTAGGGAGCACTGCATACAGAATAACTACATTGTCCCCAATGCAATACTGCAACGTACTAATACTTCAGCATACACTTACTGTGAGACATAAACAGTTTAGTACTACAACAAAGAACCAATACATGGCGCTGCTATTATTATTATTTCTCATCTCAACGATAGAAGTGTTTTCAGATGTTTACTCCAAACAGAGAATTACACACGACAATCTTAACTTTATGAACACAAGCTAACATTGAATTTACATCGTTCCGGAGTACGGACTTAAATTAATTTCACTTTTTGTATTAAAAACTTTATGAACATTCATCGTTTTCGACAATGACTTCTACTTAAATTTGACATCTGGGCTATGAGAACTGAGTTTATTGACAGAGCGATCCAACAAGGATTCTGTTTTTGCTGACCTAGATCCGGAACACTAAAAATTCATGATATACACAGGTCCCACTTTAAAAACCGTTGCGAAGCACGGGCATATAAGCTAGTCTGATATGAATCGGACGAGAACTTTTCGAAATATTTGGTAACTCCGTTTTCCCTTGATGGTTTATAAATCGGTCAAGAACTGTTTGAGGTATTTTCTAATAACTTTTTTCCTTTATATATTACATAAATGTATATATAACAAAACTATATCGGCTGCGTATGTTGTAATGTTCATTACAACAGCGTATAAAAGTTGAAGGGTGTTGCTCAGTAACGTTTCGAGATTTTTCCTGATAATGAAATATTTAGCTGGTGTTCAGATGTGTATCACAACTTCGTGCAAAATTTGGAGTGAATCAGTCAAGAAGATTTCGACATTTTTTGTAACAAAATTGACGCTGAAATGGTCACGGCACAAGGTGGAACGTTGGTGGTCGCGTTGTCTCTGTGAGATACAGGTTCAACATTGCAGCGTTATCTTTAATCAACCTCAGCTGTTGCAGTGGATAAGTAAACAAATCGAGGGAAAAACATGTGAGTACTACAATAGTAGCAACTCTAATTTATTTTAGCAAAATTAGCAATAGGAACACAGGAACACGGGAGGCAATACTCACTTTACGGCTTATCCTAGAAGATTAAGAAAAGGCAAACCAACATTTCTAGCTTTTGTAGATTTGGAGAAGGCTTTTGACAATGTTGATTGAAACAAAATATTTCAAGTTCTGAAGCAAGCAGGAGTAAAATATAGGGAGCGTAAGGTTATTTACAACTTGTACAAAAACCAGACAGCGGTTGTCAGAGTTGAAGGGCATGAAAGGGATGCAGTGGTTGGAAAGGGACTAAGACAGGGTTGTAGCCTTTCCCCAATGTTGTTCAATTTGTACATTGAGCAAGCTATAAAGGAAAGCAAGGAGAAATTTGGAGAAGGAATTAAAGTTCAGGGTGAAGAATTGAAAACATTGCGTTTTGCCGACGACATAGTAATTCTGTCAGATACAGCAAATGACCTGCAAGAGCAATTGAACGGAATGGACAGTGTGCTGAAAGGTGCATATAAGATGAACATTAACAAGAGTAAAACTAGGGTAATGGAGTGCAGTGTAAGAAAATCAGGTGATGCTGAAGGAATTAGATTAGGTAACGAAACAATAAAGGAGGTAGATGAGTTTTGTTACTTGGGCAGTAAAATAACAAATGATGGTCGCAGTACAGAGGATATAAAATGCAGAATGGCAATGGGTAGAAAGGCGTTTTTGAAAAAGAGAAATTTGTTAACATCTAATATTGATTTAAGCCTAAGGAAGTCCTTTCTGAAGGCATTTGTATGGAGTGTTGCCTTGTATGGGAGTGAAACATGGACGATAAGCAGTGTGGACAGAAAGAGGATAGAGGCTTTTGAAATGTGGTGCTACAGAAGAATGCTGAAGATTAGGTGGGTGGATCGCGTAACTAATGAGGAGGTACTGAACCGAATTGGGGAGAAAAGAAATTTCTGGCATACCTTGACTAAAAGAAGGGATAGATTGGTAGGACACATTCTTAGACATCAAGGAATTGTGAATTTAGCATTGGAGGGAAGTGTGTGGGGTAAAAATCGCAGAGGGAGACCAAGAGACGCGTATAGTAAGCAGATTCAAGTGGATGTGGGTTGTCGTTCTTATGAGGAGATGAAAAGGCTTGCTCAGGATAGAGTAGGGTGGAGAGCTGCATCAAACCAGTCTCTGGACTGAAGACCACAACAACAACAACAGCAATAGGAAGTTCAGCTCCGCTGGCGCGCGGGTTGTCTATTCCAGAAATATGTATCTGTGACATGCGACCATACTAGTCTGAGGAACGACATGCTGTTATATGGTAGTACATACCTCCGAAAAGTCATAGTACCCCGATAATAGAAAAGTATTCTTTTTCATTAGTCTTGAACCATCTGTGAGTCATATGCATCTTTCTTTTTCTCGATATTGAGTAGTCTGACTTGGCAATGTCCGGACATTCTGGTGGAGTGGACTCATGACCTAGCAGGCTAGTTCCCACGCCACCTACCGAGCTACATATGACGGAGCCTCTACAGGGTCTTTGAAAAAGCTGTTCCGGAAATTCTGCGCGCGCCTAGCGCTCCAAGTGGCACCACTGCGTTAATAGAAGAATTATATTTACTGACGGTTAGTTCTTTCTCCACGTGGGCACTAATGTTGTGCCAGGCGTTTCGTATTTTGTGTTACATTACTCAAATCAATAAATATCCTGATCCAATTTCTACCAAATCACTGAACTATCCTGATAACTTTAGCAAAAAGTTCTCCAGCCGTTTGGGTGTCCATAGGAAAACATACACATATCGATTTTTGTAGATTCAGAAGATTAGTTTCCACAGATTACAGAAGATTACTGCCTTCATATAGAATGAACCACTACACAGCATGAGTCACTAAGTATGATAGGAGGTGAAACATTCGTGGCCAAACGTTGAATGGGGCAACGGTGGCCAGAATATGAAGTTGCTTTTTGTTGCTTGGTGTTTCAGAGATATTAACCTCAACTTTGTAATTTTTTTTTCTGTAAAGGGTACTTATTTTCTGATAGCAGCTATCAAGACGAGTCCAATGATGTGGAACAGGATGGTCTTTGAAGGTCAAAGAAGGCCAAAAATGTGGCATGAACGTCCATTTACAGCAGGTGTTAGAAGTGATGACTGTTGGTATCAATGTAGTGCTGCAATCTTGTTATCGTGGGTCGGTGGTATTCCGTATCACTTTCGCATTTATCAAAGCAAATGCTCTGACAATTCTCTCTCGCGTATCTCCAGGTGTAGTTGGAACGTTTTTTTGTTTTGTCTTTTACGAATCTCCTCAAGCATCAATCCAGAAGCAAACGAGCCGGCCTCGACACATCTCCTCCGCATCCAATCCAATAATTTGAAAATCGTCTCTGCAACTCAATTCTAACCATGAGCGAAACATTTGCCAAGCACCCATCGTGTTGATACCAGACCTAATGTTTCTTGCAATAATGTGGTGTAGATCCTTCGATGAAATAGGTGCCTATAATTCTGTCCTCCAGAATCTCATACCAAACATTCAGTGGCCACGGTCCCTGGTGTGCAACTTGCCACAGCCAACATTTCAGTTGCCCAATGATGCATGTAATGCAAATTAATTTTCCATCGTTCGTGAATGTAGCCTCGTCAGTAAATAAAATCAAATTAATAAATGTTTCTTCCCTCTGAATCTAGCGTTGAGAACATTGACAGAACTCCATGCAACGCATACAAGCCCTACCAGTTAATTATTGGTGGAAACTAATATCTTAAGGATGATATTTATGGATATTTATGTCGATGCGGAACACTCATGCCACATTCCCTCACGATTTGACGTGAACTAACACAATGATCTCGAACCACAAGAGCATGAGTACCAATTTCCGCTTCATCGTTAGTAACTTTCCTTTGCGGTATGTTTCCGATACCCTAAAGATCCAGTTGTCCTCAATTTAAAAATAAAGCATGCAACAATCCGAAGACTGGTTTGAACACCACGGTGCTTTACAAGACATGGTCCTGTTAGGAGGAGGTTTGCCGTTGCCTTCCTTCGCCCTTCTAACTGACGTACACAGCCAGTTAGTTATAAGGGGACCTACAGTTTCCCATCAGCAACATTGCCAGAGGTGAAAGAAGTGGAAAGTGACAAAAATCTTAGAACCTGGAGGGGTTGGACCCGCGACCTTTGCATTCCTAGTCTGGCAATCTACCACTGTGCTACCGAGCCACGGTCCTGAGTTTATAATACCCAAATTTAAATGTACGACGTATAGGGTGAGCACGTTGAGGATATCTTTCAGTGTATGACTCTAGCTCTCACTGAATTTCGTTAGCATTCTCCGTAAATGAGAAGTATATCGACTTGTTCTTCGAAGGAATATATCATTCACATTCGTTTGCTTCGACGATACTAGTTTTACCGTTCCTATCAGAGTTGGAACCCGAGTATCCTCCTTATTAGCCAGTAACGTTGACCACTATGCAACGAACACAGCCAAGGTGGAGTGACAGAGCGATCTAAGGCACCTTGGTGCAAAGTGCCCGGTTGCTCGCCGTCGGAGGTTTGAGTCCTCTCTCGGGCATGGGTGTGTGTCTTGTCCTTAGGTTAGTTTAACCAGTTTTTAAACCTAGGGACTAATGACCATAGAAGTTAAGTCCCAGAGATTTACAAACATTTGAAGACTCACACAGAAAACACAATGTCGTTACGGACTACGTGAGTACACCTCCGCCACACCCACGTATTCAACTTGTCGACACTGATGACGTAATTTCCCTGTACATTTTACTCATAACTCGCCATTTCATCGATTACCATAAGAGCTCGAGACTTGTGCACATCTGCATTGGAGCAACGAAGAAAGGACCACTGACCCTTCGCTAGAATTTATTTCACATATAGATAGGTAGTTTTATTTTGTCCAGGGCATCCATAAGAGCGTAATGTGGTGCTGTCTCCTCCAACCTAATCAAGTGTGATGAAAAAAAAAAAAAAAAAAAAAAAAAAAAAAAAAAAAAAAAAAAAAAAAAAAAAAAAAGCCGATTTTAACGTTCGTTCTCCAGCTACGCATAAATAGTCAAATTTCCAAGAGTCTGCTCCGGAATATTCACACATTACAGTCTAGCTTTACTGCTACATCTGTCTAAGACTAGTCTGTTATTATTGGCAATACCAACGTTTTCTTATTTTTTAACTGACAAATGATATTATTATACCACTGCTATTTCCTTTTCTTAATACATAATAAAAATGTAATTATGGGATCCTCACTGTATAAGTCAATCATTCTTTTGATCTGAGCCACTCTGTGCTAGCTTCATTTGAGATTTCAATTGAGAGTATGTACAACATGCATGAGTAGCACGGGATTTAAAATTCAGATTAAAGGTGTAGTTAATAATTTCTCTGGAGAATGATAATGTAACTCTGCTTGTGATGTCATAATTGCTATTGTAAATTTTCCACATTTCTTTCTCATTCAAGTCGCATGTCCGATAAAGACTTGTACTTTTCTCACGAGCGTACTACTTTTTTAAACGGCATTACCTTTTCTCTGGACTCATGCCACACTTTTGTTTTTATAATGCTTCATACGTGTGTCACCTCCTTCTCTTGGTTTAGGGAAGTGCCATTGTGTACGTGTTTTCTGTAGAGATTTTGCACCTGTATCATGAAACGTTCAGCATGCATAAAATGATTTTTGCACATTCCTGTACTGGAACATTTTCAGTCCATATTAATTCCGTTTTTAATGAGGAATTTTTACAGTTACCTGGTGTCTAATCTTTTCGTGTTCTTCGGAACAGCTCTTACCTGCGTATTTCATAACGGAGCTTTCTTGAAGAACCTGTCCTGATTTCTATATCTTTCAGCCGATGAGTGAAACGTTTGTCTTTCTGTTGTGGTCACAGCTAGAAGAACTTGGCAGGAATTTCGCAATTATACCCGAAAGAATATTAAGTTAATGAGGCAGCTAATTTTTAATGAGTAATCACATAGTATGGGGTCTCTAATAGTTGTATACACAGGCTATACACAGTGAACGGATTAGGCTTCGGTAAAAGAATAATTTTCATAATAACTTGTAGCACTTTTAAGGCAAGGAGCAAACTGATAATCTACCAGTTTAAATATTGTACATTTAGCCTAATAAAGGATGAAATAAACTTACCTTGCTTCTTTCAGTTCGTTCACTTTCTGCTTCTTCCATTTCGTACATCAGCACATCCTGTATAAGTATTCATAAATGTGTTGACTAATAATAAAATAATGAACGCAGGAATCTCTACATGCCTTCAACGCAGTGTGCTGATACATCATTTGTCTCTACTGCAGCCTAACGGACGACGGTACTAGCGGTGTGCACAGTTTATGATGTCAGTACTGACAAATCATTTTCCCTATGGATGAGATTAAGGAATGCTGAGAACATGGCTATTTTTTGTAGATCCTTCTTTGATCATTGTCCCGGTATATAAGGTGTATAATAACTCTCTCTCTCTCTCTCTCTCTCTCTCTCTCTCTCTCTCTCTCTCTCTCTCTCTCTCTCTCTAGGGTCTCCTGACCTCATTGGCATCTTGCTGTCACGCCCCCAGGGTTGGTACACATATAAATGATCATCAATGCAGATTTGACACCTGATGCAATGGTACATTGTTTAACAGCAGGGGAAACTTATTGATGTATCATTTTCCTTTGCTACACAAAACATACCACAAACAACATCGAAAGTTAATAGTGATTGAAAATGATAATTCTGAATCACATTTTTAAATATATGCATTAAATCAGCCTTGTGAAAGACAAGTTTTGATTAATTGCATCTTGACGTGAAAAGAAGAGTTTTGTGACATCAGTGACATTAGGAAAATATTTTGAATCGAACCTGAATACTTTTGTATGTTTTTATTGAAGAAATAAGCATTTTCTTCCAAGAAAAACTTCTGACCATACAATATCATTGAGCTGTTGAACTGCCATAAAATCATAAGTAGAAAATGTGATCACTATTTCACATAAAATACTGTTAAAACTTATTTTTGAGCTACAAGAATAGATAGTAACAGTTAAAATATCTGCGTATCAGAATATCAGTAGTATACCTTAAGACGGCTCTTCTGCCGAATGATATATCTTGTGTATAAGAAATAAATATGATTCATTACAGTGTACTGGATATGATCAAATTAGTATTTAACAGGTAAGAATATTTTAAGCGTTATATTGGCTCCTGAGCCGTTACATAAAAATATTTATAGTAATATTCTTTTCTTGGTAATCTTCTCCAGTTGATTGAGTGTTCATTTTAAATTTTTAGGAATTCGGAAGTTTGGTTTCCGCACGTTTCCTGGTCTACAATATTGAAAATGGGTGAGTGATTATTATTGAAAAGTTCCTGATCTTTCGTGAATGTGGAAAGTGTATTAGCATTTTGGTTACATGTCTATATTAGTGTTGATCTTTGAAATCAATGGTCTTATATTTCCTTTCATCACTTATTTTATTTATTAATCTACGGATTAATCTACAAATATTTAGAGGCGTATTACTGCTTGCTCTACATGTAGTCTTTAAACAACTCTATCCTTCATGTATTACAACACTGTATTGACATTTAGTACAAGAGGAAGTCACTGTGCTCGTGAAATAATGTTATTTTACTTAGTGAATTTTTCTTTATCTGTTTGTTGATTAAACAGTGCCGCATTGACTGTTCGCGTATTTCAGATTTACTTACCTCTATCACCTGTTTCCTTTCTTTTTACCTTTTTTGTGTTTTTCTTCCTACTTAATACTAAGACAGAAAAAGATCTAGCATTTATTTAGTTTTATCAAAATAATATTAACGATAATATGGATATACTAGCAAAGCCAGGTAACACTTTCAAGTCGTTCAGTCTCCTCTTCATCATCCTGTGATTTTTGTACAATGTATTTCCTGTTAAAATTTGGAATTTATTGCAGACCTTAATTGATCTTTCTCCTATTTCATTCCTCCACTAAGACAATACTCACCGGCAATTATGTCTTACCTTTCTGTCTTGCTACTGATTTCCAGTTCCCATGATTATTATTTTATTAATTCTCTTTACATACTGACTTATCCTTTCAACATCCTCATAAACTTTCTACATCTCTTCATTGCTGTTTGTGACATCTCTTAAAAATTTGGAGCCATAATATAATAAATTAAAGTTCCAGAATAACACTGTTTAACTTTAGTTAAAAGTGACTTCCATCATGTATTACCATCGTGAAAGGCTGCAAGATGCCTTTTTGAAATGTCCAAAATAGCAGTGCATACTATTATTGCGTTATCAAACACAATATTAAGTTTATTTCAACCAGTTTTATTAAACATTATAACACTCATTTTAAAGTTTTATTTACTTATTTACGCAGCGGTACAATAGCTATGTTTCCAAGTTCCAAGTTCCAAATGTTCGTAAAACTATTGGACCAAACTGCTAAGCTCAACAGTCCCTAGACTTACAAACTATTTCAGCTAACTTACACTGAGGACAAAACACACAAACAAACACACACACACACACACACACCAAGGGAGGACTCTAACCTCCGGTGGAATCAGCCACCCAGTCTGCAGCATGACGCATTTGACTAATCCGCCATTCCACGCGGGCTGTGAGGTAGAATTAAACACAAAATGCAATATATAACATTCTGATTATTATTTGAATACTCATTTCTAACAGAGTTAATTCACACACAGAAACGATCGGTTTCCAGAACACCTTTCATTAATGTATCAAATATTGTTTATATAGATAGTATATAAAAACAAAGAGTAATTGCTTACAGCACTGTAGGTAAACACAAAGATTCAGTACTTTTAGCACTTTAGTTTGTAAATCTAAACAAAACCGTACATTATCCTCCGCTGCACTGTTCAAACCATAGTCACTAATTTGTCTGTCAAGTGAAGTGTTAGTTGCCACCTCTTTCACGTTTACAGTGAAATAATTTGGTTTTGCGTTCTAGGACTTCATACAGAGGCACCATTTTGGCTTTAGCTTTGTCATTTCTCACATATACGTAAGTTATTTTATGAAGGTCTTTATTAATGAATAGTGCTTCCATCACCTTGTGCGTTTATTCAGGCGGACCTAGTTTATTCATATGTTGGTGTACGTGAGAAGTGAATTGTGGTTTCTGAACATTCAAAAAAATCAACAGACTATGTTATGGTTGTACTATACAGCATCGCTGCTGCTGCTGAGGCACATTCTTTCCTCACAGAGTCCTACAAGAATTTTATTTTTACCGTTTTCTCTAATGGCTGCTTTCAATGTTTGATGGGACATTTCTATCTTGACATGTTACTGTGAATGGTATGCCGTGGTTTATATTACTTTTGTAGGAGACAGAGAGAATTCAGACAAGTAATATGAAAAAGTTGGCAAGTAGCGAGTGAAATTTGACGCAGAAGTTGTGTTGAAAGCAGGCATGTGACTTAAAGTAGAGCGGGACAAGCACGTTTATGATTTTAGCAAATAAAGTGTAGCGGCTCGGCGAAGCTTCTGATGACACAAGTAGGTCGGCGAGTGCGCCGTACTGGGTAACAGCCAGACAGCTGTACTGCTTAAAGGAATAATACGTGATCGGAAGTACGAGACCGGTCACGTGTAGCAACAATCAGCTATGCCACTCATGTGAATCACAGGCTGACAGGGTCAACCTCATCGTATAAATATAGGCAGGAAAGACAGGTTCGGCAGAGGCAGCCCCGGCTGGGCAGTCACCTGCCTCCCGGACTGCGCCACTCGTTGACGACAGCGGTTATTATTGTTATCACAAAACTGAGTCAGTCGCAGGCTGGAAGCACTTCGATGCAGCGCGGTCAGCAGCCGATCATCGTGGCACGGCGTTCCCGACCGGAGATGCAGCCTGTGGAATAACTCCGGCACAGCTTTACGCAACGGGCAGACAGGTCTCGGCCTCGACAGCGACGTGACGGGGCGTCGAACCAACGCATGACGCGGTAAGGCTGCAGCAAAAGGCTAGCTACTCACCTCGGGACGTTAAGTGGACGAAAGGGCGCGGCCACACCTGAAGCGCTCCTGTGACCGGCTGCAGGGCGATGCAGCTGCAGTGGGCCGGCCGCGGTGCCCGCGGGGACTGAGGCGCTCCAGTCACGGTCTGCACGGCCACTACGGTCGGGGGTTCGAATCCCCCCTCGGGCATGGATATTTGTGCCGTCCTAGTTTGTAAGTTTAGGAACTGATGACCCCGTAGTCAAGTCCCATAAGCTATACAAACATTTGAACATTTTTTGAGCAGCTGCAGTGGGCGCAGGAGGACCCGGGTTCAACTCCCGGACTGCACCCAGCGCCATACGACCATCGCGGCGGCGGTAGGAGGGCGGTGCGGGGCCACACCTCGCCTCACCAAACACTGGACCACTGTTTCATCGCCACTCCATCTCCCGATTTGAGTACTGAACTCACAGCCCACATGGAACGAACTAAGTGTCGCTATCCTTACATAGACGAAGTCTGTGTGTAGAACATTCGTCATTTAGTAGTCCTTCAAACCGTCTTCATTGCGAATTTATTTATTAGTTAATGACGCGTTTCGCCCTTTAGCAGGGCATCTTCAGATTATCTGCGTGACAGAATTTACACAAAATTACAAGGCGGAATTAAAAACGGTTATAATGGTACATGGGCTTATTTTGTGTTAGGAAGACAGTATAAATGGTAAACAAAGCTTACAATGCGCTCTCCTTGGTGTGATACCGTAAGTTGTTATTGTGCTGTTTCTATTTTCTTGGGATGTTTTTTGGTTTTCCTTGTGGCGCTACAAATGTTCGGGTAACAAACAACAAATTACAATTGGAACATACTCGGTAAAGATGTGAGAAACATAAAACAGATTTTTAAGATTACCTTAATCGTAGCGGTGGTCACTGATGACACAAGATAAGCCCATGTTTACAATTGCGCTCACAGGCGGTGGGCGGGCGTGGTGTGCTGCTCCGCCTACTTGTGGGTAGGGAGCGACATAGGAAGCCGATGCCCTTAGTTTGTACAAGTCGGCGGAGCAGCACACCACGCCCGCCCACCGCCTGTGAGCGCAATTGTAAACATGGGCTTATCTTGTGTCATCAGAGACCACCGCTACGATTAAGGTAATCTTAAAAATCTGTTTTATCTTTCTCACATCTTTACCGAGTATGTTCCAACTGTAATTCGTTGTTACCCGTATATTTGTAGGGCCATAAGGAAAACCAAAAAACTTTCCAAGAAAATAGAAACACCGCAATAACAACTTACGGTGTCACACCACGGAAAGCGCATTGTAAGCTTTGTTTACCATTTATACTGTCTTCTTAACACAAAATAAGCCCATGTACCATTATAACCGTTTTTAATTCCGCCTTGTAATTTTGTGTAAATTCTGTCACGCAGATAATCTGAAGATGCCCTGCTAAAGGGCGAAACGCGTCATTAACTAATAAATAAATTTTCAATCAAGACGGTTTGAAGGAATATTTATTCTGATTGTTGTTGTACACCATGGATTGGAAATCATTCGTCATTTAGTGTCAAAACCATCAAGCTCACCCCAATCCCATTACTCTTTACAACCACAATTCTGAGATAATTCATAGAACAACTGTGAATACAATCGTGCTCCTTTGCTTGTCACTACGTAGTTCGATGACCCAATACTACTAATAAAGGGTTATAAAATGCTTGTGCCAGTGTAATGGAATGACTTCAGTTACCGAAGGGTTCGATGCATGTTAAACCGTATATGGAGACAGTGGACCTAAGATATCAATTTGTGTAACCTTAAAATGTCCTGTGCTTGGAAACTGGCCAATAGGAGATTTAGTATGACTAATCACTTTGTTCTTTTGAAAATGGTGCTAAGAAAACTACCTAATTTCAACACAGTTTCTGATCGTTTGAAATTCGTAATAATTTCTACTTGTTCTTAGTCTCATTTGATACCCTCTGGATTAATCACACGGCCTTTAAATTTAATTTCTTGAACTCCAAGGACAGATTTGCTACATTTAGTTTTTAATCAAAGTTGTTCACTCGTTCAAATAGTTTACTCTTCTGCAGAGCAGTAAGTTATTAACATGTTATGTAAATATGCAAAAAAGAAATCTCAGTCTATTAGACTTCATTTATAAATCTCTGAAAGGTACTAAATTCATTCCTGAAGCAAAATGTCACGTAACTGAATGCATAAAGTGAAGAGGGTATGATCACTGCAGCCACGCAGGAGTAGCCGAGCGGTCTGGAGCGCCACTTTGGAGGTTAGAATCCGCCCTAGATGTTTGTGTCGTCTTCATTATAAGTTAGTTCATGAGTAGTTTGTAAGTGTAGGACTCTAACCCTGCAGTTAAGTCCCATAAGCTTTACAAACATTTGAACATTTGATCACTGCACTCTTTTCCTTATCAATTCCAGCAAGTGGAATTTGCCAATATACTTCCGAGAACAAGTGTTGAATAACATTTTCTTGCCAAAAAGAGTAAATTTTACCTAATGAATGTGAGAAAGAGGATAAGTGTCAAAAAGTGTCTGGTCATAAAGACGTTGGCAGTTTCCACAAACTCTCCACTGTCCACAATTTAACCCCATGGTTAATTTCTGCTGTAAGTTCTGAGTAAGTTTTGTCAGTCAAGGAAATTTTTAAGTATTAGAGACTATTTACAGCTATCGTGGAGTGAAGTAAAGGAATCAAACAAATCAGTCGTATACTAAAGTGCAGACACCTGTGAGTATTAGTGTCAATAATAATTTTCTTAGTTCAAAATATTCTTTCAAAGACCCGACTGTTACTTGACAAATAAACTGAGTGACGAAGTTAATAATGTGTGATGGTCCATAAATCCAGATCTGGTATCCCGCCTCTGGCCAGCGATCGCCTTAGCCAGTTAGGCGATCCAGAAAAGGTTCCTATCTCCCTATATTCTAAACTAATAGCACACTCCCACCCTTACCTCCTCCTGCTGGTAGTATTAACTGTATTCCCGCAAGGGATCGGACACGTTTGTGCATCCGCAGAGAAATTAGCTACCTGTTAACGCCGTACATGCCTACAATGCCGGCCGCGGTGGCCGCGGGGACTGAGGCGCTCCAGTCACGGTCTTCACGGCCACTACGGTCGGGGGTTCGAATCCCCCCTCTGGCATGGATATTTGTGCCGTCCTTAGTATAAGGTAGCTGATAAGTAGTTTGTAAGTTTAGGGACTGATGACCCCGTAGTTAAGTTCCATAAACTTAACAAGCATTTGAACATGCATACAAATTGAAATTTCTTCTCTTCCCACTTTAATTGTTTCACCAAAGCTCTCCTTTCTTTCCTTCACAGTGTGTTCAATGACTGAATAACGTTTCGGAAAGCCAACCTATATAAATACGATATTGAGGTTTTGATTTTTTTCTTTGTTTATTATACAATAATTAAGTTCATCCTTAACCACTACGTTACTTGAATAATTATCCGTAATTGATAAATCAATAACATGTATGAAATGGTTTCAAATGCCCGTATACATACTATTTTTCCAATTAATCAAACAAGAAAACGTTTAGCCATTTTAAAATGAAGTGAAGGTTTTAGCGTTACGTTATTTTATCCAATGCGGCGCTTACGACGCGATTTTAGCCCAAAAAGTGCATACCCCCGTTGTTAACAACTTCCCTGGTTATGAGCCCGTCTACAGTATTGACCATGACCACCAAGGTGGCACTGAGATTTTATACCGACGAAGGTTGGTGCCAACGGAAATCCATCTGACATCAAATGGACGCACCACTGCATGCGTTATCAGGGGCATCCGTCTCGTCAACCTCTATGCTCCTTCCGGCAACAGCAAGTGACGTGAACGTTCATCCCTTTACCGCCATGAATTGACATCCTCTGAACGACGACGAGACCCATCATATTCGGCGGCTATTTTAACTGTGTGACATCCCCATTCGACCATTATCCCAGGTCTACAAGGTGCGCGGACCTTGCACAATTAATGATCACCTGATGTATTGCAACAGCCAGTTCTATTCAAAATTAAAGTTCTTCAGCTTGATCAGGTTGGACTTCGACCATAATCATTCCAATAAAATTGAATTATAATTGAAGTTTCAGTTTTCAATTTAAAAAAAAATTTAATGTTGTTTGCTAAATTATTGTGCAACATAACAGAAAACAAAATTGTTCAAAAGAAAATTGAAGTTGGTATATCCACAGGTTGAATTTTTTCTTTAAAAAAAAAAAGATAAAAATAAAAATAAAAAATAAAATGATAGATTATCTGATTCTTGTTGAAATTCAGTAATTTTTTTTCGTAAACCACAGATATTGATCATTGAATCAGTTTAAAATAGATCGATTCATAAAAACATTTGAACTCACTATCTTCCAAGTAATAAAATTCCGTAATAAGTTCCAAAATACAGTTTCAGCACAATATATAAATGTTAGATCGTAATAGAGTAAATAACTGTTTTTCACGCATCGACACTTGAAGTAAAATTTCACCCTTTATTAGCGTAAGTCACAAACTCAAATCATACAAAACACAAAGTCAGATCTTTCTCGGCTTAACATAAAGATTGAAGCGGTTTGTAGCATACAATCCCTAAAAATTTAATTCAATATAAGTCTTCCTTTTTTTCTTATTTATTTTATTGTAGGAGTTGGCAACGGAGGTACTCCAACAGGATCTTCTCTGGCCGTGTATCTGTCGACACGCGACGATTTGTGGCCAGCTGTATTATCTTTGGCTTTCACAGAAAGATGCAGTTCTCGTAGGTCGCTCCGTTGTCACCAAACATGAAACATAAGAAAAGGACTCACAACATAAACATTTTTACGATAATGTTAACAACAAACTGAGCAGATGTAAGGCAGTAGCGGGGATAATATTTCGTCCCACCACACTTCGCGATACACGGCTGCCGCCCCTGCTACACTGAATACAACCACTTTTTACACCAATGGGGAAGTCGCATTAATGGGATTTCTTGAGTTGGTTTACGTTTTAAGAGGCGATCCACTTATAATATTGTAAAAAGATATAAAATAGCCAAGATCGCTTATCATCAATTTTTATTGACGACGACCGGTTTCGCTGAACTATGTCAGCATCATCAGGTCAAATAAAATATTTTACAAGGCCATAATCTGGAAGACGGAAATTTAAAACATGCATGTCATTATAATAAAACGAGAAGATACGTCAATTAAATCCATAAGAGCAAGATCGGGCATATTTAGAGATGAGACATACCTTGTAATGTCAAACAGTTGTTATATAACAATTTACAGTGCATAGGTGCACCTAGGTAAAGCAGTCAACAATCCGAAGATTGGTTTGAACACCACAGTGCTTTACTAGGTATGGTCCTGTTTGGAGGTGGTATGCCGTTGCCTTCCTCCGACCTTCGAACTGACTTAACCAGCCAGTTATAGGGGAACCTACAGTTTAACGTGGGTTCGTTCGGAACGGTGCTACTCGGTATTTTTCACATGAGCAATACTGCCAGAGGTGAAAGAAGTGGAAAGTGACAGATAAAAACCCTAGTACCTGGCGGGGATCGAAGCCGCGACCTTTGGATTTGTAGTCTGGCACTCTACCACTGTGCAACCGAGGCGCACTATACCGTATGCACCGTAAATTGTTATATAACAACTGTTTGACATTAGAAGGTATGTCTCACCTCTAAATATGACCGATCTTGCTCTTATGGATTTAATTGACGTATCTTCTCGTTTTATTATAATGACATGCATGTTTTAAATTTCCGCCTTTCCTTTTTAACAGATTATGGCCTTGTAAAATATTTTATTTGACCTGATGATGCTGACATAGTTCAGCGAAACCGGTCGTCGTTAATAAAAATTGATGATAAGCGATCTTGGCTATTTTATATCTTTTTACAAAATGGGATTTCTGTCTCCAACCAGCGACAAGCCCACCTGGGTGGGCTGTGTGGCTGTGGTGCCTGTAGCCTTTACCGACCACTCTGGCTACTTGCGTGTGTTGCATCTGCCAGCCAGGTTTGAGGCGCCGCCTCACCATCCGTGGAAGCTTAACATCTCCCACCTCGACTTGGCTGACCTCCGCGCCGAGATTTTGCAAACGTGGCAGCACTGCCTCGAGAAGAAGCCCGCTGTACCTCGGTGCTCAAATGGTGGGTAGGCGTGGCGAAGCCGCTACTGCGGAGAACTGTGCAACGGCATTGCCACGAAGTCGCATATTGGAGCCGACAGCAGCTTGGCTTCTCCAGCAGTGTGTCATCGACACGGCAACACACCTATCGCACCGGACGACAATCTTCGAATAAAGCCTTATCAAGAATAGGGTGCTGCAGATCCATCAGGAGCGAGCAAAGGGTCTCATAGTAGGAATGGCGGTTATTGCTGAAACGACCGGTTTTCGGTTCTACCGGTTCTTTTCATCTCCAGTTTAACCGCACTGTAAAAACTGCTCAAGATAACCGGTTTTTTAAATAACCGGTTTTCGGTTTTTTATTTCTATTATTTCCAGTAGAGTTCGACCGCAAATTATTTTTAGAGGTTTCGGTACTTCAAGTTTCGGCCGAAACCAAAACTTACGACATTTAGTTAAAATTTAGGTAAATTTACGTTATACGACAAATCATTAGCCTTTCCTTATTTTGCAAGATCCCCTCCCAATACTACACCTTCTTGAGTGTGTGTAAGCCTAGTCAAGAGTCCGTAGAAGACGATATACGAAGCATATAGATTTACTGGCCTAGTATTTCCATCCGGCAGTTGCGAATATTGAGCCAACCACTCCGTAAGTTGGACTTCTGAGCCAGCGCATACGAATATCTATATGTATATAAAAGTTACAGTCAGTAAATGAACTTCAATCAGTGCTGTAGAAGTATTTCGAAAAATAGTCACAATTCCGACTAACAGTATGATTGTTGTCAGTGTAAATTTACACAAATTGAACTAGGAAAGCTGTGTACCACATGATCAAAGAATATTCAAATGAATATGAGTTCTTATGAAGCCTAACTGCTTAGGTCATCGGTCCCTAGACTTCAAAACTACTTAATCTAACTTACGCTAAGGACAACATACACACCCATGACCGAGGGAGGAGGGAGGACTCGAACCTCCGACTGGAGCTGCCGCGCAGTCCGTGACATGGAGCCTCATACCGCACGGCTACTTCGTGAGGCACCACATGATCAATGTTACCTAAACTCATACTGGTTATTAAAAAAGCCTCACATGAATAAAACTTGTTAGCATAACAATATGATAGTGATTAAAAGTTATTATTCCAAGCTTTCATAATATGTATATGGATCGAATTTACCTTGTCTTCCAAGAAACATTTTTGATGCTTTCTCCTTAAATGACACAGCATCTTTGTAGTACCTCCACCCGTTTTCAGCTTTTTAAAGCAAATGGAGCATTGCACCTCACTGCTACCGTACTTCGTGAAGTACTTCCTCACTGGGGATGGTGCCATTTAAGACACAACCGATGTCTGGCGACGACAGCAAGGAACTGCTGCGTGATCAGACGGAGGCAAGTCTCGTACACTGCCTGTGCACGCGCGTCGCCTAATAGGCCACGCCACACGGCAACAGCTGCATCTATCCCTCAGTAGCTGCACCAGTCCTTAAGTTCTTATGCCACGCGTTTCTGACTGCCGGGATTGTTCTTAAATTATCACTGATCGCTTTTCTTAGTTACTGCGATGACCTAATATTTCACAGCAATGGAAATTTTAGTACTAGCCCTAAATATTACTCTACTAGTTTTAGTTTTTTAGATTTATTTACAAAAAACACATTTTGAAGCACTGCTACAGGAAGTAGTCTTAACGGTTTTTTACCCGGTTTTTAGCAATAACTAAGAAAAAACCGGTTACAACCGACACCAAATAAATACCGAAAAAACGGTTATTCAAAACGAAAATACCGGTATCGGTTTTAACCGGTCGGTTTTTCCCATCCCTATCTCATAGAGCGTAGCCACTGACAGAGCCCCTCGAAGGTGAGAACCGCGCTCCATACCACCTGGCACGGGAGCGTGGCATGCCACACAGAACTCTGTTAAGGAACTTTTAACGGATGCTGGGGAACTTCTCATAGCCAAGCAGGACATCCTAATTCATATACATGAATATTTTCGTACGCTGTTTCTCCCGGTCAGAGAGAAGTTTACGCTTTACAAGAATTATCAGACACACAAGATCTACTTCACTGAATCCAACTGAGCGCAATTTGTGGCACCCCTTTCCATCGCTGATGGAGACCCTTGTGGGAAGGCACCATGAGCGGATGGACTCCCATCCGAGTTCTATAACACGTTTTCGGACATCCTAGGCCATGGCCAACGGCATCCTGCGGTGCGTTACAATCCTTCCTAAACTGCTGGAGGGAAGTTTTATGTCCAATCCTCGTCGCCGCTTTTGTGTCTCGTTTCCGCCGGTTGTCTTTGGTGTCGGTGGCCGAGTAGAGAGAGACCGACACAGGGAAATAGGATGCACGCGTGTGCAGGTACGGAGGTGACCAGCCAGTGGGACAGCAGAAACTAGAAACACTAAGCTAGATTAGAACAAGTTACATATTTCGTAGAAATATGATACTCAACTTTTACAAAGTTCATGACTGCCAACTAAGTGTACTGCTGCGACATAGGTTAACTACGTAGAGGCCTGCCTACTGATGAGTCCGTTTCAGTGCCTGTCTGAATCCCAAGTGAACGATGCAGTTCAGTAGTGGCCGCGAGCGGAGTTGCAGCAGAGGACGCTCGTGGCTGACGTCGTAAGAACGCCGCGCCGTGCTTGCATGGCAGCGCGCGGCGAAAGTACGTGGCGCGCACTTGAGACTTTTGCAACACCACAGGGCCTGGGCGGGGGTGTTACTGGTGGGACGGGCGTCGTAGCTGAGGCTGAGATCGAGACGCCGTGCGCGCTCCGGTATCCACCTTGCGATCCCCCGGAAAACCCAACAAAACGAGGGGAAGGGCGCACACCTCCGCCCAGAGGGAGCAGGTCTTCTGAGGTGCGTGGCCCGGGATGGGGGTGCCCGCACGGTCCCGGAGTTCCTCTCGGTGACGCCGTCAGCTGCGGCGGCGACGGCGGTGAGGTCGACCACATCGGAGGCGCGTCGGTCTCCATGCGGATGATCTCGTAGTCGGGGGACGCTGAGTCCGTTGGCGAGCGATGTGGTTGTGCTCCCTGGCGTTGTACTGGGTCTGGAATCAAGAAACCAGAGACAGGATCGCGCGGCCTGTGCAGGCGCAATTATTTTGCGTGGCGCAGCAGCTCCGACCCTGTGGAAGAACGTGCAACATACATATTGCGACCGAGCACGCGCTGAATGGTGCCCGGCAACCAACTCTTCTTTCCAGCAAACACCCTGTACAGCACCGGCGTAGAAACCTGAAAACTCGAAGCGCCATACGAACCGACTCGGTGCGTGGGAGGCTGCAGCAGGTGAAGGAGAGTGCGGTGACGACGGCTGTGTATCAGCTCGGCAGGAGACGGGCCGTCACGTGGCAGGCACCGATACGTAGACAGGAAAATTTGAAGAGCTTGCTGCCTGGAGTGCTGACCTTTCATCTTTTCCATGTGAGACTTGAATGTTCGAACGAAACGTTCTGCTTCACCATTGGACTGAGAGTGAAAATGTGCGGTGGTGATATGCTGAATGCCATTCACACGACAAAACTTTTGAAATTCCACACTAATAAACTAAGGTCCATTGTCACTGACGATAGTTTCAGGCAAACCTTCGATGCAAAACACTGATTTTAAGGCACTGATTGTACTAGACGCCGTCGTTGAGTTCATGGCAATCACAAAAGGAAACTTGCTGAAAGCATCTGCAACGATTAACCTGCGCGTATTCCAGAAAGGTCCAGCAAAGTCAATGTGTAAACGTTGCCATGGTCCCTTGGGGCGTGGCCAGTCCGAGAAAGGTTGCGAAGGAACTGCCTGATGCTCTGCACATACTGTACACTGTGACGTCTTGCTCTCTGTCTGGGCGTCGATATCAACACACGTACAATGACGTATGGCCCGTTGCTTTGTCCTAACAATACCCCAATGTCCTTGATGCAGAAGGCGTAACACTTCTCGTTGAAGGGAACGAGGAACAATCACTCTTGTTTGGTCGTTGTCGGTATGTAACAACAGAACACCCTGACTTAAAGACAATGCTTGACGTTGTGCAAAATAACGTCGAACAACAGGCCGTTCAATGTCTTTGGCTCTGGCAGGCCACCCTGAGCGAACAAAACGTGCTACCACACTTAGGTCTGCATCCGCAGCTGTTTCCTATGCGACCCGACGAGAGTTCAAAGGGAAGTCTGCGACAGTGGAAGCATCTCTGGAGTCTATATGACAACATGCCATTTCTGAAGAATCAAATGACACATTCTGGCCAACCGGAAGTCGGAAAAGTGTGTCCGCTTTGGCATATTTAGTGGTAGGTCGGTACAAGATCTCATACTGATAATTAGACAGTATCAAGGACCATCTCTGAAGCTTTTGTGCCGTTCGTGGAGGTATTGGCTTTGTGGGTGAGAACAACGACGTAAGAGGCTTGTGGTCTGTCAACAAATAGAATTTTCTGCCATAGAGATAATGCTGAAATTTTGTGACACCGCAAATGATAGCTAAGTCCTCCTTTTCTATCTGGCTGTAATTCTGTTGCGTTGGCGTCAGTAACTTGGATCCTATACGATGTGACATTACTGCGCCCAGACCGTACGACGAGGCATCCACTGCTAGCATTACAGGCTTCTGTGGATCAAAGGGAACCAAACATGCATCACTGAGTAGTGCAGACTTTAATTTTTCAAAGGCAACCTGGCAATCTTTACCATACAAAAGGAACATTCTTCCTACGTAAGCGATGCAGTGGAGCTGCAATATGAGAGGCATTGGGAATAAATCTGAAATAATAGTTAAGCTTTCCCATTACTGCTTGCAATTCGTGCACATTCTTAGGAGGAGGCAAGTCTTTGATTGCTCTAAGATGTGACTGTAAGGGATGGATTCCTTGGGCATTAATCACATAGCCTAGGTACTCTATTTCAGATTGAAAAAACGAACACTTTGCTGTATTACAACGTAGACCTGCTGCAACACTTTGAAAAGCCACTCCAGGTTTGATAAATGGTCGTCAACTGTGCGTCCCGAGACCACAATATCATCTAAATAGTTCGAGCAGTATAGTACATAAACTGTCAGCTGTTCCATAAAAACGCTGAAAAATAGCGGGTGCGGAAGAACTGCTAAAGGGTAGGCGTTGAAATTGAAAAAGGCCCATGTGAGTATTAATGACGAAAAACTTTTGACTCTTCATCGAGCGGAATCTGTAAGTATGCCTCTGCTAAATCAATCTTAGAAAAGAAGCGAGACTGTCCTAATTTGTCCATTAGTTCCTCAGGTCTGGGCAGGAGGTAAGTGTCTACCATTGTTTGACTGTTCACTGTTGATTTGAAATCCGCACAGAGACGAAGTTTTCTTGTCGGCTTGGTTAGAATTACTAAAGGTGAGGCCCACTGACTCGCAAAAACAGGAGAAATCACCCCACTATCCTGCCAACGTTTAAGTTCTTCAGCAACAATACAAATACCAATTTTTGTAGCTATAGCTTCAAAATTGTCTTGACCCCAAAGTGTTTTCGAAAAGTATTTTTGATCCCCTCTTTTACCGCCTTAGTTTTTGAATTTCCAAAAATACCGAAACTCATGTCTTTTTAATCCTGATCAAGAGTCCATATCCTAAGGTTGGTAGTTATAGCTTGAAATTTGAGTTAACAGCAACATATATTTGAAAATCAATTTTTGCGTTACCTATTTTACCTCCTTACTTGTCGAATTTCGAAAAATGCCGAAACACGTGTATTTTAAATTCGAACCCTGAGTTTAAATCCAAAATTTTGTAGTTCTAGCTTCAAAATTGCCTAAATAGCTACGTATTTTCAAAAAATGTTTCATCCCCTATTTCACCCCCTTAAGGACGGAATATCGAAAAATCGCTTCTTCAATGACGCCTGCAGATTAAAATCAACACCCTCCACAAATGTCATGTTTCTATCTTCAGTGGTTTGGGCTGGGCGATGATGAGTCAGTCAGTCATTCAATCGGGACACTTCCTTTTATATATAGAGATTGCTCAAATCGATTAGGGGATCAGGTGAGATATACACAATATCCATAAGGTAAAATATTTTATTCGGATTCTGGTTAGAATTGCCATTTGTGTGTGAGAGAGTACTATAGTTTGCCGTCTAAACTCTTTACTTGAGGTTTACATGGTGTTTACTTGCAGCCAGGTACCGTGGCGCTAGCATTATAGTGAAACAGTTGCCGTCTAATATGGTGTGTGATCACATCGGATGGCCAGTACAGTTGCACACTTGCGTGACATGGACAGAACAGGGTTATCATTCAGCTCTTGAAGGATATTTGGCCATTCTTCCACGACTGCAATATCCAGCTGTGCAACCGTTATGGGAGGTGCTGGTATGGCTGCAATTCGCCTGCCAAGTGCATCCCAGACAATCGGGTTTACTTCCGGTACACAAGGACCCCACTCCATTCGTTCAGTTCCCTCAGTTTTAAGGAAGTTTTCCACCAATGCAGCTCTGCGGGGACGAGAGTTATGGTTCACCAGAAGGCACCCACATGCAACGGCACCAGCGTAGGGCACAATAAAAGGTAGAAGGACCTCGTCTCCACTCCTCTTGAGTAGCCAAAGCACCATTCTGAACGACAGAGATCCGTACGTCCGACAATAGTGACTCGTGCCGACACCGTGATACCCTGTAAGCAAGTAGGATTGTTCTGATTTTCACGTTCACTCATATGAGGAAACAAAGGTTGTCCGGCTGAACACTAAATCTTGTTTCAACAGAACCGGGCGCATTTCCTTATGCCTCCAATCCCAGTTTCTGCAGACTAAATGGTGTTCTGGTTTTAACGTGACACACACCATAAGCCTCCGTGCCTACTGGCCATATTTCTGTTGGAGGTCTCAGTCTGTTTGAGTTAATATTGCGCGTCGTGTTGCTGCCTGGAGGGTGCGTTGCAGCTGAGTAGCATTCAGCTGATAACCGGAGATAAAGGTCATCTCTTTGCTGATGTTAGCCGTGGACGACCTAGCTGCTGTCTTCTTTTAACGGTTCCTGATATCAGAGATCGCGTACAGGTTCTGGAAATTACACTTTGGCACGCTCCAATAGGTGCAGTCATCTCACTCTTTCCTGCTTCCAACCTTCCTGTGAAAATCCATGTCATAGCTTCGGATAAGTCACGTTGTTGCTGCTCAGTACACTACCTGAACCCAACTATTTGTTTAATTCGGTATGGTCGAGTAAACAAGTCAACAACAACTCCCTCTTCAGCAACGTTCTGTCATCACCAATGTCTCAGTTGCCTTAATGGTGTCACAACTCCTAGAACTGACAAATGTGTAACCATTCTGACCAGACAATACTTCAGGACATGGGATTTCAACCGATCCCCATTTTTTTTACCAGTGTACATTACGCTGTGCTAGTGAAATTGTGTCTGTTTTTACCAAGACCCTAATGCAGTTTCGTGCGGGTGGTTCACCGTTGAAGGAAAAAAGAGATATCTGTGCAAAATTTCAGTATGAGGGCATAGATTTCATCTGCTCCTCTCCTTCTGCCCTCAGCTCAGAAATAGTCATCGGAGACGACAAGCAGCTCCATCTGGTGAAGTGGGGACCAAACAACAGGATGATCTTCGTGTTCGAGAACAACATCTACTACCTGCCTGAACCTGGGGCCCAGCCGGTCGCGATCACCACGGATGGCAAGCCGATGGTCATCTACAACGGCATCCTCTTAAATTATGGAGACTGTAAGCGTAATTCGCTACTCTTAAATTTGCTGATTGTAGACTATTGAAATAATAACTGTATTTATAAACGTCTAGTTACTTGCATATAATCTATATCTATATATAAAAGGCTTGTGTGTGTACGTGCTGACAGACTTTTCTCCATGACCACATACTGCCACCCACTCGTGGTTGTGGTGGTAGATAGCCCTTGGTCTAATGATCTTAGTAAGGGAGTTAGTCGCGATGCGTGGCAGTGGGTGAGTGTGACGAGCAAAAATTCGCAAAATATGCAATAAATACTCTTAGGAAAAGCTATATACTCTGTGACTTGCGAACTTTACGGTACGAGTCGAAATCTGTTTATTCTTTCAATCGTCAGACAATGTGGTCCTTTCAGACTTTAATAACGACGAGGAATATCAAATACGCGATTTCTTTAAAAATAGATCACATGTTTCCGTCAACCACACATTACCGACTATGAACAGAGACACAAAACAAAGATAAAAATCCAGATAGACTCAAAGATAAAAATACTCGTGGAACATTGATCACTGTCGTGGAAGCGTGGTGGAAACACAGACATATATTAATGAATGTCTCTTAGGCCATATATATTGATATGCCTGTGCCAGTAAGTTCACTGGTGTGTGCTAATCAGTGATCTCTGATACATATAGCCGCGACACTCTCTGCTGTGAAAGGTGTTATCGTTTGACAGCTGGGTCAAGAAAAACTATGCGACGTAGTCCTACTCATATCCCGGCGGCCTCCTGTGACAATGTTGGCAACAGATGTTGAAGAACGAGAATCATGTGACATCGTTATAAGCCAATCGCGTGACATGCAAATATTTTGTCGTGAGATCAAGCATACAGCAGGAACAGCAGTATTTATCTACACTCTAAGTGGTTCGGACATCTTTGCAACGATTTTATGTCGTGTTATTGATGTTGCCAACATAAAAACACGTGGTCGCCAGGATAGAAAGTAAAATTTTACCGAATCAGATACATCCGTTGTTGTCACATCTCATTATGACCAGCACTTTCACGCGAAACTCTTTTGTGTAGTCTCATGATTCACACAGTCTTACAATTCATTCCAAATTCCTATTCAACAAGATATTTGTGAAAACTGTTACAAATCAATATTCGCACTTATCCAATATCGTTTTCAGAAATGTAATTTGCCAGCTCCTTTCGGCGCTGCTGTTGAAATGTGTAACAAAATTGAGAATAACGACGAATTATTACTATTTCTCATCTCATCGATAGCAGCGTTCACAGAAGTTCACGCCAAACATACAATTACACACTGAGTCTTAACTTGATGAACACAACCTAACATTGATTTTACGTCGTTACTTTAATTTCACTTTTTGTATGAAAAACTTTATGAATATTCATGGTTTTCGACATTTTGGCTAAGAGAATTGAGTTTATTGACAGAGCGATCCAACAAGGATTTTGTTTTTGCGGACCTAGGTCCGAAACCCTAAAAAACCACGATATACATAGGTCCTTTGTTAACAACCGTTGCGAAGCACGGGCATATAAGCTAGTATTCTATAAACTACAAAAATACAATTTGTTGAAAAAAAAAAAAAAAACAGTGAAATCTATTTCACGTGAATGAAACTATTCACTTCCATAATAAGAAGTTGAGCTAAAATTATAGCTCTAGAAAGATCAGTTTCCGTGAAAATCAAAATTATGCACTTTTTACTCGCTTGTAAGAAGGTTGTAACTAATTAGGAATATTGAAAAAACTTTCAGTGGTCTAGGAAAAAAAAATCATTCGTAATTCCTTGTGATAATGAACGTCAAACAGTATTAAAAGGTGGAAGAAAGATATTTAACAAAACAGACATCAATATCTGAAAGTGGACTACATAAGACGATACTGCCTAAATATATCCATAATCCATGTACTTTCTAAATTTCCTATAATTGTGGGAAATCTTGATAAGTAGTTAACGGATGAAAACATTAACAGTAAACGAATAAAAAATGAAAACGAAATCTGAGATTTAAACTGAAAGAAATGAAGTGTGAATAGTTGACAACATTTTCTGGAGACTCTTTTGTAGATAATATATACAACACTCAGGTAAGAAGGATATATACTTGTTAACAACTCTTTCAGTATAATAAAGGAAATACATCTTACGTTCATCTGGACTTTCTAAATTTCCAATAATTGTGCAAAATCTGGATAAGTAGTTAACGGATGAAAACTATGACAGTGATCAAATAAAAAGTAAAAACAAAATATGCGATTTAAACTGAAAGAAAAGAAATGGGAATAGCTGGTTATATTTTCTGAAGATTCATTTGCTGATATTAATGCAACACTCAAATAAGAAGGATATACAAGGTGAGTCACCTAACATTACCGCTGGAAATATTTCGTAAACCACATCAAATACTGACGAACCGATTCCACAGACCGAACGTGAGGAGAGGGGCTAGTGAAATTGGTTAATACAAATCATAAAAATGACGGAAGTATGTTTTTTTAACACAAACCTACGTTTTTAAATGGAACCCCGTTAGTTTTGTTAGCACATCTGAACATATAAACAAATATGTAATCAGTGCCGTTTGTTGCATTGTAAAATGTTAATTACATTCGGAGATAATGTAACCTAAAGTTGACGCTTGAGTACCACTCCTCCGCTGTTCGATCGTGTGTATCGGAGAGCACCGAATTAAGTAGGGATCCAAAGGAAACGGCGATGTACCTTACGTTCACATGATAACACCTTTATTGGTCTTTCTCACTGACGCACATGTACATTACCATGAGGGGTGAGGTACACGTACACACGTGGTTTCCGTTTTCAATTACGGAGTGGAATAGAGTGTGTCCCGACATGTCAAGCCAATATATGTTGAAAGTGGTGGCCATCATTTGCTGCACACAATTGCAATCTATGTCGTAATGAATGTCGTACGCGCCGCAGTACATCTGATGTAATGTCTCCGCAGGATGCCACAATATGTTGTTTCATATCCTCTGGGGTTGTAGGCACATCACGGTACACATTGTCCTTTAACGTACCGCACAGAAAGAAGTCCAGAGGTGAAAGATCAGGAGAACGGGCTGGCCAATTTATGTGTCCACGTTCTATGAAACGCCCGCCGAACATCCTGTCAAGGGTCAGCCTAGTGTTAATTGCGGAATGTGCAGGTGCGCCATCATGATGCTACCACATACGTCGACGCGTTTCCAGTGGAACATTTTCGATCAACGTTGGCAGGTCATTCTGTAGAAACGCGATGTAGGCCTATGATGCCGCTGTTTGGGCCCCTGCAATGAAGTGAGGTCCAATGAGGTGGTCGCCAATGATTCCACAACATAAATTTACAGTCCACGGTCGCTGTCGCTCTACCTGTCGGAGCCAGCGAGGATTGTCCACGCACCAGTAATGCATGTTCCGTAGATTCACTGCCCCGTGATTTGTGAAACCCGCTTCATCGGAAAACAGGTAGAACTGCAACGCATTCTCTGTTAATGCCCATTGACAGAATAGCACTGATGATGATGATGATGATGATGATGATGATGATGAAGATGAATGGAGGTTTTCAGCGCCCGGGCAGAAAGTAGTTGAGTCGAGTGTCAGGAATGTTCTTTTTCAAGATGAGGGAAACACAATGTAAAATGCAAAATTCAACAACTGGAGATGAAACCTGAGTGCAGTATGAATCAATGTAGGTAACTCAAGAGCCACCATAGTACTTTATCTAAAAAGTAGAACTTGGATGAAGTAGTTAAAATGACAAGATGAAAGCTGCCTGCATGAAGAAAAGCTAGCAACCTACCAATCTGCAATACACTAACGCCTCCAGCCTAAAAGCTTAGGCCAGAGTCCAGAAATTTCACAAAATTTCACAAAACACACTCGCCTCGTCAATGCCTAAAATATGTGGCAAATCTGCACCAAGATCTGCCTCTGTTCTCTTTGCCCGGTATAAGGTAGACTCTATTAAGATGTGGTGGACGGTTATCTGTACGCCACAGGCATCACACATCGGAGGCTCTTCTCGTCGTAGGAGGAATCCGTGAGCAAACGGACAGTGCCCGATTCGCAGGCGGGTAATGGCGACCTCATCCCTCCTGAGGGGTCGGCAATCTACGACACGACGTAAAACACTAAGATCTGCCATTCCCATCCCAAAAGGCCTTGTAGCTTGATGCCAATTATGAAAAAGCCTTTTCAACGGAGGATCAGCTACGGTGTGGTATGCAGGTGTGAAAGGTGTGAACAGCGTTTTGTACGCCTGGCACACCATGAGCAGCCGTCGCCTGATATTTAGCGGTGGTTCAGCAGCCTCAGCACAGAGACTTGGTATGGGGCTTGTTCTGAATGCCCCAGTGGCCAGCCGAATCCCTGTATGGTGAACCGCGTCCAGCATCTTCAGATAGGATGGCTGTGCAGACCCATAAATCGTGCATCCATAATCAAGCCGCGATCGCACAAAAGCTCTATAAAATCGGAGGAGGCAAGTCCTGTCTGCCCCCATGACGTATGGCTAATACATTTTAAAATGCTTAGCGCTTTGAGGCACCGTCTTTTCAAATCTTTCAGGTGTGGCAGCCATGAAAGTTTCATGTCAAATATAAGGCCTAGAAACCTCACTGTATCTTTAAAATGTAAAATGGCGTCCATCAGCAGCAGTTCAGGCAAATTAAAAATGGAACGATTGCGGTTAAAAAAACACAGACAGACTTCTCGATTGAACCAGTCTTTTCTGCCCATTCATCCAAACGGCGAAGTGTGAGCTGCAACTGACGTCGTTGCTAGGTTGGATGAAGAGCAAAGAGAGAGAAGTCATCAACAAATAAGGAACACTTAACAACGGACGTAATACTATCAATAGGTATGGCAAAGAAAGACACAATTAAAACGCTGCCCTGATGGACTCCGTTCTCCTGTTCAAAACGATCAGAAAGGGTGTCACAATTCTGTATCTAAAATAGCGTGGAGAAAGAAAGGACTTGATAGAAGTGGAAAGACATCCACGGAAACCCCAATCGTGTAGCTGCCTGAGAATAAGATGCCGCCAGGTAGTGTCATAGGCCTTCTCAATGTCAAAAAATATAGCCAAAAGGTGATGCCTTTGTAGGAAAGCCTGTTGTATCGCCGCCTCAACTAAGGCCAGGTTATCGAAGGTGGAACGATATCTCCTGAAACCACGCTGGAAGCGACTAAGGAGCTGCTTGGACTCTAGCATACAGACGAGGCGGCGGTTGACCATCCGCTCCAAGGTTTTTCCCACATAGCTAGTGAGGGCAACACTGCGATAGCTACTCGGGAATGTAGAGTCCTTTCCAGGCTTTAAAAGAGGAATCATGAGCGCTTTACGCCAGGAGTCGGGGAAATGGCCCGACCGCCAAATTTCATTAAAAAGGGCGAGGAGAATTGCTTTACTTCGGTCGGTAAGGTGCTGTAGCATACTGTAATGGATCCTGTCATAACCAGGGCATGTGTCACGAGTTGAAAGGAGCGCAGAATTGAGTTCTCAGATGGAAAAGGGGTAGTTGTATTCCTCATCAATGGTGGACTTAAAATCCAAACTACTCCTCTCCACAGACAGTTTGTGGCCTCTGAAAGCTGGATTCTGACTGACAGTAGAAGTGAATGCGGCAAAATGTTTCGCCATAGTCGGTGCAATCATTCGTGTATCCGTCTGTAGGGTGCCATTTGCCATTACAGCAGCAACTGGACGCCTTCCTCCCCTCCCGGATATTCTCCTGATGGTCTCCCATACCTGTGAACTTTTAGTGGAACAAGTAATGGTGTTGAGGAACTGCTACCATGAACGTTTATTTCTCTCACGAATCGTTTGTCGACACCTTGCCCTCGCCACCCGAAAGGCTGCGAGGTTCCCTGCAGTTGGCCGGCTTTTGAACCCGCCGCGACCGTATTGCGAGGCGGCAGTCGTCACTCCACCGTGGGACAGGGTGCCTTCTTGGCTGACCTGAAGACTGCGGAATAGAAGCAGCAGCGGCGTGGTGGATCATTTGGGTGACATGGTCCACCCGTTCCTGGATGTTAGCATGACAATCGAGTTCAGCCAGTCTGCCATAAAGGGTCCAGTCCGCCCTACTAAGCACCCATCGTGGCGGTCGCCTAACAGGGTCCAGTCCATAAGGCTGGGTGATCCATATTGGGAAGTGATCACTTCCGTGAAGGTCAGCATCCACTTCCCATTGAATCGTAGGGGCAAGGGCTGAAGAGCAAAGCATGAGGTCTATAGCAGAGAACGACCCTGATGCAGTACAGAAGTGCGTGGGCTGTCCGGTGTTAAGTAAATGGACAGAGGACCTCAGAAGAAGCCTCCCAGTTTCTCGACCCCGGGGGCAGGTGGTTTCAGACCCCCAAAGCACATTATGTGCATTAAAGTCACCACCAAGGATGAAAGGGTGGGGGAGTTGCGTAATAAGTTAATGAAGGGCGTCTTCATCAAATGCGTTATGTGGGGGTAGATACATGGCACAGAAAGTCAATCGATGACGCATCTGAACACACACTGCAACAGCTTGTAACGGGTTTTGAATAGGGAGTAAAGACGAGTGGCAGGATGTGTCTATGAAAACAGCCACTCCGCCTTTAGCTCTATCACCACTAAGGTCGTCCTTCCTACATACGTCATAGCCTCGTATCTCAGGGTTGGATGACGGCTTAAAATTCGTCTCTTGTAGATATATATACAATGGTCTGCCCTGAGTTAGTATGCGAAGTTCCTCCACATGGGTCCTATAGCTTTGCACGTTCCACTGCAGTATGGGAGCCATCTTCATGGAGGCTGTATTTTAACTCTCTCTCTCCGTTTAGGTGGGGAGACTGACCTGGCTGGAAGTTCAATCTGGGGGCGTGATGTTTGCCCCTGAGGGACGTCCAGCTCCATAAGCTCTGGAGCGGAGTCAGAAGGGAGGTCAGGTAGAATGACCTCTACGGAATCTGATGATTTAATATTTACTTTGTTCCTCTCTTGACTTTTCCCTTTCGGCTTTGTTCGAGGCAGTAGGAGTGGAAAGGTCAGGGATGACCTTGAGGAGAGCCACTGGCTTTGAAGGTGCCAGGGCTTGGCCAATGGCCTCTGCCAAGGAGGGTGACGAAAGCTCTGTAATGTCAACTCCAGTAGCTTTTTCTGATGTGCGTGGGAGAGTTTAGGGTTCTGGAACAACTGCAGCTTGTGACGTTACTGCTGTATCGTCACATTGCCTTCTCAGTCAATAGCCACTCAATTGTCATTATGCTTGCACTTTAAATAATTTGAAATCTTTGTCAATTCAAGTAATGTTGAGCCCTGGGACACGTAGGCACTATTCTTCTGAGTTACAATTTAATTTTTTGATGTGGTATGACATGGAAGGGGAGATGGTACAGGCGTGTTGATTTATTTCATCCTACAATACAAGAGTCCATGTCACACACTTTTCCTTTTCCTTTCTCTGAGTGTGAGAATGGATAAGTGCAAGTAGTAACAGCTTACAAGTAGCCCAAGGTTAGGTTTGCATGTTTGTAGCAGTAGTATAGAGATCGTCTGCTTCTGCTGGCAAAGATGAGGTAGTTAGCCAGTGGGAGGTTCAAAGATGTTCAGTTTGTGGGTGGCTGGTCGATATTGGACGAGTAGGGAATGCGGAACCGAGCGAAGGAATTCGCCCTCTGGGGCCACCGCGTTTCGCCAATCAGAGCGCGAGTTCAGGGGAAAGTTGGGACGTTGGCGGTTGGCGATGGAGTAAGAGGTTGTCGTTGCCTGCCTACCACGAGGTCCAGACGCGTTTCTGAGGGTGCTGTCCAGCTTTGCAGTTAAGTGGTAAGAAATTGCGCAAAATTGCTATATTCGTAGGGAGAAATGTTGATAGAAATGTCGTGTGTATCTGGGGTAACCAAATTGCAACAGCAGAAATTTTATCGATTGGCAAATTTCGCTAGGAATGGGGGGCGACGGACTTGGAAGATTTCCGTTAGTCAAATTGCTCAAATTCTTTCAGTGGGTAACTACAGTGATAATTCATAGATCAAGAGCGTTTTCCAATGTATTTCTGTTTCATGTATAGTTTGGGAAAAAATTCTTAAATTTGGAACAATCCTTTTGCTGGTGGACTTAGATTTTGGCGTGGTGTGGGCCACACAATAGCACCTCCTCGAAATTAACCCCTCACGCTCTTGATGTTGCTATGATTTCATTCTAAATTAAATTCGCGTCAGTTTAATGTATGATTCACCAACGAACTTTACGTAGATTTTAAATGGGGTTTGTAACGGTTTTGGACTTAATTTCTGGCGTGGCGGAGGCCACACAATGGACTGTCGACAGATAACCGGGACCAAAGCCTCTTCTATTACCTGCAACTGCTGTAGGATAAGAAATGCTTTAATTTTATATGTATTTTTGTTAAGGAATTTCTTCAGGTTTCGCGATTTTTCTTGTACCATTGTGAGCATAGTTTCAGAGTGAGCAGTAATTATAATTCCACACTGTGCATGGGGCCTTCTGCCTCGCTTCATTTAGTAAATATAAGAAGAGAAGTTTGTTTGTTGTAGCTTAGGAAAGGCTTGTGCATGCTTAATTTTGGCTCACTGCCGTTTATGGGAGGTAAAATTTCCAGTGTGAAAGAAACCTGTCCTTTCCGTGCTTCTAAGTGTGGCAATGAACTCGCACAGAACAGTTAATAATGAGACCAAGACCTAATTTTTACTAAATATTTAATTAGTTGTCAAGAAGAGATAACTGGTAGTGTGTTGATCAGCTGTTCTAAGGAATGTTTAAATGGACAAATTGTTTTAGCTAAATAAATATATATAGATGATAAATTTTGCTCATTTTTTTCTGCCCTTAAGTCTCCCTTTTTGGATGGGGAAAGTAAAAAATCTACTTGCCCTGGAACTAAATACAGTTAACCTTCCCTTCTTGTTAGTTGGCCATACTGGTTCCGTTGCCTCAATATTGTCAGTTGCCTTATCCGTTGCTTTAAATTAATTATAAGTGGCTATATAGTTCGGTTTATTAATCAAGTGGTTAATACCTATATTTTCGGAACTAATATGAGCAGCTCGACAAAATAAAGCCTGCGTGTAAGCCAACCATTCCACAGTATTCTATTAATTTTTGGGGTTTGTGGGAGCCCGCTGTTTAGACAGCGTTGGTGTAGGCGTTCCAGGGGAAAGAAATGATTGAAAGATATACTCCCAATGTTAACCAATGGTTCTGCAAAAGCAAGAAAAAAATGTTTTTATTAAGGGGGGGGGGGGGGGTTACAAGCCCTACAGGTGCACTCACAGGTACAGGTGTTGGTACCGACACTAGCGATGTCAACTTTGGGAGCTGGCTTTTGGACAACAGCAGCAAAGGACGTGACAAAGGAAGCAGGTTGCATGGCCTTGGGAGATCTTTTTTGCCTCACCGTAGGAAATTCGCTTGGTGGTTTTGATTTCCTGCACTTTTTTCTCTTCCTGATACACTGCACAGTCTCTGCTCCACACTGGATGTTCCCCAGAGCAGTTAACACACTTTGCAGGCGTCGTGCATTCAGCTCCCTCATGGGCGGCCTTTTCGCATTTACCACAAGTGGCTTCCCCTTTACATGCTAGAGTAGTATGCCCGAATCGCTGACATTTAAAACATCGCATAGGCATACTCCGACAGCTTTGGGTTATTAAAGGTGAGAATGAAGGACTCAGATTTTACAAGTCCCCCATCCACCCTTTTCATGATGTTCTGCACGTCCACTCTTTGACATGCTCGTATTACACAGACCTGTGTTTGGAGGACTGCCTAAGCGAGCCCTCTTGTTTGAGCGGGTGTTTGTTCCCGCCAGTGGTACACCCATCCCAATGGAAGGTTCATGGGATAAATTGAAATTGTTCATCTCCGTCCCACGAGTAGCTAGGGAAGTACGTGTCCGCCTTGACAGAGCCCCGAGTGCCTAGGTAAGCCTTATACAACTGAGGTGCATCAGTATCCCCAGAGGTTGCTCGCTAGCGACTGTTCCTCTTCAACAGCCATGCATCCCATTAGCACGTAGCACACCTTGGGATTGAAGGTTTTCTTTATAGAGGTTTGTACCATCCTCGCGACGCGGGCAGTCAAGATCCCCATTGCCCGGTACACACAACGTTCCACCGCCGCGCCACACAGTGGTCGCTGAAGCGTGCCCAGAGGTTACGGTGTCTAGAGGACTGGCGGCGCTTACCAGTCCTCAGCTCAGGACCCCGCGTTCACCAAACCTGTACTCAACAAATTAATGCTCAGTCCCTGAGGGGAGAATTTCACTCGATGATTAAAGACATCACCATGTAATTGCTGATGTAGCTATCATCTCTGCCTTTTCAGAGTTCGAATACACCATGGTCATAGTTCCTACAACACTACACTATCACAGACGTCTGTTAACACAGTGTACTACAGTTAGTCTGCGTGCAAAGACGAATGCAGAATAACAATAGCAGCAAGAGCTACATGCGGACACTGCGACAGCTAGACCAAACCACAACAGTGCACTACAGCCACACTCGTAAACATGGTTGTCATCGTAAATATGTCCCTGCAGATGCTGCTCGCCGACCGTGGCCCGTGTATGTTACAACACGCAAATGAACGTCGGAGGTTTCAAGCTTCAACTTTAGAATGTAATTAACATTTTACAATACAACAAACGGCACCGATTTCGTATTTGTTTATATGTTCAGATGTGCTAACAAAACTAACGGGGTTCCATTTAAGAAAATGTAGGTTTGTGTTAAAAAAACATACTTCCGCGAATTTTTTATGGTTAGTAGTAGCCAATTACACTAGCCCCTCTTCTCACGTTCGGTCTGTGAATCGGTTCGTCATTATTTGATGTCGTTTACGAAATATATCCAGCGGTATTGTTAGGTGACTCACTTTATATACTTGTGAACAACTCTTTCAGTATAGTAAAGGAAAAAAATGTCAAAACGTTCATCTCGACTTTGTTTTTGTACGGATATGTAAGCTTTTAAACATTTATTTATGTATTTTATGTTGTTTTTGTGCTTGTTAACTACATACAACATTAGACTAAATGTTACACCATAATTGGTGTATAATATTAAAACACATAACATTTTAACACAATTTAAAATATCTTAGAATAATTGTGCACAAAGATTAAGTAAAAACTTACTTAAATATGTTGTCTAAGAATAATATATATTATTTTTAAAGACTCTGCATGTTAGACCCTACTGTTTATATACCCGACGGTGCTACAAATGGGTAGAAAAATCTTGGGAAAGAAGGAAATGTGGTTTTGAAGAATACTGAAGATGAGCATGTTTTGCAAGTGATCATTCAATTAAAAAAACTACCTAAAATATATATATTTGTATACAAAAAGGTACGGCCAAACTTTCAGGAAACATTCCTCACACACAAAGAAAGAAAATATGTCATGTGGACGCTTAATTTCCATGTTAGAGCTCAATTTAGTATTTACAGATGAGGCTTCATTCTAACGTGATCAAATTGTATATTTTCACAATCAACATGTGTGGGCTGACGAGAATCCGCACGCAATTGTGTAATCACATCATCAACACAGATTTTCTGTGAACGTTGGTGATGTCTAGATTGGGCCTCATGTTCAAATGTTTGTATACTTTATGGGACTTAACTACATGGGTCATCAGTCCCTAAACATACAAACTACTTATGAACTAGCTAATACTAAAGACGGCATAAAGATCCATGCCTGAGCAAGGATTCGAAGCCCCGACCGCAGCGGCCGTGCAGAGCGTGACTGGCACGCCGCAGACCGCTCGGCCACCGCGGCCGGCGCCTCATGTTCTTCCACCTACGCTCACTGGAGCACGTTATTATGATATCATATGGGATACTCTACTTGTGCTGCTAGAACATGTACCTTTACAAGTACGACACAACATGTTCATGCACGATGGAGCTCCTGCACATTTCAGTCGACGTGTTCGTATGCTTCTCAATAACAGATTCAGTGACCGATGGATTGGTAGAGGCGGACAAATTCCGTGGCCTCCACGCTCTCCTGACCTCAACCCTCTTGACATTCATGTATAGGGGCATTTGAAAGCTCTTGTCTACGCAACCCCGGTACCAAATGTAGAGATTCTTCGTGCACGTATTCTGGACGACTGTGATACAATACGCTATTCTCCAGGGCTGCATCAGCGCATCAGGGATTCCATGCGACGGAGGGTGGATGCATGTATTCTCGCTAACGGAGGACATTTTGAATATTTCCTGTAACAAAGTGTTTGAAGTCACGCTGGTGTTTCCATTCCATGATTAATGTGATTTGAAGAGAAGTAATAAAATGAGCTCTAATATGGAAATTAAGCGTTTCCGGACACATGTCCACCTAACATATTTTCTTTCTTTGTGTGTGAGGAATGTTTCCTGAAAGTTTGGCCGTACCTTTTTGTAACACCCTGTATATTTCGAACCTAAGTACAAAAACTCTGCACTGCTACGAAACAGTTGGAAGAAGTTCAAAAGAATGCTAAGAAAGAAATTGCAAGAAGTTCTATTGATGTTAAGTAAGGATCAAAACTGTCAGAAAAAGTATATAGTCATTTAATGAAAATCTGACTATTAGCAGCTGGCCAATGTTTACTAATAAAAGTCTGTGAAGTACGTAATGATAGCAGTAACGGACCTATTTATCTGATAGTATGACGAGTGATGCAAAATAACATTAATGTTTATATAAGTTCGATCAGTTGTTTGTTGTTGTTATAGTCTTCAGTCCGGAGACTGGTTTGATGCAGCTCTCCACAATACCCTATCCTGCGCAAGCCTCTTTAACTCCACATAAGGACGGCAACCTACATCTGTCTGAATCTGCTTACTGTATCCATCTCTTGGTCTTCCTCTGCGGTTTTTAGCCTCACACTTCCCTCCAATGCTAAATTCACGATTCCTTAATGTCTAATAATGTGTCCTACCAATCGATCCCTTTTTTTAGTCAAGATATGCCAGAAACTCCTTTCCTCCCTAGTTCTGTTCAGTACCTCCTCATTAGTTATGCGGTCCACCCACCTAATCTTCAGCATTTTTCGGTAGCACCACATTTCAGAAGCCTTTATCCTCTTCCTGTCCGCACTGGTTATCGTCCGTGTTTCACTTCCATACAAGGCAACACTCCACACAAATGTCTTCAGGAAGGACTTCCTTAGGCTTAAATCAATGTTCGAGGTTAACAAACTTCTCTTTTTCAAGAACGCTTTTCTACCCATTGCCATTCTGCATTTTATACCTTCTGTACTGCGACCATCATTTGTTATTTTACTGCCCAAGTAACAAAACTCATCTACCTCCTTTATTGTTACGTTACCTAATCTAATTCCTTCAGCATCACCTGATTTTCTTAGACTGAATTCCATTACCCTTGTTTTACTCTTGTTAATGTTCATCATATATGCACCTTTCAGCACACTGTCCACTCCGTTCAACTGCTCTTCCAGGTCCTTTGCTATCTCTGACAGAATTGCTATGTCGTCGGCAAAACGCAATGTTTCTAATTCTTCACCCAGAACTTTAATTCCTTCTTCAAATTTCTCCTTGCTTTCCTTTATATCTTGCTCAATGTACAAATTGAAGCCGGTCGCGGTGGCCGAGGGGACATTCGCGTCCAGACCGCCGTAGCGGTCGGTACGTGTGCTTGCTGCGGTCTTCGGTGCCGCCGCTGTTTGTTTACTTCGCGCGCGCTGTGTGATACTTAGTGTCTGAAATGGAGTCGCACTTGCGGAAGTATACATTGAAGTTCAGTTTCGTTTTCGGTGTTGCACGACCTAAGATGTACGAATTTGATGATTGGTTCAACGGATGTTTTCAAGTACCAGAAGAGGATGTTCTTGGGATGGCATACGATTTTCTAAGTAACGAGTACATCGTGAAGCTACGGAACGACGACTGGTGCCAAAGGATAATGGACAAAACAAATGGAACAGCCGAGTATAAGAGCAGCACAGGTGAGGTGAGTCGAGTTTCTATTTCTTACGCCGGTTTGGGTCTCAGGAATGTTAAAGTGCATCTGCTACCGTTTGAAGTTGAATTTACGCATATCAAACAGGCGCTATCGAAATTTGGAACAGTATATGCAGTGACTGCTGATCGTTGGGGCGGCAACATGCATTATAAGGTCGATAATGGTGTGAGAACAGTTAAAATTGACCTTCAGTCACACATACCGTCCTTCGTTAATGTATGTGGCTTCAGGGCTCTCGTGGTATATGAGGGACAACCACGCACTTGCTCCGCTTGTAATCTGCCTGGACACCTTAGAGCGGAATGTCCACGCAGGCGTGCACCAGTTCAGCTCCCCGTCGAGGTCGATGCGGAAGGCAGACCGCGCCCTCAGTATGCCTCAGTCGCCAGCCGTTTGTTTACTGGAACGGAGCGCGACGCCACCCCTCCTGATGACGTAGTGCCAGCTGCCGCGGCAGCAAACTCTGTAGTGCCGCCAACAAATGCACTGTCGTGGAGCGATGACGTTGAAATGTCGGGAGCTCGTGAAGGCAACAAATCGACCCCACAATTAAGTGCTGTTTCCGAACTGAGTTCTGTCACATGTAACCCAGCGGGTGACACACTTTTGACGGATGTTCTCGGAGAGAAAGAGGGCGCGCCCGATGCATCGTCGGACACGACAAGTGCGACTTCCGACACCTCCCCAACTGATTCTCCGTGTGTACCTGCAACCATCAACGGCAATACTCCACAACAGATAGAAAAACTCGACGAAGGCGTGACAGACTCCCATGGAACCCTTGACAAACCTTTGATGACTACTGATAGACCGGTCTCTGGCGCAAAAAAATCTAAAAAGTCGTCATCGGATTCACAGAAGGAAGTTAAAGGGCAAACCTCCCCTGAAAAAAAGAAAATACGAGTTGCTCGTGGGGGTGCTGCTGAAGTAGCCAATCAGTTGAGGCCTGTAGCACAACAAGTTGCTGCAAAATTAAAAAATCAGCAACTTGGAAATCTAGGAGCACCCGCCACCACTTCCGCAGATAGAACAGATCACGGCCCATGTTTACAAAAAGTTTTGGATGAATCGTCTCCGCAAGATGACGGAATGGATACTAACGAGTACCAAACATAGCTTATAATAATATGTGTTTTTGTGTTGATATAGCAGTATATAATGTTACTTGAATCTTTCCCCAAAAATGAATGGTAATTTCACATACAATATAACAACTATTAATATCTGTAGAATCCAGAGTGAATTAAAATTTAGAACGCTTAAGGACTTCTTATATAACACGAACGTAGATATTGGGCTCCTTCAAGAAGTTAGCGTGGAGCCAAACGTAGATGGGTTTGTCACACTCAGGAACATCAGTGAAGAAGACCACACAGGAACGGCAATCTTACTACGAGATGGCATTCCTCACTCGCATATCGTTCGACTTACAAATGGTCGTGGCATAGCCTGTAAAATTAATGGCGTTCAACTTATAAATCTGTATGCGCCGTCGGGCAACAACCGCCGACGGGAACGCTCCTCCTTCTATAAACATGAGGTGCCTTTTTTAATCAACGAATGTGCCACGAACTGTATTATTGGGGGAGATTTTAATTGTGTAATCTCAGCCAAAGATCAGGCACCACATTTCAACAAGTGTTTAGAACTTGACCACCTAGTCCATGGGATCAATTTGATAGACACCTGGGAAAAAATACATGGAAACCGCATCGCGTATACCCATATCACGAGTAATTCGGCCAGCCGGATTGATCGTATCTATGTGTCCGAAACTCTCGCTCCCAATGTAGTGAACAGTGACATTGCACCCGTTGGCTTCTCTGATCACAGTGTCCACCAATGTTATATAAACCTCCAGCGCCCCCAAGTGTTTCGCGGGAGAGGCTACTGGAAGATGAACGTGAGTCTATTACGAGACAAACAACTGGATGAGGAAATCCAGCGAGTGTGGGAGAACGTACAACGCTCCCGAACCCAATACAGATCAACTGTTGAATGGTGGTTACGTAGAGCGAAACCCAAAATTCGTTCAACGATAAAGAGTTATGCTTACCAAAAGTCCTATTGGAATAAACGGACCATAGAATTCTATTTTTCTTGCCTTCGGGATCTTTATCATTCCGCAGATGTCAGAGTTGAGGATGCTTACCGGCGCATCAAAAGGTACAAGGCAAAGATAACAAATTTGTACCGCAAACAACTGGAGGGCGCAATAATACGTTCCCAGCCGAAAGACATTGCAACGGAGGAAACGGCGACGCTATACCACACCCTACGGACACTGCGACGTCAAAAAGCAAAACTAATTGAAGAGGTAGATGATGGTGCAGGGAACATATCTACTAGACAACGTGACATAATACAACGGGTATACAGCTATTATAAGGACCTCTATGACAGGCACGAGACAAATGATAGATCTTCTCATGACGTCACTGACGAAATAGTCTCCCTCCTCTCTGATGAAGACAACGAGGGCCTCGAAGCTCCTTTCACCGAAGAAGATATTCAAGAGGCAGTACACAATGCAGCAAAGCGGAAGTCTCCCGGACCCGATGGACTATGTTCTGAACTATATCAACACTACTGGAATATATTGGGCCCAACCTTAACACAAATTGCAAACGAAATGTACCTACTTCAAACAATCCCGAATGAACTGAAAGAAGGTTTTATTGTGCCGCTGAAGAAGAAAGGAAACAGCAAGAAGATTCAGGAATTGCGCCCTATTACGCTATTAAATGCGGATTATAAAATTATAACGAGGGCAATCAAGAAGCGGATGCAATCAGTGTTACATAAGATACTAGGCGAATACCAGTACAGCGCATTACCGGGACGCAGTGTGATATCAGCCGCCTGCGAATTACGGGATATTATATGTACCCTAGCAGACAATGATGAACCCGGCGCCCTACTATTTTTAGATTTTGAAAAGGCCTATGATCGTATAAGCCACGACTATCTATTCAAGGCAATGTCGAGGATGGGGTTTCGGCAACGTTTTCTCCACCTGCTACAGAACTGTGTCTCTAATGCTACATCACGTGTGTTGATTAACGGTCACATGACTGAGACACTACCCATAAGGAGATCTATCCGGCAAGGTTGTCCTCTATCAATGGTTTTATACGCCATAGCTGTCGAGCCTTTGCTGGCAAGCATAACACGCGCGACAGCGGGAATCAGTATAGGAATGTGGAAAATTGCTTGCATTGCATATGCGGATGACGTATGTTTGGCAATAACATCCACGGACGATCTGGCGAAAGTGAGGGAAGTAATTACTACTTTTAACATAGCAACCGGAGCGAAGCTGAATACGAAGCAACAACACTGCTGCACATAGGAAGAGGCATCGGCAACACCACCTACCTAGACTGGTGTGAAACGAAAGTGCAACATAAATCGCTTGGCGTCTACTGGAGCGCGACACCAGATGCCATGGCAACAAAGAATTGGACAGACATGTTACACAAGATCCGAGCCACAACTCGTATTTATTCTGACAGAGATTTGGATTTGTTGCAAAGAGTGCACACAGTCAGGATATCGATAGCGAGCAGGATGTTTTATTTGGCCCAGATCATACCGGTGTCAAATCACCTAGCAGACAGTATCCAGAAGGCGTTCTGCTGGTACGTTCTAAGGGGCCATATTTTTAAAGTCTGCTTTGACATCTTAACTTTACCTCATGAACGCGGAGGTCTTGGTTTAATTCACGCCAGATATAAATGCCGGACTTTACTAATCGGTCGCATTAGTAAAATTATAAATAAACGGACGCCGAGCCTAACCCAATGGTTAATATCACACTGGAAGCCGAGCAGTTTGATGCCACCAATTTATGAAGCTGCAATACCTTTAAACTTTCGCCATGTCAGATTTTACTACAGAGAATTCAGTTACATTAAGCACGCTGATGACATCAACCCGCCCTATACGAATAAGAAAATCTACAACTTCTTAACAACAGATGGCAGAGAAAACCGGATAACAAACAAATATCCACATTCAAAATGGAATTCGATCTGGAGAAACGTGCACAGTCCTATACTACCGTCACGCATCAAATCAATGTGGTACATAATTGTTAATGATAAAGTGCCGACTAATGAGAAACTTAACAACATTCACCTGGCCCCAACACCCGCCTGTACAAACTGTGGATACGTGGACACATTAATTCACAGACTCACCTGCGGTACAACTGACTTGATCGTGGAATTCATGCGATGCAGATTGGCCATTATCGACCGAACGGTTTCGCAAAACATAGATATTTTAGAGTTATTACGACCAGAAAAACTGAGGTACCCCCGTAAGAAGAACAATGCAGCGATTTGGCTTTTAGGCCACACTGCTGTCTATGCCATCTATAACCGTTCAGCATCACTTGCCGATTATCGCGCTTACTTGGAATACGAACATGACAAAATAAGACTACAAAGTGATTACACGAACACATACGGAAATATGTTGAAAATTATGGTGAAGACATAAAGATATTACAGATAGTATCAAGTTATGGACTTTAGTGCTCACAGAAACGCGGCTATTAAAGCCATGGAGCCATCAGTGTTATGAGAAGACGCATGCAAAACTACACGTCGGAAACAGTAAAAGTTGTAACTGAAACGGACCACTTGCAAGACCAATTCGAGAAAACGAACGCTGGAGGCTTCCATGTGACTGAACTAACCGCGGAGAGGATTTCTTTATTTCCTTTATTTCTCTTTAGTTTTTCACCCTAAGAAGAACGTTCCACACTTTTTAGTTCCTTACTGGCAAGGAGAGACAGCTACTAAGTGCACAGACTGTCCCGACACCTTGCAAGCAGCTTTGGTTATATTTATAAAAAAGAAGAAGAAGTGGACCCTCACACTAATACGGGTAACCACCGCAGAAGAGGAAGTTTAATTTTTCTTTCAAAAAAAAAAAAAAAAAAAAAAAAAAAAAAAAAAAAAAAAAAAAAGGGGGACTGAGGCGCTTCAGTCACGGTCTGCACGGCCACTACGGTCGGGGGTTCGAATCCCCCCTCGGGCATGGATATTTGTGCCGTCCTTAGTTGTAGGTAGTTCATAAGTAGTTTGTAAGTTTAGGGACTGAAGACCCCGTAGTTAAGTCCCTTAAGCTTAACAAACATTTGAACATTTTGTTGCAGTGTCTGAGAACGCGGCGAGCACCATTTGCGCGGGAGGCAGGGTGGTCTGGTCGCCAGACGGCACTCGCATCGCCTTTGAGCGGTACAACGCGTCGCGCGTCATGGAGGCCTCCTTCGTCTACTACTACTCGGCCTGGTCAGACGAGTACATGTACCCGACTGTGGTGTCGGTGAACTACCCCAAGGTACGTTGTTGAAATTACGTATCTGTTGAAGAGAGATCCATCGTTAGTTTTTGCGGTACTTTACGCGTTCTTTTCGGTTGAGTTTTATTCGGAATTCCACTTTTAATCTTTCTTTTCTCCGTGCAGATAAATTTACATTGTTCTAATAATGAGTGAAGGAACAGCAACTATTCGAACAAGGAAGTTCATGACAAATCGGCTTTTATGCCGAAAGCAGATGGTTGTCGATGTTTTGCATCCAGGGCAGCCGTCTGTGAAGAAAACAGATATAAGAGAGAAACTCGGCAAGATGTTTAAAGTTACACCAGATACAGTGTTTGTATTTGGTTTTCGCACAGCATTTGGAGGTGGAAAGTCTACAGGATTCGCACTGATATACGATACTCTAGATTATGCCAAAAAGTTTGAACCAAAGTATAGGTTACAGAGGCATGGTTTATATGAGAAACAGAAAGCAACAAGGAAGCAGCGTAAGGAAAGGAAAAACAGGATGAAGAAAGTACGTGGGACAAAGAAGTCCAAAGTGGGTGCAGCCTCAGGAAAGAACTAACTGAAATGGTGCTGTCCTGCAATATTGTTGGAGCTGTAATGAGAATGCTGTATGAATGTAAAATATTGGGAAATAAAGTACTGAGTTTTTACAAAAAAAAAAAAAAAAAAAAAAAAAAAAAAAAAAAAAAAAAAAAAAAAAAAATAAAAAAAAATTAAAAAAAAAGTGCTGAGCGCCCCGCAGGATCCTCGCCATGCGCGCAGCCGCTCTAGCAGTGCCGGCTAACAGACACAACAACACAGTTTGTGCATTGCTACTATCCATATGCCATGGATGCCAGACACCTCTTTTTGGAATGTAATACGCGGGAACAGAACCCACACCTCTACCACTCACATTTACATATACTAGTATTGCCTGTGTTCTAAATTCGACCAGTGGTGATGTCTATTTCATGCTTAACTGGGCGCATTGATTGTTTACATTTTGTCCCACTTTAGGTTACGGTAGTAACACTAAAAGTGGGACTTTGCGATAGTTTTTTGACAGCTCTAAATTTAAATGAAAATAACGGCTTAACTATTCATCTCACACGGGAATTGAATAACCGAATTTGTAGAGGAGAAAATTCTCTACAACTTGGTCTCTTATGTTTTTTCATATCTCGTAGCGTTTCAAAGATATTTGCCAAAATAACGGAGATTTTGGGATGTATATCTGCCCGTCTGTCTGTCGTACGTAAGGTGTTCCCTGTTTTTAAGACGAACCGTTCAACCGATCAGCACCAAATTTTACAGACATGATTGTAGGCCACCAGAGACCAGAACCTCACTTTTTCAAGTTTTTCGGACAAAAGATACGGTATTCAAACAGAAAAAAACCGGCAAACGAACCGTTCATCTGACACGAAAATTGAATAACCTACGTGGTAGAGGGTGCGCCTCGGTTGCACAGTGGTAGAGTGCCAGACTACAAATCCAAAGGTCGCCAGGTCCTATGATTTTTATCTGTCACTTTCCACTTCTTTCACCTCTGGCAGAATTGCTCACGTGAAAAATACCGAGTAGCACCGTGGTTCGGAACCCACGTTAAACTGTAGGTCCCTCTATAACTGGCTGGGTAATTCAGTTCGAAGGCCGGAGGAAGGCAACGGCATACCACTTCCAAACAGGACCATGCCTAGTAAAGCACTGTGGTGTTCAAACCAATCTTCGGATTGTGTTGTTTTAATTGGTAGAGGAGAAAATTCCTTTTTTTTTTTTTTTTTTTCATAGCTCGTATCGTTTGAGACATATTTGCAAAAATAACGGAGATTTGACAACCTCCATTGAATTAACGAAAACCAGCCGTTCGGAGATGTCACGTGGCATTCCTCGCATATTTGATGATTTTCTTATTGTAACTTACACGTTGTCATTTCAAAGCAACGGCACACTGAGGAATTAACAAACACACATCGTTATTCGTACGATAAATGATAATCTAATGTCTACAAATGCCATCATAGCACCAGTTAACAACGCTCATCAATAGTATGAGAGTAAAGATCTCCTGTTCTCATTTATAGCCGTAGCGTAGTGGGCAACTTGCTGGACTGTGGCGCGAAAGGGCGGTGGTTCGAAAACCGCCACTACCTAATTTTTCCCTAAAAGGGTTTCAGACACTCTTATTAATTAATTTATTATTATTTAGATTATTATTTTGGTCCAAAATGTTTGCAAAAACTTATAGAACTACAAATCTAAAGTGGACCGTAAAACACGTCAGTGCGATATTTATTTATTTATTTATTTATTCCTTTCATGAGAATTCGCGTGGGGTATTCAATACACCATCTTCTTTCGTAAACTACAATTCCATTACGAACCACGTAAATATTAATATTCTGCAGAAACAATGCTGCTGGACCAAAAGAGACCACTGTTCATTGCTCAGGTGGACTTGGAAAAAGCCTTCGATAACGTGAATTGGAATGTTCTGATGGAAATTGTGACTAATGTTGGTCTACATTTCTGAGGCAGACGGATAGTACATGAACTCTACAAAAATAAAAGAGGGGTTATAAATATACATGGTGAAATACAAGAGGCTCACATAAAGAAAGGAGTACGACAAGAATGCAGTTTATCACCAGTGCTCTTCAACTTGTATATTGAGGAGGGAATTAAGGGATGTAAAGTGTCTATAGAAGGAATTAAGATCAATGGAGTACAAATTAAAATAATAAGGTTTGCTGATGACATAGCCATCATTGAAGAGAGCCAAGAAAATCTCCATAAGGCGTTATCAAGAATGAATGAGATTCTGCCAGCTAAATATAACATGAAAATCAACACAGAAAAGACAGATCTTGGTATGCAGCCACAAGCAAATATCACGATTAATGACGTACCATTGAAACAAGTTAATGTATTCACATACTTAGGAAGTAAAATTACACCGGATGGCAAAAGTTCAGCAGACATAAAAAGTAGAATTGCGCAAGCTAAACTAGCCTTCAACAATAAACGGATGCTTCTCACATCAAGAAATATAAAGGAAGAGACCAAAAAAGCATTTATGAAATGCTGTGTGTGGAGTGTGGCATTGTATGGCTCCGAAACTTGGACACTCGGCGTTTGCGACAAGAGAAGACTAGAAGCATTTGAATTGTGGTGTTGGAGGAGGATGCAGAAAATCCCTTGGACGGCCAAGATGATAAACGAAGAAGTTCTTAGACGAATTGGCGAAAACAGAGTACTTGTGAAAACGATAATGAACAGAAGAGACAAGTTAATATGTCATCTGTATAGGCGCAATAAGTTCATAATTAATATAATGGAAGGGATGGTAGAAGGGAAGAGAGGCAGAGGACGACCCAGATTGCAGTACTTGTAACAGATTCAAAGAGATTTAGGAGTGGAATCATATCAGAAAATGAAGAGACAATCCGAGAACAGACATGTGTGGAGGAGAAGAATTGCTGCCAACCAATCTTCGGATTGAGAACGAGAGAGAGAGTAACATTGCTATGCTGCAGCACTACGAAATTCTCCATCACACCCTCTAGAGGGTTAAATCTTCATTCAAATTTGTACTTTCGATGGTGATTATATTTTAAAACCATATTTAAAAGCTAAGATTTGGACTTTACGAAGAATTTATTAAAAAAGAGGGGGGGGGGGGGGCAGTGGAACACAGAGCCATAAGATTGAAACTCCAAGCGCTAACTGACTGAGCTAATTTTACCTGTACCAATATGCCACCTAAAACGGGTTTTAATACAGTGGCAAAACATATAGAGAATTTGGAATGTCATCCTAAAATTTCTTTTTCTTTTTACCACTCTTAACGGCTACGTGCACATATAAATTTTGTGTTCACAACATCTATGACAAACCACTTCTCGAATTATGTACGTTTCATTGGCCTTCTTGTATGATTAATATTAAAAATCTGTACCTTCAATTTCGTTTTAGCTTATTTATATAATGATTTTATAGAAATAGATCACACCAAGAAATCTGAGTTATTCTCCGTCATTGCTATAATTTTTCTTTTCCTTTCCTACAGTTTCAATCATCTCTAAGTTCGGGTATATTTCTTATCTAACACTGATACATCGAAAACATTTGACAATTGGAATTCCAAAACATTTATTGATGTGTACCATCACACCATATTCATTAAAAGTTGATAGGATATGACTGATCACTTCATTATGGTCTACCCACAATTCTTCACCCATCAAGAGAAAATTTACATAGTTGACATGTTATTTAAGTGAGTCATAAAAATTTCTGTCCAATCTGTGTCTCTAAAGGCAACTAATGATAGATTTTTTCCGAATGGAAGACGTGTAAAATCATACCATCTCGCAACCATCAGGAATCATACCGCACAGCCATGCGCCTTATTCGAGCACAGTTCGAAGCCGTTCACGGCACTTTCTAACCCCCTGTATCTCCGTTGTCTGAATTTTTTGGTTACCAAGAGTACTACTAAATTAGCTATATTTTCAAATTATAGTATTCTAGACCTTATAGTTTACGAAATATCAGCAGTCGAAAGTCGCTAATTCTGTCACTCACTTACTCACTGAGCACCAAAATGCTAAGTTACTTCTATCAGACACACAAACGTCAAATTTTGTATTTAGATTAGAGGTCTGTAAATCGCCGGTTTCGCTCGCTCGTACTCGGTGGAGCGCCGAGTGTGTTACGCTCGCAGCGAGCGTGTTGACACTTGAACGAGGCTACGTAGGGCGGCGCGGGCACAGGCCGCACAGCGTAGTGCTGCCGCTGTGCTCACAAGGAAACCTACCCAAGTGTCACTCACCGATATTTATGAAAGTATCTTTTGATAAAAGACAAATTTCATAGATTCAACTTCGATTAAATCAAAATAATTTTTTGAGCACAAAAAATGGTCACTTTAGAGGTAGCCGTCCCCCTAATTGTCACTCCCCCTGCAATGTACCTAGGCCAATCTCTTATCAAGAGATACTTTCATACGAAACATTATTAAAATCGCTTCACTAGTCTTTAAGTTATCGCGATTTTACTATTTTAGCGACATTTTTGGAGGAACCGTTTCCACACTTAAATATGTTTTTTCAGCCGCTAAAAGAAATACATGTCCCACAGTTTATCATGTATTACAACATATCCAAATTTCATAAAAAGGGTGACACTTGGGTAGCTTTCCTTGTCAGTCGCTAAGGCAGTGGCTCTGTGGCTCTGACGTGTGGGCTGCTGTTGCGTCTGACGAACCCCCACCAACTAAAGGAACTAAAATCAGTTATGCTGTAGACGTGTATTCCTGAGTAGTAGCATGTAACCCCAATATCATTACACCGCAAACGAGACAAAAAGGTTGTTTTGACCAACTACAACATTTGGAAGTAATGTAAAGGATCCAAAGAGAAACTACGGACCGGCCGCGATGGCCGAGGAGACTGAGGCGCTTGTCACGGTCTGCACGGCCACTACGGTCGGGGGTTCGAATCCCCCCTCGGGCATGGATATTTGTGCCGCCTTTAGTATAAGGTAGTTCATAAGTAGTTTGTAAGTTTAGGGACGGATGACCCCGCAGTTAAGTCCCATATGCTTAACAAACATTTGAACATTAGAGAAACTACGGAACGAACGCCTTTTTTATTGCAATGCACAAAATTGAATGTTACCGTACAACAAAGTATACATCGAAAAGAAACAGCATTACGCCCAAAGTATTCGTTGGTGGCATTATAATTGCTATGTACTGTTAAAATATCATTGACACGTTGTAGATCGAGTCGAATTCTTCTATCAGAGACCAGGTTTCCTGCCGCAAGTGCGTTCACTTACCGGCCGCGGTGGCCGAGGGGACTAAGGCGCTCCAGTCACGGTCTTCACGGCCACTACGGTCGGGGGTTCGAATCCCCCTTCGGGCATGGATATTTGTGCCCTTCCTAGTTCGTAAGTAGTTTGTAAGTTTAGGGACTGATGACCCCGTAGTTAAGTCCCATAGACTATACAAACATTTGAACATTTGCGTTCACTAGCTGCATTTGAGGCGGGCACACAAAATACTCTTTTTGCCAACACCGCTAGCTTAGGAAAGAGAGTATTGTTGCGTTTCTACCATTCAAGCGGATCGTCGTCATCACCATCAATTCGTGCTTAATGAAGGTCCGCCTTATTGGTGGATTGCGCCTCGCACATTTCACAGTCCAGCCATTCCGAAAACATGCACTTCATTCTTTTGGCTAGTGCACCAGGGGGACATTCTTCAGACGGTCGTAAATAAATGTAACACAGATGTCACTGAAACAGCAGGAGCACCATAAATTCGTTCAGCTATGTAAAGTAAATAATTGGAATAAGAGGATTTAAAATAGTTATATGAGCATTAGACCGGCATATGACCTTGACACGGAAGAAAGCGCGGATCCTATATATTGCACAAAAGCTTGCATACGTTCTTTATTATGTAGATAAGAAAGACGACAGTGGCAGTGGGGGATGTATGAATGTCGCAACTGGAAAAATTCCCGTTAAGGACTCACTCGGAAAAGGTAGAGGCGCAGCAAGCACGCACAGTGCCAAAATGCTACTGGAATATATATTAACGGGGTGGAACAGAGATTCACAAACCTAACCTAATGGGTGTACATGAATATCGTGTATTTAATATCAATATAAAAGACGGACAAAGTATTCCAGGACTTGAGAGTGATAAGAGGAATGGATATAAAATACAATCACTTCCTCGTTAAGACGGCAAGTAACACCCAGCACTAAACATGCACAAACAGTCCACAAAATGGGAACAAGAAAGAAAGAAAGTTCCAGGAAAACTCATTTAGTAAATGATCTTAGCACAGAAACTTTATATTAATCACGTATAATAACCTGTATGGTAAAGTATAAAATGCGAAACTGAATGGCTAGTTCAACTGATCGCGAGAACACCTTTCGAAACACCCGGGAGAGGAAACAATTCCAAATTTCGCAGTCAGGATTTATTCTCTAGCGGCTGCTTTGTTCCCGACACTCGCCTTGGACTCGAGTGGCGCTGCGATGGGCGACCGAGTGGAGAGCGGGCAGTGTGGACGGTCGGGCCGGTCGAGCGTGCGCCGCTCGAACGAGCGTGCAGGAAGTCGAGCGCTGCCACACGCCCTGCCGCAAGCTGCAGTACCGACACCTGTCGGACTGTCATAAAACGATGTGTATTACGCGATTCGAGCGAGCAACCGAGCGAGGTGCAGACCTCTAATTTAGATATTCTTTAGCCTGTAATGGAAGGAAAAACGCAAACATCTGTAAATATTAATTTCGTTATGAAACATATCCGCTTGACGGAAAAGTATCTGCTAACCTGGAGTGACAAGGATTGTCTTGGTAATGGTCTTGTGGTAGAGCAATTGGTTCAATTCCTGGTGCCGCAATTTTTTTTTTTTTTTTTTTTTTTTTTTTACGTAGCCGTCACCTTTCTACTAAGTGTAGACCCTACTGCATATGGAAACAGTACCAATGACACCTGCATTGTAGCTTGATTTCAGCTATAAATAAGAACACTATTGTTCGTAGTTCCGTCACATGACGCGGAGTAATAACGTTTGCCCGGAACAAAAACGTTAGATGTTGGTTTCAAACAAGTTAGAATACAGGGAAATGGCCACACGCTGAAAAAGTGAAGCCTGCAATAGCTGAGTCTCGGAGAAGTCTTGGTATTGTAGTGATGACGTTTCATGTCACTGAGAACAGAAATAAAACTTCCGACAGTTTTGCCATGGTGTACACCATCTTAAAAGAGTGAAAATACAGAGTTAAAAAATTAAGTTTTAAAATATCTTATGGTGAGTACTCCAACATCAAAGTATATTTTTTGGAAGTAGATACTCGTCACTGACTGTCAATTCAATGCATTAACAGTAAGATAGTTTCAAGTATTGCTCTTACCAAGAAATAGTATGCAAAGATGATGGATAGGCTTCAACTGGCGTTTGTGCTCGACATAGATAACGCTATCTCCTATTTATTGTAAGCTCCTTGGTTTTAAACCACAACACTGACGCCACTGATCTGGGAAACGCCAAGTAAGTTAGAATATTAACTCCTTGGAAGGCGCGCAGTCTATGTTATGTATGATCTGTGCCATAGAGAAGAAACTCTCTGTAGTAGGTATTGCCTTCTATCTGCTCTAGGAGGTGCTGATTCTCCGCATGTTATCAACATTGAGCTGAGATTGTTACGTGATATCACTATATAAATACGCGAACTTGAAAACTGAAGTACCGATTTTCTATGATAAAATTATCAGGAGGCCAATAAAACATATATATTTCGAAAGATGATTAGCTGTAGATGTGCACAATACAGTAATCATGAGTGTACATGCCGTTAAGAGTGGTAAAATGAAGTAGATATTTTCAGATCTAAAGCTCCGATCATGATTTAAATTCTCAAACCTTACTGTTATACGGATGATCGATATTAGAAAAATATCGATTGTAGCATCAATGTAAACATCAGTTCAAAGAAATCGATGTACAATGAACATCGAAAGGAAAAATTGACGTCCGAGAATATCAATGTTTTGGGTGCGAAAATAAAGAATCCTCGGCAGAATTACTAATACACATTACTAGATTGGCACTGCCGAATACAGTATTATTAGTGTCCCTGTCACTTGAAACAACGTATCAACAATTATTTGTGTACGGAAAAACAGTCGGAATAAATAGTGAAAACTCATAATTTCGCCACATTTAGAGTTTTTACGTAATGATTAAATTTTACTTACGGCGAGAGCGAAGTGCGCAGAGGTTGACAATGAAATGTTCTCTTTATGAGGTACATACAAGAACCAGTCAACTACAGAGCAGCAACAGAGTTAATTACGTACTTCATGGTCAACACGAGAGTCTATGCCCCTCATTCTACGTGACTAGTTTCCGGAAGTGTCTCATTCATTGGTCGCTGCCTAATTCAGCACACTACGCCACCACTGCCGAAAGTAAAATTCTATCGTGTACTAGCCTATATAAAACAGAACGTACATTTATATTCACCTATCTCTTTTGTCTCTTGGAATCTTCGGTTTTACTAAATGTTTGTATATCATCGAGTTGAAATTTCAGTAGGGAAATATATATAGTCCAATGTTTCAATACCATCGATGTGCCACAGACGTACAGGGTGTTTCACTAAGTGTGTTTGCCTCTGTAACTTATAAAATAATAGGTGACGGGAAATTTTAATGCGGTAGGTCAACACAAGAAATGTTACACTTTCTGCGGAGCTATGAACATAGTTTATTGTATCATTTTACAAAGAGTGAAAGCACAAAGATATAATTTTTTAAATGGAACAATAGGTTTTTTTTTAATCGTTCATTGGAATCGTTGAAACCAGCTGCGTCAAAATCAATTCAAACTACATTCCTATCACTGTTAGTTTGGGAGCTACAACCCTTCAAAGTTTCAGGGGCAGATACCACAAGCTGTACGTAATACATGGCAGTGTGGTAGTGATGGATGTTATGGCGGTGGGAAGTTGATATACATGAGATGTTCAAATGTGTGTCCATGTTCCTCAATGCATAATACAATGCGCCGTCGAAAGGATCTGCGGACGAGATGTAACATCGCCAGTGTGACGTACCGACATGAGTCCTCGATGCGCCGTTTTAGATCGTCTGGGGATGTGGGCTCAGTGACAAACACGATCCTTTAGATATCCCCACAAAAAGAAATCTACTGGTGTTAAATCGGGCGACCTTGCGGGCCATGAATGAGGAACATGGCGCCCCAGCCATCTTCCTGCAAACCTGTTGTTTAGTTCTTCCACAACAGCACGCGCATAATGGGCTGGGTGACCATCGTGCTGCATCCACATATGGACTGTCGTGTGTAGACACACGTGTTCAGGGAGACCACCCAAACTGTCGGCTATAAAAGTGCGATATAACTCACCTGCCAGTGTATCTGGGAAGTAGTGCGATGATTTCATCCCCAAGGATTCCACACCACACATTAATAGACCACCTACGTTGATGGTCGACAGGTCGTACGCACCGAGGATTGTCTGCGGCCCAGTAGTGCATGTTATGGCGATTCACTGCACCATAATTTGTGAACGTGGACTCATCAGAGAACATAGCACTTTGTAAAGACTCGAGCGTGAAATTACGCATGGCCCACTCACAGAATGTCACTTTTGCACGGAAATCGTTCCCATGCAGCTCCTGGGTCAGTGACAGGTCGTATGGATGAAACCTATGGCCGTGTACTATATGCCACACAGATGTGAGACTGACACCAGCGACTGCAGCAATGACTCGTAAACTGACATGAGGATCGTGGTGTAGTGCAGCTAAAACAAACACCTCCGTCTCCCCACTTCTTGCAGGTCTTCGTCTGTTACTGCGGCGCATTACCAAGCTGCGTCACGTAAGAACGTAATGGCTGCCGGGGCTCTTCGCCTAGGATATCTCACGGCATACGCCGTGGCTGCTTCAGTGGCATCGTGTCGGCACTCGCCGAGCATCAGCAACATGTCAGCATGCTCGTTGTGTGTGTGTGTGTGTGTATGCCATCGTCATCCGATGTCAGTAACTGTGGTATATTGAGCCCCGGTTGTTTGTGTGGCTCCAACTGTCGGGTATAGGGCCGTGTGCGGCGACAGTCGGCAGTCTAACAGCGCATCGAGGAAGCTTCTCGCTCCGTGACACCGGCGACGTTAGAACTCGGCCGCACCACATTTAGAAGGCGCATTGCATTATGCGCAGCGTTTGTGGTATCTGCCTCTGAAACCTTGAAGGGTTGTAGCTCCCAAACTACAGTGATAGGAATGTAGTTTAAATTGATTTCGTCGCAGTTGGTTTCAACGAATCCAATGCACGACAGAAAGAACTATTGTTCCATTTAAAAAATTATATCTTTGTGCTTTCACTCTTTGGAAAATGATACAATAAACTATGTTCATAGCTCTGCAGAAAGTGTAATACTTCTTTCGTTGACCTACGGCATTAAAATTTCCCGTCACCTATTACTTTATAAGTTACAGAGTCAAACACACTTAGTGAAACATTACAATCAGAGGCTGTAGGCGCAACAAGGCAGTTCAGATAAGTGATGCAAGGCAGAAGGCAAAGTTGAGAGAATCAATTTTTTGATAAGTTAATAACGGACTGAGGGCCCGAAGCAATTTTTCATAATACCAACAATCATAAAGGTGGGTAAAAGCAACCCTTTGAAACACAATAAATGACACAATGTGCCCAGCCATTTGAGCGAAAGTGGAAAATTTTAAATGAAGAGCAACCCTTGTAAATACACTGGAATTTACAAATGACCCCTGGAACTTAAATGGAAACAGCTGAGCTTAATTATCAAATTCACACTAACGTGGGGCTCCAAAATTTAAGTGAACGCAGACCTTTAAAATACAATTAAAAAACACACTAAACACGAGCTTAAAATGTTAAGTAAAGTCTGAGTTTTACTTTAATAGTAAGGACTGGTAGCAGGAAACCCCGCTCAACGATATCAATAGGCAATTACACAACGCACAATAAATTTTACGAATAAGCCCTGCCATCTGAATGACAGGCGTTCAGCTTAGTTACACACTGAGTTGGGGAGAGGTATAAGGAACCCAATGGTCAACAGAACTACAGCTCTAATACGAAGGGGCTTACACAAACGGAAAGAACGCCAAATTAAACCGCGGTGTGGCGATGCCTCACAGAGGGCAAATTTCTGCAAGGAGAAGATAAAAGAAAAATTACAAAGCTGTACAACTACCGCCCGTGTTCTAGCGAGTTAGCAGAGGGGCACAAACCAGATAAATTCCCTTGTTACGTTAGCCAAGTTAATGAGTATAGAGTACTTGCTACTCAGAGCAAAGAGAAAAAAATAATTCAATTGAACCGAACTAGAAGTGCGGCTTAACACATAAATGAACAACTAAAGACATAGACACAGGCAACGACGGTTCCTGGGGAACGACCACCGATCTGACAAATTCACACACACAATTATGTGGAGCAGGGCTGTATCAGTCACTTATTTCTTACTCCACGACAAGTGCAGGCACCCTCACGATGGTGTAGGAGGAGGGTGTCGACCAACGCCCGTGAACCATAGATCCCAGAATAAAAGCGGCTGGAATGAAACGAGGCAACCGGGAATTGCGGAGAACCAGGTTTTGACAGCTGCGAAGCTTGGCGAAGGACGGAAGTGGTGTCGCACGGCCACTAGGAACGCGACCACGTATCCGGGCGACGAGGTAATCAGCCAGCGCCGAGGAGCTGTTATAACTTTACAGAAAAGCCTCTCCGAACCAACCTCTCAGCTTATGGCATGCATGGCTCCCACCGACTGACAGAGTCTGAGGCGGAACGACTCTGATGTATAGCTTGCAACTGAGTATTGAAGCATTAAAAGTGGCCGTGTCAGACTCCGTAATCCTCGAGTCGTCCGCTCGTCACCATAAAAATTATTAAATTTGGAAAAAAAAAACCTCTTTCCAAGTTCTGAATCTTCTGTATCAGGACCTTGCGCATTCAAAGAAGCATAGAAGAATTTCTTTTATTTAGACTCTCACTGCTAATCGGATATACTTTTTAAATCATTGTCAAGTTTTAACTGTCAAACTAAAGTTAATACTACTAAACGTCGTGTTGACCACAGAGAATGTATATATCTTAATGATAGTAAATCGATCGATGTAGACGATCGATTAAGAAAGCACTGAAAAAAAATCGCACTTTAGATTTATAGTTTTATAAGTTTATGAAACTGAACAGAAATGGGGAGAAAATAAATTTCTGGCATACCTTGACTAAAAGAAGGGATAGATTGGTAGGACACATTCTTAGACATCAAGGAATTGTGAATTTAGCATTGGAGGGAAGTGTGTGGGGTAAAAATCGCAGAGGAAGACCAAGAGATGGATACAGTAAGCAGATTCAGATGTAGGTTGCCGTTCTTATGTGGAGATGAAGAGGCTTGCTCAGGATAGGGCATTGTGGAGAGCTGCATCAAACCAGTCTCCGGACTGAAGACCACAACACAAGTTTATGAAAACTTTTTGGACCAAATTAATAATCTAAACAATAAAAAATTAATAAGTGTGTCTGAAACCCTTTTAGGGAAAAAAAATTAGGTAGTGGCGGATTCTGAACCACCGACCTTTAGCGTCATAGTCCAACAACGCCTTGCCCACTACAATTTAATCTCACTCTTCTCGTACAGTTTACCTCCAGGCGCTAAGGTCCTAGTTGTCGTGTGCCCAAATAAGCATTATCCAGCCACCCACTCATCCACCTACCCACTCGTCCACACACATACACATCTTTGTAGTTATCCAGAGCAGTACAAATACCTAAACCAAATTTGACTTACAAAACGTCCTGTGGCCACTTAAAATAATTATAACTGCGTAGCTTTAAATTATTTCCAAACATACCATAAACAGAGGAGACTCAATGGTAATGAGTTTCCAAGTAACTCCACTACCTAATTTTCGTCACTGTCCTTTGCCGTGGAATAGAACTTTCTATTCTTAGTGCTGTATTAGGTATGATCGTGTCCTTCGAAGCTCGCATTAGCGATGGTGGTGTTGCAGGCTGGGACGCCCATCGCCTCCGTTCAGGTCCTGGTCGCCACGCTGCCGACCGAAAACACCTCAGTCACCTTCCAAGAGCTGTTGGCTCCAACAGACGTCGTCGGAAAGTAAGTACCTACTTTTCCTACTTTTAGATGTTAGTTAATGCATTATTTATGGTCATAGTCACATAATATCTTGCAAGCTGGTCGACACTAACGTCGTACAATTTCTTAAGTTCCACTCAACTATTCTTAGAAATTATACAGTTAATTAAGATATTATTGTACTGCCATAGGAGACTGATATATGGAAGACTTTCTCTCTTTCTCTTTTTTTCCTCTCCGAACCTTTTCACACGAAAATGAAAGCAATTCTTAACACGTTCGTGACGGCTCACGCCACAAATGTTCAAATGTTTGTAGAACTTAAGGGACTTAACTGCCGGGTCATATCCGTAACCTTACAAACTACTTATGAACTACATTATACTGAAGGCGGCCCAAACATCCGTCCCCGAGGGGGGATTGGAACCCCCGACGGGGAACGGCCTCGCGTATGTAGATCTACATGGGATACTCTGAAAATCACATTTAAGTTCCTGGCAGAGGGTTCATCTAACAACCATTATACTATTTATCTCCCATTCCATTCTCGAATAGCGCGCGGAAAGAAAGAACACCTGAATCTCTGCGTTCGAGCTCTGATTTCTCGTATTTTATTGTGATGTAAGTGGGAGTCAACAATATATTTTCGCATTCGAATGAGAATGTTGGCGATTGGAGTTTTGTAAGTAGCCCACGCCGCAGCGATAAGCGACGTCGTTGTAATGATTCCCATCCCAGATCCTGTATCATTTCCGTAACGCTGTCTCCCCTGAATCGTGACAATACGAAACGAGCTGCCCTTCTTTTCTTTCGATGTCCTCCGTCAAACCCACCTGATAAGGATCCCACACTGGGCAGCAATACTCCAAAAATTAACGGACATGCGTAGTGTATGCAGTTTCTTTTGTAGTTCTGTTGCATCTTTTAACGGTTCTGCCGATCAAACACAGTCTCTGGATCGCCTTTCCAATGAAATTTTCTATTTGTTCTTTCCAATTTAAGTCTGAAGTAATAGTAATTCCTAGGTACTTTGTGGAGTTTACGGCCTTCACTTTTGATTGATTTATCTTGTAAACAAAGTTTATGTTCCGCAGTTATTAACAATACTACTAGTTGTAAACGTGGACTTGCCGCGACAGCGACTCCTCTGCTGCGATGGTGAGTTTTATCATATAAAAAGCGTTCCATTAATTTCCATACCATACCCCTAGTCCCTAGTTATTCTAGTTCAAATAAGTCTTACGTACTTTGTACGTTTACCTCTTTGTAGGGGCCTAATGACAACACAAATTGTTAAGATACTTTCTCCACAGCTATAGATAGTTCTGTGGCTCCATCTCGGCCCAAGTAAGTCTGAATTTTCAAAATTTACTCACCTTAGCCACATTAGATTCGCTGCCCGCCAGGTACACGGACTGTAACAAAACATTTGTCTTTTTCCAGTCTGACGATGCGCTAACAGCGCGAAACGCGTTATTGGAAAATAAAATATTGCAACAGAGACTGAGTATTTTTTAAAGTTCAATGGATTTCTTTTCGTACTCATGCGGACGACTTCACACTTCTCATTATTTAGAGTCAATTGCCAATTTTTACACCATACTGACATCTTATTCAGATCGTACTGCAGTTGGTTTTGATCTTCAGATGATTTTACTAAACGGTAAATGACGGCGTCATCTTCAAACAACCTAAGAGATCTACACAGATTTTCCCCTAAATCGTTTATGTAAATAAGGAACAGCAGAGGAACAACCCTGTGGAACGCCCGATATCACCTCTGTTTTAGTCGATGCTATACCATCGATTACTACGAAGTGTCTCCTTTCTGACAGGAAATCTCCTATCCAATCGCAAATTTGGGGCGGTATACCATAACCACGCAATTTGATTAAAAGCCGTTTGTGAGGTACGGTGTCGAAATCATTCTGGAAATCAAGAAATATGGAATCGATTTGCGAACCCTTGTCGATAGCGCCCATCACTTCTTGTGGATAAAGAGCTAGTTGTGTTTCGCATGAACGATATTTTCTAAATCCGTGTTGACCTTGGGTCAATAGATCATTCTGTTCGAGATAATTCATAATATTTGAATACAGGATATGTTCCAAACCCCGGCTGCAAACTGATGTCAATGAAATAGGCCTGTAGTTTAGTGGGTTACTCCTACTGCCTTTCTTGGATATAGGCGTGACCTGTGCAACTTTCCAATCTTTTGGTGCAGATCCTTCTTTGAGAGAGCGGTTGTATATGGCTGTTAAGTAAGGAGCTATCGCTTCAGTATAATCAGACAGAATAGCGCCTCAATGCGCTCGGTCGCTTCGCCGCGGCCCTTACGCCACAGGGGCGTGAGGGCCGCCTTGCCTCCCGGACGGCTCACACCTGTGTGACATCACCGAACCCTCACGTGAACAAGGGTCATAGGCTCGGCCCCGCTTGCAGATTAAAAGGAACACTCCGACCAGGCCGTCAGTAGACAGTTTGGTGTCATTGAGGCTGGGTCGTCTGTGAGTTGAACTGTCAACTCATTTTATCCAGATCTTCGAATATTCACCTTCGCTACTCCACCATTTGGTATTTTTCGTTCTAAAAGGTAAATTATCTTATAAGACCAATTTCCCAAGAACATATAGAAGATTCTTTCAGCGGTACCTTAGGTCGGAGCTTTTTGACGAAATTGAGGAGGGGGTCGAAACACCTCTGGCTACGTCCTGGTATGTTGGTGGTATGTACAACATATACTGTCAGTTAATGTCCGACTATTCATTTTATGGATGTTTCCTAACGACGAATCGACGAGTTCTTTGTGCATAGGCTGCGATCGTCGTAAAAATGGTGAAAAATAAATAAATCGTATTTCTTCCATTAGGCAAGTGGTCACTAATGAGATTACTCTTTTTTTATATGTTTACAATTGTTTTATAACTATTTTTCTCTATGTTGTTGTTGTGGTCTTCAGTCCGGAGACTGGTTTGATGCAGCTCTCCACAATACCCTATCCTGTGCAAGCCTCTTCATCTCCACATAAGAACGGCAACCTACATCTGTCTGAATCTGCTTACTGTATCCATCTCTCGGTCTTCCTCTGCGGTTTTTACCCCACACACTTCCCTCCAACGCTAAATTCACAATTCCTTGATGTCTAAGAATGTGTCCTACCAATCTATCCCTTCTTTTAGTCAAGGTAGGCCAGAAATTCCTTTTCTCCCCAATTCTGTTCAGTACCTCCTCATTAGTTACGCGATCCACCCACCTAATCTTCAGCATTCTTCTGTAGCACCATATTTCAAAAGCCTCAATCCTCTTCCCGTCCGCACTGTTTATCGTCCATGTCTCACTTCCATACAATGCAACACTCCATACAAATGCCTTCAGAAAGGACTTCCTTAGGCTTAAATCAATATTCGATGTTAACAAATCTCTCTTTTTCAAAAAGCTTTTCTACCCATTGCCATTCTGCATTTTATATCCTCTGTACTGCGACCATCATTTGTTATTTTACTACCCAAGTAACAAAACTCGTCTACCTCCTTTATTGCTTCGTTACCCAAACTAATTCCTTCAGCATCACCTGATTTTCTTACACTGCACTCCATTACCCTAGTTTTGCTCTTGTTAATGTTCATCTTATATGCACCTTTCAGCACACTGCCATTCCGTTCAATTGCTCTTCCAGGTCCTTTGCTGTCTCTGACAGAATTACTATGTCGTCGGCAAAACGCAGTGTTTTTAATTCTTCACCCTGAACTTTAATTCCTTCTCCAAATTTCTCCTTGCTTTCCTTTATAGCTTCCTCAATGTACAAATTGAATAACATTGGAGAAAGGCTACAACCCTGTCTTACTCCCTTTCCAACCACTGCATCCCTTTCATGCCCTTCAACTCTGACAACCGCTGTCTGGTCTTTGTACAAGTTGTAAATAACCTTACGCTCCCTATATTTTACTCCTGCTTGCTTCAGAACTAGAAAGAGTCTATTCCAATCAACATTGTCAAAAGCCTTCTCCAATCTACAAAAGCTAGAAATGTAGGTTTGCCCTTTCTTAATCTATCTTCTAGGATAGCCGTAAAGTGAGTATTGCCTCCCGTGTTCCTACCTTTCTCCTGAACCCAAACTGATCTTCCCCGAGGTCGGCTTCTACCAGCTTTTCCATCCTTCTGTAAATAATTCGTGTTAATATTTTGCAACCATGACTTATTAAACTGATGGTTCTATAGTTTTCACACCTGTCTGCACCTGCTTTCTTTGGAATGGGGATTATAACATTTTTCTTAAAGTCTGAGGGTACTTCACCTGTCTCATACATATTACACACCAGGTGAAACAATTTTGTCATGACTGGTTCTCCCAGAGACTTTAGTAGCTCTGACGGAATATCATCTACTCCAGGGGCCTTGTTTCGACTTAGGTCTTTCAGAGCTCTGTCAAATTCTTCTCTCAGTACAGTATCTCCTATTCCATCTTCATCTACATCCTCTTCCCTTCCTACAACATCGTCTCTAAGTTCATTTCCTTTGTAGAGCCCCTCTATATACTCTTTCCACCTTTCAGCTTTCCCTTCTTTGCTGAGAACTGGTTTTCCATCAGTGTCCTTGATATTCATAGAGCTGTTTTTCTTGTCTCCAAATGTTTCTTTTATTTTCCTGTAGGCTGTATCTATTTTTCCCCTATTTATACATTCTTCTACATCCTTGCATTTGCCTTGTAGCCACTCCTGCTTAGCCATTTTGCACTTCCTGTCAATCTCATTTCTTAGTCGTCTGTACTCCATTTTACCTGTTTCATTTACTGCATTTTTATATTTTCTCCTTTCATCGATTAAATTTAGTATATCCTGTGATATCCAAGGATTTTTTGTAGGTCTTGCCTTCCTACCTATTTTGTCCTCTGCTGCCTTCACTATTTCATCTCTCAATGCTACCCATTCCTCTTCTACAGTTTTATTTTCCCCCGTTTCTGTCAATTGTTGCCTAAAGCTCCCTCTGAATTTTTTAAGAACTTCAGGTTCCTTTAATTTCTCCAGGTCCCATCTCCTTATTTTCCTACCTTTTTGTAGTTTCTTCAGTTTCAGCCTACAGTTCATAACCAAAAAGTTATGGTCAGAGTCTATATCTGCCCCTGGGTAAGTCTTACACTGTAGAACCTGGTTCCGAAATCTATGTCTTACCATTATAAAATCTATCTGGTATCTCCCAGTGTCTCCTGGTCTCTTCCACGTGTACAACCTTCTTTTGTGATTCTTGAACCATGTGTTTGTTATAACTAAATTATGTTCTGTGCAAAATTCTACCAGGCGGCTTCCTCTTTCATTTCTTTTTCCCAGACCATATTCACCTACTATCTTCCCCTCCCTTCCTTGTCCTACTACTGAATTCCAGTCTCCCATAACAATTAAGTTTTCCTCTCCCTTAATTGTCTGAATAATTTCCTTTAGCTCCTCATATATTTCTTCGATTTCCTCGTCATCGGCAGAGCTAGTTGGCATATAAACCTGTACTACTGTTGTCGGTGTTGGCTTCGTATCTATCTTGACAATGATAATGCGATCACTGTGCTGCTCATAGTAGTTTACCCGCATTCCTATTTTCTTATTCATTATCAATCCTACTCCTGTGATACCCCAAATGGATTTTGTATTTATAATCCTGTACTCACCAGACCAGAAATCCTGTTCATCCTGCCACCGAACTTCACTAATCCCCACTATATCTAACTTCAACCTATCCATCTCCCTTTTTAAATTTTCTAATTTTCCTACCCGATTAAGGGATCTAACATTCCACGCTCCGATCCGTAGAATGCCAGTATTGTCTTTCCTGATGATCACATCCTCCTGAGTAGTCCCCGCCCGGAGATCCGAATGGGGGACTATTTTACCTCCGGAATATTTTACCCGAGAGGATGCCATCATCATATGTTCATACAGTAGAGTTGCATGTCCTCGGGAAAAATAACGGCTGTAGTTTCCCCTTGCTTTCAGCCGTTCGCAGTAACTGTGTGGCAAAGCCACATTAGCTGATGTTACAAGGCCAGATCAGTCAATCATCCAGACTGTTGCCCCTGTAACTACTGAAAAGGCTGCTGCCCCTCTTCAGGAACCACACGTTTGTCTGGCCTCTCCACAGATACCCCTCCGCTGTGGTTGCACCTACGGTACGGCTATCTGTATCGTTGAGGCACGCAAGCCACCCCACCTCGGCAATGTCTGTGGTTCATAAATCTATAATAAATAAATTTTTTTACCTCCATTATTACTTGTACCCAATTTTCTCTCTTGTGTCTAAATTTGAAGGGGAAGTAACCCATGAAAATTAAAAATTAAAATTAGTCACGTTACAAAATAATTCAGTATATGACATATACCGTTCAAAATATGAATTCAAACTGAAAAACAACAATTTTCTATATAGATGGAGGTTCGTTTCTGATTGTTTGCTATGCCACCATCTATCCTAGCGGCCTGCCCACGCCATACTGGCGTGACGTCAAAATTTTACTGATATCAAAGGTTTTTTCTTGGTATACATCGTATTGTTGGCCACGTAGGGTTCAATTTACATCACAAAAGAAGTCAGGCCCAAGTGAAAATAAATCACCAGTCAATCGTCCCGTACGTGTTAAAATCGCCATGAAAATCACTAAAAATGACTTTTTTTTAAGAATGCTGACTGAAAACTCGACGTTACCCCTGCCTTTATGTACTACAATCTTCTATCCGTCAATTGGCTGCTCCCGTAGATCTGGTAATTCACTCAGTCTCTGTCTAAAGGGCACATCAGCAACAGTGTCTAGAAATTTCGTGCGAGACAAAACCGATAGGCTACCTAATTAAATCTGAAAAGGACCAACGTATTGATTTTTTTTTCTTGTTAGCAACTACTTTTCAGTATAATCTACATTGCAACACCTTTCCAAGCTTTTGAATTCAGATTCAGAAAATTGTCGATTCCACTTTCATTGACGTCATACTGGTATAACTCAAACTTTGTCTGTTTTACACATTTAATCCTTAAATTACTTCATATAATGTTTGTGTCTTTCAGTAATTCTCTATCATGACGGTCATAACAGTACTTCTATTCTACGATTTATTATCAAGTATATTGCGGATCAATGCCAATTGATTTTAATCATAAGAAGTAATATGAAACATCTCGCCATATGAAAGTAAAAACGCTATCCCAATGCGTTGCTATCAACAGTTAAGGTTGCAGAGGTATCTCGTCCGTTTGTTTTAAATACTCATCATAAGAACTCCTTTATGTGAAGGTCGAATTTTTCTTAGGAATCCACTAACTTTATTTGGCTAAAATAAGTCTTACGAGGTAAAAGATGTTATTCAGACAGATAAAGAAGAGGAATACGTGATTGTGATGGCGGACTGGTACTGTGTAGTAGGAAAAAGGAAGAGAAGGGGAAATAGCATGTAAATATGGACTGGCGAAAAGGAGTGAAAAAGGAGGCCGCCTGTTAGAATTTTGCACAGAGCACAATTTAATCATCAAAAGCGCTCGGCTTAAGAATCATGAAAGAAAGTTGGGTTGCATAAGTCGAAGACATCTGGAATACCGGAAGGCCGGAAGGTACCAATAGATTTTTTAATGGCAAGACATTTTCTTCCAATATTGGGTATGAATAGTACATTGAAAATGAAGAAACTGCAGAAAGCTAGGAAAATGAGGAGACGGGATCTGGATAAAGTGAAGGAACCAGCCGGCCGTGGTGACCGAGCGGTCTGCGACGCGCCAGTCACAGTCTGCACGAGTCCCCCCCCCTCCCGGGCATGGATATTTGTGCCGTCCTAAGTATTAGCTAGTTCATAAGTAGTTTGTAAGTTTAGGGTGTGATGGCCCCATAGCTAAGTCCCATAAGCTCTAAAAACGTTTGAGTGAAGGAACCTGAGGTTCCTCAGAGTTTCGGAAAGGGGGAGGGGAGAGCCTTAGGCAACGATTCACGGAAATTGGGGAAGTAACACAGTAGAAGATGAATGGGTAGCGTTGAGAGGGGTGGACCGCCACGGGCCTCTCGTCTGGAGCGGGGAGGGGCTCCAGATACCTCGAAAGCAGGTTTTTATTTATTTATTTATTTATTTAATTTTTGGGCGCTCTTGGCCTCTCTTTCTAGGGCCTTCAGATCTTGAAAGCAATTTTCTTTTACACTGTCCAGTGCCTCTCGTCCTGGAGGGCCTCCAAATCTCAAAATATACTTTTATATAATAATACGTGTATTTCCAAGTGGACGGGGTCCCTCATTTCATTTTCCTGCCGTCCCGAACCTCCGAAAGCCTTAGTTCGCCACTGCTTACGGGCGGCATGTAATTGTGAGTTTAAAAATGCAAAATCTCTGTAATTAACATAACGTAATTTAACTTTTTGTGTTATGCTTCAATTTAATTGCTCCCTGCTCTTTTGTTGACAGTAATTTCCGATAAAAATAAATAAAATTTGTTTATTGTTTCGTGATTTCTTGGGAGATAAATGAGCTATTGTGCATGTTTTACTCATACGTAAATAAAGTTAAAGGATTTAAGTATGCAAAAAAACTGAATTTCAAGGGCTGCGTTCAGGCTAGCGCATTCAGATGTTTTCGGTAAACGGTTTATCTGATTCTTTTCCTAGACACTAAGAAATGGTACTCCTAACCATTATAAACAGTTTTATTTGAAGCTGCACGTTTCGATTTTCGAGTTGTTGGAGCAAATAAGAAATTTCAACGGCATTTTTCTACACGTCAGATACAAAGGATTTTCAAGGTAGGGGACATTCTTCTTGAAACACAGTCAAGTGTAATTTTCAGAATCAAAAATTCACACTGCAGCGGAGTGTGCGCTGATATGTAACTTCCTGGCAGATTAAAATTGTGCGCTGCACCCGGGATTCGAACCTGCAACCTTTGCCTTTCGCGGGCAAGCCCTCTATCGTCTGAACTATACTGACACGCTTCACAGTCCGTCGTCACAACTTTACTTCTGCCTGTTCCTCACCTACATTCCAAACTTCACAGAACCCTTCTGCGACCTTGCAGGACTGGCACTCCTGGAAGAAAGCATGTGGTGGAGTCATGGCTTAGCCAAGGGATGCTAGTCCGGAAAGGTTCACAGGAGAACTACTGTGGAGTTTGGAAAGTAACAGGCGAGGTACTGGCAGAAATAAAGTATTATGGACGAACCGTGAAGCGTGCCAGGATAGCTCAGATGGTAGAGCGCTTGATTACCAGCGAAAGGCAAAGATCCCAGGTTCGAATCCCTTTCTGGCCCACAATTTTAATCTGCCAGGAAGTTTCAAGTGTAATTTTTTTGATCGCAAAAGTTCTTGAAAACTCATCTCGTTTTGCATAGCAACTTTACAAAGAATGAAGAAGACATTAATTTAGTACAAAGTTGCACCGGAACAGGGAGTGGTAGGACTGAGTTGAGCTGTGAGAAGCTTTTGCCCCTCATAAAACTAATTTTATTTTAATTATAACCAAATTAATAACAATTTTATTCAACGTAGCAGATTCCAAAAGGTTAATTGTTTATATTGAATCCACACAATTAATCGTTAAATCTTTTCTGTTAATTATGAAACACATCTTTAAAACTGTACCATAGTACCTTCCTGCTGTACAATGCGGTCTTTAATATAAGAAAACCAACTGAACGAACAAGGCAAGCACTTTCATTAAACAAAATTATTTCATTTGTCAACAACTGTACAAGGGGCAGTGTATATATATATATATATATATATATATATATATATATATATATATATATATATATATATATATATAATTTTTTAAATAAATAAGAGCACAAAAGTAGGAAACGATCACAACCCTGTAATACTGTAATAAGATTATCTGTCCACTCTCTAGCACTTAGATGCCTAAAGATAAGGTTGCCAGATTCTGCAAAATTATCAGTTCAATATAAAATTTTGAATGCACGTAACTTACGGTGTGCGGACCAGTTTCAAATAATATCCAGAATCAATATCAGCTACGAGTATTTATTGTAAACACCAAAGCAGGACACTCAGTTGTGGACTCGCCATTTGAAGACAGCTACAGAGCCAAGTACCCATTTAAATGATGCAACGTATGCAGTGCCAGTTAAATTAACTCCGATACCACTGCATAACCACAACAGACTAGCGTCGCACCTTTTGACTAGTGAGCCTCTTTCAAGTTACTCGTAATATCACTGTAACAACTACAACCAACTAAACTCATGTGTACTACATTACACTCACACTGGCGAACTTGGCTGTCTACAAAAATCCTGTAATAAGAAATGCATGCCATGGTAAAACAGACATGTGGCACACTGCGTCCGGCGATATAGACCTCGGGTAGTGTCTTCTTCCGGGCAACACCTCCCGATGTAGTACGTCACGGCGTGCATTTGGATCTGCACCGGCCGTTCCTCCTTGGTAGCTGCAAAACTGCCGGCTGTCCACTCTGCTTCCAAACACCAGACTCCGCCTCGGACGTGGGTCTCCTGCCTGCCGCGGTGCGCGGTGGCCGAGCAGTCTGCGGCGCGCCAGTCACGCTCAGAACGACCACTGCGGTCGGGGGTTCGACTGCCCCCTCGGGCATGCACCCATTCTCGGCAGTGGTTTCATTATCTCTAATAAAATAACTGACTCAATAGTAAGACTCTCTAAAATTTAAATCCACGCACAAAGTGTACACAATTCTAAATGTCCATGCCCCATGAGTGATAAAAATCTGAAGAAAACCAGACATAATGTAGATGAATACTGGGAGAAAATTGATATCTGCATGAGTAATATACTATCTAAACACACTATTATTCTACTGGGAGACTTCAACGCACATTTGGAAAGGAAAAAAAAAATGGCAAAACGGTTGGTAAATATTTTGCTAACAAGTGTACCAACAAAACCGGGGAAAGACTGATAGAACTATGTGATAATCACAAAATAGTAGTAAAATCTACGTCCTTTGAAATGTCGCGATAAACAGCTAGATCACATAGTAATAAGCAGAAAGTCATCTAAGGAAATAATGAATGTCAAAGTCATAAAATCTGCAAATATAGAATCGAATCACTACTAAATTTAGAATTAAGCTTGAAGTACGCAGGAAACATAATAGATAAAGTAATATTCCAAAATATGATAAGCTGCAACCGTAAAAATTAAAGGCACAACTTCAAAAGCAGAACTCCCAAACCTGTAATGACCTTCGAAATGGCATCATCGAAGCAGCAATCTATCAAACCTAAAAAACAGACATGGTGGAACGATAAATGTGACAAGGTTCTTCAAGGACCACAAAAAGTATGGGAAAAGTGGAGTGAAAAAAAAAAAAAAAAAAAAAAAAAAGAGAGAGAGAGAGAGAGAAAACTTCCTACAAAAGAGAAGAGAAGCCACTAGAATTTTTAAGAAAGATAGAAAGTTGTTCATAATGAATGAATGAATCATCGATGAAGATTTCAAAAGGCATAAGACGAGTTATTACCAACTGTTTAAGAAACAACTGACCAAATTCATACCGCTAATATTACAATTAGCGAGCCCAAATACTAACCAAATGACCCATTCTAAACAGGATAACAATGACGTAATGGCAAAATATTTTGAAGATTTATACAACTGTCATAAATCTGAAACCAAATTCATTTTTAGTGAAAAATATTTTCAAAATAACAATTCGACGGCCCCAGATTTAAAAGAACTTAAATAAATCGTATATGTCTTAAAAAACAATAAGACGTCCGGAGAGAATGGAATTAAGGCGGAGTTGTGGAAGGCTCTAGATAATGACATCATTCTTAAATTCAAAAATATATGGATAAAATCTGGGAGAAAGAAGAAATTCCGGAAGACTGGAAAACTGCAATCTTTCGTCCTCTGCACAAGAAAGGCCCTACAACAGATCCCAATAATTAAAGGGGTATATCACTTTTACCAGTAACCTATAAAATCCTATCTAAAGCACTACTCAGTCGGGTGGAACATCAACTAGACCTACAAATAGGGGACTACCAAGGTTAATTTCGGATAAGTAGATCATGCGTTGAACAGATCAGGAATCTAAAAACCATCCTAGAAATGAAAAAATCTGAGAAACAAAGACACAACTGTTACCTTTGTCGATTTCATGAAAGCGTACAATTGCAATAGAGAATCCCTTATCAGTATTATAAAAGAATTCTGCCTACATCCAAAAACTACAAACATTATCAAATACACATTGACAAACACCTCATTTAAAGTTAGGTTCTGTGGAGAATTCTCCAAAAGCATTTAAATAAAAACAGGAGTCAGGCGGGTAGACTGGTTGTCGCCTATACTTTTCAATTGTGCCCTTGAAAAAGTGGGAAGAGAGTGGAGAAAATCCGATACGAAAGGCATCAAATTCGGAAACCAAAAAGATAACATCTATGTAGATTGCTTGGTATTTTCAGATGACATTTCTAATAGAAAACCTAATTAAGCAATCGAGAAAAGTCGGTGTACAAATTTCTTTCATTAAGATAGAGTATATAACGGAGGTAAAAAAAAAAAAAAAAAAAAAAAAAAAAAAAAAAAAAAAAAAAAAAAAAAAAGGCCTAGCAAAACTACTCATAAATCAAAACAAAGACAAGAAAGTTAATACATTCAAACATTTAGGTGAGTGGCTATATCCATAAACAATGATAGAAAGAAAGTCTAGAAGAAAGAGCAAAAAAGACGAACATACCATTCCAGACCACCTGAAACATATACACGAAGAAGACATTCTCATGGGACACCAAAATTAAACAATACAGCACAGTGGTGAAAACAAACGGTCTGTATGGTGCTGAAACACTAAAGCTAGACGAAAAAGGAGGGATCAGTAAACTAATGCGAAAGGAAAGGAGACTGATGAGGAGCTTACCCGGCCCAAGGACAACAGGAACGGAATATAATAGACCATGACCCAACAAAGAAATCTACGAACATGTAGAGAATATTATACATACCACACGGAAAAGAAGAATGTCATTCTTTGGAGATTTGGCGAGAATGGAAAGAAAAATCTTTAATAAAATAATGAAGCTTAAAAACAACCAATGTGGTTTACACAGACTTTAAGTGACCTCAAAGAAGCAAACATCGACATAATGGACACACACGCAACAGAAACTTATACAGGAACAAAATTCAGAAAGCGGTCTTCAGGGAAGAAGAAGAAGAGAGAAAAATAAAACAGCCTCACAACATCGAGGAGTTCCGAAGGCATATGCTCTAGGGATTTAAATGTCGTAAATAAAGAGAGTGTAAATTACCTAATTTACTAGCTTCGTTTTAGGCGGTATACTGGTTATGGACATAAAGACAATCAGCTTTGTGAATATTTTCTAACATTATTTAAAAGCCCTTTCCATAACCTTGATTTTATTTCGTGTAAATGTAATTCTAGGTCGCTGAGTTCAAAACGTGGCCTCCATACTCATGTTCTATGACACAAAAGCTATAAATTGCAAATTAGTACATGCTCAGTATCTAGGTAAAAAATAGTCACTCATAAGTTGAGCTATTATTAATTTCAGAAACAATAATTTTTGTATACTTCTCCATCTGCATACATACTCCGCAATTCTCCAGTTCACAAACCCGCCAAACCAGTTAATTCTCCTTTCTTTTGTTGTTGCTATAGCTGTTTCCGCATTGCACATGTCTTTTGCTGTCGATTTCTCTCTTCACATGCTTCCTCGTCCTCTTCTATTTCTCCTTTTCTCGTGACTTCCTTTTCCTCGTCTGGCCAGTCAATCTTCGATCTTCCTCAACTCTCAATATGTTTCGCCAGTGTCATTCTTATAACATATTCATGTCAGGAAAGTGCCTTTCTTATATTTTTACTTAATCTCCCTGAGATTTTCTACACGATCTTCGAAAAGAATAAATTCCCATATTTCTCAATTTGTTTTTATTTTTTATAGTAAGCACCTAGCACTGATAGCCACATGCAGTACTTCTGTAGAGAATGTTATTTACTTTTTTAGTATGTCAGAACAACGTAACAGACAGTTTCGTTAAGGGATTGCTGTTTATCTCAGACTCTAATCGTCGCTGAGTTCCTAAATTACTTGTTTCGTCTTCAGATAGACTGTTATTCAAATGTTTAAATTTTTTACATGCCTTGTAGTGCTAGTCCTATGCCATTACGTTTCCTCCATTTTCTCTATCTTTAATTCTGTTTTATACTATTTCTTAGAATAATTTTCTAACATTAATGGAGAACATAGACTAATATAAAATATAATCCAGACACATATACTATAACAAAAGAATCGAATAAAAACTATCAAGACGATGAATATGTAAAGTAATTAATAAAGCTGCGCAGTAAAAAAAAAGGAAAATATGGAGTGAATGCGGTATGCTTGTAGAAAAGAGCGCTATAAAGTGGACAAAACGGGAATGTACCAAAATGTTTAAGATTTTGACCAGTTTCAACAATAAATAAAAGAATTACGTTTGCATGAAATACCAAACATGCTGCTGAAAAAGAGCAACGTTTGGAAATGGAAAAGAACTTAAAAAACGCGCACAGATCAAATAAAATATATATTTAAGACTGAGGATAATAGACATCTCGCAGGAAGTAATATTGCTTAGAAAAATAGTCTACACAAATAATATAGGCTTACAGCCGACTAGCTACTTCCTACTTGGATATTAAGAATATTGCCATTATTAACTACTAGGTGTTTGAACAATTGAAGTTCCTCCATTAAATCTATAACCTCCTTTTAAAAATTTTAGTGTCTTTCAAAAACCTCGGAACTTGATCGCCAATAAGTAAGTGCTCCGCAAAGGTCGAATTATGTACATTGCCACCTTTCTTCCCTAGGTATTCTTTAAATCTCACTTTAATCGCCCATCCTACAAATATTTTGAGGGTATGGACGTGACTTTCTTTGTTGTTAATAGAAAAGTTACTCTGCAATCATTTTTGTCAATAAACATTTTTATCTGCAGTGTCAAGTCTCTGTACCTTGAACAGTTGAAAAGTTGCAGCTGTGCTCAAAGCGAATGGTGGGCCACGTCCTCACTAAGAAATGAATGTTTTATCTGTTCTAGGTATTCACATTATTTTCCCAGACCATAAAATAATCAAAGTAATAAATATTCCGAAAAGCGCTAGTACCAGAAGAATGACGCCACAAAAATGGCGTCGTAGCTAATTAGCTAATCACTCTCGCATCTGGTCATTCCCTCTGTGTGTATAGGCTCTCTAGTGATGTCTACTGGTTCATCTGTGAGGGACAAAGTGTGCAACCATTAATACTTTTTACCTCCATCCCACTTTCTGCACATACCCTACTTCACAAATCTTCCTGGTTGTCTATTTTATATAATGTAAGAGTCGAGCAATAACCCCGTTTTATTTCTTGTGTTATGTGGAACAGTTGTGACAATATTTCCCACACTTTTAAAAACAGTCTGCACCCTTAAACAGGATACTTTCAACACATATTTTCGAACTAAGTCTCCCTCAGGCATTCAGTGGCGCTTTGCCATACGATTTACTGAGGTCTATGAAGTTTGCCAGTAATTTTAGGATCCCGGTTTCCATTGGAAAAGTTTCTTCGTACATCCATTATCACAGATAACTAGCAGGTGCAGGATAGAATGGAGTCATAAGAGGGATCGATACCCCCTTTACCCCTTGCTGTAGCTGTAGACAAATCCGTGCTACCATGGCAGGGCATCGAAGGTAGTGATTTTTTTTTTTTTGATTTTTTTTTATTTTATTTTTTTATTTTTTTTATTTTTTTATTTATTTATTTTTTTTTTTTTTTTACCACAGTAGGCAAAGGTAGAAAAGTCTTTGCCTAGAGTGTGCCATGTGCGGGAATAAATCTTGGACAACAAAGTGTTACGATATTAAGAGGATAGAAGGTTTTGAAAGTTGGTGTTACAGAAAAATGCAGAAAATTTGGGAGAAAAGACATTTGTGACATAACTTGACTAAGCGAAGCGGTCGATTGGTGGGACATTCTTAGATATCAAGATTCGTCAAATTTCTATTCTGGTGACGAGTGTTCCTTTTACTGAAGAGCACAACAACCAACAGCAAAGGTAGATACAAAATTTATAGAAAAAGTTACATAATGTGAATAACACTAGTGTTATGGACGAATGTCCTGACAGCAAGATATACATATTTGACTTAGTTTCCTTCTGGATTAAATTTGATCCAATATTTCTGACTTATCTCTGATACAATTTATGTAGACTTTGAGTTTGACCACAGCTCAGTTTCAAAGGGTTGGCAATAATGCTGATAAGATATGACTGTATCGCCTCTCTGAACAGAAAATTTTTCTTTTACAGTGACCAGTACATTGACGAAGTAACATGGACTGATAACAATGTTGTAGTGGTATCATGGCAAAATCGGGTTGAAAACACCACGCAGATCGTCAGCTACAATGTTTCAACAAAAGAGGAGCGCCTCCATGGTGAAATGGTAAATACTGTCCTCTATAACTGCCTAGTTAAAACGTATGACATTTCATAGATCGTCTTGTGTGATTGATTCTGATTCATAGTTCTCATTCATTTCACATTAAATCTCTAGTGTGTACTGTAATTAAATGTATTGGACACCATGAAATACTAGATATAGGAAACTTAAATTTATTAAGACATCTCTGTCGTGTTGGTCATGCTGCCTAGTATGCACAGGAGTCATCATAGGCCCTGTCACATGTTCCATGCGTGGTGACTTCATAGCGTATCAGGCACGAATGGCGTCTTTTGGCACAACCATCGATGATGTGTTCAGCTGGTTCCAAGGCTCATCTCTGGTGACTGGCATTGGGTTACACCGCTGCAGCCGTCGATTTACCGTACACCACGCATTTTCGATGGCATCAAGTCTGGCGTTCTGGCGGCCGAAGGAAAGAGGCTGACATGAAGCGACACTGTGAAGCACGTGTATGTGCAGCAACGTGCTGTCGTCGTTCACAGACTTGCTCAAGTGTGGCTTCTGGAGTGTGCGTCGAACGGGTATGGCCGCGGAATGGCATTCAGTGTCCTTAACATGCACCATCTGTGAGTTGTGGTTAGGGGCAGATATAGGCACTGGCTATATCTTATTGGTTATGAACTGTAGCCTGAAACTGAAGAAACTGCAGAAAGGTGGGAATAAGAGATGGGACCTGGATAAATTGAAGGGACCTGACGTTCTTTAGAATTTCATAGGGAGATTTAAGCAACAGTTGACAGATACTGCAAAAAAAAGACAAATTGGTAGCTTTAAGAGATGGAATGGTCAAGGCAGTAGAGTACCAAATCGGTAGTAATGAAACCTACAAAAATCCTTGGATATCACAGGAAATACTAAATTTACTTGGCGAAAAGAGAAGATGTAACAATCAAGTTAATGTAGCCCATAAAATTGCGTACAGACAACTACGAAATGAGATTGGCAGAAAGTGCAAAATGCCTAAGCATTAGTGGCTAAAAGCCAAATTCAAATCTGTAGAGGATGTAAAACTGGGGGGAAAATAGATAACGCCTACAGGAAAATAAAAGAGACATTTGGAGACTAGAAAAATAGCAGCATGAATATCAAAAACTTAGATGGAAAACCAGTTCTGAGTAAAGAAGGGAAAGCTAAAAGTTGGAAAGAGTATATATAGGGGCTCAACAAAGGAATGAACTTAGAAACAATATTGTAGGAAGGGAAAAGGAAACAGATGAAGATGAAATAGGAGGTACTATACTGAAAGATGAATTTGACAAATAACTGCAAGACCTTTTTTCGAAAAAAGCCCCATGGAGAAGATGACATTCCATAATTGCTACTGAAATCTCTGGAAGAACAAGCCGTGACAAAACTATTTCACCTGGTGAGTAAGATGTATGAGACAGGCGAAATATTCTCAGACTTTAATATAAATGTAATAATCCTCATTCCAAAGAAAGCAGGCGCTGACAGGTCGCCCTCTTGCTAAACATATGCAGCTACGGTTGAATTCTGTGTATGTCCCAGGCGGAAGTTTCTCTTATGTTCACCCAAACGAGTGTTGAGACTCCTCTTAGTGCCGATGTACACCTGCCGACTCCTGCAAAGAATTTTATACACGCCTGATGTATCCAAAGGGCGTCGCGCATCTCTTGCCGATCTTAAATATTCTTTAATTTTCCTCGTTGGTCCGAAAATTTGTCAAAAATTTGACAGGCGTTGAAATTTATGTCTTAACCAAAGGAGGCAATTTGGCAGGCATCAGGCATCTTCCACAACAATCTGATATAATTGAAACGGCCAGAATTTTACGTAAATGGAAGTAACCGAACAGTGACCTGTCGTAAGAAGAAAGGAAGGCGCTGACCAACACAGATCCCAACATTATCTCCCTTACCGTTGATAAGGGAAATGCAAGCGTCGTGATGAATTACAGAATATTTAAGATTGTAAAATATGCTCGATACTCTTTGGATACACCGTGCCTGTACAAAATTCCTTGCAGCTGTGGCCAGGTGTACATCGACACTAAGGAAAGTTGAAATGTTCAAATGTTTATAATTCTATCGGACCAAACTGCGTGGTCATCAGTCCGTAGCTTACAAACTACTTAAATCTAGGTAAACTAACCTAAGGACAACACACACACCCATGCCCCAGGGAGGACTCGAACCTCCACTAAGGAAAGAAGTGTCAACTCTCGTCTGATTGAACGTCGCCTGGGACACACACAGAAATCGTCAGCTGAACATATTTACCAAGAGGGCGACCATGAAATGGGATTTAAGAGACCAGTGTTTTATCGAAAACTTCTCACTACTATGCTCGTACATATAGAGAAGCCAAGGAAATTTGCAAACACCGCAATAATTTTAATAGAAAAGAGGAAGGTGTTAGATTGGACAAAATTTTGACTTCAACGTTGCACCAGCAAGTTGAAAATCGATTACTTGTTATCAATAAGGTTGGCATTACCAGAAATAGTTTCTCAGCCGACGTCACGTGATGGACTGTCTATACATGCGGCGCTCCTTCGAGTCCCCATTTCAGTTCCCACTTTGCCTCCGATGATGTCTTCCGCAGCCGAAGGCGAAACGTTAGGAGAAAGTTTTACCTATACACCACTTCCTATCAGCCCGGAATTTTTATGTGAACGCCGGCCGTGAAAGCCTACATTGTATGAACCCATTTCTTCGACAGCTGCTTGTTTTCAATGGAAACCTCGAATAAAATAATAAATGTTGAACTTCCTGGCAGATTAAAATTGTGTGTCGGAACCGGGACTCGATCCTAGGACCATTGCCTTTCGCGGGCAAGCGCTCTACCGACTGAGCTATCCCGATACGACTCACGATGCCGCCTCACAACTTTACTTTCGCCAGTACCTCGCCTCCTACTTTCCGAACTTCACAGAAGCTCTCCTGCGAAACATGCAAGACTAGCACTCCCGGAAGAAAGGATATGGTGGAGACATGGCTTAGCCACGGCGTAAGGGATGTGTCCAGAATAAAACTTTCACTCTGCAGCGGTGTGTGCGCTGATATGCATGATATCCTCCGCTGCAGAGTGAAAGTTTCATTTAGGAATGTTGATAAAGTTAAACACATAACTAAAATGCGCAAAACAATTAACATATATGATATTGAAACAGTACTCGTTTGGAAAATAAGAAGTATGGTAATTTTTTTCTTCTTTGGTGCAGTAATACATTACCCAAACGTTAATCATGATTTCTACTAAAACTGCTTATTTCACTGGTTCGCACACGTACTGTATCGATTTCAGAAAGCCTCTGCCTGACTCCCGAAACTACGACGACTAATGGTACAGCGTGGCACCGCAGGGAGCGCTAGATATCGTGTCACAGCACGTGTATGTTCTGTCTCTCTGGTCTCGTCGTGGTCTGCTGCCTTCAGTGAACCAATCTGCACGCGTCAGTTGCAATACCGAAACATTTCGTCCCACAAGAGCAGTAATGTCTCCGATGGATGCATCGCTTTCTCTCTCGCTAACTGTGCCCGCTCTCCCAAACTCACTGATTACGGTTCGTGCATACGTCTAAGAGGCGTTCGGCATGTCTGCTCAAGACCTTCGGTTTACAGCGAGAAAGAGAACGACAGGTACGTTCTACTGGTAGTCGTTGTTTTGGCATATATTATGAAACGTCTGAAAATTGCTGAACTTCGCTAAAGTATAAATCATAAACTGGCTGCTAAATAACTTTATATTTTGGGTTTTGACAATGGCCATCACCATGAAATCTAAGTATAAAAACACTAAATGATCCAAATACGTGGCATGTTTTTTAAGTAAGTACCGTTTTGCCACACCGCGGCCGCAGCACTGCGGTCGGAGTTCTGCGCATGCGCACTGGATACCTACATCTGTTGTCTACGCACTGACGCCATTACAGTCTGATTCTTACTTGCTTACGTTGTACTGAGTGTTTAAGATGCCTCTGATAATCGTGAAGTACGGACTTTTATGAGATTTCTCAGTGCTAAATGCCTAAAAGCGATCGATATTCACCGAGAGATCTGTGCAGTTTACGGAGAAAACATTATGAGTGATTGAATGGTAAGAAAGTGGGAGAGAGCATTTAAAGATGGCCGCACAAATGTACACGATGAAGAACAGAGTGTGCGTCCTTCGGTCGTTAATGAAAGTTTCGTGCAGGAAGTGGACAATAAGTTTAGAGAAAACAGACGCTTTACGATTTCCTAATGCGATCAGCGTCTTCAAGACGATGACGAAGTCAAAACAGTTGTGGTGCAGTGGTTAACAAGTCGGGCGGCAGACTTCTATGAGGAGGGTATTCAAAAACTGGTGCAACGCTATGACAAGTGTCTCAATATTAACGGAAATTATGTAGAGAAGTAGATTAAGGTACAGGCTTTCATGTAAAAACAAAATTATTGAGATATCTTAGCACGTCTTTTTTTTAACGGTACTTAAACAACACGCCTTATAGTATAAAATAATGACAAGTCCAAAATGAGAAAATGATATGAACATTATTAGGATTTCCACATACCCTTGGATATTTTAAGAACACCAGGATATTTAGTTACCTTTTGTTGGTTCAACCTACAAGAGTACACTTGTAACGTACAGGTACGAAGCTTGAACAGAAGGTGGGGTGACATTTGTGGGCACCGCCATGAAGAAAACAAAAATGAATCCGCAGTACCGGATTTACATTAAAGGTGAAAAATACCAAAAATATTTAGACGAAATTGTGGCAGTCATTAAATAATACAAATCAATATATACCCAATTTGGTTACTGGGTGGGGTTGATAAATCAAATAGAAGGCGCTTATTAAAACTGATATGCAGCCACAGTTTAACATCGTGCCACCAACACTGGTTATGAGAAGTGTGCCTTAACAAATTAATCAGCTTTTGCAAATGAAAATAACATGTCTTATCTTTATTGGTACCACATAATAAAACACTCAAAAGATTTATTTTGTTTGAAAAAGCACTGAGATGGAAACATATATAAGGTTTAAATTTCTATAAATGCGAACCAAAATAAATCTCAACTCGAAATGTAGCAGAGAATATATCCAACAACAAGAGCAAATTAATAGAATACATGTGCATAGGAAAACAACATTGTAAACTGGAAAGAATAAATTTAAGCACAGTTGATGGCATTTGTTAACAAATATAATGAAGAATACCTCTTAATTATAGGCGTAGCTAAACGTTGTTCCACATTTGTAAAAAGATTACAGCAAACCAAAAGTGAGGGGAAAGTTTAGCAACAGGTAAACAAAAATTAGATTTCAATATCAAATAAATCACTGAAAGTATCAAAGAACAATTTACGATTCGATTTAATTTTCTCATTTAGGATCTTTTTGAGCGCGACCATCTGCATACTTTTCATAATATTAAACATGGTTGCCTTACTGTTCCGCAACTTTATGTCACAGTTAAGTGGGTCTGGCATATCTAGACTAAAAGAATAGGTTGTTTTGTAGCATCAGTTTGACCAAGGAATCGTTAATTTAGCTTTGTAGCGAAATCTGTGGGGTAAAATCGCAGAATATAGAAAATAGGCTGCCGTTCTTATTCGTAGATGGAGAGGCTTGCGCAGGATAAGGCAGCGCGCAGAGGTGCATCAAACCAGCGTTTGGAATGAAGACAACAACATCAAAACGTATTTACGAAATTCCAATTACAAACTTTCTCCTTTGGATGCAAAAACATCTTGTTGACACCACGTACATAGAGAGAAATGGTGACGATACTCAAGGCTCGAAAGTAACGGTTTAGTTGTTCATTTTATAAATGTCCTGATGAAGATTAAAACACACTATTTTGTGTTTGTTCTACGGTTTTGTTTATTTTGTGAATCGATTTTCGGCTTATTAGGCCATCATCAGACATTTACTGAAGTTCAGTCAAAGAATTTGTGTTGTCAGTAAATCAGAAGATATGTTACATACATAAAAGCACTTTCCAGTGCGGAAGTAGCAACCACGTGGCTTTGTGAAATGCATAAAAATTTAGACTCAATGCTGATAGGTTGCATGTGGGGTTTATTATGACTGGTGTATGACTGGTTTCGAGCGCAATCAGTTATGAGAGAAACTGTGAAGGAGACACACAATCATGAGCACAAAAAGGATATATGCATGAAAAGATGGATGATATAAAAGTTTATCTTACATAACATTATACAGGAACTATAACAGCCGGCCGCGGTGGCCAAGCGGTCTGCGGCGCGCCAGTCACGGCCTGCACGGCCACTACGGTCGGGAGTTTGAATCGCCCCTCGGGCATGGATATTTGTGCCGTCCTTAGTGTTAACTAGTTCATAAGTAGTTTGTAAGTTTAGGGACTGATGACCCCGCAGTTAAGTCCCATAAGCTATACAAACATTTGAACTTTTCTTTTTGGAACTATAGCATAGTATAAACCTTCGGCCTACAAGAAGGACACAGTGAAAAGAGTTACGTGAATGAGCACATCAATGCGTTCGTGACAAAGTAAATATTAGCGACACCAGGTGGCGTGCTGCACATGGTGTTTATTCAATATTATTAAAATGAAATAAATTAAAAAGGCTCAAATGACAAAGAGATGTATAATAGGTGGCTTCACCCATGTCAAGTCATTAAATAAGAAGAATATAATGCAATTAACAATCAAATCTACAAGTAGCGTATATATTACGCTCCGTTACATTTCTCTTATGCTCCCCGCCCTTGATTTTCCCCGGAGTATATAATTTATATTTTTATTAAAACAATCGTCATATGTATATATAATCAACTATTGTGGTCGTACTTTGTACAGCTTTTGGTATTTTGTTTATATTGTTGCTTGTTTCCGCACTTATTACCAAAGCATGATATGTGACTCCTACACTCTGATCTTATTTTGCATACTAAAATACGGTTTTATGTCGTAATTTCTTATCATATACATTTCCTTACTGTTTTTCCCTATGTTATGAACCTGTGCAAAAAATCTTATTGCGTAATATACACGCTACTTGTAGATTTGTCAATTGTATTCTTTTTATTTTATTGCGTGACATGGATGAGGTACCCTTTTATGCTGTATATCTTACTCTGTAAAAATGCCCTTTGTCACTTTAGATTTTTTAATTTATTACACTTTAATATATTGTATTAAGCACCATGTGCAGTACGCCATCTGGTGGTGCTAATGTTTACTTTGGCACGAATACATTGATTCACGTAACTGTTTTCACTCTCTTCACTTCTCTTTCTTGTATGCCGAAGATTTGTACTGTCTATTTTATGAAATGTTTGTACAACTTATGGGACTTAACTCCGGGGTCATCAGTCTGTGTTATAATTCCTGTATAATATTGTGTAAGATAGCTTTTTATATCATCCATCTTTTTATGCAGATATCCATTTCGTTCTGATGATTCTGTATTCTCTTCACAATTTATCTGATGATGGCCTGAGCCCGAAACCGATCATAAAGTTATAATAAACCCTATTTGCAACCTATCAACATTGAGTCTAAATTTTTATATATTGAAGAAAAATGGTTGCTCATCTCACGTACGACTTTAAATCGTCTTTGGAATAAATTGTGAAATGTCCCAGACCTTCGTATGCTCTTCTGGAATTGGAAATCACGGTATGGAGGCGCACAGTAAACATAGTGGGAAACGCTCAGAGAAGAACGTCTTGAATGATGTGTTTATTACGAAAGTTTAGAAATACCACTGCCAGTATAATTCCAGTTCTGTATTCCGTTCTTCAACGTAATCCTTGATCAACAACTGCAACACTGAACTCTGGGAGATTCAAGCTTACACAAAGGAATATCGACGACCTTCTTCTCCGCAAAAGCCATTTGCAAATGGAATAGGAAGGACAGTTATGAATCTGGAACACAGAGCGCCCTCCAAATGGAGCGATGCTTTGCGAAGTAAAAATTTAGATGAAAATGAAATTATGTATGCGAATCTCCGAGAGATTTCATCTCTTCACACTTATAGATCTTCTTCACCCTGTATTGCAACTATTGCTTCATTTGACGTCTAATTATACAATGTAATGTTCTGTCGCAGGGCCTCCTGCTGCAGAATACGGATGGCTGGGTGGATAATAAGCAGTTGATCTTTGGATATGGCGACTCTTCAACCTACCTGATGGTCGACTGGGAGCCGCAAGACAAAGCTGGGAGCTTCCCCCATGTGGTAAAAGTAACGGATACATCCAGGACACCCATCACTTCCGGGCAGTTTACAGTTACCCACCTATATGGATGGGATGATAATTATGTAGTGTAAGTACTCTGTTGGGATAAGGGCAGTGATTCTGTGAAGCCATGAAGTACTGCATAAATTAAAATAAAGAATGGTATTTTTTAGTCTTTGTTCTGGCATATTGTCTTTCTATTTAGCGCACAATTTTTTTAGGGTATTTCACTGTTCCTATTACAAGCTTGTAGGCATCATAGAGCAGATTTATTAGATATTTTTGACAGGAATTCATGTCGGAAAAATTTACATTTTGAATGTAAAATATGAGGGTCATTCAATAATTAAAGACACAAATTTGTCTTAAAAAAAGACACTTTATTTTAACAAGACAATATTTTTCCTAATTTTTGAAAATAATCCCCTTCAACATTTTCTCCACTTGTTCCAATTCGCTGCAACCTACAATCTTTCGTAGTCCGGTTGCAAACAACTCTTGAGCTCGATGTTTGAATTACTTTTTCACTTCCTCGTTGTCCTGGAACCTCTTGGCACGTAATGCCTGCTTCTGTGCACAAAAAACTGGAAATCACCAGGTACTAAATCAGAACTTTAACGTCATCAGTCAGTACTTCCCAGCCCATTTTTTCGCTGGTTTCATGGCTTACTTGAGCAATATGAAGACTTGCGTTCTCTTGATAGACAATCAAACCTTTCCTCTGAGTTCCACTGTGTTTCAGTCTCATGGGTGCCTTCATGTTGTTCAAATGGAAATCCGACTAGTGTTAGCTGTTCATTGCACGTTTTCTCTTCGAGATAATCACATAAAACTGGACCTTCAGCGTCCCAGAAACCGGCAACATATTCCTGTTGCTGCTAGGGTTTTGTGTTTTTTTCGTGACAGGTGCGTTGGTATACCTCCGCTCCATGCTTTGTTTTTATGATTCTGGCTCGTTATAGCGAACCCACGTTTCATCATAAGTAAAAATTTTGTTGAGGAGGTTCTCTTTCAGCACGTTTCCTTGTGTAGCGACGACCCATCTTGCACATGTTCTGCTTTTTATGTTACGAATTGTTCAACTGTTTTTTTTAGCTTAAGGCACTTAACTGCGGGATCATCAGTCCTTAAATATACAAACTACTCATGAACTACCTTATACTAAAGACGTCACAAACATCCATGCGCGAAGGGGGATTCGAACTCCCGACGGGGAGCGGCCTCGCGCATCGCAGCATAGCGCCTCAATGCGCTTGGCCACTCCGCCGCGGCCGTTACGAACTGTACCAGTTCTAATGTGAACCTTATCAACTATCATTAGCACAGTCACAAGGTGGTTGGCGCAAATAATGTCATCAATTTGAATTTCAAGTGAGGAAGTTGAAACTGCAACCAGTCGGCCAAAACTCTGTTCGTCAGTCACTGAGTCACGAACATTTTTGGACTGCTGTACCCACTTTTAAAAATTTGCACTATTCATACAACCTTCACCACAAATTTTAGACTTTCTACATTATATATTCACTGATTTTTCGCCTTCAGTAAGTAAAAAACGAAAAACAGAAAGTTGTCCAACTAATGTAGAACTTTCAAGTGGACTCGCCATCTTGTACTTTTGAGGTTATAAACAAAATAATGTTGATGCATCAGTTATACCAACTTAAAGCTATGAAAGTACGAAACCTGTCCTAGCAACATTCTTTTCCGAAGACCAATTTGTCTCTGTAATTGCTGAATGATACTCATAAGTTTAAAGATGAGATCACTTCCAAATCCCCCTGTTTTTATACGTACCGAGTGGAGATGTTGACTCTGATCTGTGTACCACATCAGTCTCCATGGCGTGTGTACCGTTTCAAAAACTCATCTTCTATGTGATGAATAACGTCCCTTCAAATTCGGGAGTTTGATCGTGGAGCACAATAGTCAACTCTATTTACAAACGTACCAGGATCTCAAACGAAAATGGTATTTCACATCATTACAACACATAATGATACTACCCCCTCTTTTCACTTTGTGTGTTTAGTGAAGTGTTTAACATAAGCATTTAGTCTGCAGAAAATAGAAAACCATAAGATTTATTTATTTTTATTTTTTTATGTTTTTAAATTTCACTTAGATTTCACCTAAATCGAGACTTTTAGGTGTTTGCTTATGATTTGAACATGATTATATATAATGTTTCATAAGAATAAAATGACTGCAATATTCTCCAAGTAAATAATTTGGCATTAACAAAGTTGAAAGTAAAATACAACAGATGAGGTTCCAATCTCTTATTTACATGGGGGGGGGGGGGTTGATCACCTAGTGGGTTCCGTATGCTACAAGACGGATGGAATAATAGTAGATTACATCTTCCAGGTGCGTAGCTATATTTTCAGTTACAAAATTAATATGGAACAAATTACTTCTTTCTTTTTGCCATTTTCCGAAAATTCAAATGTTTGTAAATCTATGGGACATAAATACTGCGGTTATTGTGCTGTTACCAAGGATGGAAGCGAATTTCTATTTTAATTTCATTTTTATTATTAAAAAAAGAGAAAAAAATTAATAGTAATAAAAATAATAGACAATTATTAATTAATGTTGTGAAGAAAAAATTCATCTGTGGAACTAAAAAAAAAAAAAAGTGGAAGAGCAGTATCTTTGCTTGTAAATTAGCAGTCAGTCTTGTCTTCTCGAGCAAGGTTTTTTTTTTTTTTTTTTTTTTTTTTTGTAAACTTTCAGTTGTGATGTAAATGTTTTTATAAAAATACAGATCTTCCTCAAGAGTGAAAAGTTTCATCTTAGTTTATTACTTAGGCCTTAAAGTGAACCACATAATGACCCTGAGATGTGATGAAGCAATCAACAATAAGAAGACATTCAGAAAACTGTCGGTATTTTTTTTACATGAGTTTATTCTAACGTTTCTCTGAAGTTTATTAATATTGACTGCAGTTCTTTGCTAATTTTCATTAACCATTTTAATAGGCTCACAACTGTTTAATGTAACCTGAGGACATTTATTTATTTATTTATTATATTTATTTACAATTACAATTTAGGTCTGTTACCTGGATAACTAAAACAGACCTTTACAATCAATTATTATATATTACAAATTATTTGGTTGTTAGTAATAAGTTAATGACAACTCTAAGCATAATTCCCGCCTCTTAGCAAGCCTCCTGAAGGGAGGCCAGTACCCATCCCTAAGACATGGACGTGGGCGGGACCTACTTACTAACATAACCACTCCTATTCATATTAATTTATTAGATTGTTACATTTACAAAACAAAGTAAATTACACTACTTCTACAAGTGGTGCACTGATTTACACTATCCATCTCCTTTGCACCACTGGATTTATAGTCTAAATTGGATTTGGAAGGTAGCGAGGCGGCCAACACCAGAGAAATTATTCCAGTGACTTCTCCCTTATACCTTGCTCACGCAAGGCGGGGAAGTCGTCCAGCTCTTCACTCCTTGCCTCAACTAACCTTCCGGTCATATTCGGTTCCATCCGTGTTGCCAAACGGACGTTAGCCGGCCAGACGCCAGGGATGGTGATGTCAATCCGGTTTTACGTACGCAGTATATTGCTGCCAATGTATGCCTCATAGAGGCATGCACGGCTTTTCTCTCCTATTGTTTCGCAGCAGACTATCCTCGATAGATCTGCTGCGTGTGGGTTGATACTTTCTTTTGTGTCCCAGCCTCGTCGCCGCTTTTGTGTCTCGTTTCCGTCGTAGGTGTCGGTGGCCGAGTGGAATGAGACCGACACAGGAATAAAGATAGCACGCTGGTGCAGGTACGGAGGGGAGCAGCCAGAAACTAGAAACACTAGAGTAAATCAGAACGAGATATATATTGAACAGAATTTATATAATACTTAACTTTTACATAGTACTGCAGAAGGCTGATACATAGTTGAGCTAGAGGTCTGCCTAGTGCCTGTACGATAGCCAAGTCTTCACTGGTGGCTATCTGATTACGAAGGTCCTAACTGGTTGCTATCTCAGTCCCAAGTGAACGATGTCGTTCAGTGGTGGCCACGAGCGGAGTTGTAGCAGAGGGCGCTCGTGGCTGTCGTCGTAAGAACGCCGCGCCGTGCGTGCTGGGGGGCCCGCACGGTCCCGGAGTCCCTCTCGGTGACGCTGTCATCTGCGGCGGCGACAGCGGCGGCGACGACTGCGTCTGGGGTGCGTCGACATCCACTCGGATCTCGTAGCCCGGGGAAGCTGGACCCGTCGGCGGGCGATGTGTCTGTGCTCCCTGGCGGTGAACTGGGTCTGGAATCAAGAAACCCGAAACAGGATCGCGCGGCCTGTGCAAGCGCAATTGGTTTGCGTGGCGCCGCATCTCCGACCCTGTGGAAGAACGTACAACATACATATTGCGACCGAGCACGCGCTGAATGGTGCCTGGCAACCATGTCTTCTTGTTGCCAGCAAACACCCTGTACATCACCGGCGTGGAAACCTGAAAACGCGTAGCGCCATTCGAACCGACTCGGTGCGTAGGAGGCTGCAGCAGGTGAAGGAGAGTGCGGTGACGGCGGCCGTGTAGCAGCTCGGCAGGAGACGGGCCGTCACGTGGCATGCACCGATACGTAGACAGGAAAATTTGAAGAGCTGCGGTTGTGATATGCTGAATGCCATTCACACGACAGAACTGTTGAAATTCCGCACTAACAAACTGTGGTCCATTGTCACTGAAGATAGTTTCAGGCAAACCTTCGATGCAAAACACTGATGTTAAGACACTGATTGTACTAGACGCCGTCGTTGAGTTCATGGCAATCACAAAAGGAAACTTGCTGAAAGCATCTACAACGATTAACCATCGCGTATTCCAGAAAGGTCCGGCAAAGTCAATGTGTAAACGTTGCCATGGTCCCTTGGGGCGTGGCCAGTCTGAGAAACGTTGTGGAGGAGCCGCCTGATGCTCCGCACAAACAGTACACTGTGACGTCATGCTCTCTATCTGTGAGTCCATACCAACCCAGGTACAATGAAGTCTGGCCAGTTGCTTTGTCCTAACAATACCCCAATGTCCTTGATGGAGGAGGCGAAACACTTCACGTTGCAGGGAACGAGGAACAATCACTCTTGTTTGGTCGTTGTCGGTATGCAACAACAGTACACCCTGACTTAAAGATAATGCATGACGTTGTGCAAAATAACGTCGAACAAGAGGCCGATCAATGTCTTTGGCTCTGGCAGGCCACCCAAAGCGAACAAAACGTGCTACCACACTTAAGTCTGCATCCGCAGCTGTGTTCTGTGCAACCCGACGAGAGTTCAAAGGGAAATCTGCGACAGCGGAAGCATCTCTGGAGTTTATCTGACAACATGCCATTTCTGAAGAATCAAACGACACATCCTGGCCAACCGGAAGTCGGGAAAGTTTGTCCGCGTTGGCGGGTTTAGTGGTAGGTCGGTACAAAATCTCATACTGATAATTAGACAATATCAAGGACCATCTCTGAAGTTTTTGTGCCGTTCGTGGCGGAATTGGCTTTGTGGGTGAGAACAACGACGTGAGAGGCTTGTGGTCTGTCAACAAATAGAATTTTCTGCCATAGAGATAATGATGAAACTTTGTGACGCCGTAAATGATTGCTAAGGCCTCCTTTTCTGTCTGACTGTAATTCTGTTGCGTCGGCGTCAGTAGCTTGGATGCAAAGGCAATAGGACGATCGTGACATCCAATACGATGTGACAAAACTGCACCCACACCGTACGACGAGGCATCAACTGCTAACACTACAGGCTTCTGTGGGTCAAAGGGAATCAAACATGCATCACTGAGTAGTACAGACTTTAATTTGTCAAAGGCAACTTGGAAATATTTAGACCACACAAAAGGAACATTCTTCCTACATAAGCGATGCAGTGGAGCTGCAATCTGAGAGGCATTGGGAATAAATCTGAAATAATAGTTAAGCTTTCCCATTACTGCTTGCAATTCGTGCACATTCTTAGGAGGAGGCAAGTCTTTGATTGCTCTAAGATGTGACTGTAAGGGATGAATTCCTTGGGCATTAATCACATGGCCTAGGTACTCTATTTAAGTTTGAAAAAACGAACACTTTGCTTTATTACAACGTAGACCTGCTGCAGTCAATACTCTGAAAAGGCACTCCAGGTTTGCTAAATGTTCTTCAACTGTACGTCCGGATACCACAATGTCATCTAAATAGTTCGAGGAACACGGCACAGAAACTGTCAGCTGTTCCAAAAAGCCCTGAAAAATAGCGGGGGCGGAAGAACTGCCAAAGGGTAGGCGTTGAAATTGAAAAAGGCCCATGTGAGTATTAATGACGAAAAACGTTTTTGACTCGTCATCAAGCGGAATCTGTAAGTATGCCTCTGCTAAATCAATCTTAGAAAAGAAGCGAGACTGTCCTAATTTGTCCATTAGTTCCTCAGGTCTGGGCAGGGGATATGTGTCTACAATTGTTTGACTGTTCACTGTTGATTTAAAGTCCGCACAGAGACGAAGTTTTCCTGACGGCTTGGGTATAATTACTAAAGGCGAGGCCCACTGACTCGCAGAAACAGGAGAAATCACCCCACTATCTTGCCAACGTTTAAGTTCTTCGGCAACTGCATCACGCATTGCGATAGGCACTGTTCTAGCTTTACGAAATTTTGGAACTGCAGATACCTTCAAAGTTACATGTGCCACGAAGTCTTTTGCACAACCTAGTTCCGGCGAAAACAAGTCACTGTATTTTTCACACAATGCATTTATTTCGTCCTGAGGCACTACTGACGAAATTTGAAGCACATCTCTTTGAATTGATAAACCAAACAAGTCGAATGCATCTAGTCCAAAAATGTTCTGTGTAGATCTGGCCTGAAGAACTACAAAAGAAACTGTTTTTGTTACACCTTGAAAAGAGGCGGGCAGGCTAAACGTTCCTAGCACGGGAACATTTTGACCTGTATATGCTGTTAGCACTTGACACGGCGACAATTTTGGCGAACCCAGAAAGTCATAAGTGTCTTTATTCATTAAAGTGACAGCGGAACCAGTATCAAGTTGAAATTGCACAGTCTTATTTTCAATGGAAAGATTCGCAAAAAGTTTTTGCCTGAGGCGCTCGACAGGTGCGCGAATGTGGGCAACGTCTACTACGCCTTGTTTGATGCGCTTGCGCATGCGCGGGCTGCGTAGTGAAGTAAGCGGCGCAGACTCGACACAGAGATTAATATCACTGTCACTAGATGGCACTCCCGCCGGATCGCGCAATGCGAGGCTACTACAGAGTCACTAACTACTGCACTACACTCTTGACCAGCTACTTGATGTCTACTGTCACTAGCTACACAGTACTGGGCACTTTTACAATAAGAAGTTGCAGAAGGCACTAGGTTCACTACAGGATCGCACTGTACATTGTCACTTTGCTTGACCCGAACCCTTTTCCGTTGCACAGTTTTACGCGCTCGTTGGCGCTTGCGACGTGGCTCACTACATAAGTTTGCAATAGGTGCAGAAGAACTTTCTTGCATTTGAGAATCAATAGTAGCACTGTTCAATTCCACAGCGTCTATAACATTTACTGAATGAACTGTTCTTGCACTCTGTGAAGTACTGTTTCTAACGGCACCGTTATTTGAATGTTTGTTTTCATACACACTGACTGAACATGTCCCGATTTGCCACATTGATAACAGGTTGCGTCTCGGCTAGGTCACTGTGCACGTTTGTGGCGTGATACTGGGGGGCAAGATTTACGTACATTTTTCTGAAATGGGCGTTGGCGCCCGTTATTCAAATTACTGTTTCGAACACGACGGGGCGACCTTTGTGTCGCACTTTTACACTGGCTACCGTTCACTGTCTGTTCAGCACGGCCGGTAGAATTTAAATACTGAGAACTACGGCTAGGAAAGCGTCCGTTGCGGCGCACTGAATTAACACTGTGGCTTTGCATTTCTACATCTGCTAAGTCAAAAGTATCATGAGCTTCAATAAGCTGCAGTACACTGTCTAATGAGGGGTCAGACTGTTTTAGAATTGCTGCCCTAATTCTGGGGTCCTGAATGTTCTGCGTAATCGCATCTCTCAACATAACGTCACTATAAGACAGCCCACAAGAGCAAGTAAATTTACATTTGCGGGTTAAGCCCTTCAATTCAGTGATCCATTGCATGTGGGTCTGTTCCGGTGATTTTTTCAGTCTGAAAAATCGGTACCGCGCAGCAGCTACGAGAACGTTTCTTTCGTAATGAGCATTCAGTGCATCTACAATTTGTTCAAAGTATAGGAGATTCGTGAGGGAAAAGTTTTTGCAATAATACGAAGGTCCGGGGACCCACAATCGATAAGAAAAGGTTCTTCACTCTCTGACCTGTAATTTGATGAGCCGCGACGAGTTCTTGAAACTGTGCGAAATAGTCGCTCCATTCTTCCTCACGTTCGTTGTACTGGCGAAATGTAGGAATCGGTGCAGCGGCAAGTGTGGGCTGCTGAAGCGGAGGCTGTTGTTGTTGGTGAGCCGCCTGTGCCGTTAACTGCGACACCGCCTGCAGGAGTTGTGTTACTTCCGCCGTCTGTAACTGAATAATTTCCATTAAGTTTGGGTTCGGGGTAGTGGCCATGCTGACCGATTAGGCGCCGCGTATACAAGTAACTTATAACAAAACACAAATGCAATATAAAAGGAGGGTTCGCTCTGCAACAAAAAAGTCCATGTAACTGAAAATGTTCCCCCAAAAATCTTAGAATAAGGGTGGGTGGGCGGGAGCAATTTCTGCGTGCTCCGACTGCTGCTGTCTGGCTGCTGCAAGCGGGCTGGTCCACGGTTCTTCTATCCCATCCTTGTTGCCACTTTTGTGTCCCAGTCTCGTCGCCGCTTTTGTGTCTCGTTTCCGTCGTAGGTGTCGGTGGCCGAGTGGAATGAGACCGACACAGGAATAAAGATAGCACGCTGGTGCAGGTACGGAGGGGAGCAGCCAGAAACTAGAAACACTAGAGTAAATCAGAACGAGATATATATTGAACAGAATTTATACAATACTTAACTTTTACATAGTACTGCAGAAGGCTGATACATAGTTGAGCTAGAGGTCTGCCTAGTGCCTGTACGATAGCCAAGTCTTCACTGGTGCCTATCTGATTACGAAGGTCCTAACTGGTTGCTATCTCAGTCCCAAGTGAACGATGTCGTTCAGTGGTGGCCACGAGCGGAGTTGTAGCAGAGGGCGCTCGTGGCTGTTGTCGTAAGAACGCCGCGCCGTGCGTGCATGGTGGCGCGCGGCGAAAGTAGGTGGCGTGCACTTTGGACTTGTGCGACACCACACTTTCTTAGTTAGTATAATGAGGATCTCTACTAACTCATCGTTCGTTCCTTATTATTTCATAGATGTCCCTGGTGGCCTCTCTACAGAGGCAACTCGTGCGTGTACTGGGCACTCGAAGATTACGTGTTCCGGGCTGCCTATCTCAGCACCACATTCACAATCTGCATCAGGCCGTTTCCCTATTCGGTGCAAGTGCACCGGGTAGGGTCCGTGACCTGTCAAAAAGTGCACTAATCCTTTGGATGGAAGAAATTTTAACCTCATCCTTTCTCTCACTGATGGTAGGAAGGAGTGTACGCGCCTGGCTGTTTCAGATGAATCCCAGTCCCGTTGCCAAATATCGTTAATGGCTTCGTTAATTTCTCTTTTATTTTCACAGACCCTCCCAATTATCCTTTCTACTTGAATGAAATCGTGTCTTTTCAACCAATAGACCGCCGCCCTTTTCCTGATTATTAAATCAATAGGGTAAAGCCCCATAATCACTGTGAGCCCATCCGTAGGTGTGGTCCAAAAGCCCCAACCGATCTAAACACACACACACACACACACACACACACACACACACACACACACATGCTCGAGGGAGGACTCGAACCGCGCGCTCCGCATCAAGGCCCATTTTCCGATCCATTAATTTTGTTTGATTGTTGTGTTTCTGTTATTGTAGCACATGATTTCCTTTAGTTTATCATCTTACCCTTAACCTTGTAAAATGGTGCGTCCATTTGATGTATTAGTTGCGTCAGTCGACTGAAATTCTGAAATGCTAACACTGTCAACAAACTCCGGAAAAGTGCAGGCACCCGCGTGCTGCAGGTACTTCGAGGCGGCACCGGAGGGGCAGCCATCGCAGAGGCACGTCTACACCGTGCAGGAGGGCGGCGCCCCGCGCTGCCTCACCTGTGACGTCATCACTCCCGAGGGGAACGCCTGCACGAGGGCCTCCGTCGAGTTCAGCGGAGACTTCAAATGGATGATCTTCACGTGCCTAGGGCCAGATCCACCGGTCGTGTCGTTGCGTCAAACTGCCAACGTCACCGGTGAGGAATGTCTCCCTACTCCTATTCCGCTTTCAGCTTGTAACCTGTAAAATCAACGCCGATCACTGGTGCAAAAGGTTTAGGGGGGTTCGGGGATACGGGGTCGAAGGGGGCAGCTATCTAATAGTGACATTGTCATAGTATGTTAATATCAATATTTAACTTAGTCAGTATAATACATAATGGAATGGGTTATCATGTTGTTATTGCATGGTGTGAAAATTGGCAATTGACACTAAATAAAGAAAAGTGTGAAGTAATATACATGACCACTAAAAGAAATCCGCTGAACTTCAATTACGCGATAAATCAGTCAAACCTTAAGGTCGTAGATTCTACCAAATACCTAGGAGTTACAATTACGAACAACTTTGACTGGAGAGAACACATAGAACACATAGAAAAAAAAGGTGAATCAAAGGTTACCTTTCGTCGGAAGAACGCTTCGAAGATGCACCAGCTCCATCAAAGAGACTGCCTACATCACACTTGTGCGTCCTCTCTTGGAGTACTGTTGCCCCTTGTGAGACCCTCACCAGGTAGGACTGACGGAAGATATTGAGAAGGTTCAGAGAAGGGCAGCTCGTTTTGTTTTATCACGTTACGGGGGGGAAATCGTCACGGAAATGTTGCACGAATTGGGGTGGAAATCATTAAAAGAAAGACGTTATTCATTGCGGCGTGATCTGTTTGCGAAGTTTCAATCACCGACTCTTAGTTCTGAATGTGAAAATATTTTGCTAGCACCCGCCTACTTAGGGAGACATGACCATCCCAATAAAATAAGAGAAACCAGATCGAAAACGGAACTATTTAGGTGTTCTTTCTTCCCGCGCGCTATTAGAGAATGGAACGCTAGAGAAAATTTATGAATCCTCTGCCAGACACTTAAATGTGATTTGCAGAGTATCTATGTAGATGTAGATATGATGTAACTAGCTAAAAACCCGGCGTTGCCCGGGTATTTATTTATTTATTCATTCCTGCCTCGAGTTAGTACTTCTCCTATCCCTTCTCTCGCTGTACATGTCCTTTTTTCTAAAAGCATGTTTTATTTATCGGAGAATATATAAGAAATAAGGCAGTCTTGCACAATGTATGCAACTATACCTACGGTATCCAAACAAAGAAAGATAGTAATCAAAATACAAATGGCATATAAAATTCGCACCATCTGATATTTATTGTGTTATATGTTGTGCAGTTGTATAATTTTTCAGGTATATATTCATTTGTATAAGTGTTGTGTGTCTGTAAAATCTGTTGCTAATAGAATTAGTAGTGAAGAAATAATAGATTAAAACTTGGTGCGTGATGAGGCGGTTTTCCATGAACGTTACTGTTTATGTGCTCATATCTCATGAACTACGTGTTGGAATGTGATACAATTTAGAAGGTACATTCATGTATATGTGTGTATACTGTCTGTAAAATTTCCTTTCGCTACAATTTGTAGTGTTCAAATTATAAATCGTAACGTCATACCGAGAGCCGTAGTTTCACTCCATAAACAGCGGAAAAGTAGTAAGCGAGTAACTTTTTTTCCTTTCATCATTTTACTATGGTTGCCAGCGAGAAAAAGTTTAATAAAGGCTTGAAATTATGTTTAAATTTTGTTGCAAGTCGCTAAGTACTGTCATTCTCATATAGTGTATTTCGAATGTTTCGTCGCATTATATGGCATTTTTTGCGATTTCTGTCGGTTATGACGTAAAATCTTTTGAACCATATGCCATATGTGATTCTTAACCATGCAGCAATTGTTACCTCAGGTAAGGAATGTGTGTACCAAATTCGGTTGAAATCGGTGCAATGGTTTAGGAGAAAATGAGCAGCATTGTCGCAAAATGCAGCAGTTTTTCCCGCATCTCATTGTTTGACGTCATATCTCCTGAACTATATACCGTATGTGATTTTTACACTTACCGTCTTCGTGGATTGAAGCTTACGTGTACAAAATTTCATAAAGATTGGAACAAAACTGTAGATTTGTATGCAACACGTACAAACATACGGACACTCTGCTTTATATTTTAGAACTTTAATTGATGAGTTTCCTTGAAAGCGAGGTACTTTTTTGAATAATTAACGTCGGTTTAGGAAACATTAATCATGTGGTACCCACGTTTTCCTGTTCAGTTTGCGTAAATTTATACTGACAACTACCAAACTGTTAGTCGCAACTGTGGCTTTATATTGCGAAATACTTTCTGCAGCACCGATTGAAACTGCTATTTATTCAGGAACGCCAAAATGAAGATATGTAAAGTTGTTTGTCGATTGCAAAAACGGAAGTGAAGATGGCAACAAGACAAAATCGTAAAGGCTACTTATGGAAGCAAACAAATGATTACTTTCTGCGTATTTTGTATTGTGGTAGTCATGTTGAGGCTCTGGCATTTCGTAGTATCTATTTGGCATGTTTGTCGTGTACCTAAAGACTAAAGTCTATATTCCTACAAGAAGGTATGCAGGACTGTGGAATTTGTGGAAGCGATACAGTAGTTTCGTCAATTCGAGGTGAACAGGACTGGGATCACATCGAAGAGTCGAAATTTATTAAAATTGGGAGAACCAGCTTTGACCGCATTGAAATCTTTATTTTTTATATATAATACAGATCGATTTCGGTAAGTGTCTGACAATCCTCAGTGCTGCAAAAAATTCATCAAAAGAACACGAAATCAGCTTCTAGAAGTCATAACAAAAATTAAGAAACTTAATTGACAATATTCGAACGTATAGGCTGTCACAATAAGAAGAGAAGAAATACAACACAGTGTCATACCTAGAATCCAAGCCCTGTGGGCCCACAAAGACTTGCACTTTGCATATTAACATCAAGTTGCCAGTACATAGGTAGAATGTCAATCATAAACTGATTTCTTAGCTAACACACCAAGCTGCGTGAGTGCGGATACCACCCAGCGCCATCTATACAAAGTTTAAGTTACAATAAGTCATACTTCTTAGACGACATAACATAAAATTTGACCTGAGATACTGGATGTGGTCAGCAAGAAATAAAGTTTTTTAATACAACGTACTGTATAAAACAAAGTCTAAAATGCAATCTACATTAAAATTTGAAAGATTTACAGCTTATAGTGTTGCCCTCTACAACAGTATGCAAAAAAGTGTAACAACTTAAAGAGTAAAAATTACAAAAAATATATAACAACAGAAATACATAAGTAGGAGAAATAATGATTCTAAAAGGAGTAATATTCATTACATTAAGAAAACCAGAATACAGAAAACAGGCCAAGTGCGCCTTCTGTCAAACCAATCAGTAACTTAATGCAAGAGTTGTCGTAGCTCTCTAAGCAAATACTTAATTTGAAATGTATCTTCAGTACAGAAAAACAAATCCAATAGTACGTAAATCGTAAATCAAAACGTGCTGCTTCAGTCAGGAAACCTCCATTGTATCTTTAAACAGAACAGTAACTTATGCAACAGTTGTCATAACCAAGAAAATATAACATCTGAAAAAGTATCTTCAACACAGGAAAACAATCTGACTGTACGTAAATCATAAGTGAAAAATGCTATTTTACTCAGGAAACCTCCATTGTATCTTTAAACAGAAAATCAAAGCATACTAATCCGTACATTGTGAACAACCATAATAAAATACGTAAAGAAACCATTAACAAAAATATATAAACTTGTTTTTCTTCACAAATTTCTTAAAAAATAGTACCCTGAGGCATTATTAAATTATGATAAAAAACCTACATCAGCCTTTCCAGTTATAATAATAATAAAACCTTGCAATTTACCAATAAATAGAGTTGGCTGCACAATGCTGCAACGAATAACTAGTCTCTTGTTAAAACGTAAAATATATATAAGACTTTTGTAAAAAAATGTTTTACTGTGAAACAATCATTATTTAAAAGAAAAAAACATGAGAGAATTTTCCTAGATACCCTTTAGAGTACTTTAATAATTTTAATGTGGTCGCTCTGCACCAGACTCCGGATTGAGTCGCCTACATGTAAATCAAAATTTACAAGTGAAAAAGAATAAAAATAGATTTTTAAAAGAAAGAACGTGTAAAACGAAAATATTACCCTTTTTTGAAACAAAGTTTCTAACTACTCACTTACATTGGCAACCTAAAGCTTTTAAAGTCTTTTCATTATTTAATTCGCGTTATAATGATGGAGTGCTTTTTTCTGTGTACATGGAATTTACCTGCAGTTGTTTCGTTTTATGACGCTCGTATTTATGGGAAAATCGTAATTCCGAGACTAGAAATATCGAAACTCTACTGTATCGAGTTCATTTTCTCTTTTAGCTAGAAAATATCACAATGAAGCGAAAAGAATCCAATTTGGAAGTACTTTAATAAAAGTACCATCGCTTTGTCTTCATCTACATACGTACTCCGCAATCCACCGTAAGGTGGGTGGCAGAGGGTATACTGTATCACTACTAGGCATTTCCTTTCCTTTTCCACTCCCAAATAGAATGATGAAAAAATAATGCCTATATGCCTCCGTACGAGCTCTAATTTCTCTTATCTTGTCTTTGTGATCACTACGCGAAATGTAAGTAGTCGACAGGAAGATCGTACTACACTCAGCTTTAAATTCCGACCCTCGAAATTTCCTCAACATGAATTCACGAAAAGAATGTGGTCTTTCCTCCAGCGATCCCCAATTGAGTTGCCGGAGCATTTCTGTGACACTCGCACATTGGTCGAACCTACCAGTAACAAATCTAGCTGCTCGCCTCTGAACTGGTTCTGTCTTCCTTTAAACTGATCTGTTGCGGGTCCCAAATACTTGAGCAATACTCAAGACGTAGTCGTACAAGCGTTTTATACGCGATCTCCTTTACATTTGAAGTACATCTTCCCAAAATTCTCCCAATAAACCGAGGTCGGCTGTCCGCCTTACTCATAACTGTCCTTACATGTTCGTTCCATATCATATCACGCTGCAGTGTTATGCCGAGATATTTGAACGACGCAACGGCATTAAGAAGCTCACTACTAATGCTGCATTTGAACATTATGGGATTGTTTTCCCTACTCATGCGCATCATCTTACATTTTTCTATATTGAGAGCTAGCTGCCATTCTTCGCACCAACTAAACATTTAGTCTAAGTCAACCTGTATGCTATTACAATCAAAGACGACACCCTCCCATACACCACAGCTTCATCAGCAAACAGCCGCAAATTACATTGATCCATCAGATCATTTATATAGATAGAAAATAATAGCAGTCCTATTACACTCCCCTGGGGCACCTCTGACGAAACACTCGTCTCTAATGAGTACTCGCCGTCGAGAACAACGTACTGCATTCTATTACTTAGCAAGTCTTCCAGCCAGTCATTTGTGAACTTAGTCCATAACAGTCTGCAATGTGGTACCGCGTCAAACGTCTTTTTGAAGTCGAGAATAACACAATCCACCTGTTGACCTTCACCCAAGGTCGCAAGATGTCATGTGAAAATAGGACAAGCTGAATTTCACATGAACGATGTTTCTTAAACCCGTGCTGATTCATAGAAAGAAACTTTTCTGTCTCAAGGAAATTTACTATATTTGAGCTGAGAATATGCTCCATAGTTCTACAGGAAACTGATGTCAACGATATTGGCCTGTAGTTATGTAGGTCAGTTATCTTTCCATTCTTATAAACGGGAGTCACTTGCGCTTTTTCCAGTCGCTAGGAACTTTGCGCTGAATTAAAGATTCGTGATAAATGCAATGCCGCAGGATACTCTTTGTAAAACTGGACTTGTTTTCCATCCGGACCAGGAGACTTTTTCGTATTTAGCTCTGTCAGCTGCTTCTCTACACCGTAAATACCTATTACTATGTCCTCAATTTCGGAATAAGTACGTTGATCAAATGATGGTACATTTGTGCGGTTCTCCTGCGTGTAAGATTTCTTAAAGGTTAAATTTAGAACTTCAGCTTTCCGTTTGCTTTCTTCTGTTAATGCCCCGGAATGATCAACGAGAGACTGGACAGTGGGCTTTGACCCGCTTATCGATTTTACATAGGACCAGAATTTTTTCGGGTTCTCGGGAAGATCTTTTGCTAAGGTATGGCTGTGGTAATTTTTGTATGCTTCGCGCATCGATCTTTTTATAGATACTCGAATCTCTACTAACTTTTGCCTGTCATCATTTGCATGTTCTGTTTTGAACCGATAGTGCAACAGTCTTTGCTTTCTCAGTAACTTTCTAACATGATTATTATACCACAGTAGATCTTTTCTATTCTTAATCGACTTTACAGGCACATATTTCTCTAACCCTTTATGTACAACGCATATAAATTTAGTTCACAATTCCTCTACATCCATTGTTCCGGAACTAAACGACGTCCATTCATTTGGTAAGTGCGATCTTAACTATTGCATATTGGCTCTTCCTAACAAAAACACTCACCTAGCCTTCTTGATTGGTTTATGAAATTTGGTCACTATCGACGCTATGAAGATATCATGTTCTCTAATTCCTGTCTCTACACAGACATCGGTAATCAAGACAGGCTTGTTCGTAGTTATAAGATCTAAAATATTTCCATTGCTCGTGGGTTTAACTGCTCAAGACAGTTTTCGGAGAATGTCTCCAAAAGTATCTCGCAAGACTGCTTGTCTGTACCGCCTGAAATGTAACTAGAGAGGTCCCAATCTATACTCTTAAGGTTGAAGTCTCCCTCTGACTAATATTACATGGCTCTGATACATACGCACTACCTGGTGTAGACTTTCTTTGAATCACTAAAACTGCTACAGCAGCACTGGGGGGGGGGGGGGCGGTAAAACAACCAAATATTAACTTACAAATATTATACGTGCCCAGATAACTTCACAGTTACTTTCACCCTCGATCTCAGTTGAGGCAATAGCTTTGTCCACAGAGATGAACACTGCCCCTCCAATTGTGTCCGATCTATCTTTTCGATATACACCTAGCTAAATATTTCTGAACATGCCTCATCATGATTTAGCTAGCTTTCGGTGCCTAAAACTATCTGAGCACAATAATTTCCATGCAATGAAACGCGACGAATTCGGGAACTTTGTTTTTAATCATGTGAAAGTGCGCGGCTAATATTTTGATATTCGAATTTTTGAGCCGAACGTGGCCTGAATTCGCTATTTCAATGTTGACAGGCGAGTGCTCATCAGAGTTAGCGCCTAGCCTGAAAAAACCCCATGTGCACTCCACAAGTACTCTGCTACCCGAGTAGCCGCTTCCTTAGTGTATTGCACCCATGATATATCTAGGAGCACCCTACAATTCCCCACCCGATGATGCAGATCCAGAAATCAGCAGCCACGACTGTCACAGAGTCGGCGAAGCCTCTGGTTCAGACCATCCACTCAGCTCCAAACCAAATCACCCTGATCAGCCATGGGAACAGTGCTACAACTCGACAGCTCTGCTTGCACCCCTCGAGCGAGGGCAGCAGCATTCACCAATTCCGCCAGCCGCCCGTAGGAATTAAGTAAGTCCTCAGCACCCAAGCGTAAAGTGTCATTGGTGCCGACGTGAGCCACGACCTGCAGTCGACCGCACCCCACACCCTCAATAGCCACCGGCAAACCCGCCTCCACATCTCGGATGAGACCCGCCCCCCCCCCCCGGCAGACACACCGAGTACACGGCCAGCCTCCACATTGGCCTTCCGTCTCGAGTGATGCGATCGCCGTTCAACCCGCCACTCCCCTTGCGGAGAGGGCGGCTCGAACAATTCCTGTACACATGAATGTGCCTCGATAGCAGGGACAGAGGGCGAAGTATGAGAAGTGTCCCACTCGACACACCAGACTCCCCACCACCGCTGCACCACTAGATAGCAGCCTGAAGACGGCTGACCGTAGCCAACAGCACGCTCAGCTGTTCGCGATCTGCGGCGAACTCCTCCTGCGTCCGCACACAACAGGCACATACCCTGTCCATCCTATCGAAACAATTAACTGTAGAAAGTAGAAAACTAAATACTCAACTTTTAACTAGTCTAGTACTTTAATAAAGGCGGCTGGAAGCTGACTGAACTGTGGTCAATGGTAACTATAGTGTCAAAACAACGAAACTGAGTCTGGCTGTTTTCAAAATAAACAAGAAAATGTATGGATCACGTAGTTTGCAGCTAACGAAAACTATACACACGATATTTGTCAAAATAGGCGAGAATTAACTCTTAAAACAGTAGCACAATCGAAATCAGCAAAGTAGGTGAGAAGAATCCTCTTAAAAACAGAAGCACTAACGAAAATTAAGAAATTAACTGGCAACGAATTTTCACGCAATTAAATTATGAAACATAGCGCTGAGGGCTATGAGACATCGACAACAGCTGGCCCTGGACTGATCGCCTCCCATGTCATTTTCTACGACTCCTGATTAGGCTTACACACACTCAAGAAGGCTTAGTACCGGGAGGAGAACTGCAAAAATATGGGAAAGAAACTATCGATTTGTGGTGTAACGTAAATACACAGAAAATTTAACTGAATTACGCAAGTTTCGGCCGAAACTGGAAGAGGAGCCGTAGATTCGGCTACGGTTTCGGCCACAAATCATGTTTCGGTTGGACTCTATTAGCAACCTTTGTCCGAAGGCCAGTGGTTGTTCATAAAATGGACCGTGCTGTTGGTGATCGAGTTGGCCCCTTCAAAAATGCACGGCAGCGCATATGATTGTTCCTGGACTTATGATGATGATTTCGTGTGGCATTGTTGGCCGTTAGACCCCAGCTGGGGTCGTGTTCGGTCTGTCTGGTGCAAGTGTTTTAAATGACGCCACATGGGCGATTTGCCCTTCGATGATAATGATGAAATGATGATGAGGACGACACAACACCCAGTCCCCGAGTGGAGAAAACCTCCAACCCGACCGTGAATGGAACCGGGCGCCCTGCGTGGCAATCGAGCATGCTGTCCGCCAGTGGAGGCTGGTGCTTGAGATGACTCAGCGTTCTCTTCTTTCAGAGTCGGATCTTGGTAGTAGCGCCGCCGCCTCGCTCGCCTCCAAAGAAACAATTGGCCCATCTCTGCCGTGACCGTGACGCCGCGGGAGAAAGCGCTCCGGTCCCCCCCCCCCCCCCCCCCGCCCGTTGGATATATTTTCGTTAAAAGACTCTCTGAATGTCTTACCTCGGCTTGTTTGCGCTTGATTCAACTCCAACTGAGGCGTCGGCCTACCAAGCTTTAATGAATCTGTTACGATGAAAAGACAAGCTACATTCGGGTCACGTGACACTGTAAGCAGCACCCTCTTCTAACCTTACGCATGCTCAAATGCTGCTCTTCCCATCTTTTTAAATATTGTAATAAAGTTCCAGATTGCTGCTTATGTTTTATTTAATATCGCTAAGCTGTTTCGACAGTTTGTCATTCTCAAGCGCCTGCGCGTATAAGAATTACATTAATTATAAATCAAACAATATTCAAATATACATAAATTAGTTTCTTATAAATTTTCTTAAGAAACTTACGTGTACGATGTTTGGACGTTAATTAATGTTGACATCTAGCGTAACTGTTGCTTTAACTGTCAGGTGCTATGCAGCTTTTTACGTTAAAACTTTAAATTAAAGAAACTTTTATATTTTTTTCGTAATTAGCAACAGCTTTGCCAAAGATGTTTACATATACAGTAATCAACTAAGTTATGAGATACTTTTTTAACTTTAACATTGGTCAAAGAGGTTTATTTTGTTTTTTCCTCTGTTCATTTAGTATATCTTTGTTTTTCTGCCTTTTTCATCAATAAAGTCAATAAAATTAACAAGATAATTTTTATGTTTGAAATCAGTGTGTTCATTAAGTATTTCGTTCGGATAACCTACACCCTAATATAAAATTCACGATTGAACAAGAAATAAATAATTCAATAAATTTTTTAGATCTTACAATTACTAAAATTAACAACCAACACAACTTCGAAATTTATAGAAAGCCTACCACCACAGATTGCATCATAAATGCTAACTCATGTCATCCCATGTCACATAAACTAGCATTTTTCAACTCAATGATTAATAGGATGATCAAGTTACCTCTTCAGAAAGCAGCAATAGATAAAGAACTTTCAATTTTTCAGTACATAGCATTCAGAAACAACTTTAATCCAGAGATTGTCACTCAGTTGTATAAGAAACAAATTACACCGAATGAAGACCAAACACACAAATACATCCACCTAGCTAGAGAAGACAGAATACATAGCAAATTTAAATACATACCCGCCACATACTTCGGTAAAATATCCAACAAAATTAACGAACTTTTCAAAAACACCAGGATTAAATTTGCTTTTCGCACTAACAACAGTCTAAGAACAAAATTGCAGTTTACATCCATCAGTAATTTCCCATACTTTGAGCCATTTATTTACAAAATCACATGTGACAACTGTAACAGCTTTTACAATTGTCAGACTGGACGTAATTTCCTCACAAGATATCGTGAACACGTAAGAATAAGTGAAAACAACCAATATAGTTTCTATTTACATCTCAGAAACGAAAACCATTCAGTACTTAACATCGAAAACGCACTTACGATTTTGCATAAAATGCCAAAGGGAATAGAAATGAATATTTTGGAGAAATTTGAAATATATATTCACACTAAAAATTATCCGAACGAAATACTTAATGAACACACTGATTTCAAACATAAAAATTATCTGGTTAATTTTATTGACTTTATCGATGAAAAAGGCAGAAAAGCAAAGATATACTAAATGAACAGAGGAAAAAACAAAATAAACCTCTCTGACCAATGTTAAAGTTAAAAAAAGTATCTCATAACTTAGTTGATTACTGTATATGTAAACATCTTTGGCAAAGCTGTTGATAATTACGAAAAAAATATAAAAGTTTCTTTAATTTAAAGTTTTAATGTAAAAATCTGCATACCACCTGACAGTTAAAGCAACAGTTACGCCAGATGTCAACATTAATTAACGTCCAAACATCGTACACGTAAGTTTCTTAGGAAAATTTATAACAAACTAATTTATGTATATTTTCCTATTGTTTGATTTATAATCAGGCGCTTGAGAATGACAAATTGTCGAAACAGCTGTAACGATATTAAATAAAACATAAGCAGCAATCTGGAACTTTATTACAATGTCTTTTTACGACATATATGTTGCTGCCGGCCCAACAATTAGGAAATCTTTTTAAATAGTTAAATATTAGTTACAACGAAGAGTATATATGTCATTAACCCTTAAAATCGCAACACATCTGCAAAATCGTCTAAAGATATGTAGCAGGTAACAATGCAAACGTCGTTGTTGCTGTATCTGTTAAAAATAAGATTGGGTTTTAAAGAAACTGCCTGCAACGGTTTTGAACACAATACCTTCGACTTCCCAGAGTGATGCCACTAACCACACTGTTATTCTTGCTAGGTGGAGAGTAGTGACTTTATTATTATTCATGATCGTATCTTCCGAAGGCTTTTACAGTTGATGCGTCTTTCATTTATAGTTATATTTATCAAATATGAAGAGTTTTTGATGAATATTCAATGCGCCGAAAACAAATATGAGGGCGCATGTTGCCTTCATGGAGGATTTGCGCATGCGTAAGGCGAGGTGCGCCGCAGCTCCATTGCCTTACTTCGGGACCATTCGTGCGTAACTGTTAGAGGTCTAGTAGCCAGGAGCTGGTGACCCTACCAGCGGCGTTTCCCCTCGCCCCTCCCTGCCGCGGGAGAGCCCATGTGCTTCTTCCAGGGGGTTCAGAACAGAATTTGAACCGCAGCCGCGCATTGCAATGCATTATTCAACAACTTCTAACGGGAGGCAAAATTACAAGATTGAAATGTCATCGTTGTGTATTTAAAAATCTTCAGGTAATCTCATTTTTGCTCGCCACAGATTAAATCACAGTCACTCGTAATGCCACCAATAACAGACGTAATTTGCATCAGTGGTCCGAGGAAAACCCAGATGATGTTCTTGGAGACATATTTTCAAAAAAAAATGTTCAAATGTTTGTTAAGCTTGTAGGACTTAACTGCGAGGTCATCAGTCCCTAAACTTACATATAAACTAACATATACTAAAGACAGCATAAACATCCATGCCCGAGGGGGGGATTCGAACCCCCGACGGGGAACGGCCTCGCGCATCGGAGCATAGCGCCTCAATGCGCTCGGCCACATTTTCCAGAACGCTCCTCGGTAAATGTGTGGACTGTTTTGTTAGACAATCAGTTGATTGGACCCCTTGTGTTACGGCATCTTTTTCCAGATCCCGATATTTACAGTTGATTTTCACGATAAACGTAATCCACTTTTGACTTCTCTTGAAAACATGACATATAGCTCTTCTGAAATCTTTGCGATCCCTTGTGAGGGCTGCTCTGTTCATAATTCAGGCGTCAGAAGACATCTAACACTCCCTGGAAGATGGTTCGGTACATATGGGCCAATACCACCTAGAGACAAGGCCTCACAAAAACCCGCGTCACGTCACACCGACCAGACCACGACCACCACCTCATTGCCTGTCCGCTACGAGGCAGAACACCTCAAAGCATCAGGTCACAGTGAACCTACAATCGATGAACTTCAGATCTTGCACAGAGCCCCAAGGAATGAAAGCTTAACCTTCTCGAAGACATTGAAATTATGAAATTTCTTAAATCATCAGACCTTCTGAGCCTCAATGACCAACTGACAAGTAAACATCAGAACTATTATGACATAATGATGTCAGCTTTACAAAAAGTTACCTGATCGACTTATTGTAAGTGGTAACTCGCAATCCCTTAATAACTGCTCCTTCACTCCTTCTCCGCCAAATTGTCGTCTTAGCTTGAGCTCGATTCTGTAACTTAACTACCACCCAGCTCACAACACTTCATTTATTCTACATTTTAACCATATTTGTTTTTATTGTTCTGTGACTGGATACATTTATAATTAATTTGCATATAAGGGCTATATAATGTTATGATTATTTTGCTAACATAACTTATCAATAGCATTGTCATCTATTCTAATTTACAAGTATTTTATACTTCACCTCTACTATCCATTGTTATTTCTTCCATCCTTTAATAATTTGCAACCATGTTGATCTATTTTATCATTCAAATTTAACCGCCCAAATCTTAGTTACGCAAGCCAGCGTTTATCAGCGCTGCCTAGCGGCGTTCGCTATATTCCGGTTTTCTGACGCCACCTCACCATCAGATTTCCGTGCAGTAACGGTTGCTCATGTGATGTATCGATATTCATTCTGTGAACGCGGACCTATCCATCACAACGCTGCTGATGTGGTAAGTTATACATCTCCACACTCGCTCTGCTTACCACTGTCCGTTCACAATTGTTTTTTAAATTCTCTGACTTCCATTTTAGGAACTTTTGTCCCATCTCTTATAACACTTGATGATGCATTTCATTAAATCCTCAGATTTTATCCAGTTCAAAATGCTGGGCATCGTGTGCCTTTACACCAACTAATGCAATCCAGCTGTTTCTGAGGTATGTTCATGCCCTCAATTCATTGTTTCCTGATATTGTAATGGATAGGTCCACGGTATGAAACTGACCCATTTGTATATTTTCCCTGTTACAGTGTTCTGATGATGCGCCAAAAGCGCGAAACGCGTTAAAGAGAAATAAATATAATAATTTGCAACAGGGACTACCTTACAATACAAACTGTCATTACTCGTTTGTAACTGCCCCTAATTGCTGGGCTGCCCCCAACGATGCACAACAAAACCAAAGAGTCTCCAAACAGACATTTCAGTAGTAACCTAAACAGCGTTTTTGTTGGGCACTGAAAAGATATACAGGGTGTTTCACTAAGTGTGTTTGCCTCTGTAACTTATAAAATAATAGGTGACGGGAATTTTTAATGCGGTAGGTCAACACAAGAAATGTTACACTTTCTGCGGATCTATGAAAATAGTTTATTTTATCATTTTCCAAAGAGTAACAGCACAAAGATATAATTTTTTAAATGGAACAATAGTTTTTTCTATCGTGTATTGGATTCGTTTAAACCAGCTGCGTCCAAATCAATTTAAACTACATTCCTATCACTGTTAGTTTGGGAGCTACAACCCTTCAAAGTTCTGGGGGCGGAGGCTGCGATAGCGTAGCTAACTGGCCGAGTGGCTATCCCCTGGGGCACGGCCCACTGTCTCATGACCACCAGCCAGCTACGTTGTCATAGCCTCCAACCCCTAAACTTTGAAAGGTTGTAGCTCCCACACTAACAGTGAAAGGAATGTAGTTTAAATTGAATTGGACGCAGCTGGTTTCGAAGAATCCAATGCACGATAGAAAAAAAACTATTGTTCCATTTAAAAAATTATATTTTTGTGCTGTAACTCTTTGGAAAATGATACAATAAACTATGTTCATAGCTCCGCAGAAAGTGTAACATTTTTTGTGTTGACCTACCGCATTAAAATTTCCCGTCACCTATTATAAGTTACAGAGGCAAACACACTTAGTGAAACACCCTGTACATCACTTTCCTACTCTTGTATTTCTGCAGTCGCTCTTAGGCGCGCTCTACTTGTAATGGCTGTTTCTTTAGCTGGCAATGCTTTCGGATTTGGAATCCAGCTTGCCCACTATAGTTGGCGTCATGTAAGAAGGCGCTTCCGCGCATAGAAGCAGAGCAACAGGGTAAGTGTGAAGGGGAGGAGCTACAGCGGAGCGCCACAGTTAGAGCCTGCAGAGAAGCATTGAGTAGCTCGCGGACAGGCATGCGCCTAGAGAAAGAACGTTATTGGCTGCCAGGGGATGCGCAGAACGGCTGTAAATTGGAGCGCCTTCGTACGTGACGCCGACTATAACATGCACAATTACCAGTAGGTGTGACATAACAGATGTTTCCCCTGGTCTGTCTGGCAGGTATCAGCTACACTCTGGAGAACAACTCCAAGCTGCGCGAGGATCTTTCCCTCAAGCAGATGCCTCGCCGCCTGGACGACTGGGTGGACCTGGGCGACGGGATGCGCGCGCAGGTGCGGATGTGGCTGCCGCCGGGGCTCGACCCGGAGGGCACTGAGCAGAGGCCCGCCGTCGTAGAAGTGTGAGTACAGGCAGCCCCCACTGCTTAACTTGCACGACACTGTCAAAGGAGCAAAGTAGTGAGTCATTTATATTGAAAAACATTCTAGATCACAGAAGGTCATTTTATTTAACAGGTTCCAACCTTATCCTAAGTCGTTATTGTTGTGTCTTCAGTCCGGAGACTAGTTTGATGCAGCTCTCCACAATACTCTATCCTGAGCAAGCCTCTTCACCTCCACATAAGAATGGCAACCTACATCTGTCTGAATCTGCTTACTGTATCCATCTATTGGTCTTCCTCTGCGGTTTTTACCTCACACACTTCCCTCCAACGCTAAATTCACAATTCCTTGATGTCTACGAATGTGCCCTACCAATCTATCCCTTCTTTTAGTCAAGGTATGCCAGAAATTTCTTTTCTCCCCAATTCTGTTCAGTGTCTCCTCATTAGTTACGCAATCCAATAACCTAATCTTCAGCATTCTTCTGTAGCACCACATTTCAAAAGCCTCAATCCTCTTCCTGTCCGCACTGTTTATCGTCCATGTTTCACTCCCATAAAAGGCTACACTCCATACAAATGCCTTCAGAAAGAACTTCCTTAGGCTTAAATCAATATTCGATGTTAACAAATTTCTCTTTTTCAAGAACGCTTTTCTACCCATTGCCATTCTGCATTTTATATCCTCTGTACTGCGACCATCATTTGTTATTTTACTGCCCAAGTAACAAAACTCATCTACCTCCTTTATTGCTTCGTCACCTAATCTAATTCCTTCAGCATCGCCTGATTTTCTTAGACTGCACTCCATTAGCCTAGTTTTGCTCTTGTTAATGTACATCTTATATGTACCTTTCAGCAGACTGTCCATTGCATTCAATTGCTCTTCCAGGTCCTTTGCTGTATCTGACAGAATTACTATGTCGTCGGCAAAACGCAATGTTTTTAATTCTGCCCCCTGAATTTTAATTCCTTCACCAAATTTCTCCTTGCTTTCCTTTATAGCTTGTTCAATGTACAAATTGAATAACATTGTCTTACTGCCTTTCCAACCACTGCATCCCTCTCATGCCCTTCAACTCTGACAACCGCTGTCTGGTTTTTGTACAAGTTGTAAATAACCTTACGCTCCCTATATTTTACTCCTGCTTGCTTCAGAACTTGAAAGAGTTTATTCCAATCAACATTGTCAAAAGCCTTCTCCCAATCTACAAAAGCTAGAAATGTAGGTTTGCCTTTTCTTAATATATCTTCTAGGATAAGCCGTAAAGTGAGTATTGCCTCCCGAGTTCCTACATTTCTCCTGAACCCAAACTGATCTTCCCCGAGGTCGGCTTCTACTAGCTTTTCCATCCTTCTGTAAATAAATCGTGTTAATATTTTGCAACCATGACTTATTAAACTGATGGTTCTATAGTTTTCACACCTGATTGCGCCTGCTTTCTTTGGAATGGGGATTATAATATTTTTCTTAAAGTCTGAGGGTACTTCACCTGTCTCATACATCTTACATACCATCAGAAAACACATATACAGCCTATAATGTAGCGCCTGTATGGTGTTTGGTGGGAGTCGTTAGCTAAAATATTATGTACTGAACTGGGAATAAATGGAAATGGCGGATTATGATAAAAATGGAATAAAAATTAAATTAAAACAAAAAGAATTAGAACGACTGTAAGGGTAAAATGGGCGGCTTCTGCAATATAAAAAGAAGACGATGTTATCTTCAGTAAGTACCATCTCGATGTGCAATGATGGTACGTCAGGGATCTGTAATCAAATATTATACGAGGCGCGTCCAGAAAGTAAGTTCCGTTTCAATTTATCTCCGCTGCAGCGCTGCGATTGCCACATGTGCTGTAGACGATGTGTATCAAGGAGAAGAAGTGCGCCATTTGGAGATCACTGTCAGTTACGTACGCTTTGTTGTGCTTGTTTGAAATGTCGGCGTTGATTGAAAATCCCTCCGCCTGTGAAATCAGGTCGGTGATTCGGTTTCTGAATGCGAGGAAAGTGAAACCAAGTGAAATTTATTGGTAAATTTGCGATGTTTACGGACCAGATGCGATGAGTGATTCGATGGTGAGAAGATGGGCCCGACAGTTCAATGGCGGGCGTAGTGATGTGCACGATGAAGAACGAAGTGGGCGTCTACCTTTGGTTACAGAAGAACTGGTTCACGCGATTGATGACAAGATCCAGGAAAACCGTAGGTTTACAATTAGTCATCACTTCACCAATGACGACGAGCTGAAAGAAACTGTTTCCAACTGGTTGACGAGACAGGCGGCAGATTTCTACGAAGAAGGTATACAAAACCTAGTGCCACTCTATGACAAATCCTGCAAAATTTCGGCAGTTATGTGGAAAAGTAGTTTAAGAGTTGTAGAATTTTGTGCAATAAAAATTTCTTCTGTATCTGTGTACAATTACATTTTATTACCAAACGGAACTTAGTTTCTGGACGCGTCTGATATAATTATAGGTACACACTGTCGTGATCGGGAATTGAACGTATTAAAATCTGTTATTGTCCAGTGGGCTTTGCGTATGCGGTTGGCAAGGATGTAACATTAACAAAAAAAAAAAAAAAAAAAAAAAAAAAAAATCGGACTTCATTTTAATAAATAGCTCCACATAGGCTGCATACACGAGAATCATCCACAAAATATGTTCCGTTTCCATTTCTATCCGCGGCAGCGCTACCATCGCAGTTCCGAACCTCCGCAGCAGTTACTCTGACTCAAGGAGAAGACATGTACGCCATTTTCAGATCACTGCTGCCGACGTTTGCTATGTAGTGCTTCTTTATGTCGCCGTGATTGAAAATGCCGCCGCGTGTGAAATCAGATCTGTGACTTGTTTTCTAAATGCAAAGAAAGTTAAATCAAATGAAATTCATCGGCAAATGTGTGAGGTTTACGAACAAAACGCAAAGAGTGATTCAATGGTTAGAAGACGGGTCACACTGTTCAATGAAGGACGTGATCAAGTGCCCGATGAAGAGCGAAGTGGAAGCCCATCTGTGGTTAATTATGAACTGGTTTATGCAACTGAAGAGAAGATTAAGCACAACCGTAAGTTTAAACTTAGTGCCCATGCTATGGAAGTTCCGCAAATCTCGCGATCACTAATTCATGAAATTGTTACAGGCGGCAACCTTCTATGAAGAAGGCATACAAAAAATTGTGCCTATAAAATTTCGGAAGCTATGTAGGAAAGTTTTTTTTGTAGATTTTTGTACAATAAATATTTTTTTCTGTTTCTGTACACGTTTGTTTTATATAAGCAAACGGAAATTTGTGGACATACCTTGTATGTTATCTGAAAAGACCGAAGATAAGGTCGAAACCGGTTGAATAAAATAACGTCTGCGATCGAGATAACCCACTAGTCTGTACCTCCAGCGCCAGCAGCACTTCCACACAAGTTCTTTGATTCCAGAGGATCGACAGACTCTTCCTCCACAGAGATAGGATTGTGCATGGTACTTTCGCATTGTATTCCGAGCCGAATATCGCTATGTGGCACATTGAACTCAGTTGCCGGCCGCGGTGGCCGAGGAGACTGAGGCGCTCCAGTCACGGTCTGCACGGTCACTACGGTCGGGGGTTCGAATCCCCCTCGGGCATGGATATCTGTGCCGTCCTAGTTCGTAAGTAGTTCATAAGTAGTTTGTAAGTTTAGGGACTGATGACCCCGTAGTCCCATAAGCTTAACAAACATTTGAACATTTGATTTTGAACTCAGTTACCAGACTTCTTTATCACAAACTACACAAATACTACGCCACACTGTAAACGAATGTACACTGGTCAAAACAATTAGGGGATCATTTGACGCATTTAGGATATGAAGTACTGTAATCAGCAGAATTAACTAAATGGTTAGACGTCTCTCTGTCGGTTCTACAGAGTGGAGACAACATCATTACAGCAACCGAGGTACTACTAATAACAGAAAGTTTTTTCCTCCAACAAACGAATTACACAAGCAGTTGGGTTCAGATAGTATAGTGATAAGGTAGTGCAACAACAGCATTAATGACCCGATGCTGTTGCTTGGAGAGCCATATAAAGCTTAGACTGGGACAAACACGGAGGGAGGACTGTCCCAAAGTGTTACTTCCAGGACCTGGAAGCGATTTCAGGCTATACTGTCCGTTAAAAGAAATCAAGGCCAAGGACGTCAATGTGTAACATCAGCTAGAGATGACCATTATCTCCGGTTAAGGGCCTGGGGCTGAATGTAACTCAGCTACAACGCCCCCTCCAGGCAGCAACAAGACGCGCAACATTACCACAAACAGTCCGAAATCGCCTTCGAAGGCCTACCGTGTGTGTTCCATTAAAGCCAATACACCATTTAGCCCGCAAAAGTGGGATTGGAGACGTAACGAATGTCGCAGGGTTCTGTTCACAGATGAGTCAAGATTTTGTGTTCAGCCAGACAATCTTCATCTGCAGAGAACGTGGAACAATCCTGCTATTATGCAGGAAACATCACCATATCATGGTGGTGGTCGATTTCTGTGGGCAGGGGTCAGTTATTGCCAGACGTACGGTTATCTGTGTTGTCCAGAATGTTGTTTTGACTGCACAGAGCTATAGAGACGAGCCGCTTTTTCGCTGGACTTAAACCCGATTGAGCATGTCTTGGATGTCCTTATCAGACGCATTTCAACCAAACCAGCAGCCCCCACAACAGTTGCATAATCGCCAAATATCCCTCAAGAGCTGCGTCATAACCTAACACTGTCCATGCTACGCAGGTGTGCAACTGTACTGGTCGTTTGAATTGATCACATACCATATTAGGCGGTAACGAGAGTGACGTTTTCGCTATGATGGTAGCCGCATGGTGTCTCGCTCTAAGTAAACACCATGGAAACCTCAAGTAAAGAGTTTGCAAAATATCGTACTGTATCACATAGAAATGACGATTGTAAACAATATCTGAATAAAATACATGACATATGTATACTGTTTATGATATCTTACCTGATCCCCTAATTGTTTTAAGCAGTGCAATATTGTGATTCCTTAATTTCTCCTTGCGAATAACAACCACTCATGCCGAAATATCGGCCCAATTGTCTGCATACCCGTACGTTTTTCGCAGTGTAATATTAGTTGGGAATAACTTTAACAGACCATTTATAGACTGGGAGTGCAAGGTTTCATTGTAGGTAGTACATACAAACGGTGTTTTGAACTACAGTTGAACACATTTTATTACAGCTGTACTAACTGAATCGACAGCCCAAAGAGTATGGAACTACTTCGGCGTACTGATTGCTCCATTAGTCTCTTTCATTTCGGGAATATTGTCGGATCTCCGTACGATATTTCGGCACAGAGTCTTCTGCACATCTTCAGGTGAAAACTGGCCAAAGACACACACCGGCACATGATTGGTGTAGTCTGCCGACATTGTGCATGCGTTAATTGAGCAAATGTTCTTCCGGTACAAGTATGTGCGTTGCAGTTATGGAAATGGATGAAGATGGTGTCTGCCTTTGTTTCATGTCGTGGTCCGACTTAAGAGCGATGGAACACTGGGGCATACCGACCTTTTCTTGCTAGCCAACGGTCATCATCCGACACAAACGATGGGCGTTATGAAGACCTTAACCCATCGAGCCCATGCTACATGGGACCTCGATCGTTTGGCGCTGGAACAACTTTGAACTGATTTTAGGAAAAATGGTTGTTCATCCGAGAAAACACTAAGTACGTAAAAACAGAGAAGAGAATGAGGCGTTCAAAGATACTGCTTGTAAAACCATATATTGGAATTTTTGAGCGCAAACACCCAGAATATTAAGGAAATATCGACATTTTTGACATCTGTAAGGACGACCTAGAATTGCGCAAAGCTGGTGTCTACAGATTTATATACGGCGTCGACAAATATGGCAAATCTTACATAGGGCAGACGACGCGCACTGTGTAGGATCGTGCAGACGATGCGATGCGCACAGTGTAGGATCGCATTGTGGAATTTCGACGGCTTGCTTCAAGCCAATAAGTCTGCTATCGTCGAACATTGCATCTCTACTGATCATCTGATAAGACAAAACGATACTGAAATTGTAGCCAGCACCTATGAATCAGTAGAAATAACACTGTCACACAGTGAGATCCTTACCAATCGTGACGGCCACCGTCCAGCAGTAGGATGCGCCGAGTTTTTCAGACGTCCAGTCTTAATTGTCGGGATTAGCGACACTAAGGCAGCGGCTACTCGGGTAGCAGAGTACTTGTGGAGTGCACATGGGTTTTTTTTAGGCTAGGCGCTAACTCTGATGAGCACTCGCCTGTCAGCATTCAAACAGCGAATTCAGGCCACGTTCGGAACAAAAATTAGAACATCAAAATATTAGCCGTGTACTTACAGAGTATTAGAAACAAAGTTCCCGAATTTGTCGCACTGCATGGAAGTTATTGCGCTCAGATAGTTTTTGGCACCGAAAGCTGGCTAAATCATGATGTGGCAAGCTCAGAAATATTTAGCGAAGCGTGGAATGTATATCGGAAAGATAGATCGGATACAACTGGAGGAGGACTGTTCATAGCTGTGGATAAAGATATTGTTTTTCTGAGATCGATGTTGAAAGTAACTGTGAAGTTATCTGGGCACGTATAACAGGTCTAAAAGAAGTGAAGTTAATAGTTGGCTGTTTTTACCGGCCCCCCAGTGCTGCTGTAGCAGTTTTAGAATCATTCAAAGAAAGTCTACACTAGGTAGTGCATAGGTATCCGGGCCATGTAATATTAGTCGGAGGAGACTTCAACCTTAAGAGTATAGATTGGAACCTCGCTAGTTACATTTCAGGCGGTACAGACAAGCAGTCTTGAGAGCTACTTTTGGACACATTCTCCGAAAACTGTCTTGAGCAGTTAAACCGGCAGCCCACGCGCAATGGAAATATTCTAGACCTTATAGCCACAAACAGTCCTGACCTTATTAACGACGTCTGTGTAGAGACAGGAATTAGTGATCATGATATTGTCATAGCGTCGATGGTGACCAAAGTTCATAAACCAATCAAGAAGGCTAGGAGGGTGTTTTTGTTGGGAAGAGCCGATAAGCAAATGTTACGATCGCACTTAGAAAATGAATGGGCATCGTTTAATTCCGGGACTATGGATGTAGAGGAATTGAAGACTAAATTTAAGTGCATTGTTAACAACGGGTTAGAGAAATATGTGCCAGTAAAGACGATTAAGGATGGAAAAGATCCACCGTGGTATAATAATAATGTTAGAAAGCTGCTGAGAAAACAAAGGCTGTTTCACTCTCGATTCAAAAAAGAACACGCAAATGATGACAGGCAAAAGTTAGTATAGATTCGTGCGTCTATAAAAAGATCGAAATGCGAAGAATGGCAGCTAGCTCTCAATGTAGAAAAATGTAAGGTGATGCCCATGAGTAGAAAAAACAATCCCATAATATTCGAATACAGTAGTGAGCTTCTTGAAACTGTCGCGTCGTTCAAATATCTAGGCGTAACATTGCAGAGCGATATGAAATGGAACGAGCATGTAAGGCCAGTTGTGAGTTAGGCGGACAGCCGACTTCGGTTTATTGGGAGAATTTTGGGAAGATGTACTTCACCTGTAAAGGAGACCGCGTATAAAACGCTTGTACGACCACGTCTTGAGTATTGCTCAAGTGTTTGGGACCCGCAACAAATCAGTTTAAAAGAAGACATAGAGGCGGTTCAGAGACGAGCAGCTAGATTTATTACCGGTAGGTTCGACTAATGCGCGGGTGTCACGGAAATGCTCCGGCAACTCAATTGGGGATCGCTGGAAGAAAGACGACGTTCTTTTCGTGAAATTTGGGCCGGAATTTGAAGCTGAGTGTAGTACGATCTTGCTGCCGCCTACTTACATCTCGCGTAAAGATCACAAAGACAAGATAAGAGAAATTAGGGCTCGTACGGAGGCATATAGGCATTCTTTTTTTCCTCGTTCAATTTGGGAGTGGAATAGGAAAGGAAATGCCTAGTAGTGGTACAGTGTACTCTCCGCCACGCACCTTACGGGGAATTGCGGAGTATGTATGTAGATGTATCTTTGAGTGCCTCTGACGCTAAGAAAACAATGGTGAAAGTGAAACCAAACATCTGTTTATTACCGAAAAATAAAGTTCTTATCTGGATAGACGCCTGCCTGACTAGACGTCAATACGGCAGCGTTCAGGAATATTGCTGATATCGGACGCTGTCAGCGTGCAGTGACGTCAGGACGCCGCCTTTATCTCTGAGGCGTGGTCGCTGGTAGAGGGCGAGCTGGCGCCTCGTTTGCATCCTCAACACCTCATCTGGATGTGCTCGGTCCCACACCTGAGGACACATCCTCGGAGGTCGCTTCTACTGGCAGTGGCAGCCGTGTAGACGCGTATCTGGTGAACTAGTACCTCGAAGACACTGCCAGTTAAACTAGCCTGTGCTGGATCATCTAGGAACAAAGTATCGTAATCATAGAATCGATTGCGGTACATGCACCTGCCATTGATCCCTATGATCAAAAATGTTTGTAGAGCTTATGGGACTTAACTACGGGGTCATCAGTCCCTAAACTTAGAAACTACTTATGAACTAGTTTATACTAAACACGGCACATCCATGCCGGATGGGGGGGGGGGATTCCAACCCCCGACCGCAGCGGCCGTGCAGACCGCGACTGGCACGCTGCAGAACTCTCGGCCACTGCGGCCGGCTCCCTATGATCAAGTGCTGTCAAGCTGAGAGAATTATTTACATAAACCAGTAAGGAGTCTCTGACGTGAAGTTCAGTTTGTAATGACCGAACCTGTACTAGTTATTATTGTCACTATATCCACTTGACATAGTGTTTACTGCTGACATCGGTCTCCAATGTGTGTTGTTGTCTCACTACCTTTGGTCTTCTGTCGCAGTCATCTCTCTGTTATGATTTTTCTCGTCGACCTGTGGTTTCGGAACGTGCCACTGGCCAGTCTTACTTGCAACTCATCAGAATGCTTTCTGCTCCCACCCAAAGCTGAGCTGGCTATCGTTTGTGTCGTCATGACTGAAGTTCTAATAAAAGTTTATATTTTGTTACTCTTTACTGTTCTGTGGCGTAACACATACTGCGTTAAATCCTACTGTGGAAAACGTCGTGATCTGCGTATCAGGCGTTGTTTGGCGCGTATTTCGCATAGGACCAAAATTTATTAGGGTTTTTTGCCAAGTCAGTACACAGAATTGTGCACTCTTTGCGTTAATTTTGTCATCGATTGATTTTTACTTGTCTGAAAGATTTTGGCTACGGTTATATTTGCAGTAAAGTTATCTTTGCTTTAGTAACAGTTTTCTACCTCGTTTCCTGAACCACAGTAGCCCTTTCCATTATGTTATCTATCAAATTGTGAAGACAGCAGGGGTAAAATATAGGGAAAGAAAGGTTATTTACAACTTGTACATTAACCAAACAGCTGTTATTAGAGTCCAAGGGCATCAAAGAGACAGCGGTTGGGAAGGGAGTAAGACAGGGTTGTAGCCTTTTTCCAATGTTATTGAATTTGCACATTGAGCTATGAAGGAAAGGAAAAAGAAATTGGAGAAGGAATTACAGTTCAGGGTGAAGAAATAAAAACATTTTTTTTTTTTTTTTTTTTTTTTTTTTTTTTTGCTGATTGCATTGTGATTCTATTAGAGACAGCAAAGGACGTGTAAAGCAATTGAACAGAATGGACAATGTGTTGAAATGAGCATGTAAGACGAACACTATCAAGAGCAAAACAAGGGTGGTGGAATACATACAGTCTTAGAAGATTAGGCGATGCTGAAGGAATTAGATTAGGTAACGAAGCAATGAAGGTGGTAGTTGACTTTTGACTCTTGGACCATATTATTGTCTCACTACAGAGGATATAAGATGCAGAAAAAGCATTTAGGAAAAAGAGAAATTCGCTAACATTGAATATTAATGTAAGTGTAAATAAGTCTTATCTGGAGGCATTTGTGCGGAATATTGCCTTGTACGGGACTGAAACTTGATAAATAGTTTAAGACAGGAAGAGGATAGAGGCTTTTGAAATGTGGTACTACAGAAGAATGCTGAAGATTAAATTGGTAGGTCGCGTAACTAATGAAGAGACACTGGACAGAATTGGTAAGAAAATGAATTTTGGCATACCTTGACTACAAGAAGGGATCGATTGCTAGTAAATATTCTTAGACGTCACGGAATCGTAAATTACCATTGGAGGGCAGTGTGAGGGAGAAAAAGCTCATAGCCGCGGTGGAGTAGCCGAGCGGTCTAAAGCGTCTCGCTGCGGAGCGCGCGGTTGCTTGCCGTGGAGGTTCGAGTCCTCCCTGGGGCATGGGTGTGTGTGTTTGTCCTTAGGTTAGTTTACCTAGGTTTAAGTAGTTTGTAAGCTACGGACTGATGACCACGTAGTTTGGTCCGATAGAATTACAAACAAACATTTTGAAAAAGCTCATAAGGAGACCAAGAGACGAATATACTAAGTAGATTTAGGTGAATGTGAGTTACCCTTGTTTTGAGGAGGTGAAGAGATGCTCAGGATAGAATTGGTGGAGAGCAACATCAAACCAGTCTTAGGACTTAAGACCACAACAACAACAATATAATTTTACTCGTAAGATGTTTGTCTAAGGCGTATTTTACGGATCTCTTGAACTTCCTCCACTGATACTGAACTTTGATAGTGCTAGAGACGAAACTTTCTGGTTGAGCAGTCAAGTACTCTGTCCCTCTTTGCTTTTGCTAACCAGTAAGATCGTCCCAACTTTCTTGATATTTCCGTTAACATCTGCATTCACTTATGCTGTATGGACTTATGATTGCTACTTTCCTGTTGTACGCGTAGTGAAAAAGAGCTATAGGTGGGCGTGCCTGTTATCCCATTGCTGTTAATCGGTTGGGAATAGTTCATGTTGCCATTTTTGGGCTCATAAACATCCCAACAGTATAGGACAGACACAATTCGAGTTCCTGCAGTTCTTTTCAATGAACACACACAGAAATTTACCACGCCTGTCGTCAGTGGGCATGGAAATAAATCAATGGCGAAAGTTAGAAATTTGTGCCCAGCCGGGATTCGAACCCTGGCCCTTCTGCGTACTAGGCACTCGGTGTTGCTGCATATCAACCATACCGCACTTATATTATCTATTGCGTGCAGGTCCGTTTTATGCGATTTTTCATTTGTCACAACTGTGTTTTTGACAACCTGTTACGAAGTAGATTTCAGAAATTTGATAGATCCTGAGGGAATGTTCTTCCAAATTATCCTATAGTTATGAGATCAGTATTTTGTCACCACTTCTGTAATAATTCACCGGTCTTTATATGAGATTTTCTTGGCATGACATGGCCTATGTAAGTGAAATCAATGTACAATTCTCGTATGTGTCGAAACTGGAAACATTTTGTTTACGTTGACTCGTGGCTGGAGACTAAGAAGACAGACTACATGGAATAATTTTGTGGTTATGGTTTGCGTATTACTGTATACCAATCTACTGGTTCATATCAGGAAATGGGCGGTGGCTTTCCTTCGTATATCTGTGAGCTATAGACCACTTTAAAAACATTTCCTTGCCTTTACTCCATTAAGGAACATCGTCGGTGTAGATGACATTTAATAGTCAGATTCACAAATCAAATAAAAAGGTTTAAAAAAATGCATATTGCTAACCATCAGCTGTTTTCTTATTTTGCAACCGGTTTCGGTTTTGAATCATCTTCAGAAAAGTCTGTTAAATAAAAGTGACATAAAATGAATTATACACAAATTAAAATATAATACATGATATAACCCAGTAGTTTCATCCAGAAAATACAAATTAAACAGACTTCCACTTTAGCCATGTCAATCAATAAAAGATTCGCAAAATGTCACTTGACATTAGGTCTTGATGATAAATAAAACAATTCAATTCGGCCTTTGTTATTATTATTATTATTATTATTATTATTATGAAGAATACAATTAAAATTCCCTCCGATCGCAATGTTTGGAGGGATCTTTCGAGTTAAATATACGATTTCGTCTATGAAAGAGGCACTCCTTGCTGGTTTGTAGGTGTTCCCGGAGGGCGGGTACACGTTAACTACGGTGAGATCAAAGATTCTATAGTCATGCCACGGCCGGATTCCTATTTTTCCACTTCTAATATAGCGATGTCAGATACAGCAAAGGACCTGGAAGAGCAATTGAACGGAATGGACAGTGTGCTGAAAGGTGCATATAAGATGAATATTAACAAGAGCAAAACTAGGGTAATGGAGTGCAGTGTACGGAAATCAGGTGATGCTGAAGGAATTAGATTAGGTAATGAAGCAATAAAGGAGGTAGATGAGTTTTGTTACTTGGGCAGTAAAATAACAAATGATGGTCGCAGTACAGAGGATATAAAATGCAGAATGGCAATGGGTAGAAAAGCGTTTTTGAAAAAGAGAAATTTGTTAACATCGAATATTGATTTAAGCCTAAGGAAGTCTTTCTGAAGGCATTTGTATGGGAGTGAGACATGGACGATAAACAGTGGGGAGAGGAAGAGGATAGAGGCTTTTGAAATGTGGTGCTACAGAAGAATGCTGAAAATTAGGTGGGTGGATCGCGTAACTAATGAGGAGGTACTGAACCGAATTGGGGAGAAAAGAAATTTCTGGCATACCTTGATTAAAAGAAGGGATAGATTGATAGGGCACATTCGTAGACATCAAGGAATTGTGAATTTAGCGTTGGAGGGAAGTGTGTGAGGTAAAAATCGCAGAGGAAGACCAAGAGATGGATACAGTAAGCAGATTCAGACTGATGTAGGTTGCCGTTCTTATGTGGAGATGAAGAGGCTTGCTCAGGATAGGGTATTGTGGAGAGCTGCATCAAACCAGTCTTCGGACTGAAGACCACAACAACAACAATATAGCGATGACTTCTCTGACCAGGAAGGTTGTACCAGTATTTAATTCACATTTACTGCCAACAATTTATAAGCTTGGCTCATGCAATTATCGAAATTATTTAAATCTAAATGATTCGCCTGTCTTATCGTCGCATTCCGTGTTCGTTGCAGAGTGTGAATGACCAGTTCCTGAACTGTGTCGTCTCCTGCCGTGTTTTTGTTCTTGGTCCTGTTACGTACTACATTTGGGCTTCACACTGGTGCTAACATTTTTGACGTGGGGTGTCGTCTGAATGTCTGGATTCACTTCCCGTTTCAGTGGATGCGCGCTCCCTCGGGTTTATCTTCCCTCGTAGCGCTCTGTTTAGTCTCACGCCTGAGCGACTTGAATACACTGTCAGCTGCAAGTTGCTTACCGACACTGGGTTTTGTGAATACACTGCCGCCTTCAAGTTGTTCAACACTTTGAGCGCCGTGTGGCCACCGCTCGTCACTCTCTCTGGCTCACTTCAAGCCTCTGTCTGCACCTGTGGACATGCTTCTGATGTCAAAAGCACGCACCAGAGGAGTTTCTGGTCCCAGCAGACTACGAAATGATACGCGGACCGGGCAGGAGGTGTACAATAATACCGAATTTAGAGGATCGAAAATTTTAAAAGCGGTCTAAGAAAGTTATAGAAATGCTCCTCAAATACAAATACGGTTGTTAAACTAGATCTTACAACAAATAACATTTCGTTTATAAACAAAGTTTAAATACGTGTCCACACGAAATTCGGTGAAATTTATAAACAACAACAACAACAAAATCACACGGCGTAAATTCATTGATGTTTTTGGAAACATTCAAGGCACATTGATATGTTACATGTCTCGGTAAACGTGTTAATTTTTTCGCGTTTTTGCGAGGGTAAGCACCATTATGTCGTTGTGACGTATGGGCTGCACTGTTTCCTTGTAACTTTCTTCTGTCCCTCATATTCCTTCAGTAAATGTTTTGGTTCGCAGCTGAAAGGTCTTGTCGGGTTGGGATCCACCGCAGGATAAAGGAATGCTTCCACAAGACATTATTTTAAATCATAAATGCCCATTTTCTTACCATTTATTTTATTGTACAAATGCAGAGCATTTACTACACATGTTCAAGTTATGAAATGGAAGGCACGTCTCTTGTACTATTTCACAGTTTTCCTTATGTATGGAGCATATGAGGCCTTGTGGTCTGGGAGGTCTATTACGTCTTTCCTTTGTTTTATACTCAACAACCATATCAGGTTTACGTATTTCCAAAAAAAAAAATGTTCAAATGTTTGTAAAGCTTATGGGACTTAACTACGGGGTCATCAGTCCCTAAACTTACAAACTACTTATGAACTAGGACGGCACAAATATCCATGCCCGAGGGGGGATTCGAACCCCCGACCGTAGTGTCCGTGCTGACCGTGACTGGAGCGCCTCAGTCACCTCGGCCTCCGCGGCCGGCTACGTATTTCCCTTCCTGTTTGTATAGCCTGGGCCACTGAAGCATCATGTTTCGTACTAAGCATTAGCATGTCTGTTTTATTCCTCCATTTCAAAACGACTGCTTTATTTTCATTCTGCTGGGCTATAACATCCCCTTTTTTCAGTTTCAGTTCAGGAGGATTATTCTTTCGATTCATGACTAACGTGCCTACTAGATGTGTCTTTTGTTGTATTAGTTTTGTAGCTAGTGAATCACTGGTGTACAGTTTCCTACCACTATCTAAGAGCCCCTCCATCACATCAAATTATTACTCTCTTGGAAACAGACATATAATCTGCTCTTTGTTTTCCAGTTCAACGACCATGTGGATTTACACAAACTTTTATCCCATATTTATGTCTTTTGTTAGAGATTTATTGTCGAAAGTGAATACGTCCACGAAATGGTACGTTGCTTTCGTCTATACAAACGGCTTCTTCTAGTGTGTAGGATTCCTTGAATTTAGTACTCATAATACCCAAAAATTTAGATATTTTTTACGAATCTGTCTTCTGGATTTGTTTCGTCCCCATTATGTGACAGGTGTAACATTAAAAGTAACAGTTCGAATCTATTGCGACTCATTATTTTTGGACTCTCGTTTTGATAGTTTTTGTGGATCAGTAGTGTCTCAGTTTGGGAAACGGTATAAGTCCTATCCAGAGACATATTCCCAATAGCAATATAATGTTATCATCTATAAAGTGCTCAAAATATGCGATGGGAGGCAGTCCTTGAAGCTGTTGAACAACATCTATCGGAACACCAGGGTTTGGAGCCAAATAATAAAATTTGTCACCCCCTACAGCTTACCATACATCCTTTCTGAAATATTCGCAAGAGGAACACCTACATTGCGCTTAGAATCGAATGATCTAGCATTATTTACTTCACCATCATGCTCAGAATCATCAGAAAGGCCTGGTCCATCAACTTCAGAAAGGCTACTTAGCATTTCATCGCTCACTACATCGGCGACACTTCTGTTGGTCATTTTGTTTCAAAGTCTGTTATGAAATAAATGTGTTAATTTTCTAGCCAACACAGATTCAACAAACACCGATTTATGTACCACAACGTTCACGAGATATACAGATGACGTCGGATGTGCCAGGTTCAAGTCCACTGCACAATAATATTCAAGGGTCTAATCCAGAGTCTATCCAAAGCCGTTGCAGTAGTGTTCCGCAATAGGCAATTGGAGGGGGGGGGGGGCAGTGTCCAAGGAACGATGCGAGAACTGACGTCTGGAGGAACGTGTCCGGCTTATATTGCTGTCAAATGGCCCCGGAGTTGACATAGTCAACGCTGTAACTTGGACTCGCACTATGTCGCATTGGTGGAGCCCTCTGTAGGAGATAGATACGGTGTCGAAGGCTGAGTTGTATGTGTCTATCAGGATAAGTGTGTGGCCGCCTCGCCATTTATGCTACCCTGAGAACTAACGCGTGCGTTTGGCTGCCTATGTGGCAGGCTGCATGCGATGCACAATTACTGGAACCAAGTGCCCATCGGTGGGCATTTTTAATAAATACTTAAAATAAAATAAAAGAAGAAAAAATAAAAGGCATGTTGCCCAGGGCCGAACTAATCGGTTTAAGTGAAAAATGTGCCACAGACCCAATAACGGATTGTAGCCCGGCGCTCAAAGTGTTAACTACACTCGATAAGAAATGAAATGTTTGTAGAGCTTATGGGACTTAACTACGGGATCATCACTCCCTAAACTTATAGACTAATTATGAACTAGCTAATACTAAGGACGGCACAAATATCCATGCCCGAGAGGGGATTCGAATCCCCGACCGTAGTGGCCGTGCAGACCGTGACTGGCGCGCCGCAGTCCCCTCGGCCACCGCGGCCGGCACTCGGTAAGACAGGATGTGTGTATGTATACAACTTCGCCGTTGCGCTTTTTGGCATCATGTTGCTGCGATACAGGTAGCTGACACACACTCACGTCCATGGGAAGAGTGTTTATAAGAGACAACGCGTGTTGTTTTCTGTAGAGCCAGACACAGCTACTGATGGCATTGGATAGGTTACGTGAGATACTACACTCATCTGTCCGGGATGTAAGCTTTGTGCCACAGCAGTGTGAATGGATTTACTGGACTTTATTACGGCAGTGATCGATTTCACTACATCTTTCACCGACATTTGATCCGGTGGTGATAGTTCAACATCGGAGGAATTTCCTTTATCCGTTTTTCGTCTCTTGTTTGTATGTGCTGGTAAAACAGTTTTAAGTGGGTTCTGACCAAATGTTCAAATGTTTATAAATCAAAGGAACTTAACTGCTGCGGTTATTAGTGCCTGGGATTACAAACTTCTTAAATGTACGCTAAGGAAATACACACGCCCATTGCCGAGGGGCTCCTCGACGCCGAGGAACCGCGCGCTCCGCAGTAATGCGCCTTAGAGCGCTCGACCACTTCACAACGGCGGTTCTGATCATCGTCCGTTTCTCATGGCGTTGGAGGATATTCTAAAACCACGATGAGTTCCTTCACAGTATCGTTAATTGTAGGAGCAGGCAATTCATTAGATAACAATTGTTTCACAGGTACCAAATCAGGTTAACTTTCTACGTTGTTGTATGGTAGTTTCTGTACTGTTACCAGTTTAGTTCACTCGTGCCGCATACGGCCATTCTCATTACAATAAGGAAAATTAGAAACCTGACCAGAATATATAACTTCAGCCTTGTAACCGGACACGATGGGATGTGAGGGAACATTCATTTTGACACGCATTTCAACGTTTCTTACTCCGTTATAACATTGTAATTTGTGCTGACGTGACCACATTTCATGAGCTATAGCCCTGACGTCACTATATACCTGTTAGGCTCTGCACGCACAATTGTGCGGTTCTGCTTTTGCTCGCTTTATTTCTTTGTGATTCATGCTAGGAAGTTCGAGCCTGCGTCACACAATCGTGGATGGACTGTGGAAAAGCGCGCAACGTGTTTTAGTTCCATGTTTCTACACTGTGTAGTACCGGCAGTCGGCAAACTTACAGTACACTCACAATGGCGGCGATAAAGACTTATTGACAAGGTGTTGATATCCTAATTTTGAGATGTGAAGCTATCATATCTGACAGAAAGTTGATTTTATATGATCCTGTGATGTTACGATGACATTTCTTGCAAAGGCATATTACTCTAAGATTATGCAGATCATTAAAAAATTGTCGCCGTGGGAGTAGCCGAGCGATCTGGAGCGCCACGTTACGGATCGTGCGGCCTCCCGCGTCGGATGTTCGAATCCACCCTCGGGCATGGATATGTGTGTTGTCCTTAGGTCAGTTTAACTTAGTTTAAGTAGTTTGTAAGACTAGGGACTGATGACCAACGTGATCCCATAGGATTGCAAACATTTGAACATTTAAAAAAATGTAGTGGAGGCCCAAAACCGACAATTGTGTCGGTACAATTTTTTTTAATAAATTTATTTTCTTTTTTGTATTATGAACGTCCCTCTCTATACTAATGTCACGTCACCTGCAACAGTGGGTCTGAAAGGGATATTACAATGAACATATAAAATGTTCAAATGTTTGTAAAGCCATGAAAATTAACTACTCTGAACATCAGTTCCTAGGCTTACAAACTACTTAAACTCAGTTATGCTAAGGACAACTAATATACCCATGCCCGAGGGAGGACTCGAACCTCCGACGGCGACCAGCGGCGCGCTCCACAGCTATGCGCCTTGGCGCAATGAACATTCTTTCAGGAAACAATCTTCGACATTTTAGTACACTAACTCAACATTTGAAATTTGAACGGTACTCACCCTGCCCACCCGGTGTCGGAATTCAGCAGTAACACCAAGTTTAAGCAGCGAACGCTCCATGAGGAGGGGGTTCAATAGCTTGACAAAAGATCAGTATATAACCAGATCATATTAGGCCGTATGCATTTGATCAGCCGTGATTCCAATCTTATCCACAACCCAGTCGTGTAATTCCACAGAACTTGGTTGAATAGATCGGGTTTCCTTATCAAATTCAAAGCGTATTTTTCCTGAGTACTACCGGATCATGTTGACAACTAACCCAGAAGGGATAATTGCATATGAAACTCAGGATTACTTCTATTACACCCTTGCCTCTGAAGAACCCTCATCGTCGAAGGACAACGTACTGTGCTGAATAACATGTTCCCCGGGGAACGTGTTCCGCATCCTCATATCTTCATTAGTTTTTAGCATGCTCAACTAGGGTACCACATCGGACTCTTTCCGAAAATCTGGGAATGTGGAATCTGACTGCTATGGTTCGCAAGATGTCTTTATGAGAAAAGGGCAAGGTGACCTTCGCACGCTCAATGCTTTCCAAAAGTGTGCCACTTTTTACTCGAAGAATTTACCGTGGGATAGTTCAGCAGGACACCTGCGGGCCGCTAACGAATGTTTTTTCTTTTCCTTCCGGCAGGTACGCTGGGCCAGAAACGCAGATGATAGACGACTCGTTCATGGTTGACATCTACAGCTACTTCTCCACCTCTCGCCGCTACGTCTACATCTTCATCGATGGCCGAGGGTCTAGCTGCAAGGGCGACAGGATGCTGTTCTCCGTGTACCGCAATCTGGGCACCGTCGAGATCCAGGATCAAATCTACGTCACCAAGTAAGAACCCTGCTGAGAGTCGTGGTCTTTAGCCATGTCTCTTAACGTTCACTGAGACTGTCTACAAGTGCGGACCACTGAAGACAGTACTGTAAAGTTAAATTTGAGTGTGAAATACAATTGCCACAATGTTCGCAGGAAGTACTTCAGATCACTTGTTGATTCTACAAGTGAATGACAAGTCGCAGAACAATTTTTTATATTTCGAAATTCTTGGAGGAACTGGGTAACCTGAATATTTCCTCAAGGCTTTCCGAATGTAAGACCCCCTTCCAAGTAAAAATTGTGTTGCGACGCCTCCATAAAAAAGAAGAAGAAAATAAATTTCTGGCCACCCCGCACCTCAAGAACCGTAACAAAACTATGTTGTCTGAAAGGAAAGAAATCTTCTCTTTTACTTCAGCTTTCGTTCAAATTTTTGGACGAAATTTATCGGAACTTCTTGTGTTTATTTTCAAAATGGAACAAATTATCCCATTTTACAAGATTTCCGACAGATTTGCTTAATGAGTATTTCCAATTTCCGGCAAGACTCAGAATAGAATCATGCTCATTAAAAAAGATCCCACAGTATAGACAATTTGTAAGGAAGAAGATTTTTTTTTCGAATTTTTCGGAATAGCTTATTGTACCATGTTATTTTACATATCGATTGGTAATTGAAAACAGTATTCAGGCATAGCACTTATTGATCAGTAACACACTGCATTATAAAACAATCTATGAACCATTCAACTCTCAATCATTGTTACACAAGGAAGTCCGTAATTTTAACATTAAATAAATTTCACCTAGGCATATGTTTTCTTCTTACTGAACCGTTAGTTCCTTTATGGGGCAAGTATTTCCTTCTTCGGCAGCGACTCGTTAAGCCAGATTTTACGACACCTGGGGATCGCGACTCATAGGGTGAGAAACACTGCAGTAAGGTTTGGGTGAGGTAGTCTATCTTTTACGGATGTACCGTGCATGGACACCATCTTGAAATCTGCCATCTGTAATCTAAGTCGAATTTTTCAACGGAATGGGGGTCGTGTGATGTATCAAATAAATTCGATATCTACTGACAAGTTCTGTAAAAAGATTCGACGTCGCAGTTATGGTACAAAAGTTAAAACACTCGTTGGTTGCAGGTACAGACTAGGCTGTTCTCTACAAGCTACAGTCATCAATGCTTTCAAACAAGCTGCTCCTCTTAGTTAACGCACATTTGAACACGCTGAATCCAATCGTCGTGCACTCGCATTTGGATTTCCGCAGAAAAGCTGGCACACTCGTCTTCAATACGTTGTTCGAGACGGTGTCTGTTTATTATTTTCTCTGTATACACGATGTTTCGTTAATGGTCCCACAGACAAAAGTAAAGTCGCTTGAGACCAGGTGATCGAGTGGGCCATTCCAAAGAACCACATCGGCCAATCCAATCAGCGGGTGAAAAATGATAAATTGACCTCGTATTATTTCTTAAATAATTAATTTCTACATGTGCCAATTAATGTAAAAGGAAACCACTGTCATAAAGTTATCCCATAAATGATTACTATAGTTAGATTTAAAATTCAGTGAAGTTAGCGTTATTTTCTGAACGCTGTGTAACTTAAGAAACTCTTACCAGACCTAAGTGAATTATGGTTCATTTTGAAGATGAATATCTAAATTTTATGTAGGTATATAGCAATAAGATGACAACAATTTATTCACTCTTGTAAAAACTTTTTTCATTCATTAAAATAAATGCAGTTTTATAAGGATTAAATTCACGTAGGTTTGAACTCCTTATTACAGGTTGATTTCCGTTTTAAGTATCTTTAACGTAGAATAAAACGATCTTATATTAATATATAAAAAATTGACGTGTTTGTGCCTATATCTCTCTCTGCAGCCAAAACTACACATCGCACACGATACAGGTATCAGTTTCCCATTGTGCACTATGGTGGCAGAGGGTTGATAACGATAAGCCAGCCGCAGTGGCCGGAGCGGTCTGTGGCGCTCCAACCACAGTCTGCACGGCCGCTACGGTCGGGGGTTCAAATCCCCTCTCGGGCATGGTTGTTTGTGTCGTCTTTAGTATAAGGCAGTTCATAAGTAGTTTGTAAGTTTAGGGACTGATGATCCCACAGATAAGTCCCTTAAGCTTCAGAAACATTTGGCAAGTTTGAACGATAAGGGGGTGGGAGTTGAAAGTTACCGACTCAGATAAAATTCTACGTGTGGGTGTCAATATTTGCTCTACCGCAAAAACTACACAATGGAAAAGAACGATCTATGTGTTGTTGTAGCACAAAGACTCCCGTCGTACAAAATAGCAGTTCCGTTTCGATAGCTATAAGAGGGTGGAAGATAATAGTGGTTGAGAGTCGTTAGCTCATATAAAATTCTGACTGAAAACCAGCGATGACTTTTGATACTATAATAGCAAACAGAGTATATTCAGAAAAACGTGATGCATATTCTTCAGGTTTTTTTTTTTTTTTTCTTTTTTTTTTTTTTTTTTTTTTTTTTTTCTGCAACAAGCATACAAATTAAGAAAAATAAGTGCATATTGTACAGGACTTGATCTTTATCCTACGGATGATAGGAAAATTATACAACCCATCCCAGTGCTGCATAAATAAAATGGGTTGGAAGCGTTGTCAGGATGGAAGGCGGAGCGGTGAAGGCTTGTGGGCGCCCTAGGAAAGGTTGGCTGATTGGCAAATAAAAGATAGAATTGAAGTTAATATTTGGTATATTCTGAAATACGGGATACATATCAGGACTCGCCCTGGGGACGAATGCAATGAATGAATGCCAGTCTAAACGGATTAGAAAACGGAAAAGGTTACGGTTCACACAGTTGGTGGCTGATACCGAACAGGCGCTAGGCGGGAGCGGACGGCATGCGGCCGTTCGCCCCGCACAGAGGCTGAGCCTCTCGGGTGCGTCTGTACTGTACGAGAACTCAAGCTGAAGAGAGCGAAGGAACTGATTGTCGCACCTCTGCGTCCTGCAGCAGTAGCACACGTGATCAAACGTGGGTCTCTGCTATTGGCTCCACGGGAGCATGGAAACGTCAGTAGTTTCAGCACGGACGCCAGAAGGGTGGCGTGATTTTAGCATCAGCATTCATTACTGGTTCTGGCCGGCTCTGTCCTGCAAGGTGGACAGGCTTGGTCACGTTGTCAAGGCGTATGTCGCGGCAGAAGAACACTTGTAAAACTTAGGCGAAGTTTTGAAATAAAATTTTTGAATTTTTTCCTAACCTGTTTTAGACTGGCTGGTCATCCTGTACATTCCCTCCCCCTTCCCTAGAAGTGGTGACACACAATGTTTACATGGATGCCAGACACTCCTGGGAAGAACGGGTTGCCCGAAAGGGGACCTAGTAACTAAGGGAGGATTGTGTTACAATTCCAACTCATTTAGTGTGAATGTTAGGGGACTTACATGTAGTCACATTTGGTTTTCAGGTAACCAATAAAATTAGGAAATGTCATAACTCTTCAGAAATTTGTAGAACAATGAATTCAATAAGGTGAAAATTTCAAACCATTTAACAGTTGAATGGAATGTTACATTTCAAATTAAAGCTTGTTTCAAATGTTACGTGTCATTACTAAATTCTGTGAAATCAAAGTGTAGACACTGGCCGGACTTAATCAGCACGGGTCTTGCAATAGTTACAGATGCTCCTAGAAATGTGTAGATGTTTGTGTTGTTTGGCAAATATTAATCTCATTATTAAACAGTTTAATAAATGTAAAATAAGAGGCTCAATTAAATCATATTGTTTCTTCTCGCGAGTGACTGGATTAGCTAATGTTGGTTTTTTTGCTGCCCATTTTACAGTTATATACAGAATAATCGAATAATCGAAAAAATGATGAGAATAATACTCTTTTTCCTTATATTATTTAAGTTTGAGCATTGCCGGAAGTATAGGAGTTTCATTTTAATTAATTTATAGCATGTGTAATCACACAGTTATGTGTTTGACAAAGTTTTTCATTAACGCTAGTAAGATGTAGCCTGGCGTCCACAGTGACAGAATTGTGATATTTCTTCCACATCGTTTCAGTGTCACGAGCTCTCTTTCCTTGATCTTTCCTATCAATATTTTCCGTGCCGTAAATGAAAGTAAATTTCCGCTCTCGACAGACGTGTTGGGTCAAAGCAAGGCATTACCCCCTCCAAGCCGCGTCTGGCAGGAATTGAAAAATCATCGGTACAAGGGGTAAGTGTGAAATTCTCAATCTTGAAGAATGTGTGCTTTTGTTTTAAGATCAAACACCGACGCAATACCAGCGTTGAGGTCTTAAAAGAAAAAACACAGACAAAAAGTTTTCAATCGTGGTTGATTCTACCAGATTTGCTGACGAGTTTAGACTGAAGACCGCAGCCGCACAAACAGTCGTACACACGACTAGCGTCTGAAACAGTCGAAACCGTTAGAACGCTGTGTTGAACCACCACATTGTAAACCCAAGAATTAAACTTTCGCCCCTCCCTCCTCTACTCTCTGCATGTTCCTCTTTTTCCCCCTACGTATTTATTTCTGTATGAGCTTTTCCTTCCGTAAAAGTGGTAGTTTTCGCAAACTGGTTGCCAAAGCATGTGACAACAGTGTGCTTCAGGGCACGAAATGTGAATCTTGTTGATTCGAAAATGTTTTACCGAAGAGAAGCCTGGTTGAGATGTGATAAGATAGCCTTTGAGAGATACCCGAATCCCTACTGCACCTTAAGTGGCGTGCAAGAGAAAGCCTTTCAAGCTGTTACCCTCCAGAGGGCAGCTAAAGTGAGTAATGTTTTAGCCGATGTAAAGGAGCCTATATGTAGTTGCCAATGGTGAGTCAAGAGTACCGCCTGTGAGCGTAAAATCCGTAAGAGAAGTTTAAAGAAGAAAACTGTTTCACATAGCGAGAAGACCAAGAAAAACTACTTTGTCCGTATTTCTATTGCTGCCATTCTGCTTCTATATACTTACTGTTCTACCTCATACACGCCTTTTCTTTGTCAGATTCTGGAACCTCCGTAACAGGGTTCATTATTTTTCCTGTGCCAGTACCTTGGCAATAAATGTAGGTGAAACACAACGCACATCGGAATTACGAGAAGTTATTTCCAGTTGTTACGGCCAGAGACATCCTAAGTTGATGCGTAAACAATTTGTATCCAGTACTCCAAGAGAGGTACTTACATTGTGCTATGATGTGTTAATGGTAAAGAGATATTGCCCTTATTCCGTGTAGCGAGATCTAGTGCCATTTTGTAAAGATGAGTAACCCAGACATTAGTAAATCCTGTTCTCTTTCAAAGCACCACATTATTAAGCATGAAGTATCAATTAAAATTTGCTGCGGTCACTCATAATATAGATTTTCGTAAGATTAATTAGTGTGTAGAGTTCACTTATATTTTTAGAGTATCTTAATTATCCTTAAGAATTTTAAATGTGCTGTCATTAAGTGAGGAAGAGTTAACATTTCGTACCATTAACGATTTATCCCTTCTTATCTGTCATTGTGAAGTATCACGTTTTGTTACCAAATCCATAATGTGGAGCCTTATGTTACCGAGTTTATGCTGTTTGCTTCCATTGTCAGCAAACCATTATTTAGCATTTACATTTCCAATTGTTACAGTGATTCGGTTATGGTTTGCCTTTCCTGTGCTACCTCATTTCTTTGAGACCTTTTAGTGCCTGTCAAAGTCTGGAGTTAGTGGTTATAAGGCTTAAAAATTAATTGCGCGCTTTTTAATTCTTAAAATCCATCACCCCCATTGTTTCCTACACTCTTTGTTCATAAAATTTTAATCCATATCCTGTTTTCTGGCTTTAACTTGTGTCAATTCAATAGAAATTTAGAGACTGTATCAGCAATTTCGTCATTCTAGAGCTACTGTGTTACGATATTTATGCAGATGACAGATTCTCAAAACGAATGGCCAACGTTTTGGAACCTTGTGCCTGCTAAAATTCAACGCATAGAAGCCTTGAGACGTATTGAAATTTTAAAATGTGTACTTTAACTTCCTGATCATTATCCATTACGTATCAAACTGAATTTAACATCCTTTCCATTAAACTGAATGAAATTCATTTCCAAGTCTCTGATACGACATTTATTTTATCCACTGTTCGTAGCCGATGTTATTGTACTGCCGTGTTCTTATTTTAACTGCACCTGTGCGAATTGCCGCCAGAATTCTATTCCTTGCATTGTTAAGGCGCGCGCTAATATACCGTCACCTGACGTTAGACCACCTGCCTCCAAGGCTGTTGCAGTCAGCTGTAACCGCTCCACCACACTCCCCTCCTCCTCGCGCCACCTGCCTATCACGTGTCCCCCACCTCTCTCCCCTCACGCCATGCGTGTAGCCCAGACTTGCCTCCCCTCTCCCTCCGCTTACCTCAGGCAGCCATTATACTTTTCTGATTATCACCTCTCCTACCGCGCTACGCACCACGTGCGCGTCTGACAGTTGTATTTGTTTACAAATAGTTCCCGTGACGCGTAAGCTGCATTTACGCGCGAAGTATCTCAGCACTGGTGATTCATGAAATAATACCAATTGAGGCTCACAAGTGATACGCCTTATCAAATTCTATAAGAATTCGTTTATTTTGTGATAAGCACTATTAACTCTTCTTCTGCCTAATGATTGTAGACGTTTATTAAAATCAGCAATGTTGAAGAAAAACGTTAATTTTTATCCAAGAAATTATTATAACTATTTTTAAGAATATCCTTTTTCCTGCACTTGTCAGCGTTTCAAGTAATTTAGTTCTTGCTGTGTTTTATACAAAGTTAAGACACCCATATTGAGTTTGGTCTTAGCAACATTTGACGTTGATTGTGTAATAATCACTTTAGATGAGGCCATAGTGAGGCCACAATACGACTTTGATCTAGTGGTAATGTTATTGTGTAGTTTTCCTACATGACCTATATGGAAGGATTGTTCTCTTTTTAAGTAACTTCCAATATTTCAAAGTGAATAATTAAGTATTAGTTACCAATTTATATTTTTAGACTTTGTGTATTATTCTGAGAACTAAGGTAGATAAAACTTCTGTTTTATTTCCATATTTTACTCCCTTACTTCTATCCCTTTGTTGAAAACACTTTTAATCCCACTTCTGACACCAAATTGTACAGGACTTGATCTTTATCCTATGGATGATAGGAAAATTATACAACCCATCCCAGTGCTGCATAAATAAAATGGGTTGGAAGCGTTGTCAGGATGGAAGGCGGAGCGGTGAAGGCTTGTGGGCGCCCTAGGAAAGGTTGGCTGATTGGCAAATAAAAGATAGAATTGAAGTTAATATTTGGTATATTCTGAAATACGGGATACATATCAGGACTCGCCCTGGGGACGAATGCAATGAATGAATGCCAGTCTAAACGGATTAGAAAACGGAAAAGGTTACGGTTCACACAGTTGGTGGCTGATACCGAACAGGCGCTAGGCGGGAGCGGACGGCATGCGGCCGTTCGCCCCGCACAGAGGCTGAGCCTCTCGGGTGCGTCTGTACTGTACGAGAACTCAAGCTGAAGAGAGCGAAGGAACTGATTGTCGCACCTCTGCGTCCTGCAGCAGTAGCACACGTGATCAAACGTGGGTCTCTGCTATTGGCTCCACGGGAGCATGGAAACGTCAGTAGTTTCAGCACGGACGCCAGAAGGGTGGCGTGATTTTAGCATCAGCATTCATTACTGGTTCTGGCCGGCTCTGTCCTGCAAGGTGGACAGGCTTGGTCACGTTGTCAAGGCGTATGTCGCGGCAGAAGAACACTTGTAAAACTTAGGCGAAGTTTTGAAATAAAATTTTTGAATTTTTTCCTAACCTGTTTTAGACTGGCTGGTCATCCTGTACAATATTGCTGCTGAAAAGTAAAACTACAAAAAAATGTGCCAAAGCGTAAGAAAGAAATTTCGTGTTCTCAATCCGTTTCTAAAAGATAGAATACGGCGCTGAAAATCACTGGAGGCGTACAACGAGGAGTAGCGCTGTAGGCGTGATACGGTGTAACGCATCGTCAAATTTGGCGCAGTTTCTAGATACATTTTGTTTTTTCTGCAGCTCTCCATTCAAGGTACCATAAATTGTTTACTGATGCTGTTTTTAAATCAAATACTAAATAAAATGGTATACATTTTATTCCACTTAAAATGAATTTTAGCAGCGGCGGATTGGTCGAGCGGATTGAGGCGCTATGCTGCGATGCGCAAAGCCTTTACCCATAGGGGGTTCGAATCCCCCCTCGGGCATCGATGTTTATGCCGTCTTTAGTATAAGGCAGTTTATAAGTAGTTTGTAAGTTTGGGGACTGACGACCCCGCAGTTAAGTCCTATAAGCTTTACAAACATTTGAATTTCTTTGAAAATGAATTTTATAGACAAACGATGATAATTGATGAAAAGTATGTGTAATTTGAATTCTAAAATACCGCATTAGAATATCATATCAATCCATAAAATAGTATCCTCATTTTGTAGCTTATTTCAAAATTTTACTTTGAATAGTCTTCGAACTATGAGAGTCGTAATGCCGTAATTACGTTACATTCGGTCCTAAAAAAAGCAACTGTAAGCATATGCGTATCACAGCTGCGTATTTGTCAGAAATATTAACGTCTACCGTCCATTACAAAAAATATGAAACTCCACGAAAAAACAAAGGTTTCCTGCTGTACGATTTGAAATAGCTCGAACAGGAAAATGAACATCTCACCACTACCGAACAACTGCTCTGTACTGCGATGGAGCCCCTTCCTGTTCAAAATAAGCGGGAAAACTGCCTTCTTCATGCAGAACTAAGAGAAACGCCACTTTTTGCAGAATTTCCCGTTAGGTTTGAGCGCATACGTTCTGGTCAGTAATACACATGACCACTAAAAGAAATCCGCTGAACTTCAATTACGCGATAAATCAGTCAAACCTTAAGGTCGTAAATTGTACCAAATACCTAGGAGTTACAATTACGAACAACTTAGACAAAAGAGATCGAAAAGAGAACACATTACACTTGTGCGTCCTCTCGTGGAGTTATGTTGCCCAGTGTGGGACCCTCACCGGGTGGGACTCACGGAAGACATTGAGAAGATTCAGAGATGGGCATTTCTTTTATCACGGAAATGTTGACGATTTGAGTTGGAAATCATTAAAAGAAAAACGTTAGTCGTTGCGGCGAGATCTATTTACGAAATTTCAATCGCCGACTTTTACTTCTGAATGTGAAAATATTTTGCTAGCACCCACCTACATAGGGAGACATGACCATCCCGATAAAATAAGAGAAATCAGATCGAAAACGGAACGATTTAGGTGTTCTTTCTTCCCGCGCGCTATTAGAGAATGAAACGGTAGAGAAAGGTTATGAAAGTGGTCATTGAACCCTCTGCCAGGCACTTAAATATGATTTTCAGAGTATCTACGTAGATGTAGATGTCATTTACTCTTTCGCAGAGTCATCAAAGTCACCAGAACGTCGCGGTTGGCCCTGTACAGTGAAAACTGTGTCTTTCTTTGCGCGACCAAGAACAACTTCTGGAGTGGTCGCACAAATAAGTGCAATAATATGGAAGTAATAAAAATTCAAGATACGTAGTTAAAAATTTAAAGGAAAATGTATCCCGACTGACATGAATCAAGCTGATATCAATTTTGTTTCGTTATGCTTGACGATGAGCATGTGATAAAAGGTTTACAAAAATGATCGGCATTACACTTGAAATTTGAAGTCCTTAAGTGCTCTGAGCACTGGATGATTTCAGTATAGGTAATTTTGGGTAATTTGCGCACCATTTTAAGCAATACTAGGTCTGACGCAGCTCATTATTTATGAAGTCATATATCCTCAAATATTTGTATTGAGTGATATTGTTTATGAGATCTAGTCACTGATATATTGTGTTATGAATATTGTTAATAGTAACGAAGTAATGAATTAAAACGTGAAGTCTCTGGTTAAAGTTCTACTGCTCGCCAACGTAAATGCCTGTAGTAGCGGTCGGCAACTGGCGGACCACGTTCCACGTCCGGACCGCGAAACGCCAAAAATTGGACCTCCAAACGTATTTTGAAAGTTACATACTCAAATTATTAAATCAATAAATAAACTTTTCTTGTAGATAACAATTCGTATGATAGCCACCTTTATATTTTTTTCTAGAATTTTCCAATTAAAGGCTGAATAATTAGAACCCTTAATGATCATTATAGGTAAATTAAGTAAATAGTTGTCATGATGTGTAACGCCTGAGAGTAGTCCTACACTTACGAGCGGCGGCAGGTGAGCCGCATGAAAGCTCTGTACACGCGAATGCAGCATCGGAACTTTATTTAATGAACAATCAAATTCTATAAATCGACTTCACACTCTGACAATCTCCGAAACCTACGGTCGGGGGTTCGAATCCCCCCTCGGGCATGGATATTTGTGCCGTCCTTAGTATAAGGTAGTTGATAAGTAGTTTGTAAGTTTAGGGACTGATGACCCCGTAGTTAAGTCCCATAAGCTTAACAAACATTTGCACATTTGAATCTCCGAAACCTCTACTTCAGCGGTCAGGGCATATCCAAGTAAACACCATTTCTGTACTTCTAACTACCGAAAGCCTGAAGATACTTTGCAAAATAAAATAAGTTTTTTATTTTAATTTTTTATACACTTCTATTTTACATATATTGTATTTCACATTAATTTGAGAGTGAAATTAAAAAAAAAGTAGTGAACAATATTATTTTTTCTGAATTTTTGAATACAAACATGCCTGTTTGTCGTATTTCATATTGCATTGTGAATAAAAATTAAAATTAAAAATTAATATGGAATATCAGATTTTACTTGCGGACTTCGATAAAAATTTTCACAAGTATCCGGACCCCATCCAAGATTACTTGCCTAACTCTGCCCTATAGCGTCATCCGATATTATCTCATAAATTTTGTGTCATGCATTAAATAAATATACTGTCTGAAAACTGTTTTGCGAACAGGATTATTAATTAAAAATCATTAAATCTGAATGTCATGGCAAATGCTTCAGCGCAAATATCGAGCGAAAAATACTTTTTTTTCTTTCATAATTCGTGGAGGTCGTCAGTGATAGAATGTATCATAATCGTATGAGATTACATGTGCATTTTGTAGGAAATAGTTGTTTCATTTTCGAATAATAGATGAAATGTATTAGATAAATTGTGGAGCACCTGAGCAGTATCGGTTTCATATCAAACACAGAGAGAGTAATTGTGAAACTTGTTTTATTGTATTAAGCTTCTACCTATTGATAAGCAGATTATGATAGCTTAAAGGACAGATTGTATACGTGGTGTGTCAAAAAGGATGTCGCATACCTACGCGGTTGAAGTGCACGATGATGGAAGCAAAACTGTCTCACAAGGAAAGTACTTGGCCTCGAACAAACACATATACATCAAAATCGTATGAGAGATAATGTAAAGATCCCTTATTGCTCTAGTGATACTCCCGCATCTGCAAAACTCTGCATTCGTCCGTTAGAGACCTCTGCGTGTGCCATGCCGCATTGCACTTTGACCTGTCGGTTCGCCAGTAGGGGCGGTGCAGTGTGCCTCCGATGTTGCATTTTGTGATGTTATTTGTGTGGTGAAGCGTCAGATGGGGCGGCGATTGCTAATCAATCCTGTTAATGTATTGCGATTAGTTGAGATGAAGTTACGAAGAACCCTTCTTCGTGAAGATGGTATTAGTGTAGAAGATGGTATTAGTGTAGAAGATGAATCATTTGCATGCTTCCTCGTATCTGTTATGGTACAGAAATATGAGCATAAGTTAGATACTATTGTTACAAACTCATAATAATGATAATATGAATGATAATGACGTACAACTCATTGCAAGCGGTAGTGCAACGGTAAATGCGGGAAGAGGCGATGGAAGCAGTGGCAGTGAATGCCAACAGTCTTCCGAAAAGAAGGTTAAAGTTGCAACTATCATCACGGCTTTTGATGACAATTCGCTAGAGATCATGAATGATAATTATTACGTAAGTTATAGTTAAGATATCTGCAGTACGTATGGCGTATACAATTATATCTACAGTGCTATCTAGAGCATGGTTGCAGAGCTTTGCAAAAAACGACACCCACCGGCACATTGAGATGTAAGTAGAGATCCTGTAACCAATCGTTCATACAGATATGTTTGTTCGAGTCCGCAACCGAGCTGTTTGAGAAATAACTACGAATGCGTGGTTCATTGTAAACATCGACTTAGTACACATTAATATGAAACGTAGACTTTTCTATTAAGATTTACATCGCATTTTCTCCACACTTGACTGACTTCATTGTAGACATCGTCCTAGTTAGATGGAGCTCCGGCGAATTTTGCTGCTGCTGTGAGACGGCATGTAACGCGCAGATACGGCCAACGACCTGTACCTTGACCTCGAAGATCACCTCATCTTAATCCTTTCCAGTTTAGTGTCTGGGGTCACCTCAAAAGCGAAGTGTACCGCACGCCCGTTAACACGGTTGAAGAACTGGAGCGGAGAGTTGTACACGCTTTTCAAGTAATCCGAAATGATCCAGGGGTTTTCAAAGTAATTCAAAATTCACGACAGAGACGAGCACAGTATGAATCCAGATGCATGGAAGACCGCCTTTTAGATTCGAGAAATGTGAACTACATGCGACGTAAAACCTAATAGCGAAGTCTAAATTTAAAATTACTTTATACTAACTAGATAGCCATTTCAGTCGTTGGACCTCCTCTACTCGTTAGTGAAATCGTGCCTGAGCGACGTGAGGGCAGTGTGATGGCGTGCTGTTATTTTGAAACAGTTTATCTAACACATTTCATCTATTATTCGAAAATGAAACAACTATTTCCTAGCCGGCCGCGGTGGCCGAGGGGACTGCGGCGCGCCAGTCACGGTCTGCACGGCCACTACGGTCGGGGGTTCGAATCCCCCTCGGGCATGGATATTTGTGCCGTCCTTAGTGTAAGCTGGTTCATAAGTAGTTTGTAAGTTTAGGGACTAATGACCCCGTAGTTATGTCCCATAAGCTATATAAACATTTGAACATTGAACTATTTCCTACTAACTGCACATATAACTTCATACTATAATGATTCATTCTATCACTGACGTCCTCCACGAAACTATGAAAGGAAAAAAAACTCTTTTTCGCTCGATATTTGCTCTGAAGCATTTGCCATGACATTCAGATTTAATGATATTTAATTAATAATTCTGTTCGCAAAACATTTTTCAGACAGTATATGTATTTAATGCATGACACATAGTTTATGAGATCTTATCCGATGACGCTATAGGCCACAGGTCGGCAAGTAATCTTAGATGGGGCCCGGATACTTTTGAAAATGTTTATCGAGGTCCGCATATAAAATCTCATATTTCTTATTAATTTGTTAATTTAATTTTTATTCACAAAATAATATGAAGTACAACAAACAGGCATATTTGTATTCAAAAATTCAGAAAAAGTAATATTCTTCACTATTTTTTTAAGAGTCGTCAGGGTGTTGGAAGGCCACAAATGATTTGAGTTGATCCCTGCGCAGCTCAACACACTGCGACCGACCAATGGCCCTCCCAGAGCAACTGAAGGTCATAACAAGGAAATGCACCCCACACCTTCCTGTCAGGTGCGGTCCACTGTCGCGCATCCTCCTTATCCCATGTAAGCAGCCCTTAGCGGCTACCCTGTGAATTTTCATTTGTAAACTAAGGTGACTTACGGTGAGACAGTAGGCCCTACACCATCATTGTTAAATTAAGCAATTCATGCCCCAGTTTCTCAGAAACAACTGAACAGTATTGTCTGAACTTTTCACTGAAAAGTAAATGATCTTTGTGCAACTCACTGAACGAAATCGTTATGCTATTGTAATTTATGATATACTTATTAAAATAATTACCGTCCATTAAAATTTCTTTGTGAAAGTTATAAATATTTTTATTACAATAGAATTACTGGGGCAATCAACATGAGTGTAGCTACTCCTTACTGCAATGCGGTGTTGTTTACAACCTGTGAAATTTTCATTAAAGTTTCTGTGATAGTATCTGAGAAAACGGGGCAAAATTTCAGAATTTATAGTTTTGAGAAAATGATACATAAAGTTTTACAACATGTTTATTCTAGAAAAAGTTACAGATCTGTCCCCAAGAAGTTGTTAGAAACAGACTGCACCATTATCAGAGTCCTCACTATCTTTGGGTTCATTTGTTTGTTTCCTTTTCTGATTCTTGACTCTTTATGCATTAGAGAAGCAGAAAAATCTTATTTTGAGTTGGTTTACGTTTTAGGAGGCGATCCACTAATTGTAAAAAGATATAAAAAAAGGCCAAGATCGCTGATCATCAATTTTTATTAACGACGACCGGTTTCGCTGAACTATGTCAGCATCATCTGGTCAAATAAAATATTTTACAAGGCCATAATCTTGTAATGTCAAACAGTTGTTATATAACAATTTACAGTGCATAGGTGCACTATGTCATTATAATAAAACATAATTATCACAGTGAGTGACAAAAGCAAACTCACCTATGCACTGTAAATTGTTATATAACAACTGTTTGACATTACAAGATTATGGTCTCGTAAAATATTTTGTTTGACCAGATGATGCTGACGTAGTTCAGCGAAACCGGTCGTCGTTAATAAAAATTGATGATCAGCGATCTTGGCCTTTTTTATATCTTTTTTAAAATTTTATTTGGCAATACGCAAGCTGTCAAGTTATCTTAAAATATTACAGTATTCTGTCCGGGTGATATGCCTGTTCTAAAACTCTTAGTCTGGCAATGTTTTCATTGTTACAGTTATCACAGCATCTGACACTCCTAGTTTCAATTCACAAAAAATAGCACCCAACGAGACATGTTTCTCCAAGAGAACTTTTATTTACAAGCGCGCCTGCACACATTTGACTATCGAAATGTGCTCTAGCAGTTTAACAAATATATGGACCGCACCATTCTGTACAAAACACAATAAATACCTAACTCTCTAACTGTAAAAGTGCCGGAGGTACAATACTTTTTACGAAAAGGTGCGTACAGAGTGACAGATGTCATAAAAAATTTTAAAAATGCAGTTTTAACTGGTGGGCAGGAATAAAAAAAATACATATAAATTTTGAAAAAAGAACATAGTATCTAATTATGCAAAAAACTGTAAATTGATTTTTTGAAAAATTTCAGCTTATCGTCTTCCCTTAAGTTTTATCGCTTACGTGCTAGTTCATCATGTGAAATGCATTTTTTTTTCTGACGTAGGCACTCCTACTAGTTGCCAAAACCTGGTAAATAGATTTTATATCTGCTTACCGGGGGCTGTTGTACTATCACTTAAGGTCATGTTGAAAGCTTAATCCAGAGCGGACGTTGGACAAGTGAGTGGTCGCTTTGTGCAGGCAGCTGACGGAGAAGTACCGCTTCATCGACAGCTCGAAGGTGGCCATCTGGGGCTGGAGCCACGGTGGCCACTCGGCGGCCATGGCGCTGGCGCGAGACCAAGAGGACGTGTTCAGGTGCGGCGCCTCCGTGGCCCCCATCACCGACTTCAGGAAGTACAGTAAGTAGCTGCCACACGCCTTCCTGGCTGTCACTAATAAATTATCTTTCTCTTGAAGCACACCGGCCGGCCGCGGTGGCCGAGGGGACTGAGGCGCTCCAGTCACGGTCTGCACGGCCACTACGGTCGGGGTTTCGAATCCCCCCTCGGGCATGGATATTTGTGCCGTCCTTAGTCTTAGCTAGTTCATAAGTAGTTTGTAAGCTTAGGGACTGATGACCCCGTAGTTAAGTCCCATAAGTTCTACAAACATTTGAACTTTTTTTTTTTTTTTTTTTTTTTTTTTTTTTTAAGCACACCGTCGCAGAAGTTGAAAAAATGCTAATACTGTAAAAAAATAAATAAATAAATAAATAAAATAAAAAAAGAGCTTGTAGACAACGAGTTGACTGTCTTTTTTTTCTTTATTGATGTTTTAATGCTGCCTTTAACTTCAGGCAGCAGCTTTGCTGGCTGCTCTTCAGCCCAGAGAGACACATAAAATGACGTGTGGAAGTGATCATGAAACACAGAATAAAATTTGCAGAATTAAAATGACGGACAAGGTGAAAATTGGAGAACAGTAAAAAGACAAACTTACAGACAAAATATTTGGAGGGCAAAGACAAGAAGACGGAGATAAAATATACACATTATATTCATAAAACTGTTTAGAGCCACAGTGACGATTAAAAGTACAGTGATGGACACACACTCACAAATCAAAGATAGGTGGACGGTGCACACGGTAAAAAAATTTGTCGGAGGAGGTTGTCGGCGAGGCACAGGTTAAAAACACATCAAAAGATCACTAGTCACGAACACTCTGGAGCACTAATTAAAATGTTGAGACGCCCCCGTGGGGCGGGAGAGGGGGCTGAGGGAGAAGGGATGGGAGAGGGATGGGGGAAGCGCGGGGGAGGAGGGAGGGAGTGAAAGGGAGGGGAGGAAGGGGGGAAGGGGGTCTGGGCGAGACTCTGGGGGCGGGATAGGGGCAGCCAAGCCGGAGGAAAGGAGGGGTCGGGGGAGGGGGGGAGGGGCGCTGACGCAACATGGAAGGGATCAGAGTTGGTAGGAGGGGTAGATATCGGGACGAAGTTCGTTATCCGGTAAGGGAAGGGTGCAGAAGTTGCCCTGGGAAAGGAGACGGAGTGTAGGCAGGTGAGGGATAGTTTGGTGGAGGCGTGGCAGAGGCCCGGGATTGGTGAGAATAGGGTATACCAGAGGGTTTTGGGACTCTATTTTTCGGGTAGTGTAGAGGATGCAGAGATGTTCGAGGTGTCGTAGGAGAGGAGGGAAGGGGGTCATAGAGGATCCACGTGGGGGAAGGGAGTCAGATACGATATGCAGGGCAGAGGGCATGGCATTCCAGGATCTGTAAGGATTTGTAGAAGGTAGGAGTGGCTGATATCCAGGCGGGGTGGAAGGAAAGAGGACGGGGCGCATGATGGATTTATAGCTGTGAAGGACAGTGGAAGGGTGAAGGCCCCACATCCGGCCGGTAAGGAGTTTAAGGACGTTGAAGCGGGACAGAGCTTTCTCACGAAGGGATTTGAGATACGGGGTCCAGGGAAGTTTGCGGTCAAGGGTGAGGCCAAGGTATTTGATGGTGGGAGTGTGACGGATTGGACGGTTGTGGAGGATAAGATACAAATCGTGGAGACGGAAGGAGCAGGTGGTACGACCTACGACGATTGCTTCGGATTTGTCTGGATTTACGGATAGGAGCCACCAGTTACACCACGAGGTGAACTCGGTGAGGTGGGACTGGAGCAAAACCTGGGAACAGGCAAGGGAGGTGGCGAGGGCTAGGAAGGCGGTGACATCAGCATATTGAAGGAGATAGACGGAAGGTTTGGGTTGAGGCATGTCGGCAGAATAAAGGAGATAGAGGAGAGGTAGAAAAAACGGGAGTCGGAGTTGCAGACAGTTGACTGTCTTATGTAGGACTGCCCATTATATGAGGCTTGGCAGCAAATTCGTAGCCATTCTTTTCTCACGGAGAAAAGACGTTTTCTGGCAATAAATGTTAGATTCTTTGATAGATTGTACTACCAGGTGGTAACTTCGTGTTTTTCACTGTCAGGGATAGTACATGGGCTCGAACAAACACATATACATCAAAATCGTACGAGAGATAATGTAAAGATCTCTTATTGCACTAGTCACACTACCGAATCTGCAAAACTCTGCAGTTGTCCGTTAGAGGCCTCTGCGTGTGCCTTGTGACAGTGCACTTTGACCTGTCGGTTCGCCAGTAGGGACGGTGCAGTGTGCCTCCGAAGTTGCGTTTTGTGACATTTGTGTGGTGAAGCGTCAGATGGAGCGGCGATTGATAATCAATCCTGCTAAAGTATTGCGCGCCGAGGTGGAGTAGCCGAGCGGTCTATAGCGTCTCGCTGCGGAGCGAGCGGTTGCTCGCCGTGGAGGTTCGAGTCCTCCCTGGGGCATGGGTGTGTGTGTTGTCCTTAGGTTAGTTTACCTAGGTTTAAGTGCTTTGTAAGCTACGGACTGATGACCACGCAGTTTGGTCCGATAGATTTACAAAGATTTGAACATTTTAAAGTATTGCGGTTGGTTGAGATGAAGTTACGAAGAACCATTCATCGTGAAGATGGTATTAGTGTATAAGATGAATAATTTGCATGCGTTCTCGTATCTGTCATGGTACAGATATATGAGCATAAGTTAGATACTGTTGTAACACTAACACATAATGCTAGCGGTAGTGCTACGGTAAGTAGGGGAAGACAGTCTTCCGAGAAGAGGGTTAAAGTTACAACTATCATCACGGCTTTTGATGACAATACGCTAGAGAACATGTACGACGATTATTACATAAGTTATAGTTCAGATATCTGCATTACGTATGGCGTCTACAATTACATCTTCAGAGCTATCTAGAGCATGATTGCAAAGTGTTGCATAAAAACGACACCCACCAGCACATTGAGGTGTACGTAGAGATAATGTAACCGAATGTTCATACAGATATGTTTGCACGAGCCCAAGCACTTTTCTTGTAAGTAATAATTAAACAATTTACACATGAGGCTGGCTGCGATCTCTTTTTTTGTGGAACCTTTTTTTTATTTTATTTTTTATTTATTTATTTTTTTTTTTTTTTACTGACGTCGCTGTTTTATCTACCACAATTACCAGTTTCGACCGAGCTTGCAGTTATCATCAGATCTATGGAACTGTCGTGAACGTAGTCATACCAGTACGTAATAATTGTTCAAACTTGTACCTGTATACGTCAACCCACCTATCATTTTCGACACCCAGGTAAAACTCTCGATACATATTTTTTCTCGTTCACGTAGTGACAATAATTGAACTTTATGTAAATTAGTTACAAACTGGGGCGTGTAGGCACTTTATTCAACATGTAAACGTCACTAAAGATATTCGGATTTAGGTAATGACATGTTCGAATGCCAGGCGTTCTTGGCGATGATGTGGCACAGATGAGTAATTTCATTCTGCATCATTCACTGGTATCGGAACTTCGATGCTGTCAACGACCCCAGAATGACTGTTTCCAGCTCAGCAATTGGGTTAATGTTGTACACCTTGTCTTTATCATAAGCCCACGAAAAAACGTCGCATGTGTCCGTATCAAGAGAATATGGCGGTCAATGGAGGCCTAGACCAGTGGCCTCTCGGTGCTCCAGAGAGCCAGAATGTAATCTCCAAACTGCTCCTACATGAAATCACGTTTCTGACTCTATTGGTCGAGCTGTGTCTTGCATGAACCTCATCTTGTCGAAATCAGGGTCACTTTGGATGATGGAAGATGAAAGCATCTTCAAACACTTTCACGTACCGTTTGGTAGACACCATGCTATGAATGAATATTGCATCGATTATTCTGTGACTGGTCATTGACACAGTCACCTGTTGAGCGAGAAGAGACGTCCCAATCGCGAAATGTGGATTCTGCGTCCTCCAAATGCCACAATTCTGCTTATTGACGAACCTATCCAAATGAAAGTGGGCTTAGTCGGTAAACCAAATCATATCTTCATAAAAGTGCTGCTTGTCAGCTGTGTGCACAATAAACACAACCACTGTTCCACTGTCGTTAGGCTTGATGGATGACAGGTTTCATTTTTAGATGAGAATAGATCCTCTAGGTTGGATGGGTAGATGTCGTACATAATGATGGGATATTGAAATAGAGAAGACATCTGTAACATTTCTAGACTAAAACAAGAGGTCGATTAGTAAAATGTTTCAAATGTTTGTATAGTCTATGGGACTTAACTACGGAGTCATCAGTCCCTAAACTTACAAACTACTTATGAACTAACTAAGACTAAGGACGGCACAAATATCCATGCCTGAGGGGGGATTCGAACCCCCGACCGTAGTGGCCGTGCAGACCGTGACTGAAGCGCCTCGGTCCCCTCGGCCACCGCGGCCGGCCAGTCGATTAGTAGGACACATTTTGAGACGTGTAAATGTAAATTTATTATTGTAGCGAAGCGTGTGGAGTAAAAATCACACAGGCAGTTCAACAAACAAGTACAGTAAGCAGCTTCAAATGGGTGTGGATTTGACTTATTCAGAGCCTGTCCAGGACCGAGTAGCATGGAGAGCTGCATGAAACTAATCTTCGGGCTTGACGGGTTGGCGGGTTGGACCAAGACTGTTTTGGCTTCCCTGAGAAAATCAAATCAAATCTTCGGGCTGAAGACAACAACTGTCCATATTCAAATTTTAGCAAGCTTTTGGATCACTCTGAACATTTTGTACGTTCTTTCCTTATACAGGCAACAAAAAGCAGAAAATTACGATTATTTCAGCGTGTTGTATCTTGTAAGTACGGTAACACTGTTGTTTGCCGACAGCTGCGAAGTTTTCGGAGTGCTACATGGGTTATCCTACGGAAGATGACAACCTGGAGGGCTACCAGGAGAGTGACCTCACGCAAATGGCTGCCAACTTCGCCAACAAGTCGTTTCTGCTGATTCACGGCTCGGCAGATGACAACGTGCTCTACGACAACACCATGAACCTGGCACACGCCCTCGAGGAGAGTGGCGTGCTCTTCAGGCAGCAGGTACAGTAGGCACACACACTGTTGAATTCAAACTGACCGCATCACCTGTGCTGTTTATTTTCGTTGCCATATGATGAGTCGGCTGCTGGGGGATGTAACAGCAGCCGGCATACAAGCAAATGTGCTGACACTCGAGCAAAGCTACAACAAGCAGTCTCGTTAATACACCTCTGGAAAAAAAAAAAAAAAAAAAAAAAAAAAAAAAAAAAAAAAAACTGAATTCGTCGAGCCATCAGACGAAAATTTTATTGACACATTTTTCAGGCTGTATACAACACACCATCACATCCTCAAGAATGTGTCAAGGAAAATTCCCTCTCTTGGGTCGACGAATCCTTGTTTCATTTTCCAGGAGTGTAGTACAATTTATTTGGAAGTACGAAGCAAATACTTAACTGCTTCAGACTCGTAGTGGAACAGAAGACTGTTATTACTCAATTCTAATGTAACAGGAAATAAATATTTGACAAAGTTCAGCCCAACCAGTTGCAAAATTTGATAAAATACCTTGATCTAGATTTCGGCACCATCTAAGGGTGCCTTCATCAGAAGAATAAAAACATAAGACTTCTGATGAAGGCACCCTTAGATGGTGCCGAAATCTAGATCAAGGTATTTTAGCAAATTTTACAACTGGCTGGGCTGAACATTGTCAAATATTTGTAAACCTACAGTTGCTGCAGTCGACAAGCTATGTTTAAAGTAACAGGAAATGCCAATTCTTCTTGCTGCTGCTCTTGAGTAACGTGGTCGATAGAAACGGCCCAACCAGCTTTCTGCGGCTGGTTATATCAGCGATGTAGGGGGTCGCTGGACTCTACACCAGCCGTGAGCGTGGCAGCGCGGCTTCTCGTAGTCGAGACCCGTTGCGGCGCCTGATAAACCACGTTCTCGCGTTGCTCCTCATGTCTGTGTGCAGTCAATACGGTAGTAAATGGCCTATTAAGCCGTGAAACGGGGGACGGATCGAGCTGCCAACTAACATAGGGCATGAACACATTGTTTAACACGGAAGACTAAAGATCGTCGTCTTAGTTGATAGAACTACATCTAGGAAATAGTTGGAAGAGGAAGTATAAGTCCTGTATATGGCTGTGATGACTGTAAACAGCAAAACACTCGAAAATCAGTCTGCAGGTTTCCAAAAACTAAATAGATGTAATAGCTTAAGCAGGCAACTATTAGGCTTGCACAGATCATTTAAGCTCTGATTTATCTTCTTTTTTCATAATTTGTTTATAGTTGCAGCCAATGGATTATTCGCAACCAAAGAGCTTATTTAGATGAAATTTCGAAAAAGTTGGGTCCTGAGCATTTGAATAAAACATACATAGTATACTCAGACAATTATGAGGAAAAATATTTTAGAAATAAGAATTTGTTAAGCCAAGGGTAAGTGTTGTAAATTGTTATTGCATGTGTTTAAAAACAGGTGTTCATTGATATATAACAACAAAGTTTAATCGCATGTTATATTTTAATCCCTTTACGTATTTAAAGAGTAGACGAGGATGTAAAACACCAGCATGATACCTTCACTGGCAGCAGTGGTAAATAGTTTACTGTCTCCCTCTCAAGATAGTAACTGTGAAGTAGATGCAGCAGCATTCCTTGTAACATTAAATGAATTGAAATAACTTTCATACAACGCATCCGTGAGTGAAATGTCTGCTGAATACAGTGTTAATTTACCTCTCTATGCTGATATCAGTATCAGTGAAGGTAAACATATCGCAACAAATGCGAGGAATTATATTATGGGCTGGACATGTAGTGGGTTGGAACACGAAAAATGTTTAATGGCTCTGGAATCATAGAATGAGAATGAAGTTGCCAACTTTCATATACAGATGAAGAGGTATGACTCCAACATACTACTTTTTCCCAATGGTTGTGCTCAGAGTATGTCCTATAAACATGTCAGAAATTTTTAGACAAAATTTTGATAAGTGCGTTGTTGAAAGCACTTAGGGTGTGAGAAGCAAATTGGTTTCCTTTCTCCTAAATGAATCTGCCTAATTAGGAGGCGCCTGTAACAGTTGTTATTTGTTGTTGCAAAAAATATTTTGCCGTTCTAATTGAAGCATTTTTCAATAATAAAAATGATTCGTCAGCAACACAAATTAGAAAGAGTAACCTCATGTTACGGAAAGTAATTTTTTTTCCTTTATTGATATTTCAACGCTAACCCTGGATTACAGGCAGCAGCTTCAGTGGCTGCTCTTCAGCCTTGTGAAACACATGTGATGACAAGAAGTGATGGACATGATACGTGGAATAGAATTTGCAGAGTTAAAACCATAGACAATGTGAGAATTTGGAGAACATTAAAAATGCAATTTGACAGACAAATACATGGAAGACAGATACAAGCTAGCGACAATAAAATGCACACATATATTCATAAAAACTGTTTAGAGCCACGGTGACTGTTAAAAGTACATTGAGAGACACACATGCACAAATCGGAGACAGTTGAACGGTGCACACGGTAAAAAATTATAAGACATTGTTGGTGAGGCACAGGTTAAAACACATCAAAGATCACTAAGCACTAATACTGGCACTTCAGCATTGTTATCAAGACGCCCCCGCGGGGTGGGGGATCGGGAGGAGGAGGAGAGGATGGGATAGGGGATTGGGGAAGGGGATTGGGGGGAGGGGATGGGAAAGGGAGGGGAGGAAGGGGGAAGGGAGGTGGACGAGACTCTGGGGTCAGGATAGGGGCAGCCAAGTGGGGGGTAGGAGGGGATGGGGGAGTGGGGAGGGGTGCTGATGCTATGGGGATCAGGGTTGGTAGGAGGGGTATATTTTGGGACAAAGGGAAGGGTGCGGAAGTTGCCCTGGGAAAGGATGTGGAGCGTATGTAGGTGAAGGCCAGGAGGGATAGTTTGATGGAGGTGTGGCACAGGCCCGGGATTGGTGAGAATAGGGTATACCAGGGGGTTTTGGGATTCTATTTTGCGGGTAGTGTAGAGGATGCAGAGATGTTTGAGGTGTTGTAGGAGAGGAGAGAAAGGGATGAGGTCATAGAGGATCCACGTGGGGGAAGGGAAGGATACGGTATGCGAGGTGGAGGGCGTGGCGTTCCAGGATTTGTAAGCATCTGTAGAAGGTAGGAGGGGCTGATATTCAGGCAGGGTGGAAGGAGCAAAGGATGGGATGCATGATGGATTTATAGGTGTGAAGGACAGTGGAATGGTGGAGGCCCCACGTCCGGCCGGTAAGGAGTTTAAGGAGGTTCAGGCGGGACATTGGTTTCTCACGGAGGGATTTGAGGTATGGGATCCATGACAGTTTGCGGTCAAGTGTCAGTCAAAGTATTTGAGGAGATACACGGGAGGCTTGGGTTGAGGCATGTCGGCGGAGCAGAGGAGATAAAGGAGGGGAGAGAGGATGGATCCTTGGGGCACCCCGGCGAAGGGTTAAAACAAACGGGAGAGTTGCAGACAGTAACATAGGAGGGGCGGCGAGTGAGGAAGGAAGCTATGAGTCGGGTTTAATTAATAGGAAGGGCGTAGAACTGGATCTTGAAGAGGAGACTGGTATGCCATACACGGTTGTAGGCTTTTTGGATATCTAGGGATACAGAAATTGCATTGCAATGGGAATTGAGCTGGAGGGAGAGGGGATGAGTCAGGCGAAGGAGCTGGTCGTTGGCAGAAAAGGAGGGTCGGAAGACGCATTGGGAAAGGGGAAGGAACTGGTGGCGGTGGATGTGCTGATGGATACGACGGGAAAGGATGGTTTCCAAGACCTTGCTGAACATGGAGGTAAGACTAATGGGACGGTAGGATGAGGTCTAGGATGGGAGCTTGTCAGGTTTAAGGATCATGAGAATGCGGGACGTGTTCCACAGGTCAGGGTAAAAGCCAGTGAAAAGGATGACATTGTATAAGGGTGGCAAGAGATTCGTGGAAGGAGAAGCGGCAGGCGCGGAGGTGGCGGTAGGTCAACCAGTCGTGACCGGAGCCGGTGTTTCGTTTTGTGCGAAGAGTGTCGATTATGTCACGGACTGTAATAGTGTTCAATTTTGAGGGAGTGATGTGGTCCAGGTACTGGTAGCCAGGGGCGAATGGAGGAGAGGTTGGTATCGGTTCGCTCATGGACGTCCGGGAATAGAGAGTAGTCAACGAGAGGATCATCAGGAATGGAAAAGACTCCGGAGAGGTAGGAGGCAAAGTGTTCTGCCTTACTGGCGTTGTCAGGAAAAGGACGGTCATCATGGAGAAGCGGGTAGTGGGGGGAGGAGTGACGGCCAGTAAGGCGGCGGAAGGCATGCCAATACTTGGAGGAATTGACAGGGAGCAGAGAATTAAGGCGGGTGCATGTCTGGCGCCAGTCCCGGTGTTTCTTCGCGGACAAGAGGTTTCTCAGGTGTCTTTGGAGTTGCCGATGGCGTTGGAAAGTAACTCACAAATAGGCCTAAATGATCACGAAATGTGCATAGATGTACAGGATTAAAACTTATGTATTGCATTATTTTCATTTCGAATTCTACCTAAATAGACTGTGCAGAACCGATTGTTGTAGTTTCTTTTTAACCCTGCACCTTAAATGAATTTGCATCTAAAATAATTTCTTAAATGAAGCAACAACATAAAACTTAGACAGGGAAATAAAATTCGGAGTAGCAGGCGTGATCTGGCTCTACATTGACAAGCTTTTCCAAATAACCATCCAGCGTAAGGATACTAGAGCTGTGAGAGTAACGAAAAGATACGTATCCGTATGTATCCGTTACTAAAAGAAACAGCACTCGTTACAACAGTATCGTTACTCGTTACCCAGAAATACATCCGCTACACTGTCTTTGAAACCGTGAAATAATTTTAACTGCTACGGTTAATACTACTTTAACATAGAAATTTGCCATCTATATACTGTATCCCTGCTTTTTGAGGCAATTGTAAGACTGAGTAAAGGGTCAGTACAGTCCATTTCCCTCGTGATTAAACTACAATTGTCATACAAATTGATCAAAATTAGCGAGACCCATTCGCAACCTCCATTTTAAGTACCTAGAACCTTGGAATATCAGAATCAATCGGAATATTTTGTGACGAATGCTAGTGTGACCGATCATATTGGTAGCACTATATTGCGACTGATGTACTGTACAGTCTGACATTAACAATTAAGATAATACCGTCATGAATGAAACTGTGTAGTTGATAACTTTTTTACAAAACTTTTTTATGGTATACAAGATCAAAAATAAATAATTAACCATTAAAATGAATCCTTAACAGGTAGACAAATAGAATAAAACGTATGTTTGCGTTAAAAGCGAATGTCAGATCATCGAGGAGTAATCTACAAACAGGGACGAAAAAGTATAATCAAAAATGTTTAAAAATAAAAATAACCATCTTATATCTTAAAGCTACGCAATATGCAGTTCATCACGGATGCCTATATAAATTACTCATCTCATAATATATAGTATCACCGTATATATGCATTCTCCGTACTGGTATTCTTTACGGAGTTCGTATTCATACGGTAGATGCGAATAACAAATCGGATGCCTGAGTGAATTCGTATCGATACGGTAGATGCGAGTAACGAAATATATTCATGACTAACGATTCAGTACTTCGTGTCAGCCAAATTATTCGTTACTCAGTACCGAATATAGACGATTTGCTACAGCTATAAAGGATACGAACTTCGTTAAACATAGGCGAGGCAGAATCATACGTACTTTCTGATTTAGTAGGGTTTTTTATGTGTCTTGGGTATCAGTCATGTAAAGTTTTTTAAAGGAATTCACCGCCATTTGATTGAAATATTGTTTATTTCCAGGAAATGAGGCCATTATCAAGTGCAGTGCATAACATTTTTAAAAACATTATTAAAAATTTGAAAAAGGCAATATAAATTACAGATGTAAGGTACATTACAAATAGCATGAGTTGGTGATTACTTACATGAAGCTCTTCAGACAGGATTTTTCCTAAGTCATTGCCATGACAATAAAATTGTTAGGACAAGTTGATAAGTCCATATCATTAACATAAAATAGGTCCACATTTGTACCTGCATGTTTGTTTAAAGTAATTGCACAGATATGTATTCTTTATAAAGTGTCAAAAGTAACTGGTTGATGTAAAAAGAGGGTATGCCAAAGATTATAACAAGATATCCTACCAATGTTTGGAGTGGTATGTCTGGCAGTATTATTATTTACAGTGCACGTAACAAGGATTGTTACGTTTAGGTTACCTGCAGACTACCTTCACTCAGCTCACAATATAGTAACAGTATAAAATGTTTGTAGTGGTCTTCGTATGAACTTTCCTTGGTAAAAAGAAGAACAATATCAACATTTGATCACATACGGATTATCGTAATTCACCTATGTATTTTTCAGATATCATATAAAATACTTTTTCAATGCACACAATATATCACCATGATAAACTAGGATGCAGTAAAAGACGAGATATTTTAATTTCTCATTTAACAGTTTACTTTCTCATTGGTAAATTTTGCTTACGGCCTCAGCGGCATAGTGTACTGATGTTGGCAACGACATTTGAATGTTCTTTGAAAACTAGAACAGGTAGAATGAGAGAAAATTATTTTTCATGTTTACCATCTTCTTGTATGTACACTTGTCTGGTCAGTAAATTAATTATCCTCCTAAATCGAACATTCTCTTGCCAACATTAGCAAATTACGCCGCCGATGCTGTAACTAAAATTAACATCGCAGTAGCTGTAACTAAAATTAACATCGCAGTAGCTTCAAACATCGTTACGAGGCGTATGAGCCATTATAACTAGTAAAAAACGGTGTGCATCATTTAAAAGTAATTAGTATTGTTATTGTCTAAATGTTGCTACTGTATTACTGCGTGGCGTCGAACCTTCGCTGAAAAAAAAATAAAAATAAAATAAAATAAATAAAAAAAGTGTCGAAACCTGTCGTTTTCAACGTGTAGAAATTGTGCATAACTACAAATAAGTCAACCCACCTCGCATAGTTTTGAACACCGTGTTGGTATCCATTTGTCACGACAAAAATTTATTAACCATATTTTACGCCCTTCAGGATTCATTGGAAACGAAAAAGAAAACCAAAACCATTTTCTGATTATTAGAACAATTCGGAGCTGCACAGCCCACCATGCTGAAAGCGTATTGACTGTCCTATTTTACAATCGCGCTTCGAAGCGAAGGAACGAAAATGGCGGATGCGTATGCCCGTCTATATCCAGGTGCCCTATCTTTGGATATTATGTCATTGCTGGATATTTTTTCAAAGTCCGATATGATACTTTTACCCTTCCACAGCGTGACGGCGGACTCGGACTTATCAATGTCAAAGCGAGGGCCACGGCCTGTTGCTCTCCACAATGATGAAACTGAGAATACGTCGACATACCTCATGTCGATGCCTACGTCGATCCTGCCACCGGTTGCGACCAGACACGTCGCGCCCCTCTCTTGACCACATTGCGACTTTCATACTCGAATATAGCTACTTACACCCTCAGCCTCCCAGCACAAGAGCCCCATAGGCAAGGGACATTTACCAGTTGTTACTGAGGGCGGTTCCTCGAAATGTGATGGAGAGTGAAACACTGACCGCACAATGGTCAAAGGGGTGGAAAGAAGCTCAACAGCCCTTCTTCCGCACAACAATAAGAACGACGTGGTACCACGTCGTCAATCGGAAATTTCTGACAAGTCACCCGCTGCACGCTGTCAGGATGGTGGATTCGCCCCTTTGCCCAGAATGCCACCTTATGAACAATGATGAACACCGTTTAACACGTGTATCTGTTGTCGATGTATGGACGCTAGCCGCGGTGCGGTTGCCGAGCGGTCTAAGGCGCCTCGCGGAGCGCGCGGTTGCTCGCCGTCCTCCCTGGGGCATGGGTGTCTATGTTTGTCCTTAGGTTAGTTTACCTTAGTTTAAGTAGTTTGTAAGCTACGACCACGCAGTTTGGTCCGATAGATTTACAAACATTGAATATTTTTATGGACGCTAGTACAGGTGATTCATGCCTGCTACCTTCGCGTGCAGCCTAACGCCATTGACCCCAGGCTGCTCCTATGTCCGGAGGACACATATTTTCCGGTCGTGAAAACACACGCTCTCACATGGATCAAAGGCATGTCTGTTTACTAACTTTTCAAAGAAGATGAGAAGGCGGTACTGGCAATTCCTCCAAGAGTATCATCGCACACTCGAGACCACACCTCGATACCGACAGCTTTTCGCCAATTACCTACGTAGTGTCTTCACCGACCCCCTCACAGTTAGGGAGTGCCGGAGAGGGCACGACGGCCGTAACGAACCTTAATATACGACCAAATGCATATCGACCAGAATCAACGAAAATAGCCCGCAGATGGGACCTGCACATGGGATGTTGTGCGGAATCTTCCCTGGGTTTATTGTCTTTCTTTTAGAATGTGAGTTTTTTGTTAGCTGTTTACAGTGGTCTGAAGAACTCACTGGCGATGCACGATTATGGTAACTGACGGCGTCAGGGTTAGCAGAAGCCCGCTATAGATTATGCATCTCGGGCAACCGAAGCCAGAAACACAACTTAACTGAGAGAGCACGGAAATTACTGCGACGGCAGATCTACGAGAGGACGAACCTTAAAACCGTCGGTGAACTGATAGTTCGTGCAACAACGGCCATCTGGGCAGAATGGGGCGTGAGTGTCGCTTCTTAAGAACACATTATTTCTTTTCTTATTCCTTATACTTACTTTAATCTTTCACTTAGTATAAAAGTCTCGATGGCACTAGACTTTTTTTTTTTTTTTTTTTTTTTTTTTTTTTTTTTTTTTTTTTTTTGAAGTACCCTCTGCCATGCACTACACAGTGGTTTGCAGAGGATTGATGTAGATGTTGACTGACGTCACAATTAACCGCAAAATCATATAGGATATTTTATTAATTTATATAAGCCAAAAAAAGGAAAGGGCATTGCATTCAATTCGGGACTAGAAACATTTAAAAAGGGACTGTAGTTAACGCTTACTTGGGGACGTTGTATATGTAAAGCGATACTTCCATTCTTTTGCAATTGATCAGTTTCAACAAAGAAACAAAGGAAGCAATAATTTTGACCGCATCTTGCACACATTATGAACGCCGCCCTTTAGTATCTACATGGTGCTTTTAATGTCTCCATAGAAAAACAAACTTTATTGACATTCTGAAAACAGCTTATTTCATCGCACAATCCAGCTGGTAAAATTACTATTATTCGATTATTCGTGTTTGCACCTTATGGACCGTTCATAACCCCAAGTTTTCAAGATGTTTGTTTTAAATAATGACGTCCCATATTCATGCTGTGCTCATATAAATAAAAAATAACATACATCATGTTGCAGTTAATTCTGAAGCCAGTACTGTACGCATTGCCAAGCAGCAAAAACGTATTTGCAGCCGGGCTGTATAGAACGCGCAAACCTTCCAATAAAAATCCGATCTCTTACCGCTGAGCCAAACACCACTTTCTAAACAGGCTGTCTCAGAGGCAGTTGATAAGGTGCATAGGGTGGTAGGTCCGTATTAAACTTCCTGTTATTTCCTAAACGCTTAGCCATATGGAGTTCCCATTTGGGGCACTTTCACATCTCACCAGGACCTACATGTACCACAGATTAGGACGAATTCGGCGATGATGAACAGGCGTCCTCCCATTGTTACAATGATATAATATTAAATATGTAATGTGGTTCACTGTGTACAATTCTAAATTATAAGACATTTATCACACAGCATAAACCTATATGGTGAGAGATCAATTTGACAACGTCAACTAACGTCATAAGCAAAGAACAAGAATTTTGTATGATGTATCTTTATTTAACATGTTTACAACACAAACACTAGAGTTTCTTGTCGACGCTTGTCAATTGTTTACCTGAAGATGGCCTAATAAGGCGAAAACTAGTTCATAAATAAACAAAAATTAGTAGAACAAAAACAGATTTTTTGAAATATGGAATTATTCTACCAAGAAGTGACGGAAGAATCCATTTACAACCCTAAAGACCAATTTTATGTTATACAAAGTGCCATGGATTGAATAAGCAATTTCAGTCTATAATAATTTTATCACAAAAAGGCACAACACAATATAAAGGAAAAACTTAAAATATTTTAATTGCGTGGTGCTATAATGAGTATAGCAGCATCGTAAATAATACGTTGCATAGTTTTACAGCAGCTATGATCAAAATTCTGTTGTTCTGGTCTTTGGTGAGCTGGAAGAGGGAAGAGACTAATTAATAAAGGAGAATAAACCATCATTTCTGTTGGCTTAATTTTGTGGTTACAAACACAACAGAGATAAAGTAATAAATAAAGAGTGCATGCATTATTTTTTAAACTACTATTAACTTAATATATATAAAATTATTGAAATCTGTTCTGGTTACTTCTAACGTAGTACTTACGAAAAAGAAAGAAAAGTTTATTTATATGGTGTCTGTTCTTTCCGGACATGTCCGAAAGAACAGACACCATTTGTTGACATTAACGACCGTAATTTTACGAATTCGAAATATTTTAACATTTCGACCGTTTCACTGGCATTGAAATAAATCCTTGGGAAAGATGAAAATTTGTGCTGGACCGACATTCGGACCCGAATTTCCCGCTTTGGGCTAGTGGACGCCTTAACCATTTTATTTTTTCCCTTTTGTTCTTCAGGTAGATCTATGTCATGCGGTCGCTGTTTCAGTTCGTGCTTGGTTGTTTGTTGAATATTTGCCTCAGCTTTTTTGTTAGACCGGGCGTTTAGTCTCATGAGTTAAGCTGTCTAGGCACGTTTCCTTTCCAACCCAAATTCTCACCTTGTAGCACACTATGATTGTAATGCCACCTGCCCATTTGATTCCACTTGCTCGCAGTCTATGCTGGATTCTCGCAAGGGATCGAGTGTCTGCACTGAAATTGTCAGTTGCCTGTTGGGGAAAATACACAATTATTTATATGGTGTCTGTTCTTGTCGGACATGTACGAAAGAACTGACACCATTTGTTAAAATTTTCATCTTTGAAATTGGATTTATTTACATGCCATGTAATAACACAAATGTATAAATGTTTCTAATTCGAGAAAGAAATGTGTTTTCATGTTTTTATTAGCATCTCTATGTTTGTAGTGAGATTACTGGTTTACAAATTAGAAATATTTAAAATCCCGGTCCAGCACAAATTTTCATCTTTGAAATTGGATTTATTTACATGCCATGTAATAACACAAATGTATAAATGTTTCTAATTCGAGAAAGAAATGTGTTTTCATGTTTTCATTAGCATCTCTATGTTTGTAGTGAGATTACTGGTTAATCAACCAAGTTGTTCCAGTCAGTTACATGTCTATAAGATTATTCCTGACCTCTAAGTTCGTTCCTTTCATTAAAAAAACAAATAAAAAAATAATAATAAAAGTATACATCACTTCTCACATATATTTAGTTCCGAACATACTGCAGAACTCAAGTAGCTAGTTTAAAGAGCTGCTGGAACCGTTCTAAAGCGAAGTTCTTGTAAAATATTTCAATAATTTTGTCCTCTCAGTTTTGTGTTACCACGATCGCCATGCGGGCTTCCGGTAGCACTACTGTAATGATGCAAAGTGAACAGGCCGTCTTGGTGCGCTCGCGCTAGTGAACGAGCAGTTTTCGCTGACAGGTGGAGGTGGAACTCTTTGCCGAGTCAGTGTGAGCGCTCGCGCGCACCCGCGATCGCATCCACCCGATTGCTCACCTCTGCTTTAGGCAGATTATCGGGCCCATAATGGCGTGCTTGCAAACAGACGACCCTTGAACAAGTCTCCGGAATGTGCTGCTTTCATTGAACCTTGCCAGACAGCAGCTACTTCAGTGAACGCCACACACCTGCTAATCTGACTGTACTGCTTTTTTTATCACAAAAGTTTCCCATATTAACAGTCTGTAATGCAAATTTAAAGATCGAGGAAGTAGTCTACATACTTAGGTTTTCTGTGTTCTGTCAGTCTTGTAATTTTTTATTTGTTTGTATTCTGAAACTCTGGACCTACTAATGAATAATTCAGTAACGGATTTTAATGCAAATTAATCAATTTGTTCACAGGTTTATCCAGACGAAGCTCATTCGATAATGTCCTTGAAGACTCATGTGTACCGCACCATTGACGCCTTCTTCGTCGAGTGCTTTGATGAACAGAAATCTTCAGCGTCTGCTGTGAAAATTGCTGGACTGCTAATGACAGTAACGGTTCTGATATCCACCATCTTGCGTGTTCTGTAACAGAAAGGTTGATCTGTGTCAGTCACCTCATCAGCGAGAGTTACATAGTTTTATTGTCTTTGTATATAATTAGACAATTCTGCAAAGAAGTAGAACTACGTACGAAAGAGGATGGAAAATGCTCATTCATTCAGTTTAGTACATCCTTCAATATTAAGCGCGGCGTGTAGATCATTTTCAATGAAAATGATGCTGTCACCGTTGCTATCTGTATGAACCATTTCATTCTGAGAGCTATAATTGGCAAAATATTATAATCGCTGTACATGTAAGCCCTGGTGATACAACTGTGATAGCGCCAGGATTGCGAGTTTTTGTGTGTTTCCAGTGGACAACAGTTTGAGGATCCCATTTTGTAGAAAGACGTTAACTCCAGAAATCGTTTTTGGTATTCTCTGTTACATGTGATGTATGCTTTAACATTAGAAATTATGAATTCCAGGCAGAAAAGGCTATAATTTCTTGACAGTGGATAGTTACGAGGTTTAAATTATAATTTTAAATTATAATGAATTCGCTTTGTATGTAAAGTCAACAGCAAAGAATGTAAATAACTCTTTTACACATTTTAGATGCGGATAATAATTCTGAAAAGTTTGATCTTTTCGAAAATGGAGCTGAGTTTGGACGTATTGTACCTGATACATGACTCATTGTCTTTGGAGTTGATCCAGTTTCTTTCAGATATACATACAAAGACTATAAACAAATTTTTGTGGTACTTTTTTATCCGAAACATCCCTTCTACCCAATTTGTGCTTTGCATATACCTCCTACTGTTTATGGAAATTTTGATGTTACACTAGTGAACGTCTACCACAAACAGGGTTATAATAATAATAATAATAATAATAATAATTATTATTATTTTATTGAAATATAGAAAAAGTTGTAATCATTAATTATGGTCACAGTGGTTATAAACTTGTTACCACGCTCTGGGCCATTTTGCCAACAAACACATATTATGACAAACCATTTATCAAATGGAATATGATCAGATGATTGTAGCACAGTCCTCCGAAAGCGGTCGTCATTTAAAAATAAATAAATAAATTAAACACTGGCGTGTTTTACGACCCATTTAAGATTTACCTGTAGTTGTGTGATTTTTTGCAAACATTTCGGACACAAATAATAAAATTAGAAATAATAAAGACTGATGGACGATACGATTACGACTCTACTTTTGTGGTAAAATCTCTGCACCCAACACGTTATATTCTTTCTGACCGTATTTTAACAAACAGCTAAAATTATTTTATATTTGAGTTTAGCTTTGACAAATAATTATACCCTTTTATGAACTTTTATCACTTTAAACCATTATTTTAATATCTCTCCAATATTTACTCATCTTAGGGAACGACCTTATTGTGTAAATAGGATAGATGCAATTTTTATTTTATTTATTCATGGTGTGGTTCATGGTGTAGTTTCCTGTAGTTATGTCCTAGTTCATGAGCCACGGGCAATGTATGAGTGGCCATGTAAGTGGTCCTGACAGTTGGGATACCAGTTACTTTGGAATAAGGTTGGGCATCTCTGACATGTTCTGAATCGTGGCCACATTTGTGCTCAGATGGCAAAGACTACCAAATCCATCGGTTAGCCCCTCAAATGTTAGGGCCCTGGGCAAGTAAGGCTAGCAACCTGCTTCCCAGGTACTTCAATATCATGCTGGTAACAATCAGAGCAAAATGCCTCGGACCTTTGGAGGTGATGGAGTCCCCCCTCTAACTGTCAGACCAGGGACTTCTCCGATACGACTTGGCAAACGATCTGGATTGAAATGGGGAGCTATTAATATCAATAGGGATTATACTGGGAAGAAGGTAGAGCTGGCGGAGGCTTCAAGTAAAATGGAATTAGATGTTTTAGCAGTTAGTGACTTAGACTAATGGTAGAGAAAGAGGACGAAGTTGGGAATACAAGGTCTACCTGTCAAGAGTCAAAGTATGAAGAACAAAGTGGAGTGTAGGGATTTACATCAGGAAAGCAATCGAACCCAGCATGATTGCAATAATGTAGATGTAGATAGATTTGGCCATCTCCAGCAAGAAAATTAGGATTGTGGCAGTGTATTCACCCTGTGAAGGGACAGATTTTACAACGCACATTAGTGATGTTGTCGTTAGAGTGAAGGATAAGGATAGTGTTTAACTCATGAGTGATTTCAACGCCAGGATAGGAAATCGAACAGAAGGTTATGAAAAGGTTATGGGTAAGTTTGGAGAGGATATGGAGGCCAACAGGAACGGAAAACAGCTCTTGGATTTCTGTTCCGGTAAACGCTTAGTTATCACAAACTCCTTCTTTAAGTATAAGTACATTCACCGCTATACTTGGGAAGGAAGGGGAACCAGATCTGTCCTTGACTATATAATAACGGACCAGGAATTCAGGAAGACAGTCAAGGACACACGTGTTTTCAGGGGGTTCTTTGTTGATACTGATCATTATTTAATCTGCACTGAAATTGGTTTTGTGAGGCCAAAAGAGCAGAAAGTCAGGTTCAGGTGTAGAATGATAAGAATGGAGAAGCTTCAAGACAAGGAAATTATGCACAAGTACATAACAATGATCTCGAGAAGGTACCAGTTAGTTGAATGTAATGATTTACAGTCACTGGAAGAGGAATGGTCAAGGTACAGGGTTACACTACTGGAAGCAGCTAGAGAATATCTTGGAACAGTAGTGTGCAAAGGCAGGAAGAAGCAGACTGCTTGGTGGAATGATACAGTCAAGGCAGCCTGTAAAAAGAAAAAGAAGGCATTTCAGAAATGGTTCCATACTAGAAATCAGGCAGACAGAGAAAGCCAAACGGATAATTGCAGACTCCAAGCAGAAATCATGGGAAGACTGGAAATAAGCTAGAAACTCTGTGCCAAGCCGCGGGAAAACTATTTTGGAGCGTTTTAGTAATCTTCGAAAGGGAGGGAAGAAGTAATTAACAAGTGTTTTGAACAGGTCAGCTGCTAGTCAATCCTGTGGATGCCTTGAGCAGATGGAGGGAATATTTTGAAGAATTGCTCAGTGAAGGTGAAACGTTCAATGATGTGTCAGATTTTCAGGTAGAATGGGATAGGAACAACAATGGAAACAGGATCTCGTTTGAGTAAGTGGAGAAACGGTCATTAGATTACAGTGCAATAAAGCGGCTGGGATAGATGAAAGTAAGCCGGAACTTGTCAAATACAGTGGAATATCAGGTCTTAAATGGTTACACAGGATAATTGAGAAGGCGTAGGAATCAGGACAGGTTCCGTCTGACTGGACGAAAGCGGTAATCACGCCAATTTTCAAACATGGAAACAGAAAAGATTGTAACAACTATCGAGGTATCTCTTTAATTAGCGTTGCAGGCAAAATATTCTCAGGTATTGTTGAAAGGAAAGTATTAATTGTGGACAAGTTAGATGATAATCAGTTTGGGTTTAGTCCTCTTAGAGGCTGTCAGGACCAGATCTTTAGATTACTGCAGGTAATGGAAAAGTGTTATGAGTGGAACAGGGAATTGTATCTGTGTTTCATAGATCTAAAAAAGTCTTATGACCGTGTTCCTAGGAGGAAGCTACTGTCAGTTCTATAAGATTATGGTATAGGAGGCAAACTTCTGCAGGCAATTAAAGGGCTTTACGTAGACTATCAGGCAGCAGTTAGAGTAGATGGCAAATTAAGCTCATGGTTCAGGGTAGTTTCAGGGGTAAGACAAGGCTGTAACCTGTCACCACTGTTGTTCATACTATTCATAGAGCGTATGTTGAAAACAGTATACTGGCAGGGAGAGATTAAAATAGGTGAAAACTAAATAAGCAGTCTCGCAAATGCGGATGACTTAGTTGTAATGGCCGATTCGATTGAAAGGTTGCAAACTAATATTTCAGAGCTTGATCAGAGGTCCAGGGATTATGATATGAAGATCAGCATTTCCAAAACGAAAGTAATGTCTGAGGTAAAGAGATTTAAACAGATTTAGTGCCAAATAGGAGGAACAAAGTTAGAACAGGTGGACAGTTTCAAGCACCTGAAGAGGGGCAGCAGCCTTTTAAGTAGTTACAGGGACAACAGTCAGGATGATTGACTGAGCTGGTCTTGTAACATCAGTTAACAGGGCTTTGTCATGCAGTCATTACGAACGGCAGAAAGCAAGGGGAAACTACGGCCGTTACTTTTCCCGAGGCCATGCAGCTCTACTGTATGAACATAAGATTATGGCGTCTTCTGGGGTAAAATATTCCGGAGGTAAAATAGTCCCCCCATTCGGATCTCCGGGCGGGGACTACTCAGGAGGATGTCGTCGTCAAGAAAAACGAAACAGGCATTCTACGGGTCGGAGCGTTTAATGTTCTAACCCTTAATCGCGTTGGCAAGTTAGAAACTTTGAAAAGAGAAAGGGATAGGTTAAAGTTAGATATGGTAGGGAACAGTGAAGTTCGGTGGCAGGATGAACAGGATTTCTGGTCAGGTGAGTACAGGGTTATACATACAAAATCAGTTAGTGGTAACGCAGGAGTAGGTCTAATAATGAATAAGAAAATAGGAATGCGGGTAAGTTACTATGATCAGCATAGTGAACGCATTATCGTAGCAAAGATAGACACGAAGCCAACACCGACTACAGTAGTGCAAGTTTATATGCCATCTAGCACGGGCGATGATGAGGATAACGAAGAAATGTATGAGGACATAAAAGAAATCATTCAGAAAGTTAAGGGAGACGAAAACTCGGTAGTAGGAAAGGGAAGAGAAGGAAATGTAGTAGGTGAATACGGACTGGGAAAAAAGAATGAAAGAGGAGATCGCTTGGTAGAATTTTGCGCAGAGTACAATTTCATGATTACCAACACTTGGTTCAAACATCATAGAAGAAAGCTGTATACGTGGAAAAGACCAGGAGACATTGGAAGGTACCAGATTGACTTTATAATGGTAAGTAACAGATTTAGAAACCAAGTTTTAAACTGTAAGACATACCCAGGGGCCGATATAGATTCTGACCATAACTTGTTGGTTTAAACTGCAGATTAAAACTTAAGAGACTGAAGAAAGGTAGGAACGTTAGGAGATGAAATCTGGATAAATTGAAGGTACCAGAGGTGATTGAGAGTTTCAGAGGGAGCATTAGGCAAGGATTGGCTGAAACGGGGAAAAGTAATACAGTAGTAGAAGAAGGGGTAGCTCTGAGATATAGGGTAGTGAAGGCAGCAGAGGATCATATAGGCAGAAGGACAAGGCCTAGTAGAAATTCCTGGATAACACAGGATATACTGAACTTAATTGATGAGAGGGGAAAATATAAAAATTCAGTATCGTTAGGAGAGCCAGTCATGAAAAAATTGTTCCACCTGGTATGCAACATGTATGAGACAGCGGAAATACCATCCGACTTCAAGAAGAATATCGTAATTCCAATTCCAAAGACTGCAAGTGTAGACAAGTGTGAAAATTAAAGAACTATCAGTTTAATAAGTCATGGCTGCAAAATATTAACACGAATTATTTACAGACGAATGAAAAAACTTGTGGAATCCGAACTCGGGGAAGATCAATTCGGATTTAGGAGATTCAGAAGATAGGCTAAGGAAAGGCAAACCTACATTTTTAGAATTTGTAGATTTGGAGAAAGCTTTTGACAATGTCGACTGGAATAAACTCTTCCAAATTCTGAAGGTAGCAGAGGTAAAATATAGGGAGCGAAGAGTTATATTCAACCTGTACAAAAACCAGACAGCGGTTATTAGAGTCGAACGGCAAGAAAGGGACGCAGAGGTTGGGAAGGGATTAACACAGGGTTGTAGCCTTTCCCCAATGTTGTTCAATCTATACATTGAGCAAGCAGTGAAAGAATGGAAGGAGAAATTTGGAGAGGGAATTAATGTTGAGGGAGAAGAAATAAAAAGTTTGCGGTTTACCGAGGACATAGTAATTTTGTCAGAGACTGCAAAGGATCTGGAAGAGCAATTGAATGGAATGGGCAGTGTCTTGAAAAGAAGATTTTGTATCCCAGCCTCGTCGCCGCTTTTGTGTCTCGTTTCCGTCGTAAGTGTCGGTGGCCGAGTAGAAAGACCGACACAGGAATAAAGGATGCACGCTTGTGCAGGTAGGACGTGACCAGCGAGTGGGACAGCAGAAACTAGAAACACTAGAGTAAATTAGAACAAGATACATATTTCTTAGAGACTTAGTAATACTTTACTTTTACATAGCTCAGTACTGCAGAATGGTGATACATAGTTGAGCTAGAGGCCTGCCTAGTGCCTATCCGACAGCCAAGTCTTCACTGGTGCCTATCTGATTCAGAAGTGTTAACTGGTTCCTATCTCAGTCCCAAGTGAACGATGTCGTTCAGTAGTGGCCACGAGCGGAGTTGTAGCAGAGGGCGCTCGTGGCTGACGTCGTAAGAACGCCGCGCCGTGTGTGCATGGCGGCGCGCGGCGAAAGTAGGTGGCGCGCACTTTAGACTTGTGCGACACCACAGAAGATATAACATGAAGATTAACAGGAGTAAAACGAAGGTAATGGAATGTAATATCAGAAATTCAGGTAATGCTGAAGGAATTAGATTAGGTAATGAGGCAATAAAAATTGTAGATGAGTTTTGTTATTTGGGTAGTAAAGTAACTTCTGTTGGCCGAAGTAGAGAAGATATAAATTGCAGAATGGCTATGGGAAGAAAAGCATTTCTAAAGAAGCGAAACTTGTTAACATCCAATATTAATTTACACGTTAGGAAGTCCTTTCTGAAGGCATTTGTCTGGAGTGTAGCATTGTATGGGAGTGAAACGTGGACGATAAGGAGTTCAGACAAAAAGATGATAGATGCCTTCTAAATGTGGTGCTACAGACGAATGATGAAAATTAGATGCATAGATCGTGTAAAAATGAGGAGGTGGTCAACCGAATTGGGGAGAAAAGGAGTTTCTGGCATATCCTGACTAAGAGAATGGATAGATTGGTGGGACACATTCTGAGACATCAAGGAATCGTCAACTTAGCATTAGAAGGAAGCGTGTGGGGTAAAAATCGTAGAGAGAGACCGAGGGACGAATTCAGTAAGCACATTCAAAAGGATGTAGGTTGCCGAACGTATTCTCAGATGAAGGTACTTGCACAGGACAGGGTAGCGTGGAGAGCTGCATCAAACCAGTCTGCGGACTGAAGACCACAACAACAACAACAAAGTAACATGAGCAGAGTCATATCTGAACTACAGGAAAGGTAATACAATCTACGTTAAAAGCGTCCATAGCAACCAAGCCAAAGACAAACATTTTAGTAGACGCATTAATTATAATTTATGACTTTCAACATATTCCATTAATAGTGAATAAATGCTTAGGATAAAAAACAGGTAACTTGTTGCAATGTATACACTTCCCTTTCGTTTCATAAATGAACGACAGTTGCCACAGAAATATAGGACTCCATGTATATATGAAACTACCAGTATCTCATTATCACAGTATCCTCCCCGTTGTTGTGAAAATGCTTCAGAAGACCATTGTTCAATTCGTTGTTACGTGTTTCACGGCATGACAACACGTAAGTTATAATAAGAAAATCAAAAACTGCAGATATTTTTTTCAAATATCTCTGTAACGGTGCGAGTTACGAAAAAAAAAAAAAAAACAAAAAAAAACAAAAAAAAAAAAAAATGAAAGTTGTAGAGCAGTTTCTCCTATACAAATTCGGTAATTCAGTTTTCGTGTTAGATGAATGGTTTATTTGCAATTAGGATTACATTACAAACGGCTTTTTTAGTGTTACTAACGTATTTTTTGTACGAAACATTTGAAGACGGGAGGTTCAGGTATCTGCCGGCCAACTATTATGTCTGTAAAATTTGGTGCTGATCGGTTGAACTGTTCGACCTAAAAAGCGGGAACACGTTACAGACCGACAGACAAAAGCGGATTTAGGGTAGCGGGGGCGAGGGGGGGGGGCACGGGGGCACGCACACCCTCCCCTCCCCCTCCCCAGACAGCCCGACAAAAAAATGAGAGAGAGAGAGAGAAGTGGGAGAGGGATGGAGGAAAAGTACCTCAGAATAAGAATTATTCTATCTTACTTACAGACAGCAGGTAACTGTGATTTTAAAAGGGAAAGTCCCTGTAATTAACATAATTGCGTTAACATGATTACATAACGCTTCCTTTTAATTGCTTCTTGGACCTTTTTTGTCTGTAATTTACTATAAAACTAAACTTGGGGGATAAATGAGATATTGTGCACATTTTATTCATACGTAAATAAAGGATTTAACAACGTGAAAAATCGTGAATTTCTAGGGCTACGTTCATGCTGGCGCATTCAGGTATTTTCGATAATCAGCTACACGTTTCGATTTTCCAGTTATTGGAGCAAATTAGAAATTCCATTGGCATTTTTCCGCGCATCAGATACAAAGGATTTTCATGCTACTAGAAATTATTCCAGATACACAATCAAGTGTAATTGATCGGAAAAGCTTGCTTGAAAAGTTATCACGTTTTGCCTAGTAACTTTACAGAGCACGAAGAAGAAATTGATTCAGTACAACGCGGCACAGAAATCTGATTTTAGGTTTTGAGCGAATATCAAACTTAGCGCGACATATTTACTGGCTGTTTGACTGTTGTTCATTGCATTGTTTGATAATGAAACAGCTACGCCGGATACAATACTGTTTGTCCACAGTAAGTTGAAGAATCGTGCGCCGGCTGTTGCCAGCGGCAGTAGGCGTGTACCATGGCTGCCAGGAGGCGAGTAGCAGTGTTGGAAACGTTACCCGTAACAATGTGTGCAGTATTGTTTCTTCTCTAGGGGCAGCGTAACGTTGACAGCACTTCGAAATAAATGAATGTCCTGCAACCAGATGTTCTCTGCTCCTGGCATCACCAGGTAAAATCGTCTTCACTTGTCGAATTAATATAATTCCCCTAACTACCGACGCACTACTAGTTTCTTCGTACTATGGCGTAATTTTCAAGAGCCCATGATTACAAAAAATATTACAATGAATCAACCACATTAAACAGTGAAAAGTTTAAAAATTTACCTCTAAATAAAAGAGAGTATCGGAAGTATAGAACTCTACATTTATCAAACCAAGTAAGCCGAGTGAGAATGGCCGTGAAATCTGGGGCGTAACGTCGCGGAGTACGCTGCCGCTTCCGCTTCCGCCAGGGGTTCGAGTCCTCCCTCGGGAACGGGTATGCGTGTTGTCCTTAGAATCAGTTAGTTTAAGTAGTTTGTAAGGCTAGGGACCGAGGCCTTAGCATCATTGTACAACACTTATTTTTCGACCGTATTGTTCGAGTGTTTGTTTTCAAGTGGTCAGTCTTATTCAATCTTATATTCCAATTATTGTAAATATATGGAGAAACCAATGCCAATTTCGCATGGCTTCCTCTGTATAGGGATGCGCATATACCCTTCTGGCCAGGCTAAGAAACGGTTACAAATCGAATTAATCGGATTAAATGCAGAGCCTGAATACCCTGTGTTCAGCTGTGGGCAAGTGTTTCATTCTTTATGATGATAAAACAAATGTGCCCACAGCTGAATACAGGGCATTCAGACTCTGAATTCTCTGTTTCTGTTCTCTCACTTGTGTGTGTGTGTGTGTGTGTGTGTGTGTGTGTGTGTGTGTGTGTGTGTGTGTATTTTGAAATTAGTCTCAAAACGCGTTTAAGGACATGTTCATCCTCCTCAGCCTTGTACCTCCCCCCCCCCCCTTTTTGCAGAAAGAAATTCTGTATCCGACACTGCAGACAGACATCGTCAAACCGCCACTGTTTCGTAAATGTCTCTAAAGCAATGCAAGATATGAAAAAAACATAAGAGAGCAAGATTGTAGAGAATTTTCTCCTCTACAAATCTGTTTATTCAATTTTCTTGTCAGATGTACGGTTAAGCCGTTAATTTCATTTAAATTTCGAGCTGTCAAAAGGCGATCGCAAAGACATATTTTAGTGTTACTACCGTAACAATAAGTACTTCCCGATCTTGGTGTTTTCACTTTTTAACGAATATTATACATATGACAAACTCCTACGAAAATGAAAGTCTGTTAACGAAAATGAATGTTAACGGTAGGACCTCCACAATGGCAAGAGAAATAAGCACAAATGTATATATATTTTTAATTTTCATCAGGTTTGTTGAAAATGAAATTACTTCATAGTTTAAATTAAGTGAAATCTAGTGCAAGAGATATAGATACGAAACTATCTTAAATAACATGGAAAAATAACTCTGTAAAACCATTTCATCTATACAACTATGTTAATCTGCCTCATTTATCATATTTCTGCCAAAGAAGACCATTTTTATGAAAATTAGCTTTTAGGGCTGTAATTGTTGCCACACAGCTACATCGCTAACCCGGCCTGCAAATCTAATTAAATCTGCAAATAAATGACAATAACATTCAAGAAATTTGACATATGGGTTTCCACTCTACGCAGTTAAAACAGGAAATGTGTTCACTTCTCGATTTCCACAAATTCACACAATACACACCTCCAATTATAACTTCATGCATCCATAAGTAGTATCGACTTCTACATCGTCAAAACAAACAACTGAGTGAGAATAAACGAATCAGAATTTAACAATGGTCATTTTTTATTATAAATTACGCTACAGATAACGTTTAACAGTAAAAGGATTTGTAGTCCATGACAATTGTCTATTACACTGTACGCATTACGAGATAAAGTACATCCTTTGATATTTACAAAATACTTATATTGACAAAATTATTGTCTTTCGCGAGTGCTTTGGCCTGATTTTTTTTCCGTTTTTAGACCTTTAATACGCAGTTAAACTCAAGTGACATTACTACAACATTCTTTTATTTCTGTCATTACTTCTTCTATCTAGGGGAACATGGAGCATAGTAAAACAAAACAATTTCCCGCATAATATTTGAATCTGGGTAGTGGCACTCCTAGAAATTAAACTATGCTGTTGACTTAGTTTCAAAAGTGCTACCATTCAATAGGTTAGACGGTTGAAACGATTTGTCTTTTATCGTTGTTTATAAAGCTAGCGACAATGATGACATGTCAAATTACAGAACGCGTTTCTAGCTGTGAACTTTTGTTCCTGGGTTGCAATTTTTACAAATATTCAGAATTTACAAAAAAAATCCGTTTTGTTTCAATCATCCCGATTCCAAGGGCGGTTGAAACTGGGGTCAGCTGAAACATATGCAAATAATTCAAAATACAGTAATGCAACGTGTTTTATTTACCATTAATTCTAGTTATACGAATAATTATAGCACCACTCGGTCTTAATGGTTTTTATACTCACAAAGGTATTTCTAAATAATGCTTGAGCAGTAAGAAACGTTAAGAATAAACTAAAAAAATCTTCCAGTCAATTAAACATTTATCTTAGGGATCAATCTGAGAATTCTGAGTCATAACTGTGGCACACATAGCTAAGACTACCTTCTGTGCATTCTTCTTGAGACCACTGTTTACAGGTGGTGCATTCTCTGGTGTATCACTGTAAATTGTAGATTTTCTAGTTTGTCGCCATTTATGCCTATTATATTTCCTTGAGAGAGCTATCGATAATTGCCGTACTGCTTCCGATATAAATACAATAGCATCATTAGAAATAGTTTGTGCACTTACAGACGGTCTCATAGAAGTTTCCTGAATGACAATTCTGTTGTAAAGTCTAGCCCTATTCAACGTTTCTTAACGTTCATCAACTTTTCTTGCTGCGTTGTTGGAACAGGCGAGTTATTAATAGCCAGTTGTTGAACGTTGTCCCTGCTACTAGCTAAAAGACAAGGCGATAGGACTAATGGTCAGAAGGATTTTCATTACATTCAGGAACAACTTCAGACTCAGCTGTGTTTTCTGGATTAGGTCTAAACGTTACAAATTCAGCAGCAAAATCGAGCTTCAATGTTGGGAGATGTCAGAGCAAAGGGCATAGTAGACGCTACAGTCCTCGAAATGTCGTAAATTGACATTGTTTTACGTGGATGGCTTTGCTTCCACACATCGCAGGCCAAGTTGACAGCCTTCTTGAAAGGGCTATAACAGATCGAGCAAATCGCTAGAGTTTGTGAGAGCAATTTGGAGGGTTGAACAGTAAGACAGTCCCAGTGCACTAATATGAACATGTGAGGAGTAGTTACCATGTATGAGTAACACTTTATGAGACGGTGATGCATTTGCATGCTTCTTGAAGTGCTGCAGGAAATTCATGTATGATTCAACTTGCATCCAACCAGAGCGTTTGCAGTTGCAGCAGCCCCTTCCAGCCCATCCCTAACAAAGTAGTCTTGGGAAGGCACTCGTGGTAAAACAAAAAATGGAAGAATAACATTGGCAATGGTGCTTGCTGCAAATGTTAGTCGCTAAAGTATTTCAACTGAATTATGAACTTACTTGACGAGCACCACGTCTAGTTACAACTCTGCCTGGTTTTTGAACGATTGTTGTGCCTGTTGAATCATAGTATATTTGTCTTGGGTTTCAAAGTTATGAGTCTGTGATAATGGCCAAATTATGATAGAAAGCATCGACGTTAGTTTTATTTAAGCTAGTCGCTCTGAACAGGCTAGTAGCTTGCTCGGCACGTACGAAAAATTCAGGGTTTCTTCTCACAAACATCCGAAATCATTCCTAACCAGCCAGCCATTTTGTTGACGTCCCAAGTTCTAGGTCGTGATAAATTATACTTAATGGTAAATTCGTACGCATTTTTCTCACCTCTCATTCATTCATTTTCTTGTCCAGATCAAATTTTGTTTTTCCAGTAGTTTTCCACAGCCACTAACTTTGTCACTGGTTAGAAGCAGGTCACTGAAACCGCAGGGATACGGCAATAGTCGGCACATAAGTAGATGTGCCTCGTCCTGAACCTCACAGCATTCACAAAGAGCATCGTCATCGTTAGTCGGCATGCCACACCTGCGCAGATTAGTTTTACATCTGGGTACACCAGCTCTCAGCCTGTTTAGTGCTCTCCAGACTGTATAAGGAAGGTTGCTTCCACGTGCCATTTCCTCTTTTAGCGTTATCAGCAGTGCGGTTTGTTCACGCTTCCATTTATAGACCCTGTTATCTTCCTGCGAACCGTCAAGGATCTTGGTTCTTGCAATGAAGCTCTCTCTAGGCTTAAGCCTCCGAGCCTGAGTGACTTGCCCATTCCGTGGGTGTCGATAATCTTTCTCTTTCTTTGTTCTCTCAGCGTCTGCTGTCACGTGCCGTCTGATCCTGGGTGGTGTAATTCCAACAAGGAGGTACATATTACCGAAAAACGTTAAGAGACTGCTGATACGCTACTGCCAGCCAATCACCATCTTAGATGCATGACGTCGGTATTACATAACCGAAAAATTCACAGTATATTAGGGTGTACATTTAGCTGCATTCAACAGTTAACCGCCCTGAAAAGAGAGTGGTCGAAACGTCGGCAATTCATTTGGTAAGTGTTTTCAAAAATTACACGGATAACACCCAGAACTGTTTTATTCAAAATGACACCGGCCGTGGAAGCCTACGAAATTACATATTACTTGTTGGTGTGGTCTGAGACAGCCTCTAACAATGCGCATAGTCTCGTTTACACCTACATCGACCTGTTTTGCGTTCGCGGCTGCCTCCCATACTGGTGCTGCATGTTCTGCTGCTAAGACACGTAGGGCAAATGCTGATGTTGTCAGTACTGATGGCTGAGCTCCCAATTCATAGTTTACCAGCATGCGGATGGTATTGTTCCTGGAGCAAACTTTGGCCTTAGTATTTTCGCAATGTTGTTGAAGGAAAGCGTTGTCAAGTGTAGCCCCAAGGTATTCATGTACTCGACAGTGCTCTTACTTTTTATCTGCCACATAAGGTCGAGCTCAACTCCAGCATGTCTATTGTGCAGATGGAAAACACATACTTTAGTTTTACAAGTTTTTGTCTTTAGGTGACTGGCATCCTAGTTTTAAGCTAGTTCTTCAAGACCTGTGGAGAGTTTTTGGCATATTTCTTCAAAATTTGACCCAAAGCTTTTCATATTTTGGGCGGAGGTACCAAACTGGACCCACAGCTGTGTCATCAGCATATATGAACAATCGTGTGTCCTGAATGATATGTCGGTCATTAGTGTACACATTATACGCCATCTACTGTTCTTACCATTTAGAGATATATAAATATCTTCGATTCTGCAGTCCCCTGTGATGTGAGGTGAATAGCACAATAGCTTTCTGTGTTTTACGTGTCATATGCAGCAGTAACATCTATGAAATGGGCTCCAGTTATGAATTTTCTTTCAAAAGCATCTTCTAAGTGCTGCGTTAGACTGAGTATTTGCCCACAACTAGATCCTCCTGGTCTAAAACCGGCTTGTTCGTTTATGATCTTTCCATCGATGATTTCATCCACACAGTTGTAGAGATGGCAGAGAAGTGACCAGTTTGTAACTTTTAAGACCTGATATCTCCCTGCAAGCTTTTAGTAAAGCCACCATTTCGCCTGCCGCCATTGTTTTGAGATGTTAAGCTCCTTAATGCAGGTGTTAATCATTTGCAATAAACAGTTTCGAACTTTGGGCCCAAATTGTTTTATCTTCTCCGATCTAATGTCAGCAGTTCCAGTGGCCTTATTCAGTTCCTTACTCTGAATGGCGTCTTCTAGTTAGGTTGCTGTGAATGAAGCATTGAAGAGTCCGTCATCTTTTTGTTCTTGGGGTAAAGCTCCTTCCCTTTTTTTTCCCTTCTGTTTTCCAATTCTTCAGAAGTTGGCTAGCGATCTGATTTGCTATTACTCCATTGTTCTACTGTTGATGGTCAGTTAGGTCTCCACTCAAGTTTTTTAAGTAATTCCCATTCACGGCTGCTGTTTTGATTCATGTCAAGATTCTCGGCCAGATTGCACCACCCTGATTTATTATCTTCAGCAATAACTTGCATTAGGTCTTTCCCAGCCTCCTTCAAATCTTCCCTGAAAGGGTCCTGAATGAACAACTTTTGATTCCTGTCAAGCAAGACTTTGCTGCTGCCGGTCAGTCCCTGGATGTACTGGGTGTGGCAACCGTTGGGATATTTTTCCTTGAGCCGTTTTTCACAAGATCAATAAATCTACCATACTCATTTGGTCGAGGAGTAATTTTCTCAATCTCTTCGTCCATCTGTTCTTGAAATTTTTGCCAGTTTGCTTTTTTGAAATGAAACCGCCTCTTGTACAAAATACGTATCTGTACATCGAATCAAATATTTTGATAATTCCTGTTCTTCCTTTTCATTAAAAACTCTGTTGTGTGCTCTATATCCCATACCACCATTGTCGTTATCAGTCGCATCTCAATTTCATATATATGTCAGTAGAGAACGGTGTTTTATTCCATGCTTGTCTGCTGACTCTTTCAGTGAGTTTCCAGCTTGCACTTCTTCAAATGCATCTTTCTACCTCGACAAATCAAACTGCCCTCTGGGAGTCTTTCTCACCTGAACTAGGCATCTACAACACAAAAATAATATATCAACTGTATCAACAGTACTCACAAAAACTGTTTCAACCGTCCCCAGCCACACCTTTGGTAAAAGCCAGTTTATAGTACTGGTGGCAGTAATAACATATTAAAACTAGTCATTATTCCAAACTCTACATTCTTCATAAAAGTCATAAACTGACACTCAATATTTTGAATTAAATAACATATACATTACCATAAATTCCAGAATAAAAATACTTACTTTTCGCTGTTAAAACACAACAGTGCCTCTTGTATGTGACGACAATGCGCAGGGAGCGGCGCAACACTGAGATTGGTGTTCCGACCTGTCGACCGCTTTGTTGTCCCATTACACCCTCCACTCCCTGTGTAACGGTTCCAGCGATATTTACTTTGTATCAACCCGTCCTTGGTTTTAACCGTAGGCAGACTACACTATCGCCTTTTTACGTCAAAGAGTTTGTTTTTCATGGCAGAAAATAAATTTTGACACTTCTTAATAATCTGACATGTGTAATTTTACTGGTCTTTAGAAAGTATTGTGTTATATACAGGGTGTCCCACTCAACTGTTTCACCCCAGATATCTCTGAAACTACAAGAGATATTGAAAAACCTCTTTCACGGTCATTAACATACGGCACGGGCTTATGAAAATAGGTACCATGAGACACTCCAAAACGTGAAGAAATATTATTTTCAACACAAACTTGTGTTTTTTTAATGGATATTCCATATTATTTCTTAAGCAATCGATAGGATAAAAAATCACAACAAGAATGGCGTCGCTCAACCGTGAGTCTCGCTTGAGCCTCGGACATGCGCTAGCAGCCCGCCTCATGTATTTCAAATGACACATCACGATGCAACCGACGCCATTCTTTTTGTGATTTTTTATTCTATCGATTGCTGAAGATATAATATGAGTATCCATTTAAAAAAAATAATACGTTTGTGTTGAAAATAATATTTCTTCGCGTTTTAGAGTGTTTCATAGTACCTACTTTCATAAGCCCCTGCCATACGTTCATGACCGTAAAGGTCGTTTTTCAATATCTCTTGTAGTTTCAATCTGGGGTGAAATAGTTGAGTGGGACACCCTGTATATGAAAACAATACTGTCTGTAGTACAGGCACGATTAAGTAACATTAACGTTCCTCAATTACTTTTTGTGTCAAAACTTGGCTTTTCGTTATTCAGGCTATTGTGGGGCTCATTGAAACGTGAATCACTGGGACACAACGAAACGTTTCAGCCTGCCCCATATCATTTACATAAAGTTATTACTGTGTAACTTCTGTCTTTAAAATTAATTTTAACGCCAGTTTTAACATGAGTTCGAGTATCTAGAGAAGGGCCCAAAAGCAGATAAATATGTTTTTTATGCAATTTTACATTGGTGTTTTAACCAAGGGGAAAAACTTCGAAGCTTTTTTAAGGAACAGCACGAGAAAGGAGAATAATTCATTTCTAAAATCACCAGTTTAAAGAGAGCATCGGTGCACCCAGCCAGATATAAATTATTCTCGCAAAACTTACTCAACGTAGGCAATAAATAAATAATCCTGAAGATCAACTTCTCTTTTTGAATTGTCTTTTCGTTTATGTGGGTTATATCTCATTGAATATTTCGTCAAAGATAGTTGAAGTGTATTTATTTGTTAGTTGTGGACATTCTTCTTCTACTATTCCGAAACATTAAAGCCTAGGCAGCCTATATGAGAGTGTAGTTCTTCACGTGCTACTGCCCCACAATTACTGCGCTAATGATACAGGTTGAAATGTTACGAACGTTTATATCACTGTAAACTACCACATATTTCAGGATACTCCACACGTAGGGTACAGTTAATATCAGATTATAATTACCGATACTAGAAAAAATATTTCAGCTGTGGAATTTGTGTTCTACAATCTGCAAACAAATACCTATTTATCCGGATCATCTATTACCATGATATTGGAATAGTGGATTTTCCACTAAATTTGGATAATCTGTTTCATTGCGCCTCATGTTCCCCTATATAATACGAGAAATAAAAATTAGTGCGCCCTCTTAGTGTTTCTCAAAACACTCAAGCTTTATCTGTTACACACTGCGTATGGTCTCCATTAAGTGACTACTGTTATACATCATAAGCTCAGGCAGTACTGAGATGTCGACCCATGCTAAAGCACCCATATTAGTACCTGCCAGTGGCGCAACCAGAATTTTTTTTTGGGGGGGGGATAATTTTTTTAAATAATTACTTATTTTTAAATTTCTTTATTCTATTATACTAGGAAAACAATTGCACAATAAATAAAATTAGTAGGCTTGCATTAATTTCAAAGCGGAAGACGAGCCGGCCGCGGTGGCCGAGGGGACTGAGGCGCTCCAGTTGAAGTGTGGCCGAGGGGACTGAGGCGCTCCAGTCACGGTCTGCTCGGCCACTACGGTCGGGGGTTTGAATCCCCCCTCGGGCATAGATATTTGTGCCGCCCTTAGGATTAGCTAGTACATGACTATTTTGTAAGTTTAGGGACTGATGACCCTATAGTTAAGTCCCATAAGCTATACAAACATTTGAACTACAGCATATTTCAGGAAAAATAGCAAATATTTTAGAATATGGTAATAAAGACGACTTGCAGTTAAAATTACATATAACGTGTGTCCAATTTTTATTGGGTACAGAGATACAGCTCTTGGTATGTACAACAAACTGATTTGGATATTTTGACTGATTCTTTCGTCGGTTCTTGGTAGATCACTATATTGACTTTTATTTGAATAACCGGTTTCCGACGTAGTTTAAAGTCTGAATATGTCCTAGTAAGCCGAAAACCGGCTAACTAAGTGGAAATGAACGTGTAGAACATACACAAAATACCACTTTTAAGTAAGTGTGATGTGGTACTACCAAGAAAAGATGGATACATCAGTGAAAACGTCTTGATTTACATTTGCTCTACGTTTGTTTGGATTTCATATTAAAGCTATATCTCCGTATTCAATAAAAATTGTACACAGGTTATATTAAATGTTTAATGAAATTCCCCTATAGTATCACCTCCTAAAATACTTACGACTGAGTGGAAAAACTAAGTTCCTCTGAGCAGGAGACAAGTACACATTCTCAAACAAATTCCCGACTTGGCTTCGTTTGTCACCTGGGTTCCCCATTTGGTCGTCTGCGCATGCGCATAATACTTCCATACGCGTGAGAATAGGATCCATCCTATTCCGTCTACTAGCGATCGCATTCGTGCATCTTGTCCAAGTGGACGCGTCTACACTATACACGGACGGCGTGACCGGTGCATCATGGGTAATCTCGTAAGCTCTCACTTCCCACGTAGAAAGGGCTTAAGTGTGGAGGGTGAAAGTCGTTAGTGGCCAGAGAAGTTTCCGCACGTCTTGCAGAGCACATTGAGCTACACCTGCTGTTTGTGGGCGAGAATTATCCTGATGGAACTAAAGCCATGAATATAGAAAGTAGCAACAACCTTACATGTGCACTTATAAAAGGATAGATGCCAAGGTCGCAATATTTATCTGGTCCCATCGGCATTAAACTGCTTATTGTAGTGCTCCGCGTAAAATCTGTTAGGTCCTCGCGTGCGTAAATTCCATCCACTGACACAATGACCTCTCCTTTATCTTTGTCACTGTGAAACAATTTTTTCCCAATGCAGGCTCTTCGCTTTCCTTATTTTGGGAGAAGGCAACATGGACCAAAAGAAAAATAGGAGTCTGCTAAACAGGGAGTCTGCATCGAATACCTTAAGAGGTATGAGCACTCCGCCAGTAGAAGAAATGCGTGAACAGTGGACAACCGGATATGAAGACATTGCTCAAAGTGCAGTGGCCGAGCGTTCTAAGGCGCCTTGCTGCGGAACTCTTGGTTACTCGCCACCGGAGGTTCGGGTTCTCCCTCCGGTATTGGTGTGTTTGTTGTTCTTAGTGTAAGTTACTGTACGTTCTAAGTCTAGGGACTGATGATTATAGCAGTTTATTCCGATAGGTTTACAAACATTTGTACATTCAAAGCTCGATTCTGCACATTTTAGAGCCCTTATTTACTAGACACTTTGCTCTTGTTTTGGGGCAAAAGTGCAGTTTATGCGGCAGCGGCTAGCCGTGGTGCTCGCTAGGTTAGGAACGGCAGAGCAGCCAATCAGGAGTCGCGTTGCCGCGGCCAATAAGAAAGAGCGTTACAGTTGTACTATGTAAACAAATGGAAGAGGTGTATGCAAATGCTTTTGACGATCAACAAGTTACAGTTGCTATCAGTATGGATGCCACTTGATCACTGTTTCGAACATATCATAAAATAAATAAAATATGCTCTACCTGCTCTATGGTTGACAGGTTCTTGTATGTACCCTTGCCCGGTCAGTAAACGTATTTGCGGTAATTTCCAAAACTTAACTTTTACTTAAGATGATCACTGTTTCGTACAGATCATAAAATAAATAAAACATGCTGTACCTACTCTATGGTTGTCTGTTGTGGTGTATTAATAATAGTTCACTTATGGGGGTAATACGATAATTATCTAAAAATCTCTTATAAATGGAAAATCAATTACAATCACACAAACGCCGCACCGAAATCCTCGAATATACTTCGAAATTGACGCCAAATTTGCTCGTCATGAAACACGCAATCTTATTGGCCGGCATATCTCGACTCCTGATAGGCTGCTCTGCCGTTGCTAACCTAGCGAAAGTGACGGCTAGCCGCTGCCCCATAAACTGCACTTTAACCTGTTTTGGTCCATATTACTTCCTTCTAAAGTATGGAAAGCAATGAGCTTGCAGTGGTATAGATTTGATTCTCAGTGTCCAAAAGTCAATAAATGCTCATAACATTAATGGATTACTTTCTCGGACAAGGGTTACTTACCAAATTATTCTGTATTTGTAACGATATTTTCCAAAACTGTATATGAAAGGGTACAGTGTTCACCATAAATGTGGATAAGTATTCGATTGGGTAAGTTCGAATTTGTTCATGAACATTCAGTCAGAATAAGCAGAGACAAGGGAGGAGGGAATGCGCAAATTAGGGGAGAGGAGACGAACGGAGAAAGGGAGGGTGGGGGTGAAAAGGTGGGCTCACTGATGTCGCCTTAGCTCGGCACTTCAACAAGTTCAATTCTATATTGCTTGTACATGAAATAAAATTTTATCCGAAATATCTTCTGTCGTTATTATAAAATCATCTTAAATTCCTCTTTTTAGTTGCATATTTATGCACCTTACACATGATATGACATTAATCTTCCCATACAATGACGAAGACACATAAAAGTGAATCCCGAGAGAGGGTCTTGCTTCATGTGTCAATTACGCTCAACTTTGTAAATTTTCATCACTTTCTTCTGAACTTGCTGTTCCAGATGTATTGCGTAGGCCTAGTAGAAACTATGCGACTAGTAGAGAGGATATATCTTGACTGAAAGCAAATAGGATGATTTTCTTTTCCATTTTCATAACTTGTTGCCTTGTAATGCAAATATTAAGAACGTAATATAATATAAATAGACAAATATTAACGAACTTCACCGGGCTCCATCATTAGACAGAACAGACACCTGGACCAATGTCATCCTTATCATGACAACTGATCTCCGGACAGTGCTGCGACATCGAGAGCATGAGCTTTGGCCTACCGAGTGGCGTAGCCTGATAACATCCAACAAACTCTGGGCTATAAAGAAAACGATGGCTGTGTGGCGTTCATCCATGCGGACCTCCGGCACTCCGTAGTCCTGCCGGCTTCGCATTGGCTATACTTGGCTGACTCACGGCCATCTCCTTCGTGGTGAGGACCCGCTTGTGTGTCGCTGTGGCGCCCGCCTGACGGTGGCCCACATCTTAGTGGAATGCCCTGTTTTAGCCACTCTGCGGCAGAGTTTTAATTTTCCAGCACTTTTAACCCATGTCAATTGCAGATGGGACTCCATCACCTCCAAAGGTCCGAGGCATTTTGCTCTGATTGTTGGCAGCATGATATTGAAGCAAGTTGTTAGCCTTACTTGTCCAGGGCCCCAATGGGTTTTACCCCAAACGCTTGAGGGACTAACCGGTGGATTTGGTAGTCTTTGCCGTCTGAGCACAAAGGTGGGCACGACTCAGAATACGTCCGAGATGCCCAACCTTATTCCAAAGTAACCGGTATCCCAACGGTCAGGACCACTTACTTGGCCACTCACACGTTGCCCGTGGCTCATGAACTAGGACATGACTACAGGAACCCACACCATGAATAGACTGAGATGTTGGGGTCATGTTACACGCATGGGAGAAGCAAGGTTACCTAAGAGACTCATGAGCTCGGCAGCGGAGGGTAAGAGGAGTCGAGGTAAACCGAGAAGAAAGTACTTAGATTCTGTGAGAATGATTGTAAAGTAAAAGGCATAACATCAGACGAGGAATCAATGTTAGTATTAAATGGGGGATCATGGAGGAATTTTATAGAGGTACTATGCTCCAGACTGAACGTTGAATGGCACAATCAGTCTCTAATGATGATGATGATGATGATTTTATCCCATGTTTTAAGTGACGATGCCATAATGACTGATACTGTTTTAAGTTTTATTCGGGACAGTGGTTTTTACCCCTCCATTTAAAGCTTTTCTTCAGTATTCTGTCTGTGTCCGTCCTCTCAAGACCTCCGATTGGAGGTTTCCATTCGTTTCTGTGTGGTTAACTTTTCCTGTTTTTAGTGTCACGGTCGGTCAGCCACAGATGTCGGCTTTTACATTCCATTTCTTGTCGTTGCTGGGTGTCTTTCTGTGATTGTCACATTTTTCGTTGTCTCTTGCCGACTTTGTTGTCCTTTTCCTGAGTCGGGGGATATTGCTCCCCCCTAGTTGTTCTCAACTCTGGGCTCTTTTACACGTTCACGCCTTCTTATGACGCCTAATGATGGAATGGGGACTGATGACCTCCGTAGTTTTGTCCCTCTAAAACAAGAAATGTTTTCTTAATGTAATCAGATGGTCAGGATTAATCTGGATTCTACCGACATATCATACAGTGGCAAGACTCCAGAAAAATACAGAATCTCGTGACAAAAAGCTACTGATAAAGTTCTGTATAGCATAATAATTTCTATATGTCACACACTTTCATTTGCTTCATTGTCGAGCGGATCAAACATCGTTACACAGACCAAAACCAATAGAAATTAAAAGAAATGAAACCATGTGTATTTCTCGTCGACGTTGTGTGAATAAGCTTGAAACTAGGGTCTGGCGAGTCGGTGCCGATGCGACCACTGTGTGCAGATGCTGCAGAAGTCAGTGTGATAGACCAGCAAGCAGGAAATTTGCATTCGAAAAGCCACCTAGCACAAATTCTCATGTTTGCTCATTTATTTAATTAAAAGCCCAGTGTTAGCTATAGCCGAAAATACCTTTGTGTCTTGTTTTAATAAAGACAGAGTTTCTAATTAGGGTGAAATGATGCAAATTGTTTGAATTTTAAATATTTTCTGAATACTGTTATAGGATCAAAATTATCTGACACTGTAAAATCCGCAACGAGTGGGACCGTAGAAATAAAATGCAAATTATCTGTCAGTAGTGTTAAGACTTTCTGTAGGAAGTTGATTTGAAAAGCAAAAAGAAACATTTTAATTCATAAAATGTATGTCTGACGACAACAATTCCGAAATCCCAACATACTGATTTTTTTCCAGATATGTTACTGTTTAAATCTGGCAAGTGTGATTGTACTGAACAATTCCCTAATACATCAGTGATAGCCTATAATCTGGAGTTACAAAAAATTGCGTCGCGCCTTTTTTTTTTTTCCAAGAGCAGGGAAAGCAATGAAATTGCGTGGGATCGGTCTTGATTCCATCGGCCAAATGTCAATACCAACTCTGTATTCATCATTCGTAAAAAACACTGTTAAAATAAAGGCAACCGCTGAACACGTAGCTTTCATAGTCAGAGACTACACAAACACCACAATGGCTAATTTCAAACGAGAGAAACGAGTGGCTACAGAATTCCGCTCGGCTCCTCTGCCTCGCGTTGTCCATCGCACGCTGCCGGACCTGCCATTGCCACTGCCTGTGTCTGGTGCCGCCACTGATCTCAATTATTATCACTGGATACACAACTGCAGTGGTTATCATCTGTGAAAATCGTGACGGTCTGTTATAGTTGGCAACGCCGTACGTACATGTCGTGTTGTTCTTATGGCTCTTGTGTCCTCTGAAAATAATTTATTAACGCTTGATTACTTTAATAAATACATAATGCTGGACTTTGTGTCGCTTATGGTTGTAGAGAAGTCACAGGAAATGATGTAGAGTTCATATCCGTATGTGAGTTTTATTTTTATTCAGAACTAGTGTTGCTATCTTCCTATCGGTACTTGCCGATAAGAATTGGGCAATACATAACTCAGGGTAGTAAAAGGTTTAAGGCTCTTTGTCTCTGTTCATAGGGGTGAGTTATGTATGTCACCTTCTATGCCATAAACAGTTACCCAAACAGTTTAAATAAGATCAATAATTAATGTGGAGTTTAGCCAGTCTATCAACATGCAGATGATGACGCGAAAAATATATTTAAACAAACATAAATTAAAGTTCTGAATAACGAACAAAATGGCTTCTAAGATAATGTTTAGAAGAGAGCCATTCAAGAAGTAATTTTTATAAATGTAGTTTATTACTATTTTTGGACATGAAACTGCGGAGGTGGTCCTACTTTATACATCGGTAAATAACTGAATATTTCCCCAACTATTGTTCATGAAATCCACAATAAGTATCACACGCACTTGAGAGTAAAAGTTCCAAATTATCACTCGTAAATTAACGAAGTCCATCGAACATTGCAGTTCCAAATTTATCCGCGATTAATTACAGTATTTGTTATAAAACACAGTTTGTCATCACACGAGTTCACGATAGATGAATTATCATTTCCACAGCCCTACCACCGTCCATAGTTTACCACTTTTGAACCAGAGACTAAGCTCTGCAGTCACAGTCCCGTAAATTTTCTAGGTGCACACATGCCTACCTCTTCAAATCACAAGTTCGTAACGCGGCTTTTGACCGCCCAGCATCACAACCTCTCAGTACCACTGACATAGTGTTCAGTTTTATATTTGCCTCTTGTCTATACTGTTTTCCGTTTGAACTCACAGACTAGATATGCACGCTGCGTAGAAAATCGTGCTTATCATACGCCTCGCATCTGTCGTTATTAATTTCTATTTATTTGTCTACAACAGAGTAAGTTTTTCATTAAATCCAATATGGGAGAAACACTAGTTCTGAATCCAAATATAACCTAAGTGTACGTTTTACACAAGTCGTGTCTTCTACTGTTTCATTGCAGATGTGCGCTTAAGCAACTAGTAGAAACGATTAGAAATTTGAGAATGTTAAAAATTTTATAGTGTAATACTGACAACTAGGTAGTGTGTGACAACTATGCGTTCACCAATATGACGTCGAGTGTTACGAATTCATAATACATAGCACTAACTACAGATTATCTTTGAGCTCACTGGGTGCCGCCCCGGCGATGTGCCACTCTGTTTGGCCGCACGTTTCGTACGTGCCTTGCGCCGGCCCTGCCAATGAGACGAGATGATGACACCATAGTGTCGAAACCGGCCGTCTTGAATAAATAAATGATAAAAATTGTTTCCGCAAAGCTTCTGCATTTAGCCATTTTAAAGCTGATGGGGTGTCCAATTGACAGTACTGAGAACATCGACAATTGCGTTACGTTACTTTCCTGCTGAATACGCCTGTCCTATTTGGCACACATCTGGGTGCTGCCCTAAACGAGACCTGTAGAATAACAACAGAGTGCCTGGGGACAACACCTAATTACAAACTCTACAACCTGGTGGGAATAGCCCTACCAGGTATAAAACGGGAAGTTGGCACGAAGACAGAAAGACCCAAAGTAGAACTAAACGTCGCTCATCCGTTGCATGTACACCATTCACCTCCAAGCAGGTTGAAATCTCAGCTCGGTGAGCTGGCCATAAACACAATAAGATTGTAGCCACTGGCACACCTGTAACGATGAGGAGTAGTTTTAAGTTTGCATTCTTTTGTAAATTAATAAAGCAATGACTAGTGGGTTACATATCAATTTCAATTGTATAAAGCTATGTTTTCAAGTAGCCTAATAAGACCCCTTATAAATTTTAGGTATTGGGTTGTATTGTAGAAGGATCAATAAAGAATTTTAAAAAAAGATCTTCCTAAAAAATACTGTTAATTGCAGTACGTCACCATCAGGGGCATGACCAACCTGCGGACCACTAGAAATGCCGAATCCACCTTTGGAAGCCCCCCCACCCCCAAGACGAAAATCTTCAACGGTAAACTAGGAAGTCCCTCAACAGGCTAAGATGTGGGCTGGGCCAGCTGATGATCTAGAGGACCCATCAACTCTCTGCGAACGTGGAGCGGAAAAATTCACCAAGCACCTGTACCCCTGCCCTCAGTGACCACTTTTCTGCGTGCTGGAGGACCTATTGCAGGCCAAAGAGAATGCCATCAAGATTGCTAATTTTTGGGCTGAGTATATTTAGTGTTTTGAAATTTCTTTAAATTATATGTGTACCACGTCTTTTACGTTTTGTATGCAACGCTTTTGAGACGAATGAATAAAGAAATCCTAACACATCGCTCTTGCTTTGCATTCGTATTATACACTCTTCGCTCTTGTACATATTATACAGAATGATTATAATTTATACTTTCAAAATGGTCTAAAAATAACTGCATTAGTAAGAGTGACGTAAAATTGCAACGGAATATTATCGAGGAAGCGTGAGAACCTATCGCAGAAGAAAAATAAATAGTATGAAAATTGATCAATATGTGGTGCCGTAAGCATCATTATTTAATAGTGGTCGACTACAAATGACGGATTATACAACAAATCCTAAGGCGTATCTTAGACTTTAAACCAACTGCACCACTGTGTGCTTGGGTGTACAGGTGTGATACTGTTAGTTACGTAAGCTCATCCACCATGGCAACATCATATCACGTCGGATGGGAAAAATCAGTTTTTAAGTGTCCAGAAGCCAAAAACCACTTAAAAAGCATCCAGGCATAACTTTTTCATTGTCCTGAGGCCAAAACCGCATAGAGAGCATCCATAAAAATAAAATCCGATATTTAATTTCCGAGTGACTGGCGCAAAACATGTTCAATATGCTGTCCACTGTTTTTTGCAACAAGTTGAAATCGAGAAACAGAATATTCTACAATTGATCGAAATGTTTCCGCGGTCACGCTTAGGATGTGTTGTGCAGTGCGTGCCTTCAGTGCAGTTAAGTTCGCAATCGGAACGCTGAACACCTTTCAGATGGCCCCATAGCCATAAGTCAAACAGATTAAGATCAGGCGATTGGAACGGCCAGACTGTTGGGAAACAGCGGCTCATAATCGCAGCATTTTCGAAATGGCGCTTCAGCAGATCCTTATCTGGATTTGCAATGTGCGGAGGTGCGTCATCTCGATCCCATCCACACAGCCACGCTGTTGGGGAGCTGTAATGACGTGGTTGCGCCAAAAACACTCATAGCGCTTACCAGTAACGGTACAAATAACAGGAACGGAAGCACTTTCTCCTCGAAAACTGGGTTCTTACGACGTAGCTGTCGTGCTCCCAAAACCACCTATCGAAACCATCCACATCTATCTCCCAAAAAATATTACCCTACTATAAACGATGCCGTAAACGCGCACTATACGGTGTCATTTTCAGGATGACGCCATACTGGTTGATTTACGTGTGGATTTTCTATTGCTCATGTTCGATAATTGTGTGTATTAACATATCCAGTGACATTGAACTGGATTTTGTCTGTCCACAAAATCTCCCATGGCCACTCATCGTCCACTTTCTAATGCAAAAGTCTTATTGCTGGCACGTCTACAGGAAGTAATTTTGAATGGATAGCGAAGAAGGATGTTCCGTGGATTTATATCAGATAATTTGTATCGCCACTATGTTTTACAAAACATAGAAAATATATTCCTGACCTAACTAACAGCGGCGTACCAGAGCAAGGCCATGCTTTTCATTTACTGAAGTACTTCACTACTTCTCACTATGAATAATAAAATTCAATCATGAATCTAAATGATAATATGATCATAGTCAGTATTACCAATTGAAGCAAACTACTTTCTCCTCCAAAATAGTGACTGCGGTTAGAGAAATAAGGTTATGCAAAATTGACGTAAATGACATATATTGACAGAAAAAAATGTATAACCTAACCAAATACAATAGTATGTGACCAGATGTCACACTCAGAGCACATAGGTTAATAAATTGGATGTTCAAGTAGGTCATAAAATAAAATATAAACTCGTATAAAATGAAAATTAATTCAAATGACTGACTATATCATTTAGGAGCCTATCGTTAAAAGTATAGAAATAGAACTTCTCATTATCTAATCGCACTCTGAGAGAAAAGAAGGAAGGTAGCTAGAGTAAATAACCCCTTTAAAACAGAACAGCTGAATCCCAACCAGGACTGCAGCATCGCACGCATATCCTACACCAAACACTGTGGTGACGATCGTGCAGTGGCGGCATCAATGTCAGAAGAAGGGACCAGCAACTGTGGATTCCGTCCGCGAAAATACAGTCACTTCGCCAAGCAGAGGAGCGGCGATATTTAATCTAACATCAGTTTACAACCAAATACCTAAATGTGGTCGCAGACGGCGAACCCATCAAATTCTAAGTCGGACTGAGGTCGCACCCAGGAACCAACAATCCGCGCAAACCGCAACTGTGGTGCCTAAGTCAGCAACGATACGATACGCCCAAGAGCGGAGACGACCGTACTCGACAGTGCTACCTCTCGGAGTCCAACTTCACGCGGCCGCATCTCCCGAGCCCAAAAATCAACCTGAGCACGTGACCACGCTTTTTACACCTCAAAAAGCCAATCTCGCCGAGCCGGCCGCGGTGGCCGAGGTGACTGAGGCGCTCCAGTCACGGTCAGCACGGCCACTACGGTCGGGGGTTCGAATCCCCCCTCGGTCATGGATATTTGTGCCGTCCTAGTTCGTAAGTAGTTCATAAGTAGTTTGTAAGTTTAGGGACTGATGACCCCGTAGTTAAAGCCCATAATAAAATAAAATAAAAATAATAATAATAAATAAAAAAACAGTTCACGTTGTTGTTGTTATGGTTTTCAGTCGGGAGACTGGTTTGATGCAGCTCTCCACCCTGCTCTATCCTGAGCAAGCCTTTTCACCTCCTCATAAGAACGGCAACCCACATCCATTTGAATCTGCTTACTATATGCGTCTCTTGGTCTCCCTCTGCGATTCTTAACCCACACACTTCCTTCCAATGCTAAATTTACGATTCCTCGGTGTCTAAGAATGTGTCCTACTAAGCGATCCATTCTTTTAGTCAAGGTATGTCAGAAATTCCTTTTCTCCCCAATTTTGTTCAGTACCTCCTCATTAGTTACGTGATCTACCCGCCTAATCTTCAGCAATCTTCTGTAGCACCACATTTCAAAAGCCTCTATTCTCTTCCTATCCGCACTGTTTATCGTCCATGTTTCACTCCCATACAAGGCAACACTCCACACAAATGCCTTCAGAAAAGACTTCCTTTCATTTAAATTTTTATTACATGTTAGCAAATTTCTCTTTCTTCAAAACTGCTTTCCTTTCCATTGCCATTCTGCATTTTATATCCTCTGTACTGCGACCATCGCATGTTATTTTACTGCCCAAGTAACAAAACTCATCTACCACCTTCATTGTTTCGTTACCTAATATAATTCCTTCAGCATCGCCTGATTTTCCAAGACCGAATTCCATTATTTTTGTTTTGCTCTTGTTAATGTTCATTTTATATCCTCTCTTCAACACACTGTCCATTCCATTCAACTGCTCTTCCAGGTCATTTGCTGCCTCTGACAGAATTACAATGTCATCAGCAAAACGTAATGTTTTTATTTCTTCATCCTGAAGTTTAATCCCTATTCCAAATTTTTACTTGGTGTCCTTCACCGCCTGCTATACGTACAAATTGAATAACATCGCAGAAAGGCTACAACCCTGTCTTTCTCCCTTCCCAACTGATGCTTCCCTTTCATGCGCTTCGAGTCTAAAAACTGCGGTCTGGCTTTTGTACAAGTTGTAAATAACTCTCCTTTCCCTGTAGTTTACCCCTGCTGACTTCAGAATTTGAAAGAGTGTATTCCAGTCAACAGTGTCAAAAGCTTTCTCGAAATCTACAAAAGCTAGAAATGTAGGTTTGCCTTTCCTTAATCTATCTTCTAAGATAAGTCGTAAAGTGAGTATTGCCTCCCGTGTTCTTACGTTCCTCTTCAATCCAAAATGATCTTCTCCGAGGTCAGCTTCTACCAACTTTTCCATTCTCCTGTATATAATTCGTGCTAAAATTTTGCAACCATGACGTATCAAACTGATGGTTCTGTAATTTTAACATCTGTCTGCGCCTGATTTCTTTGGACTGGGGATTATTACGTTTTCCTTAAAGTCTGAGGGTATTTCGCCTGTCTCATACATCTTACACGCCAGGTGAAACTGTTTTGTCATGGCTGGTTCTCCCAGAGACTTTAGTAGATCTGAGGGAATGTCATCTACGTCCGGGGCATTGTTCCGAACTAGGTCTTTCAGGGCACTGTCAAATTCATCTCTCAGTATAGTATCTCGTATTTCATCTTGATCTACTTCCTCTTCCCTTCGTACAACATCGTCGCTAAGTTCATTTCCTTTGTAGCGCTGCTCTATGTACTCTTTCCACCTTTCTGCTTTCCCTTCTTTGCTGAGAACTGGTTTTCCATCTGAGTTCTAGATATTCATACAGCTGTTTTTCTTGTCCCCAAATGTCTCTTTTCTTTTCCTGTTGGCACTATCTACTTTCCCCTTGTTATACATTCTGCTACAGATTTACATTTGGCGTCTTGCCGCTCCTGATTAGCCACACAAATGCCTTAAGAAAGTACTTCCTTAGGCTTAAATCAATATTCTATGTTAACAAATTTCTTTTATTCAAGAATGCTTTTCTACATATTGCCATTCTGCATTTTATATCCTTTGTACTACGACCATCATTTGTCATTTTACTGCCCAAGTAACAAAACTCATTTACCTCCTTTATTGTTTCGTTACCTGATGTAATTCCTTCAGCATCACCTGATTTTCTTAGACTGCACTCCATTACCCTAGTTTTGCTCTTGTTAATGTTCATCTTATATGCACCTTTTAGCACACTGTCCATTCCGTTCAACTGCTCTTCCAGGTCCTTTGCTGTCTCTGACAGAATTACTATGTCGTCGGCAAAACGAAATGTTTTTAATTCTTCAGCCTGAATTTTAATTCCTTCTCCAAATTTCTCCTTGCTTTCCTTTATAGCTTGCTCAATGTACACATTGAATAACATACCTAAGTGTAATCCAGTGTCGTAAATATAATGTATCTAAGAACAGATAAGGAAGTCTTATTTACGTATTTTACGCGTTTTCCGATACGAACTCACCTTCTGTATTAAAATAAACGTAATAGGATTTATTTAAACTTGAATATAGATATGCACAACGAATGTAACGGAACTACAATGTATACAGAATATTGTTTTGCGATAGGAACTCACCTTTCGATTCAGAAGTAACGTAATAGGATGCATTAAAAAGGGAATATAGATACAAAACTGTCCCTTGTAGGAGTAAAGCCTTTACGTTTAGTAGCAGTGACACATCGCTTCAACAGGTCCTCTTTTTGCAAAGGAAATCTGCTCAGAACAGAACAAACACTGTACTATACGAAATAACACGCAATATAATTACGAAATTCTGATCATGTCTTGACATTCACTTCTTACCTTTAGAAAGTGAAATCACTTTCTTTGTTCCACCGATTCGTACTGTTGTATGCAGAGCACCAAATAAACATTTTAAACTCAAAACGTACACTACAGTAATAGCAAAAGAAAGTTTCTTTACTAACTGAATGGTGCCTCGCTGCGGAGTGCGTGGTTGCGCACCGTCGGAGGTTCGAGTCCTCCCTGAGGTATCGGTGTATGTGTTGCCCTTAGGTTAGTTTACCTTAGTTTAAGTAGTTTGTAAGCTACGGACTGATGACCACGCAGTTTGGTCCGATAGATTTACAAACATTTGAACATTTGAACTAACTGGAAGATGGCGGACGATGTAAACAACCAGTCAGACAGTGGCACGCATAAATGCTATGGCCACAGACAGTAGTTGTTCATCCAGGTAGTATAGAGATCAATGTAAACAGTTTTGTGCTAAGGTTCCACAGTGACATTTCAAAGCGACAGTGCACTGATAATGTATTAAAAGGAGATGTGCCTTATTACTACATGTCAGGCTGTAATACAGCAATAAGATGCTTGTAGTTTATGTTACATCAGTAAATTGGGGATATGGCTAAATTCAAAAAGCAACAAATGCCTCGTCTTTTAGATATCTATTCTATATAGGAATTGTTTAATTGTATTACTTCGTGTTAATTTTAAGCTTCAGTATAAGAACTGACTATGTCACTCTCAAGGATATATCACTTGTTGGCTGTATACTTTTTTTGCGAATTAGAACGTAAGCAATATGGTAAAAGTTTACGTATGGTAGTGGCGTAGTGTGCTGATGTTGCCAACCACCAGTACATGCTCTCTTAAAAAATAAATAAATAAAAATAATCAATCAGATCGAATTAGCAGAATAATCTTTTCTGTTGGACGTCAGACGAGTAATTAATATTGTTCCGCCGACCACGCTTTTTACACCTCAAAAAGCCAATCTCGCCGAGCCGGCCGCAGTGGCCGAGGTGACTGAGGCGCTCCAGTCACGGTCTGCATGGCCACTACAGTCGGGGGTTCGAATCCTCCCTCGGGCATGGATATTTGTGCCGTCCTTAGTTGTAAGTAGTTGATAAGTAGTTTGTAAGTTTAGGGACTGATGACCCCGTAGTTAAGTCCCAAAGACTCTACAAACATTTGAACAATACTGTTCCTGCTCTATGACTGACAGGTTCTTGTAGATACCCTTGCCTGGTTAGTAAATTAATTATCATAATAAAGCAAAGCTTTCGTCGGCAACATTGGCACACTAATCCCTTGCAGCCCATAAATAAAGTGTAACCCTTTTAATGCATTTGTTTACAAACAATTTAGACATTAAGTCTCATGACATTTACATATGATTACAGTTGCAATAATGTGACACATTCTACATCCTAGCGATACACTCCTGTCAAGGTTTCATGGACTACGAATTAAATAAATAAAACAAATGTGGTCAGTCAGGAAATTATGAGGGCAGCTTAAATTTTTCCGAGAGCAGCAATAAATTTTATTCCCCCGCCTGACCACACTCTCGGAAATCGTTACATATTTGGAAAGACAGACAAATATTTGTGATAAGGAAGAACATGAATTTTACTTCTTTGCGTTTCACTCGTAGCTATTTAAGCTTACTTTCATACCTTAACATGTACTCATGAACAGCAACATACTGCGAAATAAACAACAGAGTCAGAGTTTTTATTCCATCGTTTGTTCTGTAATCAGACGGAAATGTAAATAACACCGAATGTTGCAGAATATACTCGCATTTTATTTATCAGAAAGAGGCAGAATGCATCTAGGCAATATTTACATCAGTATGCAGTCAATTGGTTTTCGCTAACTTGCCATGCAATTGCTTATTCTCATTTCTCACCGAGCTCTCCCTAACGAAAAGTAGGGAGGCGGCACGACGCCGGATTCCTGTGATCTCTGCTAGAGAGGGCGACCCAGCCAACTACCCAAGAGCGCTGAGCAACGTTGGCCCACGACGCCGACTCAAAAGAAAGCAAAGAACTGAAATAAAAAGCACTGCATCAAGAAGATAAATAAATAAACCAATACACCTGAATCCCACTGCAATTTTCCCTATACATAACAGAAATAAGGAAACATGTAAAATAAATTAATTTCATGGAAAAACCATCAAAGTTAAGCAATCAAAAATAATACAGAGACGCAGGAGGCGAGAAAGAAGAGAAATGAAAGACAGAAAAATGACCACCAGCTCTCTCACAGGTTACACACCAAAGAAGCCTGTCTCTTTTAATTTCCGAATCATTTTCTCCAGATTCACGGCAGTCATCGGTCCAAGGCCTTTTCTTCAAACCCTTCAGTGACCAGAACTTCTGCGGAGCTACGTGTACACAGCCATTATTCTTGTAAAACAGCTTTACAAGCAGAGGGCAATCCTGCATTGATACTGCCATTGCAAACGTCTCAGACGCGAAATGAAAAGCCGTGTACCCGGAGTATTTAACCTACTTCAATGGGTCGTGTGCATGGCAGCGCCATCTATCGATCAGTTTTCACACTATTTCTCTTCTGCCCTATGTTTTTCCCCTTCTACGATAATATTCCAATGCAATTTGAAGTAATTCTGACCAGCGTTTTAAACTTTAATTATAATCACCCTATAAAATAGCTATTTTCCAGTTTAGATTACTCCTGTTTCTTTCAGTATTTCGAAGACGCAGCACCATTTTACACTGCCGAACGCTTTTTCTAGATTGAGTAATCCTACGAATGTGTCGTGGTTTTCGTTCAGTCTTTTTCACGCTACCCCTCAATATTTCACGCTACCCCTTACTGTTTCACGCTACTCCTCACACTTTCACGCTACCCCTCATTCTTGCACACTACCCCTCAGTCTTTCACGCTACCCCTCACTCTTTTACGCTACCCATCACTCTTTCACGCTACCCCTCACTCTTTCACGCTACCCCTCATACTTTCACGCTACCCCTCACTGTTGCACGCTACCCCTCACTCTTGCACGCTTATCCAGCAGATTCTCTAGTTTCTTTTATTTTGTTCTGCATATTATTCTACTCTCTAGATGAATGTGCTGTTCACACGTTCGTGACGGGTCACGCCACTGAGGCGTGAGGGCCGTCTTGCCTTCCGGACGGCGCACACCTGTGTGGCGTCGCCGAACTCAAGTGAACGAGACTCATAGGATAGGTCCGGCTTGCAGATTAATAGGAACACTCCGGCCAAGCCCTCAGTAGACAGTTTTCTGTCATTGAGGCTGGTTCCTCTGTGAGTTGAAGTGCCAACTCATTATATTCAGCTCTTCGAATATTCATCTTCGCTACTCCACCAATTGGCATTTTTCGTTCTAAAAGGTAAGTTATCTTATAAGACCAATTTCCCAAGGACATATCGAACATTCTTTCAGCGGTACCCCAGGCCGGGGCTTTTTGTCGAAATTGAGGAGGGGGTCGAAACACCTGTGGCTACGTCCTGTTCTGTTCAAGGTATGTACAACACAGTTTCAGTTCATGTCCATCTAGTCATTTTATGGATGTTTCCTAACGACGAATCAATGAGTTCTTCGTGCATAGTCTGCGATCATCGTAAAAAGTGGTGAAAAATAAATAAAACGTATATCTTCCAGTAGGCGACAAATGGACACTAACGAGAGTACTTCCCACGTGTAAGTTATTTTTTCAATTACTGTTTTTTCATATATTTACAATTGTTTTATAAATAACTATTTTTCCGAACAATAAACAAATTCTTTACCTAGACTATTACTTGTCCCCAATTTTCTGAAACTCTTGCATCTAGATTTGAACAGGAAATATCCCATGAAAAATAAAAATTAGTTACGTTACAAAATAGCTCAGAATATGAACTATACCGTTCAAAATATGAACTCAAACTGGAAAACAACAATTTGCGATATAGATAGAGGTTCGTTGCTCGTTGTTTGTTATGCGGGTTTGCCTATAATAACGCCACCTACCCTAGCAGCCTGCGCACGCCACTGTGGCGTGACGTCAAAATTTTACTGATATCGTGGTATCAAATGTTTTTCTTGGTATATATCGTATTTTTGTGCACATAGGGTTCAATTTACGTCACGAAAGAAGTCAGGCCCAAGTGAAAATAAATCACTAGTCAGTCGTCCCGAACGTGTTAAACTGAGTGTCCACTAGTTCTCTCAACTACCTGCCCTATGTTCAGAATTGCTCGCTTGATATTTTTTCGAAAGTCTGATGGTACGCACAGGTCTCACAGATTCAACACACCAAGCCCTGTATGCTAGACTGCGGCAGCGTCGATTCTGCTGCTTATATCGTCAAGCGGCGTGCAAAACGTAAAGCGGAGGTCATAAAGGGACGCAGACGGACACGCAAGCGAAATTCGGTAACTAGGGCCACGCAGAGAGGATCGAACGCCGTAAGGCTCTCGTACGAGCCTGTCCCACGCTACCTCCGTGACGTGATTATTTCGCGTGACTAACGCCAGCCGTTAAGCAGAGCTTTTATAGCCACCTAACGTAACACGCCGGACAGCATTATGGTAACGTATATTTCCCAGACGGGAAGGAAATGAACTCTTTCCTGCCCATAATAACCTAATGACCTCACCATGTTAAGCAGTTTTGTTCGTCTAACGTACGAAAATGCCATTTTATGTGAAAGTGATTTCTGACAAATGTAAGCGTATTAAATTTAGTTACGCCTATTAATATTTATGAACACACTTGAATGTGGAAGAACATCGAAATATTGAACAAATAATAATGAAAATAAACGAAATTATATCTGAATATCGCAGTGGAACACAGTACGCCTAAAATTGTTACAAAAATCTCCAACTCTCTGAAACTAATTTTCTTCAGGAATTACTTTAATGAACGCAGACCTCAAGCCGGAGGAGGTATTTATTTCCCCATTCGAGAGAGCGACAGCGAGAGAGACGATGGTTATGATGATAATGCACGATGTGGGGCACTCAACACCACCGTCATTGGCGCGCTTAAGTATTCTTAGCATGTTATTAGGTCTGGGAATTGAAGGGCGTAATTTAATAGAAACTATTTTGTTTTCTAATTACAGTCGCTGTACAGTGAAAATGTACTAAATATGAACTGTTTCCATTGGCAGCTATGATAAGTGGTCAATCTTTCTTTGGATTTTGTGGGAGATCACACCACTGACCTTCGATAACCCACACATTGAGTTCTCAGCTATTCTGAGGGTTTCTGCTGCATTTTACATCCAGATTACTTCAAGCTCTACATCTTAACAAGTTATGTGTCTATTTAGTGCTTTATTGGCTATTATTCCGAACTGGAGTCACAGCTGCACTATTTACTCACTGTCCATATTGAACAATTCCTGTCTCACAAAGAGGATAATATCGTCCTTCTCTGTTGTTTCCCTGTTTGCTTGTCTTGTTCTCCAACAAGAATTAATTACTGTTTTGTTTCATGTAACAGGCTACCTCCTAATTCGGGGTGATAGTTTCAGAATACATTGACTATTTAACTGAACTGTCTGACTTCTGGTCCGTAGCCAATCCTATTGCTGCTATTTTATTCATTTGTCACATAACAGAGACCCCTGCTAGAAGAGAGAAGGTCGGATGCTGGCAATGGTCATAGCAGCAGACGATTTGCAGGTAAGTCTACCTGTTAACTGGGAAGCGGAAGCCAGGCAGGTTAATAAATCCCAGAAACTCATTCCATTCGTTTCTCACACCAACAAACCACCAAAAGAAAAAGCGGTCAACGTCCCCCTCCGTACCGCATCCGTTGACGCCTTTAACTCGCAGACCAGTCGGTACCTGCTGGACCATGGGCGACCTGACAGATATCAGTTCACAGACTTCGTACTTTTCGACTTCTTAGAGTTACCAGTACCAACAGACAGGCAACACTGAGCGAAATAACAGCGGAAATCAATGTTGGACCTACTATGAACTTATCCGTTTGGACAGTGCAGCACCAATGCATATTAATAGGCTATGGCAGCCTACGACAGAATGGAATGTCTTTACCAATAAGACATCTTCCCCTGCAGTGCTTCTCCTGCAGTCTGTGTAGCCTGAACTCTTAGACGACTGGACCACCGTAGCTGGATTGATGGCTTCCGATTTCACTTTCTAAGAACTACTTTCAACAACATCCCCATGAAATTTCTCGCAGCCACACCCCACGGTATGCTGAAAAGTTAAAAGTAAATGGCTTACTAGATTTTTTCTGTTTATACGGTCAAACTTTAGCATTTGCCATGACATTTCTTGTTCTTGTCTCTAAGTAACGGGACGTTAAACCCTAACCTTTCTTCCTTCCTCAGGATAACGGTTGGACGTATTTGATATGTTGTTTTCCTTCCAAAATCTCTTCATATTCTCCGTCTCAACTCCTTCCTACGTTCTTCTGTCAAAATTATTGTGGCCCTTGTGTCAGGATTCTCTTGAATTTGTGATGGTCGATTGTTGTTGTTTTGGTCTTCAGTCCAGAGACTGGTTCGATGTAGCTCTACACCATACTCTACCCCGAGTAAGTCTGTTCTTCTCCTCATAAGAACAGCAATCAACATCGATTTGTCGATTTGAATCTGCTTACTGTATTCGTCTCTTGGTCTCCCTCTGCGATTTTTGCGCCAAACACTTCCCCCCAGTTCACGATTGCTTGATGTCTAAAAATGTGTTCTACCAATCGATCCCTTTTTTTAGCCAAGGTATGCCAGAAATTCCTTTTTCTCAGCAATTCTGTTCAGTACCTCTTCATTAGTTTTCCAATCTTCTCATGTAATCTTTAGCATCCTTCAGTAGCAGCACATTTCAATAGCTTCTATCGTTTTCCTGTCTGAACTATTTATCGTCCATGTTTCACTGTCGAACAAAGCAACACTCCACAAAAACGCCTTCAGAAAATACTTCCGTACAGTTAAATTATAATTCATTGTTAAAGAATTTCTCTTTTTCAAAAACTCTTTTCTTCCCATTGCCATTCTGCATTGTATATCCTCTGTACTGCGACTATCATGCGATATGTTGGTGTCCAAATAACAAAACTGATCTACTACTTTTATTGTTTCGGAACCTACTCTAATTGCGTCAGCATCACCTGATTTTCTTACACTACAGTATATTCCAAAACCCTTATTCTGCTCTTGTTAATGTTAACCTTGTATGCTCCTTTCAACACTGCCCATTCCGTTCAATCGGTTTCCAGGTCCTTTGCTGTCACTGACACAATTACAATGTCATCAGCGAAACGCAATGTTTTTATTGATTCATTCCTTCACCCTGAACTTTAATTCCCTCTCGAAATTTCTCCTTGTTTTCCTTCACCGCTTGCTCAAAGTACAAGTTGAATAACATTGGAGGAAGGCTATAACCTTGTTTTACTCCCTTCCGAACGAATGCTTCCATTTCATGCTCTTCGACTCCAATAACTGCAGTTTCGTTTTTGTACAAGTTGTGAATAATCTTCCGTTCCCCATATTTTATCCCTTATAACTTCAGAATTTGAAAGAGTGTATTCTTATCAGAATTGTCAAACGTTTTCTCCAAATTTACAAACGCTGTAAATGTAAGTTTGCCTTTCCTTAATCTATCTTCCAAGATAAGGTGTAGGGCGGGTGATTGCCTCATATGTTCCTACATTTATGCTAAATCCAAACTGATCTTCCCCAAGGTCAGCAATTTCCAGATATTCTATTCTTTTGTAAATACTCGTGTTAAAATCTTACAAGCATGACATGCTCCACTGATAGTTCTGTAATTTTCACACTGCATTTCTTTGGAATGGTGATATATGGTACGGAATTTACATGTGTCCCATACAATATCTCATTAGATGTCGATTTCCTGGAAATCTGTTTCACTTACACAAAAGGCCAGGTTGAGAATTCTTTTAGTCAATCAGTCATGTTCATTCAGATAATATGCTGGAATAATTGTTTTCTGAAATGTATGAGATATTTTTGTAGTAAAATTTTGCTTCCTTGTTTCTCTGTGTCTTTGCTTAAACATATGGCACCAGTGATAAGGTTTCTGACGCACATAACGCTTCAGGTTTCATTACTGTATTATAATGTTTCAGTTTTGCTTTCTGAGATATTTATTTTCTTACATCTATTCCAAGTGATTGTTTAAGCTTTCTACTCGTATAATTTGGAAATTCTTTCTTTATTTACTTCTTGGTCCAAACCAGAGGACTCATTAATTTCCCCCAGACATTTGAATTTATTAAGTTCAGATTATACCGAATTTAGTTATCATAGGTTGTATCTCTAGGTATCGTGGGGCTCCATTCACATGTGTATTCCTTTAGTAAATTATAATGTCCTGTTTTGATGGCAATTTCATGAAATTGCTCAATGGAATATGTTTCTTCTGCCTATTATAATAAAAGATCAGACAGTGCAAATAAATTCTATCTTTAAGTAGTTTGCAGAGGATCATTCCCTTAGTTTCCTTTTCACAGGCTTGATTATTTTGTTAAGTACTTGCTTGAACATATATAACCTGTCTCCTTGATCACCCCAGTGTTAATTGCAAATGGTACAGATATTTCGATGAGGAATTTAATATTTGAAGTAGTGCTAGTTAATGTTCGTTTTAATAATTCTCTTATGTTTCAATCCATTGAAATTTTGAAATGGTAATGTATCACTTTTTGATTACTCACTTTTTCTAAAACGCTTTGCAGAGAACACTGAATGGACCAACAAAATTATTGCACTGTACATCACATAGTTAAGCAGACATCTCAAGAACTACCCCCTGCTTAGATTGCCGTGCAGCATACCTTCAGCATTAGGCATGACGTTTCAATTGATTATTCCTTTTTATATTTTGCAGACATTATCCACATCCCTGAATAAATAAGCACAATTATATGATGCTACGACATATGCATCAGGAGATAGGAGTAAAAAACATTGAGATACTGTGTAACATTACCTTTTGCCTGAAATGGAAAGCAAATTGCCTTATATTCAGCCAGTATTTGATAATGAGGGCAGTTACTGATTCCCAACAAACTTTTTGCCGACTACATGCTTAAAAATCAAATATTTAGAACATTAAATCGTTTGTATGGTAATCTCACGTGTGTAGCAGTTCTACAAATGAAAATTCTGGATTAAAGTAGTAAATTCTATCGTCGCTTATTGTTTCTGTATTTTGAAGGCTAATTTTTTAGTTTTTATCTAAATTGGATCCCAGTCCCGAAATTCTGCTAGATGACTGTGAGAAACCTCCCAAAAGAAGCTCCAAATTTTCTGCAGAAACTATTTGTACCAAAGTGATACTGAACCAAGACCACTTTCGCCTCCTCCGCTCTACACCTTATTAACTAAACAAAGCAAACTGGATTACCAGATGAAACTATCTCATTGATGAAAACTGTTTTAATGATGAAACTAGTCTGCGTTCTATTAAAGTGTGAGCCAAAACCATCCTGTCTATTTTTTAATTGAAATCCTGCCAGCAGCTTTACAGATGAATCTCGTGAGTTGGGGCTTACCTCTGAAGTTAGTTGCAAGGGCGTGCTGAAATCTAACAGAAAATACTGTCCCATGTGAGTGTATCGATGTCTAACAATGCTAATGCTATGCCCTGTTGCCACTTTTAAATTTTCGAAAGAGCAGCCCTGACAATTTGTTTAATAGTATTTAAAATGAAAATGCCACTGTATTTAATAGACTCTAATGTAATCAGGGTGTTACTCGTTCTCAAGAATTATACAGAATATGGATAGATAGAAAACGTATATCTTTAACTGGAGAAAAGTTTCAGAACGGCGTTTTTAGGTCATACGTAATGCAAGCTACAGTTGATGGCGTTTCGGAGGTCACAGATGTGTGTTATTTTGGCCACCAACCGAGTCGTTATATTAAGTGCAATGGCAATACTACAAGAGCAGTACGACATTAAATGACTCTGAATTGTAGGGCCTGTAATTGTTTTGTTATTACGATAGTCAGAAATAATGGATGTGACAAAGTACTGTATCCTCTTTCTGAAAATATCACAGTTTAAATAAAAAATTATGCATCTGGCTGAAATAAAATATGAAGACTGATCATGTTAACTTATTTGGCTTCAATCTTAAAACACTGTTTATTTAACTAACATGAAAATGCTCTTGCTGCATATAAGAGTTTGACAACTTCTGATTAATAAAATCTTAACAACACATGCAGTTAAGCGACTGTTATTATACAAACTGCTCTACCAATTTTTACTGTAATGAGAGCAACACTTGGCATTACTTGTGTTTGCATTATACTACAGAAAGAAAACTTTCACCCTTCACAAAAATAATAATCAAATTGGTTAGTTATATAAGAAGTGACAGGTATTAATGACTAACAAGAGAACTAAAATGTGGTTACTTAAAAAATTCATTGAATCAAAACTGTCACAAAGTCCACTCAACAATAATGGTTCTTTTCCAAGTATAGTTATTCAAAATGTTATCTAAAATTGATAGTGCAAACTATCTACACAACTAGTACAAAAATGGCCAAACAATTTCTTTTTGGAGCTGATGGGGTATATATATATATATATATATATATATATATATATATATATATATATATATATATATATATATATACAATGATATTAATGAACTGCTGTATATCTCTGGAATATAGTGCCAACCACAGTCTAACATATACAGTCATGACACTTCCACCGAATTTTGTTATACGCCACAACAGCAGCACTCCAAGTGGCTGGCGATGTACATTTCTGAATATTATATCGGATGAGTCTGACTAGTGTCGTTTAAATTGATTTTAGCATACTTTTTAGAGCTGGGAAGTGCTATAAATATGACAGAAAATAACTCTACATAATTGGAAGGTATGGAACGGTACTTTGCAGGACAGATTAACATTATATTGAAATCGATGACTTTTTAAGCAAAACTTTCAGATTCTATTAAGAGAAAATTGATAATAAACAACACAACACCCAACCTTCTACAGAATGACATCGGTTTCTACTCAGAAATGTCAGGACTTCTTCACTATATTTCCAGCCAAATCAGTAAGTGTTGAACATAAGAAACTTACATGGAATGCAGTACCTACATTATTAAATGTACCTGCCACTACAGCTGTAGCTGAAGGCAAATCCTCACAAACGTAACCATAAAACATCGGAAGCAAAAACACAGTTTCCCAACAAAGCAGAAACCAGTTCCACAATTGTTACTACATCTAAACCACAAAAGGTAAGAATATTCAAGACAATCGTTTTATAATAAAAAGTAGTTCCTCTCAAAAGTATATGTGTTTGTTACAAAGACAAGTGAAGTGTAAAACTGTTCGAATCTTATAGAATTTTTACACACCATAGAAAGTTCCTAGCAATAAGAACAGACCACAACAGGAATTAATGTTTCTTGTCATTTCATATACTCTCACTTTCAGCAGAGTAGGCTAAAAAATATACACATATTCGTAAGCATTTCCTCATGAATATGTTGTTGTTTATGTCACTGAATCAGGAAAACTCGGCTGTTTTCACATTTTTTTTTTTTTTTCAATTCATTTATGTCTCTCGGTATTTTACTAATGTTTGGAACGCAAAAATTAGACAAATTATTTGGTTAATTATGTAGAAAACAGAAAAAAAAACATTTCTCTTATGGTACCTCGCCCACTACTAGGAGCGCTAGTTTCGCTGCAACAGTCAGTTGGTAACAACTTTTACAGCAGTGAGTGTAGTGACTGTGTATGTTAAACTGTAGTGCCAACCTACTTTATTCTCTGAGCCAAAGACTTTACTGCAGATGTAACAGCACAGACATACATTAACTAGACTGGCAATACCATATGTAGTATCACTGATGTTAGTGAAGCCAGCAAAATACGGTCGCCGCCATGTTGCCATTACAAAACCTAACCTAACCAGGTAATCGTGTGTGGTTGTAAACGTCATAAAAATAGAATTAAAATGATTTATCTACACCACCTTTAGAGTTTAAATGAATTGGTAAATGGATGAGTCGTCTTAAGCCGTATAATTTCTTGTACCACACAAAATCTTCTTTAGGTTTGTGTAGGTAAGATGGCGGTGGCAAGCTTCACTAACACCAGTGACATTGCCAGTCTAGATAATGTATGTCTGTGTGTAACAGGCTCTTTTCAAACTGCAGAATTAGTTTCTTATGTGTCGGGAAAATTCTATTGTTCCATTCTCATGGCTGTCTGTTTTCTCTTCAACTAAAGCTATATAAGATTATTTGGCACATTGCATAAACATTTTTGCATATCGTACAAGTTTTATATCTTAACAACTTCAAAAATTTATTTGCCTGTTCCATAATAGTTTTCTATGTTCCATGTTCATAGATTTTTCGATAAATATGAGTACGTTACAGTAGAATCGTAAATAAAGTCTCATATAGTGTTAAGTCTCACACCTAACAGGGTCCTTAGGAAAGTATAGAAAAACATATGTGTAGTCAATTGTTTTACTTATTGCAAATTTTTACTTTATTACAAAGTGCTTCCCAGCAAAAAAGAAGTTAGAAATCAATATATATGATACTATTCACACTCATGCAAATTCGTATTATTAAGTGTAGCATATTGTCACCTTGGGATGCTGCCTTTTCTCTGTATTTAAAAAAAATCAGCAATAGTGTCTGCACCATATGTGTTAGACTCCGCTAATATTATTAAATGCGAAAAGAAACTCTGAGCTGTTTATTTTAGGCAACTAAACCGTCAAATCGATTGTGATGACATTTGGATCCTGCATGAGGTAAATATTGCATACTGGTAACGTACACCTACTTCAATCAACATTTTAGTTGTGAAAGCATAACAGAGTTTATTTTTGGATTTATTGACATATTTTAATCTCAATAAATGACAGTATTTACTGTCCTGCTATGCAGAAATTTTTGTTGAAACCTGATGATTCTGGATAGGACTTATGAATAGAATTTTGAAGTTATTGTACTTTCTATGGTCTTTGGGAGGTAGGCAATGACAACAGGAGCAATGATGTAGGTAAGAACTAGTCCAGTAATAAATCACACTACTAAATGTTAGTAACATCATTTCTATTAAATATTGCTATCAACTGTTAATTTAGAATGGATAATTGTCAAAGTTGAGTCATATCACATAATTATGTACAAAATAAGACATGTATTTTTGTGGAGATGGCATTCAACCAATGACAGTTTTTTGTCAGTGATTGAAAACTGCTGAAGCCAGATGAATATTCGAATCATTTGTGTGAGTAGCACCAGCGAGCAAGAGGTTACATCTAAATATGAGAGGAGGCAGAATTTGCCTGAGGTAAATTCTAGTGTAGTTCGATCCAATACTTAAACAGTTGAGGGGCTTTAACTTCAGTGTCTGTGTAATAAATGTGTGCCAGTTCAGAATTTAAACTTTATCACTTTGCCTCCACTACAGTTTTTAACTGGACATTGCATGTGTTTGCTCACTAGTTCACAAGTGGTGATATGTAACTAATAATATTGAACTATGAATTATTTTGACGTGGCAATTATGTTTTGTGATTACAAAATGAGCATCTTCTATGTTAATCTAGTTCTGATATTCTGCAATAGTTATTATAATGCACTTAATGCAACATTTCTTGTAACTTTTAGTCAGTTTTTATTTGTTTCTTATTTACATGATTGTTATCTCCATTTATTTGAAAGTACATGTTTGAAAAAATCTGTTCAAAAAAAGTCTATTACAGGCACTAGCATAAAACTGATTTTATTAATTAGTCATTTATCTTTATGTAATATTTCTGACATTTTATTAGTTCCCACTTCTAGCCAATGCATAGACTGACTGTAGGATCACAGATCAAAGAATTATTTACAGCTGTTTTAGGTATTGGACTTGAAAATAGATCTGTGTGATTCAACCTCTGACATAGACCCATACATAGCCTACTACTAGTTTTATTATGGTTGACCTATTTATTATGTCTGTTTGTGTGGCCATCTTCTGCACTAATAGGTTTACCGTCATATTGCCGCGAGAGACCACGAACACCAACTGCCGGCGTGGGGCAGCGGATAGCGTCACGGACTGCGGAGCAGAAGGTCGCCGGTTCAATGCCGCCCACCGCCAAAAATTTATTTCTTTGTAATTTACAATTCCAGAAGGTTCTACATATTTCTTATGTTCACTTGTAAATTCTACTTGTTTCTTATGTTAACTATTCTTCTAATTTCTGGTAAATTCTGTCTGTGTATAAATAGCAGAGCACTCTGCCTGAGAGGCAGTCAGTGCTGCGTGTATGTTGAGTTCGTAATAAACGTGCTTTCAGTATAAGTGCTGTGTTCAGTTGCCTTCGAAGTCAAGCCTGCTTCCATTGCAAGGCGACATTGTTTGGTGGAGGCGCCGGGTACACTGTGCAACAGCTGCATCACCGTGGCTCCGATTAGGCAACGTAAAAGCCGTCGCTTACACGGACTGGAACCGGAATACAAGGGATACACAGAGTACGTCCTTCCAAGAGTCCGTATCATCAGACGAACTATGGAAACGAAGCCAGCTACACATCAGGCACCCGTCGGTGTTCTCTGGAGACGCTGGACAGGACCCAAACAAATGGCTAAAAGGGTTCGACCGAGTCGCTAAGTACAACAGGTGGGATCATACGATGTGCTTGGCCAAAGTTTACTTCTATCTGGATGGAACAGCCCAGCAATGGTTCGAGAACAACGAAGACAAGTTGAATGACTGGGAGACGTTCCAGGAGGAACTGAAGAAGACGTTTGGAGACCGCCAGCGTCAAATCCGCTCGGCGGAAGAACAATCGAAGATCTGGGCCCAACGACATGGTGAGCCGACACAATCGTACATACAGAGTGTTTTGGCCCTGTGTAACATAGTCAATCCGAACATGACTGAGGCAGACAAAATCACGCACCTGATGAAGGGAATTGCAGAAGATATGTATCAAGCTCTTCTGATAAAAGACGTCGCTACGACAGAAGAGTTCATCAAGTGGTGCCAGCGTATTGAAGAGATGCAACAAAGGAGGGTTGGACGCAAGAAGTATGACAGGCTCCCAAATGTAGTCCCTATGGCCGTCGTGGAAGACCAGCAGGACTTGGCTTCTCTCATACGACAAATCGTGAGAGAAGAATTACAACAGTGCATGGCAGCCGAGACTATTAGACCGAGCGAGCATCAGATTATGGCCATGGATGTGAGCCCTGTAAGTCGCGAGGTAGCCGACGCCGCTGAGGACGAGGTATTTAAAACATTAGCTCCTGTCTGCCCCGTCAATCGCACCCGACGTGAAGAATGGCGTCGCCCTGCTATGACTTACGCTGCAGCCGCCAAACGGCAGCCCATGAACTGACCGACGCGACCACAGCCAACTCCCCCGGTAACTATGCCGCCCCACAGAAGAACAGACGTCTGGAGGACAGAAGACAACACACCACTGTGTTTCCACTGTGGACGCCCTGGACATGTTGTACGCTACTGCAGAGAGAGGAGGCGAGTATTCGATGATTATTTTGCCGCAAGACGTCAGCCGTCGGAGCAGTTCTATCCAAGGCAGTCACCTGCTGATGAGTTCAGTCGACCTATGGGAAGAAGCCCATCGCCGTACCCTAGACGAGGTCGCGCCCCGACGCGCCGCAGCCGTTCACCGTCGCCGTACAGAGGTACCAGCCGCTCCCCTATCCGCCGCGCCCAGGAAAACTAAGCGAGGCGACCATCTACGGAGGTGAGGCCGCCGCAGATGAAAATCCTCCATGGACGACAGTCGCCAAGATGTCGGGAAATCTCATCGACGTCATAATCGACGGCCAACCTGTCCGGGCACTTGTTGATTCAGAAGCCTCTTTTTCTGTATTATCGGATAATTACCGCCGCACACTAAAGAAGACAGTGTTCTGTGATACGGGAGCAACTGTGCTGAAGGTCGCGAATGGAAAGTACGTCCATCCAGCAGGAACTTGTGTCGCAAGAATAACCATCAACAACAGGACGCAGCCGTTTGAATTTGTCGTGTTAACAGAATGTAGTCACAATGTCATCCTCGGATGGGACTTCCTTCAGGCATCCCAAGCTATCATTGACTGTGGAAGATCTGACCTGCAAATTGAAGAAGTTGTTCCGCCGGATACATATACTACAGAATTTTCTGGGAAGCTATTCGTCGTTGACAATGTGACGATACCGCCGTTGACAATGAGAAGAGTTGCAGTCACAAACACAGATGACTGGTTAAACTGTGAAGTTCTTGTTGATAGTAAAAAATTTATGAGGCTCACAAAAGAAATTTACATACCAGCGGCTATCATAAGCATTACCGATGGTCAAGGAGAGATTTGGATCACAAATTGTCACGAGCAGTCACAACTTATCCCCAAGGGAATGTGTATCGGGACAGCTGAACCAATCCAGGACGGTGAGCTCAATGTCATCAATGAACACCCATGCCCTGCTGTTAGTACAGACAACACGCTGGAGGAAACAAACGTGGAACTGCCAATAGGGCCTGGACTGACCAAGGAACAACGCCAGCGGGTGTTAGGTATACTACGCCAATTTTCGGGTGCATTCACACCTCAGCAGGGGAAAAGTCAGACGAAACGGCCCACGATAAAGCACCGTATCAATACTGGGGATCATCCGCCAATTAGTCAGCGTTCGTATAGAGTGTCGCCAGCTGAACGACGGATAATTCGGCAGGAAGTGGAGAAGTAGTTGCGAGATGACATTATTCAACCTTCGGAGAGTCCTTGGTCGTCTCCGGTGGTCCTCGTAAAGAAGAAGGATGGCACGTGGCGATTCTGTGTCGACTATCGGCGGCTGAACAGAATCACAAAGAAAGATGTCTACCCACTGCCGCGTATTGACGACACCTTAGACTGCTTGAAAGGAGCTACATACTTCTCAGCTATGGACATGCAGACAGGTTACTGGCAAATCGAGGTTGACGAAGCTGACAGGGAGAAGACAGCTTTTATTACACCTGACGGTCTCTATGAATTTAAAGTAATGCCATTTGGATTATGTAATGCTCCAGCCACATTCGAACGCATGATGGACAACTTGCTTCGACACCTAAAGTGGACGACGTGTCTCTGCTATTTAGATGACATTGTCGTTTTCTCAAAAACATTTGAAGAACATCTGAGTCGCCTGTCAACCGTGTTGAAGTGTGTTCAGGCTGCAGGTCTCCGCCTCAATCCAAAGAATTGCCTCTTCGTCGCCAAAGAGATAAAAATCCTGGGGCACCTAGTCAACGGAGATGGTGTCCGTCCTGATCCAGATAAAGTAAGGGCAGTCACAGAATTTCCAACTCCTCAGCACATTCGTGATGTGAGAAGTTTTCTCGGGCTGTGCTCATACTACCGACGTTTCATAAAAGGATTTTGTAACAAGGCACGTCCATTACAAGAACTTCTACAGGGAGACGCCAAATTTTACTGGGATGAGACAAAAGAAAGAGCTTTCCGGGCACTTAAAGAGGCTCTAACTTCCGCACCTGTGCTAGCCTTGTACGACGAGAATGCTGAAACGGAACTTCACACAGACGCCCGTGGCTATGGGATTGGTGCAGTGCTTGTACAAGTTCAGGAAGGTGCCGAAAAAGTGATAGCCTATGTGTCAAGACTACTCTAAAAGTCCGAGATAAACTACAACTGAAAAAGAATGTCTCGCGGTTATCTGGGCTATCAACAAGTTCCGGCCGTATTTATTCGGCAAACCATTCACCGTCGTGACAGATCACCATTCTTTGTGTTGGCTGACTAGCTTGAAGGATCCATCAGGTCGACTAGCAAGATGGGCACTAAGACTCCAAGAGTACGATGTCACAGTGGTATTCAAGAGCGGGCGCAAACACAAGGATGCCGACTGCCTTTCGAGGAATCCATTAGTGGAACACAACAGCATTAATGAAATTTCGGCTCTCACTGAATTAGATGTCATTACAGCTGAACAGAGAGAAGATCCAACACTATTAAAAATGATAGAGGCCTTGGAGAAAGGAGAACCAACCTATGGAGAGTTCCAACTTATAAACGGAACATTGTACAAGAGCAACTACGATCCACTGGGCCCCAAATGGCGACTTGTTGTTCCAGCTCATCTCCAGCCAGCTATTCTCAAATATTTCCATGAAGCTCCAATATCCGGTCATCTGGGATTCGTGAAGACCCTAGACAGAATCAGACGCAAGTATTACTGGAAAGGTCTCTACCGATATGTCAAGCATTATGTGAGTCACTGTAAAGAATGCCAGCGACGGAAGCATGTGCCGCAGTTACCTCCAGGACATCTCGTACCGATTCCGCCGGCAGCAGCTCCATTCCACCGAGTTGGGATCGATCTTTTAGGGAGGTTCCCGAAGTCGACAACCGGTAACCGTTGGATAATAGTCTGCACTGACTACCTCACACGCTACGCTGTTACCAAACCTGTGCCGACTGCAGAAGCTCCAGAGATCGCAAAATTCCTTGTAGAAGACATTATTTTGAAGCATGGAGCACCACGTGCCATGATATCTGATCGTGGAAAAGTATTCCAGTCAAAACTAGTATCAGAGGTAATGTCACGGTGCAACATTGTCCACATAATGACAAGTGCATACCATCCTCAGACAAATGGTCTTACGGAACGTTTTAACAAAACGTTAGCCGACATGCTGTCGATGTACGTCGATGTTGAGCAGAAGGATTGGGATACGATTCTGCCAGTCGTGACATTTGCTTACAATACGGCAAGACAAGACACCACAGGCTTCACTCCGTTTTTCCTGCTCCATGGCCGTGAGGCTGAGACGACAATTGATACACTGTTCCCGTTCCAACCGGACGACACTCAGGATGACTATGTTAAACAGCTCATCACCATGGTCGAAGAAGCAAGACAGCTGGCTCGCATACGGACACTGGACGCCCAGGAGAAGGACGTCGATGTTGAGCAGAAGGATTGGGATACGATTCTGCCAGTCGTGACATTTGCTTACAATACGGCAAGACAAGACACCACAGGCTTCACTCCGTTTTTCCTGCTCCATGGCCGTGAGGCTGAGACGACAATTGATACACTGTTCCCGTTCCAACCGGACGACACTCAGGATGACTATGTTAAACAGCTCATCACCATGGTCGAAGAAGCAAGACAGCTGGCTCGCATACGGACACTGGACGCCCAGGAGAAGGACCGTCAGCGGTATAACGACAAGCACCGACCTGTTGTGTACAGCCCAGGAGATCTGGTATGGATTTTTACCCCTGTACGGAAGGTTGGACTGTCAGAAAAGTTATTGAAGCGATACTTTGGTCCGTATCGTGTCATACGCCGCCTGTCAGACGTCACATACGAAGTTGAGGATTATGAGCCGTCGTCGAAACGTCAAAAACGAAGAGACATTGTTCACGTCCTGCGCATGAAGCCTTACTACGATCCTGAAGAGCAGGAAGACGACAATGGCTTCTTGTTCAAGGATTTTAAGGACGGTAATGTTCCTGATGAAGCCACGACAGGAACGTCTGTCGTCGATAATCGCGGAGAAGGGAAGGATTCTCTTGAACTGTCATACAGAGGACCCATGACACGCTCAAGATCCAAGAGATTGGAGCTGGCTCCACAGGGATCATAACAGCAGGTTGCTGTTTCTCCAGGAGAGGGAGCAATGCTGCGAGAGACCATGAATACCGACTGCCGGCGTGGCACAGGGGATAGCGTCATGGACTGCAGTGCTGAAGGTCGCTGGTTCAATCCCGCCCACCGGCAAAAATTTATTTCTTTGTAATTAACAATTCCAGAATGTTCTACATCTTTCTTATGTTCACTTGTAAATTCTACATGTTTCTTATGTTAACTGTTATTCTAATTTCTGGTAAATTCTGTCTGTGTATAAATAGCAGAGCACTCTGCCTGAGAGGCAGTCAGTGCTGCGTGTATGTTGAGTTCGTAATAAACGTGCTTTCAGTATAAGTGCTGTGTTCAGTTGCCTTCGAAGTCAAGCCTGCTTCCATTGCAACGCGACAATATGCTGTCTTCAATTAGAACAAAAATATTTTTCTAATTGCAGACAGCAAACCTATTATAATTACTCGATTACTTGTAACAATACAACTAGTAAAAATTGATTAAAATTAAGTTAAAAAGAGAAATTTTTGTTGTGTAAAATTTTATTCTTCTGTTTTCGTGTGTACATTGTTCATAATTTATTTTATACTTACATATTTTCTTTGCATTAAAATACACATGTGCCATTAAGCTCCAACATGCTATATCGAACACTTAAGCTTCTGCCCACCAGTGAATCAGAGAGATGTAGGACTCTGTAATTAAACCACATTTCGTGAAATTGTCCACATAAGTTTATAATAGCATATGATATATTGAAATGAAATGTTATTGTAATCTTAAAGATAACATTCGATTCGTTATTAGAGAATATTCGAAGAAGTATACAAACTTTTACTAATAATTGAAACTTAATATGAGTGCAAGCCAATTTTGTCAAATTGATAGAGCCAATTCAATTTAATTTTTCAAATGAAAAATGAAAATGTTCATTTAATTTGCGAATTTGTTCTGCATCTAAGCTTTTTTTATACCATCAGTTTTTTCTTATTAATAAGTAAGTAATTTAAGGGTTATGTATTGTTAATGTTTCAGGCAACAGTTTATTACTGGTTTATCTGAATCTGCAACTTCTGGATAAATTCTATGTAAAAAAAAAAAGCATAAGACATTCCTTTACTTCATCTTCAAAATTGCTTGTATACAATTTAGTTCAGACAGGTCTAGTTTAATTCTGATACCACCAAGTAAAGTCACCGCTGGTTTGTTCGACCATTTTTTGGTTATAATGCACCCTAATTACAGTCACAATATTGTATTTGAAGAGGAAAGGAATATTGTTCACTTATAGGCACAATTGCATGCTATTTCAATAAACGTAAATATATCTACGTTACAGTATGACAGACAGAATTGTTAACAATTTCCATTTGACATTTATACTGTGAATTATGGCATCTGCCTTTTCCTATTCCTTATTAATAATGGCTATCTCTAGGACCTAGTTTTTTAACTGGGAAATATTTTTCAACTCTTATTCCATATCACAGTATTGCATTTATTCATAGGAAACAATTTGAAAGTAGAAATATAACACTTAATGTAATGAAGAAAAAATTACAATGTACAGTGAACCAAGTTATTGAAAAGCTTTTCATATACTTTTTCTATTAAGTGATACAAGATGTCATAGTCAATAAAATTTATTTTAATCTAGATGACAAAATTAGAACTTACAATATAAGATATACAAGCTGTATGATAAACCTGTTCACATAATTACAGGACAGTTGTCCTAAAGTAAAATAACAATCAACTTCAAATAAAAGAGTATTTATAAAAAGCATCCATAACTGTGTTATTACTAGAATGATATTTTATTAAGTTCTCAAGTCATAGACTGACTTGAAGTCTACAGATGTTCATTTTGCTTCTTTGTATAAGGTTTTAATGGTAATAATTATAACTGAGAGTTGTATAACATATTGCCCATGGAATTTGACACTTCCACATATATTCAGTTGTATTACTAAGTGTCATGTTGATTGACTCTACCACTTTCATTGGAATGTTCTAGAATCTCATCTTGTACAATACACTTTATCTTACCTGTAGGGAAACTTTCTGCAGCACTGAGAACAATTTTTTTTATACACAAAATGTCCAAGATGTTCTTCGGAAAACGTATCAACCAAGAGCCGATCGTATTTTTAATTCTACCATGGCCATTTTCATACACCCACATATGTCATTTGAGTATATGTGCAGAGAGAATCAATACCAAAGAACTAATGTGAATTATGGAAATCAATTTCTCTTTCTCTTCAGAATGAAGTTATTCAAGAGGTGCCAAAGGAAAAATAAATTTCAATAATTTCATTTTAACGTCTAGGGTTCTACATAAGGATTCCGTTTTGAGTGATTTGAAGAACAGGTGCAAACATGAATCAGTATGATCTATGGAGTCATAGGAAGGGTATATCCTTTGACATTAATGAGTTTATTTATAAACACTGAATATGATTTTATTGCCATTGTGTTATTCTCCTTGCTCTAGACCTTATAACCATTTATGTGCTGGCATTAAGAAGAAAAAAAAATGTCGCTGCATGTAATATTCCACAAGCCATACAAAAAAAGGTAAGATACAAATAGCCCCTATGAGACATGTTGACGGTGAAACACATTACACCTAGAAGAATATTTCAGCTATTGAAGATCTTGGAAGTCAGCAACTTACTTGAAATAACCTACTGGCGAAATTGGGGGAGGGGGCAGTTCACTCCAGGTACTTGTCAAACAGTCTCTCTTTTATCAACTTCTTAGAAGAGTTGAATGAATGGCAACGTCATGCTAAAATTGTTGAAGGTAATCAACTCTGATTTTGAATCATTATCTTACCATAACTGTAAACCACTACCGCTGGTTGCTTTGAAACATTCGTTATTCCAACCCAAAATACATGTTCACGGACTTGAACTTTCTGCCATTGTGGCCTAGCAGTGGTTTCTAGACTGTGTACCGGCAGACGTATAAGACTGATCCCTCTTGATCTCAACGTCAAGTTCCCAGGCGGACGAATCTGCATGTGCACTACTAGGAAAACGTTTCATGTGTCCAAATTTTGTGATATGAGAACTCGGATAACATTGTCTCATCTTCAGCCTATCTTCTATTAGTGACCTCATTTCTTTCTGACAGGCTGCTTTCTTGGACTTATGACCGTGTCTACCCATTCTGACAACACTGCTTTACCCTACTGCTTGAACGTAATTTTGTCAGTGATTAATCCACTTCACCGTAAGTCGTTACTGTTTTGTATCTTACATTTTTTAACCTGCTCCTACTAGGACTTGGTAGGTTTGTGGGAGCGGTGGGTAGTTGGTTGGTGATGTTAAACAAGGATAGTCAGTTCAGGTTCCATTCTTTTTAATTATATATATATATATATATATATATATATATATATATATATATATATATATATATATATATATATAATTTGTGTGTGTGTTTGATATTACAATCAGAGGCTGAAGGCCCAACAAGACAGTTCAGATAAGTGATGCAAGGCAGAAGACCAAGTTCAAAGAAGCAATTTTTTGATTAGTTAAGAAGGCTCGAAATTTAGTAAAAGGAACTCTTTAAAATACAATAAAAGACACAATGAGCCCAGCAATTTCCGCGAAAGTGGAAAGTTTTAAATGAAAAGCAACTCTTGTAAATACAATAGAATTTACAAATGGCCCCTGCAATTTAACTGAAAATAGCTCAGCTTTATGACACTAAAGTGGAGCTCCAAAATTTAAGTGAACACTGCCCTATAAAAATACAATTACCAAAACACACTAAAGAAGAGCTCAAAAATTTAAGTTAAGTCTGAGTTTAACTAATAGAGGCTGGTAGCAGGAAACTGTGCTCAATGATATCAATAAGCGGAAGGCCAATAAAACAACACACAATAAAATTTACAAATGAGCCCTGCAATTTAAATAATAACAGCTCAGCTTAGCTACAGGAAAATGACACTGAGGTGGGGAATCTGGCTGCTCGTTAATTTAATACACCCACACACGTAAAACAGATGAGCTGACTTAAAACTGGAAGGAGAGGAATAACGTGTCCAACGGTCAACAAGCACTACAGCTCTGACACGAAGGGGCTTGTTCTATAAAATGTAAATATTTTTAAGATAATTGTTTTTCCTGACCAATTCCACATCCTCAAGGGAAATTACATTTGGGGTCTGTGGAAGGTACATTAAGTCATATGCTCTCTTTTTGTAAGTATATATTGTGTATTTTGTTCTGACATGTTCTACATCCAAGAGGATTTCCTCAATTCGGATCTACTGGAACGAAAAGTACATCTAATCTAATCTTACACAAACGGATAGAGCGCCAAATTACAAGCGTGGGGTGGCGATGCATCACGAAGGTAAAATTTCTGCAAGGAGAAGATAAGAAAATAAATAAATAAAAATAATTTGTAAAAAAAGCTATACAACTACCGCCCGTGCAGATGCGAGCTAGCAGAGGGGCACAAACCAGATAAATTCCCATGTTACGTTAACTAAGTTAGTGCATATAGAGTACTTGCTACTCAGAGCAAAGAGAAAAAACTATTTCAATAAACCGAACTAAAAGTACGGTATAACACATGAATAAACAACTAACGACGTACACACAAGCAACGACGGCCCCTGGGAAACGACCACAGATCCTGACGAATTCACACACACAAATTTGCGGAGCAGGACTGTATCAATAACTTACTTATTTCTTACTCCACGACAATTGCAGGCATCCTAGTGATGGTGTAGGATGAGAGTGTCAACCAACGCCCGAAAATATTTCATAGATCCAATACGAAAAGCGGTTGGAACGATGCGAGGCGCAGCCGGGGCTGAGTGCGGAGTACTCTAGCAGTTGTTGACAGCTCCGACGCAAGGGATGGACGCGGTGTCGCACGGCCGCTAGGAACGCAACCACATAGCCGGGAGATGAGGTAGACAGCGCGCTCTGAGCTGCTGTTATAACTTGACAGAAAGGCCTCTCCGGACCAACCTCTTCAGCTCATGACATGCATGTCTCCCCACAGACAGAGTCCCACCCGGAATAACTTCGATGCACACGCCGGGCCCGGCCACAAACGGCCCCTTAACCAAAATAACTCGTCACTGGAGATGAAATGCCTCGTCTCAAACTGACTGCCTGATGCCCTCTCCGCTGTCCCCGCAGAAACCGACTCACTCCTCTCTCCACCTGCCTCTGCGCGCCACCGTCGCGCCACACGCCGCAAGGAAAACACCAGACAATCGGCGAGCAATAGATCAAACAGAGCCATGAGCGGTGTACGCACAGAGAGGTCGATGGCACTTGCGCCAGTAATTAAATGAAGGACAGTGTCAGTCGAAGAAACAGGAGCCGGGACGTCTTAGGACTTTTCTAGGTACCCTAGACTTTATTTGCCTTTAGTCAAACTCACAACAAGAGAAAAAAAAACCTTTATTGGGCACAATCATAAATCAACAAAGAAAAACATATTACGTTATTTAAATTAGACATGTATGGTCATGTGAGTAGTTTTACATTATGCTTTTCAAAATACAGACTAGTCTTCAAGTTACATTGAGCAAAAAAAGGTGCATGGGTGCTTCAACATAAACAGTGTACTTCTTTTCCTGTGGTTATAATTGTATTTTGCGCTATTTCACGTGAAATGTGGGAAAAAATGGTCGTTTTCGTACAAAGCTCAGAACAATCCCACACTTTCTACATTTTACTGTCCAGTACGAGTGAAGAGAAATACTACATATTCCTTTAGGTCCGTAACCTGCCAGGTGATTGAATACTTTGTACATCATTCGCTGGCAGAGAAGATGCAGTTTTCTTCTTCCACTGCACTGGTTACCCATTCCACAGTGATCTGCCAGGACTCCACTTTCCAGTAAACATGTCCGCCTTGTCCGTACTAACCCACCTTCAGCCTCTTACTTCACCTCTTACCGTTTATAAGCAGTTTTTCTTGCATATGAAGAAAACAGCGGTGCAAATTCGAAAGAAACTAGTATACCGACAACGTAAGCTTAAATGTTTGTTTCAAGCACTATTGCTCAACCGCGGGCGAAACTTGAAACATGTTGCTGAAAACTGTGCTTGAGAGCAACATTCCGCAATAAAAGGTTTACGAACGACAGACATATTTTAATGTTCATCCCAGAAGTACGTGCCGGCAAATAAACATGTCAACCTTACTTCTGCAACTTTTTAAGAATTGACTGTCCTTCTCCAGAAAATGCGACAATCTTAACTGGTTTTTAACTGTTGTTCCAGACATTAGTATCGGATTAAAAGTGAACACCAAACACAAGAGGCCTCAGATCCTATAAAAATTACAGCATCAGGTAACTACAAAAGTATTCTGACGTGAACAATTTTGAACTCTGTGGTGTGAAGGCGCTTATTAATGTAAAAATAGAAGAGTCTGGTTCGCAAAATTTAACTTTATTCGCACGGTTTCAATATATTTTAGGTCACCTTCAGAATATCCATGTAGCCCCCGAACAGTTACCAACGTGCAGTCACAGTGTGTAGCCAAGTCAGGCCTTAAACAGCCAGCACCAGGCACACGGGCTATATGGATGTTCTGAAGATGACCTAAAATAGGTTGAAATCAGTCAAATAAAGTTACATTCTGCGATCTAGACTTATTTTCTTACATTTATATACGAGGCTCGTCCAGAAATTAAGCTCCGTTTGGTAATAAAATGAAATTGTTTACAAATACAGAAGAAATTTTTTATCGCACAAAATACTGCAACTCTTAAACTACTTTTCCACATAAAATTTTGTAGGCACTTGTCATAGCGTGCCACAAGTTTTTGCATGCATCTTTCACAGAAGGTTGCCGCCTGTGTATTCAACCATGTGGCAACAGCTCTTTATCATCGTTGAAGTGTTGACCACCAAGGACAGATTTTAGGTGTAAGAAGAGATGAAAGTCGCTAGGAGAGAGGTCCGAGCTGTATGGAGGATGATCAAACAGGTCCCATTGAAATTTCCGTAAGAATTTTTTGGTCACATTCGGTGTGTGAGGTCAGGCATTATCGTGAAAAAAAAGTCTTTTGACAGTAATCCTCTTCTTACACCTAAAATCTGTCCTTGGTGGACAACACTTCAACAATGATGACGAGCTGAAAGAACATGTTACCACATGGTTGAATACACAGGCGGCAACATTCTATGAAAAAAGCACACAAAACCTTGTGCCATGCTATGACAATTGCTTACAAAATTTCGGAAGCTATGTAGGAAAGTAGTTTAACAAATGTAGATTTTTGTACAATCAATATTTTTTCTGTATCTGTACCCGTTCGTTTTATATAACCAAACGTAACTTACTTTCTGGATGCACCTCGTACTTATGAAGATCACTACTATCTCCTGGGATAATGTCCAAATTAATGTGAAGACGCTGTGTAGTGAGCAGCAGTGCTGGGTCAGTGGCGGTGGTGGGGCATGTAGTCGGTCTTGAGATCGCACATGGGCGGCGGGCAGCAGACGCCGGCCTTGCCGGGCATCGGCAGGCACTTGGAGGCGTCCACGCGGCACTTGGCGTTCTCCCCACACGAGTGGCCCTTGCAGGGGAAGCCACACTCCGGCGCCACCCTGTAGCCCGGGAACACCTGCAACACAGCACGCGCACCGTCAGTCAGAAAATAAAGATACGATAATAATTGTTTGACTCCGCTGTTGCTGGCGATAATTTTGAAAATATTCTAACAATTGTTCCATATCGCCGGCCGCGGTGGCCGAGATGACTGAGGCGCTCCAGTCACGGTCTGCACGGCCACTACGGTCGGGGGTTCGAATCCCCACTCGGGCATGGATATTTGTGACGTCGATAGTATAAGGTAGTTGATAAGTAGTTTGTAAGTTTAGGGACTGATGACCCCGTAGCTAAGTCCCATAAGCTTAACAAACATTTGAACATTTTGTTCCATATCAATACGACCATGCTGTGCATCAATCATTTGATCTAGGGAAGTGAGTAAGGTAGAGTCCAACGAATCATTCAACACTGTAAGATTGTAAAATTTGTGGAGGGTGTGTGGGGTTTAGAAAAAAAAAATCGCACTGCCGTGTTTTTACGGCCCACTTTATATTTAATTACAAAACGACATGTTGACCATAGCTGTTTATTAATTCTCAATGCTACCGGTTTCGGTTTTGTACCATTGTCAAGCGTTAGCCTGAAGTACATAAAAAGTTATTAAAGTATCAGTCTACAAACATGAAACGTTAACAAAATTACAGCAAGATACATGTGAAGTACTAATACTTTAATAACTTTTTATGTACATCAGGCTAACGCTTGACAATGGTACAAAACCGAAACCGGGAGCATTGAGAATTAATAAACAGCTATGGTCAACATGTCGTTTTGTAATTATCTGAAAGCTGTTATGCCCCATCTATTCACCTTTATACACTTTACATTTGTAGTTTTATAAGTTTTTGCAAACATTTTGGACCAAAATAATAATCTAAATAATAATTAATTAATTAATAAGAGTGTCTGGTACCCTTTTAGGAAAACAATTTAGGTAGTGGCGGGTTTCGAACTACCAACCCTTTCGCGGCACAGTCCAGTACCTTGCCCACTACGCAATTTTTATTTTTTTTTATTTTTTATTTTTTTTTTATTTTTTGCTCTATGGGTAATTCTTGACCTTGTGGAAGCTGATCGTGTTTGTTCGTTTTGGTTCTGCGTGTTCTTTGGCTCAGCTTTATTATTACAGAGGCCGTTCAGCCCCCTGACCGGGCGCGCTGAGCCACGGCGCCCGGAACGGCTAAAAATCAAAACAGTTCATTAATCTCATACTATTGATGTCCGTTGTTAATTGATGTTAATATGGCATTTGTAGACTTTAGATTATCATTTATCGTAAGAACAACGATGTACTTTTGTTATTTCCTCACTGTGCCGTGGCTTTGAAATGACAACGTGTAAGTTACAATAAGAAAATCATCAAATATGCGAGGAATGTCACATGACATCTCCGAACGGCTGCTTTTCGTTAATTCAATGGAGGGTGTCAAATCTCCGTTATTTTTGCAAATATGTCTCAAACGATACGAGATATGAAAAAAACATAAGGGAGCTAAGTTGTAGAGAATTTTCTCCTCTACCAATTAGGTTATTCAATTTTCGTATCAGATGAACGGTTCGTTTGCAATTACATTACAAACGGCTTGTTTTGGTTTTACTGCCGTATTTTTGGTCCGAAAAATTTGAAAAAGAGAGGTTCTGGTCTCTGGCGGCCTACAATCATGTCTAAAATTTGGTGCTGATCGGTTGAATGATTCGTCTTAAAAACAGGGAACACGTTACGGACAGACAGACATACATCCGAAAATCGCCGTTATTTTTGCAAATATCTCTGAAACGCTACGAGATATGAAAAAAACATAAGAGAGCAAAGTTGTAGAGAATTTTCTCCTCTATAAATTCGGTTATTCAATTTTCGTGTCAGATGAATAGTTTAAGCCGTTATTTTCATTTAAATTTCGAGCTGTCAAAAGACGATCGCAAAATCCCACTTTTAGTGTTACTATCGTAACCTAAAATGGGCCAAAAAATACAAGGGGAACGGAAACAGGCAGGGGACGCTAAGTATATAAGGTGGGGATTTGAATCAAATTGGGATGAGAGACAGGAGCGGCTGACCCTCAATTAATAACTGTGATAATAAATCACGATATTAAAAATTATTTGATTGATAGAATATGGCCCTGGACAATCTCTCTTCCACTTCCTGCAAGCGGCATAAAATTTAAATTGATAAACTGATAAAAATCTAATAAGCCAGCTAGGATCTGACAATTATTAATGTTAGAAAAACATCCTTCCTTTTTAACAACACGTTTATTATTAGCGTTAAAAAAAAGCACCCTTTACTACATAAATCCAGTACAAAACACAAACTAAATTGAACATCCAAGTTTATAATTATCATCAAATATGAAAGCATAATCTAAATGATTATGACGTTACACTGATCATTATGAGACTTGAACTTAACACTGACTGACAAGCCAAACAAAACCTATCATGAATAATTTAACCGGAATATCAGTGCAGGGTTGAGTTTCCTAACTACACAATCCCACTATTATGCAGAACCTGATGCAACGACTTTTTGTTGCTGGCGAGCGCTTTTCCATACATTACCAAACTGATGACTTGCGTGTGAAGGCGCTGCGCTGCAGTGGCGTGGGCGCAGGACCGCTGTAAGCTGAAAATTTCAGCGGCCACGAAATAAAAAAACACGCTCCGTTACTCGGAAGCTGTATTTATTTTATTTATTTATTTAGCCTGATCAGATTAGGGCCATCAGGCCCTCTCTTACATCGGACCAGGGTTTTACACATACAGAATTTTTTTACATTTGAGTTACCTATAACATACCAATGATTTTTACAGATAAGCAATTAATAACATAATTTATAAAAGTTAACTACATGTAAAAGGATGTAAAATAAAAGGTATTGACTTAATTCTAATAGGATTAATACTAGTAGTACCACTGAGACACCTTCTGCTGCTGTTGGTGTAACAACATTGATATTAGCAGATACAGGATGTACTTTTGAATCGAGACTGGTTAAGGCAAGGCGAATTCTGACAAAAGGAAGTTAAGAAAGCTGTACCTGGCGAGAGCAATGGCAGTAAGAGAATATCTGGGAGGAGGAATGGATGTGACGTACCTGGACCGTAGGGTATTAAAGACTGGCGTAATTATTGCTTCAGTAGATAATCCATTAACTGTCGTTTGAAGCTGGCAGTGTTATTCAGTTCTCTGATATACTGAGGTAGATGATTCCAGAGCCTCGTTCCTGCTACTGAAAAGGATTTTGAGAAACCGGCTGAGTGATGGATAGGGACAGAAAGGGTTTTGCTCTGACACGAACGAGTAGTTCTGTTATGCTGATCAGGTAAGAGTGTTAAGGTCGAGGAAAGATATGAGGGACAGTGTACGTTGATAAGAGAGTAGAGGAAACAGAGTGTATGAAAATCTCTGCGCTTGTCAGCACGGAGCCAGGATAGTTGCATATAAGATGGTGAAATGTGATCAAAGAGACGGATGTTACATATATATCGAACGCAGGCATTCATGATTAGTTCCAGACGTCTTGAGCTTTCCCAAGAAAGACCTTGCAAGATAACATCACTGTAATCAATAATTGGAATTACAAGTGTTTGTATAAGTTTCTTTTTGAGATCGAGAGGAAAAAACTTCTTATATCTCTGTAGGGCATGAAGAGATGCTGATGCCTTCCTACACACGGCGGCTGTGTGCTCAGCCCAATTTAGTTTGTCGTCTATTATCACTCCCAGACTTTTTGCCGAGGGCGAAAAATAGATAGGTGTGTCATTTAATATTAATGATGGTTGAGATTCGCGGAATTTGTGGTTAATGAGCCTAGGATGTCCTACCAGAATTGCTTGTGTTTTACTTGGATTGAGCTTTAATCCTATATTCTGTGCCCACTTTGATAGTGCACATAGGTCAGAATTAAAATTTTCGATTGCTGTCTTCAGGTTTTTTGGTTTTGCACTTAAATACAACTGGAGGTCATCGGCATACATGTGGTATTTACAAAAGGACAAGACCGATGATACGTCATTTACGTACAATGAAAAGAGGAGTGGACCTAATACCGAGCCCTGTGGTACGCCTGATAGTACTTTTCTCCACTGTGACTTTTTGGTGCCGGACATGACGCACTGAAGACGCGATGTCAAGTATGAGCGAAACCATTGCACCACGCCTTGAGAGAGATTTAGGCTGCTAAGTTTAGCAAGTAAAATGTCAAAGTCCACAGTGTCGAAAGCTTTGCTAAAGTCTAAGAAGCACATAATAGTCGCCTCTTGTCTATCCATTGCCTGCTTAAGATCGTCTGTCACTTTTATCAAAGCAGATGTTGTGCTGCGATATTTGCGAAAACCTGATTGGTGTTCGTCAAAAAGGTTATTAATAGTCAAGTAGCTGGTTAGCTGATCATTTACTATATATTCTAGAGCTTTGGATAGTGCCGGAAAAATGCAGATAGGTCTGTAATCAGAGGGTGCTGTGGCAATGTTCTTTTTTGGCAGTGGCTTAACTAGTCCACGTTTCCATGCATCAGGAAAAACACTTGTGGCTAAGGACTGATTAAATATATCTGTTATGATGGGCAGCAGTGGATCAATAATCAGCTTTACCATTTGGATAGTGATACCATCATCCCCAGTAGACGCTGATGTAATACGCATAATGGCTTTTTTGACTGTACTTCCAGTAACATGCTTAAAACAAAACTTATCATGGTTAGCATTGTTTATCCTCTTGAGATGGTCAATAAGTGTTTGTTTCGTTTGGTGATCTATTGTGGTGGTAGGCGTTGTGAAATACTGATTTAGTTCCTCAATGGGGACAGTGGGTTCGGCTGCAGTTTTTACTTTTCCAATACCAAGACCGCGCAGGTTTTTCCAGAGGACGGCCGGTCTATTTATGTTGTCGGTTAATGAATAGGCGTATCTGAGTTTAGCATTTCTCACAGCCTGGCTGACTCTGTTACGTTTCTGCTTGTAAGCGGTGTGGTTTTCAGGTGTAGGGTGCAGTTTGTATGTCCGATGTGCATTGTCCCTGAGATTCATGAGCTGTTTTAGTTCATCAGTTAGCCAGGGTGCAGGTTTCCTTCTCACTTTTTTGGTCTTGATGGGCGAATATTTATCATACAGCTGGTTAAGTTTATTTGTAATTTTGTGCAGTTTCTCGTTTACGTCCGGGAGGGTGTCGGAGGTTGGCTCGAAAACTATTTCTTGTGCATCAGCTGTCAGTTCAGGTAAGTTGACGCGTCTTAAGTCACGGTATGTAGTTAGAAGTGGTTTCTTCCTGGGGCATTCTAGCGAGTATGTCATGAAAATTACATCATGGGCAGACATGCCAGGTGCAGATGTTTGTGACGTTCGAATTACTCTGTCTGGAAACCTTGTTGCAAATATATCTATTAAAGTGTGGCTATCAGCTGTGTGATGGGTGGGTGCAAGCTGAAGTAAGGTCAGATTCGAAGACGTAAGCATACGCTTGAACTTCATACAGGACGGACTGTTGAACAGAAAATTTATGTTATTGTCTCCCGCTATAATTATGTGCTCATAAGGTGATTCGAGGTCTGAGAGGGCAGTTTCGAAGCAGTCCAACGCACCTACCTTCGGAGGTTTATAGAGGACGCATATGAGACACTTTTCTTTGAGGGGTTTTATCTCTACGAACATGTATTCCACTTGTTCAGTTTCATCATTATTTGATGTGTGCAACACGGTAGGAGATAATTCAGAGCGTATGTAAGCTCCAACGCCGCCTCCGCGTTTGTTCAATCGGTCGTGTCTTAGGAAGACATAGCCGTCTAAATTTACGGAACTGGTGGTAATGCTTGGTTTGAGCCAGGTCTCCGATAGAAGAATTATATGAAGATCCAAGTCTTGAAATATATGGCGGAACTCAACTAAATGAGCTTGTAGAGATTGAACATTTGCGTGTGCAACGTGGAGCTTTGTGCGCTCAGTTGTAGCGCGCGCGATGATACCGCTAGTCGGTAGGGCAACGGCAGTGGGCTGTGGGGTGGCGGCGTCCTTTTCTGCGAACGCAGGACACATTGGAATGTGGCGTGGCTGGGGGCTAGCGGTCCGGGGGGTCGGGGGAGGAGTGCAGGACAGCAGAGAGAGAGAGCCGAAGCAGGTCAGGTGGGTTCAGAGACAGGGGAGGGACAGGGAGGCGCTGCAGCCAAGGTCAGCACGGCTGTGTCCGCCGAGCGGCAGCGTGGCGCTGAAAGGGGGGAGGGGGAGAATCTCGCCAAGCACAGTAAAAATAATCTGCACGGAACAACACTAAATAAAGATAACAATATCGATAGTAGAGTGAGCAATTGCCAATGATGCGTGAGACCAACGCTATATAAAATTGAATTTAAACCTAATATGGTACCGTAATTAATAATGTAAGTATGAGATTAATAGTAAAACAGCACTATCCTAAAGTGAACCAGTAAGTGTCACTAAAAATATAATGATAATTTGCTAGAAGAAAGAGAAAAAAAAAGTGTAACAACAAATCACACCAATCAAATCATGATAATTTGCTAAAATAATAAAGAGAAAGCTAACTAATGTAGTATAATAGATATTAATGTACATAAGATTTTCTTTACAAAATCGATATAAGTGTAGCAAAAGAAGAAAGAAAATAGAAAAGAAAAAAAATAGTAAGCTACACGTAGAAGTAGTGGCGGCAAGTGTTTTTATCTCCTAAAGCAGAGGCTTTCGAGTTCATTCGCATTTGTAATTGATATTTTGCCATTGTTCGTCTTCACCATTATTCTGCCATCACTTGTCCATACATTGTGTAGGCCAAATGTTGCGATTGCACTATTCAAAATTTTTAACCGCTCGGAAGTGAGATCTTCACGTATCGTCAGACCTGATTTTACCAGTTTCTTCTTGGCTCTAAAGATTTCGGATCTCTTCCTGTAGGAAACAAACTTCACTATTATGGGCCTATGTTTTGTGGATTCCCCTGTCTTACGTCCTACTCTGTGACTTCTGTCGATGTCGTTAAGGGTCACCTGCACCCCTAGCTTTTCAGTGGCCAGCTTCACTACGATTTCATCGGTGTTTTCACTACTATTTTCTGGAATCCCGAACAGCCTTAGGTTGTTACGTCTCTGATATTGTTCGAGCTCATCTGTTCTCTCGATTAGCTTCTGCTCGAGAGATCGTGCTCTGTCTGCGGTGTCCTCCAGGATCTTTTTCAGAGCGCATATCTCGCTGGCATTCTTGTCGAGCGTCTGCTGTATTTTGAGCGTCACTGAGGCAGTGACGGCGTCGGTGATGGTCTGGAGCACCGTGGCGAGCGCGCCCTCCGCCTGCAGCGCGGCACTTACCTCAGCCCTGACGAGTGCGGCGATGTCGGCGGTGGCGGGCGGTGCGGCCGCGGTCGCCGGCACCGGCTCGCCTGCTGCCCCCTCGCCGGACTGGCCGTTGGCGGTGCTGCGCGTTGTTCGACGACTTTCCATTTTCAAAGCAGTTACACGATTACAGGCACTCCGAATACTATAGCGATTCAACACTTGGCACTTAACACACGTTTTGTGACTATTTCAAACAGCCAAACTGCTTAGTAACACCTCCAAATACCGGATAAACTTGCGAGCCTAACTAGCGTGCGTCACTCACTGGCGGCCAGCCTCTGTGGTCAAATGGTTGTTAATCTATCGGACCAAACTGCGTGGTCATCAGTCCGTAGCTTACAAACTACTTAAACCTAGGTAAACTAACCTAAGGGCAACACACACACCCATGCCCCATGGAGGACTCGAACCTCCACGGCGATCAACCGCGCGCTCCGCAGCGAGACGCTTTAGACCGCTCGGCTACTCCACCGCGGCCAGCCTCTGTGTGCTCGGCAGTACACGGTGCCTACGATCTCCAGCAGATCTGCCAAGTCAGGACCACTTCAGTTAGAGTAGACAAGTACGCACAAGTACTGAAGGCCTAGATGACTCCAGAAGTTGAATATATCGTAACTAGTACCTCGGTGCAGTAGTATTGGCTGGCTGATCTTATCCAAACCGAAAACAAGGACTTTCAGACGTGGACTACTAATGTCTGAAGTACTGCTGGAGGGAACAGACACCACACAAGGTGCTTTCTTAGAGCACGTTGTAGAGCATTCCATGTTCATGTCTGGAGACTGTGGTGGTCAGCATGGGTCTTTAAACTCAGGATAGTGTTCTTGGAGAAATTCTGCGGCAATTCTGGTCGTGTGGCGTGTCGCATTGTCGTGATTTAATCGCCCAAGTCGTTCTCAATGCACAATGGACTCAAGCGAGCAGCAAGGAAGCGAAGTACGTGTGACCTGTCGTATCAAGAAGTATCAGGGGTTCCATATCACTCTAAGTGCGTGCGCCCCCGCACCATTAAGTCCTGTACACACGGAGACACTTCTTCGTCATGACTGACGTAGCGAGTGAATGGCTTCGTGTGGTATGCCATCTTGTGTCGTGCTATCGGACTGCTACTCAATGGTGCGCAATCGAATGAAGCTATATTCCAGGCCATATGGTTCCCATTTGATTCCGTACGCCTGTGTTTATTTAGGCGTCTGCATTTCACTGCGTATCCAAGGAGTGGTCTAAGGAAGAGATAGACACCTTAATGATGCATACAAATATGAAACATAACTTTATGATACAAAACGGTCTACTAATCATAACAAACACAACAGGAAATCTGCATTTGACAAAATAGTCCATGCACTGAAGGAGATTCCGTTTTCATCACATGCTGAAATTATGATCAAGATAAAAACTATTCGAACAACATTCGTGTCTGAACTTAACAAACCTAAAACTTCGATGAAGAGTGGTGTGGTACTTTAAGAAACTCCTGTTATTGCGAGACCAAGTTAGGACAAGAAAAGGCACTTTCAGCGGAAACGTTTCACGGGAAAGCGAGAATTATACTAATAACACTGTCGTCACAGAAAGTAATACTTTCGTCTTTCAATTTTTCGTATGATTAACACAGTATGTGGAAAGATTAAGCTGGTTCCTTGGCTTTGTCCAGAAGCAAATTCACAAGACACGCTACGTTATTGTTGATAAAACTCTTCTGGGTATTGGACCGCATCGTCAATATATCAAATATTTCACCGACGTTTCGGCCATCTTCTGGGTGTTACGTTTACTGCTGGATGAGGGAAAGCCGGCCGCGGTGGCCGACGGGACTGAGGCGCTCCAGTCACGGTCTGCACGGCCACTACGGTCGGGGGTTCGAATCCCCCCTCGGGCATGGATATTTGTGCCGTCCTTAGTCTTAGTTAGTTCATAAGTAGTTTGTAAGTTTAGGGATTGATGACTCCGTAGTCAAGTCCCATAAGTTGTACAAACATTTGAACATTTGATGAGGGAAAGCTGGTGTCCTAAATATTAAATGTTGCCAATTATGATTGGTGGTTTCAGAGCTCTTATCATTGGTGTTTGCTTTATTTCTCCCTATTGGTGGAAAAGGAAGTCCAGGATTGGTGTTTACATTAATGTTTGCCATTGGTTGAAACTGGCGAATGAGGAGCGGTGGTAGCAGTGACGTAGCACTGGTGCCTAGCGCCGGCTAGAGCGTGCTGTTTGTTCTAAGTACGCGCGGCCGCTGTTGTCTCCGGGCTATGTGGGCCCCTAAGGACTGCACTGCGCGCGGTGTCGCGAAGCGCTGCTACTGCTGGCAACCAAGACGCGGGAAGTCTATACCCGTAGACTTCAGCAGTGTGCAGCTTATCAGTTTTGTCCTTCATTGAGCCTATGACATCTCTTATTTTATTGTTGCTGCGAAGCGCGGGAAGAAAGAACGCATGACTCTCTCCGTTCGAGCTCTGATTTCTCGTATTTTATTCTGATTATCTTTTCTACCTATGTAACTGGCAGTCAACAATATATTTTCGCATTCGGAGGAGAATGTTGACGATTGCAGTTTCGTGAGTAGCTCACGCTGCAGCGATTAAGCGCCGTTGTTCTAATGATTCGCATCCCAGGTCCTGTATTATTTCCGTGACGCTGTCTCTTCTGTATCGTGACAATACGAAACGAGCTACCGTTCTTTGGACACTTTCGATGTCCTCCGTCAAACCCACCTGATAAGGATCCCATACTGGGCAGCAATACTCCAAAAAAGAACGACAAGCGTAGTGTATGGAGTCTCTTTAGTAGTTCTCTTGCATCTTTTAAGGGTTCTGCCAATGAAACGAAGTCTCTGGTTCGCCTTTCCCACTACATTATTTACGTGTTCTTTCCCGTTTAAGTCTGAAATAATAGTAATCCTAGGTATTTAGTAAAGTTTATGGCCTTCACTTTTGATTGATTAACTTGTAAACAAAGTTTAACGGATTTATTTTCGTACTCATGTTGACGACTTCACACTTCTCATTATTTAGAGTCAATTACAAATTTAAACAACTTAGTGATATCTTATTTAGATCATTCTGGAGTTGGTTTTGATCTTCAGATGGTTTTACTAGACGGTAAATGACGGCTTCATCTGCATACAACCTAAGAAAGCTGCTTAGATTTTCTCCAAAATCGTTTATGTAAATAAGGAACAGCAGATAACCAATGACCCTACCCTGTGGAACGCCCGATATCACCTCTGTTTTAGTCGATGCCTTACCATCTATTACTACAAACTGTGTCCTTTGTGACAGGAAATCTCCTATCCAGTCGCAAATTTGGGGCAATATACCGTAACCGCTCAATTTGATTAAAAGCCGTTTGTGACTTGCGATGTCAAAAGCGTTCTGGAAGTAAAAAAATACGGAATTAATTTGCGAACCTTTGTCGATAGCATTCATCACTTCGTATGAGTAAAGAGCTAGTTGTGTTTCGCATTAACGATATTTTCTAAAACCGTGTTGACCTTGAGTCAATAGATCATTCTGTTCGAGATAATTCATAATATTTGGATACAGGATATGTTCTAAAACCCTGCTGTAAATGGACGTCAATGAAATAGGCCTGTAGTTTAGTGGGTTACTCCTACTGTCTTTCTTGAATATAGGTGTGACCTATGCAACTTTCCAATCTTTTGGTACAGATCCTTCTTTGAGAGAGTGGTTGTAAATCAGATAGAAATCTAGTGGGTACACAGTCCGGACCAGAAGACTTGTTCTTGTTAAGTGATTTAAGTTGCTTCACTACTCCGAGATTATCTACTTCAACGTTACTGATTCTGGCCTCTGTTTGTAATTCGAAATCTGGAATACTGGTTTCGTCTTCTTTGGTGAATGTGTTTCTAGAAGCGATGTTTAGTAACTCTGCTTTAGTAGCGCTGTCAACGGCAGGATCGATATTACTATCACGTAGTGAGGGTATTGTTGGTGTTTTGCCCCTAGTATATTTAACATATGACCAAAATCTCTTTGGATTTTCAGTCAAAATTCGAGAAAGAGATTCATTGTAAAAGTATTGTAGGCATCTCGCATTGAAATCCTCACCAAATTCCGAGCTTCTGTATGGGATCGCCAATCCTGGGGTTTTTGTGTTCGTTTAAACTTTGCATGCGTTTTTCGATGCTTTTGCAACAGTGTCCTGACCTGTTTTGTTATTTTATTTGGTAGAAAACTGTCAATAACTGTCGATACCGCTTCTGTGAATTTGAGCCATATCTGGTCTACACTTACGTTTAGTGTTAGAAACAAGTGAAAACTGTCTTTCAAGCAGCAATGTATTGTATTTCTATCTCTTTTCCTGAAAAATATGCCTTTCGTCTATTTTTGTTAACTTTGGGCTTTTGATATTCAAACTCTCTGTGTTCACAAATATCTACATGCGTTTTAATGCTCGTTATGAGCTCAGGATTATTTGTTGTTAAGATATCATGTGTGTTTTGACATCCATTTACAATTCTAGTAGGCTCTTGAACTAATTGTTCGAAGTAATTCTCAGAGAATGCGTTGGCTACAATTTGGCTACAATTTCGTACTCTCCTGACATTGTTTCGTCAGAGTCAGGAGGTCGGTAAAAGGAACCAATATTTGAATACCTCCCTGGAATAAGAATGTAACCATCAAATCTGTAAGTGTTCAGAAGAGAGGAAATCTATTTGTGGGCCCTATTTCATGATATACACTATTGGACATTGTTGCATATGCAAATATTTTATTGTTGTAACTTAAGGTTTTACTAATAACAAAATAATTTGCAGTGATACAATGGAAAAAGGATGTATGATCAGCAATGTGTTTTGGAGTATTTCTTACATGTAACATACGAGACATATTGTACATACACATTGTATTCAAATTAAAGAAAGTGATATTAGAATAATAAAGAAAATAACTATGTGAATAATGATATCACTAAAATACTATGACAACAAAATATTTCACAATGTAGATGTTATATGAAACTTCATTTTAAGCATTATTTCTCAATGTTGTTATGGTTTGAAAGTCTCATTATTTATTTTGAAGTGGTATTGGTATGCTGAAACCACATTTAAAAAAATCACATTGTTAAACTCTAATGTAGTCTTTCGACTGCTAGTTGTAAGTCTACAAATTCAAGTAGAACTAATGGTGCTGATCATCTGGGATGTAGTTGCACATGTGTAGAAGATCTTTCTCCTTTTCATCGCTGGTTGCCAATGAATGTTCCTACCAGTAATTCAGGAATAATACTTATAGAGCCAGAGACAGATTGTCCTCGTGGTTTCTTATGGCTTCTGGTGTCGTTCTATGAGGCCTATTGAAGTGTTTCCCTCTATGATCCTCATGTGATTCACCATTCTTAATTTTCGAATGCGTTTTGGAATTAAAGCATAAATATTACGCAAAGTCGTTAAACATACTTGCAATTTCTTCCTATTGCACATTAAGAAGTATTTAAAGCTGCACTGCCTGCGAGAAATACTTTTCTCAGTGTAACGTCTTTGAACATCACAAATCGCCATGCACTGTTGAACAAAGAACGACAATTGTTCATTGAGTGTCTTAGAATAAAACTCGGCGAACAGACGTTCCTTTCCATTGGCATCAAGTATTGTGTATTCTTCATATTTGCACTGACATGCGTTTTACTGCCAACAAAATTATACACAGCTTACTATCAGCTTATTTGCTACTTAGCCTGGATATTTTAATACTCGTAGACGAGATATATATTGCTTTCCGCAGAGATAGTTATTCCTCTTAGGGTCTTGCAGGGATGAAGCTAAAACTTCTAAAATATAGTCTGAAGATGTTACATTCTTATTCCACTTACTTCTGTTTCTGGCTTCTTTGCAGCTTTTACAGTGCCTTTCCGTGTTGTATGTTCTTTTCCACTTTCCTTAGACCATTTTCACATCTTTCCATATATATATATATATATATATATATATATATATATATATATATATATATATATATTTCGCCTACGGCCTTTCTTTAATTGATTTAGTACACCTGGTGATGAACCAACACAAGCACTACCCGCCATCTTGACTGATGTTCCATCCTTATTCCATGGAGAGAAAAGTTCAGCTGGTTGTAAACCAGCTTGACGTTCAAATATATAACACAATATGGCACCACAGCATAGAGGCATGCAGATACATCCTAGCCGGCCGCGGTGGCCGAGGGGACTGAGGCGCTCCAGTCACGGTCTGCACGACCACTACGGTCGGGGGTTCGAATCCCCCCTCGGGCATGGATATTTGTGCCGTCCTTAGTATAAGGTAGTAGATAAGTAGTTTGTAAGTTTAGGGACTGATGACCCCGTAGTTAAGTCCCATAAGCTTAACAAACATTTGAACATTTAGATACATCCTATTTCCACTGAAATCACACTTTTCGAAAATTTGTGGGTTACATCCTTATTCCATGGAGGTATTCAATTAACTTTTTTACGATTTTCGAGTACTTCCTCTACCCATAACAACTCACAGGAACTTTCTCTTGTTTTGAATGTCAAGTGGGTAAAATTTTATCGCAATTTGTTGAGCGGTATGGCAGCGCATAAAATACGAAACTAATCCGAAGTGGTAATGCCCAATCAAAAATTTTCAGCTGTTCCGTCGGCTTTTCTCCACTTTTTTTTCTAATTACCAATCGGTCAAGTTATTTCTTAATTTTAGCAATATCTACAAAAATGTATGTATGTATTTTCACTATAGACACCAAGAAGGCTGGAGCAATTTCGATGAAATCTTCAGATTAGCCCAGATGGTGATCATGTGTTCAAAACAGCTGATTGTGTCATCAGGAGTCACGTTCACAGCAAGTAGTATTTTAATTAAGATCATCCAAACCATGTGTTCAGCCTTCTGCTTTCTACGTTCGACAATATCTGTGGTCTACGCGTGAAACTCCACACACGAGGACACCCGTTTTTTCACTCACTGCATACCAGTGATGCGCTAAAAGTGGGGAAGGGCCGATGGGTTGTATGGGGCAGTCCGTCCTGAGGCTCTTTTCCTGGTGGGGAGAGACACCACTACTTGATGGCCTAGGGATTTACAGACCCATTTTAATTAAACTGCAACAAAAAAGAACTGCATTAAATAAGAGGCATTCTGGAGTTCAGGGTCCATATATTTGCAAAATCCACTAAAAGATAGCGTACTACCTCACAGAAAAATAACAAACCATTTGTATTAAAAAGGGTTTTATTAAACCTTGACCAGGTTTCAGAAAAAATAATGTTGCCTTCTTCAGAACGTGTCAGACACTTGTAATTACATAAATGTTTTTTATGAAATAGAACACAGAGTGACAAAGGCTCTTGTCACAGCAAAACTTTTAATCTATGACAACAGTTCAATATGTAAAATATTAAAACTGAAATGTCCAAATTTAAACTGAATCTTAGGAGCTCACGCGCCTTGTGTGCATGTCATTGTTCCACAGATTTACATTTTGACATGCCAATTTCAGTATTTTATGTTTTAACTGTGGATATAGAATAAAATTGTGCTTTGTCTAGAGCATTTGAATGTTCTAGTTTATAACAAGTTTTATGTAATTTGACTTCTCCAGCACCTTCGGAAGAAGGTAATATTAATTTGCTGAAATGTGACCAATTTAATAAAACCCCTATTTTAATAAACTCGTTGCCTATTATTTTTCTACAAGTGGATTCTACTACATCGTTGCTGAAGTGCAGGTAGGTTTAAAAGTTCTTTGGCATACTGACATAGCTGCCAGATAACCGTCTATGTGTACCCTTTATTAGGAAATGTCTACAGCCTACAGCCACAAGGCTCAGTGTTACAACAACGTGTGAAACAAACATGTGACATGCCATGGAGACGCACTGGTGCATCCTACAGCCAACTGAACGAGTTTGAAAGGGATTAAGTTTGTTACATACCGTACATGACACTCGCGCCCGCCTGCAGAGGAACGTCGAACGCACGCGGTAAGTGTTAAGGTGCGCCTCTTCCGCTAGGCGTCGCTGTCCCGGAGATCCAGTACATGAACGCACTCCAGCGGCGTGGCCAACGGTCGCCAAGTGTGCAAAGTATGTTGTAATTGGTCTGCGCATCGCTAAAAGGCAGTGATCTCTATATAACCTGGATGTATAACTCTGGTGTATGAGCATAGAACTGTAGCGTGCCTGGACATTCATATGTTTTGCACACGAATTTGCATTGTCCGCCATGTTGTAATTAGTCAAACGAATTTACATCAGTTAATACATGACAAATAATCGATAGATTACCTCTGGATTTGAAATGTATGTCAATATATGAACTAAGAGACTCACGTGAGTACGGAATCGAAACATATTTCCTTTTCGTTTTCTTGTAATACTTCATAGCGACCATGTTGTAATTAGTCAAAAAACAGAATATGAACATCTTTGGCTGGCACGCTCAGCTATCTGTAGTTCTACATCCAGGTAATATAGAGATCACTGCTAAAAGGGCACCACGCCACGAACCAGAAGCAGTCTACGATCTGGAATCAACTATGATGGCACACAGTTATGTTGTGTGCAAGAGTTATGTCAGTCAGCATGCATCTGTTATTCTGGACACCGTGATAATAATACGACTTATGTGTTGTATGTATTTTCATGTCTGTGGACAAGAAGTGTTATTATATTGAGGAATTACGTGCAAACAGTACTGGCACTCACTTGTATACAGCTGTCAAAGAAAAGTTAACTATTCGTCTTCGAATATATGAATTTCTGTGTCATACTAATACATGTAAACACTGTTCAGAAACTTGAATCTGTGTCGGCTCACATGAAATCCTGTAAATAGAAGCTGCCAGTAGACAGAATCTGAGCTACCTATTCCAACCGTGAGCTGTCTAAACTGTTCTTGTATTTGGGACGAGAGACATCACTGGTAATTAGTCTCAACACTGTCGACGAGTCAATAAAACGTTTTTCCGTGATGAGTGGTGTCATTTCACAGAATTCCCACACGTGTAAAGAGGTTCTGGATGTCAATGCAGTACAGATGTCCGTCGAGGTCCTTGTATTCTAAGGGCAGTAATTACAGATTGTACATATTCTAGGAGGAAAATTTATACAGTTATACTAACGATATTCGTACCATTCAGTTGTGTATACTGAAAAACAAGGCATCCTCTATGAACTATATTAATTTTAAATTACTAACTCTTATCTCTATATATAAAAGGAAGTGTCCCGATTGACTGACTGATTGACTGACTGACTCCTCATCGCCCAGCCCAAACCACTGAAGATAGGAACTTGAAATTTGTGGAGGGTGTTGATCTTACTCTGTAGGCGTCATTTAAGAAGCGATTTTTCGATATACTGTTAGTAAGTGGGTAAATAGGGAATGAAACGTTTTTTGAAAATACGTAGCTATTTAGGCAATTTTAAAGCTAGAACTACAAAATTTCGGATTTTAATTCAGGGTTCGAATTTAAAAGACACGTGTTCCGGCATTTTTTGAAATTCGACAAATAAAGGGGTAAAATCGGTGACGCAAAAAATTGATTTTCAAAAATATGTTGCTGTTAACTCAAATTTTAAGCTACAACTACGAAACTTCGGATATGGAATCTTGATCAGGATTAAAAATCCATGATTTTTAGTATTTTTGGAAATTCAACCATCAACGGGGTTAAATTCGAGAGGGGGTGTTTTTCGAAAATATGTTGCTATTTAGGCAATTTTGAAGTTAGAACTACAATTTTTTTGATTTAGATTCGGGGTTCGAATTTAAAAGACGCGTGCTTCGGTATTTTTGGAAATTCGACCAATAAGGGGGTGAAATACGAGGATGCAAAAATTGATTTCCAGAGATATGTTGCTGTAAACTCAAATTTCGAGCTATAACTACGAAACTTAAGATACGGATTCTTCATCAGGATTAAAAAGAAACAATTGGTGCTGACCAACCAGCCTACGCATGCTAAGCAGCGGGTGTTCAGCTAGTATGGAATAAACTGATCATTCAATAATTAGTATGCAAAATAGCAACGGCTACTTTCAGTTATACAGGAAAATATATATTATCCGCAACTTCCAAGTATTCTGAAGTAGAGAAACTGATGTGACTACAATTTGTAGGAATTACAATATCTGAGCAGATAACCATGTCTGGCTGATCAAAGGAATAATGAGCATGAACCATTCTGTAACTCGTAAAATCGTCCAGCGTAAAATCTTAGGCCAGAGGCCAGAAAAGCACAAAACTTTAAAATATTCTATAAACAAAATACATAAAACGTACATTCTCCTTAAAAAGGTAAGCTTGGTATAAAAATCTATTAATAGATAAATTGACATCCAAATCCTATAAACAGAGAAAAATCAAAAGCAAACATGAAAATACATAAACACTTGGAATAATAAAGAAAATAAAACACAGTTGATGAAGTCAAACATACAAATCACAATCTCCCTGTAAAACGTAAATTAAGACACACACTAGTAATTAGATGGCCTTGTTCAACACTTCTCATTAAATGAGCATCACTAAAATTAAAAAATGTTACCTAGGTTCCAGCTAACATTTACAAAAAGGGAAGACATTTTATAGCACATATTCCCTATTTATTCCACTTGTGGTTTTCCAAATTCGGGCACTCGTCTCATGCTCTGGTCGAATTAATCATGGGCTTGACATTGTACACTGCGTTGCATACTCTTTCTGCAATGCCGCGGTGGAGTAGCCGAGCGGTCTAAAGCGCCTCGCTGCGGAGCGCGCGGTTGCTCGCCGTGGAGGTTCGAGTCCTCCCTGCGGCATGGGTGTGTGTGTGTTTACCCGTAGGTTAGTTTACCTAGGTTTACGTAGTTTGTAAGATACGGACTGATGACCACGCAGTTTGGTCCGATAGATTTACAGACATTTGAACATTTGAATCTTTCACCAACAAAATTCAAGTGGGCCTGGTAAGCTAGATTCTTCAGTACATCCTGTTATACTGCATCGATCACAGTTTCCTGTAAAATACAACTTCGTTAGGGGTGCACATAGTTAAGGTCGTCACGTTAAAGCTTGCATTAAGGATTCTTGATCAGTTGGCAAATTAGCTGTGCCACCTACTTGGCATTACAAACCCTTGTCCTAAGAACACACATGTTCCATAAAGCCTTCTTCGCTTTACCAAGAGCTAACCTTTTTTCTACCTGGGAGGCGGTGCCGTTACGGCGACTTACAAAAGAAAACACATCGGTAATTTCAAGGACACAGGGCATGCACATACTGGCAGTGGCAGCACTAATTACCGTCCTCCATGCCGTGGAGTAACATGCCTTTCCCATACACTCACAGACAGTATTGAACATCAATACAACACAAAACACTAAATTCACGCAGCACAGCTGAAAAAGAAAGGTACACCCTAAATTATTACGTTTTAGTACTAGTTGTACTTAGATCTCATATCTGGTGCAGCACTTAAATAACACACACTAACGACTGAAAATTAAAGCGCATTTACCTTTAGGCGCTCCACAGTAAAGTATCAATCAAATGTCTGTATGGCGGAGCCGACATTCCCGACGGTGCCACAACATTTAAATGCACGCACCGAATCAGCAGGCCTCACGCGTCAGCTGATTACACAGAACTCAACTCACCTCACCCAGCGCTGCATATACCCACATGCAGGACAACCAATAAAACAAATGCATCTTCTATGCGACACAATATCAGAACATTCCTTAACGCCAAAAGACAGTGGAAAACACATACAAAATATACGATAAATACATGGAACCTGTTTTTGTTGAGGTCTTCAGTCCGGAGATTGGTTTGATGAAGCTCTCCACAATACCCTATCCTGAGGAAGCCTCTTCATCTTCACATAAGAACGGCAACATACATCTGTCTGAATCTGCTTACGGTATCCATCTCTTGGTCTTCCTCTGCGATTTTTACCCCACACACTTCCCTCCAATGCTAAATTTACGATTCCTCGATGTCTAAGAATGTGTCCTACCAAGCGATCCCTTCTTTTAGTCAAGGTATGCCAGAAACTCCTTTTCTCCCCAGTACCTCATTAGTTACGCGATCCACCCATCTAATCTTCAGCATTCTTCCGTAGCACCACATTTCAAAAGCCTCTATCCCATTCCTGTCCGCACTGTTTATCGTCCACGTTTCACACCCATACAAGGCAACACTCCACACAAATGCCTTCAGAAAGGACTTCCTTAGGCTTAAATCAATATTAGATGGTAATAAATTTCTCTTTTTCAAGAACGCTTTTCTACCCATTGCCATTCTGCATTTTATATTCAGCGCCTGCATTACCCCTCATGGAGGCTACACCACTTAACAATATGTGTGGAAGATACTTGCGAATTATTGATCTGTAAAGTAATCACTTCATGTACTGTCTGTGCACCGTTACAGCGATAATTCTTTAGTGCATTGGAAAACTCTGACCAGTTTTTATTTCCAACAATGTATTTATTCGTAACTTTAGGTATCTGTATTACAGCCTTACAATATAGTGATTATGATAATGACTCACTCCTTAGGGGTACAAGTGCTGTCCCTGTAGGAACCACCGCAGCTTATCAGCGAGAAACAAAGTTACATACCTGTGGGCGAGCGTTTACAGAAACAAAAGCAGCCGCTAGCAGAGACAGGCAGAATTTAATCACCGGCGACATGGTTGTGTTGCTCTCAATTTCTCTGTCAACCTGCAGACAACAGTACTGTTGTTAACTGTGCATTTACGGACAAGAACAGAATGCTTATGGTTAGAAAAGCAAGCGAAATCAATTTGTGCCATTATTAGTTTACTAGCAACCCAATCAGGCGGAATTTATATTCTGTGTCTATAAAAATAGATGTGTGTGTATTTTATTGGTTGCTATGTCCTTCATAAAATGTTTAGACACAATGCATACCATGCTAGTACAGTCCTCAGCGTGTTTAATCCACATTTACATACTTGTAGAACAGTCCATTACATGTGTAAAAGTTTACGTCAGGCACTTAGAACGGCAGTAGCTTAAATTTCATATAGTGGCTAACACACGAGTTACAGCGCTTTTTGCGGCAACCTGTGTAAACTCAGCCGCCATATTTTCTGATGGTCAATACACTTGAGAGCAGTCTGTCGTATGTTGTTGCTGATCTTGAAGTCTGTATTTAGTATATACATTGTATTTAGTGTCTATTGCCTCATGTTTGCTGCTGAAATATGCCTGAAGCGGCATCAGCATTTAAATGCACAAATCGAAGTGATAAAATGACGAGAAGGTACTTCATGCAAGAACACCAAACATTTTGCTTTCTTTCATCTCAATCTTTCTATTCCCTTGAAGTATACATCATAAAAAATACTCAGTATTCTACCTAGTGTTGGTATGTTCTTTTCAACAAATATGTACTTATTTCAGCGTGGCAACAACGTTATTTCGGTGGGGAATACTTTTGTGGCAGCTGAGCCAGGCGCATTTTTATTGGAATATTCTCTTGTCACTTTTGTCTTTGTACTCAAATTTCACGTACCAAACGTCACTTGTTTCAGCATAACAACAACCTATTAACAACATCTTATTCCGAAGTGCAACGCTTTTGTAGCAGGTGACCTAGGCGCATTTTTAACTGCGGTATTTTGTTATCACTTTCGTCTTTTCTACTAGTTTCGTTCGCCAAAGTTTACAACCAAACCTTTTAACAGCAATTTTATAACTTTGTAGACATAATAGGTTTAGTAAACTCAAGGTAAGTTTATACTAGACTTCATGAAACCAGTTGATACAACACATAAACAGCAAATGTAAATCCATGGTCATGACTGTTCGTCATAACAAGTCCTGTTCACTGTACGTTTCGCAGCTCGTTTGGACAAAGCACTTGCATTAAAATCAACACAAATATTTTCGCAGCGACATTTTCTTTGTTATTGCAGACCTCAGCTAACAGTTATACTTCGAACTGGAACTGTAATACTGACAGGTTCGTGAGATTTCATTACCGCATACTTAAGAAATATACTACCAGACTCTTCAAATCGCAGCTTCGAAAAAGTCAGACGGAACTTGATGCACTCTTATTCAATAAGCCATCACTATTTAAAACGTGCAATTGCGAATAGGTAAACTTCTCGAGTGAGTATGGCATACCTTCTGTCAGTCGATACCCTAAATAACATGGTGGACGCCCAGGGACGGATCTAGGCTCTTTGGCGCCCGGGGAAAGATTCGATTGTTATTTGGTGCCCCCCCCCCCCACCCCACCCCAGCTTCATCGAAGCAATGACATAAAATAAAAACAACAAAAACCGTATTTATATCGAGTTCTTTTATTCACAAATAGGAGAACATGTAGTCCTACTATATGAATGAAGTCATAAATGCAGTTAAAAATGTAAACAACAAATTTAAAAATTTGAGGCCTAGGCCTAAATTAATAGTTGTTCGCAAACAATTCCAAAAATTTGTATTTAATAAAAATAAATGCAGATTAACGAAAGGCAAATTTTCAATTATAATTTGCTATAAAATAAAATCTTTAAATATTTACAGGAAAAATTAATCAGTATGAACAAGAACTGTAACCTGTAAGTTTTATTCCATTTTATAATGGCTGGATGGGGAGGCACAATGGGTGAGCACTGTCAAATCTGTAATTGATTATTATGTCCAATTATGCGTTTGGCCTGGTTAACGTATGATCATATTGGTTAAATGTTGCAGAGATGATATAGGGCTTCGGATGCCAAGTCTAGAAGCGGTTGAAGTAGTATCAGCATTTTTATAAAAGTTATCGTCAAGTTCAACAAATCCGATAAAGAGCTGGTGTCACAATAGGGCCAGCGTGGAGTCGCAATACGACTGTATAAGCTTACTGAATGCTCCGTGGTCAGTGTTCGGGATAATTTGGCTAATATTTTTGTAATCTAAATAGCATCGTTCAGGGGCACCCGAGACATTATGTATCTAACAGTTGCAAAAGACCAGGAATGCATATAAAAGCACTTATAATTACTTATTGCCAATCTAACGAAATTCGTACTACAGCTTACAGTAAAGTTGATGTAGTTCATATAATTATCTCTTCAAAACTCATAATTATTGTAAAACATTTGCCAATCTTGGCGCCCTCCTGAGCTCTGCGGCCGGGGCAGCTTGCCCCCCCCCCGCCCCCCTCTCATGCGTGCATGCACTTCCCTTGTGGCGTACTCTTAGCAATGTAATTACATATTGAGCACCAGCTGGTGCTCATTGGTCATATATTTGGACAGGGTCTTATTAACTAACGACATTTAAAGGAATTACAATTACATTTGCAAGAGGCAGCAATATGATGAATGGAAAGAAACACGTTACGTGCGCTGCTTCATAATGTGCAAAGATAATAGTAAACGGGCGATTAAGATATTTTCTTTCGTGGAACTTATGCTTCTACTGATAAAAGCTGCCCTTTGGCCGTGGTTTGGAGCCACATACTATTAATATCCCGCGTTTCTTACCCAGATTTCTGCCAGATGGCGGAGCAACCAGCACAGCGTCCGTCCGTCTCTAGGGGCTCCTACCGACAGGCTCTGCATGGCTACCGGCCTCTCCAACGGTGGCCCAAAATTCAACCTGCCCGAGAAGGCGCACGCTGATTGGTCGTGACCGGCGAGCTCAGAAGGCAAGTTCCTTTCGCGAATTCGCGATCTTCGACCTGTCCAAGATCGACCACAGGTATAGCTTGCGAACTCTTTGCACTACTCACCAACTGTTATCTCTGCTGGCGAAAGCAGAAAACTTGCAAACTACCACCACCCCGCATGACTATCCCATCAATTACTCTACAGGGGAGAAAACATGCAACCACTCTCACACTCACCCTGTAGAGAGAAACAAGGAGTGTGACACGAATAGTTGTTGGAGAAATAAAGTGAAAACAAATATGCCATCTCCACTTCTACATCAACGCCTGGGTCATATCGTAAGAAAAACCGCCGAATAATATTCAGACAAATTAAGTATTGTTTAACTGTCAATGAAAAACCACCAAATCATGTTCATATAAATTAAGTATTGTTTCACTGTTAATGCAAATATTAGTTTAAGTGGTCCTGACAAGAGCAAATGAACACAAAAAATGGCAATCAGGACGGGTAGAGCAATGAGGCGGTACAGCAGAAACGTCTCAATTGCATTCTTATTTTAAAGTGGTACTTTATTCAAAAAGATAGAAAAGAGGTTACCTGCATTACCTATGGATGTGCAAGCAGAAAAAAAGTCTTATGCTATTTTATGCAGAAAGATTTTGTTGCTAAATTAATACTTATCTTACTATTTGTTTCGCTGGTTTCCCTCAATGACTTCTAATTTTCATTTTTACGAAATATAGGTTTCCTTGGAATTTCAGGTGGTACAGAATTTTAGTATGACTGTTTAAGAACGTGAAATCAGTAGAAAGAATTTTCGTATGTATTCAACATAAAAGTCGTCTCTTCAATACTGAAAATGATGCACCTTGGTTTTGTCATTACGGGAAAAATGTTGTTTTCTGCGTTTCCTGTGAATTAGTACAGCTGATATTTTAGTTTTTGTTAAGTATTTCAGTATTATCCCGATATGTAAGTCATAATCATCGAATGAGATTTTGCGTTATTAAATCACAGCTCAACTATGTGAAAGGTCTGTATTTGTTCGAAAAAGTATACTGTAGCGAATATGTACTCAGTAAAAGTCTGAAAGAGGGCAAGAACCACCAGTGCTTAAATCTAAAAACATATTTCCTTGGCTCCACAAGATGACGGACTGGCCTCAATTTACAGCTAAGCTTTGCATAGTAGCGCCATCTGGCATTATTTTAACCTCCTTGCTATCAACATTTCCACGAAACCGACGCTAGCGCTGCAGTTACAGAAGAAAAGATACAGAAACAAAAGGTTGGCTCTTCTCTGATAGGTGGGCTACCATCGTTCCAAGTGCACGATGTAAACTTTTACGTATAGTACGTTAATAAATATTTTAGTCCGATCACTACCAAACTTCACAGAATCACCTGATGCGCTAATCTGAAGATTTCCAGATTAGTTTCAAATTCCTCCATCCGCCTTGGAGTTCATAGGGAACACATCCACTTTTGTAGATATAGAAGACGCAATTTCATCTCAATACGAAAATATCGAACTATAATTTGATAAAAGACTTCTGCGGGCTCGTGGCAACTAACTGGGTGCCAAGCTATCAAAGGACGTCATGCTTACAAATAGTCTTAAGTATGATAATTTCTGGAACATAGTCTACGTTGCGACTCTTACTAAAGCTAATGATTCCATAGGATTGAGATTGGAAGTAAATCTGGATGCACAGTTATCTCGACGAGGCTTCGAAGAACGAAAAAATCAAATTTTTATTTATTTAATTAGTTTTGAAAGAACAGATACCATATCAGTAATTATAGTTATATGATTATAGCCTTCGTAAACGGTGAGGGCGAATCCTCATTTGTTCAGGGTCCATATCTCTGGTTCTATTCATCACAAAGTTAATGAGTAAAATGTTTTTGATAGCGCTTGTCCTAGGGATCATTTTTATACATACTAGAAGAACAGCAATACTGTATCTGCCCTACTGTGCAGTGTCAAAAATTGTAATTATTACACACTTCGTAGACCCATCCTAATAGCGCAAATCGGTTTGTTTTTGCACGTTACGTCTGGGCTATTATGGGATAAATACTTCTTACAAAACCATCAGTTATTCTTGACAAAATCACTAAGAACCTTTGAATTTCCGGTACTGAATCAAGAATTGTAGGGAAGAACACTTCGCACTTCGGTATTTTCTATTCATTTCAAATCGTCTACATTTTTGCTATATAATCTTAAGACAATATTCTAAAAATACTTTCTTAAATATCTTTGTCCTTTACCGAGATACAGAGATTCAAACTGATCGTACTTTTGCACAAAAATCAGAATACTCTATTTTCGCCGTTTTTGCATCATGATTCCCAAATATCTAACTAACCATACAAAATTGTACAAATATTTATAATACACCATGTAAACATTTACCTAGCAACGTGTTTTTCTGTTTCCGAACATCTTTCTTCGTTGTCAAGATACAACGGAAAAACCTGAGTTATCACTACAGTCTGCGTCAGCTACTAAGGCGTCTTAGTTTTCAGTCGTTCTGCGCATCCCCCTTCATTACCGCAATGATAGCCAATGACGTTCATTCTGTAAGCGTGTGGCTGGCCGAGAGTTATGCAGTGTTTCTCCCGCAGGCCTCTGTTGCCACTCCGCCGTAGCGCCTCCCCTCCACGCTTCCCCTATCGCTCCGCCTCTATGCCCCGAAGCGTCTTCTTATATGATGTCAGGTATAGCAAAAGTGCGTATTGTGATGAATGACGCATTCAGGCCACTCTGAAACTTACAATCCGATTAGGGATGGTAAAAAAAAATTGTTTTTTGTACATCTTAGACTCATATCTTCATTCAAAGAAGGGGGTGATTTTATTTATGTTATCCATCACAGTTGGTGTGCATCATGGAAACCATGCATTTCTGGGCATACGTTCACTCTGTATGATGACAGGTTAGGAGCGGTTGCCGAGATGTTGAGTCATAGACCTAGTTTTTTTTTTTTTTTTTTTTTTTTTTTTTTTTCCTCCAGTGAGGTAGTTGTGATGTCATTTGTGAGTTCTTACACCGTGTCGGTACTGATTGCAAATGTACAAATGTTTATAAAACTATGGGAGGAAACTGCAATGGTCATCAGTCCGTAGACTTACGAAATACTTAAACTAACCTAAGAACAACACGCACGCACGGACACGCCCATGCCTGAGGGAGGACTCGAACCTCTGACAGGGAGCAACGGCGCACTCTGCAACAAGGTACCTTAGAGCGCACGGTCATTCCATCGCGGCGAAAGTTATTTACAAGTTGGTTTCAGAGGTGATTTTTTGGTATGTTCGCCTATTCCTTCCAAGCGAAGGTGTGACTTTCATTTTCGTTAGTTGTGATGATGGCTAAGTTGTGATTTACGAAGTTCCAACGTATCTGAGTGTCGAACCCGCAACTTGGTATGCAGTTACTTCACTTAACACCCGTCACCGTTGCCTATTTTAAAAACAGTTTTTGATGACTAGTATCTGACTTCAGACGACCATTTTCAAACTTGACTTCAATGGAAAACATATTTACATCATCACACCAATCCCATACAGAACCACGTGATTTGTTTCTTGATTCTTAGAAGAGAAAGTTTAAGATATGTTTTAGCAAAGGGAATCGCTCTCAACACCGATAGAAAGCATGTGCCGTAGGTTAACATAGATATAGGAGTTCTGTTTTCAATATTTCATGGAGCATTGTTTCCATTGGAGAATAAACAGCGATCAAAATTTCTGTTCAAATGTTTGTTTTATATATATATATATATATATATATATATATATATATATATATATATATATATATATATATATATATCGCATGGTATGATGTCAGCTACATATAATACTTTAGTAAGATATACTAGTGTCTAATTAATAAGATAAAACATATCTCTGTCACAGAGCCAAGTCCAACTTCTCTAACCACTGGACAACTTCCTGACTGACTATATGGAGTTCGGTCATCCCTCCTGAGAATGATCGTAATGGGCAATTAGTAATTATGTGGGTCATGGTTTGTATGTCTGCTCCACAGTCACATGACTGGTCGTCTGTCTGTCCCCATTTGAATTTCCAATAGTTACAGCGACAAACACCAGTTCGGAAGCGGTTGATCAAAGACCATTCTCTCCTGGGAAGGTCCATCCCTTGGAGCTGCTTAGAGGGATCGTCTATCCAGATGCTGTTTTTCCATTAAACGAATTCCAAGTTCTTGCCCAGTTTGATTTAGGCGAGAAGCCACTCTCATGTAGTTGCACAGCTGTTTTAAGAGGTGGTTTACGTGATTTTTACGATGGGAATCATTTCCCATGTCCTACATTGAAGCATTTTTCTCTAGTAGGAAGCATTGCAGCTGATCGAGGAAACAGACAAGAATGACCTCGGTTCATGACACCAACTCTAACAGCTACTTTTCATTTTAACGAGAGACTCCACCCTAAAGCTTCAATTAAAAAAAAAAAAAAAAAAAAAAAAAAAAAAAAAAAAAAAAAAAAAAATTGCATACAAATCTAGTTCTGTTCCAGTCTTAATGAAATGTTTTCACACGTGAACTCAGAGCAAGAGGACGGTCGCCATTAGTGTAAGAATCGCGTAGAACACATAGTTCAGCAGGTATGACGTTATAAACAATGACATGCGGAAAAAACTGCTGCATCACACGACAATGTTGCACATTTCCTCTTAAACCTCTGGATCGATTTCAACCAAATTTGGTACACATATTCCTTACCGTGAAGTACCCATTTCTGTACGGGTAAGAACCATATACGACAAATGATTCAGGAGATATACTGTCATAAACATTAGAAGTTCCAAGAAACTGCTACATAATGTTACGAGACTTTCAAAAAAAAAACAAAAAAACTTGAGAATGAGAGTACTAGCGACTTGCAACAACTTTAAACTTAATTTCAAACCTTTATTGAACATTTTCTCACTTACAACTTCGTTCGTGAACTACGGCATTCGGTATGAAGTTACATTTTATAATTTCTACAATACACATCGTACTTGGAGGAAATTTTACAGACACTATACACAGATGCAGCTGATTGTACCTTCGAAATTATATCACAGTATGACACGTAGTTCATGAAATATGAAGACATACACAGTAACGTTCATGGAAAACCGCCCTATCATGCATCAGGTTTCAATCTATTACTACCAACCATATTCGCAACAGATTTTACAGACGTACAGGACTTATGCGAATGAATCCATACCTGGTCAATAACACATAATTCAATAAAATCGAGATCACATATACTGCGATGGGCACAAACCTGTCTCATGATGCACCACGTTTTAATCCATTTTTTATAAACTACTAAGACACTTCTGTATTCCTGTCAACCTAAGAAAATTCCTGAAAGCTGACTGTGCTGTTGAAAAGCACACGAGGCTACAGGCGAAAGCAATGGACTTCTATAGAGCTACAAGAAAAGGAAGAGAATGAAATAGTGTACATCCAACGAGTACCCAATGTTTTCGGCAAATCTACCTTTTAACTTCAAGAGGCTGCAGTTTCCAGTGAGACTTTCTATTATAATTACTAAATCACAGGGCATTCTATTAAATACTGCGGAGTGGATTTGAAATCTTCTCACACGAACAATTTTATGTCGCTTTCTCAGGGGTTAGCTCACCAAAGAATTTATTCATACCAGATCGTGGACAAGCAACAAGAAATATTGTTTACAGTCAAATTTTGAATAACATTAATGTTACATATTATTTTACTTTGATTACTACCTATCTTTGCTTATAATTTTGTACATTATGCAGGACAGCCTTATTTCTTATATAATCTATCAAAAAATAAATTATATTTTTAGAAAAAGGGGTATGGGCAAAGAGAGAAGTGATAAGAAAAGTACTAACTCAACGCTCGGGCAGATGTGTACGTGTTATCCTTCGCATAGGTTAGTTTAAATAGTTTGTAACTCTAGGGAGTTATGACTACTGCAGTTTGGTCACATAGCAAGCATTTGATTTAAAAAATAAATCAATCAGACTAACTTAAAGTGAGTGTGTGTGTTTGTGTAGTGTATGGGACTTAACTACGGGGTCATCAGTCCTAACATGAAGCTTTAGTAAATAGATAAATAAAAACTCGGCTAAAGCCGGGTTTTCAGATAGCTACAAACCGGTCTAAGAAATATTTGAAATACTGACTGTATAAGGTACTGTGGCACATCGAAAGATGTCGCAGTTATTTACTGATTTCTATCACCATCAAAGAGATCCGTTTTTACTCCGAACTTGGCATAAACTCAAGCAGCGGAAACAAGTAGCATGATTTCCAGGAAAACTGACGAAACAATTGGCAGCCAATCGTCCAATATCAATTACTTCGCCTGTTCAGTACAATCAAAGAACTCCAAAGAAATAAGCAGCGGCTTTCAATCAGATATCTGTACCACTGCTCCTCCTCTAGAAGTGTGTGATTGGATTTTTATTCAGGAAAGGCAGCCCTGGTTTTGAAATTACAAGAAGCCTCATACAAGCAAGTACTGAGACTTTACTGCGTAGGTAAATTTTAATGGAAGTGCCAATTTTTTATCATCAGTATTAATCAATCTGAATGAAATTATTGCAGAAAGTAGTCTTGATGTGTTTGCATACCTCTAAGCATGAAAACTATCGAACATGTAATTTTTTTAATTTATCATCACACTTAAGTAGCAAAAATTGAAGAACTTTTAAGGTTGACACTTGAAATAAACACAGAAAGCAAGTGATCAATATTTTTCAAAGTTGAAACCACTGAACCGTTGAACTGTCTTGTGAATATACCTACAAAATTTTCAGTGTGCAAACTATGGCGTGAGAACCAAAAGTTGGTTAACCGGAGTACCATTAAGAGCCTATTAAAAATTCATAGCTCGAAAAACAGTGAAGTTATGTTCTTAAAACCTTGGTTATTGTTACATATTTACATACTAGACACCATTTCAAAATTTTGATGCTATTGGCAAAGTAGAAGAAGAGTTAAATATTTGGGTGGAGTGTCCCTTTAAAGTGTTCGCTGTATATTCTGAATATAAGTCCACGTCGAACGTAATTATGATCAATGGCCTGAGGACGGCACGTTGTTTGCACTTCTCTTGCGCTTGCACTCGGCCCTGCTGTGCTACGTAACGACGTCGGACCGTTCCATTTTACCGCGAGCGCTCACAGCGCAGACAGCGAGCGAGCTCAAAGCTTCCTGTGGTGGACACCCTGTCCACTACCTGCAGTGTCCGGGGTTCTGGGCAAGTGAGAACAAATTCCCTCTCCGGGCAAGTGTCACTCCGTGCAAGTGTCATAAACTCCGATGACACTACTCAAACAACAGTAACATTCAATTTGAAGGTACGTGATGACAGTGCCAATTCACTGGAACAGTTTTATATCCTGTAAAATACTTACATTTACTGCTTATCTATATTCACTAAACACAAAAAATCACCTCACAACATCTACCTGAAGAAATACTGAAAAAAAACAATTGTATTTATTTTAACCTCCATCACATGTTTTCGATCCGGCGGGAGGGGCGGCATTTCCCTTCGCCAAAAGATATCGTAAATTTTCTGTTATAATAAGAATGAAATCACGAGGTTCTATATGGCAGTGCTGTTGTGCTGTAAATACGTTTGAAACCAAGTTTGAAAATGGTCGGCTCAAGTGCAAAATTAGTCATCAACAACTGTTATTAAAATAGACAACTGTGACCGATGTTGAAATACCTTCATACCAAGTAGCGGGTTCTCAAGTCAAATATGTTGGAACTTCTAAAATCGCAGTTCAGCCATCATCACATCAACACAAATACCGAACATCACAAAGTAACATCTTAACCTGGAAGGACTCGGCGAAACACGCAAAAAATTACGTCTACAACCACCTTGTAACTAACTATTGCCACGAGGGAATGGCTGTGCGCTCTAAGGCGCCTTGAAGCGGAGTGCGCTGCTCCCTATCGGAGAATGGAGTCCTCCCTCGGGCATGTTCTGAGGTTACTTTAAGTAGTTTGCGAGTCTATGGACTGATAACCACAGCAGTTTCGTCCCATAGTTTTACAAACATTTGAAATAACTAATCAGTACAAACACAGTCTAAAAACAAATAAGCTGTGAACAGTCTCACTGGAGAGAACAAAACTAAACTTACGCCTCAACATCTCGGCAACCACTCCTTTGCTGTCATTATAATGGGTGATTTTTTTGCCGTCGCATACAAACTATAGGGACTGGTCGATGAGAGGATATGGTAAAAAGTAAGTTCTACTGAACGTAATTTCAGATATTCAAAAATTCCTTGCTGGATGGTCGTCGTCGTGAGCACAGCGTAGCAGAGAGAGCACACCTCCACTTGTAAGTATACCCAATCTCTCACTAAAATCGACTTTTTTTTACTTTTGTGTGCAGTTTTAATTCTTTCGTTCGTTGTCTGATTTACTAGATCCCCTCTGTGATTTCTTTTTAATTAGTATAGTTTGGCAATTCGGTATTGCGTCTTCTTTATAGCGAAAGTCGTCTGTTTTGTTCTCATTTGAATAGTAGTACCAGCACTAATCGTCTTTGTTTACCTTAGTTACTGTAGAGTCTACATAGCGTCTTTTTGGTCGTTCGTTTTTCTAGGACTGTATTCATGGATAGGGACTGCAACTGCTTTGTGTGGAAGCAAACTGCGTTGGTCATACTTCGCTAACAGCTTCAGGCTGTGAGAACCTCGCTTGCACAGTGGTCGAGGTGGCGTCGTTTTTGTGGCCCAGCCGCGAGCGTGTTCACCGATCGGCCCGCGGCTGACACCCATCCAGTGGCTTGAGAGGACGCCCCAATGCTTGGCTTACCGATGGACAGATCGTGAGGCCTCCCCGGGTCGTCTTAGTGACAGGTTTGAGGCGCCATCTGTGCCAAACTGTTGCTAAACCACATGGTGTCGCTATAGGTCACCTCCGAGCCTGCAAGATCCGAACCACCGCATAGGGTGCGTTTGCTTGTAGTTGAGAGCTCAAACGTCAGGCGGGTAATGAAACCCTTTGGGAATATGGCTGCTAGTGAGGGGAAGAAGGCCATACACACTCCACATGCATACTTGTCGACTTATTCCAGACGTGGATCGGGTCCTTCCGAATGTCTCAAAGAGTATGGGGTGCAACCAAATGCAAGTGGTGGCTCATGTTGGTACCAACGATGTGTGCCGCTTTGAATCATTCTCTCTAGTTTTGAGCGGCTATCTGAAGTGGTAAAGACTGCCAGTCTTGCTTGCAAGATGAAAGTAGACCTCACCATCTGCAGCATAGTTGACAGGACCTCTGGTAAAGAGCGGAGTGGAGGGTCTGAATCAGAGGATCAGAAGATTCTGCGACCTTGTGGACTTTAGATTCCTCGACTTGCGCCACCGGGTGGTGGGCTTCCGGGTTCCAATTAATAGGTCAGGAGTCCATTACACGCAGTAAGCGGCTACACGAGTAGTGGGAACTGTGTGGCGCGGACTGGGCAGTTGTTTTTTTTTTTTTTTTAAGTTCGAGGGCGTCGGGGACATACAAATTGAATTTCAAAGGGTACAGGTCACAGATAGGACGAAAACAGATCTAAAACCCATTGGTCAAACAGTTATAAAATGTCGTAGCTGTGTGGGGAAAGTACTAGCGCCCCAAGCTCTAATAGAAAGTTCTGAAGCTCAAATCATTGTAGGTAGCTAAAGCTGGCTAAAGCCGGAGATAATTTCAGCCGAAATTATTACAAAAGGTTCAAATGTTCGTTAAAAAAGGTCACAAGCGTTTTACTCTGAAGCGAAATTGAAGTCGTTCCTGTGAGATGTTATGCGTAGAGGTTACACCTGATAAACGAAATAAATTACTAATTGGTTCTTCGTATCGATCCCCTGACTCAGATGTTTCGTTTGCAGAAATGTTCTAAGAAAACTTGAATCAAATTTCAACTACGTACCCAAAGCATACAATTTTAATTGATGTTGACGTTAATTTACCCTCGATATGTTGGCTTAACCCACGTTTAAAGCCTGAGGCAACCATAAAACATAGTCCGAAATTTTACTGAACGCATTCTCCGAAAATTATCTAGAACAGTTAATTTATGAACCCACTAGAATAGTAAACGGTTCTCAAAACATTACTGACCTAATAAAAATCATCAAAACATTCATAGGGATTAGTGAACACAGAGTTGTCGTGGCGACATTGAATATCTGATTTCGCAAATTCACCAAAATTAAACGAAAAGTATATTTAGTAAAATATGAACATAAGAATTCGATTAACGCTTTCCTGAGCGACTAACAATGTAAGTGTTGATCAGATGTCACTTACATTCAACGAAATAATATCGACATCCATTGACAAATTTATGCCTAAAAATTAACAAGAGATGGCAGACTAAACAAGTTAGGTCACTCTTGCAAAAGCAAAGAAAAATCATGACAAATTAAAAAACACACAAAATGCTCAGTGATAGCAATCTTTTACATGAACTAGACATTATTTCGAACTTCAATGTGAGAAGCTTATAATTGTTACCACAACGAAACCCTGTCACGTAATTTGGTAGAGAATCCTACAAAATTCCGGCCGTATGTAAAGTCTACTAGCGGCAAAACACAATACGTTCACTACGCGATATTAATGGCGGCGAGGCTACTGTTGCCAGTTCTGCTAAAGCAAAATTACTAAACATAGCTTTCCAAAATTCGGTCACCAAAGAAGACGAAGGAAATACTGCAGAATTCGAACGAAGCTCAGCTGCCGAATATCCCTGGAGTATTATAGCAACTTAATAAAAGTATCTTTCCCGGTCCCGATGGTATACCAATTGGGTTCCTTTCAGAGAATGTTGATGTAATAGCCCCATACCTAGCTATCACATACAAACACTCGCTTAGTGAAAGATTCGTCCAAAAGACTGGAAAGTCGCACAGGTCACTCTAATATTCAAGAAACCCAATAGTGGTGATCCATAAAATATCATTGACGTCGGTTTGTAGCAGAATTTTATTAAACATTGTGAACTGTCTCAAAAACAACGACCTAGTGGCCCATAGTCACCACGGATTGAGAAGTATTGTTCCCGTTAAACACAGCTAGATCTTTACTAACATAATGTGTTGTGTGCTATCGATAAGTGATATCAAATCAATTCCCTATTTTTAGATTTCCGGAAGGCTTGTGACCTTGTCCTCACAAGTGTGTCCTAATCAAATTGCGTGCTTATGGAATATCGCCACAGTTGTGAGATTGTATTCTCGTTTTCCTGTCAGATAGGACACAGTCCGTCGTAACTGACGGAAAGTCATCGAGTAAAACGTAAGTGATATCTGGCGTTCCCCAGGAAAGTGTTACAGGCCCCTTAATGTTCCTTATATTTATAAACAATTTAAGAGACAATGTGAGCAGCTCTCATAGACTGTTCGCGGATTATTCAGTCATTTGCCGATTAGCAAAGCCAACATAAGATCAAAAGTAACTTCAAAATGGTTTAGATATTTGTATGGTACAAAAATTGGAAACTGACCCTTAATAATGTGAAATCATCCATATGAGCAGTAAAACTTCATTTACACGATATATCAGTCAAATATAAAGGCAGTAAATTCAACTAAATATCTAGGAATAACAATTGCGCACAACTTAAATTAGAAAGGACACATAGAAAAATTATGCGTTTCATTGACAGAACACTAAGAAGATGCAACAGTTCTACAAAATAAACTGCCTACACTACATTTGTGCGTCATATTTTGGAGTGTGGCTACTCGTTTTGGGATCCCCGCCAAGTGGGACTGACGGACGATTTATAGAAAATTCAGAGAGGGGCAGCTCGCTTTGTATTATTGCGATTTATCGGAGAGAGTGTCACAGAAATGATGCACGAGTTGGAGAGGAAATCATTAAAGAAAGGCGTTATTTGTTGCAGCCAGATCTATTTACGAAATATCTGTCTTCCGATTTCTCTTCCTAATGCGAACTTATCCTATTGATGAAAATCATTAAAAGAAAGGCGACATTCATCACAGAGATTTTTTTGCGAATTTTTTTCACCTTCTTTTCTTCCAAATGCGATCATATTTTATTAGCACCCACCTACTTAGGGAGACATGATAATCAAATAAAATAAGAGAAATCATATCGAAGACGGAAAGAGTTAAGTGTTAACTTTTCCCGCGCGCTGTTAGAATGTTCAAATGTTTGTAAATCTGTCGTACCAAACTGCGTGGTCATCAGCCTGTAGCTTACAAACTACTTGAACTAAAGTAAACTAACCTAAGGACAACACCTACACCCATGCACCAGGGAGGACTCGAACCCCCGACAGCGACCAACCGCGCTGTTAGAGAATGGAACCGTACGGAAATATTACAAAAGTAATTCGATGAACCCTCTGCCATGCATGTCAGTGTGATTTGCAATTTATGTAGATGTAGATTATTTATTCCATCGGACTTTGAAGAGACTGCAGTCCAAGCAGCCAGTATGCATGGTTTCTTCCTAGACTGTGATACCGTTCTTCGTAGGTAATGCCTTAGCGCTCCGTTCTGTTTTAGTAATTGGTAACGTTGTGTCCGATTCAATTCTCTTGTTGACTTACCTTGTTGTGTATGAGACATAGCGTTGTACACAATGGTTCAGTACTTGAAACGAAAGTCGTAAATATTAGTTTATTCACATATCTAGATTTCGACCACTGTGTGGTCATTATCAATCCTTAAAACCAAACGGTTAAAACACGTAAAACGTTTCGACCTCCATGTTGGAGGTTACGTAAGCTCAACAAAACGGTTAAAACACGTAATATATTTCGACCTTAAAGTTGGAGGTTACGTAACCTCAACAAAACGGTTAAATCACGTAAAACATTTCGACCTCCATGTTGAAGATTACGTATCCTCCAACATGGAGGTCGAAATCTGGAGCTGTGAATAAATTAATATTTACGATTGATTGCTGAAAAATTTTCTACAAGTCATCTGTGGATATTATGCAGAACCCCAACCGAATCGTCAGTATCGGTGCAGCCAGAACGTCTGGCCCGAAATAATTGACGATCATATTTTGGAACCAGTTTTCCTTCCACGTCACCTAACAGGCCAGGACTTTCGGCTTGTTTCGGACTTAAGTCTTCCCTCTTGGACAGAAGTGCCATTGATGAAGGTTTATGTGGCTGCTGCAAGATGGCGCTTCAGCCCAACGTCCGGACGCATCTCATTCGAGTATTCATTTGGTCGATGGTTCGGATGACGAGGTTCAGTTGTATGGCCGACTCGTTCAACAGATCTCAAACCGAACAATTTGGGTTATGGAGTCATCTCAAAAGTATCGAGTCCATTCCAGATGTGGAGACACTGGAGCAGTGTATTCGTGCTGCCTTTGTTCGGATTCAGCCTGATAGATATGAACATGTGAGACAGAACATGCTACGGCACATAGACGCATGCGTTGAAGCATATTGAAACCATTTTCAACACATACTGCCCCTGCATGGTAAAGCACGCATTAGACCGCATTATCTGTAACAGTGACTAGCGCTGCATGTAAATCGTGCATTTCCGTACATAAGTTCATTAGACATATTTTGTTTCATACCATCTTCTCGATCACTCCATCGAGTTTGCATTCGGTGGAAAAAAAATCACTGTAATATAGGTTTGTCCGGTGGTGGAAGGATTAGCCGTTTAGTTCGAAACGTTTCCGGGGGACGCCAGCGATCTTTTATCTCCATGTTCTCTTTTCGTTTCCATTTCGTTTTCGCTTGAGTTGCGTGGAGGCTCCTTCCGTATCCCCGAAGGAAACTAAAATCGGCAGTGATAATCGGTCCTTCTCAGAGTCATCTTTGACAATCATCACCGTAAACATTGACGGTATTACTAGGAATAAACAGGACATACTAGCACAACTCTGCAAGACATCAAACTGCGTTATATTGTCCATTCAGGAGACACATAGAGGTAAATTCACCCAAAGCCCACTAATCCCTGATATGAGGCTGCTGACCGAGATCCCAAGTCAGAAACATGGCAGCGCTGTGTTCGCTAAATCAAACATGGTAATAAAAACCGTTGGCACTGCGAACCACAAAGGCATTGAGATAGTAATAACTGCATTGGGAGAATGCACTGTCACATCTGTGTATAAACCTCCAGGTGATGACTTTGAATTTACACCCCCTGACAACTTTTGGTCCAAAAGAACTAAGTTCGTCCTAGGTGACTAACAACCATAGCACCTAATGGGGATAAAAGAAAACAGACAAGAATGGCGAGGCTATAGAGCAGTGGGCAGAGAGGAGTGGAATAACTCTAATACACGACCCTAAACTACCGTTTTCCTTTAACAGTAAGGTCTGGAAAAGGGGATACAACACTGATATTTGTTTATCAACATCCAACGTAACTATATTAAGGTGGTGCATGGTCCGATCCCAAGAACTCAACACCTAATCAGTGTATATAGCGCACTCAAAACAACAAAAATCTCAATTAATAGGCGAATTAAAATTAAGAAAAAAAATCTAGGTGGGCTGATTTTACGAATCAAATTGACAAAGAAATCATCAAGATGGAGTCAATACCGGAGAACTATGAAAGGTTCGTTAAACTTGTTTTAAAAACGATCTCAAGAAATGTGTACCAAGGGGGTGTAGACAACAATACCTTCCGGGCATGACAGGGGAACTGAGCAGCTCGGTGGAGAAGTACAAGCGGTTGTACGAGGACGACCCTTTCAGCGAGGCTACTATAGAATGCGGAACGACCCCTATGGAAGCTATCGGTGAAGCCAGAAACCATAGAGAAAATAGACATGACGCACAGCAGTAAGCTGGCCTGGAATACTATCAAGAAACTCTGTGGCGACCCAATAGATCATAAGAAACAGGGAGATGTAACCCCTGCCGAGGTCGCTCACCAGCTCCTGCTAAATGGGAAACCTGAAGAAAAGTGTAGCACCTCCAAACGAGTACGAGACTCCAAAATGAATCTAACTCAGTCAGTGCATACTTCAAGTGAACTAAAAATGGACATAAATAGCATATAATATGGGAGTCGCCAGGAGTAGATGACATATGCACATAACAAATAAAGCATCTGGGACCAATCATAAAACAATGGCTTCTAAGTCTCCTCAATACAATGTGTTCGCTCTTACAAGATCCCTAAAATGTGGCTCAAAACCGAAGTGGTAGCATTACTGAAGCCAGGGAAAGACCCCGACCTGCCATTCAGTTACCGTCCAATCTCCCTACTATGCCATCTCTGCAAGATATACAAACATTCATTCTTCAACGAATACAAAATGTCGTACATTCCAGGTAAATCTTACACCAGCCAAGTTCTCAATCTAACTGAATTTATCGAACAAGGCTTTGAAAGTAAAAATGTAAAGGAGCTACCTCTAGTTGACCTGACAGCAAATTACACTGCAAAATGTATAATGTGTTGGGCGATTACAACCTAGTAAGAGTGGTAGAATCCATGCCACAGAATAGGAGGTTTTATGTGTCACTGTATGGGAAAGTGAGGAGATGGAGGGATCAAACGAATGGCCTTCGGCAGAGAAGCGTTCTGGCACCAATTATGTGAAATATATACACAATTAACCAGACACGTCCTATACGCTGATGACTTGGCCATTGCTGTGCAGTCCCGAAGCTTCCAGGATATAGAAGAAAAACTGGAGAAAGCATTTCAGGACATGTCTAAATATTATAAAGAGAACTGCCTAAAGCCAAATCCCACAAAGATGCAAGTATGTGCTTTCCACTTAAATACAAAAAAATCCACACAGAAACCTGCAAATCAGATGGGAAGGAAGCATCTTGAATCATACAAACACCCCTAAATACCTTCTTGTAACATTTGACAGGTCACTGATGTACAAACATCACTACCTCAACACCAGGCAGACAGTAGGCTCAAGGAACGCCCTGCTTAGAAAGCTAGCGGGGAGCGGCTGGGGACCGAACCCCTACATACTGCGCACCACAGCACAGGCTTTATGCTTTTTTACAGGGGGTATGCCTGCCCAGTGTGAAATAGATCTGTGCATGCCAAAACCGTCGATATCGCCTTGAACGGAACCTGTAGGATAATCACTGGGTGTATGAAACCGACCCCCCTTGACCTCCTATATATATGATATCTGGCTTTGCCTCATCAAAAGAAAGCAGAACAGCTTCAGAGTAGACAGAGATTCAAGCAAACTTTCGACGAGCGACACGTTTTCTACAACGCCCAAGTTCCGCCAGGGAGACTGAAATCAAGGAAAAGCTTTTTGAGGAATGTACCAACTGAACCACCTAAGAACTAGCCACTGCAGCAAGCACACCCGGAAGCGACTGGTTCAGAAATGTTCAAATCGGACTCAACTGCGTGGTTATTAGTCCGTAACTTACAAACGCCGGCCGCGGTGGCCGAGGGGACTAAGGCGCTACAGTCATGGTCTGCACGGCCGCTATGGTCGGGGGTTCGAATCCCCCCTCGGGCATGGATATTTGTGCCGTCCTAGTTCGTAAGTAGTTCATAAGTAGTTTGTAAGTTTAGGGACTGATGACCCCGTAATTAAGTCCCACAGACTATACAACCATTTGAACATTTTTTGAACTTACGAACTACTTAAACTAAGGTAAACTTACCTAAAGACAACACAAACACCCATGCCCGAGGAGGGACTCGAACCTCCGACGGCGGATGGCCGCGCGCACCGCAGCACGGCTCCCCAGTGCGCACGACTAAACCGCCGCGACTGAATTGACTGGAAGATCTGACGAACCCTGAATAGGATGAGAACGGGAGTTGCACCTGTGAAATCCATTAAAATAAGTGGGGACTAGCGGACGCTGAGGAACGTCTGTGCGAATGTGGAGAGCCACAGGGCATGACACATTTGCTTCTAATTGCCCACAGTCCTGTACATTCCATTATCTTTGATTGGTCAGCGCTGCGGCAGTTGACTGGGCCAAAAATTTAGGTTGACGGAGAGTCCGGACTTGAAAAAGTAAAGTAGTACCCTAATATAGGATGTGAATTTTTATAACAGCTTATAACTTTAAATTTGCCACTCACAAACAATTTTCATCAGAAACACAAATTCGTTTAATCGTTCTGAACACTTTTACACACTCTTATCTACAGATACCTAAGCTTATCACACCACTTTCATTATCAAGCTCACTCTAAATATGATTCAAATTCTTGTGGATATCAGGCAGAAACAGAATAGCAAACAGCAAAGAAATAGCAACTAAATATGCACTGTTTCAGTTGGAGAACCTTGTGCTTTCCAACCACATGGCATGTAGGATCAGAATGTCTCATTCAGATGCGAAAAAACATACAATTAAACCGTCCTAAATCAGTATTGTAACCATCAATAAAATTCTTCACATCAAACAGTTATTCAATGAAGAATTGGCAAATTCTGACCACAATGACGGAATAAAAAAGTATAGATCAGTGATTTAAAGGAAAGCATATGAATTCAAGAACTGAAAAGTTATATGCTTCCAGCTGGTGAATATAAAGATTTCACAATACCTACAATACCTACAGAGTTGTCTTCTTCAGCTGAAATCTCTGACAGGGCTTGAGCTTTTACTGGATCTACACGCTCACGTACGAAGCTTGTGCTGAAAGGTTAACAACTAATTCACTTGTCACAGGACCTTCAACCTGGTATGCGCTTGTTACTGCATGCATCTGCAAACGATGCATATCTTCAAAGAAGTATGTAGCTGGTTTTTACTTCCAGTCACGATTTGCGTATTAGCTCCGAACACAATGGAAGGCAAGCGCTAACGTCTTCTCTCTCTCTCTCTCTCTCTCTCTCTCTCTCTCTCTCCCTCTCCCTCTCTCTCTTTGTGTGTAATTTCCTTGCCGCGGCGGATTAGCCGTGCGCACTGGGGCGCCGTGCTGAGATGCGCGCGGCCATTCACCGTCGGGGGTTCGAGTCCCCCTTCGGGCATAGGTGTTTGTGTTGTCCTTAGGTTAGTTTACCTTAGTTTAAGTAGTTTGTAAGCTACGAACAATTAACCAAGCAGTTGAGTCTGATATATTTGCAAACATTTAAGCATTTTTGTAATTTCCTTACTGTTAAATCATGTACATTTCTACTCACAAGGGGACCATTAGAAGTGTAAATAACGGATTTTTATGGGTTTCAAATATATCGCAGAGGGACGTACTTTCAGTATGACGTTATCCGTTTCTTCAGCAACGGGCTTTGGTTTTGGAAAAAACTGATGTTGATGTTCAAAAATGTTCAAATGTTTGTATAGCTTATGGGACTCATCAGTCCCTAAACTTACAAACTACTTGCGAACTAGTTACTACTAAGGACGGCACAAATATCCATGCCCGAGGGGGGTTTCGAACCCCCAACCGTAATGGCCGTGCAGACCTGGCTGGAGCGCCTCAGTCCCCTCGGCCACCGCGGTCGGCTGTTGATGTTCACTGCGCATCGTAAGACGCGTAACGTTAGCCATGATCCGGCCAAATGAGCGCGACGCAGCGGTTGAGGTCTACATCTACTACGTTGGAGGTACCGTGTTCGAGTTTTTTTTTTCAGATTATTCCGAAATTTTTCGATTTTATTTTACGGAATATCAGCAAACTTTACATTGTTCGGAATTACTAAGAAATATTCAATTTTGCCATAGTAATTAATTTTTCACATGGTTATCACAAAATTTAGTCGCTGTTGCCTGTATCGCTTGCTGTGTCCTTTTCGAATGTAAATTAACAATGTTTTTCATTAACGTTCATACAAACTTCGTGCGCCCGCAAGACAGAAGCTTTTATGGAATGCGCTTGGTGCTGTAAACTATTGTCTTTCGGCTTCTTTTACGATAAATATTATCCAGATTTCTGTTGTGGCATAGTAAGCAATGCAGGCGATAGCGAGTAATATTTTGTGATAATGACGTGAAAATTACTACGGCAAAATTGAATATTTCTTACTAACTTCCCATAATGTACACTGTTTGTTGATATTGTGTAAAATAAAATGGTAAATTTTCGCACTATTCTGTTAAAAAATACCTCCAGCGTGGCAGCTGGAGTTCTTAACCACGCTCAGCTCACTTACTTTAAACATGGTTCGTTACGCGTCTTGCACGCGCACTGAAGTTCAAACATCAATTTTCTCAAATCCCTGGCCCATCGCTAAAAGATGGGTATCCTCAGGATATATCCCTCTACACCCATCGAACTCCGTTATTTACCATTCTGACGATCTCATTGGTTAAAATTTGACCAGGAGACCACATAGGTATTGTATTTTAGAATTCTTTTTTTTTTTTTTTCCAGCGTACGTGGAGTTCAGAACTCAAATAATAATCTGTCAAAGCAGTTCGATGCAACTCTCAAAAATTCTCGAGAAAATCGACTTAGAAGTTTTGCAAATACAGTACCAATAATTAAATCAGATGCGGCATTTGTCGGTGTAGCTCAGGTGGTCAGCCGCAGCGGAATAGCCGTGCGCACTAAGGCGCCGTGCTGCGGCAGGGCGCCGTGGCTTTGCGCGCACGGTCAAATGGCTGAACGCCCTCTGTAGTTAAAGAGAGCTGAGCCAAGAACACATAGAAACAACAATGAATAAACACTATCATCGACCGCAAGGAAAAAATACCTATAGAACCAAAGATGTGGTAGCATTGTAGCTTAAACAATACAGAATACTATTCAATCCATGATAAGAAGGTTGCAACGCTGAAGTGAAACTCTAACGTGAACTGTACCATCATACTTGACTTTAAACCGGTTCAATAACTTTAATTACAGTCGAATTTGACACGTTGTGATAAATATTGTGAAGTGTCGTACCTGAAGACTACAACTGCTGATCGGGAAGAAAGGTGGGCTTCGCCTAAGCTTTCGCACACACTCCCGCCGTGAGCTGCGAGGGCTGCTGGCTGCGCCGTCTCCACAGAAACAAAAAATTCTCTCTCTTTCAACGTTGATCGACCTCCCTACATCTTGATTATGTCAGAACGCCTATCAGCCCTAGTCTCACTAATGGCATCGTACGTCAGTTAGATAGTCAACCCACCGTGATGTCACTCAAAATGCACCTTCGAGCGTCAACTGTCAACTCTGTGTTCGTTTCTCACTAGAGATTATCGCGGCCAACACAGTGAACATCGCGAATCTATAGTGTTCTGTTCACCGCTGGAGAGTGCTCCACAAAATAGTGTAAGGGAGCCTTTTTACACACTCATTCTGAACACAGAGCTGTGCATAAGCGCCCTCTAAGTGTTCTAACTCTGAAGAATGTCACAGAAGTCCCTCATCAGCCTCTTCTGCCTAGAGCATATGGTAGCATTACCTCTCCCCTGGCTGTATCACCATGTCGAAAGAACTGCCTACTTATCAGCTGCTAACTTATAAACACGGAATAACGCACAGTCCAAACTGCCAAACACAGTTAATATGTATGTTAGGTTTCCGTATATGCTTAGCAACGCTCTGTTTTGGTCGTTGCTGGCCATACCGGTTGTGGCGGATTGCATCAGTTTTAGTGGACCAGCGTCCATTGTTCACTTCTGTGAAAGGACGGGCCCAGCTAATTCCTTCCTTGGATCACAAATGTCGCTAGTGGAGTGGAGAGGTTATGCGTCCTCTGTCGGCCAGCCGCCGCCTCTCAAAGTTCGGGTTGCTTCACCAACAAAAACTGTTCCTTTCGGTCAAAAACAGTCGTACCTCAACGAGTTTATACTCAAAATCAAATGTTTGTAAATCTGTCGGACCAAACTGCGTGGTAATCAGTCCGTAGCTTACAAACTACATAAACTAGGGTAAACTAACCTAAGAACAACACACACACACACACACACACACACACACACACACACACAATGTCCCAGAGAGGACTCGAACCTCCGCAGCGAGGTGCCTTAGATCGCTCGGATACTCCAACGCGGCGTTTATACTCAAACGAATCGCCTTGACTAGTAGCATAAGATGATAAGGTAAGAATATGTATGAAATGAAAGCCATATGAAGACGACTTCTTACATGTCCAACCCCTTGTGACAAAATTTTATCTGGCGTTTGTTAACGCCGTCGAAAAGATTAACGAAGTCAAGCAAAGTAACCATTACCATAAAATCGTCTATCAGCCATTCTTTACAATCAAGATTATTTCTTATTCACTGTTTTTTTCGTATTTACTAACAATACAATTGTCTTGTTTCATAGCAGAAGGTTTCGTTTTACAATTTTTTGCTTTGTTGTTGCCACTACCTCTTTCTACTTTCCTTCACAAAGAACTTTTGTTTTACTTCTTCTTTTTAAAATCATGACTGTACAGTATTAATACAAGTGACTTTTTATGATTTATTTTACATCAGTTTTGCATGAAATCTGCAATAGCATCATTGTGTTCATCTGTTTCAACTTTTAGACTTAGCTTTTATTATTTTTTGTTTAAATTAAAGAATGAATAAGCCTTTTTCTTATTGCTATCATCCATTCTTTATCTATTGTCAAAAAACGTATCTTCAAAAATTATTTATATCCTAAACATTATTTAGTTTTTATAAAATTTTAAATTTAAAAATATTAAATAACTTTATTAAAAAATACAAACACATTTTCAACTTTACACATAAAAATCAATAAATTAACTTTACATACAAATTAAAAAATTAAATTCAACTTTACATACATAAGTGACATAAAAGGTTCAATCTTTGACAGAAATTTATAACTATTGTTACATAATAAAAATTAAGTTACACTTTATTGTTTTTTACCATGTGCTGAAAAAGCATTTTTTACTTTGTACTGGGTCTTATCTTTGTGGCAATTCACTTCACACATGTTATTACTTTTCTGTTTCACACTCATCGTTTTCTCATTTGATGGTCCATTATGGATGTGAAATCACATCAACTGATTTATATGGGTGTCACAGATAATGTGAGCAGCAGCATAGCATACAATGCTGTTGCTGAGGCTGAATGTGATTGAATTGTACCTTGAATTGACAGAAGATGATGACTGTCAGTTGTTGCATTAACGATATGACATCACTCGCACACATGGATCAGTATGACACCTTGATGTTTTTGTCGTAGAAGAATATATTTTGCAGAAAATATTCATGTCCCTTAATTTTTCCTTTATGACAGATCGTACATTCAAGACTCATGTGGTCTATGACATTTATTTGTATTTATTTGGCTTCGCAAAAGTATCACTGAGAAATGGCGAATGTGGTGATTATTTTACAATGATTATGGAAAGACATAAATATTTAAAGATGGGATAGAAAGGTCTCTTGATCTTCTGCCGATCATCTTTAATCACTCTTTGCTTCCAATGTTCTTTCTTATTTTTTTCTTGAACTCTTCTATCCTTCTTGGACTAGAAATTGTGAATTTTATTTAAGGAAAATAAAGGAATAATAGGATTTGGCTGTGTTTCCACATGTGCCAAGATAATTATGTCTCCATATTCTGAAGATCTGCTGTAACATTGCAACATGATTATTCTTACTACACTCTTTCATTATGTACCATCATGGTGACATATAAACTGTCCATAGTGTACATTATTTAAGTCCAACCTGGATGCAACCTGCATTTCCAGTGGTGTGCTGGTTTTCAAGTCATCATTTTCACCCTAAGTGCTCACTCAGTCACTGTACCCTCTCTGTCGCTATCTCAAAAAGATTCAGTTGTTGAAAGGGATGGGGATGAACTCTGACGATTCTCCTCTAGGTTGTCTTGAAGTGGAGATGTACATATTCATTTACAATTTTTCTTCAAGTCCATATATTTTCAAAAACCCTCCCTCTATAGAATGAATTATTATTATTTGTTTAAATTTGTTAATAATGTTAATTTTTGGAATTTAAATTAACATTTCAAAATATTGTAGATTATTATCATCTTCATCATAATTAAAAATATATATATATATATATATATATATATATATATATATATATATATATATATATATAATCTCTTTTTATTTCTTATCCATATTACCACTTCTTCATTCTCGTATATTATTATTATTAATTAAATTTTTTAAAAGGCATATTATCATATAAATATATTTTCCCTCTTTCTGTTTCTTCCTCTTCTTTTCTCCAACAACTGCAATTAATCAGTAAATGAGTTTTTTGTAATTTATTCATATGTTTTCAAGTGGCTTGTGTCGTAAATGCTAAGATTTTATTTATTTATTTATATTGGATTGCTGAGCTCCACTGCTCTTGCATTATCAATTCTAGTAATTGTCAGCCATCCTTTGTACACTGCATAGAACTTACCATTTATTTTTTTGGCTTTTGTGTGACGGATAGTGTGTCTTCTTTACAAAATACTTTCAGGCCTAAAACAAAATGTCTTCTAGTAGCATTTTTGTTTTGCATAACTTTACGTTTCATTTCTGCTGAACGAATGTTCTGTAAGGCGTTAGTAATGATCTCTTTATGCCTTTTCGTGGTACTGTCGGAAATCTAATTACTTTTTTTATTTTTTATGGATCGATATTCTTTAAAACAGAAATCGCTGGATAGTTGTTGTGTTGTGTCACATTGATTACGCCTTGAAAGCCACGAAGATATAAATCGTAGACACAATGGTGTTTTCTGCAAAATAATCTACACAGTGTTCCCAAATTTTTAATTTCCATTCCGCAGGATTCCACTCGGTTTGTACTTGGAAATAAAAGTGGGATTTACCTTTAATTTGATCAAAGGGTTTTTCCAATAAACCGACCTGTATTGATGTCCATTACCTGAGATTTTTCTTTTTACCCTATCAATTTGTCCTATGAAATCATTTTGGAATTCTTTGCCAATTGTAAACCCAGTTGCTTTCTTTAACTGTGACACGATGATGTACTTAGATGTCAGTTCAGTTACAACAAAGGTAAGGGTGACGCCATTCCTGCTTCTGGGAAGTGAACCATAGAGATCTGTTGCTGCTTTCTGTTTTAATTTGTCAAGAATAATCGGTGTCTAGTTTGATATGTTACATATTTAGATTGGATGCACTGTTTCCTAATTTTGAGGACTCGTCAAATACGGCGCTCCTTGTATGGAAAGTGTACTGTTTGTTTCATTTTTAAATAACAATTCTTGGGACCAAAAACTCCACTGCTAAAGTGTGTGTACCAGATATATCTATTAGCAAGATCCTCTGGAATACATACCACCCATGGTGTGGTTTAAAGAATAAAGCATTGTCTTTTAATAAGTATTTTTTCCTGATCTCTGTATTGACTCTGCTACTAAGTTTATGTCTAACTGTTAACATTTGTGTCTTTCTCGTGTTCTGTGTTCATATTTTCAAGGAATTTGTAATAACATTTTCAAAGATTACATTTTATAAATAAAGAGTAATGCATTCCTCTTACTCGATATTAACTTTCTGGTCATCAGCGTTTTCTTGAGGAGAGCGAAACAATGCATCAGCTGCAATATTTTCAGTTTCGAGTATATAAGCGATAGAAAAATCATATTCCTGCAATATCTGCATTCATCATACCAGACGTCCATGTTAGTTTGGAAGAGTCCAAAGACTCCGAGGCTTTATGGTGTGTAAATATTCTTGTTTTTCCTCCAAATAAACAGTATCTATTTCTTTGGAATTCCGACCAAAGCTGGGGCCTGTAATTCTGTAACTGAATATTTCTTCTCCGCTTTATATAGTATTCTCCATGCAAAAGTTATTGTTTTGTGTATTTCCTTACCATTCTTCTCAACTTGTTTGAATAATACCACACCTAGTCCTGTATCTGCAATATCTGTAGCCATACAAAATTCCAGGCTCAGATTTGGATGTGAGAAAATTGAAGCATTACTCAAAGCTTCTTTCAGCTTGTGAAATTCTTCTTCTGCCTGTTTGTTCCACATACAATGTTTATTTTTACCTGTAAATGCATGTAACCTGAGTATTACTAGTATATCTACCCAAATGAACTTTTTATTAACATTTACTAACCCCCAAAAATACCAAAGTTACGTACAGCTGGGTTGATAAAGTCTGCCGACATATTCTTCCCCGAAATTTGTGTGATATATACCACATTGTGACTTAGTGGTATTAACAGTTTCTCCAAGCATTTTCATGATACCTATAAGACCTTTCTGCCTGTTGCAAATGTAACTGTTGTGGTGTCGCACAAGTCAAAAGTGCGCGCCACCTACTTTCGCCGCGCGCCGCAATGCACGCACGGCGCGGCGTTCTTACGACGTCAGCCACGAGCGCCCTCTGGTACAACTCCGCTCGTGGCCACCACTGAACGACATCGTTCACTTGGAACTGAGATAGGAACCAGTTAACACTTCTGAATCAGATAGGCACCAGTAAAGACTTGGCTATCGGATAGGCACTAGGCAGGCCTCTATCTCAACTATGTATCAGCATTCTGCAGTACCGAACTATGTGAAAGTTAAGTATTGTATAAATTCTGTGCAATATATATCTCGTTCTAATTTACTCTAGTGTTTCTAGTTTCTGCTGTCCCACTGGCTGCTCCCCTCCGTACCTGCACAAGCATGCTACCTTTATTCCTGTGTCGGTCTTCCTACTCGGCCACCGACACCTACGACGGAAACGAGACACAAAAGCGGCCACGAGGCTGGGACACAAAGGCGGCAACGAGGCTGGGACACAAAAACTGTGCTACTTGTTATGATTCTTTTTTTATATTTCAAAGTTTGAATAAAATATAACACTAACTCGTTTTCAAAAATCCTTGAGGTATACAAATATGAACCTTACGCTCATTGATAAAATCTATGATCATACATTCTTCAGTTTTGCGATCGTAATAAAATTATTTTCAGATTCATACTCTTGACATTTGAATGAAAGCCATGTTTCACACTTGCAGCTTTACCTAGGAGGCCAAAAACCCATACCTTTTTCGTTCTTAAAATATTTAGCTCTTTCTTCTTCTTACAACTTCATAAAAGTTTTCAGGAGTAGCAGTCACTTGACTCCCACTGTCTGTGATCGCGTGACACTCAGTTTCACGAATACTTTTAGAATGGATTGAATAACTATGGTTACCTTAACTTCCTTCTCCTGCATCAAATCATCCCCAGTCGATTCATAAATTAATCTTTAAATACTTGCTCCTTCCTTCTGTGTATGTATTTTATATTAAGATACCTCTTTTAATGGTATAGGCTGAGAAATGTCTGCTTCTCTCCGTTTCCTATCAAGCTCCTTTCTCTCTCTCTCTCTCTCTCTCTCTCTCTCTCTCTCTCTCTCTCTCTCTCTCTCTCTCCTAAACATTCAGGTATGTATTCGCCTTCAATTTCATCGTATTCTTGTTCTACACATTCCGCGTTTTGGGTTTGTCTTTCATGTGTTTCATGTGTTTTACTTCATTCTGTACCTTAATGTTCGTCCTTTTTGTTCTCCTCAAACACATCGTCATCCATAAGCTCTCTGATCTGCAGAAGTGATGATAGTTCATCCTCACTTTCGAAATTTACCCACTCTACTCTGGTGTTTAATTACTATTGGTATTCTGAACATTGCCCTATTGTTTCGAATTGTTAATTTTTTCTGTTTGCTTTACCCCTGGTTGAGTTACTTTAACAAAATGAATGTTATGTTTCGCCTGTGTTTTTAGAAGGATGTGATTTTGAGTGTCCCTTCCGTATTTCCTAGTCATTCTTAACGTTTTTCTAGATTTGGTGGTCTGACTTCTACATCTGGTCTTCTTTTACTCTGCTGTCCCGTGGACTTTTATTTCCCTTGTAATTATTTGAACTGTGGTCTCGCCAGTTCCTTTTTCTCACGTAATTCCCTGTTTCAAAATATCCCTGACTAGCTTATATGCCCGTGCTTGGCAACAGTTGTTGAAGGAGGTTTCCGGACCTCAGTCAGTAAAAATAGAATCCTTGTTGGATCGCTCTGTCAATAACCTCAGATGTCGAATGTAAGTAAAAGTCATTGTCCAAAACGGCGTATTTTCATAAAGATGTCAAATGTAAGTAAAAGTAATTGTCCGAAACGATGTATCTTCATAAAGTTTATGATACAAAAAGTGAAACGTGCCAAAATAACCAAAGAAATCTCGTTAAGTATTTAATACACAAGCGATTCAGTAACTCCTTGTTCAATGTTTGTTGGTATTCGTAGACATAAGATGGCTTAATTCTTTCACAGACGATCGCTTCCTTGTTGTACTACCCCATACTTATTATGCAGCAGCTGTGTTTATTAGTGCTTTGGTGCACTACAGCTCCTCTATCGCTTTTTTGCTGTACTACACAATCCATACTTCAAGCATAACCTACATCTAAAACAATTCCCCTGATTCCACTTTTATGAAACGAAATTGCTACATGCAAATTCGTAAAATAGTTTAGGAGATTAGGCATTTCTAATTTGGACAGCAGTTACTGAAAACACTTAAGATTGCGATGTATCCTTTTTCCGTGATCTGATTTTGCTGAAGTCATGCCTATATGTTGCCCCAATATTAGCTCAGATATACTGTGAAAATCGCATGAAAATGTGTCAGTAGTTTATATATAAAATCAGTTATATCCGCCATTTAAAACATTTATTTCTTGATCATTCATATCTCTGGCCAATGGGATGAGCATGGAAAGCTGAAATATAATAAGTAATAAGTATTTCCTTAATAAAGTAGAAATATCACTGAAAACGATTATTATTCTTACGGTTGGCTCTCTTTTCGTTAGATCCACTATTGTCACTTAAACTTCCTTAGCAGTTGTACATATACTGTGATATCAGTAAGTAAATATATGGATTAAACACAGCGAGGATTGTATCAGTTTTATATTCATTGCGTTGAATCATATTTCGTAGAACTTAGCAACCAAGAAAACAATTTCCAGAAACTTGGTTAATTTTAAAAGTCAAAAAGTAATATTTCCAAAGCAAGGAGGTTAGAAAAAAGGGAGATGGCATTATCTATGACGAGCACTTACGTCAGTTGAAGCCTGTCCGCCATCTTGGTCAGTTTTAGAATGCTATTTCTCCGTTAAAACTATGTGTTAAGTCGACCCACTTACTGTTAATGCATTGAACTGACAGTCACTGCAAAGTACGTACTTTCAAACAAATACTTTCTTGAATATACGGTAATAAATACTCATCATAATATATTTTAAAACTTAATTTTTAACGGCTAATTTGCACCCTTTTAACGCGTTGTACATCACGAAGAAACCGTCGGACGTTTTATTCCTGTTAAAGTGACATAAAACATTAGCTCTACAATACGAACACTTATTCAAAACTTAGCAATATGACGAAGGCAGGCTTCACTTTATCAGCGTAAGGGCGTCTCCCTGTATTGTAACCTCTATGTTTCAAAGGGTAATAATCCGATCGCTGCCCCGAACTTCACACGAACACCCACAGCGCTCTCTATTAGTTTTTTGCTGCATTACGCCGTACTTTCCAAGCATGAAATACACCTAAAACTTCAAGTTACGATATCTTTTACTTTCCTGATCTGATTTTGATGAAATGAAGCGTATATTTTGTCTCAGGATATCCTCTATTTATCTGTGATACCCCCATGAATGTTGTTTTAGTACTTTTGGAAATTACTCTCTATTAATAGACACATGTGACTGCTTTCAGAGAAATGTTTAAACTGTGATATCTTACTTTTTCTGCTCCGATTTTGTAAAATAAAGTGTGTCTGTAGCCACAAGATACCCTCACGTTTCCTGTGAAAAACCCCTGAAAATTCGTCTATTAGTTTTGGAGATGAAAGAGAAAGACATGACGGTTGTCGATGAAAAACGTTAAATTGTGATGTTCTTCTTTCCATGGTCCGATTTTTATGAAACTAAGTCTATACGTAGTCCCAAGGTACACTGATGTTACCTGTGAAAACCCCATGCGAATTCGTGAAGTAGTTTTGGAGAAGTGGTTTCTAATAGATGAACAGACAGACATGACGGTCTGTGAAAACACTTAGTGATTTTATTTTGATGAAATCATGCCTAGATCCTGAACCAATCTTTGCTCATGTTTCCTTTGAAAACCGCATGAAAATTCGTTCAGTAGTTTTGAAGATTAAAGCGAACAGCAACAGGCCTACATTTCCAGATTTATTATTAGTATAGATATGTTGTACAATTGTAAAATAATACTACAAATTTTTATCGAACTTTTAAGCATGTACTTAAAGGACATCAAGCACACAGTATTTGTTTCATAGCTGAAAATGGAAAAATTGTATTAAATAGCAAGGATAATTGTAAAACATTAGTAAAAACTTTTGACATTAGTAAAAACTGTCAATTCCAACAATCAAATTAAAATTCCCAACAACAGCAGAGAACCTTCAGGATGATTTCCTACCAACAGACAAGGAAATTCGTGAAGCCATAAAAACAGTAAAAACAACAAAGCAAGTCGTGATATTCCATTATGGCATGATAATTTAAATGGTCAGAGCCGGAGTTTCTAAGTTATCGACATATAATTTTTTTTTTCTAATTTGGAAGACAGAAAGATTCCAGAAGAATAAAAATATCATTAGTACAAACGTTACATAAGAGAGAAGACAAAAAAATGTCCACAGTTACAGAGGCATGTCACTTCTTCCAGTGGCAAACTAAATATTATGAAAAATTCTGATGAACAGAGTTGAAAAGCATTAGATAAACAACTGGGAAACTACCAGGATTGTTTTCGAAAGGAAAATTCTGCACAGAAGATATTTTTAACTTAGAATCAATCATTCAGCACAAAATGTTAACCAGCCAACCTATAATAGTATCATTCATCGATTTTAAAAAAAGCATTTGATTCGGCAGATAAAGACACAATAGATAAAATCATCAGTGAATTTGGTGTTAAAGCTAAATTAGAAAACATAATTCCTGAAAGAGTAACAAATACCATATCTAAAGTTAAATTTATGAGGGAACTATCTCAGCCATTTGAAATAAAAACTGGTGTTCGGCAAGGAGACGGATATCAGCTTCACTGTTTAATTGTGTTTAGAGTCCACCCCCGTAGCTCAGTCGACAGTGTCACTGACTACCACAAAGGGAGCCCGTGTTCGATTCCCCGCAGGGGACTGGGTGTTGTGATGTCATCATCATCAACACGCAAGTCGCCGAAGTGACGTCACGTAAAAAGACTTTCACTAGGCAGCCGAACAATCCCAGTCGAGATAACCCAGTGGAAAACGCCATAAGACCATTTCATTTCATTTTTGTTTTAGAAAAATTGCAAGGATATGGAATTTTGAGCTACAAAATCATAATATTCAACCAATAATTCTGAGAAGTAGAAAAGAATGGAATCAAGGTAAACTGCCTGGCTTTCTGGACTATACTGCAATTCTTTCAGAAAGTCCGACTGAAGCAGCTACTGAAATAAATCTTCTGAAAAATAGAGCAGAAACAACTGGTCTCAAAATTTCAGCTGAAAAAAAATCTTGAGAAATATAAATAGATGCACCAAAATACATAGAAACGCAACTAGGTAAAATTACAGTAGTCAATTTAGAAATGTTGGAGAAGTTATACAGCAAATTTGAGTAGAAAAATTTGTAATAGATGTACGACATAGTAAAATGGAAAGAGCATATGGCGTGAAAAAAATTCTACAATTAGAAATGCGTATCAAGAAAAACTAAACTAAAACACTATACCAATGTAGTAAGATCGGAATGTTTATATGCATATGAATGCTTAACTATGAACTATAAGCTGGACAGAATTGAGCTTCTGGAAAGAAGAATAATGGGTGATACAAACTGCAGATGTTTGCAAAATGAGCAGCAACAAGGAGATTTATGAAAATATAGATAAAAAATCAGAAGTAATGACAAAGCGAACGTTCATCTTCTTTGGGCATCTCTTCCGAATGAATGACATCAGGTTGACTAAACAAATTTTATTTTATTTCCGGAAAAAGAAATCAACTATAGCATGGATCACAGAAGTAAGAAAATAACTAGAAAGAAACAATATCAAAGAATCATAAATAGCGGACAGAAACACTTTTAAGAATAAAATACTAAATTTAAAAGGCTTTCAAGGCTGAAAAAAAAATACTGCAACGACAAGGATAGCAGAAAGGAAAAGGCAGCATGGCGTGAAGATGGAGTAGTGTAAGAATAGGAAACAACAATGAAAGAGGGGAAATTGAAGCTGTTTCGTGGCCCTAGATGGTCAATTCGAAGCTAAAAAAAGAAGACTTCTAAGGAGTCTAAATACTGGAAAGCAGCAGTAATCTGCTGTGTAATGCAATTATATAAAAAAGAAATGAAGGGATTTTCTCAGTTACTAACGACAGCTGACTATTCTTGGTTCTTTCATCTATAAGAAGGGCACTTCCATTATTCCCATGTAGTACCATGTTTGCCATCTTGTTTCTTATTTCTGTTGCAACATGCATGCATTAATTTGGTGAAGAATGTGGCTCATATTTCCTCCTGAACAACTTCAGGTATGAAATCGTACATGGCTTGATTTTTTTAACTATTTTATGTACTGTTTGAAATACCGTGGCACTTATTTCTTTTTCGAAAGCCTTAGTGCATGCAGTTTCCAAAGTTTTCAGTTTTGATGTTTTTCGTGTTATCATTGTACCCTGATGAACTGAACTCTCTTTGTGTTTAAGTATTTTCTTCTGAAGAGAATGCATTTGCTTACATTTATGTTCAGTGCCATCAGCTGCACAAATTGAATATGAAACCCACTGCTGTGGCATGTTCTTCCCGCGTGATGTGCTTCTCGTTCATGGGGAGCCTTCTTCTTTACGAATCTTGTAGCCAAGTTTTTTATTTTTGATTCGCACTTGTTGCAAAATTCGTGTATTATCACGAAATCCGAGCACCCTCGAATGTCTTCCTACCCACTGTTACATGCGGTTTAAAACTACTTGTGATCACAACAGTGATGTTTCTCCTTCATTGTTTACTTGGTAATCATCTTCTTTCAGCTTTTCTTTTATATCTGGACAGATGTAAAATAGTTCGTTATTTTCTTCATCCTTGATAACTAAGCTCACACACACACAAAATAACGTAAACCAATTGTGCAGTTTACCAACACATTTTAATACTTTCCTCGTCTTCTTTAAAGCGACACACTGCATTAAGAAACTGAAAATGTAACAATGAAAGACTCGCCAGTTTTCAAATTAAACTACAGAATGAATCACACTCTAGCGGTATTTTATGGCACTGGGTTCGTTGTAGTTGAGCGAAACCAATCAGTTGAAACCGTTTACAAACTTTCTCTACTCTTCCAGTGTTTAGTATCGAGTTGCCAACCAAATGAAACTAACTGGATAGATCGAATACTACCTAGCTTTTAAAATTGCGAGATGTCATCAGCTGATCGATGAACTTTTAGTCCGACGTTATATTTGCCGGACTAGATATAAATGTACAAATATTTTTTTCTTAAACAGTCTTCAAATGTTTAACGGGGGGCGACGCCCGCGACCCCCTGAAAAAATTAACTGATTATGTGCTAGATGAAAGATATAAATGTTAAGGAGTACAAAGAAAACTTGAATGAGAATAACAATAGGACACAATAGTTTTAATTATTACATGTGGTTACATTAGTCTTAAGGCTTATATAACACACAGCTTGAATTCAGTTGTTATATATTTTTCATGTGGTTCGTCCTCATTTATTTCACAATTCATTAGATTCATGATATTATGTTTTCCTCAACTGAAAATAGTTAAATTTTTGAATATGAAAACATTTTAAATGTCAAGTAAAAGGAAAAAAATTGAAAATACATTTTACGTAGCTAAATCATTCGTAATTTTGAAAATATTTGAAATGTGGTGACTAAACTGTGTATTTGTCAAAGTTTATTATGTTAATATATTAAGCATTGCACCAAAAATAAAATAACAAAAACATAAAAAATAAAACAGAAACAAAAACAAAACAAACAAAAAAACATATGTAAGTCGCGTTTCTATATATTTGTAACAGTGGGTCTTTAAAGCTTATACGGTATTTTTTATTTTTTTTATTTTTAGTACTTCATTTCTCTCTCTTTCTCTCTCTCTCTCTCTCTCTCTCTCTCTCTCTCTCTCTCACACACACACACACACACACAGCCATTTACGCGCAGTTCTCTCATCCCCCTTTCTTCGTCTCTCACCTCCTCTCTGTCTCCGTCGCTCCCTCCCTCTCTTTCTCTATTTCCCCTCTCCTCCTCTTTCTTACCCTTCTCCATCTTCTCCTCTCTCTCTTCTTCTCTCACTCTCCCTATTTCTGCATCTCGCTCCCCCCCCTCTCACAACTCTTTCTCTCCCCTCACCTCTCTCTCTCTCTCTCACTCAGTTACACACATTCACACACTTTTGCAACTACATGTTGTGATATTTGTCAGACGGCGCTTGTCAGTGGCGATGGTCCCTGTAGCTGGTTTCGCGGTAGCACACGTAGGCGGTGCAGCAGAAGGCGAGGCTGCCCTTGGGCGGCGGCCTGCACGAGGACTCGTCGGTTCGGCACTGGTGGCTCTTTCCACACGGCGCACTGGCGCAAGGGTGCCGACACTCACTGCCACCAGCCTAAGAAAAGAGAAACAGGAAGATCAGGGCCTAACGTTCTCATTATAGGCGGAGTCTAAGCGGGCAACTTTGCCACGATTTTTGAAACATAAACAAGGGAACTTTCCCCACTCACTCTACAGTAGGTGACCATCCATTTTATCGATATGTTAGAGAAACGTGTTACGATTCATAGACACTTTCAGTATTAGTAACATAAGAAAATCGCACAAATATTCACGTGTTTTACGTGAACTGTAACTACCACAGTTATCTGCATGGGTTAAACTTACTTTAAACTGGACATAGATGTTAAGTATATTTTTGTAATTAGAAATCACTGGCGAAGCATGTATGAGATTGGCGTTTGTTTTGATTTGTCATAAGAACTGTGCCAAGGATCTTAAACATAGAAGACGATCTTATCAGCAGTGGCGTAACTATGGGGGGGGATGAGGGGGATAGAAGCCCCCCCCCCCCCCGGAACCCGGAAAAAAGAGAGAGAGAGAAGAAATCGTATAACAGTAATTTCGTAAAGGTAAAGATTGGAAACTTGGTGTGTTTTACCATAAGCTTTCATTGGATGGGAGTGAATTAGTTTCTTGAACGGGAGTGGTAGATACTAGTCTGTCTGGAAACTGACTAAAATTTTGGTCGTCAAGCAGATCTATCCCCCCCCCCCCCCCCAAAGCCAAGTCCTAGTTACGCCACTGCTTATCAGCATTTGTACGTAATGATTGTAACTTGCTACTTAAATGTTATTTTGTATAAAAGCCATTAGTAGGCACAAAGAATCAAATAATAATACTATTACATAAATATCTGTTATTTAAAAATTAAATATTTGTTTGTACCTTTAAAAGAAAAGTGCGTAGCAGTTGTAACTGTTACTTTCAATTTCATTTGTATAAAAATCTTTACTAAACACTAAAATATAATTTATATTGTAATTTGAAGTATATTTTCTGTTTAAAAATCCAAAATAATCTTAATAGAAACTTTTTGAACATTACGTGATGTCACATGACATGATGAAACGCGACGTAACCGCGTTATTGAATGGTATAAAAATCTTGTTGGCAGATACCAAAGGCAGAAGGAAAATGTGTACTGTATTGGTAGTACCGGTTGTAGTAGCACCAGCAGTGAAACCTAGAGACTATGTAGGGTGTATGGTATGAGTATACACAGTATAAAAGAATTGTAAGTGCAAGTGACTTTTGTGTTTTTGACTGTGGTTCAAATAAATTTGTTTGTCTTCCCAAAAAAGAAGTGATCTGTATAGATAACCTGTTAGACTATCCAGTTAATTTGGACTTATGTATGGACAAATTTCTGAGGATTTGCAGTGATATGTCGTTTTGAGTGCGTAACTTAAATATTGAGCACCGGTGCAACATTTCAAATGCAACCAAATGCCGCAGGCCATACCTACCTCCAAAACAGACGCTGATGTCGCTGTGTGGAAAGAAAAAGGGAAAATTGGAGAGGGAGTGACAACAGAGAATCAGAAATGGAAACTTGCAGTAAGGAGCATCACCAGCATCGTAGACTAAGGTGACCAGATTTCCAAAATCAAAATACAGGACGCAAATTGCTACCGAAGATCGGAAAACAAAATGTTGACGTTTAGCTGCGGCGTCATCAACCTGACTTGTTATTTCTTAAAGCTTATACAATATGACAGCCATCGTGACACTCAGTAATGCAGACATTTGACTATAAAACAATTACCATAATTTAATTAACGAGTGAACTAAGACATGCCAAGTCACATACTAATACATACATTAACCGAACATACTCGCACAAAAAATTCATATAAATTGCACTAAAAGAGATATTTTATTGTTACTAGAAATATGTTATTGTTTTATAGTAGTCACAGGCAAACAAGTAGGAATTACAATTATAATTACTTACGCAGTTTACTTATTTCTATATCAATTATATTTTGCAGCAAAATGAATGTCATTCACGAGTTCGGTATCTTCAGACAAATTCTCATAATAATCAAGACGAAGTCTTCTGATAGTTCTTAGTTCTTATTAAAGTACTTCCTTTACAGTTTGCACACTAAAGCTATTCTTTTAATCTGGCTATTAACTATTTGTAATGAAGAAGACTCTCTACAGCTATATCAGTGCCAGGTAGAGTTAGCACAATCTCAGTAATGAGCTGCAAATTTTTGAAGCAGGTAAGCAAGTAAGTTGAAGCAAGTAAGTTGAAAATGAGAGATCAGTTTTTACCAACTTGCTTCACAGTAGTTCACACTTTCTAAAAAAGCTGATCTTCATATCGTTTCCTCAAAATATTTTTATTAAATTCCAGTACAGTTGTAAAACTTTGCTGAACCGACTTCCAAAGAGGCGGATATTTAAGTTCAACCCAGTTCAATGGTTTCACCAGATGAAATCGCGAAGATCATTTCGCGAAATAACAAATTAAAGTCTCGTGAAATGATTTCGAATGTTCTACAATGCCGACTCCTTTAGCACACCACCTTCTAGTAATGAACTTATTAATCACTGTATTTTTTATAGTTGGAGAAGCTGAAAAGTTATGTGAAAGCACTACGCAGCACCAACCAAAGGAATTAAGATATCGTGCTTCAATGTACATACCCCATAAAATTCAGCTCGTTTGGATAAATGCAAATCGGGATACCAATCGTAACTTTTCATTATGCATAACTACGATCTATCCATAAAACATTATGATATGATACAAGATTGTGTAATTGCAACAATGGTAATATTCTTTAAACTATTTTGTTTTTGTTAAATTTTTTCTGATCGTAAAAAACATAGCATTAATATTAAGCAATAATTGGTTTTTGACAATTATATTTCTAATTAACATTATCCGATGTCTCGTGCAATGTATTAATTTGTTTGCTATGCTCTACTTACCTGAAACCTGTGTAATTATTTTAATTTAATGTAAACAAATTGTAACACTGCTCTAATCGTAAGTTACTTACGATATTAATTTCTGTTTTGTCTTGATACGAAAATACTTTCATTACTATTGTCATAATTTTGTGTACATCTTCTTTATGAAAGATTCTTTTATGTTATATAGATGAGCTATTTAATATGTGATGTTGCAACTTCCTTGTTCTAGAATGTTCTAGAAATTCATTAAATGTATATATACGCGCAAATTGAAGCGCTCACAGAAGAGAGAGTCAGTCTTAAGTCTTACTTCAGTCATTAAGTCAGTTTACATAATGTCTTTAGTTAGTCTTTCTACTTCTACAGTCATGAAGTCATTAGCCAGTCTTTAATCAGTCTTTATTTTGTATTGGTATGTCAGCTTTTGTGTGTGTATCAATTATTTAATAATAAATAAGAAGAAACTTTTCCCAACAACACGTACACAGTTTGTAATTCCATTGACATTGAAGAACAAATGTTCAAATGTTTGTAGAGCTTATGGGACTTAACTACGGGGTCATCAGTGCCTAAACTTACAAACCACTTATGAACTAGCTACAACTAAGGAGGGCGCAGATATCCATGCCCGAGGGGGGGATTCGAACCCCCGACGGTAGTGGCCGTGCAGACCGGGACTGAAGCGCCGCAGTCCCCTCGGCCACCGCGGCCGGCGACATTGAAGAACCCGTCGTTTCATAATAATGTACAGGCAGGCGAGCTACTGGATCTACCACTGAACGACAAACCCCAGGTGATGTATATTTATGAAACACCATTAGCGTGCCTTATTCACTTGGAGTTAAAGCGTGTTTCTTCTTATTATTATTATTATCAAAACATTTGTTTTCCATTTAGTTACGCTATACAATACTTAAAAAACATTATTGCAAAATACACGGGGCGGACAGTAAAAACGGGACAATATACGCTCCGTATTTACTTTGTCAGGATAATGGAACACTGAGGCCAAATAAGGGACGATCCCGTAAAATACGGGACGTCTGGTCACCCTAACGTAGACTGAATGCAGCGCACTAGAAGCTGATGACCTGCAGCTGTTTATCAGTGAATATACAGAATCAAATGCAAGTTACGCATTGATTGCTCATGTAGAACGTGACAGATGACATACAACCGCTGGTGAGGTGCCACGACGAGCGTTGGAGGGGGAATACGCCAGAAAAGTGACACCGAGCGTAAGTTTTGGGAGGGGGGAGGGGCAAAAGGGGGAAGGCGAAAATGAATTCGAGCGGGTGAGGTGGGTTGGTAATGACGCAGATCGGGCAGTGCTGACACACATGTAAAGGGATGCGACAAACGGGAAGTTACAATAAATGACTGTCGTGGTATTACAAATTCAATGTAGCTATGTTAAGTGACTCATCACTCATACAGAGAAACTCAAAATGTATTGTTGCATTCCCACTTCAGAATTTCGCCATGAGTGCTGCAGTGGGCAGTTATGGGAATGGCTACCGACAGCCACCGAGAAAAAAATTTACATCGGTTGACCTTTTCATCAGGTAAGAGCTGCAACGATACCAAGCCACTTCATCTCATCAATTGTGACGTAACCGCTCGACTTTGATTAGGCCTTGTGACCTCGGGGTTTGAAGTAACTTCTGATAACTCAAATTCTGAAATCGCAGTCGTGCAGCAATCTCTGGATTACGTCAAATACAAGCAGCTGAACGCATTTAATGCGTACGCTGTTGATTGCAAATTACGTAGGGCAACCCCAAGTGAAGTAGAGTCAGTAGTTTAATCCATCACTTCAAAGTTACTGACTTATGTATAGCAGTTACTTCAACAATGAAAAGTCATCGTGCTGACGGGCTTAGTGACTTCCTAGAAATCTGATTCAAAACCGCGCCCTCACGACCTCTGTAACCCGCGTTTATATAAAAATTCTCAACAGTGTCCTACATTGGTACGGTTGTTACTACTCCAAGAACCAAACCCGTAAGCGAACGAAAATCGCCAGACCCGTAAAATTTACGGGCCGCTACATTCTATTTAATATAAAACACTGCAATGTGGCTTCTATAGGTGTGGCCAACGTTAAATTTTCTACAGAAGTTTATTAAACGTGTCCATAGATGGTACAAATGTGAACAGTGTCGTGTTGCACTCTGCCTGGAACCTTGATTTACTATTTTGCGAAGTAGAAGCAATATTATTCTGAGTGAAATTTATATGAAGTTACTGTAGACTGACACATATATGTAATGTATATTTGTTAGAAATAAATCACAATTTTATTATCTTATTTGAATGACTTTTCTAAATTCTCAAAAACATGTAAGTAATTTCTTTAACTGCACCTTAAAGCTATGCATTCCAAAGTAGTATGTTTCGCACAGAATTAAGTAGAAAAGTGCAGCTTCCTTATTGTACTAAATTTACCACTGTCCAAACGGTACATTTTATGCAGTGATTTTTTTTTTTTTTTTTTTTAATTTGGTAAAATTTCCCGGTTTCTAGGGTTAGGTTCATTAGTTAGGCCTGGTACAGAAAGTGTTAGAAACAAGAAAATATTAAATTTACAATCAATTATCTCAATAATATTCGATATTCTATAAAATAAGCTTCACGGTCACTTTATGTTTTAATAATATTTAAGATTAGATTAATACTTGTACCATAGCTCATAAAAACGACATTTCGCAATAATGTACAATAATGTGTTTAATAAAAGGTGTCTATATATGACTCAATATTTTAAGTTTGGTTTTTTATTTATTTATTTTTATTTTGTTTTATTTATTTATTTTTTGAAAAATTACTACGTTTTATCTAAAAAATCATCTAATGTATAGAATGAGTTGCCATTCAGAAATTCTTTTCATTCCTTTTGAAATACTAGATGGCTGACTGTCAGACTTTTGATGCTACTTGTTAGTGACAATAACTTTTGTCGCAGAATAATTCACCCCTTTCTGTGCCAAAGTTAGCGTTAATCTTGAATGGTGAAGATCACCCTTTCTTCTAGTGTGGTAGCTATGCACACTGCTATTGCTTTTCAATTGAGTCGGACTGTTAATAAAAAATTTCATAAGTGAATACCACTATTGGGAAGCTACTGTGAAGATCCCTAGATCGTTCCAAAAATGTCTGCAGGATGATCTTGGGTAGGCTACACCAATTATTCTGATTACACAATTTTGTGCAATGAATACTTTTTTACTCAATTTTTAATCAGAATATGATCCCATACGAAAGAAGTGAATTAAAATAGGCACAGTAAGCTAATTTACTGAGATGTGTATCACCAAAATTTGCAATGACCCTGATAGCAGGTCTTCAAAGTGTTTCTTCCAATTCAATCCCACATCAATGCAAACATATACAACTTTTTAATATTTTACCTTAACCACAGATTTCTGTTCAAAGCCTATATTAATTAATGGTGTCATGCCATTTACTGTATGAAACTATATACTGGGTTTTATCGAAGTTTAATGAGAGTCCATTTGTAGAGAACCACTTAGCAATTTTCTGAAAGACTTCATTTACAATTTCATCAGTTAATTCCTGCTTCTCAGGCTTGATAGCTATACTTACATCGTTAGCAGAAAGAAGTGGCTTAGCATCTTCATGAATATAGAATGGCAACCAATTAATATATATTAAGAAAAGCAAAGGACCCAAGACCAAGCCTTGTGGGACCCCATTTTTGATAGCTCCCCAGTTAGAGGGATAAGCAGTTCACATAATATGCAAGAAACAGCTAATTTCAAGTTTCTTCACTCTTCCTGTTAAGTATGATTTATACCATCTGTGCACTGCCCACTCATACCGCAATACTTGAGCTTATCTAGAATAATTCCATGATTCACACAATCTCAAAAAAATCACAAACGGGAATGTACAGTTATTCAGAGCATTTAATATTTCGTTAGTAAAAATATATATAGCTTTTTCTGTTGAAAAGCGTTTCTAAAAACGAAACTGACATTTTATTATATCTTTATTTTTACTGAAGTGTGAAGCTACTCCAGAATGCATTACTTTTTCAAAAATTTTGGATAAAGCTGTCAGAAGTGAGATTGGGCGGTAGTTGTTGAATCAGACGTATTCCCTTTTCTACGCAATGCTTTAACGATAGCATATTTTAGTCTATCAGGGAAAATACCCTGCTTTAGTGAGCTATTACATATGTAGCTAAGAATCCTACTTATCTCTCGGTAACAAGCTGGAAATACCATCAATTTTTTGTGAGGATTTACTGTTGTGGCGCCAGACTTAAGAGAACGATCGTGGAGAAGGCAGCGATCGACTGAAAGCCAACAGAAACCAGGCGCCACGCATCCTGGCGGGAGTAACCGAAGATGCGCGCCTTCTACAAGCGGCTATATCTAGGCCGATATACGTCTGGACGGCCCGTCAGTTACTAGTGCGAACTCGTCAGTTACTCTACAGAACTCGGACGGTTACTAGGCAGCTACGAAGACAGTACTAGGACAGTAGTAAGTCAGATCGCGGCTACCAACTTAGCAGTAACTAGGTCTCAACGCAGCTAGTATCATACGGACAACGCCATGAGAAGCAAGAAGAGAAGACATATGTTTTAAAGTTGAGTACTGTATATTTCAGTCAATAAATATCTTGTAGTACTAACTATATCAATGTTTAAGATGTCAAAGGATCCTGTACAAGTACCTTTATTGACAACCAGACCGGGACGAGTACTAAACAAAAGGCGACAAGGTCACAACAAATGGCGACGAGGACAACGAAGAACCAGGTTGCTAAGAAATATTAATGTCTGAAAGTACACTGCGCTATTAATTTTGCTTTAATCCAGGTCTAGACGGATACAGTAAATAATATTTTGATTCTATTGCAGGGTTACGAGTAACGCCGCGTACTTCCGCCTGGCCGCGCTAAGTGTAAACAAGTAAATATATGCAGAGTCTTGCCTAAAAAGGAAGTTAAATCGTGCCCGCAATGTTTCTCGCAGCACAAAAGACAGAACTGTCGGTCCCAGTCACCAGAATACTATGCATGCGGCAAGAGAAGTAAAATACAAAAAGTTTGCTTACAGCAATAGAAAAGAAATTTGCCCTCCTGGCCCAAACAGCGAAAAGACATTAGTTATTCAATAAATGCAGTATTTTCGAAACCAGTGGCTGCCCCTCGTAACACCGAGGACACTGAAGAGTACAAGTTGTACGTCAAGCCAGAAAAATGTGTGACAATTTGCGTGTGAATGACATTCCTGTGAAGTTTCAAATTTCAAATGTTTGTAAATCTATCGGACCAAACTACGTGATCATCAGCCCGTAGCTTACAAACTACTTAAACCTAGATACACTAACCTAAGGACAAAACACACACCCATGCCCCAGGGAGGACTCGAACCTCCACCGCGCGCTCCGCAGCGAGACGCTTTAGACCGCTCTGCTACTTCGCCGCGCCGGTTTGAAGTAGACATAGGTGCATCAGTTACATTGCTCAATCGCAAAACTTATGAACAATTAGGATCGCCGCGCTTTTCTCGCACTAAAACAAAGTTGACAGCATACAATGGCAATAAGATTCCTGTACTAGGACAGTGCTCACTACCTGCAGTATACCGATCGCAAATGAGCACAGTGACATTTCAAGTGCTTAAATCTTATGAAGGAGAGAATGTTTATGGTTTAGAAAATGTTCAAATGTTTGTATAGTCTATGGGACTTAACTTCGGGGTCATCAGTCCCTAAACTTACAAACTACTTATGAACTACTTACGAACTAGGACGGCACAAATATCCATGCCCGAGGGGGGATTCGAACCCCCGACCGTAGTGGCCGTGCAGACCGTGACTGGAGCGCCTTAGTCTCCTCAGCCACCGCGGCCGCCTATGGTTTAAAGTCTTTTGATATTTTTGGTTTTACTGTGCAAGACAATGTTTTAGTTGTGAACAATTTTGATGCTTACGACAGTGTCGACACGTTGTTGAAAGACTTTCCAGATTTATTTTCTGCAAGACTAGGAAATGCTAAAGATTTTGCTGCACAAATTTCTCTCAAGGAAAATGCCAAACCAAAATTTTGCAAAGCTCGTAATTTACTGCTCGCTTTACGCGACAAAATAGCACAGGAACTTCGCACATAGCAAGAAAATGGTTCAATTGAACCAATACAAGCTAGCCAGTGGCGAGTCCGCTTGTAATTTTGCCGAAACCGTCTCCACCTCACCTGGACATCCTCATGGACATCGATCGAGATGCAATGGAGCATCCGTTGCCAACGTCGCCACCAACGTCACCCTCTACGTCATCACTTGGGCCACAGGCCGTGGGTCTGGGCCCTTCGGAGGCTTCCCCAGAGGACGTTCCCTCGCGAACTCAGGCCCGATGGCGGGGCCCGGCCGGTAGTATGGCGTAGTCTGAAGCTACAGACTCCGGTCCATCAGTACGTCTACGAGCCTGCCTCTTCCCCCGTTGTCGAGCTCCATACACGACAATGGTTCGGCGCTTCAGGTGGGGGGGGGGGGGGATGGGTGGCGTAAAGTCAGTGCCACACGCAAGACGTAAGAGAACGATCGTGAAGAAAGCAGCAATCGACCGAAAGCCAATAGCAAGCAGGCGCCGCGCATTCTGGAGGGAGTAGCCGATATGTGTGCCCTCTACAAGCGGCTATATCTAGTGTGGAAGCAATAGTAAGAGCCAGAAGTTTTCACTTTTTAAATGTCTGTGTTGTTTGAAACAAATATTTACTTATATCAATATGGTAATAATGAAAGTTATTAATGATAAATTGTTACAGAGTGGAATACTTTATTGGCACTTGATCCAGGCGCATTTTAATTGCAGTATTCTGTTGGCACTTTTTTCTTTGTACTCAAATTTCTGTCCACCAAACTTCACAACCAACCCCTTTGTTGCAAGTATGTGGAGGTAATACGTTTAATAAAAAACAGATGAATGTGTACTGTCCTTTATTAAAGCAGTTGTTACAACATATTAACAAACAGATGCAAGTCCATGATCATGATTGTTCGTCACGACAACTCTGTTAATTGTTTAGTTTCGCAGCATGTTTAGACAATGTACTTGCATTATAATCGAAACAGACATATTCAAAGCGGTACTTCTGTTTGAAAAGCTCAACTAACTATTGTACTTCAAACTGGAACTGTATTACTGACAGGTCCATGAGATTTCATTACCTCATTTTTAGGGAATACACTATCAGGCTCGTCAGTTCAAAGCTTTGATAAAATCTGGGGACACCAGTGGATCCTGATGTGCATTCATATTATTTATTTAAAACGTGCAACTGTGTAAATTCTCTATTGACTGTGGAATATAACCTGTCAGTCGATATCCCAAATAAGATGGCGGCCGCTAGTTCAATTTTGCCTTAAACGAAGCGGGCCTATCGCCACTCTATGAAATTCAAGCTCTTTGAAGGCAACGCTACTCCACTACAATGAAATTACAGGGATGACAAGGAATATATAAAACATGTAAGATAACATGTAAGATTCTTACACCAAAGAATAACAGAACATAGGAATAATAATAATAATAAAAGAACACGGCGCCTCTGACGGCTGGCGTGAAAACGTTTTCGACGGCGAGAAGGTGAAATAAGTGCGCATCGCATCACACACCGAAACACAGGTGCGTCACTTCACTTGCTCATTACACAACAAAACGCGTCGTTAAAGTGCACAACACTAGGCGAAAGCGTCGCTGCAAATGTACGAGAGTAAAAGGTTGTGTAAAAACTGATATATTGACTAACAAGGAAGGGTAACGTCTCAGACACGGCAAAGTGATTAGGCTCAAATTTGACAGGTTGGTTGTGTACATCGTAAAACGGCGCAGCCGCGGCGAAGTGGCCGAGTGCATTGAGGCGCTATGCTCCTATGCGCGCGGCCGTTCCCCGTCGGGGGTTCGAATCCTCCCTCGAGAATGGATATTTGTGCTGTCTTTAGTGTAAGTTAGTTCATAGGTAGTTAGCAAGTCCCATAAGCTTAACAAATATTTGAACATTTTTTGAAAACGGAGCATCTTTAATTCCCGTTGCGAAACACTTTTGTACATGTAGTATTTGTTACAGTTCTATGTCTCATTACATTAGGCTATATGGTGTATTCAATGAAAAAGAAATGTAAATTTTAGTACGAAAAGTAGGGGATATCACGAACCTAGTCGCAAATGTAGAAGAGAACAGTCTATTGAACCGTAGTCAATACGGAATAAGAAAATATTCGAATGTTTGTACAGCTTATGGGACTTAACTACGGGGTCATCAGTCCCTAAACTTACAAACTACTAATGAACTACTTACGAACTAGGACGGCACAAATATCCATGGCCGAGGGGGGATTCGAACCCCCGACCGTAGAAAGTATCGTTACTTACATGAAGTGATCAATGCTATCAACAAGCGATCTCAAATCGATTTCGTATTTCTAGATTTCCAGAAGGCTTTCGAAATTGTACCTTACAAGCGGCTTCTAATCAAATTTAGAGTTTATAGAATATTGTCTCATATTGTCTCATCGATTGGATTCGTCATTTGTGTCGGCGTTTTCCATGATAGGGTTAGAAAACGCCTACCGTTCCCTGTCTTTATAAACGATTGACGAGACTATCTGAATAGCTCTCTTAAATTGGCCGTGGATTATGCTGTCGTTTGTCAGTTAGTAAAGTGACCTAAAGATCAAAAGCAGCTGCAATACGATTTACATAAGATATCTGCATGGTATGAAACTTGGAAATTGAATGTAAATAATGAAAAGTGGGGAGACACCAATATGGACACTAAAGTAATCGGTGTAACTTCATTTGCAGGACAAATGCATCAAATGTAGAGAATCACAATTACAAACTACTTAAATTTGAAAGCTGACGTGGAAATTATTGTGGGAAAGGTGAACCAAGGCTGTGTTTCGTTTAGAGAACACTCAGAAGATGTAAGAAATCAACTAAAGAAACTGCTTATACTAGTCAAATCAAATGTTCAAATGTTTGTTAAGCTTATGGGACTTAACTACGGGGTCATCAGTCCCTAAACTTACAACCTACTTACGAACTACCTTATACTAAGTACGGCACAAATATCCATGCCCGAGGGGGGATTCGAACCCCCGATCGTAGTGGCCGTGCAGACCGTTACTGTAGTGCCTCAATCCCCGCGGCCACCGCGGCCGGCTTATACTAGTCTATCCTATTTTGCAGTATTGTTGTGCACTGTGGGACCCACATCAAGTGGGACTGACAGAGGACATAAGAAACGTTCAGAGAAGAACAACCCGTTTCGTACCATGGCGATACAGGGAGGACTCTTACGGAAATGATACACTACTTAGGATGAACGTCATTAAAAGGCGTTGTTCATTGAAACGAAACGTATTTGCGAAATTTCTTTCGTCAACGTTCTCCTCCGAAAACGGCCGAGCGACGTGGCGCAGCGGTAGCACATTGGACTCGCATTGGGAAGGACGGTGGTTCAAATCCACTTCAGGCAAATGCCAGGATTGTTCCTTTGAAAGGGGCGGCCGATTTCCTTCCACATCCTTACTCAAACACTCCGAGCATAAACTCCGTCTCTAATGATCACGCTGTAGACTCGATGTACCATGGCGATACAGGGAGGACTCTTACGGAAATGATACACTACTTAGGATGAACGTCATTAAAAGGCGTTGTTCATTGAAACGAAACGTATTTGCGAAATTTCTTTCGTCAACGTTCTCCTCCGAAAACGGCCGAGCGACGTGGCGCAGCGGTAGCACATTGGACTCGCATTGGGAAGGACGGTGGTTCAAATCCACTTCAGGCAAATGCCAGGATTGTTCCTTTGAAAGGGGCGGCCGATTTCCTTCCACATCCTTACTCAAACACTCCGAGCATAAACTCCGTCTCTAATGATCACGCTGTAGACTCGATGTTAAAACTCCAAGCTTCCTTCATCCTTCCTCCGAAAACGAACACATTTTGTTAGTATCCACCTGCATTGGTAGACATAATCTACATTATCAAATAAGTGAAATAAGATAGGAAATAGAGATATTTGTTTTTCTTTTTCCTGCAGGCTATTAGGGAGTGGAAAGGTAGAGAAAGTCACTAAAGCGGTTCAATTAAACAGTTTGCAGGCACTTAAACGTTATTTGAAAATATTTTATAAAATTTGTTATAAAATAATATAGTTGTTGTTGTTGTTGTTGTTATGGTCTTCAAACCAAAGACTGGTTTGATGCAGCTATCAACTGTACCCTGTCCTTTGCAAACCTGTTCATCGCTGAGTAAGAACGGCCACGAACATCCTTTTGAACCTGCTTACTCTACTCATGTCGGGCCTGGTGGTTTCAGGGTAGCGTATTTGACTGGAAACCGAAGGTTCGCGGGTTTGAAACCCATCTGATACCGGAATTTTTCAGTGCGCGTTTTAACCCTGCCTTCACCTCTCAACTACGAGAAGATTCGACAGAAACGACATGTGGTTCGGATTCCACGTTAAAGTGTAGTTCCCCTCTCTCCGGTTGGATTACTGGGGTAAGTTAGGAACACGCAAGTCGGTGAAGTGGCGTCTAGTTGAAATAGTTGCACCAGGCCACTGAGCCACACGACATTTTTCTTATATTCCTGTCTCAGTCTCACTCTGCGATTTGACGTCACACACTCCCCTCTGACGCTAAAGTGACGAATATCAAGCCGGCCGCGGTGGTCGAGGGGACTGCGGCGCTCCAGTCACGGTCTGCACGGCCACTACGGTCGGGGGTTCGAATCCCTCTCGGGCATGGATGTTTGTACCGTCCTTAGTATTAGTTAGTTCATAAGTAGTTTGTAAGTTTAGGAACTGATGACCCCGTAGTTAAGTCCCATAAGCTATACAAACAATTGAACGAATATCGATTATTTCATTTCACAAAATGTGTCTCACCGAACTATCCCTTCTTTTAGTCAATGTATGCTAGAAAATTCTTTTCTCACTCATGTTCAGTGCTTTTTTAATATTTACGTGGTCTAACACTATAATCTTCAGCATTCGTCTGTAGCAACACATTTCAAAAGCAATAATGCATCGATCCAAACAGTACTGGCACTATAGTGTGCATGTGTCATGTTCATTAAAATTATCCAGGCTGTTATGCCGTGGTTGGTTGAATTTGTTGTCAAAACCTATCGTTTCGCCCCCGTCTGCGAATGACATCTTCAGGGATTTCTGTAGGATTGCAGGTCCAACACACACACTGGCTCGCTACCTACTGCCGCTAAGTCTGTGTTTATAGTCCGCAGATCCTCCGTGGCGGAGCAACTGCTGTGATTTTGTGGAGACACCGCTCATCACTCACGCAGAACGTGATTTAGCCGCAGTGACCTTGCGCACCCTGTTCCCACCTGGCAGCCAGATATATGGCACACCGAACAGCCCCATTAGCCGCCTTGTAAGTGGTTTGGAAGTGCAGCCACTTGTATATTGATACCACAGCGGAAGGGCCACCGCCACTGCCACACCTATGAACAGGGCCCAGTCTGCCTTATGAGAAACTGCGCACTGCCAAACCGCCGCGATTCCTCTGCCGCGCAGTAACCGCGGGCTATAAACAAAGCCTAAGTTCGGTGTCCACCCGTTTTAGCACCAACGCGTGACGTCACATGTTTTGAAGACATCAGTGAAATTGGCCGTCGTCCATTGCTGCCTATCGCCGTTGCCATCACACTATAAGGTTGGGTCGTACATCTCTTCTTCAGCACCGGCATCCAAATACCGTTTTGTTTTATGCCCTCTTCCTTACGACTGAAATTATTCGGATGTTTGGCGATTTCAGTTGCCTCCCTGTAGAGCCCTTTGTAGTATCCGTTTGTGGTTGGTGGTTCTTGCATCTTGTCAAACCGAATGTCGTGGTTCCCTGGCTGGAAAGCGTGTTCCACAAGATCTTATCGTCCCATTTTTCCTCTTCAATAATTGCCCTTGTGCTTTTCCAAATGTTTTGAGACAGTCCTTTCGGTGGCAACTGCATGGTATCCTGTACACTCCAGTTGAGAAGATGTTTATGTGGGTACCACGAAAATAACTGTCTTAAAACGTTTGCAAGAGCAGAAGGGCAATTGAGAAATGGAACGATCAGCTGTTGCAGAGCATGCTTTCCAGTCAGGTAACCACCACATTTGCTTCGACGAAAGTACAGCAGCCACAACAGATACTATGAAAGGCGTCATGCGTCGACACAAGAACATGCGGACACCGAACTTAGCGGCAGTCAGTATCGAGCCGGTGTGGGACCTGCAATCCTACAGGCGCCCCTGAAGATGTCTTCCGCAGACGGGGACGAAACTTTTGACAACAAATTCAACCGACCACAGCATAACAGCCTGAATAATTTTAATAGACATGACTTTTATGGCCATGAAAGTATACTTTTTACTAACAGTGCAGGTGTTACTGCATGGGATAGACACATACTATGCAGTAAGCAGTGGCAGGCAGTGGTCCACTAGAAGCAGGCCAGGAAACACAAGTGCAGCGAGGCGTTGCCCCATACACGCCGGGCGACGGCGGACAGGAAGTGACGGCAGGCGGTGCCGAGCAGTGGCAGCAAGCACAGGCAGGCCGACAGCGGCAGGTACGGCTGCGCAACACTGGCTTCAACAGAGGTGCCAACCAGCCCAGCCAAGCCCCTCACGTTTAGTGGAGCCTTGGCGTAGAGGGCAGTTCTTCAAAACATGAACACAGATCAAGCATGCAAACCATAGCGGAAGACACTAGTGCTCTTTTCTCTCATGAATTGCCAGCTGTGGATGATGGACAACAGGCAGATTGCTATTTCTCGATTTTAGAAAGGCGTTCGACACATCATCGCACTGCAGACTGCTAATGAAGGTACAAGCATATGTAATAGGTACCCAAATATGTGAGTAATTCGAAGACTACTTAAGTCATAGAACCCAGTACATTGTCCTCGATGGCGAGTGTTCATCAGAGACTAGGGTATCACCAGGAGTGCCTGAAGGAAGTGGGATAGAACTGCTATTATTTTCTATCTATGTAAATGATCTGACAAACAGAGTGAGTTACAATCTGCGGCTGGTTGCTGATGAAGCTCTGGTGTACTGTAGTAGGATGCAGGATGACGGGACCAATTTTCTAGGTGGTGTGAGGAATATAGAAAAATATAAAGTGATGCAGATGAGTAGGTGAAACAATCCCATAATATTCGAATACATCATTAGTAGTGGCTGCTTGACAGAGTGCGTCAATTAATTATTTAGGAGTAACGCTGCACAGCGATATGAAACAGATGGAGTGTATAAGAACAGTCGTGGGGAAGGCAAATGGTTTGTCTGGAGAATTTCGAGAAGACGTGATGCGACTGTAAAGAAGATCGCATGAAAACGTTTGTATGATCCTGTCATGAGCATTCGTTTTTTTTTTTTTTTTTTTTTTTTTTTTTTTTTTTTTTTTTTTTTTTTTTTCCTCGATTGAAAGTGGGATAGAAAAGCAAGTAAATAGTAGTGGTACTGGCTATGGGGAAGGCATATGGTTTGTCTGGAGAATTTCGAGAAGACGTGATGCGACTGTAAAGGAGTTCGCATGAAAACGTTTGTATGATCCTGTCATGAGCATTCGTTTTTTGTTTTTTTGTTTTTTTTTTTTTGGTTTTTTTTTTTTTCCTCGATTGAAAGTGGGATAGAAAAGCAAGTAAGTAGTAGTGGTACTGGCTAGCCTCCACCACACGCCTTTGGGTGCCTTGCGATGTATGTATATATAGATCTATTGAAACCAGCATGCGGTGTCTTTGCACTCAGTAAAGATGTCAGGCCGCGGTGGAGTTGCCGAGCGGTCTAAAGCGTCTCGCTGTGGAGCGCGCGGTTGCTCGCAGTGGAGGTTCGAGTCCTCCCTGGGGCATGGGTGTGTGTGTGTGACGTCCTTAGGTTACTTTAAGTAGTTTGTAAGCTACAGACTGATGGCCACGCAGTTTGGCCCGATAGAATTACAAACATTTGAACATTTTTTGAAATATGTCAGTCTGTCTATATCACAGACGGTCAGTGCAGTAATACGAACGCTGCGGTCCGCGAGCGCTCACACAGCTTTCTCCCGGGCATTGCCAGCAACGTTCCAGGTAACATTGCACAGTGGAAGCTGTCGCCTAACCAAGAGTGGCATGTTCACTTCGCATCATCAAAATAGTGTTATCGGTCTTTAAACCTGCTTGGCGTTCGTAGTAAGACAAAGTAAGTAAGAAAAATATGAGAAAACTCAAATTCATTACTTTAACTTGTTTTTGTTTGTTGTTGTTGTTGTTGTTGTTGTTGTTGTGGTCTTCAGTCTGCAGAATGGTTTGATGCAGCTCTCCACGCTACCCTGTCCTGTCCAAGCCTTTTCATCTGAGAATAACAACGGTAACCTACACTTTCGAATCTGCTTAACTGCTTTTTTCCTCGGTCTTACTCTACGTTTCTTACCCCCACACACTTACTTCTTAATCTAAGTTGACGAATCCTTGATGTCTCAAAATTTGTCCCATCAACTTATCCTTTCTCTTAGAATACGCCAGAATCTTCTATTCTCCCCAATTCTGTTGAGCACTTCCTCATTAGTTTCGTCATCTACCCATCCAGGGCCATATTTACGCAGGAGCAACATGTGCAGCTGCACTGGGCGGCAAAATTTGCCACCGAAAAAAATTTCAAATATTATATTAGTGTATCATTATTCAGAGCTTCGATTACAGCAATGAATTTTAAAATTCTGGCCCTTGTGTTCATAGCAGTAGCCAGAGAGGGTTCCTTTTCTTTATTTCTTTTTTATTTTATTTTTTTATTTGTATGTATTCTAGATGCCGGAGGGGGAGGAGGGGCATGAAATAAATTACTGCACAGGGGCGTCGCAATACGGTCCTGTACCCATCTAAACTTCATCATTCGTCTGCAGCTACACTCGAGCACTACAGGAAAATGTCAACAAATTTGTCTTATTCAAAAACGCTTTTCTTCCTTTAGTCATTCTGAATTTTATATCTTTACTTCGGCCATCAGAAGTTATTTTGCTACACAAGTAACAAAACTCATCTACTAATTTTATTATCTCATCACCTAATCTAATTCATTTAGCACCGCCTCATTTTCTAACACGACATTCCATTACCCATATTTTACAAAAATGTTCAAATGTTTGTAATTCTATGGGACCAAACTACGTTGGCCATCAGTTCCTAGACTTACAAACAACTTAAACTAATTTGAATTAACCTAAGGACAATACACACATCCATGCCCGATGGAGGATTCAAACCTCCAACGCAGGAGACCGCGCGATTCGTAACGTGGCGCTCCAGACCGCTCGGCTACTCCCGCGCGGCCATGTTTTGCTAATGTTCATCTTATACCTTCCTTTCAGGATACTGTCCATTTCGTTTAATTGCTCTTCTAGGTCCTTTGCTGTGTCAGAATTACTATGTCATCAGCAAACCGCACAGTTTTTATTTCTTCTCCTTTATTTCCATCTCCAAATTTCTCCTTGCATTCCTTAATAGCTTGCTCAATGTACAGATTGAACAACATCGGGGAAAGGTTACAACACTGTCTTACTCCCTTCCTAACCAAAAAATGTTTGTAAATCTATCGGACCAAACTGAGTGGTCATCAGTCCGTAGCTTACAAACTACTTAAACTAAGGTAAACTAACCTAAGGACAAACACACACACCCATGTCCCAGGGAGGACTCGAACCTCCGACGGCGAGCAACCGTGCGCTCCTCAGCGAGGCGCCTTAGACCGCTCGGTAACTCCACCGCGGCCCTTCCTAACCACTACGTCCCTTTCGAGCCCTCCGATTCTAATAACTGTCCGGTTTTTATACAAGGTAATTCATCGTTCTCCTATTTTACCATGATACCTTCATAATTTCAAAGAGTGTATTCCAGTCGACGTTTTCAACTTTTCTCCAGATCTACAAGTGCTAAAAACATAGGCTTCCCTTTCCTTAACCTAAGTCATAATGTGAGTATAGCCTCACGTGTTCCTACATTTCTTCTAAATCCAAAGTGATCTTTCCAGAGGTTGGATTCCTCCAGCTTTTCCATTCGTCTGTAAATAATTCTTGTTAGTATTTTGCAACCGTGACTTATTAACCTGATATTTTTGTAATTTTCACATTTGTCTGCGCCTGATTTCTCAATAATTAGAATTACTATATTCTTCTTGAAGTCTGAGGGTATTTCCCCTGTCTCATACATCTTGCATACCAGGTGGAACATTTCTTCATGACTGGCTCTCCTAACGATATCAGCAGTTCAGAAAATGTCATCTACTCCAGGGGCCTTGTTTCTACTCAAATCTTATAGTGCTCTCTCAAATTCTTCTCGCAGTATAGTATCTCTGAACTCATCTTCCGCTAATTCCTTTTCCATTTCTAGAATACTGCCTTCAAGTTGATTTCCTTTGTATAGGCCCTCTATATATTCCTTCCACCAATCAGCCTGCCCTTCTTTGCTTAGTACTAGTTTTCCATCTGAGTTATTGATACTCATACCGCCGCCTTTCTTGTCTCCTAACGTCTCTTTTATTTTCATGTAGGCGGTATTTATCATTCCCCTAATTATATTTTCTTTCTCCTCTAGCCACTCCTGCTTAGCCAGTCTACACTTGCTGATAACCTCATTTCTCAGACGCCTGTACTCCCTTTTGCCTGCTTCACTTGATGCAATTTTAAATTTTCTTGTTTCATCAATTAGGTTCAGTATTTTCTGTGTTATCCAGAGATTTCCATTAGGCCTTTTTCTGCCGATATGATCCTCTGCAGCCTTGACTATCTTTCAGAGCTACCCATTCTTCTTGTACTGTATTACTTTACCCGTTTCAGTCAATCCTTGCGTAATTTTCCTTCTGAAACATTCAGAAATCTTTGGTTCCTTCACTCTGTCCTTACTTTTCTACCATTTTGCAGTCTCCTAAGTTTTAATCTACAGATCATAACCAACAAGTAATGTAGAGTTTATATCTGCCCCTGGATATGTGTTAAAGTTTCAAACCTGCGTTCTAAACCTATGCCTTACCATTATAAAGTCAATCTGGTACCTTCCAGTATCTCCTGGTCTCTTCCACGTGTTCTTTCACGATGATCAAAGCAAGTGTTTCTGATTATTAAATTGTGCTCTGCCCAAAATTCCATCAGGCGGTCCCCTTTTTCATTTCTTTTGCCTAGTCCCTATTCAACTAGTACATTTCCTTCTTTTCCCTTTCCTAATTCCGAGTTTTAGTCCGCTGTCACAATCAAGTTTTCATCTCCCTTAACTGAAAAATGTATCTCCTCATACATTTCTGCGATGTCCTCAACCTCGCCGGCCGCGCTGGCCGAGGAGGATGAGGCGCTCCAGTCACGGTCTGTACGGCCACTACGGTCGGGGGTTCGAATCCTCCCCTCGGGCATGGATATTTGTGCCGTCTTCAGTATAAGGTAGTTGATAAATCGTTTGTAAGTTTAGGGACTGATGACGCCGTAGTTAAGTCCCATAAGCTTAACAAACATTTGAACATTTTCCTCAACATCGGCAGAGCTAGTTGGTATATAAGCTTGTACTATTGTGCTCGGTATTGCCTTTGTGTTTATCTTTGCTACGATAATGTGTTCACAATGCTATTCATAGTAACTTACCCGTATTCCTATTTTCTTATTCAATATCAGACCTACTCCTGCGTTACCACCAACTGATTTGTTATTAGTTACCCTGATCATCCTGCCACTAAACTTCACCAATTCCTGCCATATGTAACTTTAACATAACCATTTCTCTTTTCAAATTTTCTAACTTACCTACCCGAATAAGGGATAGAACATTCCAGGCTCCAATCCGTAGAATATCTATTTTGTTTTCCTTGATGACGACAAGTAGTCCCGGACGGGAGATCTGAATGGGGACTATTTTACCCGCGGAATATTTTACCCAAGAAGACGCCATCAGTTAATTATTGATACAGTAGAGCTGTATGTCGTCGTGAAAATAAACTACTGCAGTTTTACCTTGCTTTCAGCCGTTCACTGTAACTGCATGGCACAACCATGAACCATGTTAGCTGATGACAAGTGCGGATTCAGGGCGAGGGAGCCACAGGGGCACATGCCCCCCCCCCCTGACGGCCCGACGAAAAATGAGAGAGAGAGAAGACGGGGGGGGGGGAGAAAGGAGGAGAGAGAGAGAGAGAGAGAGAGAGATGGTGAGGAAGGGAGGGAGGGAAAGAATCTTCGCATTGGAATAATTAACTTTTATTACGGGCAGCATGTAATTGTGAAATTAAAAATCCCTGTAATTAACATAACTTAATTTGACTTTTGAGTTATGCTTCCATGCGTTTATTGCTCTTTTTTGTCAGTAATTTACGATAGCCGGCCGCGGTAGCCGAGGGGACTGCGGCGCGCCATTCACGGTCTGCACGGCCACTACGGTCGGGGGTTCGAATCACTCCTCGGGCATGGATATTTGTGACGTGCTTAGTATTAGCTAGTTCATAATTGGTTTGTAAGTTTATGGACTAATGATCCCGTAGTTAAGTCCCATAAGCTCTACAAACATTTGAACAATTTACGATACTAATAAATAAAAGTTGTTTATTGTTTCGTGACTGCTTGGGAGATGAATGAGCTATTGTGTATGTTTTACTCATACGTAGGCTAAACAAAGTTATAGGATTTAACTATGAAAACAAATGTGATTTTCAAGGGCTGCGTTCAAGCTTAACGCATTCAGATGTTTTCGGTAAACGGTTGATCTGATTCTTTTCCTAAAGACCAAGAAATGGTACTCTCACCCATTATAAACAGTTTTATTTGAAGCTACACATTTCGATTATCCAGTTATTGGAGCAAATCAGAAATTTCAACGTCATTTTTCCACACATAAGAAACAAAGAATTTTCATGGTAGTAAAAATTCTTCTTGAAACACAGTCAAGTGTAATTTTCAGAACCAAATTTTCACTCTGAAGCTGATTGTGCGCTGATATGTAGCTTCCTGGCAGATTAAAATTGTGTGCTGTACCCGGGATTCGAACCTGCGACCTTTAACTTTCGCGGTCAAGCGCTCTACGTCTGTACGTCTGAACGTCCCGACACGCTTCACAGTCCATCGTCACAATTTTACCTCACCTCCTACTTTTCAAACTTCACAGAAGTCCTCCTGCGACCCTTGCAGGACTAGCACTCCTGGAAGAAAGGATGTGGTGGAGACATGACTTAGTCACAGCCTAAGAGATTTTTCCAGAATGAGGAATACTAGTCCTGAAAGGTTCACAGGAGAACTTCTGTGAAGTTTGGAAAGTAGGAGGTGAGGTATGGCAGAATTAAAGTTTTGTGGACGGACCGTGAAGCGTGCCAGGATAGCTCAGATGGTACAGCGCTTGCCCGCGAAAGGCAAAGGTTTCAGGTTAGAATCCAGTTTCTGGCTCACAATTTTAATCTGCCGGGAAGTTTCAAGTGTAATTTTGTTGATCGCCAAAGCTTTCTTGAAAACTTATCTCGTTTTGCATAGCGTCTTTACAAAGAATGGAGAAGAAATCGATTCAGTACAACGCAAACACATGTTTATTTTAGGTTTTGAGGAAATATCAAACTTAGCGCGATATAGTCGTATTTACTGGCTGCTTGTTTTTGACCGTAATTGGGCGACCTTTTAGGATACGCTGTTTTACCAATTTCTGCTTTGTTTAGAAATGACACAGCTACTCCGGTTACTGTACTGTTCAACCACGGTAAACTGGCGATTCGTGCGCTGGCTGTTGGCAGCGGCAGGAGGCGTGTACTATGGCTGCCGTTCGAGCATCAGCAAGGCAGCGTCACAGTGTTGGAAACGTTAACCGTAACAGTGTGTGCAGTAATATTTCGCGGCTAGTGGCAGCGTAACATTGGCACCAATCCGAAATAAATGGATGTCCTTCAAGTAGTGCAAATGTTTTGTGCTTTTGGCATCGCCAGGTAAAATCGTCTTCAGTTGTCAAATTAATATACTTCCGTCTAGTTACCAATGTACTACTAATTTCATTCTCAAGTTCCTATGATTAAAAAAATATTACAATGATTCAACCACGTTAAACAATGAAAAGTTTAATAATTTATCAAACCATGTGCGCCGCACAGGAACTGCCGTGTGATCTGGGGTGCAACTTTGTGGAGTACGCTGCCACTCCCACCAGAGGTTCGAGTCCTCCCTCTGGCATAGGTGTGTGTGTGTGTGTGTGTGTGTGTGTGTGTGTGTGTGTGTGTCCTTAGAATAAGTTAAAGTAGATGGTAAGACTAGGGACCGATGACCTTAGCAGTTTTGTCCCTTCGGATTACAAAACATTTGAACTTCTTTTTGAAACAATATGTCCTACGTTTTTTTTTTTTTTACAGTAACCATTAAGTCATTTGGCTCATTTAATATGTACAAAACATTTTTGAACATATTGTACAATTGTTTGAATTTTCAAGTGGTCAAATTTTAGTCCAATTATTCCGAAGTTGTAAATATGTTGAGAAACCTATTCCAATATCGCATTGCTTCTGTATAGATATTCGCATGAAGGATGATGAAGGATGAAATAAGTGTGCCCACAGCTGAACACAGGACGCTCTAAATCCTCTGGCTTTTTTCTTTTTTTTTCGATAAATTTAGAAAATCTACACTGTTTAATGTGATTAAATCATTGTAATATTTTTTTGATCATAGGCATTTGAAAATGACGCCATAGTGCGCAGAAACTAATAGTAGATTCGTAGTTAGATGAAAGTAAACTAAAAAGATTTTTTTCTAAGAAGCGACTGTGGCTGTGGAACGTGTGTGTGTGTGTGTGTGTTTGTGTGTGTGTGTGTGTGTGTGTTTGTGTGTGTGTGTTTGAAAATTAGTCTCACAAAGCCCTTAAAGACATGTTCACCCTCCTCAGGCTTGTGTCCCCCCCTCACCCCCAGAAAAAAGTTCTGTACCCGCCACTGGTTGATGTAAATTTCTTAGTCCTGCATTGTCAGAGAAATCCAACGACATCTCAACAACGTGTTGGATTTCTGACAGGACTAAGAAGTTTACAGCTACCGGTGTTAACAGCTGCCCTTTTTAAATGTTCCAGTACTGACAGTTGCACAACGGGAGCCTGAAGATGGTGTGATTGTAACACCGAAACCAGCCGCATAATCGAATAAATAATATTTATACAGTTGCTGGTACTTTCTTCCACCATCAAATTTATCAGGAGTAGTCCCAGCTCATTGATTATGGTGACAATTAAACTAATGAAAAGGCTACTGCCCCTCTTCAGCAACCACACGTTTGTCTGGCCTCACCACAGAAACCCCTCCGCTGTGGTTGAACATACCGTACGGCTTGCAATCTACCAACCCATCTCGGCAATATACGTGGTTCATGAGAAGTAAACATACTAATATACTTTACAGCTTTTTAGACTAGGTGTTCGTGTCTGCAGTATGTTCAGGACTAAAATTTTATGTGGAAGTGTTCTTAATGAAATTAAAAGATATTAAAGGTCAAGAGTAATTTTACTGATTTTCAACTGACTAGAGCAATATGGTTGATGAACAGTAATCTCACTCCAAACTAATGAAACCATTTAAATCGAATTAGATAATCATATAAACACACTTTTCTTTCTTTCTCATATGTACTAGATCAGTTCGAGCTTAACACTTTGTTAGTTATATTAGATGTATTATGTTAATAATTGCTTAATAAAAAATCATATATTCTTTTTGCTTTATGTCTGTATTGTGTTTGTGACTAGAAAATTAAGTCTACGAAAATAACAGTTTATTCTTCTTTATTGATTATTATAAGCCCCCTCCCTCTTCCTAATCAACGATGTTCTGCACGGCAGAATTTTGAACATAACTACCACCCCCACAGGGCCAAGATGATCCGCAACTGCTGCATGAGAAACCCCCAGGACTGCGAACTGTCTGCTGCTGTGTGGCTTCAGTTGACACAGTTACTCCCCTATTTCTAAAGATGTTGACTGACGTGCTGGAACGTCTACCAACGATCGCTACGTCCTTAAGTTAATGACTTCCTCCTCTCGAGGTTGAGCAACAACACCTGGTTCCAACAGGATGGGTAACAGCACATACTACATGTCAGTTCATGAATGTCTAGCAAGGTTGTTTTCCTGATTGATTGAGTAACAGATTTGGAGAGTATGGTCACTCACTTTAACTGGCCATATTTCATCTTGTCAGGAAAAGCAGTTCGTCGCGCAAAAAAAAAAAAAAAAAAAAAAAAAAAAAAAAAAAAAAAATGGATGCGTAGAGCTGTGGAAAAGAAACTACTAAATATGCTGACTCCGCTGATGAAAACTTTTGTTCGGCTCCTGGAGAAATACCCGCATCATGACGACGACTTGATGACTACCATCTATATGGTTTTCTATTCAAAACTAAGTAAAGCGAATACATGTAATTACATTTCAGTATATGTTGGTTTCGAAGTTCTGTCCTTTCCATATCTTACTTTTCATTTTGTTTGACCATTGTAAATTTCACGTTGTGAGAAATATGACATAGGACTAATACACGGTGTTTAATGGTAATAGGAGGCGAATTGGAACAAAAAAGTATAACACATGTCAAAATTTTATTGAGTTCAATGCATTATCGTTTCGTCTGTTGGTACAACAGTTGCTCTGAGTTGCTATTTATCGAATATATGCAGTACAGTGTAGATGTTCGACATGTGAAGTCGGGATTTAGTTTACCTTGAGATTTTCACTGTGATTTGTTGGTGAGGTCTGCTGTACAGTAGCTTGTAGAAATGGGACACATACATGCTGAGGATGCCGATATGGTATTTTTGTGTGGGTTTTGTAATGAAAACGCTGCTGCTGCTTGAAGTGAATGCAGCGTACCATTTTCTAACCGCACACTACCACATTCAAGAGTGTTCACTCGTGTGTTCATTATTCCATTTGACACTAATATAGTACCCAGCAACCATATTTCATCTGCACGTGTAAATGAATAGACTATGCATGAAGTAGAAGACATTAGTCAGTCGCTAGAACTTAATTTTCTGCACTTTTCTGTGTTCAACATAAAAGACTATGGCAGACATTACATATGTACAGGTTCGATCTGTATTATTTACTGCTCGTTCAACACTTTCGATCAGGAGATGAAAAGAGACGACTGGAATTTTGTCATTGGATACTTGAAAATCGCTTAGTAATCCCTTTTCTAGTCTTCACTGATGAAGCCATTTTCACCCCTGACGACATCGATAACACTCGTACTTCACGTAAGTGGTCTGAAGAAAACCCACTCACTATTGCGAAGGCTCATTTTCAAGAACACTTCTCTGTAAATGTGTTATGTGCTCTGACAGACAATCAGCTGATTGCGCCTGTTGTGTTACCGCACCATTTTACACTATCACATTGTCGACACTTTCTTGAAACTGAGCTTGTAGCACTACTGGAAGAGATTCCTTTGGCTACTAGAAGGCGGCTGATCTTCCAGCATGACGCGGTTCCCAGACATTTTATTCATCAAGCGCCACGTCACCTAAACCTAACATGCCCCTGCAGATGGACAGATATGTTGTGGCGCCGCTATTCGCCACATCGCCGGCGGTCCACGCATGCAGCCACGCCAATATACGAAGGAGCGATAAGTCGCTCCATAGTACTTCGGCCGGCAGAGGCGCCCGCAGTCTAGGTACCTCTTTGCCTCCTACGCGCGCCGGCCAATAGGAAGAGGGGGCTCGCCTATATATGCCGGTGTACCACGGCAACGACAGAGAGTAAGGGAGTTCCAGTCAGTGCGAAGTAAATCCCCAAATACGACATTTCCAGGAAGTTCAATAGAAGAGCCAGCTTTCTGTCTATGCACATGCCGGAACAGTTTTCTAAAATGTTTGTATAGTCTATGGGACTTAACTACGGGGTCATCAGTCCCTAAACTTACAAACTACTTATGAACTAACTAAGACTAAGGACGGCACAAATATCCATGCCCGAGGGGGGATTCGAACCCCCGACCGTAGTGGCTGTGCAGACCGTGACTGGAGCGTGTCAGTCTCCTCGGCCACGCGGCCGGCGGCACCTCAGTCCCCTCGGCCACCGCGGCCAGCAACAGTTTTCTATTGCCTCGCAGAACCATGTAATAGTATAAGACATTTGTACCAACACAAGCACATCAAAGTTAAGTATTTGTTTCATCTAATAATAGTTCCTGTGGACTAATCAATTCTCTTAGTTCCAGACCCAGACAGGGAGAAGCAAATTATCATTTGTTGGGATTGCAATGTTCATTTCCTGAAAGAGTGTAATAGGATGTATGACCTTGTAGTATTACTTAGTTCTTCCAATTTGAGCTCCATTTTTTATTTACCTACTCTGATAACAAAGAAAAGCAGCACATTGATAGAAAACTTTGCGATAAGTTTAAGAACATAAATGCTTATCCTGTTTAGAATGGTCTGTTAGACCATAGTTCACAGCTAGTGACAGTATATGACATAGCTTAATGCAGTAAATTAAGTAGTGCGTTCAATTAACAATATAAATATTGCTAATTTTAGGGAAAGCCTACAGCAGCTTGACTGGGATGAGGTGTATAAGGAACCTGAAGCAAACTTGAAATATAACTTACTTCATGATACTTTTTCAGGGTATTTGAAAATTATTTTCCCAAGAAAATATACATTATTGTAAGAAAACGTGTAAAAAAACCATGGCTAACTAAATGAATAAGAATATCTTGCAACGTAAAATTAAACTGTATCTAACAGCAAGACTGAGTACTGACCCAGAAATTGTTCGGTATTATAAAAACTATACTTAGAAAGACAGTAACAGGTGCAAACATGTAACGCTTTTGTATTGGGTGCGAAAAATAGCTCAGCAGTGTTGCCACTATTTAAGTTCCAACCCTCGTAGAATGTCGTTCCAGTCCCATTTCTGCCTACACCCACCAGAGTGGTCGGATTAGTCTCTGCAGACTCCGCGGTGATAGGCTGGTGAATTGTAGTCTTACGCATGGCCAGACTGTTCCTACACCCAGTATTATGGTTTGGGGTCGTATTCTACAGCACTCCCGCACATCTCTAAATTCATTGTCGGTACACTAACCTGCCGGCGTCACATTTCTGAAGTACTGGAGACTGTTCTACGATACCGACGGCCACATTGCAGCACGATTATACGTGACCATTCTAGCGCGCAGTTTTCAAAACTGCAGCACGATTATACGTGACCATTCTAGCGCGCAGTTTTCAAAACTGCAGCACGATTATACGTGTCCATTCTAGCGCGCAGATTTCAAAACCTTCTCTTCTATCAGATTACGTTGCTGCTTTGGTCTCATCGGTCGTTCAGTCTCTCGCCTATGTCTGGTCGATGACGAACGACTCGCCCAGCATACACCACCCACCGCCACACCAGATAAACTTTGCAAATATGCTTGAGTAGCATGGACTACTATACGACAAACAATGTACCCAGAGTCTTTTTGATTCAAAGCCGAGGCGTCAAGGAGCGGTTATAACCAGAGCATCTTCAGAGGTGTCATAAGCTATTGGCACGTGGTATTAAATAATTTCTGTTTCGAAGTTTCGAAGGAGTCTCTATGTGTGGACGGTAAATCAATCACCTGTGGACGAGCACTGACGCTGACGAAGATCACCACCACCAGCATCAAGAAGTACAATTTCGTTGACGTTGTCATCGTTCTTTCTGTTCACCTGTAAAAGAGGAAAAGCATTTATTTATTTATTTTGTCATACTTATGCAAAAGCTTTAGGTTACAGTCAAGATATTATTAGTGACTACAACTTGGTGGGAATGCGACTACCCAGTAATGCTCTGTCGTTGTTGTGGTCTTTCGATGCTGCCCTCCCACTCGTCTATTCCTGTACAAGCCTCTTCATAACACCTGCTACCACCAGCCGCTTTATTCTGCTTCCTGTCTCCCTCTACCGTTTAATCCACATATACTTTCTTCATCATGTATCTTATGACTCCGTGATACTACAGAATTTGTCCTGTCATTGGCAAACAAATTTATTTTCTCGTCGATTAATTTCAGTAGTTTACTAGTAATTCCGTCGTTACATCTAAATACATACTCCGCAATCCACCCAACGGTGCGTCGCGCAGGGTACTCAGTACCGCTACTGGTTACTTACTTTCCTGTTCTACTTCCATACAGAACGATGGAAAAACGAATACTTGTATGCATCCGTACAAGCCCCAATCTTATCCTTGTGGTCTTGACGCGAAATGTAGTTTGGTGACAGTAGAATCGTTCTGCAGTCCGCCTCAACTTACGCTACAGTTCCGCGCTGTCGCCCAATGAAAAAATCAAGTTATGGAACATGTGTGGCTCTGTGAAACAAGACACTTAATTCCAATGGTTCTTTACTAGCAGGGCCATCTGCCATTTGATGCAGCTCTCCACGCTACCCTGTCCTGTGCAAGGCTCTTCATCTGAGAATACGTTCGGGAACCTACATCCTTTTGAATCTGCTTACTATATTCGTCCCTCAGTCTCCCTCTACGATTTTTACCTCACACTCTTCTTTCTAATGCTAAGTTGACAATTCCTTGATGTCTCAGAATGTGTCCAACCAATCTATCCCTTCTTTTAGTCAGGATATGCCAGAAACTCCTTTTCTCCCCAATTCGGTTAAGCACCTCCTCATTAGTTACGTGATCTACCCATATAATTTTCATCATTCGTCTGTAGCACCACATTTCAAAATCTTCTATCATCTTTTTATCTGAACTCCTTATCGTCCACGTTTCACTCCCATACAATGCTACACTCCAGACAAATGTTTTCAGAAAGGACTTCCTAACAATTAAATTAATATCGGATGTTAACAAGTTTCGCTTCTTTAGAAACGCTTTTCTTCCCAAAGCCATTCTGCATTTTATATCTTCTTTACTCCGGCCATCAGAAGTTATCTTGCTATACAAATAACAAAATTCATCTACTACTTTTATTGTCTCATTACCTAATCTAATTCCTTCAGCATCGCCTGATTTTCTGACAACTAATTCATTACAAAAAAAGAAAATAAATTGTCTGTTTTGGGCCTTCGCTACAATTTTTTTTTATGATCTGCACCCGTAACATGCCTTTAAAAGAAATGACATAATAACAAAATCACAGGATCATGTAAAATCAACCGGCTGCCAGATATGATAGCTTCACATGTCGAAATAAGGATATCAACACGATATCAACAAGTCTCTTGCCGCCATTGTAAGTGTACTGGAAGTTTGCCGATTGCTGATACTAACAGCGTAGAAACAAGGAACTAAAACACGTTGCGGACGTTACCACAGTCCATCCACGATTGTGAGATACAGGCCTGAACTTCCTAGCGTGAATTACAAAGAAATAAAGCGAGAAATACCAGAACCGCACAATTGTGCGTGCAAAGCCTGAAAGGGTTATGTCATTGAATGTACCTACAAAATTATTTCATTCTACGACTTATGGTTTAGACGCTTTGTCTCATCATATTTGTTCGTATTTTATGCTCCCGTACTGTTCATCTGATTGCGACGAAAGTTTGCACATTAATCTTCAAAACAAAAGCCACATGGGACTAGCCGCGCGGTCTGAAGCATCATACTACTGAGTGGACGGCAGCTCCCGACAGAGGGTAAAGTTCTCCGTCGCACATGGATGTGTGTGTTGTCCTTAGTGTAAGTTGGTTTTAAGTAGTTTGTAAGTCTAGGCACTGATGACCATAGCAGTTTGGTCCAATAGGTTTACAAACATTTGAACATTTTTGAAAACATGAGCAAAGACAGTGTCTCGGTAAAATTTTGTATGGTGCATTTCAGAGGGTACATTGCCTACGAACTTTGACAAAATCTAAGGTCTTATTCCGATCTTGAATTAACATTCAAAACAAGGAACTTCGCCGTCTACCTAATATTTCATACGGTGAATGGCGTAGAATTCCTTTCAAACACGTGGAAACCCCTTCACTGATCGCCGTGAAAGTTAACAGAGTTACGTAATTGTTAACAGATGGAGGAGACAATGGACTGAGGAGGCGGAGGAGGAGTTCGACAGGGAAGAGGAGGTGATGGCAGAGAAAGGGCAACGAGAGGGGAGATGAAGGGATGAACAGAGAGGGAGAGAAAGAATTGTGGGACCGGGGGGGGGGGGGAGAATGAGAGGACAGACAAGGTTAAAGCGAAGGAATAGAAAGTGCCCAAGCGACGCCGGGTTTTCAGCTAGACAGTACAATATATAGAGATATTACACCTTGGCTTAGAGCTTTGTTGTGCGAAAGTAGGCAGCGTGGTCAGAAAATACTGTCGGTCATACCTCTGTCCGAAAAGTTGTTTGAATGGTTCCTAACGTGTGTAAATACAGGTAAATCACCATTCACATACTCGCACGTATATATCAGACACGGATCTACAATTGTTCCCGCTAGGTCCGCCAGTTGTTAAAATTCGACCTCTGGTATTTCGCAGACAGGATGCAGGAATGGACTTCCGCTCTAACGCTCCTTGCTGCGGGGTGCGCGTCTGCTCCCTGTCGGAGGTTCGACTCCTCCCTCCTGGCATGAATATGTGTGTTGTCTTTAGCATAAGTTAGTTTAAGTAGTTTGTAAGTCTAGGGGTTGATGACCACTTCTGTACAAACATTTGAATATTTTGAACCTTCAAAAATAGTGTGATAGTATTGTTCACAGAAGTTTCGGGTATGCAGCCGGTTGTCGTCTAATACATCACACGATATTTCGAAAAAAAAATGTTCAAATGTTTGTAAATCTATCGAACTGCTAGGTCATCAGTCCATACCTTACAAACTACTTAAACTAAGATAAACTAACCTAAGAACAAGACAAACAACCATGCCTGAGGGGAGACTCGAACCCCCTGCGGCGAATGGCCGCGCGCACCGCAGCACGGAGCGCCAATACGCACGGCGAATCCGCCGCGGCTCGATATTTCGGCCACCCATCTTCAGGTGAGTCGTGGCAGACTGATGAGTGCACATTGGCTTAGAGTTTTGTTGTGCGAAAGTAGGCAGAGTTGTAAGAAAATACTGCCGCTCATCTCTCTGTCCCCAAAATTCTATGACTTAAGTGCTGCTCTTCAGCCGATCGACTTTACAAAATTGGACAGTTTGTTACAAAACATTGAATGGCGGTAAAATGCAGAATGAAACAGTTTGACAGGAGTTTAAAAAATGGAGACTGATACATAGAACAAAGGATTGTAAAATATATATTCTGAAATGAAAATTAATAATCAGCCAACCAGTTGCAATAATAGTTGTTTAATAAACTTGACCACGGTTTCAACGAATATAAATCCGTCTTCTTCAGAAATTTATGTTATACCTATAGACAATGTGACATCATAAATTACAAATTCATAATCATCATGCCTGGAATATGCTTCATACCAAGCCTATTGTCTAAAACATTGAAAAATACAAATCAGAATAAAACTGTTACTATATTTGCATATCACAGTAACTGCACATCCCTATGATCTAGGGAATGCGGTTTAGACTGAAAGATACGTCAGCGCATTTGCAATCATTCACGCTTACCGATTTGAAGCAAGGAGCGTTCATACTAGGACCGGTGGCGCATGCGGTGTGGAACTTTCAGTGGCTTAAGTAACCATTGGTAGATTGTACGTTGAATTTATAACGATGTCAATAAATGGAATATTTGGATAAAAAGAGGGTGAGAAGGTTGAGGGAAGCTGTGGAAACAAATATTACACTGGCCAATTGTAAAAATGTGCTGACTAACAAATACTTTGAAATACATTGCGTAGACTAACACTAATAATAGAAAAGTGTACCTCTCAGATGAATAAAAATAAATTGGATTGGTACATTGCTTATAGTATGGTGACGCAAATGAGATAAAATGGATGTCATGTCAATTACAATAGAGAATTACAAATGTAGGCAGGTTTTAGATTTTTGAGGAAATGAACAAATCGGAAAGGCTACCGGCAGCTGTAAGAAGATTTCGTGAGCAGTATGGGTTTGAACCCTTCAAAATAATGTCTACAGGAGAGAATTTAAATGATCATTTAATAAATATCCATCTTTGAGTTCTATCTGAACGCGACTGTTTATGCAATTTGTTTGGTAGATTAAACACAAGTCAACACAAACCCTCTCTGTAGCAACAAAAGAGCTTAAATTTCATAGAGCGGCGATAGGTCTGCCATGTTTGAGGCACATTGAACTGGCGTCCGCCATGTTATTTGGAGTATCGGCTGACAGCTGGCGTGCCACAACCAATCGAGAATTTTACCTATGACCAGTTCCACGTTTTAAATAAAGATTAACTATTGAATACGGATGTGCATCAAGTACCCTCAGACTTTATCAAAGTTGCGAATTGACGAGACTGGTAATGAAATATCACGAACCTGAATGAAACTATCACTCTGCAGCGGAGTATGCACTGATATGAAACTTCCTGGCAGATTAAAATCGTGTGCCGGAACCGGGACTCGAACCTGGGACCTTTGTCTTTTCGCGGGCAAGCACTCTACCACTCTAAAATTGTGGAAAAGGTCCCAGGTTCGAGTCCCGGTTCCGGCACACAATTTTAATCTGCCAGGAAGTTTCATATCAGCGCACACTCCGCTGCAGTCTGAAAGTTTCATTCTGGAAACATCCCCTAGGCTGTGGCTAAGCCATGTCTCCACCATATCCTTTCTTCCAGGACTGCTAGTCTTGCAAGGTTCGCAGGAGAACTTCTGTTAAGTTTGGAAAGTAGGAGGCGAAGTACTGGCGGAAGTAAAGTTGTGAGGACGGACCGTGAGTCGTGTCGGGATAGCTCTGTGGTAGAGCGCTTGCCCACGAAAGGCAAAGGTCCCAGGTTCGAGTCCCGGTTCTGGGACATTATTTTAATCTGCCAAGAAGTTTCATCATGAACCTCTCAGTAAGACAGTTCCAGTTGGAAGTATAACAGTTAGCTGAGGTTTGCAATAACAACGAAAGTGCCGCTGTGAAAATATTTGTGGTCTAAACAACCTGCATAAGTTATAGTGAATAGTAGTTGTTATAACGAACAATCATTACCATGGATATTCTTTTGTTGTTAATGTGTTGTAACAACTACTTCTATAAAGTCTAGTATACATTAATCTTGTGTTTACTAAACGCATTAAGTGTACAAACTTGTAAAATTGTTCTTCAAATGTTCAAATGTTTGTTAAGCTTATGGGACTTTAACTACGGGGTCATCAGTCCCTAAACTTACAAACTACTTACGAACTACCTTATACTAAGGACGGCACAAATATCCATGCCCGAGGGGGGATACGAACCCCCGATCGTAGTAGCCATGCAGACCGTGACTGGAGTGCCTCAGTCCCCGCGGCCACCGCGGCCGGCTAAAATTGTTGTCAAAGGGTTTAGTTGTAAACAAATTTGAGTTCAAAGATGAAAGTCACAACAGAAGTCGGCAGTTAAAAATGCGCATAGGTCATCTGCCACAAAAGCATTCCACTTAGAAATAAGGTGTTTTTATCAACTTTCCTTGCTGCCATGCTGAAACAAGTAACGTTTGGTACGTAATATTTGAGTACAGAGACGAAAGTGCCTGCCGCGGTGGCCGAGGAGACTGAGGCGCTTTAGTCACGGTCTGCACGGCCACTACGGTCGGGGGTTCGAATCCCCCCCTCCGGCATGGATATTTGTGCCGTCCTTAGTCTTAGCTAGTTCATAAGTAGTTTGTAAGTTCTACAAACGTTTGAACATTTGATTTGCAAAGAAGAAATACATATACAAGTGAAAAAATTCTGGAGCCACTACTGCTTCCACACGTTGCACTGATTACATGTCAACCATGCTCAGTCAAGTATCATCAGAAACAAATAAAAATATTTTTAAAGAAGTTGTAGACACTCAAAAGTGTGGCTTCATCAACCACACGAGCAATGAAGAAGAAGCATCTGAAAAGACAACAGCACTAGGTAAACAACTGAGCATTATTTTATGGTTTGTACTTCAAGGGAATTTCAGGATAGGTCTTCTGAAGCTTCACTCTTGAGGCAGTTAAATGCCATTAGTCAGTAATTGTGTATGAATATAGACAGACTGAGTTCAAACAAGGCAAAACGTTTTGCGTTCTTGCACAAATTACTTGACATTTTATCACTTAGATTTGTGCACTCAAATGCTGGACAAACTTTATACATATCTCAGCGGCAAAAATTTTACAGACAGTACACTCTAAATACAATACAAACTAAATACACACTTCAAGCTCAACAACAACATACGATAGACAGACTCCTCTCAAGTGTACTGACCACCTAAAATATTGCGACCGAGTTTGCCGCAAAGAGCGCTGTAATTCGCGTGTTTGTCACTCTATGAAATTTAAGCTCGTTGGTAGCATCTTTGTGTTATGACCACTGTATCAGTTACCATAATGTAGATGTCTCCCCTCCGCAGAACCAACAGAAAGACTTCCGATAGTTCATTCTGACGACAACAGTACTTCAGAACCTAGATATTTCAAAATGTTCAAATGTTTGTGAAGCTTAAGGGACTTAACTGCGGAGTCATCAGTCCCTAAATTTACAAAATACTTATGAACTACTTTATACTAAAGACGGCATCGTAGCATAGCGCCTGAATGCGCTTGGGCGTCGGGCGCGGTGGCCGAGAGGACTGAGGCGCTCCAGCCACGGTCTGCACGCCCACTACGGTCGGAGGTTCGAATTCCCCCTTGGGCATGGATATTTGTGCCGTCCTTAGGATTAGCTAGTTCATAAGTAGTTTGTAAGTTTAGGGACTGATGACCCCATAGTTAAGTCCCATAAGCTATACAGACATTTATTTGATTTGCGCTTGGGCACTCCGCCGCGGCCCTAGATATTTCAACTGATCCCCTAATTGTTTTGACCAGGCTATATCGCTTACTTAGCCTTTTGTATCAATGATTAGGGAGATTCTTTTCTGGGGAGAGGGGCAACTCAGCTACCTACAGTATCTTACATGCCTGCATTTTAAAAGCTACGTCTTACACTGTATGTTGTTAACTGTCTCTGTTCTGCGATTCATTGTCATTCCGGAGATTATGCGTCCGCCTCTACATTTCTGCTTCTGTAGCTTTTTAGTGCAAGTTGGCGCCTTTATTCATTTTCCGTGTAGTCTTTCACAACGCGCTGCCTCTGCACCGTTTCTTCCTCCATGTTTACGTCCGGCGGGACGTATCAGTGGCCTTCTGGCCGGCCGCTAGATAGAGCTGAGGAAACACGGCGGCAAACGTGTTGTACGCTCGCGCCGCTAAAGCACAACACCTCCAAACGGTGTCTGCGTGACGATCCCCGCTGTCGTTCTTCCCGCGGATGAAGGGAATGTAACCGTTTTATTATCAGCTGCACGGTATTGAGAGAAAATGTACTAGCACTTATATGTCCCAGCTTAGAGGAAGATAACGACGGATCCAACCAGCCGCATACACCGCAAGACGACTGAACGTCTAACAAGGAAAGTACTTGGGCTCGAACAAACAGAAATACACCAAAATCGTATGATAGATAATGTAAAGGTCTCTTATTGCACTATTGATACTCCCGCATCTGCAAAACTCTGCAGTCGCCCATTAGAGGCCTCTGCGTGTGCCACGCTGCATTGCACTTTGACCTGCCGGTAAGCCAGTAGTGACGGTGCAGTGTGCCTCTGAAATTGCGTTTTGTGACGTTATTTGTGAGGTGAAGTGTCGGATGAGTTGGCGATTGGTAATCAATCCTGCTAATATAGTGTGACTGGTTGAAGTGTAGTTACGAAGAAACGTGTAGATGGTATTGGTGTAGAAGATGAATCATTCGCATGTTACCTATTATCTATTACAGTGTTTCTAATCTATGCTCATATTTCTGCACTATAATAGATACCAGAAAACATGTGAATGATTCTTCTTCTACACCAAGACCGTATTCACGAAGCCGGCCGCGGTGGCCGAGGGGACTGAGGCGCTTCAGTCACGGTCTGCACGGCCATTACGGTCGGGGGTTCGATTCCCCCCCTCGGGCATGGATATTTGTGCCGTCCTTAGTTGTAGGTAGTTTATAAGTAGTTTGTAAGTTTAGGGACTGATGATCCCGTAGTTAAGTCCCTTAAGCTTGACAAACATTTGAACATTTCGTATTCACGAAGAAGGGCTCTTCGGAATTCCGTCTCAACCAATTGCAATACATTATCAGGATTGATTACCAATCGCTGACCCATCTGACGCTTCACTACACAAATAACGTCACAAAGCGCAACTTTAGAGGCACACTGCACCGTCACTACCGGTATACCGGCAGGTCAAAGTGCAATGCGGCATGGCACACGCAGAGGCCTCTAATGGGCGACTGCAGAGTTTTGCAGATGCGGGAGTAGTACAAGTACAATAAGGGACCTTTACATTATCTATCATACGATTTTGGTGTATTTCTGTTTGTTCGAACCTAAGTACTTTCCTTGTAAGTACTTTTACAACGAGACAGAAGAGGAAGTTAGGCTTCTTGCGTTCGCACCACCAAGGGAATCAAAAGCGATACACCTCTGAGATAGGTTGTGAGCACATACCAGTTTGCAAGACACGTGATGTAATTTTTGAGTTCTCAGGTTGGCAAATAAGAGCACCGCATTAATACCTCAGCTCTGTTTGTGGATATGGAAACAGACTGTCCAGAACGGATGTCATGATCAGTTTCGCCGTTGCGACACTTTTCTCCAGAGTCCCACCAAGGAATCGCTGGAACTCATCGTGATACTTTGTCAACATATCGTTTGCACTTTCGCGACGGTTAAATGTTCAAATGTTTCTTAAGCTTATGGGACTTAACTGCGGGGTCATCAGTCCATAAACTTACAAAGTACTTATCTACTAACTTATACTAAAGACACCACAAACATCCATGCCCGAGAGGGGATTCGAACCCCCGACGGGGAGTGGCCTCGCGCATCGGAGTATAGCGCCTCAGTGCGCTTGGAAACTCCGCCGCGGCTCACGAAGGTTACAGGCAGAATTATATCACTGTAACGACACATAGTTCAGAATATACGATGTCATGAAGATGTCATGAGATGCTTAAAAAGTGCTTTCCTATAAATGACTAATTTATATTGATTAATTAAATTTATTCCCCCTTTGTTTCTAAATGTATTCGCATCATATATTACAAACCGTATCCATTTCTTCCAAAAATTGTACAAAGAAAATTGTATGACTTGAAGTTTAGCACACACGACGTCATGAACCCAAAGACTCGTGATAAATTATCGCATCACGATTGTTCGTATTTTATGCGCTTCTGTACTGTTCACCCGATTGTGATGAAATTTTAAAACAAGAGGGAAGTCAAAGTCAAGGTAAAATTTTGTGTGGTGCATGGCAGAAGGTTCTTTTCCTTCAAACATCCACAAAAGCTACCGATTTTGATGATATTTTGCACACTAAATTTGCAAAAGAAGAGGAACACCACCGTTTACCTAAGATTTCATATGGTGCATGGCGGAGGGTATTTTCCAGTCAACTTGGACACCACTGATCACCTGGAACGTTAACAGATATAATGTTTCTCAGATGGACGAAACAATGGGCTAAAGAAGAGCTCTACAGCGAGACGAGGAGGTTGGCAGACAAAGGGCAGACAAATGGGCAGAAAGAGAGGGGAGATGAGGAGATGAACAGAGAGAGAGGGCGAAGAGGGAGAGATGGACAAAAATGAAAAGAAACGTGGACAGAGGTAAACTTTGGCATAAATAAGTTCAGCTATTTAAAACGTGAACAAATGTGAGGCTGTCTTATTTATACGAAGAATGAAACACGTATGCGAAGACAATGCAGACGCACTAATATTACTCCAGGATTAGGTCAAATGAAAGGTGTCTGGCTGGACCAGTATGGTGTGTGCAGGAGTCAGTATTGGCGGACGTACGGACCTCTATGTCGTTCAGAATGGCGTTTTGATTACTTAGTGGTATAGAAACAAGATCCTTCGACTTTTTGTTGTGCCCTACACTTGTTCCATAGCAGACGGGTTCCTTCTGGTGAACGATAACGCTCGTCACTGGTGGACAATACGCATGAAGCTGAGAGAATTCAACGACTGTAGTGGCCAGCTTGTTCACCAGAATTTAACTTGATTGAAGTTGTCTGGGATGCACTTAACAGGCGCTTTGCAGCCAGACCGGCACCTCCCACAATGACTGCAGATCTGGATATTGCACTGATGGAAGAAATGCCAAATATCCCTCATACTGTCCATGTCACGCAGGTATGCGACTGTACTGACCGTCCTAAGTGAAAATACCCCACATTAGAGGACAAGGAGAATGACTTTTTCACTATTACGGTAGCACCATGGTGCCTCGTTCTAAATAAACACCATGTAAATCTCAAGTAAAGGGTTGAGACAGCAAAATATAGTACTGTATCACACACAAACTTCAATTGTAACCAATATCTGAATAAAATACTTCTCCTCAGCACATTCGTGATGTGAGAAGTTTTCTCGGGTTGTAGTCATACTTACCGACGTTTCATAAAAGGATTTTGTAACAAGGCACGCCCATTGCAAGAACTACTGCAGGCGCCACTGAACTTCACACAGGAGCCAGTGGTTGTGGGATTGGTACAGCGCTTGTACAAGTTCAGAAATATGCTGAAAAGGTGATAGCCTACGCATAAAGAGTACTCCCAAAGTCCGATATAAACTACTCTACAACTGAGAAAGAATGCCTCACAGTTATCCAGGCTATCAACAAGACCCGGCCGTATTTATTCGGCAAACCATTCACCTTCGTGACAGATCACCATTCTTTGTGTTGGCGGACCAGCTTGAAGGACCATCAGGTCGACTAGCAAGATGGCCACTAAGACTCCAAGAGTACGACGTCACAGTGGTATTCAAGAACGGGCGCATACAGAAGGATGCCGACTTTCGAGGAATTCATTAGTGGAAAACAACAGCACGAATGAAATTTCAGCCCTCACTGAATTAGGTGACGTTACAGTTGAACAGAGGGAAGATCCAGCACTATTAAAAACCATAGAGGTCTTGGAGAAAGGAGAACCGACCAATGGAGAGTTCCAACTTATAAATGGGACATTGTATAAGAGCAATTACGATCCACTGGGCCCCAAATGGCTACTGGTCGTTCCAGCTCATCTCCAGCCAGCTATTCTCAAATATTTACATGATGCTCCAATATGCGGTCATCTGGGATTCGTGAAGACCCTAGACAGAATCAGACGCAGGTATTACTGGAGAGGTCTCTACCGATCTGTTAAGCACTATGTGAGTCACTGTAAAGAGTGCCAGCGACGGAAGCATGTGCTGCAATTACCTCCAAGGCATCTCGTACCGATTCCACCTGCAGCAGCTCCATTCCACCGAGTTGGGATCGATCTTTTAGGAAGGTTCCCGAAGTAATCGATGGAAAATAGTCTGCACTGACTATCTCACACGCTACGCTGTCACCAAACCTGTGTCGACTGCAGAAGCTCCAGAGATCGCAAAATTCCTTGTGGAAGACACGTTTGATGATATCTGATCGTGGAAAAGTATTCCAGTCAAAACTAGTATCAGACGTAATGTCACGTTGCGACATTGTCCACAGAATGACAAATGCATACGATCCTCAGACAAATGGTCTTACGGAACGTTTTAACGTTAGCAGATATGCTGTCGACTTACGCCCATGTTGAGCAGAAGGATTGGGATACAATACTGCCAGTCGCGACATTTGCTTATAATACCGCAAGACAAGACATCACAGGCTTCACGCCGTTCCTTTTTTTTTTTTTTTTTTTTTTTTCTGCTCCATGGCCGTGAAGCTGAGACGACAATGAATATGGTTTTCCCGTTCCAGCCGGACGCCACTCAGGATGGCTATGTGAAACAGCTCATCGCCATGGTCGAAAAAGCATGACAGCTGGCTCACATACGGACACTGGACACCCAGGAAAAGGACCGTCAGCGGTACAGCGACAAACACCGACCTGTTGTGTACAGCCCAGAAAAATTATTGAAGCGATACTTTGGTCTGTATCGTGTCATATGCCGCCTGTCAGACGTCACATACGAAGTGGAGGATTATGAGCCGTCGTTAAAACGACAGAAACGACGAGAAATTGTTCACGCCCTCCACATGATACACTTACTACGATCCTCAAGAGCAGATAGGTGAAAATGGCTTCTTGTTCAAGGACTCTTAAGGACGATAATGATATTGATGAAGCCATGAAAGAAACGTCTGTCGTCGGTAATCGTGCAGAAGGGAAGGATTCTCCAGAACTGTCATACAGCGGACCCATGACAAGATCAAGATACAGGACATTGGAGCTGGCTCTAAGGGGAACCTATCAGCGGGTCGCTGTTCTATCAGGAGAGGAAGCAATGCCGCGAGACCACAAGCTAACCAACTGCCGGTGAGGCGCAATGGATTGCGTCACTGATTGCGGTGCTGAAGGTCGTCAGTTCAATCCGTCCACCGACAAAAATTTATTTCCTTGTAATTATCATTTACAGAATGTTCTACATGTTTCTTATGTTCCCTTATAATTTCTACATGTTTCTTATGTTAATTATTCTTCTAATTTCTGGAACATTCTGTCTGTATAAACAGCAGAGCACTCTGCCCGAGAGGCAGTCAGTGTTGCGAGTATGTTCAGTTCGCATTAAACCTATGTTCAGTTGGCAACCCTGCCTTCAAAGTCAAGCCTGCTTCCATTTCAACGCGACAATATGTATATTGCGTATGATATCTCACCTGATCCCCTCATTTTTTTAGCAGTGCATTTGCGTCCCGTCTCTACAATTTACACCCCCTCCTCTCCCACATATACACTACCTCCATCATCAAACTCATGAATCCTTGACACTAAAGGATACGTCCTGCTGGTGTACCATAAATTTCAGCTAATCTTCAGCATTACTCTAAAACAACTAAAATTAAAAATTCTCTCATTGTCTTTATTCCTTGCATTGCATATTCCTCTTCGTTATTATGAAGATAATACCATTAAAACAAACTATTTCTTGTTGAAATTAGTACTCTTGGAAATCCGATGTCGATTTTGATCTAATGATGGTAGATATCGCGTGGGGAACAATATATGTACTTACGATGGTTTCAACGTCAACATGGTAGTGACACAGCTGCTAGAGCGCTTTCTTTTGTACCCTTTAATAAGGAATAAAGTTCAGTGTTATTTCAGCGTGTGGATCATACCACAAAAACGCATTTGTGCTTTCTACAGCCAACTGAATGATTTAGAAAGGTATTAAATATAAGAAGAGACTTGGAATTAAGATTTGTGCTATAGCCGGGATTCGAACCGGGACCTCCTGTTTACCATGGAGGCGCTTAAGACCACTCAGATAACACAGCGACTACCCGGACTGTCTTCAAGCACGTCTTCCTCCACACCACACACTTTAATTCTGCCTCAATGTTCCCTGTGACATGCGTATCAAATTACCAAGGCTTGTTTGTAGTAGTACCCCAGCAAATAACGTGAATGGTAACAACCCCGCCTTGTTCCTCGGGCAGAGGTGATATAAATATCAACAAAAATTCGGTTCCTCGAGACAGACATTGTCTCGTTATACCAAAGTTGTTAAATATAAGGAGAGATATTGAATTGAAACTTGTACTGTGGCCAGGATTCGAATTAGGGCCTTTCAGGTGACGTGGTGGTCATTTCGGAGAATTAAAAGTTGAACTTGCTGCGTCACTTGAGCTATTATGCTGGTTGTAAGGCACGCGAAATTCTCACGCCTGCACACGATGGTCCGGAGGTCCGCCACGATCGTCGTATACTGTATAAAGACAGAGCTGGCAGATCGTACTGTTACTACAGCACGGACGGTTTCTGAAACCAGGAGGATCAACAGTAACTGTTTCCATTCGGTTATTGACAACCGCACTACAGCTGCGATCACCAGCAGCAAGCCAGGGTTTGGGTGTGGCGGCTGACGGTCTTTGTGCTCCAAACCGTACATGTTCTCTTAAATAATAATAATAATAAAATTATAAGAAGGGGGGAGAATAGCGAATTTTGTATTACAGTATATTGAAGAGTCTTCTCTCTTTCCCTCGCTGAAATATGCTTTTCGTCATAATGTCAATATTTATGCGGAATTTTTGTTATGAATACACGTGACAAAAGATGTTACAAACCAAATTTCACTTTCTCTTTATGAAAATAGGTGACTCCGAAACAACCAAACCTATCGTCACATTTGTTTAATTAAGATTTTCATACAAAAAGTACCATAAAAATTCCGACTTTTCAGGTGAATTTTCAAAAAATGTTCTTTCACACAAATTTGTCATGGCAGTTACGACCACAACAAAAAACTCAGGCCATGCCGGTCAACCAGTTCTGAAGTGATGATCATTATCGGTGTGGCAACTCTTGCACTTCACCTCTTCTTCCCTCGTCTCTTTCTCAAACGCCTCCTCCCTCCTCTCTACCTTCACCTGTTTCTTCTGCCTTTCTCTGGCCACCTCCTCCTGCCTCTGTTCCTGCACATCTCCCTCTCTCTATCTCCAGCCCGGCAGGAAATACACTCCTGGCCATTAAAATTGCTGCACCCCGAAGATGACGTGCTACAGAAGCGAACTTTAACCGACAGGAAGAAGATGCTGTGATATGCAAATGATTAGCTTTTCAGAGCATTCACACAAGTTTGGCGCCGGTGGCGACACCTACAACTTGCTGACATGAGGAAAGTCTCCAACCGATTTCTCATACATAAACATCAGTTGACCGGCGTTGCCTGGTGAAACGTTGTTGTGATGCCTCGCGTAAGGAGGAGAAATGCGTACCATCACGTTCGAACTTTGATAAAGATCGGATTGTAGCCTATCGCGATTGCGGTTTATCGTATCGCGACATTGCTGGTCGCGTTGGTCGCGATCCAATGACTGTTAGCAGAATATGGAATCGGTGGGTTCAGGAGAGCAATACGGAACGCCGTGCTGGATTCCAACGGCCTCGTATCACTAGCAGTCGAGATGACAGGCATCTTATTCACATGGCTGTAACGGATCGTGTAGCCACGTCTCGATCCCTGAGTCAACAGATAGGTACGTCTGCAAGACAACAACCATCTGCACGAACAGTTCGACAATGTTTGCGCAGCATGGACTATCAGCTCAGAGATCATAGCTGCGGTTACCCTTACCCAGATAGGAGCGCCTGCGATGGTATACGCGACGACGAACATGGGTTCACGAATGGCAAAACGTCATTTTTATACCATCATGATGGTCGCCTACGTGTTTGGCGACATCGCGGTGAACGCACATTGGAACCGTGTAATCGTCATAGCCATACTGGCGTATCACCTGGCGTGATGGTATGGGGTGCCATTGGTTACACGTCTTGGTCACCTCTTGTTCGCATCGACGGCACTTTTAACAGAGACCGTTACATATCAGATGTGTTACGACCCGTGGCTCTACCCTTCATTCGATCCCTGAGAAACCCACATTTCAGCAGTAGAATGCACGGCCGCATATGTAGGTCCTGTACGGGCCTTTCTGGATACGGAAAATGTGCGACTGCTGCTTTGGCCAGCACATTCTCCACATCTCTCACCAATTAAAAACGTCTGGTCAATGGTGGGCCGCGATGGAGTAGCCGATCGGGCTAAATCGTCTCGCTGCGGAACGCGCGGTTGCTCGTCGTGGAGGTTCGAGTCCTCCCTGGGGCATGGGTGTGTGTGTTGTCCTTAGGTTAGTTTACCTAGGTTTAAGTAGTTTGTAAGCTACGGACTGATGACCACGCAATTTGGTCCGATAGAATTACAAACATTTGAACATTTTGTCAATGGTGGCCGAGCAACTGGATCGTCACAATGCGCCATTCACTACTCTTGAACTGTGGTATCGTGTTGAAGCTGCATAGACATCTGTACCTGCACACTCCATCCAAGCTCTGTTTGACTCAATGTCCAGGCGTATCAAGGCCGTTATTACGGCCAGAGGTGGTTATTCTGGGTACTGATTTCTCAGGATCTATGCCCCCAAACTGCGTGAAAATGTAATCACATGTCAGTTCTAGTATAATATATTTGTCCAATGAATACCCGTTTAACATCTGCATTTCTTCTTGGTGTAACAATTTTAATGGCCAGTAGTGTATAACATATCCCTCGCAACTTTCGCAGTAAGTGATAAAACGGCCTCGACGCCTATTGCGAAGTACCCTCCTCAGTGCACCATGAAGTAGTTTGGAGAAGGTGAAAACCTTCTCCATGAAAACGCACACACCTCTTCCTAGTTTGACGGTGGTCGGTAAAACGATGCTGATATCTATTGATCGGTGAGTATGATGGGTTTCAAAGCAAAAAACCTCGATGAAAATATAGAAATGTTGCAAATTTGATAGTGATCGCTTAAATAGGTCGTCCCTTTCGTCAGCTATGATAGAGAGTGCACACAAAATTATTATTTTTTTACTTTATTCGAATTTCCTGCTTTTCTTTCTGTCATGTTGTTTAAACTTTTACAGGGTCATAACGAACAAAAAAATAGACTTACGCCTATCCATCTTCCAAATCGTGAGTTACGGTGTTGAGATCATTCAAAAACACGTTGGAAAACGCAGTTTCAGTTTCTGTCTTCCAATTTTTCGGTAGATTTTCCAAAAACTGTCTTTCCCAATACCTTGTCGTTAGAGTTACGAATACAACAAAAATAAAAAAGGTGTGGCAAACGGTCAGGCCGATCTCAAGGGACGCTTCTACATACTAGCGGGAATTGATTTTTATTTAAACAGATAGATGTAATACCACAACAAGTACAATGTTCTTCAAAGACTGATCGTCAATGAACGAACACGCTACTTATTCTTCCACTGCTACAACTACTGCTACTACTGTTTTACCACGTGCATTCATTTGTTAAACGAATGTAAACCGATGGCAAACTGTATCATCCCATCACTTCCGAATTGCATCTGAACGGTTTGATGCAGACATTTTGGACACTGCACTGCAGATGTGGCCTAATAGCTCACCTGCAGTCTGTGCTTGCGGACTAATTTGTGACGTCATCATGACAAATAATGCTCCTGAGCGGATCTCATCCGACTTTTTACAAGTGCGTACATATGTGTTAATAATGTATTTGAGAGATGCTGTTTTACTGAAGCAAATGTATGCTTGGCCAGTTGGATATATTTGTGTAATATTTCGTAAATGAAATTAAAAAACTGTTCAAATGTTTGTTAAGCTTAAGAGATTTTTTTGTGTCACAGCCTCGTCGCCACTTTTGTGTCTAGTTTCCGTCGTAGGTGTCGGTGGCCGAGTGGAATGAGACCGACACAGGAATAAAGATAGCACGCTGGTGCAGGTACGGAGGGGAGCAGCCAGAAACTAGAAACACTAGAGTAAATTAGAACGATATATATATTGCACAGAATTTATACAGTACTTAACTTTTACATATTTCAATGCGGCAGAATACTGATACATAGTTGAGGCCTGCCTAGTGCCTGTCCGATAGCAAAGTCTTCACTGGTGCCTATCTGATTCCGAAGTGTTGACTGGTTCCTACCTCAGTCCCAAGTGAACGATGGCGTTCAGTGGTGGCCACGAGCGTAGTTGCAGCAGAGGGCGCTCGTGGCTGTCGTCGTAAGAACGCCGCGCCGTGCGTGCATGGCGGCGCGCTGCGAAAGTAGGTGGCGCGCACTTTGGACTTGTGCGACACCTCAGATTTAACTACGGTGTCATCAGTCCCTAAACTTACAAACTACTTATGAACTACCTACAACTAAGGACGGCACAAATATCCATGCCCGAGGGGGGGATTCGAACCCCCGACCGTAGTGGCCGTGCAGACCGTGACTGAAGCGCCTCAGTCCCCTTGGCCACCGCGGACGGCTAAATGAAATCAAAAAGAAACATTAGCATCAAGCATAAGACGAGATAAGGAACGTTAGAACGTTATTTTCATCTGGAATTTTACACACTGGTAGTCCCAATCAATGACTGCCATAAATAAGACTAAGGAAAGGCGATGAAAATATTCATGCTTTGAAAATATACGGATACAGCTTCCTTATGCAAATGTGCCTCAGAAATTAAAGTCAATATGACGATTTTCGCTGAAAGTCTCACCTGTGTACCGATCTACGTACTCCCAAGCTCTGGCGATGGCTGTGTTTCTGCCGTAGCTCTTCACCCATGTAGGGAAAAACTCATTCTTTCAACCGTGATTTTGTTAGTAGTTTTCGTAACAACAGCTCGTTAAACGAAACGAAGGTTTGTTGTTCACAGTTGTCACGAAATTCGAATAAGTATTTTCTGGGTTACGCTCCATAATATTTAGCGTAAGAGCACGTACAAGTCGTATAGGGATTTGTTTGAGAAAAGCTTTGGGACATAGGATTTACAGAGTTGTAAAGCTGGAAGGAAAGCAAAATGTAAAGTTTACATGTTCATAAAATATATGACATCAACTGTGAATGGGCAAACCTGAAAATCTGTACCTAGCCGGGATTCGCACCCGGGTCTCCTGCTTTCTAGGCAGTTGCGCTGACCCCTACATTTTTATATATATTTTTTAAATTATTTATTATTATTATTATTATTATTATTATTATTATTTACATTTTCACCATGAAATTAGGAAAATTTTACATTAAGAAACGACGAGTAAAAGGCGAATACCATTAAGAAACAGCAAATTAAAACATTCTTCCTGTAAAATGAAAGTAGCGGCTATAAGCGCCTAAACCAGTGCAAACGCAAAATACTCTCATTTAATATTGTATATTTAGATTATGTTAAGATTTTAAACGAACCCTCTCCCTTTGAGAAGTAGAAAATAATGAAGAAAATTAAAACGATAAGATTCTGTACGGAATCAAGTTTCTCTTTCCATTATGTTGTAGCATCGTCATCTTCTATTTTATTGCCTCACTATCCTACTCCTTTATTCTCGAAAACTATCTCCAACATGTTTCCGAATTTGTGTTTGTAGTCTTCATATTTTTTCGCCTTCCAATACGCCGACCCCATGTAAATCCTGAAATCTATTGTGTTGTCAGGTCCATGTCTATTGACAATGTTATTTACAAAACGCCCATGAGCCACATAATACTGGTATTTTTCCTTGTCCGGAAAATATTTCTTGTCTGGTCTCAGGAGGATTTTGGTGGTGTACTACCTCACATCGCTTCTAGTAAGGAGCGCTATTTTCTGTGCGACCCATTTCCAAATTTGTGAATGCCCACAACACGTAAATCGGTGTAGGAACGTGTCTATTAACCCATATTGAGAATATATATATATATATATATATATATATATATATATATATATATATATCGCAACACCCTAGGCGATGTAGCTTGCCGCGGTGGAGTAGCCGAGCGGTCTAAAGCGTCTCGCTTCGGAGCGCCCGGTTGCTCGCCGTGGCGGTTCGAGTTTTCCCTGGGGCACGGGTGTGTGTGTGTGTGTGTGTGTGTGTGTGTGTGTGTGTTGTCCATAGGTTAGTTTACCTTAGTTTAAGTAGTTTGTAAGCTACGGACTGATGACCACGCAGTTTGGTCCGATAGATTTACAAACATTTGAACATTTTTTTTGCGATGTAGCTTTTCGTTAGTAGCTACAACGTCATTTACTACTTTATACCATGTTGATGTAGCATCGGTTGATTGTATTCGCAGGTAAGATTTGACCAGACAGACGGCCATTGGATGGTTGGGAATTGCATTTCTACTTTATTTACTGGCTCTGATTTTTTCCACTTGTCGAGTATTTCTCTTGATGTAATGTGGCTCATTTGTAAAGTACATTTTTTCTAAATAACTAATTTCGAGGTGAAAATCCTTTATGTGTTTCAGGTTGTTATGCAGTTTGCCTAAATTTATCGGAGGTCGGACGCTCTCTGGCCGAACAGCTGCAAACAATTTGGTCGTGATGTTATTTTCCTCATTATTGATCAGGTACAACGTTCTTTTCATATAAAGTGCAGCAGCTTTTCTATTGATGTTTGTGAGTTCTAAACCTCCCGCCGGTCGTGATTTTGTTATACTGTCGAGCCTTACTTTAAAAATATTCTATCTCCATACGAATCCGTTTGCAAGTTTCAGAATCCGTGTAGCCTGTAGTTTAGGTGCTGGGAAGACTTGCGCAATGTAATAAGATATAGGTATTTACAAGTTGAACTCTCAATTAAATTCGCAGATCGCAATCTGAATTCTTTTAGAGTCCCTTGTATTTTATTCGCAGTTTCCCAACAATTTGCAGCGGCCATTTTCATGGGGCATTTGCACAGACTGACCCCTAAGGTCTTCTAAGTTTCTACAAGTTTAGCCCACTGTACGTTTATTCCTTCAAACCTCCTGAGTTTTAAGACTTCACTCTTTTGAACACCGATCTTTGCTCCTGAGGCCCCGCAGTACTTCACTATATCGTGTTCTACGCGTCGGATTTCTTCTATGTGTCGTATTTCTACTCCGACGTCGTCTGCGTACGCTCTAGTAGTGAAAGTAGTTCCGGAAAGTGTTATAACTGTTAGTTGCGCATTGAGTCGTCTAAGTAAAGGTTCCAGAGACAGTACATACAAAAGCATTGCTAATGGACTCCCTTGTGGAACTCCCCTTTGAATGCGAATCACTTTGGTTAGTTGACCACTGACAATGGTTTTCACCGTTATTCCGTTCATCATGTTATGTAGTATCCTAACTGCTCCATCATTAAATCCTAGCTGTTTGAGTATACACGTATTGGTGACTAACATGGTCAAATGCTTTACAGAAGTCTATGAATAACAATGCGCAACTGATATTTGTAACCACAGCAATAGAAATGAGGTCTCTGTATTCTGAGAATATGGACAGGATCGTTCTTCCAGGGAAGCACGCTTGGGGGCTTTCTACTATTTTCCTCAGTAGTGGAGTGATTCGCTCCTTGACTGCACGTGCTATCGTCTTGTAATCAGAATTCATTAGCATAATTGGACGGAAGTTGTCTATTTTCTTGAGACCTTTATTTTTCGGGATTAGAGCAATATTACCTCATTTCATCTCTGACGGTATATCAGCTCCCTGAAAGATTTCATTTACTATTTCTGTAAATGTGGGGTCTAAGATGTACCAAAATTTCACGTAAAACTCTTTTGGTAAGCCATCGCCCCCAGCCGATTTATTTGGATGAGATGTTTTAACTAGGTTGAGTATTTCATCTTCTGTAATGGGGAAAAACAGAGAATTATTTTCTTCCGGGGTGATAGTTTCAGTTAAGCAATTCAGAAATTCAGTTCGCAAGGCCTCATCAGTCTGCACTTCGGAGTAAAGAGCAGAGAAATGTAAATGAATTTCGCGCTCTATTTCACTTTGGTTTATGAGTATCCTGCCGTCTTCCGTTTTTAGTTCTTCAATGAATGTTCGTCGACGATTATGTTTAATTAAATGATACATTGATATTACTTCTTCCTGTAAGAGAAATTTTGCTTTAGATTTGATTTTTAATCCGTCGAGCTGTTGACGTGTGATACTTAATAATTTATCTTTCATTCTTTTAATTTGTTCTAGGTGTGTTTCAGTTCCGGTTTAACCCACCAATTGGTTTTCGTTCTGTATCTGGTTATTAATTTTATACATGTCGCCCACGTTTCCTTAATGACAGTTTCTAAATCACAAATCTTGTAGATGTGCAACGTTTAAGGCCCACTGACTACGGTAGAGTTTGGTGGACTGTTTAGCAAGATTGATTGTCATTAAAAGAGCACAGTGATCAGAACAAATAGTCGGAATGACCTAAGCGGCAAGCACTTGATCACAAATGTTGTCTGATACATAGAACATGTCAATGCGACTGCATGACGTTCAGTGAAGAATGTAAACGCAGGTGGGGTATTTTACTTCCCAGGAATCTTTGTAACGCACGTTCCAAATTAAATCATGGAGTTCTTTAGAATAGTTAAAATTCGGTACTTGGTCTTTTTTGCTGACGGCACAGTTAAAGTCTCCGCCAATTATTATGTTGGGTGGGTTTTTTCGCCATAGGTACACAATATCTTCTTTGAAGAATGTTGCTCTCTCGGCTTTGTTAGAGTTTCCTGACGGGGAATATACATTTACAACAGTGTCATCATTTATTTTACAACTAATGCCTCTTCCAGTTACGAGTTTATCTAAAATTTCTATCGGTATTCCTTCGCGAGTCAGGATTACAGTGCCTGAACTTTCTTCCTCTACTATGTTGAGAAATGTTTGAAAACCAAGTATATACAAATCAGTAATAAGCACTTCTTGTAACAATACGATGTTGGCTTCTGCCTCGTAAACGAATGTCTTCAGTACGGATTTTTTTTTTTAAATTCTGACGTTATTCGGTTAATGTTGAGTGTTGGCATTTTATACGCTTGACTCATCGTCTGAATGTTAGTTTAGCAGAGTTTTAATAAATGTGGCACTATTTTGTAACTAATAGACACCTATGGAAATCTGTTAGAGAGGTTCCTGTTAAACATTTCTGCATCTATTTAACCACACTAAGTGACTCGTTTGTTTTGCAGGTGATTTTTTTCTCACGATCTTGTTTTACTTTGTAAGATTCCTTGGTGGTGCATTCCACTTTCCCGTCACTTAAGTTTTCTTCGGGTGTCCCCTCATTACGCTTTGCCTGACCTCGACCGAAGTTGACATTCGACTGTGGTTGTAGGCGACGGCGTGTTTTGTTTTGTGCGGCTACTGTTTAGTTGTCGCGGGCTTTCTCCTGTGCGCGTTCCTTTTCGGAAGAGGAAGAACTATGTGGTTCACTTAGGTCAGGAGTCTCTTTGTTACTGTTAGATATAGCAGCAGCATTGAACTCCTCTTTGATGGGATCACCATCTTGTTGGGCACTGCCTTCCGAGTTTGGAATGCATTCTTGCTAAAGCGTCTCGTTTGTTTCCTGGGTCGAATTCTGCCTAACTTCCTGTTCTAGTTCCATGTGATCCGACTGAGAATTTTCTAACTGTAGAAGATCGTCACTGCAATGTTCGAGTAATTCTACGTCCATTTCAGTACTTGGCCCCGGAACGGCTTCGTCACTCGATTTCTGTTTTTGCACAGGATGTAACTGATCTGAGGAAGCATCATCTGTGACACGAGGACGTTTGTTGCTGGAAGCACTATGATCACGAGTGGACGCGACAAAGTTTTCTTCTGAGGGTGATGTAATTTGATCAGTATCTACAGCAACAGGTTCTGAAGGAACTACGGGAATAGTGGAGGTTACGGGCAGGTCTGTTTTGCTTGAAGCTAACACGTCGCTAAATGTCAGTCTTTGTCGCTGCTGTAAGTTGTTTTTTTAGTACAACCATGCGACGCGGACAGTCTTGCCTTATGTGACCACTCTCGTTACAGATATGGCAGGTAAGAGTCTGGCCCGTGTACGTTATTAGACCCTTATATCAGCAAACCGTAATGTGAGACGGAATATTGACTTTTATGTGCATCTCCACAGATCTCACCCCACTAAAACATTGCAGCCTATGCTGACTCGACCACATTTCATTCCTGATACTCTTGATTTCCCCGTATTTAGCTAAAACTTCTCTTATGTAACAATTTTCCACTTTGGGCGGGAGGTTAAACACTCTTAGGTTTTTGTATTCTACATCCGCCACTGAAACTGAAACGGTACTTGCGATGAAGAAACTGGATTTTACCTCCGAATTTCAGTAGCAATCTGTCCATCACTACCGGGTTGTGCGCCGGCCGCGGTGGCCGAGGGGACTGAGGCGCTCCAGTCACGGTCTGCACGGCCACTACGGTCGGGGGTTCGAATCCCCCCTCGGGCATGGATATTTGTGCCGTCCTTAGTCTTATTGGCTTTGGGGTTACCTGAAGTCGCCAGTGAATCGTGATCGACCGACATCTCTAGGGATGCTCAAACACAACATCAGACGCCAATGCCTCACCGTAACTCCGGACATGCTTCACAGTGGTGTTCACAACACTATTCCTCGACTACAGCTATTGTTGAGGAATTATGGTGAACATATTGAGCATTTCCTGTAAAGAACATCATCTTTACTTTGTCTTAATTTGTTATGCTAATTACTGCCTTTCTGATCAGATGAAGCGCCATCTGTCGGACATTACTTGAACTTTTTTTTGGTTCTAATAAAACCCCATGTCATTCCAAGCATGTGTGTCAATTTTTACCTCTCTATCTACATTATTCTGAGATTTTTTAAGTTTTCAAATTTATACTGACTTTTTGATCATACCAGCATCAGGCAGTGATTCTTTCGTTAATGGGGACGGGTGGGCAATTAGTACATAGACTACGAGTTTGATTACTGTGTGCAGGGTAAAGCTGTAAATTTGTTTCTGTCGGGAGGCGTGCTTAGGTAGTCCTTGCAGGTGCGGTGATCACTGTGTCCCCAGGTGTAGGTGTCAGCGCAACTGCCTAGAAAGCAGGAGACCCGGATTCGAATCCCGGCTGGGTACACATTTTCAGCTTTGCCCATTCGCAGTTGATGTCATATATTCTGTGAATATGAAAACAATAACAACTGCAGGATCAGAAGTGACGTCTGTTCTTCAGGAATAAACGCCACACACACACACACACACACACACACACACACTCGTCAAACCGAAGGTTGGTTTGAAGAGAGCACTGCTCTACAAAACATGGTCCCACTGTACGTGGTATAAACCTTTCTACCCTTCTGACGACCTTCTAAAGGTTGATGGTCGGGTTTTGGGTGGTTTGCAAGGTGCAGATACATGGGAAAGCACACGGAAGGGTGTGGATTAGCAGACCCCTCCTAACAATTACTGAAATGTTCCCTAAAAAGAGACCTGGCCTCTTGACAAACAAATACCCATCAAAATATAATGAAAATAGGGGAATCTAACTACCGTTAAGAGTTAAGAGTGTACTTAATTTATTTGACAAAAGAGTCAGATCCATTAACTGACGAAAATAGGAACAGTTCTGAGTACTTTAAAAAGTCTAACAATTTCAGATTACAGTACATGAATAAATACAAAAATGACACTAATAAGTGACTGGTAAGTTCCTACTATAACTCTAATTTCGGACAGTGGCGAATAACTCACAACACGAGTTGTGCTATAATTACGAGCGCTTTACTCATAAAATGATCTTTAACAAAAACTCAAAAGGAATAATCCTAACTCTCGCCCAGATAAGCAGCTACAAGCAATGATCAACCAAATGCTGCTAAATCCGGCGTCGCTGGAACTGGGTCGGCGGCGGCAGTCGTTGGAGAGCTGAAAATCGCGGTCCAGTCGAAAGAAAAAAAAACTTCTCAGAAACGTGAATGCCCTACTCTCAGTCTGTGAGTCCACGGTAGCGACACAGTGTCTAACGCAGCCACAGACTCGGCTATGTCTCGCCAACTCAGACTATGTGTACTAGACACAATATTGTCGAGTGCTCAGTTGACACCAGCGCGTCGGTGCTGCTGATTCTAACTGCCTATTCACAGCTCTATGATACTCAGGTCGACAGACATAAGTTTCAGACGGTGTCTGAAAAGTGAATATGAAATTTCCAGGCCACAAAGCGCAATAGGATAAAAATAACAGATATCTCAAAACATACACAAGTAAGCACCTAAATCAAGCCAACCGTACTCGTCGGCTGCATAAGACGCAGTCCAAATGTTCAAATGTTTGTAAAGTCTATGGGACTTAACTACGGGGCTATCAGTCCCTAAACTTACAAACTACTTATGAACTACTTACGAACTAGGACGGCACAAATATCCATACCCGAGGGAGGATTCGAACCCCCGACCGTAGTGGCCGTGCGGACCGTGACTGGAGCGCCTTAGTCCCCTCGGCCACCGCGGCCGGCAGACGCAGTCCCTTCTGGAGCACCGAGCGAGGTGGCGAGTGGTTACACACTGGACTCGAATTCGGAAGGATGGTGGTTCAAATCCACATCCGGCCATCCAGATTTGGGTTTTCCGTGATTTCCCTAAATCATTCCAGGCGAATGCCGGGATGGTTCCTTTGAAAGGGCACGGCCGATTTCCTTTCATATCCTTACCCAAACACTCCGCACTCTGCCTGCAAAGATCGAAGCTACCCCCTCACTAGAAAGCACGAGCCAATCGCTCTCTAGGCGCCAATTTTCCTCCAATGCGCGGACTCGGCGCCAAGATAGCTTCGAAAAACTGTCCTTCCGCTCGGTGCAGTCCAATGACGGCCGTTACTGTGCTACACGCCCCACGTAGGGGTTTGCGCGGTAGGTACTCCTCACTGACCTGAACTTAACGGTATGTCTTGGTGTGGCTCTGCCGTTCCCAGGCTGATCACGACGCAAATATCGACGCCCCTTGGTGCGCACCACACCGGCGCTATATCGCCCGACCTGAGGGTTCGGTAGCAGGTACCAGCGCAATGGGGTCCGCTTTTCGCCACTGCGCGACCCTATCACTGGGTAATAAATGGATGCCTTCTCCAAATACTCGTTCTACGTCTTACTTGGACTTGTCACCACTCTCTCTCGATCTGGTGCCATCCAGAAGTGCTTTACAAACGAATTCACTGGCTTGGCCTCCCCGTGGAAGTCAAATGAAGGAAAATATCAACTCGTAATTATTAAAAATGGCAGGCAGTTCTCGAGGCCTTTCAACCTCTAGCGAATTTGCATTCGAAGCCACGTTGCTGTTCAGACACAGTGTATAAACGATTACTAGAGAATGGCTTTGCCATCTAACAAATTCAAATATTTGTAAATCTAAAGGACTTAACTACGTTGATCATCAGTCTTTGGCTTCGAACTACTTAAACTAACTTAAAGTAACTTATGCTAAGGACAACACAGACACCCATGCCCGAGGGAGGACTTGAACCCCCCGACGGCGACCAACCGCGCGCTCTGCAGCAAGGCCCTTAGAATGTTCGGCCACTTCACCGCGTTTGCCATCTGACAGTCACTTACCAACAACAAGCAGCGTAATTACAATTACGTAAAAACTGACAGTCGAGACCATTCTATGTTTCTAGTTGTGTACGGGTATATCCTACCAGCCCTATGTACTGTGATGAGTGACTATAAACATAATCTGAAATTAAGAACGATTGCCATATTGGTAGTGAATAACGAACTTTAAAGCAGATTAGGCTTTAACGAACACTTGGAAAAATGGATGCAAAAAGATTGAAAAAGAGTATGGTCTAATTTGAGAAGTAACAATTGATAACATTAAGGAAGTAATAAATCTCTTCTTCCCAAATTCAACCATTTTCGTGAGCAATCTTTTTAAGATATTAAAAAGAAGAAATCCGAAATAAATATAACACCTGTCCAATTTGTAATCTTTGGGTCCTCCAGCACTTTAAATATCTTTTAACGACATACTGATAATATATTTTCATTATTTCGCTACTGTAATATTTTTTTTATACTTTGGCCATTTCGGCTATTATGCCATTTTAGGTTAATCGTCTGCTTTACATCCAAAATCGTTAATTGTTCTGTCACACAAAAGAGTCTTCAGCAGCTCTTTTGTTTTGCAACGCAATCTAACTAATGTGTGACAGATATTGCATGGAAAACACACGAATGAGAAAATAATGTGAAGATGACATTATGACTGAGATAGCCATAATATAAAATAAATAATATAGCATCGAACTAGCGAAAATATATTTGAACGTGCTGGCTCGATTTCCCTTGGTTTTTCTCTTACAATGCACTGGCGCCAGTTGCCAGTAGCTCGTCCTCCTTTATCGATATATTTTCGTTGTTTCATCAAGAGTGGTGCAGCTAGCTTCATGTTTGTCACTTGTCTCACGGCTAGCGATAGTTGTTGTGGACGGAAGAGATGACAGGACAGTGGCAGCGAGTCATTCTGAAATTTGGTGTGTCCTGGCAGTTTTCGGGGTGCCCGTCGTGCTTGGCCAGTAGACAGGGCAGCAGTAGTTTGAGACAGTTCTGTCCTGGCCGAGGAAGTAGTAGTGAGCTGCCTGGCTCGTGTGCTGTTAGGATGCATTTATAGATAGCGGCGCCTCTGCGGCAAGACAACCGCTGTGACAGAGGCACCTGCTGTGATTTTGTGGAGGCTCAGCTCATCACTCACACAGCAGGTATTTCAGCCGCAGCGACCTTGAACACCCTGTTCCCACCTAGCGCCTAGACAGATGGCGCACCGAACAGCCCCATTAGCCCACGTGTAAGCGGTTTGATGCCGCAGCTTAAGAACGGAGGGGCCACCGTCGCAGTCGCGCCTATAACAGGGCCCACACTGCCTTATGACAAACAGCACACTGCCAAACCGCCGTTATTGAGCAACTGCGGGTTATAAACACGGTCTTATTGTGATAGCTTGGTGTGGTTTGGGCTCTGCAGACCTCTTTCAGTGGTGACAGTCGGCTGTAGCAGAGGTGCCCACGGGGGGTGGGGGTCCATGACGCAAATTGCGTCAGTGAAATTTTGGGGAGGGGGGGTTGTAAAATTTGTACTTTTGGCCTGTCTGTGGGCGCGGGGGGGGGGGGGAGCAGTGGGCTTTATAAAACAATTTACAAAACGTGAAATAAAAGATCTTTAATTTCAATATTAATGTCAAACCAGGGGTGTGGGTGGTGGTGGGTGTTGACCACAGTTTGTGAGAGGGGAGTGAGTTATTGGCCAAGGGGGGAGGGGTACCTCTGAGCTGTGGCTTCTTATGTATGCATCGGATGTCAGTTCCCTGTTGAAATTGGTCGCCTCTGGAGTAAAGTTTCGTCTTCTGTGCCTGCCATGTTTGTGTTCATCACAACTAACGTCACTTAGTGGAACTGATTTAGCCGTCGGGACATATGAAGTGATTCTGTTTGACGCTGGCCCCTTTCAAGATAAGTCCTGTTCTGTTGAGACTCTGCTGCGCTTGTGATGTCCTGTGTTCGTGCCAGGGCCTGCTGCCTTGAAACCTAATGGTTACTGACAATTGGCCTCTTCTTCTTACCTAGACATTTTTGGTTCCGGTCCTTCATGTTCTCTGTTATGGAGTTTCCATTGTGTTTGTCTCGTTGAGTAGACTTGTTGGTTGAACCCTAGCAGCTGGCATTGCCTAATGTCTGTGTCTTGCATATTTGGTGTTGTTGACCTGAATGTTAGTTACAGTGGCTCGTGGTAGTAAAGATTGTACCTTGCCACTCTTATTATTCAAGTTTGATGATTATCTTATTTTCTATAAACGCTAGTGAGGGCATCTGTGGTATTTATATGGCGTGCGCCCACTTGTTGTCCAGGGGACAGGTGTTATTACAGGCAGTATGATTTTTCCCTCTGCTTGGTGTTCCTCCCCACCCGAGATTGTTTTTCGCAGTTGTCGTTTATGCATATTTTCTCTATTTTCACTCACATATTAAACTTTGTCTAATCTGTCCGGCTGTCCTCTGTTGACTTCTGTGTTTCTTACTAGTCCAGTCGTTGTTGCCCAGCCATTTATGTTTGAGATCAGGTTTTTATTGAAATGAATTCTTCCATATTTCAATTGACTTCTGGGCCTGTTATTAAAGTTAAGATGCATGTGCTTGTCTTTCTGCCTGATTATTCATTTATGTCAATAATGATTGTGAAGCGGTGTTAAAACCCATTTTATCTGGTCCACTTTCATTTTTAGTATCCCTAATCTAATAAAAAACCTTTTGATGAGATTTCTTGAGATATAGCTTATGTAAGCGTCTCTGTATCTTGTTGTATCTGCATATTTTAGGACACCAAGTTATTCAGCACTAACTGCTACTCAGCAACGTTGTTATATTACGTGAATTGCAATACATTTTATATCCAGCAAGTGGTGTCTATCTTTGGTAAACCCGCCTAGCCTACCACAAGGCGTTATCCTTCAAGTATTTAAATACCAGTATAAATTAAGGATCCAACCTAACCTCCCCCCACTCTCAATATGTAATAAGAGTCCAATTTTATTGAGTAGAGAGAAAGACATAAGTTCAATTCATTTTCGTTTTTTGTGTTGGTACACCAGTTCCTATGGGCATATTTATCTAATGTTAGCAGTAGGGGATTGATGTTGTGCAGCCATGCATTAGTTTACACGGAATATTTCCTTGTGGTATGGTCTACTGTTCTGTAGTGTGTAACATTCTGCACGATTTACACGTGCTAAGTATGCCAATATAGTATTTGTGTACGGGTTTTGTAACAAACACTGTTGCTTATAGAAAATAAGTCATACCATTTCCTAACCGCTCACACCACATTCAGGAGTGTTTACTCGTGTATTCAGAATGAAACACGTTCACTGAATGTGTGGTCGTGTTCCATTAATGTTATCTATCTGTGTGTTAATTATTTTATTATTTTTATCAATGATCAATGCCCCATGTTTATGTATGTTTGCCCCATATTTATATATGTTTCCACCCGTATGATTGAACTTATATGTTCATGAGAATGTGAATGTGTGCTCTTAATATTGAGTGACTGCCACGCAATGACTTACAGTCGCCGCCTCCCACTTTAGGCCTCGTTTTGCTGTAGTTAAGAACGCATGGCTTCGTTTGTCGTCTGCACTGGCGTCTGCTGGCAGGCCAGAGACAAGCTTACTTGGCAAGGTGGCCGTGTTGTTAGTGTGGTCCCAACCTAATCTTGGACGAAAGAGGTGACAGGAGATCTCACTGGGAGCGGTTGTAAAGGGAATTGTCTTGGCCAGGTAGCAAGGGTTGGTAAACACTAGTCTCTGGAATGCACTCTGCGTCACTTTTAGCACCCTCTACATCCCGTGTATAGCGGGGAGAGGTTTTTCCTGCCTTAGAGCTTCACTCATGCTGCAGCCTCAGAAGTAAGTACTTTGTTAAATCATGCTGAGGGGGGAGTATGTTGTTAAGACTTTGCTTTCTTTGTGATAAGGCAGTCTTGGTTTTTCAGTGATAGTTCTCTTGAGTAATTCTTTCGCTATGCGAGGTGAAGTGTTTCTTAATTTACAGAACTCATGTAATTCAGTGTAAATTTATTATCTGCATTTTCATTCCAGTGAGGATTGTGTGTCCGGTTTTGCTCAAGTTAGAATACACGTGTGTGGCCTTCAGCCTTTGTTTAAATTCAATGTGTTTGAATTTCCTTGCTGTTTCTAACTAACGTTTTCACGTCACATCTGTATCTGCGTGTATGCTAAATATTTCTTAGATTTTCTTGTTCAGTTCCATCTTTCCTGTATTGTATGACCAATTGCACCACGTGCTTTCCTAACGGTCATTACTTCGGCCTTTAGCCATGCTTTTGTTAATACTAGTTTTCTTCTATACAATTCTCATGTGCGCTTTATTCGCTTATTCTAAATGAATTCCTGTTTGTAAGTGCTATGAAATTCGGCATGGTGGTACACCATGTGGTACTTAAGAATAGTATGCCACTGCCTTCCCAAACATCAGTTCGTTTAGTGCACAGTGTACGTAAAATTTGCCATATTGTCAAGACACCGCCGATGCTTCAGATCGCCACTGCTTTCATGTGTTTCAGCAGTGCCTGCTGCTGTCGCTGCTGCATCGCACAGAGCACAATCATAATTTAATTTTCGTGAAATTTTGTTGGCGGTTAATTTCTTAATTTTCGTTTAGTGCTTCTGTTTTTAAGAGTCTTCTTGTCACCTACTTGAAAGATTTCGTTTGTGTTACTGTTTTAAGAGTACATTCTCTCGTATTTTGATAAATACTATTGTTTGTGCATGTTTGTCAGTCACCTGCAGCTTTTCTTTGGCTTAGGGAGCTTCTATATTTCTTGTAGATCTTTTACGGTAGAGCAGTGATTTCCACATATATTTTGATTTCAGTCCAGAGAAGGTTTTTGCTAATTTCCATTGTTTCCAACAAGAAGTTTTCTAGTAACCACTATTTAGTCAGCTATCAGTCTCCTGTAGGGGATTAGCGGTCTTGTAAAAAGTCTATTACTTAATCTCTACAATAAATTGTTGATTTGTTAGGATGGATAGGATGTGTGACTGCTGTGTATGGACGCAGGACGGGCTAGACACCGTTTGCGAACAGCTGAGCGTCCTGATGGCCGCAATCAGCCGCCTTCAGGCTGCTGCCCCGGACTGTAGCGTCAGTGGGGAGTCTGGTGCGTCACATGGGGCACCTTAGGTGTCACATGCTTCACCCACGGTCCCTGCTGTCGAGACATCTTTGCATGTACCGGACCCAGTTGGGCCACCCTCTCCCCCAGAGGAATGGCGGGTTCAACGGCGTTCCCGTCAATCGAGGCAGAGGCTCAAAGGGGAGGCTGGCCGTGCGGCATCGCCCGCTCTGCCTGTGAGTGAGCATGTGGCCGCTCCTTCAGCAAGGTCCGAACAGGAGAGGGGTTTATTAGTGATTGGGAGCTCCAATGTTAGGCGGGTAATGGAGCCCCTTAGGGAGATAGCGGAAAGGTCGGGGAAGAAGGCTAGTGTGCACTCTGTTTGCTTGCCGTGTGGTCTCATCCGAAATGTGGAGGAGGCCCTTCCAGCAGCGATAGAGAGCACTGGGTGCACCCGACTGCAAATTATCGCTCATGTCGGCATCAATGACTCCTGCCGGCTGGGTTCAGAGGTCATCCTCAGTTCATACAGGCGGCTGGCGGAGTTAGTGAAGGCAGAAAGCCTCGCTCACGGGGTGAAATCTGAGCTAACTATTTGTAGTGTCGTTCCCAGAACCAATCGCGGTCGTCTGGTTTGGAGCCAAGTGGAAGGCTTAAACCAGAGGCTCAGACGATTCTGCGAAGATCTGGGCTGCAAACTTCTCGACTTCCGCTATCGGGTGAATAGGTCAGGCGTGCACTACACGCAGGAAGCGGCTACAAGGGTAGCGGAGTACGTGTGGAGTGCACATGGGGGTTTTTTAGGTTAGAGAATTCCCTCCCTAGGCCCGACAAGTTGCCTCCTGAGCCGCGACAGGGTAGCAGTATGCAGAACACAACAGGGAAGGAAATGATCAATTTAGTAGTAGTTAACTGCAGGAGCGTCTATAGAAAAGTCCCAGAACTGCTCTCGATAATAAACGATCACAATGCCCACATAGTACTAGGGACGGAAAGTTGGCTGAAACCAGATGTAAACAGTAATGAGATTCTTTACTCAGACTGGAATGTTTACTGCAGATATAGGCTGGACAGTGAAGGGGGAGGCGTGTTTATAGCGATAAAAAGTGCACTAGTATCGAAGGAAATAGACGGAGATCCGAAGTGTGAAATAATTTGGGTGAAGGTCACGGTTAAAGCAGGCTCGAACATGGTAATCGGATGCTTCTTTAGGCCTCCTGGCCTGTTGTGACAGAACACCTGAAGGATAATTTGGAAAATATTTCGAGTAGATTTCCCGATCATGTTATAGTTTTGGGAGGAGATTTTAATTGACCCGATATAGATTGAGAGACTCAAACGTTTATGACAGGTGGCAGGGACAAAGAATCCAGTGAAATTGTTTTGAGTGCATTATCTGAAAACTACCTTGAGCAGTTAAACAGAGAACCAACTCGTGGTGACAACATATTAGACCTTCTGGTGACAAACATATCCGAACTATTCGGAACAGTTAATTCAGAACAGGGAATCGGCGATCATAAAGCAGTTACATCATCAGTAATTTCAGCCATAAATATGAATATTAAAAAAAGGTAGGAAGATTTTTCTGTTCAGAAAAAGTGACAAAAAGGGGATTTCAGAGTACTTGACGGCTCAGCACAGAAGTTTTACCTTAGGTACAGATGGTCTTGAGGAACAGTGGTCTAAGTTCAAAGCCATCGTACAATATGCATTAGATGAATATGTACCTAGCAAGATGGAAAGGAGCCACCGTGGTACAACAACCGAATTAGAAAGTTGCTACAGAAGCAAAGGGAACTTCACTGCAAACATAAACGGTAGCCAAAGCCTTGTAGACAAACAAAAATTACACGAAGCGAAATGTAGCGTGAGGAGGACTATGCGAGAGGCGTTCAACGAATTCGAAAGTAGAGTTCTCTGTACTGACTTGGCTGAAAATCCTAAGAAATTTTGGTCTTATGTCAAAGAGGTAGGTGGATCAAAACTAAGTGTCCAGACACTCTGTGACGTAAATGGCACTGAAACAGAGGATGACACTCTAAAGGCGGAATTACTAAGTATCTTTTTCAAACTGTTTCACAGAGGAAGATTGCACTGTAGTTCCTTCCCTAGATTGCCGCACAGATTACAAAATGGCAGATATCGAAATAATAGAGGGTGCGAATCCAAATGAATAAAGTGAATGTATGATTTCATGCTTTCCCGGCGAAATGTTGACATTCTGGAGTAGTCGGGTGTTCTGCCAGATGTTTGTGTCAAACTTGCACAATATTTCGACAGTGTGCCTCACTGTCTTCCTCAGGTGCTTCCTGGGACTTCTCCCTGTTTGGAACGCGTCCAGTATTTATGCCTGGGCGTTAGGCGTTTGATATGCGGTCTGCGCCGAGTCAGGTGCTCTGTGATTGGTCCATTCCCGAGAGGGGGTGTCTGGTTGCTGCCTGGTGCTCCCTGAACCGTCCGCGCCGCGCCAGGCGCTCCCTGCGCCGTCCGCGCCGCGCCAGGTGCTCCCTGAGCCGTCCGCGCCGCGCCAGGCGCTCCCTGTGCCGTCCGCGCTGTTGTAGGCGCTTCCTCTGCCGTCCGCGCCACTGCAGGTGCTCCCTCCACCCTCCACCGTCTGCGCCGCGCTGGGGGTTCCCTCTGCTGTCTGCAACATGCCAGATGCTCTCCTAGTCGTTTTTCGTTGCGATTTTAGAAGCTCCAGTGCTGGGTTCCATGCTGCACTGAGTTGGTATCCCGTGTCACGGTTGATGAGGTTTTCACTGATTTTAATCTCAATGGATTCTTTTATGACACTGTCCCAGAATCTCGGCATCTGTGTTACTATTCTGGTGTTGTTGTAGTCCATAGAGTGGCCAAGTTCTAGGCAGTGTTCAGCCACCGCTGATTTCCTGGCTTGTCCCAGTCTAATGTGCCTTTGGTGTTCCTTGCACCTGATTTGAACCGTCCTGGTTGTCTGGCCTATGTATGCCAACCCACACTGGCACGGTATGCTGTAAATTCCTGGCCTCTGTAGTCCCAGGTCGTCCTTGGTGTTGCCCAATAGTGCACCGATCTTCGTGGGTGGGCAGAATATGCTCTTGATGTTGTTTTTGGACAAAATTCTGCTGATTTTGGCAGATACTGGCCCTGCATATGGTAGGTATGCCACCCTCTTGGCCTCTTCCTGTTCCTCTCCCAGTTCCTTCACTGCACTTACTGAGTGAAAGGCCTTCTGGATGTCTCTGGCAGAATAACCATTCCTGTCGAATACTGACCGCAAGTGTGTCATCTCTGTTGTCAGACTGTCAGCATCAGAGAGCACCTACCTGGCCTACCTGGCCTACGTGACAAGGTCATCAAGAAACTAGTATCAAAAGCGCCAGTACCACCAAGGATGTATGGACTACCCAAAGTCCACAAGGAGGGGGTGCCACTTCGACCTATTGTTAGCAATATTGGGGCAGCCACCTACCCCACAGCAGCTTATTTAAAGAAGATGTTGTCACCTTATGTAGGGAAGTGCTCACACCACATTCGAAACTCAGAGGATTTTTTACAGCGCCTTCAGCAGCTACGCATCTCGGACTCAGACATCATGGTTTGCTTTGATGTGGTGTCCTTGTTCACCCGGGTTCCACTGAATGACTCGCTGAAGCTCATTGAGGAACAATTCGATGGTGCCATCTTGGATCTGTTCAAGCATGTACTGACCTCAACATACTTCCTCTACGGACGTCAATTTTATGAGCAGACAGAAGGGGTGGCGATGGGTAGTCCCCTTTCACCAGTGGCAGCCAACCTATTTATGGAGAAATTCGAGGAAGAGGCACTAACATCAGCCACACATCAACCAAAATGTTTCTACAGATATGTTGATGACACCTTTGTCATCTGGCCCCATGGTAAGGAGGAGCTGGACAACTTCCTGGAGCACCTGAACTGTCGCCACCCCAATATAAAATTCACCATGGAACTGGAGAAGGATGGACTACTCTACTTCCTGGATGTGCTGGTTAAGAGGAAGGCAGATGGCACCTTTGGGCACAGTGTTTACCACAAGCCCACACATACAGATTTGTATCTACAAGCCAACAGTTGTCACCATCCAGCACAAAAGAATGGTGTGCTCAAAACTCTTATCCATCGGGCACAGGTGCTCTCTGATGCTGACAGTCTGACAACAGAGATGGCACACTTGTGGTCAGTTTTCGACAGGAATGGATATTCTGCCAGAGACATCCAGAAGGCCTTTCACTCAGTAAGTGCAGTGAAGGAACCGGGAGAGGAACAGGAAGAGGCCAAGAGGGTGGCATACCTACCATATGCAGGGCCAGTATCTGCCAAAATCAGCAGTATTTTGTCCAAACACAACATCAAGAGCATATTCTGCCCACCCACGTAGATCGGTGCACTATTGGGCAACACCAAGGACGACCTGGGACTACAGAGGCCAGGAATTTACAGCATACCGTGCCAGTGTGGGTTGGCATACATAGGCCAGACAACCAGGACGGTTCAAATCAGGTGCAAGGAACACCAAAGGCACATTAGACTGGGACAAGCCAGGAAATCAGCGGTGGCTGAACACTGCCTAGAACTTGGCCACTCTATGGACTACAACAACACCAGAATAGTAACACAGATGCCGAGATTCTGGGACAGTGTCATAAAAGAATCCATTGAGATTAAAATCAGTGAAAACCTCATCAACCGTGACACGGGATACCAACTCAGTGCAGCATGGAACCCAGCACTGGAGCTTCTAAAATCGCAACGAAAAACGACTAGGAGAGCACCTGGCACGTTACAGACAGCAGAGGGAACCCCCAGCGCGGCGCAGACGGTGGAGGGTGGAGGGAGCACCTGCAGCGGCGCGGACGGCAGAGGAAGCGCCTACAACAGCGCGGACGGCACAGGGAGCGCCTGACGCGGCGCGGACGGCTCAGGGAGCACCTGGCGCGGCACGGACGGCGCAGGGAGCGCCTGGCGCGGCGCGGACGGCTCAGGGAGCACCAGGCAGCAACCAGACACCCCCTCTCGGGAATGGACCAATCACAGAGCACCTGACTCGGCGCGGACCGCATATGGAACGCCTAACGCCCAGGCATAAATACTGGACGCGTTCCAAACAGGGTCAAGTCCCAGGAAGCACCTGAGGAAGACAGTGAGGCACACTGTCGAAATATTGTGCAAGTTTGACACAAACATCCAGCAGAACACCCGACTGCTCCAGAATGTCAATAAAGTGAATGATGGTTACATTATCACGGCGAAACATAATTCCTAAAACAAAACCTGTACTTTTCTCGTTGTCTAACAACTAAAATTTACGTTCGCATTCTCTTTTCAGGAGTTGTGAATAAATTGTTCAGAAAATAAACTGGATTTTTATGAATAATTACTATGGATGTTGTACATATGTCTCATGCAATCGAAAAGTTTTTTTGAGCTGTTGGATAAAAAATAAAATAATGGTTATCAATGGCATCATTCTCACTGAAAGTCACCGTAAGTATTACTAAGGTTTAAAGTAATTAATAGAAATACATAATCTAATTCTTATTTATTTTATTAGAAAGTGTTAAAACTTTTTATTGTTTAGATACGAAATAAAACAGCATGTTTCTTTGAATTTTACATTTATTTTTTACACATATTCATGCAACAAATTTAATTTTTTACTAACTTACAATAAAAATTTGAAAACAGTTGTTTTGTTTGTTAAAACACAATACAACATTGCAGACGGAGCATATGAATAGGCCTTTACACAAGTCTGCTTCTTAATTTTGAATTTAAATGCTTTGGGAAGTGTCGCATTTGGTCAAAGTGCACGTCATCAACTGGGCGTATTGCCTTACGGTATCTTTTTGGAGCAGGTGGTCTTGGAGAATATGTAGTTGGACGGACCTCCTATCGTGCTTGCGTGCTAATTCCTTTTTGCAGCAAGGTACTTTCTATATCTCCTCGAAACCAGTAATTGTGCATATTTCTCATTTTTCTGTCAACAATGTCACATGTGAAGCAGCCAAGCATTCGCACAAGCCATATCTCTGAATGGAAAATAAGTCTCATGTAGTACTTCTTGCTTTTTATATTTATTCGGTATATTTTGGATGTTTGCTCTCCCCATGTGCATATTATACTCCTGCACAATGCTGGGATATGGAACTCCTACATAAATCCTGTTTCCTTCTCTCCAAAATTGCATATTTGCTACAATTATAATTATAAGTCACATGGGCAGTTTTATCGCCAAAACATTCAAAACTATAACTTTTTCCCTCCACACTTTAGTCACAGGTTCCTTTGTCTCCTATTTTCATCTCTGAATCACTTTCCAATTGGCACCCACCCAGTCTATTTTCTCTTGTAGTTCCCACGAAATATATTCTTTTATTTCTAGTTTGAGGGAAGTGAGCAATTGCTCATAACGAATTCGAAACTGGTATGCATAGGTAAGTTCTCAATCAGGCTCATCACCACATTTCCATTCATTCCTAAGATTACTTGTAGTTTGTTCCTATCTCAACATAAACTTCAAAATAATAAACGTAACCACTTACACCAACTAAAGAAAATACTTTTATACCCCCATTTTGCGTGGCTTTGTTTTATTTACCAGTGCATAAATGTGTGGGTTTTAGAGGAGTAATAAGTTCATCAATACTTCTGTACTCTTCTACTTCTGAGAAAAATGTTCTGTATATGATCTAGCAATAGACCCGTTCGGTTAGTCGTGTGGTCTAAGGCACCGCTTTCCGAGACAGGGAGGAGTACCGGCCCCGGTTCGAATCCAAAAAATGTTCAAATGTTTGTAGAGCTTATGGGACTTAACGAGGTCATCAGTCCCTGAACTTACAAGCTACTTATGAACTAGCTTATTCTAAAGACGGCACAAACATCCATGCCCGAGGGGGGATTCGAACCCCCGACCGCAGCGGCCGTGCAGACCGTGACGCTCGCCGCAGACCGCTCGGCCACTGCGGCCTGCGGTTCGAATCCGCACGGCGAATTAACGACGGGGGTCTGAGTGCCGGCCAGCTTGGATGTGGTTTTCAGGCGGTTTTCCACATCCCCTTGGGTGAATGTCGGGCTGGTCCCCAAGTCCAGCCTCAGTTACACGTTTCGCAAACATGTAGTAACACTTTACACTTTCTCACAAATGACACTATACGCAGGCATTTGGGGTACATATTTCCTACCTGGGTGCATGGGGTGGCGACAGGAAGGGCATACGGTCACCCCCTAACTATTAACACGGGAAATTCGATTAACAAAGCCGACCCTGCATGTGCGGGAACATTGCTCAAGAGAAAGAGATATGGTCTAACAACGGGCCTCTCCTTGAACACCTTTCATCCCTAGGTAATATATTTGTATTGTCTTTCACTTACAGATACCTCCTCAACTTGTAGGATTGACAGAGTTGCATCACATCAGCTACCTGAATACTGCCCGATAAATCTTGTAACTGGGAACTCTAACAATACCACTTAACTAATGAATTCCAATGACTGTGTCATTTCTTCGGCACTATTATTCATACATTTTGACCTGTCAGTTGAGTAGTGTCTGAGACTAAATTGTCAACAATAGTTTTATCAATGAAACTTTTGTGTTATTGCCTTGCAGGGCGTTATCTCTTGTGTTGCAGCAAAGGAACACGCAGTTGTGGGAGGAAGAGTGGTTTAAACATAGTAAACGTAATTAATGAAAGGAGAAAATATAAAAATGAGGCAAGTGAAGCAGATGAAAAAGAGTACAGGCAGCTGAAAACTGAGTTTGGCAGCAAGTGCAGATTGGCTAAGCAGGAGTGGCTAGACGAAAAATGTAAATTTATAGAAGAATAAATAACTAGTGAAAGATACATAAGGCGTACAGGAAAATAAATGAGACATTTAAAGAAAAGAAAAGCGGTTGTATCAATATCAACAGCTCAAATGGAAAACCAGCACTGAGCATAGACAGGAATGCTGAAACGTGGATGGGATATATGAAGCGGCTATATATGAAGGAGAAGAGGAAGAAGACTGACGATGCTGCAAGAAGTATTTGAAAGAGCACTGAAAGATACAAGTCGAAATAAGGACCTTGGAACAGATTATATTCCCTCTGAATTGCTGCTATCCTTCATATAGCCTGTCACGAAGGAACTTTCACTTTGTATACAAGACGTATGATACAGGGGAAATACCCTTGGACTTCAAGAAGAATATAATGATTCAAAATCCAAAGAAATCAAATGCAGGCAGGTGTTAAAATTATGGAATTAACAACTTAATAAATCGTGGTTTTAAAATACTGACATGAATTATTTACAGACGATTAGAAAAATTGGTAGAATCCGTCCTCGGGAAAAAATCTTAGGCAAACCTATATATCTAGACTTTGCAGATTAGGAGAATGCTTTTGGCAGAATTGACTCAAATTCTGCAGGTAGCAGGGTAATACGGAGCAGTTATAAGAGTTGAAGGATATGAAATGGAAGCATTGGTTGGCAAGGGATTAAGACGGGGTTTCAGCCTTTCCCCAGTGTTATTGAGTCTGTAGAGTGAGCAAGCTGTGGAAAATGCAAGGGTAAATTCGAAATGGTAATTAAAGTTCAGAGAGAAGAAACAAAAACTCTGTGTTTTCAGATCGCTTTGTCATTCTGTCAGAGTCAGCAAAGGACCTGGAATAGCAGTTGAACACAATGAACACTGTCTTGAAAGGAGGGTATAAGTTGATTAATAAGTGTAAAACAAAGGTAACGGAATGGAGTCTAAGAAAATTAGGCGATGCCGAAGGAATTAAGTAACGGGAGAATAAAGGCGGTAAATTAGTTTGTTTTTAGTGCAGTAAAATAACAATTATGGGGAAGTACAGATGATTATAAAATGTAAAATTACAATGGGAAGGAAAACATTTATGAATAAGAGAAATTTGTTAACATTGAGTATTAACTTAAGAGACAGAAAGTCTTTTCTTGTATGGAACATGGACGATAAATAGTTCAGACAAAAAGAGGATAGGGGAGACTTTTCAAATGTAGTACTACAGACTAATGCTGAAGATTAGGTGAGTATATCGCCTAACTAATAAAGTACGTAATAGAATTGGGAAGATGCATTCTGGCATATCTTGACTAAAAGAGGGGATCGATTGGAAGGACACATTCTGAGGCATCAGGGAATCGTCATTTTAGTATTGGAGGGAAGTATAGGAGTAGAAGTCACAGGGACGAATACAGTAAGTAGTTCAGGATGGATGTGGGTTGCCGTTCTTACACAGAGATGAAGAGGCTTGCAGAGGATAGGGTAGCGTGGAGAGATGCATCAAACCAGTCTCCGCACTGAAGGTCAGTGGTTTTTTGTGAGCACAAGCATTCGTTGCACGCTGCACGCTTCGTGTAGTATTTAAAGCACAACGCGGGGCAGCATTCGATCTGAGTTTGCAATGCACTTAGCATTTTCTGATACTTCTTGGGGCTGATGTATCTGCAAGACGATGTAAGTTATGTATTGGGTTGGGTTTTTAGTTTGGAATAGGGGGATTAAACTACTGATGTTATCAGTCCCCCGGTGGGGAGGGGAAGGAGTGGGATAGGAAAGGAGGGGAGGAGAAAAGGAAATGTAGTCCGGGAAGTAAAGAAGGAAGGATGGCTGCATTAGCTCGGAGACCCGTGCTCACCACGCTCGTACTCACGAAAGAGCCGTGAGCCTCCTGGGGGCAAGTTATGTTTTGTATACAGTTACTGCGCCGCGGCGGAATAGCCGAACGCTCTAAGGCGCCTTCCTACGGAGCACGTGGTTGTTCCTCGTCGAAGGTTCGAGTTCTCCGTCGGTCATGGGTGTGAGTGTTGTACTTAGGTTAGTTTAATTATGTGCTGTCGCACAAGTCTAAAGTGCGCGCCACCTACTTTCGCCGCGCACCGCCATGCACGCACGGCGCGGCGTTCTTACGACGTCAGCCACGAGCGCCTTCTGCGACAACACCGCTCGTGGCCACCACGGAACGATATCGTTCACTTGGGACTGAGTTAGGAACCAGTTAACACTTCGGAATCAGATAGGCACCAGTGAAGACTTGGCTATCGGATAGGCACTAGGCAGGCCTCTAGCTCAACTATGTATCAGCATTCTGCAGTACTGAGCTATGTAAAAGTTAAGTATTACTAAGTCTTTTCTACTCGGCCACCGACACCTACGACGGAAACGAGACACAAAAAGCGGCGACGAGGCTGGGACACAAAAAATTAGTTTGTAAGCAAAGGGACTGATAACCATAGTTGTTAAGTACCATAGACACAAACATTTGAATAGTTGCTACGATGGATTCATAGATATTTCTTTGGGCTGATGTATCTGCAAGACGAGGTAAGTTGTGTATTGTGTACAGTTACTATGGAGGGGTGGAATGGTCGAACGCTCTAAGAGGCCTTGTTACGGATCGCCTTGTTCAGTAGCCTGTTGATTCAACACATTACGCAGTCACATCAGATCACTCAAACAATTTTCAAAAGGGAAATTAATCATAGAAATTAATTTTTGTGTGTGCTCTTAGTTAGTCTTTTAAGTAGCAACAAATCAGTTCACTTTCACTAGCAATACAATGCACTGAAAAAAATTATGTCATACAAAAATCAGATGCATTTGGTTTATTATTTAAGTTCAAAATCAGAAGTGTTTTGTGCCCGTGAGTCTGTTGCAGTAACGTATGGTGTGATATTTCCTTATGATTTTAAGTTAACAGTTTCAGTAAAGGCTTACATAACAGTTTGGCACCAGACGTACGTAGACACAGCAATTAGCCACAATCTGAAGTACATAGTTTTACATATTTCACCTAATTGAACTATTACATAACATAAATACTTTCATTTAACTATCTTCTACTGAGCAATGTCATTAGCATAATTATTGCATATTTATGAGTAATAAAAACAGGGCAAACTTTCATTGTTTAGTCTTTAAAAGGGGAGTAAAATAATGGGCAGATTTCACAAATGGAGGATTCCAAGGTCGCATACTTTATTTATGTTAAAACTCCGTGCAATCACCCGTCAAAGTCACAGATTTCATACATATCAATATCCATCACCAAACACTAACATTTCTAATAACTGCCTACATATCACAAAGCGACACAAATCATCAACGTTACCAGTTCTCTGATTAGCTTTAGTAGTAGAATTTTAAACTATTTATTATCATATTGTCAGACAATAGGTTCGAATGGTTGACCTGTTTCAATCAATTATATTAACTACAGCAAAAACTGGTAGAATTACATGCCTGTGTACGAAGATCTAGACGAACCAGATTTACTTATAGCACAAAAGCAAAAACCTTCATTTTTCTTAAATTAGAACAGTGACAATCACAGCAAACTTCATTTTCTAGTCTTGCAAATAATAATAATAATAATAAATTAATACACCTCTTCATAGAAAGCAAATAATTCACCTCTATTAGTGTCACTGAACCACAATAAAAGAAGTGCCAAAGACAGTGTTAGTGCGAAGTACACAGGCGCCATGCCGCGGAGACGCACTCGTGCTTCCTACAGCCAACTGAGCAAGTTTCAGATGGATCAAATTTTGGCCTTGTGAGTGGCCAGCTGGTCCTTTCGGAGGATTGCCACACACGTTGGACGTGGAACGGTGCTGGTTGCAATGGTCACGTGAACATTCTCTCACCCGCACACGAGGATCTCAGCGTCCATACAGTACAGACGTCCGCCAAGATCGTCTTTTGTAAGGGCAGCAGTGGCAGGTCGTACGCTACAACAGCACAGATAAGAGTTAGTACGCCTAGATGTGCCCAGGCGAACTATTCTCGACAGGTTATTAGCAGTGGGATAAATGGCACTCACTAGCCCGCCTTCCACTGAAATCACAGCGTCGACGTTTATAGCTAAACTGGTGCCGTCAGAGGATCATTTGGAATGACGGATCATGGTCTTCAGCGAGCAAATCACATTCTGCCTGCACGCAGGTGATCGTCGTATGCGCGTTGACGTTGACATGGTGAACGCTATCACGTAGATTGTTTTCGTCCAAGACACACTAGGACTATCCCAAGCCTTATACCTGGTGTGTGAAGATATTCACTTTTAGTGTTTGTGGAGGGAACTCTGACCATCGCTCATACGTGCAAGCTGTTGTAAGACGCGGTCTTTTACCACTCGTGCAACAGAAAGGTGACGTCCTAACAGGATAATGCTTGGCCACACACTGCACATGAAACTCAAGACATGAAGAAGCTTCCCTGCCCAGCACGATTCCCAGGCTTCTCGTCCCATTATACCTCACACGTCCTTGATCGGACACAACTGACCTGGACAACTTTTCAACCCACAACTCTTGCAGAACTACGTGAAGAGGATAAGCAAGGAAGAAATGAAGTTCCCGACGACAGAATGGATGCCAGACTCAGCGCCTGCATCGCCGCCCTTGGAGGCTCCACCGCAGGCTAATTTGGATGTTTGAGCGTACGCCGAACCTTCCAACATTGTACCAGTTAATCGTTTCTAATGATCTCGATTGCAATTGAACGTAAAAACCTAATCTTTCTTTCTTCTTTCAGCAAGTATATCAAGAAATTAATCGAAATGTCCACAGAAACGCTGTTTTAACACACACTGAGTACATATATTTGCTATCACGGCACTGAGTCACTTCTTGTTGATGTTACCAGTGGTTGACCTTCTTTTAACAGTGCCTATTGTATGGAATCGCATCGAGGTCCTGAAAATTACACTTTGGGACACTCCAATAGCTACAGCCACCTCCCCGTGTGTTTGTCCCGCTTACAACCTTTCTATGGTTTTCCCTGACAAAACTTCGGGTAAGTCACGTCATCTGAACCCAAGTGCTTGAGTAACTCGTTTGGTAAACACAACCAATCCTCTCTGCAGCAACTTTCTGTTATTATCACCATCTCAGTTGACGTAATGTCGTTTTGTCCACTCCTAAAAACCTACAGGAAGATGTCGAACCATTTTAAATCATTCTGCCGATGACAATACTTAAGAACCTAGATATTTCAACTGATCCTATGAAGTGAGACTTGGGATTAATAAGGAATTTGGTCGGAAATATCGAAAAGTGGCCCTCGTTTATAATTCGTAAGTTCAAAATTTTGAAAGATGCTCGTAACTGTCTTTCAGAACTACACATACTACTGTTCACTTCCAAGTGCATGCCCTATCAGTATTCAGTTGTTTAATTAGTCCGTTAATTACCTGTACATGTTGATGTATTGTTTGGTTATAAGCATCTGATTGGTTCACTAAGATCATCTGTTTGCTTCACTGAAGATTTTACTCTCCAACCGCACGTTATAAAAATATCTTGTTGATATCGTGATGCGCGCGGAAACAACTGTAAATGTGTTAAAAAATCTGTGTGTGCGCGAAGTTTGCTGGTTTTTTCCTTTCTTTTCGTCTAGTCGTGACCGTAAATGGTCAACTTAGATTACTGTTTGGAATTAATTAATTTTGTGTTTTTCTGTGGTTTTTGTTGTACTATAACAATTGTGGTATATATATATATATATATATATATATATATATATATATATATATATATATATATATATATATATACTGTTGGAGTTCCACCCCCATGAACCACAGACATTGCCGAGGTGGGGTGGCTTGCGTGCCTCAACGATGCAGATAGCCGTACCGTAGGTGCAACCACAACGGAGGGGTATCTGTGGAGAGGCCAGACAAACGTGTGGTTCCTGAAGAGGGGCAGCAGCCTTTTCAGTAGTTACAGGGGCAACAGTCTGGATGATTGACTGAGCTGGCCTTGTAACATCAGCCAATGTGGCTTTGCCACACAGCTACTGCGAACGGCTGAAAGCAAGGGGAAACTACAGCCGTTACTTTTCCCGAGGACATGCAGCTCTACTGTATGAACATATGATGATGGCATCCTCTCGGGTAAAATATTCCGGAGGTAAAATAGTCCCCCATTCGGATCTCCGGGCGGGGACTACTCAGGAGGATGTTATCATCAGGAAAGACAACACTGGCATTCTACGGATCGGAGCGTGGAATGTTAGATCCCTTAATCGGGTAGGAAAATTAGAAAATTTAAAAAGAGAAATGGATAGGTTGAAGTTGGATATAGTGGGGATTAGTGAAGTTCGGTGGCAGGATGAACAGGATTTCTGGTCAGGTGAGTACAGGATTATAAATACAAAATCAGTTGGGGGTATCACAGGAGTAGGACTGATAATGAATAAGAAAATAGGAATGCGGGTAAACTACTACGAGCAGCACAGTGATCGCATTATCATTGTCAAGATAGATACGAAGCCAACACCGACAACAGTAGTACAGGTTTATATGCCAACTAGCTCTGCCGATGATGAGGATATAGAAGAAATATATGAGGAGCTAAAGGAAATTATTCAGACCGTTAAGGGAGAGGAAAACTTAATTGTGATGGGAGACTGGAATTCGGTAGTAGGAAAAGGAAGAGAAGGAAAAATAGTAGGTGAATATGGACTGGGCAGAAGGAATGAAAGAGGAAGTCGCCTGGTAGAATTTTGCACGGAACATAATTTAATCATAACAAACACGTGGTTTAAGAATCAAAAAAGAAGGTTGTATACTTGGAAGAGACCAGGAGACACTGGAAGGTATCAGATAGATTTTATAATGGTAAAATATAGATTCCGGAATCAGGTTATAAACTGCAAGACATACCCAGGGGCAGATATAGACTCTGACCATAACTTGTTAGTCATGAACTGTAGGCTGAAACTGAAAAAACTGTAGAAAGGTAGGAAAATAAGGAGATGGGACCTAGCTAAATTGAAGGAACGTGAAGTTCTGGTGAATTTCAGAGGGAGATTTAGGCAACAATTGACAGAAACAGGGGGAAATAAAACAGTAGAAGAGGAATGGGTAGCATTGAGAGATGAAATAGTGAAGGCAGCAGAGGACAAAATAGGTAGAAAGGCAAGACCAGCAAAAAATCCTTGGATAACACAGGAGATACTAAATTTAATTGATGAAAGGAGAAAATATAAAAATGCAGTAAATTAAACAGGCAAAATGGAGTACAGACGACTAAGAAATGAGATTGATAGGAAGTGCAAAATGGCTAAGCAGGAGTGGCTAGAAGTCAAATGCAAATCTGTAGAAGAATGTATAATAAGGGGAAAAGTAGATACCGCCTACAAGAAAATCAGAGAGACATTTGGGGACAAGAATGGGAAACCAGTTCTCAGCAAAGAAGGAAAGGCTGAAAGGTGGAAAGAGTACATAGAGCAGCTCTACAAAGGAAATGAACTTAGAGACGATGTTGTAGGAAGAGAAGAGGAAGTAGATCAAGATGAAATAGGAGATACTATACTCAGAGATGAATTTGACAGAGCCTTGAAAGACCTAGGCCGGAACAAGGCCCCAGGAGTAGATGATATACCCTCAGAGCTACTAAAGTCTCTGGGAGAGCCAGCCATGACAAGACTATTTGAACTGGTGTGTAGGATATATGAGACAGGCGAAATGCCCTCAGACTTTAAGAAAAATGTAATAATCCCCATTCCAAAGAAATCAGGCGCAGACAGGTGTGAAAATTACAGAACCATCAGTTTGATAAGTCATGGTTGCAAAATATTAACACGAATTATCTACAGGAGAATGGAAAAGCTGGTAGAAGCTGACCTAGGGGAAGATCAGTTTGGATTCAGGAGGAACGTAGGAACCCGGGAGGCAATACTTACCTTACGTCTTATCTTAGAAGATAGATTAAGGAAAGGCAAATCTACATTTTTAGCCTTTGTAGATTTGGAGAAAGCGTTTGACAATGTTGACTGGACTACACTCTTTCAAATTCTGAAGTCAGCAGGGGTAAAATACAGGGAAAGGAGAGTTATCTACAACTTGTACAAAAGCCAGACCGCAGTTATTAGACTCGAAGGGCATGAAAGGGAAGCATCAGTTGGGAAAGGAGTAAGACAGGGTTGTAGCCTTTCTCCAATGTTATTCAATTTGTACATTGAGCAGGCGATGAAGGAAAGCAAGGAAAATTTTGGAATAGGGATTAAAGTTCAGGGGGAAGAAATAAAAACATTGCGTTTTGCTGATGACATTGTAATTCTGTCAGAGACAGCGAACGACCTGGAAGAGCAGTTGAATGGAATGGACAGTGTTTTGAAGAGAGCGTACAAAATGAACATTAACAAGAGCAAAACAAAAATAATGGAATTCGGTCTTAGAAAATCAGGCGATGCTGAAGGAATTAGATTAGGTAACGAAACAATGAAGGTGGTAGATGAGTTTTGTTACTTAGGTAGTAAAATAACATGCGATGGTCGCAGTACAGAGGATATAAAATGCAGAATGGCAATGGGAAGAAAAGCATTTTTGAAAAAGAGAAATTTGCTAACATCGAATATTAATTTAAGTGTAAGGAAGTCTTTTCTGAAGGCATTTGTGTGGAGTGTTGCCTTGTATGGGAGTGAAACATGGACGATAAGCAGTGCGGACAGGAAGAGAATAGAGGCTTTTGAAATGTGGTGCTACAGAAGAATGCTGAAGATTAGGTGGGTAGATCACATAACTAATGAAGAGGTACTGAACAGAATTGGCGAGAAAAGGAATTTTTGGCATACCCTAACTAAAAGAAGGGATCGCTTGGTAGGACACATTCTTAGACATCGAGGAATCGTAAATTTAGCATTGGAGGGAAGCGTGTGGGGTAAAAATCGCAGAGGGAGGCCAAGAGACGCGTATAGTAAGCAGATTCAAGTGGACGTGGGTTGCCGTTCTTATGAGGAGATGAAAAGACTTGCTCAGGATAGAGTAGGGTGGAGAGCTGCATCAAACCAGTCTCTGGACTGAAGACCATAACAACATAACAACTGTTGGAGTTAATTACTCTAATCAGTTTTGTGATTAATTAAGCTCATCTAGCACTCACGGTATCTCGATGGAAGCGAACTGTGTGACTGCTACTATGAAAATGCCTCTGATTCTATCTTTCACTGCGCGCATGACTCTTACAGATAAAATTTTTGTTTCTTTCAAAATAAGTAATTTTAAATTGTCATTGTTCAAAAGAAGTCGTCACAGTGTGAAAATAATGTCTTACAAAGTAAAATTTTACATCTCAACTGGTTTTTACCCATTCATTACATTGTTACATGTGTCTGACTAGCCAAGGATTACATTTAAAAAGCTTATGATTCTAATTTACTCATGTTTTTAACAGAAAGGCAAAATCACTGTACGATACAAAGTAGTTTAAAACTCATCTTTTAGTATGACTGCTTGACGACAGCTTCCGGTACAGTCCTGGTCAATGTACCCGTATTAGACATCCAAATAATAATTCTAGTAAATGCATTTCATTGAATGTTCATACTTTTGTGAATGTGTCAATTCCGCGATCCACGATTGTCTCACGTCAGAGACACGTTACGATTCCGTTTTAACACACGTGACGCGATTGCATGCATACAACACGAGAACGGTTTCTAACACTTGCAAATGTTCAAATGTTTGTAAGGCTTAAAAGACTTAACTGCCGGGTCATCAGTCCCTAAACTTACAAACTACTTATGAACTACCTTATACTAAAGACGGAACCAACATCCATGGTTCGAACCCCCGACGGCGGACTGCCGCGCTACCACAACATGGCACTCCAGCACGCGCGGCTAATTCCTGCTTGTTCCTTGTGCCGGCGACTACACGCGACATACCGTACACGGTGAGACCCACTCGAGGACGGCGTCCATACACGTCGATGCCCACTCGAGGACTGACTGGCGAGTTAACACTTCACATGCGCACTAGAGAGCGCTTTTGACATTCTTTTGTTTCCACACATACAAAATCTTGGCTTAATGTCTTTTCACATATTGAAACATACATAGTACGTACACAATTCAAAAAACATGTTAAATAAATTATAGGTAAATATAGAAATAGACAAATACAAAATACACATAAGTTCACAAAAGTACATAAAATACAAATGTTTATATTTTAGACAGAAGTCTGCAGTAGTCAGCGGATGTAAGGTCATCACCAGTGACCTTACAATCACCCTATTTATTTAATTGAAAAGTTATTGTGTACCATCAACTACAAGGTTGATAGAAATGTACGAAACTTATGAGCGACTAACAGCATCTGGAGAAGAAATATACAAAAAGTATAAAAATCTGTTTTATTCAATATAGTGTCCGCCTGTTCCCCTGCTTATCAGAATTCGCCGGCCGCGGTGGCCGAGCGGAATGCGGCGCGCCAGTCACGTTCTGCACGGCCACTACGGTCTGGGGTTCGAAACCCCCCTCGGGCATGAATAGTTGTGCCGTCCTCAGTATTAGCTAGTTTATGAGTAGTTTGTAAGTTTAGGGACTGCTGACCCCGTAGTTAAGTCGCATAAGCTCTACAAACATATGAACATTTTGTCAGAATGCAGCCTCATGATTTCAGAGGCAAAAGCTGTGACGCCACCCGTATCTCTTGTATCACCCTCCGGATTTTGCAAATTACAGAACGCCTCATATGCTTTTCCAGTAGTTATGCAACACACCGGAAAAACCTATCAGCCTTCTTGCTCGCTAGAGACGGCAACCGTTATACCCGTGCAAGCGCTCCGAGCGGTTACTTTCCTCACTGCAGGAAACAGAAAACGAAAGCTTACTTCCATCAAATCTAAAACGAGGCGCTACATTTGATCAAAGAAGTTGGAGGAAAGACGAAATTTGACAAAAGTGTCATATTACCAATCCAAAGATTGAGCGGTCTCCAGCGCCACGTTACGGATCGCGCGGCCTCCCGCGCGTTAGGTTAGGTTAGTTTAAGTAGTTTTTACGATTAGGAACTGATGACCAACGTCATCCATAGAATGACAAACATTTGAATCCAAGGATTGGTTTGCAGCAGTCATTATGCCAGCAATTCTGCACGTCTTTCCGCTTTTCTCTTCATTTCCTCATAGGGCTTGCATCCCACATCTTTCATCATTTGTTCAGTACCTCGAACGTTGTCTTCCTCTTTGCCCCCCTCCCCCGTCTCTTATTGTTTTCAGGAGTCCTTCTTGTTCCATTACATGGCCTGTTAGTTGTAGTCTTCTCTTAATAACTATTCTCTACAAGGTTCTCTTTTCGCCCGCTATTTCGAGATCGCTTCATTTGCAACTCTGTTAACCCACTTAATTTTGAGCAAGGGTCGCAAACATCCCATTTTTTTTAAAAAAAATGCTTCTTCTCTTGCTCATTTTCCAGATTCCAAACTGTAGACATACGACATCAGAAACAATTGCTTGGCTTCAAGCGCAATGGTCTTTAAAGTTTAACTGAGCAATTCTGATTCTTACTTCTGCACTGCTCCTTCCATCCCTGGTGATCCTACTGCCTAGATAACTAAATTTATCAACTTGTTCAGGTAGTGCATCGCCTATATGGAGTTTAGCTTGCCCTTCATTGCCACATGTCATATATTTCGATCTTCCTTTATTTATTTCGAAATTATCTTCTTTATCCTGAACTTTATTCATTCTATTTAGAAGGATTCACTCAGTTATGACGGGAATATCATCGGCATGTCGTAACATATCTAACCTGTGCCCATAAATTGGAATACGAGTCTGTGAATTTTGCCTTGCTTTTTTAAGCGGCACTTCTATGTATACTTTTGCGGTATCGGAAGCCTCCGAGCGCGCCCATTTCAAACAGCGCGTCGCTTCCACACGCCGTGCCGTGTCAAGTACCTCACACCATAGACGGCTTATGAGGTGAGACACGAGCCAACAGGAGTCAAGGGTCCTCCACTATGTGCCATTACTCTGAACAGATTATAAGAAAGAACATTTGACTTAACTGCATATTTTTGTGTTTCTAGATTGAATGAATATACATCTTGCATCTATATGGCTGTCCTTGCAATTGCATCTCTCGGAGCTGTACCAGAGATACAATATTGTATATTGTAATATTGTACCGGCCACAAAAGAACTTCAAGGCTCACATGCATACAGGAATATGTTGGATCAACATACATCAGTTAAGTAATTGTATATTGACAGTAGATAACGCTTTGTTATTAATATTAGTATTGCCTGTGATCGAAAATCGACCAATTGTGTTTACAATGGTCACTGGGGGTAAAATTTTACGTATCATTCGGCGGCCCCGTTTGATTACGTTGGCAACATCAACAACGCGATAGAAAATCTTTGCCAATTTGTTCGAACCACATAGAATGACTCGATTAGTGTATCGTACAGACCATGAAGTAAACAAATAATGCTGTTCCTGCTTTATAGTTGTCAGGTTCTTGTATGTACCCTCGTCTGCTCAGTAAAAATAATTGCCTTCGTAAAGCGAAGATTCCATGAGAAAACATCAGCATTGTCAAGCGACTGGCTAAAATGATGACTCACAGTATTCTCACTATTCAGCATCTGTTGCCAACATTATCATAGGAGGCCGCTGGGATATTTCGTAAAATTTAACCGGCACTGGGAGGTATGAAACGGTATCTTTTACATTTTAAGGAAAATGCCTGACACAATAACAACAAATAAAAACGAAAGTATATGCTTCTCATGCCATTTTTAATTATATAACTTTCATTAGCCTAATATTTGAAATGGAACTACAATTTCGGTTTTCGTATATTTATACAAGGCCAAAAAATAATGTTATTTCGATACTGTGATATTCAGAATTCCAGAGCTGACAACATGTCGACTTCGTAGTTCCACCCGTGCACCGCTACAAGCGTCTCCCGGCGTATCATCATTTATATCGGCATTCATATGAAAACATCCATTTCCTTTAACCACTCTTAATCACTGCGAAAATAAAGCATTTGAACGGCACAAGAAAGTGAGTTGGGAGCACTCCATGTTTCGATATTCTCTTATTTTAATACTGCAGATGCGCTGCATTACAGCGTCTTTGGTCGAGACGAATAGCCAATCAGTGAGCTGATTGTTGGAGAATGTAGAACTTGATTTAAGCTGTAGATAGGAAAATGTCTACTTCCTTTTACCACTTTTAATGGATAAATGCACACATAATATTTATATTCGTGAAATCTACTACAAACAATCTTTCGAATTATGTAACTTTCATTGGCCTTCTTGTATGAATAAATTAGTAATCTGTACCACAATTTTCGTGTAGCGTACTTATCTAATGATTTTAGTGACGCTGTCTCCTACTCCATTGCAGGGAAGCAAACTGGCGAGTGTCACTGAAGCAAATTACTACGTATCGACGATTCATCGAAAGTGAACAGACACACAAAAATTAAATGTAACTGCGGATAATGTACACCCTTTTTCGGACACCTTTTCGAATTTTCACTTCTTCATCGTTTGTCCATCCACAGATAACTGCTCTCTCGTCTTTGTAGAGGTTCCGTATTATCTTTTTCTGCTTTGTAATCTGTTTGTTAAGTGCCGTACGTCAATCATTTTATACCATTTAACATCATCAAAGGCTTTCCCAACATCTACGAAAGCTATGTGTGTTGCATGGTTCTTTTCCAGTCGTTTCTCTTGAACCAATTTTAGGGCAAATATTGTTCCCCTGGTTCCTCTGTCTTTCCGGAAACCAAATGATCATCTGGCTTCAACTTTTTCCTCTATGCGCTTTAAGATAACAGATTAATATTTTAGAATCATCAACTAGTAAGCTGAGAGTAGTATAATTTTCACATTTTGTTGTATTTGCCTTTTTGGGGATGGGGATATTACAATATATTCGACAATTCAACTTTGTCCAATAGATTGGATAGTCGAAAACCAGCCTTATCGATACACATTAGTTTGGCATTTGCTGCATGCCATCTTCGCGGTACAGCATAGTAATTTTAATGCCAGTGGTGTACAATCATGACTACTAGATTAGATTAATACTTGTTACATAGATCACACATACGACACTTCGTGATGATGTGGAACGTGTCAGTTTAGTAAATGTTTTCTACACATGACAATCAATATTTTAAGGATATTTTATTTAAATTTTTTATTGTTCTTTTTTTTAGTTTTATCTAAAAATTCATCTACATTGTAGAAGGAGTTACAATTCGGACATTCCTTTAATTTTTTTTTAAATACTAGTTGGCTATCTGACAGACTTTTGATGCTACTTGGTAAACGACCGAAGACTTTTGTGGCAGCATAATTCACTCCTTTCTGTGCCAAGGTTAGGTTTAACATTGAATAGTGAATATCACCTTTTCTCCTAGTGTTGTAGGTATGCACATTGATATTACTTTTGTATTGGGTCGGATTGTTAATAACAAATTTCATGAATGTATATATATATTGTGAAGCTAAAGTGAAGATCCCTAAATAAATGTCTGCAGGATGCTCTTGAGTGCTCCAGCAATTTACTCTCTTTTGTGCAATGAATACTTTTTTTTCAATGTTTAATTGCCCCAGAATATGATCCCATATGAAAGCAGTGAATGAAAATAGGCATAGTAAGCTAATTTACTGAAATATATATTACCAAATTTTGCAATGACCCTGATATCATAGGTAGCTGAACTCAAACGTTTCAGGAGATCTTCAATATGTTTCTTCTAATTCAATCCCTCGACAATGCAAACACCTAAAAATTTTCAATATTCTACCTTAGCTACAGATTTATGTTCAAAGTCTAAATTTGTTAATGGTGTCAGGCCATTTACTGTATGAAACTATATATACTGGGTTTTATTAAAGTTTAATGAGAGTCCATTTCTAGAGAACCACATAATAAGTCTCTGAAAGATATCATTTACAATTTCATCAGTTAATTCCTGTTTGTTGGGTGTGACATCTATACTGGTATCATCAGCAAAAAGAACTAGCTTAGCATCTTCGTGAATGTAGAATGGCAAGTCATTAATATATATTTAGAGCAGCAAAGGACCCAAGACCGAACCTTGTGGGATCCCATTTTTGATAACTCCCCAGTTAGAGGAATCAAGAGCCCACATGCAAACTGTTTCCTATGCAGACATCCTTTCCTCTAGAAACGTAGTGTCTCCAGTGCGGCTTGCTTGCGCTGCAATCACCACCTTGTTTGATCGCCAGGCAGATATATTGCCTGTTATCGCCACTTATCACCGCGACCTAAACTTCAACGCAAGCAACGCTGCGCCACATAGGGACGACCCCACACGTCGTAAACGCCGCCGATCTGCGTAGTAGCGCCGCTTTGTACAGGAACAATGTTAGGTTAACGACAAATTATAAGGTAACATTTAAACTAAAATATGGTCAACAGTTTTTAATTCTTTATTGGTCGAAAAAAACTGCCTCGAATTTATTATACACAACAACAGCTGAAATCGTTAATTTATTTTTTCCTCTCTTTATTAAGTTTACCGGATTTGGCAAGTTATACTGCCACCATCGAATCTGTAAATGCCGGCCGCGGTGGCCGAGGAGACTAAGGCGCTCCAGTCACGGTCTTCACGGCCACTACGGTCGGGGGTTCGAATCCCCCCTCGGGCATGGATATTTGTGCCGTTCTAGTTTGTAAGTAGTTCATAAGTAGTTTTTAAGTTTAGGGACTGATGACCCCGTAGTTAAGTCCCATAGACTTTACAAACATTTGAACATTTGAATCTGTAAATATAGGAGTGGTAAGAAAAATGTGTACGCCTACAAAAGTTCAAATGTTTGTGAAACTTGTGGGACGTAACTGCGGGGTCACCAGTCTCTAAACTTACAAACTACTTATGAACTAACTTATACTAATGACAACACAAACACCCATGCCCGAGGGAGGATTCAAACCTCCGACGTGGGATGCCACGCGATCCGCAACGTGGCGCTCCAGGCCGCTTGGCTCGCCCGCGCGGCTGTAGGCCTACACACATGAAGAAGAAACGACATATGTTATCGCTACTGTTACAGTGAATAAGAATGACAAACTCACAATGAGTTTTCAAATTGTAATTCGCTGACCTTATCAAGATGGTATACATTGTTGGTGACATCTCGGAGAAGCTACATGAATTGCGTGACTAGCTGTTTCAGTTTCATGGCGCATTTCCTGAAGTGTGCACGGCTTCTTGCTGTCACCACGTACTTGAGGAAAACACGTAAGCAGTGGGGTTAAATCAGGTGAATGTGCTGAGTTCTCAAGTAGACCTCTTCGTCAAATCCAGTGATCTGGTGCAACGTTATCCAGGTATCGTACATTGACATAATTATAATAGGTTTGTCCAAAACACTCTAATATATTAATTTATTTAGTTATACACTAAATTTTTCAGCGTAAGTGACGTCGTCAGGTGTCTCTGCAAAAAATTTACTACTAACAGTATGTATCAAAGTACTAGATAAATAAAATTTACAAATTTCAATTGTATAGCACAGTACATACGTTATTTATAGGCTTTAATTGACTATTTATGAGATGTTCTTTTATATTTACATTTAATAATTTTACAATTAGTCAGTCATCTGTCAATGGATAGCCGCGGCGGATATGTCTTACGTACCTTGGCGCCGTGCTGCGGTGCGCGTGGCCGATCGCCGTCAGGGGTTCGATTCCTCCCAGGGGCATGGGTGTTTGTGTTGTCCTTAGGTTAATTTACCTTAGTTTAAGTAGTCGGCTCAGCCCCACCGACACAGGACGTGTCTTCGATGTCGCAGAGGCCCCATTTTAACATGGCAGCTTTACTTCGGGCAATTCCCAGGCGAAGACGATTGAGTGATCACCATGTTGTTCCTGGGGGCAACTCCTCCTTCGGTGGTCCTTGGGGTGGTCTGGGTGGTGCGACCTGACGTCGTGTTCTGCGGCCTTCCGTGAACCAATCTGCACACATGCAAATACCAGTTTCCTGGTTGGTCGCAACACATTGTCGCATACCAGTAATCCATCCTCTTTCAGACTCACTTTCACACCTTCTTAGGATGTCGATGACAACCAGTCAAATAAAATTTAATTTTTCGGCAAGGTGCACTGCTGCTGGGCTTCCTGATGCCATGTCCTCTTGCGTCACGATGCCTGAGGAAACGGTGTAAACGGGGCATTGGAGAAGACGGTTCATCGTCGGCTCAGCCCCACAGACACAGGACGTGTCTTCGATGTCGCAGAGGCCCCATTTTAACATGGCAGCTTTACTTCGGCCAATTCCCAGGCGAAGACGATTGAGTGATCACCATGTTGTTCATGGGGGCAACTCCTCCTTCGGTGGTATCCAGTCTCTTTGAGCTCTTTCCCGCCAAATTTGTACTTCTGCCTTTGACTTTGTTAAAGAGGTGATCGCCGGGGTGGCGTAGCCGAGCGGTCTAAAGCGTCTCGCTGCGGATCGCGCGGTTGCTCGCCGTGGAGGTTCGAGTCCTCCCTGGGGCATGGGTGTGTGTTTGTCCGTAGGTTAGTTTACCTAGGTTTAAGTAGTTTGTAAGCTACGGACTGATGACCACGCAGTTTGGTCCGATAGATTTACAGACATTTGAACAAGCTGGCAACAATCACAGCAAAATTCCAGTGCTCTGTGCTCAATAAAAAGTGGACAAACGTTATATGACGTATGCTATTACAATTATTTTATACTACCACCTCCTACAATATTTAGTATGCCTCCTCATGTTACATCGGCGTAAGGGTCTTCCTCAAAACTATGACAATAATCAGCGTATAATTCCGCATCGTCATCATGTAGCCCTGGTATGTATCTGGTTCTGAAGCCCCTTGGGATGCTGTGACACGCAGATTGACAGATACATCATAATTCTTTGAACTGGCATCTATTTCCACCACTTTTTCTTCATTTTGGTGAACAGGTCCCACTTGGCTTTTCTAAAGTTAAATCTGCGTCTGAAAGGAACGACTTGAGGCTGAAAAACTTTTTGAATGGTGCACATAAATGGTCTGTGTTGTGTGGATGGTATTGCTTATTTGACTGATGTTATGGCTGACGAAATGGAGATCGGGGTTGTAGCTCTTCTTCCATCGGAGCAATAAAATGGCTTTGGTTGTTTTGGGTCATGAATGAGTTTGAGTTGCTGGCACTCAGCCCATAGCTCAACTTCAAGTGAATCATATATTATAGTTCTATTCTGCTTCGGTTAACACAAATCAGTGACCTCTATATAACCTGGATGTATAACTCTGGTGTCTGAGCATAGAACCACAGCGTGCCTGCACATTCATATGTTTTGCACACGAATTTGCATTGTCCACCATGTTGTAATTAGTCAAACTAATTTCCATCAGTTAGTATGTGACAAATAATAGCCAGATTACCTCTGGATTTGAAATTTATGTCAATATGCTAAGTAATAGGCTCGCGTGAGTACAGAATCGAAACATATTTGCTTTTCGTTTTCTTGTAATACTTCGTAGCAGACATGTTGTAGTTAGCAAGGAGGTAGTTAGTCAAGAAACAGAATATGAACATCTTTGGCTGGCACGCTAAGTAAGGTAGTATAGAGATCACTGGCACAAATAGTCGGTGAAACACATAATCTTCCAAAGAGGCCAATTCGATGGTACGCACTTAATGGGAGCATCTGTGATGAAAACGGCTGCACTGTTTGACGATTCTCTAGCGACAGCGTCCTCCATAATAACAGCGAACACAAAACGAGGTGAAGCATCATTGTCGAAGAGGAACCGTGGGCGAATCCCCAAGTCAAATGACAATGACCGACGACCGTTAAGAACGATTGTGGTCAAACAACATGAAAGTGCCATGGCAAAAGTGACTGCAAATCTCAACACTCATTTAACACACTGTAAACGTTCCTCCATTTAATTTTATATTTTCAATTCTATGTAGATTTCTCAGCGTATCTTTATACCTTTGGAGATATTGTTATCACTGGGCGCAGAGATTGTAGCGAGTAGGAGAGTCTCTCTGTAGCAGGTAGTATGAGCCATGAACCAAAGATAACATAGACTGCATATAACGTAATTATACTGAAACCAACGTCTAAGTCACGTGACTCGAGGCAGGAAGGTGTTTACATCATTTCGAGTAAAGCGAAATGTAGCTGAGAATTGCAGTTATAATCCTGTGCAGTGGAAATGAAGCGTAGATTTGAACAATAAAACGCCTTAGCGTGTTCTTATTATATCTTTAGTAGTACACTTGCAATTAATTCTTCACAGTTGCAAGAATTAATGCGATAGGTACAATTTTACATATGCCTAGCTGAAACGTATTGATAGTTCTTTTTACAAGTAACAGAACTACAGATTTTAAGCGAATGATTGTTGTCGTTGTACTGTGAGTCTTTTAGTTTGTAGGTTACATAGTAGTAGAAGATCAAATATCAATTTGGGAGGAGCATGAGCTTCCTTCCGATTCCTCAAGAATACTGTACATGTGAAATTTTTCATTGTGCTTTTATCATAAATGAAATCTGTTTGCATCCATAATGTCCGAACTTAACAAAATACAACAGTTTTTAAGACTTTTACCAGACCGTGATGCCAAAACGTAAAACAAGCAAAATATTGGCTGTTTACATTAAATAATAGGGTAGTGAGAAAACATCATCGATGCATTCGGCAAGAAGTGATTTTGAAGATATAACGAACAGTCTGTATGAATTTTTAGTATTGTATAACGTTATTGAAAGCCAATTTTCACCAGATATGACTTCCTTGCTGAGATATAAATTCGCTCAGGAGCAGCTTGAATTATCATCGAATCGATAATCACATTCACAAAGAGCAAAAAATAAAAGGTTCATAGCGCAACACGAACACCGAGGATATATAATCCTGTTGCTTCTAAAAATAACTGACACTACGGTACTTTTCACCTAGGCACATTAAACACGACAGTCATTGCATTAATATTAATAATAATAAGAAATTTAATTGCCTGTACTACTAGATTTGTAACAGGAATTACGAGAAGTCGTTTTACTGTTAAAATCAACGCTTGATTTCACCTGTAAATCAGGATAACTGCTGCTGATAATGACGAAAACTGAGTCGAGTGACTCGGGGGAATATTAGATGTTGGTTTCAAACCACAACACAATAGAGATAAGGACGTGCGCTGTCTATGTTATCTTTGGTCTATGGTATGAGCAGTCTGGACTCTGGAGCAGTCTGTATGTAGAGTCTTTCTGGAACAGTCGATATGTTGAGTCTGTCTGTGGCAGGTATTCATGGAGCTAAATATGCGCCAGTGAAAGAAAGCATAAAAAATTTTCTATTAGCAAGTTAGATATCAAGTAAAAGCGTGCTTTGGCCCCTTTTTTCTCATTATTAAAGTTATGCCCAATTTTGTATTGTTAATGTTCTTTGTCAGTTGTTGATGAGAACTCTTGATGTCATTATTTGTGTAAAAAAAATTCTTAAATTTCAGTCTACATCATTCAATTCACGTAGTTAGTTTCCCCTCTCTAATCCTATTTTGAGCCAGCATATTTTACTTTGCGCCACACTTTATTTATAAATTTGCCTGCTGCCACTGCCTGTGCTGCTGTTGTTCCTGTGTTGCTGTTATTCTTGCGAGAGATTTGAATAAGTATAAGAACAGGACCATAAATTTGACAAAAACAGAGAAATCACTTTCACGTTCTGCTACTTCTGCCCATAAGCGACTTACCTCATTCTCGACTAATTAAATGCAGTTTTCTTACAATGCAAAAGTTACCCATTTTAGTTCGACTTTTATTCAAAGTAAATATTCAAGTTTTATTCAGCCTACTTAAACTTGGACCTTTCAACAGTTGCGATAAAAATAGTATGGTTGGAGCCTAACACACATTGAAGGAAAGCAATTGCTACATCCTTCACAACGGAAGCGAAGCAAGAGGTGCCACGATCATACAACCTGGACACTTTATGACAGCACGTATGTGATATGCTGCGATGAATCATCGTTTACATTATGAAATTTTAACTATATTAACTTCCTGGCAGATTAAAGGTTCACAGGAGAACTTCAGTCAAGTTTGGAAAGTAGGGGGCGAGATACTGGCAGAAGTAAAGTTGTCAGGACGGAGCGTGAAGGGTGTCGGGAAAGCTCAGACGGTAGAGCACTTGCCCGCGAAAGTGAAAGGTCCCCAGGTTCCGGTTCCAGCAGACAATTTTAATCTGCCAGGAAGTGTCACTGTTTTCTTCAAACAAACGTGCTCATATATCGAAAACCGCCAAAGAATATTACGATGCGGTATGCCTGCTTCCTGAAGACAAGCACGAGGAACGTTTTGTCATGGTTTGGAGGTCTATATCGAGGTATTCGACTGTTTCCATCATTATCGTTGAAACGCGTCCACTGAATGTGTGGTCGTGTTCCATTTTGAGTTATTCATTACTCTTAAGTGTTTCTCCGCCATTAATGTTGTCTATTTGTATGTCAATTATTTTATTCTTTTTATTAATGATCAATGGCTCATGTTTATATATGTTTCCACCCGTGTGAATGAACTTGTATGTTCAAGTGAATGTGGAAGGTTGCTTTTAATATTGAGTGACTGCCGCGCAATGGCTTACAGTCGTCGCCTCACGCTTTACGCCTCGTTTACTTTAGTTAAGAACGCATGGCTTCGTAAGTCTTCTGCACTGGCGTCTGCTGCGTAGCCAGAGACAAGCTTACTTGACAAGATGGCGAGGTGACCTGTTCTTAGTGTAGTACCAACATAATCATAGTCGAAAGAGGTAGCAAAAGAGACCTGTCTGGAGCTCTAGAAGAAAGCATTATGTTCTTCAGGTAGCAAGGGATTGGTAGACAGTAAGCTGTGAACGCACTCTGCATCGTTTTCAGCGCGCCCTACATCCGATGTGTGGTAGGGAAGGCTTCTGGCGTGGCCTTAGATTTCACTCTCGCTGCGACGAGCGAAGTTAGTATACCGTGGAATCGTGCTGAGGTAATAGTAATCTGTTAGTAAGTTACTTTGTTCGTGACCAGGCAGTCTTGGTTTATCAGTGATAGTTTTCTTGAGTAATTCTTTCGCCATGTTAGTCGAAGTGTTTCTTCATTTAAAGAACTCGAGTAATTCAGTTTAGATTTAGTATTTGCATTCTCATTCCGGTGATGATATTGTGTCCGGTTTTCACAAGTCAGAATTCACGTGTGTGCCTTCAGCCTTTGTGTAAACTTATTACGTTTGAATTTCCTTGCTGTTTTTTATCTAACGTTTTCGCGTCGTGTCTGTATCCGCGAGTATGCTAAATATTTCTCAGATTTTCTGGTTTGATTCCGTTTTTTTCTGTCTTGGTATGACCGACTGAACCACGTGCTTTCGTAACGGTCTTTACTTCGGCCTTCAGCCATACTTTTACTAATACTAGCTTTCTTCTATATGAATTCTCTCGTGTGCTTTACTTGCTTATTCTAAATTAATTTCTTTTTGTAAATTATCTGCGGCCTCCCCGCACATGAGATCGATTGGTGCATAGTAGATTTATTAATTAGTGCTTCAAGAGCCCCGCCATCTCGTCAAAACACCGCCGACACTTCGTTTTACCGCTGCTATCGAGCGTTGCCGCATGAGCAATGTGTCGCAAGCATTATGCGTGTGTCTCTGAGTGAATTAATGTGCTTTCCTTTACCCAAAGTGTATTTGCAAATTTCCTCTCACATTACCTCCATATTCATAAAAGGGCAGAAACAATCTTATTAAGGGCAGTAACTTTATGATTAAATTCACTTTTGTACAAGGTGTGTGCTTTACTGTGCATAATATGGTCTCCCCACATTTATTTACTTATTCTTTTAATTGAATAGATGATGATTTAAAGTATCAAACCTCTGCTTTATAATTTCATGCTACCCGTCCCATGTTTAATTATCTTTTCCCATTTTTTAAATATTAATTTCGTGTTTGTTAAAACATTGGCTGCTCCTTTAAGGAGTGAGCTGTTAGATAAATTTCTGTTGCGCAGTTACTGTGACCACTCGTAAAGTAATTTAGAGCAGCGTTTTAACTTGCGTTTGTAGATCCCTGCTGCCCGAGATCTTACTTAGAAAACTTGACAGGCTACTTTCATCGTCAGTGGTCAGATACCGTGAATCAATACCTCACCATCCTCGACGACAAACTGCTTACTATGACCTTTTCTCTTTCTCTATGTTGCCAAGCATGCAGGGTCAGCTGTGTTAAATCCGGATTTGGCGTGTTAATAGTTATTGGGTGGTCGGATGCCCTTCCTGTCACCGCCCAATCCCCCTCCCCCCCGCCCCCCCCCCCCCCCCGCCGCCTGGGAGGAAATGTGTACCCCAAATGGCCGAGCGGCAGTAGCCGAGTAGTCTGAAGCGCCACGTTACGGATCGCGAGGCCTCCCACGTCGGTGGTTCGAATTCTCTTTCGGGCATGGATGTGTATGTTGTCCTTAGGTTAGTTTAACTTAGTTTAAGAAGTTTGTAATACTAGGGACTGATAACCATCATAGTTTGGTCCCATAGGTTTACAAACATTTGAACTTTTTTTTAATGTTCAAATGTTTGTATAGCTTATGGGGCTTACCTACTGGGTCATCAGTCCCTAAACTTACAAACTACTTATGAACTACCTAATACTAAGGACGGCACAAATATCCATGCTCGAGGGAGGATTCGAACCCCCGACCGTAGTGGCCGTGCAGACCGTGACTGGAGCGCCTCAGTCCCCTCGGCCACCGCGGCCGGCAAAAGATTTTTTTTTTTTTTTTTTTTTTTTTTTTTTTTTTTTTTTTTTTTTTTTTTACCCCAAATGTCTGCATATAGTGGTATATGTGTGAAAGTGTGAAGTGTTACTAAATGTCTACAAATGGAGTAACTGAGGCGGGACGGGTACCAGACCGGTATTCACCCAGTGGGATGTGGAAAACCGCCTAATAACCACGTCCAGGCTGGTTGGCACTCCGACCCCCTTCGTTAATCCGCCGGGCGGATTCGAATCAGGGCCCGTATGCCTCTCCGTCTCAGCTAACCGAGCGGGTCAACCTTCTTGCTATGACCAAGATATTGATATTCCAAAATGACAATACGCCCAAACGCACAGCCAATAAGGTTCAGACGTGCGTTCTACAGCGTCGCAAAACTATCAAACGTCTCACCTGGACAGCAAAATCGCCTATGTTTCAACATAACGGTTAGCAGCAGTTTAGAGCAGAGACTGAGGACCTCCAACATCGTGAAACTAATTGGCAGATGTTCTGGTGCAAGAATGGATAACAGTTTGTAGTAAACTGTAAAGACATTATAGGAATCTGTTACTCGAAGAGCTGCAGCAGTTTTCAAAGCCGATGATGGGCCAACTTCTTGCTAATAAATAAATTCGAAATATTGAAACATTTCGACCGTTTCGGGGCGTTGAAATAAATACAACGACGAAATTGTGTTCTCGCTTTGGGCTAGCTGTCGAATTAATCAGCAATTTTTTTATTTTATTTTTTTTTCCGTTATGGGTAGTTGTGTTCCTTACGATTCCTCATCGCGTTTGTTCATTCTTGTTTCATGTTTTCTTGGCTCAGCATTTTTATTACAGAGGGCAGGGTACGTCGGCCCTCCTACCGGGCGCGCTCCAGTTAGGCTATCAGTGCACGCCTTCCTTCCAACCCAACTTCTCAACTTACAGCACACTACAATGGTAGTGCTCCCTTCCCATTACTTCCTCTAGCTTGAAGCCTGTACTGCATTCCTGCAATGGACCGAGCGTATGAATGCGTACGCATTGAAATTGTCAATTGCCTGTCGGGGGGCATATATACAATTACTGATATGGTGTCTGTTCTTTTTGGTCGTGAAAATTCACAGCCGTTAATGTCAACCAATGGAGTCTGTTTTTTCAGATATGTCCGAAAAGAACATACACCACATCTATAATAATAAACATTTTTTTTCCAATTTTAGGTGTTCATATTATTATGCAAACTCCCTCTACATTAATTATTAATGAAACAGCACAAATAACTGAATATCTTCTTAATGGTAGGTAACTCACACCTTGACCAGGGTGTCTTCCTTCTTACTTTTTCAACTGCAAAATTGCCCAACTAAAGAGTCGTGCTTGAGTGGTAGTGAAGGTTAAATGATTCTTATTAAGCTTGATACTTGTCGCTATCAAAAGAACTTTTCGCTAAAATAAGGTTTGTAACGGTTTCGGAAAATTCGTGTTCAGTCACGAACCGTATAGATGTAAAAAAGAGATTCTTCTTTCTAATCTTTGGTATCTAATTGAAATCTTCTTAGGTATGGAATTTCTGCAATGACACAATCTTTAGATACCTCGTCGTAATTGTCACGTAAACTTTTTACAATCACATGACCATTTTCATAAAAATGAAATAGACATCTAAAAAACAACATTACAGTTCTGTTTATTGCTTATGAAAACAAAAAATGACAAGTTGTAGACAATAACCCAGGCAAGAAGGCACAGCGATAACTGTGTAGGAAGGACGGCCGGTAAAAATCGGTGCGTGTGCAAGCTGCCATTTGCCCACGTGCGCCACTGTATGGCCGGCATCGGCCCTGTGCCGGCGGTCTGCAGTAGCAGCGGCCTACTGTGGCAGCTGACCGGCTTTTTGCCGGTGCCGGTCCGTGGTTGGCCAGTGTGCAAACTACAGTGGCCATAATGGTTCACTGCTGGAATATAGACCGCAGATATTTTACCGGCCGTCCAAAATCGGTGTGTGTGTGCAAGTAGCCTAAGAGCGCTCTTACACTCCACCGCGATAGGCTGTTGAGACTGTATCCAAAAATGTCTCCAACGATTATGTGTGTGTGGTTGAAGGCAGATGCGAGTGTGAATAGCTCTTGGTGCCAATTCTGACGAGTCCGTTCAGCATACTATTGGGCACGTCTGTTCCGCGCTGCATGCTGTGTAGGTGTCAAATCTGCGCCTCGCTACAGACGTCGGGAGTTAAGCTGCGTGTCATACAGCCTTTTACGTACAGTTCGACTCAAAGCACGATGTCCTGTGGATACATCGTAGCGTTCCTCTGAGGGTTGCTCCGAGCTGAAATCCGTATGTAACGGTCATCAGCTGCTGTGGAAGACTTTGGTCGAACCCTAAGCGAGGAAACCCATACACAGTTCCTTCATATCTGTACTTTCTCTACGCCCCAACAATATCGCATTGGTTCACTTCGAGACGTCAGGAAACTGCCCTCGATGAGAGTTCTCCTGACAACAACAAACACCGTAGATACGATCAAAACTTCGGAATTGACCTTGGCGTTGGAGAACTACAGTCAATTGAAGCAGTGTAAGTCCTTCCTGGTGTTATGCCTGGAACTGATCGGCCGTCTTAATCACTCCGTCGCATTTTCACCGCCCATGCGTGGTTGTTTACATCATTGAGCATGTTGAGTGGCATCAAATGTTCAAATTTTTGTAATCCTATGGGACCAAACTACGTTGGTCATCAGTCCCTAGTCTTACAAACTACTTAAACTAAGTAGCTTTCCCGGCTATTCGTTGACATCTGGTGGATTCGGATGTAATGCCGGTGATCCGCGCCTTACAAACACGATATTTTGACACCGTAACTCGACGTTCAAAAATGTTCGAATGTTTGTTAAGCTTAAAGGACTTAACTGCGAGGTCATCAGTCCCTAAACTTACAAACTACTTACCTACCTTTTACTAAAGACGACAGAAATATCCATGCCCGGGTGGGGGGGCGGATTCGAATCCCCCGACCGTAGCTGCCGTGCAGACTGTGACTGGCGCGCCGCAAACCTCTCGGCCACTGCGGCTGGTGTAACTCGGCATCTTCATCAGGTGTTCCCTGAGACATTGACAAGCCGACCTTGTCCCATACTTATGCCTAAGCGGAGTCAGGTGGTATAGAAGAGTAGCGTGGCCACGAAAACATTCTGTAGTGGTCATCAACAGCAGAAGAATCGCCGTGAAAGTGATAGGAACGCGCAAGGCGGGTGCGGAACACCTATGGAGCGCCAAGAGACGGCGACGGCCGCCACTGAGCGAGGACCGACGATGGATCGTCATACGTGAGACGCCACTGCCAGACTGGAGCACAATGGGCGTTGACCACATAGAAAGCACCAGACGCCGCCTAGACATAAATATGGAACAAGGTCGGCCTATCGATCAGTCTCAGGGAACACCTGATGAAGACGCCGAGTTATAGTGTCGAAATATCGTGTTTATAAGACGCGGATCACCGGAAGTACACCCGAATCCACGAGATACTTAACTAAGTTAAACTAACACACTGTCATGCTCGAGGGAGGATTCGAACCTCCGACGCGGGAGGCCGCGTGATCAGTAACCTGGCGCTCCAGTCCGCTGGGCTATTTCCGTGCTGCCTGAGTGAGATCTATGGGCAATCTAAGGAACTGTGTTTTTGAAGCAGTATATTCAGCGTCAGTCCTAAGAACCAAGGTGTGTAACAGTGTTTGCCAGAGAACGTAACGAGTTTTGTCTCCCCACGAAGCTGGTGCCCTTTGCAGACCGCATCCCCTGCTCTCCCCTTGCTAAGCGACAGTGTTGCGCCATGAGGACGCCGGAGTTGTGAGCTGAGTGGCGTTTGGCGAAAGGAAGAGCGCGCAGTTAGCGCGTGCGCAGTCAGCCGAGGCGGGCAGATAATGGCTAAATGGGGGCCAGGGCGGCGGCACTTAGCGGCCAGTAGCGGCTCAGCCGACCGGCGACGCGCTGGCCCTGTGTCCACACGTAGCACGAGCCAGCAGCCGACGCCACCCACGTGAGTATTACCCGTTCACTTTACAGCTGCCGTAATATCTGACGGCCTCGCGAGCTCTTTGCGTGTGCTGCTGCTTGTTTCGAATGACGAACGAGCGGTATAACTACGCCCAATTGGGGCAAAAGTCATGGGAACCCTTTTCCTTCTGGTAGGCCTGTGAACGGTTCACAAACGTATACAGGATGGTCCATTGATAGTGACCCGGCCAAAAATCTCACGAAATAAGCATCAAACTAAAAAACTACAAAGAACTAAACTTTTCTAGCTTGAAGGGGGAAAACAGATGGCGCTATGGTTGGCCCGCTAGATGGCGCTGTCATAGGTCAAACAGATATCAACTGTATTTTTTCATATAGGTAACCCCATTTTATTACATATTCGTCTAGTACATAAATAAATATTAATTATTTGGAACACGTTTTTCGCTTTGTGATAGATGGCGCTGTAATAGTCACAAACGTATAAGTACGTGGTATCGCCTAACATTTCGCCAGTGTGAACGGTATTTGCTTCGGTATTTACTTGTGTTAAAATGAACCGGCCGGCCGCGGTGGGCGAGGGGATTGAGGCGCTCCAGTCACGGTCTGCACGGCCACTACGGTCGGGGGTTCGAATCCCCACTCGGGCATGCATATTTGTGCCGTCCTTAGTATTAAGTAGTTCATAGGTAGTTTGTAAGTTTAGGGACTGATGGCCCCGTAGTCAAGTCCCATAAGCTATACAAACATTTGAACATTTGAAAATGAACCGTTTACCAATTGCAGAAAACGTCGATATGGTATTTATGTATGGCTATTGTGATCAAAATGCCCAACGGGCAATTGCTACACCAAGAAGAAATGCAGCTGATGAACGGGTATTCATTGGACAAATATTATACTAGAACTGACATGTGATTACATTTTCACGCAATTTGGGTGCATAGATCCTGAGAAATAAGTACCACCTCTGGCCGTAATAACGGCCTTCATACGCCTGGACATTGAGTCTAACAGAGCTTCGATGGCGTGCACAGGTACAGATGCCCATGCAGCTTCAACACGATACCACAGTTGATCAAGAGTAGTGACTAGCGTATTGTGACGAGCCAGTAGCTCGGTCACCATTCACCAGCCGTTTTCAGTTGGCTAGAGATCTGGAGAATATGCTGGCCAGGGCAGCAGTCGGATACTTCTCCGTATCCATAATGACCCCTACAGGACCTGTAACATGTGATCGTGCATTATCCTGCTGAAAGGGAGGTTTTCGCAGGAATCAAATGAAGGGTAGAATCACGGGTCGTAACACATCTGAAATGTAACGGACACTGTGCAAAGTGCCGTCGATGCGAACAAGAGGTGACCGAGACGTGTAACCAATGGCACCCCATACCATCACGCCGAGTGATAGGCCAGTAAGGCGATGGCGAATACACGCTTCCAACCCAACACGGATGCGACCATCATGATGCTGTAAACAGAAACTGGATTTATTCGAAAAAATTACGTTTTGCCATTCGTGCACCCAGGTTCGTCGTTTCGTGCATCCAGGTTCGTCGTTGCGTACACCATCGCAGACGCTCCTGTCTGTGATGCAGGGTCAAGGGTAACCGCAGCCATGGTCTCCGAGTTGATAGTCCATGATGCTATAAACGTCTCCGAACTGTTCGTGCAGATGGTTCTTGTCTTACAACCGTCCCCATCTCTTGACTCAGGGATCGAGACGTGGCTGCATGATCCGTTACAGCCATGCGGATACCTGTCATCTCGACTGCTAGTGATAAGAGGCAGTTGGGATCCAGCACGGCGTTCCGTATTGCCCTCCTAAACCCACCGAGTCAATATTCTTCGAACAGTCATTGGATCGCAACCAACACGAGCAGCAATACGATACGATACGATAAACCACAACCTTTATCAAAGTTGGAAACGTGACGGTACGCATATCTCCTCCTTACACGAGGCATCACAACAACGTTCTGCTGTTTGTGTATGAGAAATCGGTTGGAAAGTTTCGTCAACCTTGTGTGAATGCTCTGACAAGCTAATCATTTGCATATCACAGCATCTTGTTCCTGTCGGTTAAATTTCGCGTATGTAGCACGTCATCTTCGTAGTGTATCAATTTTAATGGCCAGGACTGTATGTTGATCCTGGAAGTCATCATCCAAGTGTCCGGACCTTTCGTCGGATGGTTATGTTATTTAAAGAGACAGGAAGTGTTCAGCCACAAGTAAAACGTCAACCACGACCTGCAACAATTAATGATGCCCAAGTAAGTGTTTTAGCTGAAGCTGCTGCACATTAAACGTCGTACAATAATGTAAAGCTAATCATAACAAAGAATACGCAACCGACAATCGTAATACGATATAAAGAAACAGTTGCATTCTGTGATGCAGAGTGAAAGAATTTAACTGCATCAATTTACACTCACCAGTTTATGAAGTCAGTGGCGCAATTCCATCAAGTTCTCCATCACTGGTATCCGAATCAGCGCCAAAACCGTCGTCGTCATCATCATCGATGGAAATTTTAATTGTTCATGCTCATTTATTATGCCGTCTATAGTCTACCCTTCTTTAATAACTTTACCAACATGTTCTTTCTTTCTCCATGAGGTGGCGTCAACAGTATTTAGTCGTTCGAGTAAAAGTCTTTCCACTTCCGTTATATCTTTCTGTTGTATGTCTTGACGTCACTCCAAACTAATTCAATCTGGTTGAAATGGCAGTGAGACGGTGGTAGCCTAATTACCACATGGCCCTGTTCTCTTGCTACTTCGTCTGCTACATACGTAGGCGTCACAATTTTGCTTCACAACTGAATACAACAGCAGCTTTATCCTACTCATATCCGCATCAATGTCTCTCACTAATAATCACTGTACCATAGTTCCTTTCCGATCACTAGTTGTTGAAGTGTCGTCAGATATGACATAGGTACATTGTTCATTATTAATACTGTTGGAACACTAAACTACAACAACCACTGCAGGAAACGTTGGTGGTCCATATCCTCGAGGTAATCACCTGTTTCTCTTGATCGGAAGACTAAACGTCCCTCATTAACAAATCCATTTGAAGATCCTGCATGTGCCACAATTAATCTGGCACCTCTTCCTGTTGGCTGATGACCACTGCTACTGGGAGTATTGTCTGTCCACCATTTATCAACAGCTTCTCCAGCTTTGACCCAGGTTTCATCTAACCATACAATGGAATGGATATCATTGCCTTTAATTTTATGTAAGAATATACTTCCAGCTGCAACAACATGCGGTTTCTCAAGTAACTTTTTGAAGCGCAAGCCCATACCTTTTAACACAGTTTTCAGATACACTTTTCCCCTGAGAAAAGATCGCATGCTTTTAATGAAATTAGCAACTTCGCTACAGTGGGATATTCTTTTCGGCTGTAATAGCCATAAATATGACGACGGACTGCATCAGTTTGAAACAAATCGAGATTTGTAACTGGGCTTGGTTGCTTCTTCCCTTTCCTGGGGTACTTAAAAACACACTTTTCTTCACACGGGTTATCTTGCACACTGTTTGCTTCACTGCCTTGTAGTTCTTGAAGCAGCACACCTTTCCTTATTATCGTTCTTTGACTCAGTCCTAGAGTTTTTGAGGTACGTCTTAACACTTTATCAGCCGTAATCGATGGTTCTCCATGAACAGAAACAAACTAACTCTCTTCTTCGTAAACCTCACGTGTTCTTCTACTTAATTCCATTGCCTGGTTATTTAACGGCACTCCGCGACGCAGCGGATTGTCGCTTGGTCGAAGACGTCGTTTCGCTGACATTTTTTAATGAATTAAAATATGTACGCGAAGCCGTAAATTCATACACAACAGAATAGCAGACGATCGCACACGAACACACAAAGCTTTCGTAGAACGCGGCAACATGGTAGCGACGACGACCGAACCGGCATTTGTTGCTGTGCTGTGATTGGTTCAGAAGATACAGCGTCTCGTGTTCGTAATTTGTTTTGCATACTGCCAACCTCAAAGCACTCGTGAAGTGACCTTGAAGTGACATCTTTCAGCGACCCGTTTATAGTGGAAGTCCTTGGGGAAAATGCCCTACCATACCCTTCAGGAGCAGGGTGGGTAAGAGAGTTTCAGCAAGGACGTGTGTCACCAGTGATGAGCAACTTATATTCATAGATGCATCTACTCCTAATACACAATATATACCTTTTTTTTATTTTCGTTTTTGTAGCTCTCGAAAAATGTTTTACCACAACATGAAAATAATTGTATACAGCGTGTCCTACATAAAAGTGGTACCCTCACTTCTGTGATTAAGTTAAGAATGAATTAAGTTAAAAACAATACGGAACAGTGACAAAAAGCACGTAGTTACCTCCTTATAAAAAATGCTGCAAGTGGTGGCTATGAGCGTACGTGAGGTGTACCGGTTTTACGTGCGTCATTCTGTACTTTATTTTAGCCCATCTCCACGTTCAAAAAACTCTACACATCTCATAGAATTTTTTATTTTATTTAGGAACCTGTCTTAGGGGCACTACATTTCTATGAACATTTTTCTGAATCATTTGATGAAAATTTTCTTTGGCTTGATGATGGTACTTTCATTTTGAGTTTTATATTTCAACTGAAGGACAAGTCAATAAAGAATATAAGCATGTGTCACTTCCTTTTATTTTTTTATTTTTTCTTCTTGGTGGACTTGTCTCCGGCAAGAGGTAACAGACTTATTACACACCTCGTTCACGTATTTATGCGACAAACTTTTACTTCTAACACTTAGATACCAAGTAAATACAGAAACACACTTCTCGTTGAAACTAACGTGAGACTGGCTTCAGTGCCTGTGGATCCAGACTTAAATGTATGAGCCAAGCAAGTCAGGACGAACCTTCTCACTGAATTCCACAAAAGGTTTTAGCCGCTTAATTCCCTAACGAAAACTTGTAGGTTAACAGACAAGTGTAAAATACTTTAATATTGTATACTGGACTTCCCCATTATGCAAAAGGATGCATCTGCCCTTTTTAGATGAAACCATTGAAGCGTAAACTATACAAACCATTAGCACTTTTAAACTTTTAGCATGGAATTCAGTTACTTATACGTACCAGTAAGAAACTTTTTCGTCTATTATTTTTGTATTCCACTTTACTACATTTTAATAAGGTGGAGCTTAACACTACTATATATCTATAAAATGATAATAGAACAAAAACGTTTAAGAACCATTGCTCTTAGGAATACGAAAAAAACTCTAAATGACATCACAACTTTACGACAGAACGTAATTGTCTTTTGGCTGAAAAGATGGTTGTTACAATTAAAATCTGAACTAATGAATGAATATTGGAAACTTTCTTGCTTTAAGCAGATAAAGAATTAAACATTCTTCTTCCCATATCGCTATGACAAAACAAAAAATTAAGCCATCAGAGATGTATGATAACGAATACAGGGTAATGGAAATGTATCTGAAACTTACAATGGTATTGCAGTGCACTATAAACAGATCATTCACGTTTTCCGTAGATATTCCATTACGTTTATCGTCAATGACAAGCCCTGCTCTACTAAATATCCTCTCGCTAGCGGCACTAGAGGCAGGCATGCACAGGACTTCTCGTGCCACTTGCGACAGTCTAGGATAAGTTGTCGCTCTGGATTTCCACCACTCCAAAAGCGACTGTCCATCATCTTTCTTATCCTTCAACAAATGCATGGATACTTCATCGATAGTTTCCCTTCCTAGGCCCAAGGTGCAAAGCCACTTTTTGAACTTTTTGAAGACGTCGAAGCTGCGGCTTCGTCCTCTGTATGACATTCTGTAAGTAATGCAACACGAAGGCAGATGTTAATAAATCTTTCAGGATGACATTACTGAATAAATATATGCTTAACCTACATAGAATTTACCTAGACGTGCAGCATATGTGGAGCGTGCTGAGGCATGAACTTGCTCTCTCTCTGAGTTTGCGAAAGTTGCTTCAGATGACGTGGCTGTGGTACTAGAAAAATGCAGGCAAATGCTCTGGCTTTATTTAGACTTTTTCGCTCACGATATTCCGACGGGGTGCTTTCAGCAGTAATATTTCCTGCAAATGATCGACAATATTGAGGTACATCGTATTTTTTTTAATTACCACTTATCAATTTGTGGGTGTTTCACACATATAACAAAACATTTAATCTATTTATAAATAATAATGTCTTGTGGCTCATTGGCCTGGTGCACGTCTTTCAACTGGACGCCACTTCGGCGTCTTGCATGTCCCTAGCCTACCCCAGTTAAACCGGGAAAAGGGGACCTACAGCTAGGGTGACCAACTCTCCCGTATTTCCTGGGATCTCCCGTATTTCAACATATTTTTTCCTAATCTCCCAGCTCCCGTACTTTCAGGCTCAGTGGCCATTGTTCTCCCGTGTTTAACTCTTACTCCCTCTTTTTTTCTTCTTTTTTTTACGTTTGTACAAATATATTTATAAGAATTTAAATTTTGCGCGCATTGTCAGAATTCGTTGAAACGTTAAGACAAGAGATACCTCTGATTCTACATCGACATTATGTTTGTAAATTATCTTAGAAATGGTCGAACTACGCTTGGCAGTTAGATGTGATTCTCTTTCTGTGCCGGTGCTTGCTGTGAATCTTTTTTCAAGTTTTTATAATGGGTTGCCGGGATGAACTGAAACGACACCGAAAAAGAAAAAATAATTATATGTGTACGTATCTTCCGAAGTAGGAAGCTTTATATTCGTGGATTGAAGCAGCACGGTCAAACACTTGTAAAGTAAAGTTCTTAACCAAATAATGTTAATTTTGAGAACTTTGGTAAACTAGTACGTTATGAGTATACCAAGAAGTAATACTCACACTGAGTCTTTTCTCTTATGAATAAAAAATAAAACACTACAGACTGAGGCAAAATCTGTTGCCAAATATGAATAAGTAATCGTGATGTGTTAATAAATATTTTTACAAATACTGCTTTGATTTTTATGAAATATCACCATGCTCATGCACCATGCACCATGACCATGTACAGTCTATGGGACTTAACTACGGGGCCATCAGTCCCTAAACTTACAATCTACTTATGAACTAACTAAGACTAAGGGCGGCACAAATATCCATGCCCGAAGGGGGATGCGAACCCCCGACCGTAGAGGCCGTGCAGACCATGACTAAAGCGCCTCAGTCCCCTCGGCCACCGCGGCCGGCAGTATTTGTCTTACAGCATTATAAATGCTAATATTCGTGTTTGATTCCCTAATGCTAATGTTAATGTAACACACACACTTTCTGAGAGCACACGATGCTTGGCGGCAACGGCTGTGCCATAAGAAAGAAATCAGAGCAAAATAAAATTAAATATGTTATTCCGACCACGGATTAGAGTTTCCAGTAAAATTACGAACTCCTGGAAACCAATAACATACCGGACGGGTCCTTAATTCAAAAGAAGCAAAATTAAATCAATTAATTTAGGACCGTTCATTAATTTTCACCAACCAAGAAGCATCACATAATGATTGCTTACTTAGAGGACAATAGAATAGAAGGGACAGAGTAATTTCTACATTACCCGTTTGGTTAATGTAAAAATTGCTCAAAATGGAGAATTTCCCGTAGCAGTTAAATTTAAAATCAAATGGAAGCCTCGCCGTGGCGAAGGCAAACCGGCTTTGCCCCGCGCTCCTAACAGGTGTCCCAACCTGAGTGTCCGAGACACAGTGCCGCCCGCAAGGGCTAAGCTCGCCAACGGTTTCTCTCCCCTACCTGTAAGGTTGGCTACAGGGACTATTTTTGAACAGCGGAAGCACACAGCGGTGCCGTGCCCGGCGAACAGACACGCACCGCCATTCGTTGCAGAGCTTCGAAGTATCCACCTCGCGGACAGTCTAGGACGGAAGTCCGCCGTATTAGGAAAGTGTGTCTTTGAGGACCGTCTGCGTCTGTTACAATGATGGGCGAGTGGAAGCATCCGGTACACTTACCATTCAGTTTATAGTGAGGTAAGCTTGGCCGTTTGGCCCCTGCTCTGGTTATAGTATTACGATTTTCATGGCTAGCAACATTCTCTCTGATTCAACCACTCTCCGCTCTCTCTAGGGACTGCAAATGTATCTGTATAAAATGTGATTATTTCTTGACTATTGTTAGTAATTCATTGTCCTACAGCAAGGTGGTTTCGTGGCAAAAATAGTCTTATTTGTGAAATAATAATAAACAAGCGACAGGGCTACCTCACATTCGTCATATCTTTATGAATACAGATTTCACCACACTTCTGCCTATTTGTTCTGTAACTTTCCTACTGTCCTCTATTCGATTAATGAATCTTCAATAAGGCTACAAAACTCCTGCCAAGAGAAAAGTCCGACGCCTTTACGGTCTAAGGGCAGCAGATCAGCAGGTGAGTGCAGCTTCCTGTCTGAGAGGAAAGGCGATAGGCAACAACCCTTCTTGCTTCATCTTCGTTAGAAAAACTAACATCACCATTTACATTACGTGCTCTTAGTTAATAAAAAGTTATGGCTACTTCGTGTACTTAAAAGGATTTGGTAGTAGCTGGTTGATGTATTTACAAGGTAAGAGGCTATTTATAGTTATGTATCTGATAGGATATTTCATTTTCACAGTCTATTTTCATCATTAGCTATTTCAGGAAGCTCTGTTTCATTTTTGTGAGTATAAAATATCTAAATATTGAATAATACAACAGTTACTCTAACAAAGACGTAAAGTGTTGTGAAGCTCTTCGGAAATTAATATTTGTACAAAGTTTCACCATCGTAGAATATACTGAGAAAGTGCCAAAAACCATGTCTGACGATAAATTCCGTTCATATGGCGCACTTGGAATGCTAAAAAAAGTGTTTAGGGAAAAAAAAGCTGTAGCTGATTTCTATACTATATGTGTAATAAATTTACGCACAACCGATAGTTCCTGTATATTCAAAGACTCTGAAGCTGTTTTGTAGTTATAGATTCAAATAAGACATAGTCTTCGCGACTTAACTCGAATGTTATAGTTAAGTGGCATATTATGCCTATGGAGAGCGATCAAAATTTATATGAAACACACTTATTTCAGCCAATATCGCTAGTTTATTTGTTGGTTTTTTTACCGGTTTTGATAGACAATGTCATCATATTCATAAACAATTGTTTTACAAAATAATTTTCTCCTATTTTCAATAAAATAAAGAGTTACTTGTGAAAATGAAATACAAGAAAAAGAACATTGTCAAACGATTAAAATTTGCATTACCAAAGTGGATCGTCATCTCTATTGCATATTTAAAATTGTGTGTGTTCTTGTCACAACTAACAAGGAGTCTCTATCCTGAGTTTTATTTAAATTGAAAGTTCGCGCGGAAGTTTGCCACCATAATGGGCGACGGGGAGCTCTTCAAGTTGCCAGCTGTTTGCAGTCGGCTGCAGGCGACCTCGAGCTGCACGACTCTATTGTCGATGCATCACGTTCTGGAATCACACTGTTTACGAAATGAAAGTAGTGGAATTCTTCCTTTAGGCGGTAGAAGTGATCTGAAAAATTACAGTCCTAGATCATGAAGTCGGTTTGCAGCAGGATTTTAGAACATATACTTTCCTCAGACATTATGAACTACCTCGAAGAGAACGACCTATCGACTCATTGTCAACACGGATGCAGAAAGTATCACTCTTGTGAAACACAGTAAGCTATTTACTTACATGATGGAATGTGCTATAGAAAAGCAGGCCCAGCGGTTCATATCTTTTAAGAGTAGGTAGTTGTCGAAAAGTTGCTTCCTCCCCCCCTCTAAGTCGCCTCCTCCCTGCTGTCAGTAATTTCAATACATGAAAATGTTCTGTTGGTTTGTGTATAGCCGTTAATCTCGGAAAGTTCGTGACCGATTGCATTGAAATGTTGACACAATGTCGCATTGTAATACATGAAGGTTTATAGGTACGTATTTCTTGGATATATATTGTATGAAACCTATGTGAACATTACTTTTGCGATTTTTCGTATCAACGTTTGCCCATTATAGAGGATTTCTATAAATATTGAAAATTACGTATACAAAAGATGCGCATATTCCAGTAGAACGTTGAAATTTCAAAACATTCGGTCAAAAACCTTCGGAGATATAGGATTTTGAACATAACACTAAACGTGAGGAGACAGAGGAGGCGGTGGAAATTGATGTAAAGGGGGATGGGAGGCGATGAACAGGTAAAGAGTGATGATGAGATGGAAATTGAGAAAGGTATATTGCGACGACCGTTTCAAAAACTCTTCTGTGCTTTTAAGTTCTATTTCACTCACTGTAAATATAGTCTAAAGTGCTACCCGCCTTCGACTTTTTGAATAAATTGCGTACATATACTTAGCCAAACGCATCATTTTAATACGACCGTCTCGTGGTCTCTTCTACGTATGCAACCTACTTTCATTGTTCTTAAACCAGGTGTTTGTTATGGTTAAATTATGTTCCGTGCAAAATTATGATTATAGTCGAGAAAACAGAAACTACAGTCACGATGCACTCAAAGGAAGACTACACTGTTTGTTAAGCGGTAACCCTGTTTCAAAACAGACAGACGACTGTCACGACGCAATTTACACGACAGAATAATACACTAATTAGATATTTAACGCGAATTGGAATGAAATAAAAACGCGAGCACACAATAAATTTAATGAACTGAAGGAAAAACGCACTGAAAAGTAAGAATATGTAACTTCTAGAGAGAAGCCGGTTTCACTTACAACTGATAATTTCCTGCAAAATCCCTGGAGACGTGTGCGCTGGACGACGTCCGCTGTTCGCAGTAACTGTGTGGCAAAGCCACATTAGCTGATGTTACAAGACCAGATCAGTCAATCATCCAGACTGTTGCCCCTGTAACTACTGAAAAGGCTGCTGTCCCTCTTCAGGAACCACACGGTTGTCTGGCCTATCCACATGTGCCCTTACACTGTGGTTGCACCTACGGTACGGCTATTTGCATCGTTCAGGCACGCAAGCCACCCCACCACGACAATGTCTGTGGTTCATGGGGTTGGGGTACACTCTATGAAATAAATAATACTAGTGCAGCTTTTGAGGATCGTAACAAACACGCTCCTAGTTCCTTTAAACTCCACACGCAAGGCGAAATTAAGAAGAGCGAGTCGTGTCCAATCGGCACATTTCTGAGATATTCGTGTGTGTATTACGAAGCGAGAGTGTCCGTGTGGTCTGGAGCGCCAAGTTACGGTGCGCGCGCCTCTCATGTCGGAGTGTCGAGTCCTCCCTCTGACAGGGAGGGATGTGTTGTCCTTAGTTTAAGTAGTTTGTAAGTCTAGGGAATGATGACGACTGTAGTGTGGTTCTTTAGGATTACAAATATTTGAATTTTCATTCCTAAGATCTGGCGCGCTGATCCCCGTACTGCCCCGCCTCTCCTCCTCCTTCAGCACACCTAGACTGCTGCAATAAACATCCGAAGCTCTTTCCCCCCACTGTACGATGGTGGAGAACGATCCATTTTCCACCCTACGCGCTAATTCTTCTTGATGAAAACTTGCTGGCATTGCAATTATTGTTAATATTCCTGGTAATTTCTGGTTTATATTTAGAAACGGGCTTCGGTGAAAGCTTTGATATCCCACAATATTCGTCACTGCTATGTCATCATCTTAATTAGAGACTGATTAGCTTCTAATATTAAGCCTTTTTCCGTCAAAGATATTTTTGAGTGAATCCAAGTATTTTTTCCTTGGACTACCTCAACTCCTCTTATCCTCTACTGCTGAATCCATGAGCCTCTTAGGTAACCTTGCTTCTTCAATAACGCCACCATCTCAGCCAGTTCGCTCTGTTTCATATATGGTGCTCACTCCCAATTTTTCTTTGATTTACTCATTATGGATACCCCACTGCCATTATTCTCATTTGTTAACGCATGGAACCACCCTGCTACTTTCATATCTGCAATCTCAACCTTATTAATAAGGTGACCTGTATCCACCCAGCTTTCATTCCCATAAACCAAAGCTGGTCGAAAGATAGAGCGGTGCACTGCTTCGTTAATCTTGGTACTGACTTCCTTCTTGCAGAAGAGTGTAGATCGTAGCTGAGCACTCACTGCATTATCTTTGCTGCACTTGATTCCAGTTCTTTTACTATGTAGCCATTTTGTGACAAAATAGATCCAAAGTCCTATTTGGAACTTTGACTGTCCTATTTGGTACTCAGTCTGTTTAAATCTTTTTCCCACAGACATTACTTTCGTTTTGGATATACTGATCTTCAGACCATAACCCTTATACCTCTGATCTAGCTCTGAAATATTAGACTGCAAACTACCATCATATGTGAGACTGCTCATTTTGTTTTCACCTATTTTAATCTCCTCCTGACAATCAATTGCTTTCAACTATGATCCATAAATAGTGTGAACTAGCTGAAAACCCGGCGTTGCGCGGGTATTTATTTATTTATTCCTGCCATTTTTCAAATATATATTCATTGTGCTGTATGTCTGTAAAATACAATTAGTCGCAAAGAAGTAATAGAATAAAACTTGGTGCCTGATGGGGCGATTTTCCATGAACGTTACTGTTTGTGTGCTCATATCTCATCAACTACTTGTCATACTGTGATGCAATTTATAAGGTACACTCAACTATAGGTGTGTATAGTGTCTGTAAAATTTCCTGCGGCTACAATTTGTAGTGTTCAAATTATAACGTCATACCGAGAGCCGTAGTTTTACTCCATAAACAACGGAAAAGTAGTAAGCGAGAAACTTTTTTCCTTTCATCATTTTACTGTGGTTGCCAGCGAGAAAAAGTTTAATATAGGTTTAAAATTATGTTTAAAGTTTGTTGCAAGTCGCTAAGTACTGCCATTCTCATGCAGTGTATTTCGGAAGTCTCGCATTATATGGCATTTTTTGCGATTTCTATTGGCTATGGCGTAATATCTTTTGAACCATATGCCGCATGTGATTATTAACCGTGCAGCAATTGTTACCTCACGGTAAGTAACGTGTGTACCAAATTTGGTTGAAATCGGTCCAGTGGTTTAGGAGAAAATGAGCAGCATTGTCGCAAAATGCAGCAGTTTTTCGCGCATCTCATTGTTTATGACGTCATATCTCGTGAACTATATATCGTATGTGTTTCTTACGGCGATCGTCCTCGTGGATTGAAGCTTACGTGTACAAAATTTCATAAAGATTGGAACAAAACTGTAGATTTGTATGCAACACATACAAATATACGGACACTCTGCTTTATATATTAGATTACAGTGATGACAGGTTACACCCTTGTCTTACTCCTGAAACTATCGTGCACCATAAAATCGATTTACCGTCAACTCTAAATGCTCCCTGATATTCTACGTAAAAACCTTTAATTGCCTGCAGAAGTTTGTCTCCTTTTATATAATCTTGTAATAGCTTCCTCCAAGGAACACGGTCATGAGCCTTTTCTATATGTATAATACATAGATACAATTCTCTGTTCCACTCATAGCACTTCTCCATTATCTGCAATAGGCTAAAGATCTGGCCCTTAGAGCCTCTAACGTAAGAGGCCTGATGCTGGCAACAATCAGAGCAAAATTCCCGTGCTCTGTGCTCAATAAAAATTGGACAAACGTTATATGACGTAGGCTATTACAATTATTTTGTACTACCACCTCCTACAATATTTAGTATGCCTCCTCAAAGAGCACGTGCGAGCTCAGAGCCGGGTACCCGTAGCAAGGTCGGTGTCCCGTATAACGTGTGTGAGTTGGCCCGTCCCGCTGCCAGCCAGACAGTTATCAGGTGAAAGCGGTGGCGCCACAGCCTGCCTCACAAGTGTGTGCACCCACGCACTAGGCGGCAAGCGACAAGCGCCACCAGCAGGGCGCGTGTCTCACGCTGCATATAGGCTTTTTTATTTTTATTTATTTATTTGGCCTTCTGCGTGTGAAATCAATGTATCCACACACAGTCACAATGTGTTTGCAATTAAACAACAAAAACAGAAGTACATTTTGATTAAATAGGAAAGTGCAAACTGTAAGTTAACAGCGGTGTCCGTCAGTAGTGCTGAAACTATTAGATGTAAAAGTACTTAAAACTGCATTACAATTCAAATCATTTCTGAAGTACCATCACATACAAGGCCTTACAATACACTGCTCAAAACGATTATGGGATCAGTTAACATAGCATACACAAGACACATATGGTAACGCATTTCATTCACGTATTGGTTATAAATGTAATTTGTGTGTTATACAGTACGTATTTTTCTGTTGTTTTGTAATCGCAAGTCGACACCAACCCCTCTGCAGCGACTTCCTGTTATTACCACTATCTCTGCTGGCGTAATATTGTTGTCTCCACTCCGTAGAACCGATAGACATCGAAGCATTATAGTTCATTCAGACCTAGATATCTCAACTGATCCCCTAATTCTTTTCACTAGTGCAGCAATAGAAAATTATATTTAATATGAAACTAAAACAGGGCTTAATTTCGGCCGGAACGCGTTCCGGCGCACCTCACAGTATCTTTCTTTCTTTATTATCAGGTTGGCATCTGATATCTGAAATAGTAAACGTGTATTAAATCACAACGTAACTATGATTTGTCGCTGCGCCAGCACAAGCGAACGTGACAATGGGTCGCCAACGAGATGTGATGAGCAGGGGCGTGGGGTACTGTATGTATGTATGTGTATGTGTGTGTGTGTGTGTGTGTGTGTGTGTGTGTGTGCGTGCGTGTGCGTGAATACGTACAGATTACCCAAGATAAGTTGAGCTTCGTTTCAGATTTGTAATCGGTACAAATCGCGTTTTGTTTACGACTGTCAATGCGAAATAATTGGCGTAATGGGTGTTTGAATATGGACGACTGTATAAATGTGCTTTCACGAAATAGTTTTATTCCGAGTCGTAATTTATGTTATTGCAGCCTTTCGAGCCGATACGTTCCTTTGCCAATGACACTCTTGACCTTTCAATAATTACCTGTCCCTTGTTAGAACATAACTGACTCTTCTCTTGTATTATATACACAGAGAGGGCGCAATTATTACCTCCAATTGCCTAACTGACGGGCAGGGCCGGCGCAAGCCCAAGTGCCGCCCCGTGCGAGCTGCTAAATTGCCGCCCCCTCCCCCAGGCCGTTTTTTTATTGTTTGTGAAATTTTGTTTAAACAAATCTACAAATCTGTAGGAAAAGTCAGCAATCAATCGCAATATTTCATAAAGCATTGAGAAGAGGCACTCTGTGCCAGAAATCTATGAAGATATTGAAAAAAGCCGGCCGCGGCGGCCGAGCAGACTGCGGCGCGCCAGTCACAGTCTGCACGGCCACTACGGTCGGGGGTTCGACTCCCCCTCGGGCATGGATATTTGTGCCGTCCTTAGAATTAGCTAGTTTGTAAGTTTAGGGACTGATGACCCCGTAGTTAAGTCCCATAAGCTCTACAAACATTATATATTTATGGAAAATAAAAACAGTTGAAACGGCCAAAAAGTGGGGCGGAAGACAATGGAGAGAGGAAGAATAAGGAGATGGAGTAACATAATAATGCAATAAATACATATTCGGGAATCGACGGGTACTGATGCTAGTCGAAATACATTAACTTACTACACTGCGGTTATTCATTTCAAAGAACTGACACTCGCCATCTCTTCGTAATTTGCATGTGTCAGTTCTGTCGTGTCTGATTTGGAATAAGGGGTAACAAATTAGTCATCGCCGTATCACGTCACTTTTCTGCGCTTTATTTTCATTCTAGCTATTGAGACGACGCGTGCTTATTTGCCGAGTTGCCAATTTTTTAAGTAACAGATCGTAAGAAAAATAAACTTACCTATTCCGCATTCTTGAAGGAAAAAAATTCTAACTTATGAGTAACGTGCCTGAGAAATACTAATTATAGATTAAGGTGCGTCTACACTAGCGCGCACTAAATTCGTCATATTTTGACGGGGCGCGCGCGCTGCGCATGCGCGGCGCACCGCGATCCATCAGCTGTCGGTTTTTCCAGCGAACACTTTGAAGGTTCGCAGTTCAGATTTGGACGGGAGCGCGGAAGGTTCGTCGTTTTTAGCGCGCACATGATTATTGTCTTGCAAGATATTAATGAGAAGAGAGAGATATTTAAGTTAACTAAAATATTACATTTGAATTAATATCTTCAGATTATTGTCAGTTCAATAAAGGGATTTTGTAATCGATTTTCCAACGATTAACTATGGAGTGGTCGGAGGAGACTATCATTGAACTAATTGATGAATATCGGAAACAATCGATTCTTTGGGATCCCCAGCATAAAGATCATTTCAAGAAATAGTAGATTAGTCATTTTTTATATCCACTGCCACCATTGCTTATTTGCTCAGGATATTACGACAAATACACAGAATTATAAACAAGAAGTAAACAAATTGCGTACAACAAATATTAATGCTCACCTGTCTTGAGCAGAAATTGCCGTGCGGAAATGAGTGACCTCTTTCGAAATACGCGGTCCAATCTTCTGCAGCAGATTTTCAAAGTCAGAAGGTGACATTCGACAAAAAATTTATATTGACCACTTATTTGTTGCGACTTCAAGTCCATCATAAGTTCTGCATTATTTCTTTTTTTATAAAGTTCAGTGTGCCGCCAACGTCGACGTTTCGTTTTGTTTTTCGACAAACTTGCCATTAATATAGCCGCACCACTCATCACCATAAGCACGAGTTTTTCCCGTCGCGTGGGCATGTTTACAGGTTGGCTGCAAACTGAGTACTACATGTTCGTGGGTTTCCTATGGATCGCCGGAGGTTCGTCGCGACTCACAATCCCTACGAACGACAGGCGAGCGGCGCACGCGCGCCTTGCTCACCGCTCGGGGTTCGTGGCGCGCGAGTGTGGATGCGGGTTTATATGAAAAGCACTTACCTATTACATTCCAATTTGCAAGAAATTCGGACGCACCGAAAGTGCTTCTGACCAATCTTGACTCTCTCCGCCAACTGTCGCAACGATTTCTGAAGTTTTCGTTGTAGAGGACGCAACAATACCTATTGTCAGGAAAGGCGAAGTGGTGACGCGGCAGTGCCAGGAACTCGGTCATGTGACGAGGCACAGCGAGGCTACGGTTAAACTAGCGCCCAAGAAGAAGAAGCAAGAAGCTCACAATAAGTATGTGACTGATGATGTGGATAAATGTATTATCAGGCAGTAATTTTTATAGCATTACGAACAATAGAAAGAAATACGAACTTTGCGAGAACTGCACAACTTTTGTCAAACAGAAATGAGCTTCAAAGCTAGCAAGGAAACCCTTAGAAGCAATGTTATGTCTATGGATTTTCGTTTTACAATGTGTCAAAATTAACGTTTTGTTTCGCTTGGACGAGAAGACATTGTTGCTAAAAAACCATACTTTCTCAGGTTTCAACAGAATCAAAGCGACCAGTAGTTTACTTAGACGAAACATTGATTCACGCGCATTATACAGTAAATAAATGTTGGCAAAGTGATAGTGTGTGAGTAGTATTGTCACACAAAATTGCTGGTCAGAGTTCAATTGTGTTCATGCAGGCGGAGACAGGTGTTTCCGGGCTCAGAAACCAAAACGTCCGACTATCACTCAGAAACGGACAGCAAACATTTTCTAAAATACGTCGAAACCCAACTTATGCCAGGCTTACTATCGATGTCTTCATCCCTTGTAATTACTCACAGCGTATTTACCCATTCGTAATACTTCTAGCCATTGTAGGTGTTGAACATGTCCGACTGTAGTAATGTTCAACAATTTTTTTCCATAGCGCGGGAAGAATAAAACACTCAATTGCCATTGAAGGGCTTAGCAAAATTGCTTCAGGCTTAACATGTAACCGCATTCGAATTTCCAAATTAGATTTCGTCTTCTGCAGAATTAGTTGTGAGTAAACACAAGGCGCGTAACAGGCCGGCAGCGCTCTTCTCATAAGAATACTGGCCGGGCGTGTGCGCCAGACTGCTTCCCTTCCGGCGTAAACACGACGGCGCTGCCACAGTGGCGAGCAAGGAATCAGTCCTCCTCCCTCCCCTTGTTCAACAGGGGCGGCCGGCAGGTAGTCGAGACGCCATGCTACAGTTCCCGAAGCCGCTCCCTCCGAGGTTTGTTTTCGAATCCCCTCTTGGGAATGAATGTTGAGGTTGAACTACGCATAAAAAAGGGGGGGCAGCAGATTTGCCGCCCCCCGGAAACTGCCGCCCCGTGCGGCCGCACGTTTCGCACGTGCCTTGCGCCGGCCCTGCTGACGGGTGTTATACGTTTGATGCGTAAGTCTCTCTTCGCCAACTTAGTTTCCAAATGAAGGTTTCAACTTTAAAACAGTTTTTATGTTTTTTAACTAGCTGAAAACCCGGTGTTTCCCGGGTATCTATTTATTTATTCCTGCCATATTTAGGTATATATTCATCTTGGGGTTTGAAAGCTCTTCAATTACCGTGTTTGCTTACAAATAAATTTGCTTTACAGGTTTTGTCCGCCTTGAGCAAACACAAATGTTTTTTAATTTTTCCCAGACATGTTTCGCTGGCGTTGCAGCATCATCAGTGGGATGTTTATTATCTGTCAAATTAACAGTAGAATGATTATTACTTTTTACATTAACAGTGAAAACTACAGACAATTGTGAGACTACTATACATAGTTTATTATTTTCATAGGTATGCTAGGCCTACCTTAATACCATATGTTGCTATGTTTGTGGTTTTTCCACTCACAAAATGTCTCTGATAGGTTTTGACAGTTTGTCATCTGCAAACCAAAACGTGTGTATTTAATGAGGTGAATAGTTCAATTGTAAATATCGGGATTTTTACGAAAATACTGGGCGTAGTTTTTGTGTTTTGGTTTGATTTTATTGTAGAAGCAGCAGCTACAATAAAATCAAACCAAAACACAAAAACTACGCCCAGTATTTTCGTAAAAATCCCGATATTTACAATTGAACTATTCACCTCATTAAATACACACGTTTTGGTTTGCAGATGACAAACTGTCAAAACCTATCAGAGACATTTTGTGAGTGGAAAAACCACAAACATAGCAACATATGGTATTAAGGTAGGCCTAGCATACCTATGAAAATAATAAACTATGTATAGTAGTCTCACAATTGTCTGTAGTTTTCACTGTTAATGTAAAAAGTAATAATCATTCTACTGTTAATTTGACAGATAATAAACATCCCACTGATGATGCTGCAACGCCAGCGAAACATGTCTGGGAAAAATTAAAAAACATTTGTGTTTGCTCAAGGCGGACAAAACCTGTAAAGCAAATTTATAGGTATATATTCATTTGTATAAGGGCTGTGTGTCTGTAAAATGTCTTGGGAATGCAATTAGTAGGAAAGAAGTAATAGATAAAAATTTGATGTGTGATGGGGCGGTTTTCCATCAACGTTACTATTTATGAACAACGTGTCGTATTATGATACAATTTAGAAACTACATTCAACTATATATGTGTATACTGTCTGTAAAATTTCCTGTCGCTACAATTTGTAGTGTTCAAATTATAAAATGTAACGTCATACCGAGAGCCGTAGTTTTATTCCATAAACAGCGGAAAAGTAGTAAGCGATAAACTTTTATCCTTTCATCATTTTCCATGATTTCCAGCGAGAAAAAGTTTAATAAAGGTTTGGAATTATGTTTAACGTTTGTTGCAAGTCGCTAAGTACTGTCATTCCCATATATTGTATTTATAAAGTCGCGTCGCATTATGTGGCAGTTTCTTGCAACTCATATCGCTTTTGACGCTATATCTCTTGAACCATGTGTCGTATGTGGTTCTTACTCATATGACAATTGTTATCTCACGTAAGAAATATGTGTGCCAAATCTGGTTGAAATCGGTCCAGTAGTTTAGGAGAAAATGAGCAACATTGTCGCTTAATGCAGCAGTTTTCCGCGAATCTCATTGTTTATGACGTCATATCTCGTAAACTATGTGTTGCAAGTAATTCTTACACTTACGGCGACCGTCCTCATGGATTAAAAGTTACGTGTACAAAATTTCATAAAGATTGGAACAAAACTGTAGATTTGTATGCAACACGTACAAATATACGGACACTCTGCTTTATATATTAGATTTCATTTTAAAGCTGGTTTAATCCTGATGGTTCTTAGCTATATTTCATGAAAGTCTTGAATAATTGTCAACTCAGGCGCTGCACAACGATCAGCTCCTGACGTACAAAAGGCACGATAAATCAACGTTTCGGGAAGACATGGGAAATTGGAATTGTATGCGAACCAAATAGATCAGGAATATATTCGTCGTCATTAACCGCTAAATGACTTGTTGATTAATACTGAACACACTTTCAACAGCAGATACAAAACAACTGCTCGAGCGTTGTAGCTGGCAGCCGTTAAAAACATATAGTTATAGTCGCGTCACGAAGACTGCCGACTTGTGCCATTACGTATGAAGCAGAAGTAGGGAGAACAGAGACACTGGTACGGCGGCAGGCGGTAGCAGCTGTTGATCATATTGAACCCTGTGGTTTTATGTTTTTGATTATATTATGATTTTAAAAACCTGAATTTCAGGTCAGTACTTTCTATATATATATATATATATATACTGAACTAAAATTGAAGTTCGATTGCTTTGTTCATCAAGACTTTTCAAAAAAGGACGAAGACCTAATTATTACAAAAATCAAATAATATGTTTTCCAATAACAATTTATTTTATAAAAATTAAAGTGTAAACTCAGTGACATTTGTGATATTCTTTAATATTTGTGTTAATGATACTTTTTGTATCTGAACTGAAACATTTGTTTCAGGTCTACATTATTTTCCTCTTAAATTTGTGCTCCGATATATATAAGCGCATGCTCGTTCAATTAAGTAGTTGAGTTGTTGTGAATCCTGTTAATTTATTCAATGTTGCATGTCCAAGTTCTAGATGCTAAAACCATTATTTTTATCCAAAATGGTATTACGCTTGAGGCTTAAAGAAAATGTTCAAGAAGACTAGCATGATACTTCCATTAGGTACTCTCCCTTAGTTGCTGACAATTTTAGATTAAAAAGTCATCCTCTACTAAAGGACCTCTTATGGATAACAGTTTATCAGGAATTCTTGGAAAGTAACGTCAAAGCAGGAAAACAACGGTCACTTTCGAAAAAGCTTAAAAGTAAAACATTACCCATAGCCAAGACGTATGAAACAGGCCGAAACATCATCAGATTTCAAGAAAAATGTAATAAAACATATTCCAAAGGAAGCAGGCGCAGACGTGTGGTAATTTCAGAACCATCAGTTCGATAAGTCACGGTTGCAAAATCTGAACTCGAATTCTTTACAGAGGGATACAAAAACTGGTAGAAGCCGACCTCGGAGAACATCTTTGGATTGAGGAGAAATATATTAACATGTGTGGCAGTACACACCTTACGACTTATCTTAGAAGAGAGATTAAGTAAAGGTAAACCTACGTTTCCAGCTTTTCTAGATTTGGAGAACGTTTTTGAAAATATTGACAGGAATAGAGTCTTTCAAACTCTGTAGTGAGCATGAGTAAAGTACAGAAAATGGAAGGATATTTACAACTTGTACAGAAATCAGATAGCAGTTATAAGAATCGAAGGACATGAGAGGCACGCAGTGCTCGGGAAGGCAGTAGGATGGGGTTGTAGCCTTTATCAAGTGTTATCAACCTGTAAATCGAGCAAGCTGTGAAAGAAAGCAAGTTCAGGGAGAAGAAATAAAATTTATGCGGCTAGCCGATGACACTGTCATTCTGTCAGACACAGGCAAAACCTGGAAGAGCAATTACTGAACAATGTCTTGAAACGAGGTTATAAGCAAAAACAAGAGCAAAACAAGAGTAATGGAATGTAGTGTTAAGAAAATCAGGCGATGCTGAAGGAATATGATTAGGTAACAAAGACAAAGGTCGTTGACGAGTTTTGTTGCTTGAGCATTAAAATAACTTACTATCGTCACAATAGTAATTATATACAGAATGGCAATGTGAAGAAAACCATTTGTGTAAAAGAGAAATTTGCTAACATATAATATTAACTAAAGTGTTAGAAAGACTTTCCCGAAGGAATCTGTATGGAGTGTTTCCTTGAACCAAAGCATAAATAGTTCAGTAAAGAAGAGGATAGAAGCTTCAAATGTTTGTTAAGCTTATGGGACTTAACTACGGGGTCATCAGTCCCTAAACTTACAAACTACTTATCAACTACCTTATTCTAAGGACGACACAAATATCCATGCCCGAGGGGGGATTCGAACCCCCGACTGTAGTGGCCGTGTAGACCGTGACTGAAGCGCCTCAGTCCCCTCGGCCACCGCGGCCGGCAATAGAAGCTTTTTAAATGTTGTGCTAAGATGAATGCTGAAGATTAGATGGGTAGATGATGTAACTGATTAGGAGGTATTGAACGGAAGTGGGAAGATAAGACTTTTCTGACATGCGTTGACTAAAAGAAGGGATCGATTGGTAGGACAAATTCTTAGACGTCAAGGAAAAAGTCAATTTAGCTATTTGATTTCATGACTGGAATTTAAGAAAGCATGTTTACTGCGGCATTTTTTTTACAACTTTTAATGCCTGTTTCATGGAAGAAACGTAAAGTGGAATGACCGAACACTCTAAGGCTCCTTGCTGCGGAGCGCGCAGTTGTTCCCCATCTGAGGTTCGAATTCTCCCTCGAGCATGGGTGTGAGTCCTCAGTTTAGTTTAAGTAGTTTTTAAGCCCAGGGACTGATATCCATAGTACGAGGTGAAAGAAAGGAAGGAAGCTCAGGTTTTAACGCCGCGTCGACAGCTTGTCATTAAAGGCGGGTAGGAGGGAGAGATGGAAAATAAATTTCCCCTATCGACTGTGGTCAGAGTTGCATATTAAAGGAAAGAAACAGAATGATACATTAAAGATAAGACTTATCTTTATTTTTCTACATAATTCCCAGGTATATTGAGCCATTTGTTATACCGCTTTATAAGTTTGAAAAAGCCGTCCAGGAAAAAATCAGGGCACTGCATACGAAAGAAGCGTTGAACGGCTTTTATGACGTTGCACTGCTTCCAAAGCGCCTTCCGCGAGAGTCTTCTTCATAGCTGGAAACAGATGGAAGTCACTCGGTGCGAGATCAGGACTGTATGGCGGATGGTATAGGCGCTCCCAACCAAGAGTTGCAATATGGTTTTGCTTTGCCGTCGCCGAGTGTGGTCTCGCATTGTCATCCAACAGCAGAACGCCAGACCTGAGAAGGTCAGGCCGCTTTTTCCGAATCACCTCTTACAGTTTAGACAGAGTGGCATAGTACCGCGCGACATTGATAGTTGCAGCCTTCAAAACGTCCAGTAGCAAAACTTCTTGGACGTTTCAGAAAACGGAGAGTGGCACTTTACCTGCAGACGGAGTGATTTTGAACTTCTTTCTCACAGGTGATGGCGGATGTTTCCACTCCATGGATGCTGCCTACAATTCGGGCGTGTAGTGGTGAACCCACGTTTCATTTCCCGTCACAATCCAAAACAAAGTCATTGCCATAATAATGGTCGACCTCTACCCAATGGTGTCTCGGTGTCTTGCACGTGCACGTTTACCTGCGGTGTCGTCTTTCGCCTATTGTCGTTCAACGCTTCTTCCGTATGCTGGTAAAAGGTAACAATCGTAAGACTGGTTTGAACACCACATTGCTTCACTAGGCATGGTCCTGTTTGGAGGTGGTGTGCTGTTGCCTTCCTCCGACCTTCGAACTGACTTAACCAGGTAGTTATAGGGGGACCTACAGTTTAACGTGTATTCCGAACCACGGCGCTACTCGATATTGGCCCACTTTAGGTTACGGGCACACTAAAAGTGGGCCTTTGCGATCGTCTTTTGACAGCTCGAAATTTAAATGAAAATAACCGCTTAACTATTCATCTGACACGAAAATTGAATAACCGAATTTGTAGAGGAGAAAATTCTCTACAACTTTGCTCTCTTGTGTGTTTGTGGTTTTTTTTATTTTTTTTTATTTTTTTTTTTTTTTTTAATATATATATATATATATCTTGTAGCGTTTCAAAGATATTTGCAAAAATAACGGCGATTTTGGCATTATGTCTGTCTGTCTGTCAGTCTGTCTCTCTGTCCGTAACGTGATCCCTGTTTTTAAAACGAACCGTTCAGCCGATCAGCACCAAATTTTACAGACATGATTGTAGGCCTCCAGAGACCAGAACCTCCCTTTTTTCAAATTTTTCGGACAAAAAATACGGTAGTAATACCAAAAAAAGCCGTTTATAATATAATTGTAATTGCAAACGAACCGTTCATCTGACACAAAAATTGAATAACCTAATTGGTAGAGGAGAAAATTCTCTACAACTTAGCTCCCTTACGTTTTCTTCATATCTCGTATCGTTTGAGACATATTTGCAAAAATAACGGAGATTTGACACCCCTCATTGAATTAACGAAAACCAGCCGTTCGGAGATGTCACGTGACATTCCTCGCCCAGAGCTCTCTCTGGCATCTTGCGTTGCGTATTTGATGGTTTTCTTAAACTTACACATTGTCATTTCAAAACAATGGCGCACTGAAAAATTAACAAAAACACATAGTTCTTCGTATGATAATCTACTGTCTACAAATGCCATATTAGCATCAGTTAACAACGGCCATCAATAGTATGAGATTAAAGGCCTCATCTTCTGTTTCATAGCCGTAGCGTAGTGGGCAAAGCGTTGGACTATGACGCTAAAGGTCGGTGATTCGAAACCCCCCCCCCCCACTACCTAAAAGTGTTTGAGACACTCTTATTAATTAATTTTTTATTATTTAGATTATTATTTTGCTCCAAAATGTTTGCACAAACTTATAAAACTACAAATCTAAAGTGGGCCGTAAAACACGTCGGTGCGATTTTTTTTATTATTTTTTTATTTTTTATTTTATTTTTATTTTTTTTTTCACATCAGCAACACTGCCAGAGGTGAAAGAAGTGGAAAGTGACAGATTAAAATTCTAGCACCTGGCGACCGTATGCAACGCTCTGATTTTTTCCTGGACGGCTTTTTGAAGATTATAAAGTGGTATGACAAACATCTCAATGTACTTGGATAACACGTGGAAAAATAAAGTTGTCTCATTCTACTTTTCTTCAAAAATGTGAAAATGTTTGTTATGCTTATGGTACTTAACTGCGGGGCCATCAGCCCTAAACTTACAAACTATTTATAAACTAACTTACACTAAAGACAATACAAACCTCCATGCCCGAGGAAGAATTCGAACCCCAGACGGGATGCCTAGCGCATCGGGACATAGCGCCTCAATGCGCTCGGCCACTTCACCGCGGCCTACTTTTCTTCCTTTCATACACAACTCTGCCCACAGTCGACAAGGGAAACTTTATTGCTTGAGTTACAGATATAATTAAAAACACATCAGATCGCAAAATTGTTGGTAATGAAATAAAACCAACAATTTGGAGCTCTGGACTGTTCTTAATTTAAACTGTATTGTATCAAGATCGCTGTTTGTCACCAGTATGCTTTATGAAGTTATTGCTAGAGTATCAAAAGAAGACAGATTACGACTGACTGATTTATCATACTGAATCGCATTCCAGTTTCCACCATGTTAATCGAAAATATGGCATTACGAAGGTTACAGCCTCCAAATCTCACCCATGTCAAAAATTCGACGGTAGATCGTTTGCCAATTGATTTGGTACTATGCATTTTGCTACCGTTATTAAAGCGAGACGTCACCTTGCCTCACCACCGCCTTCTTAAAAAAATAAAAAAAAAAAAAAAAAATAAAAAATAAAAAATAAAAAAAAACGGCGTTGAACTAAACAAGGTAAATATGGGACAAATTGGGGGTATCATAGTCCAGAAGGAAAAAGCCACATAAGAAAAAATACGCAACGGGGTAGTGAGCACTCGCGTGCACTGCCGCTCGCAGAGCACACTTGTTGGAACGGCCTGCTCCAGTGGGTCGCGAACCATGGTTTGGAATCCACTGCTCTAGTGGGTAGACGCCGAGACCCTCGGAGCCTGGTGAACGACCCAGATTCCGCCGGCAGCGCGGAGACAAATAAGTGCTGGCCACTAATCTGTGACGCCCACTCTGCTGGCAGGACCGCGCGCCGTGCGACGGAGAGAGACACACACACAGGCGGCAGAAGCGCTCTCTCTCTGTGACGCTGGCTGGCCCAGCGGACTCCGGCATCCCGACTGCCTTCAGACCGGGCCCTGTCCCAAGCCACGCAGGATGCGTCCGCTCTGCCTGTCCTCACCACCGCTGCCGCAGCTGCTGCTGCTGATGATGATGTTGATGATGACGGGCGTCGGCGGCCAAGACTGCAGGCCGCCAGGACACTGGGTGAGTCACTTCTCCTCCCAGCTAATCCTAATGTGAGAACGAATGTTTGATGTTTTGTCGGGGCACAGCCCACTAGTATGCTCTAACAGCATCGGCATCCATACATGCGACTGTTGCGCTGTGTAGTTCAGCAGTTTGCCGCAGAGCGACCTTCTACTGAGAAAGGGGAACACCAAGTATGGTACAAACGAATTTTATTGAGTTGCAAGTATATTGTGCAGGAACTCCTCCAGACCACCAAGCTAAAAGGATTTGTTCCAAAGAGCCTTGGTTTCCACGAAAGCCGCGGTGGAGTAGCCGAGCGGTCTAAAGCGTCTCGCTGCGGAGCGCGCGGTTGTTCGCCGTGGAGGTTCGAGTCCTCCATGGGACATGGGTGTGTGTGTTTGTCCTTAGGTTAGTTTACCTAGGTTTAAGTAGTTTGTAAGCTACGGACTGATGACCACGCAGTTTGGTCCGATAGATTTACAAACATTTGAACATTTATTTATTCCCACGAAAATCGCGATCAAAGTTCAGCGCGTAACAGCTACACCTGTCACTAGTAGCACGTGAGCCAGCGTGGTGTGACTGGCAAGGCGCTAGCCTGTCGCGCATACGAGCCGAGGTCAAGTCCTGCTCAATTTTATTTATTTATTATACTTGTCTGGCTATTGACTGTCTATAATTATATTCCTTATTTCTTATTGCAAAGGTAGAGTTATATCAGGTATAATCCGCTGGGACGAGTCAAGTGGGTACACACTGCATTCGACGGTGTAACAACACTGGGGCCGGGGACTATAAACGCAGCTATCAAATGCTGTACAAATGTTACAGCTGATGACTACAGACGGTTTACTGATCTTTCAGTCGCCGTAAAAATATGCTTCGAAATAACGTATTAAATAAAATAATCGTGCGCAATACATAACATATTGAGCAAGTAACATAAGCTTTTATCACGACCAATTACTCAAGCATTAACATGAGAGTGGCTATTAAAGCATATAATTATGCACAATCAATCGTCAGACGAGTGAAAAAAATTGGTTCCAAGCAGGATTGGAACTCGGGTCGTATACGCGAAAGGCTAGCTCCTTGCTAATCACACCACGCTGGCTCACGTACTCTGGGTGACAGTACTGGTATAGCTGTTACGAACTGGACTTTGATCGCGATTTTCATGGAAACCAAGGCGCATGTGAACAAATCCTTTTAGCTCGGTGGTCTGGAGGAGTTCTCGCACAATATACCTGCGACTCATCAAAATTCGTTTATACCATACTTGGTGTTCTCCTTGCGAGTGAAGCGATTATGGCGTTAAACACGTAACCACTTTCGTCTCAGCTGTTTAGAGTTCAACTACTGCAGTTATTTGTAGGGATCTTCACAATTTAAGGTCTTGTACTTCGTATGGCCTAACAGCAGGCCAGAGTAATTTTTACTAGCGTTTTTCAAAATATCATAATTTAGGAAAGGTACAGATAAATCGTTGCAGTTGTTTTCTGCTTTACCATTGTACATTAAACTTTAAAATGAAGTAACACATTACAGTTATTAACTTCACTTATACTTACACTCTTATCACAAATTTATAACTCAAACAAGGAAAATAAAAAAGTTTTATAGTAGGATTTATTGTAGGTGCAAAGAAAATCGCACTTGTTTATGTTTTATAAAAACGAACTGAAAGATATTTATTTACAAAAATCGCATTACACAACTAAATTACATTAGGCCAGCTCTTTTTATAATCATAAGTAATTACCATTCCGAAATTCGCGGTGTATTTGACGCGTTTCCTGATGAGACGTCATGTCGATATCGTCATATAGCTCTTCTTCTGTAAATAAATAACGTATATTTGCAACTCGATTAACTATATTATTGTTTCTTTACAATATATTAAACGAAAATATCACAAAGTCGAAATTATAGATTATATGTTATAATTACTTGCAAAATCTCTGTCATCTTCAGAATCGTCACTAAATTCTCCTTCGGACCCCGAATCATTGAATTGAAAATCCAAAATTTCTTGATCTGTAAGCGATCTTCTGTACCGTGACATCCTGGAGCACTGTTTACGCATGGATACGTCAGAATGTAAAGACAAGAAAATTGCTCTTGCTGATGTTGCCATCTAGCGGAATTTTTGCATAATTAAACTAACAAGTTACATAACGAAAAATACGAACTGCGAGTATAGCCCATAGTTCGTTTTCTGTGAATTTTTTTCTGTGCATACCTCACAGCCAAACCGCAAAGTGTTAAGCAAAGGAAGCCATCAGCTCGAGCGCAACAGCTAACAAATATTTAGACATAAGAGCGCTAACAAGTATCGGTTGCTCTTCCCCACAGCGTTTATTGGCGAAAATACTGCAGATGTTGCTCAGTTGACCAACTAAGTAGCAATTCCGCCTTGCTTAGGTAGCTTCTTCTGACTTTAACGTAGCTGTAACTCCTGTTTCTTGTGAATATCGCCAACAAAATGAGGACGAGCACGGCTATTCATCAATTTTAAAATAAAATCTCTGTCATATTTGTAGCCTTTCGGTAAGCAATATTGCTAAAAGACGCACTTTTTTTATTACTTACTGCAGCGAGGTTATTTTTATTAGAATTTCTTATTTGCTCTAGCAAGGATTCCATTTCTGATATTACTGATTTTTTCGTTGGCAGCACGCGAATTTTACGTTCTTGACACTTTAGTTTGTTGTTTATTGCCCATCTTTTCCCAAAGCTTTTATTTTGGAAAGCACCTCGTCTTATATTTGAGCTCTGGCTTCAGCAAATGTATTTAATGGCACAGTTGTGCACCTCTTTTACGTTTATGACAAAACGTATTATTTACAGTCTGCTTTTCAATTTGTCGCCTAGATACTGCAGCTACTGGCATTTTACGGAGAGGATAATTTGGAAATCTGTTGGGAATGCTCCCTACTTAGAGAATATTTATCTTGGAATCAGATTTATAATATGCCTCAGTGCAGTGTTTCCTACAAACCACGGATGTACTTGGTTTCTCTGGAAGTAACAAGTAACTACGTATTTCTTTGGCTATTATTAACTGAAATTTCGCTGTAACTGATGCCGCTAATTTTTTCCTTTTTCATTCTCAGGTAACGGCACACAGCAGTCTGTAAGGAATAAAGAGTGTAATTCAGATTAATATGGTCGCAGAAGCGTAGGAGGAACTTACTTTTACCGTAAATATTTAAAATTTGCATTAACACGCATAAGTGAGTTTAAATGGGAGTAGTACAACACCATTTTCACTGTTATATTCAAAATGTTCAAATGTTTGTAAATCTATGGGACTAAATTACTCTGATTATCACTCCCTAGGCTTACAAACTACTTAAACTAACACAAGGACAACACACACACACAAGCCCTTTGCTTGCAAAAAAAAAAAAAAAAATGAGGTAGCCCAAGCGACAAGGCTGCGTGTTTTAAACCAACGCGACCTGGGCAATAAAACAGATATTATACACCCAAAACTATATGAACACATACATGAGAACTTCCCCAGAATATACAGCAATAACCCGGTCGGAAACACCTACAAGAATAATTAACATAATTCAAAACATGAACAAATAGTGGACCCGAAAAGCAAGAGCTCAAAATTAAAAGTCATAACCTAAATAAGAAACTGGAGCAACCTAGGTGCATATAGACAGTAAATTGACTATAGCCAGATTTAAAAAAAATTATAAAACATTACTGTACAAGAGCTTATCAAGTTGTGCCAAACTGCTCACTTCTCAATTTACATGAATCGGCAATGGCCCAAGCAAAATGTACATATATAAGATCCAACCATGGCAACGCCACTCCAACACTTACACATACATATTTGTGCATAAATCTAGGCATTGTGCTAAACAAACAAGAAATAAATCATGCTTCTAACTGTAGTCCGATAAAAATCCCAGAGTATTAAAACACTTAAGAGGGCAAATTTTATCAATAAATAAATAACACTGAGAACTAAAGCCAGATCAGCTTCTGCGCTTGCAAACAGTAAGTGAACTGTGGCCTGATTACAATGTTCCAGGAATGCAAGTATATAAAAATCCACAGACGAACGTTGTTTACCAACTTCAACAACCTGGGTGCCTTCCTTCACACAGTCGGCAGTGGAGTAGATACATATGTCATTCAATCGTGACAACTCCACGCCAGCACATAAACATATCAAGGCTGTTTGTTTAAATAAGTCACCTTACAATCTGGAAGGGCCTGCAGGAAAATCAACTTATCACTCGATATGAAAGAGGCACATCAGTTATCTCTAACCAGACGGTGATAGCGCGGCGACCAAGCAGCAATACATATTTTGTCAATACATTATACAACCTCTATACTAAAGTTTGATGAATAGTCCTGTAACATTAACGCAGATAAACTATAAACTGCAGTTACCTTACTGTTCTATGAAATAGTCACCTCCCCTAACTATACACCGCTCAGATCTGCGAAACATGTCCTAGATAGCGTGCACTAAGTCTCTCTTTGGGGTGGTGTTCAACTGCCTCGTTCATGCTAAGTTTCCAGGACATGTATTACAGAAATCTGTGGTGTATAGTTATGGGAGATTAGTAATTCGAAGGACAGTAAGGAAACTGTATTTCATAGTTGTTGTCAAAGGTTGTAGTCTAATGCTCTTTGTTTCCTAGAAGTAATGGTAGGCAACCATTGATCTCTTTACAGCCGCGCAGGAGTAGCCGAGCGGTCTGGAGCGCCACGTTGCGGATCGCACGGCCTCCCTCGGGCATGGATGTTTGTGTCGTCTTTAGTATAAGGTAGTTCATAAGTAGTTTGTAAGCTTAGGGACTGATGACCCCGCAGTTAACTCCCTTAAGTTTTCCAAACATTTGAACACTTGATCTCTCTACTACCTAGATGCTGAAATTCAGCTGTTTGAGTGATCTAGCAATAGATCTTCATATTTAGTTTCTTGCGAAATCCAAATATGACTACAACGAAATGTTACTAGAACGAGAAATAAAATTGTTTCGATTCCACTGTCATGTCAGCCTATTACATCAAACCGTTCAGCACAAGAATTAAGCAAGTAAACCTTGTCACGTCCAAACTAATGGAAATTCGCTAGCCTGGCGGACAACGCGAAATCATGTGCAATAACCATGATTGTGCAAGCACGCTGTTATGGACCAAAGATCTTTGATCTACGCAAGCTGCCAACGAGCTCTTTGCACGTTGCAGTTCTATGCTCAGAGACCAGAGTTATTCACCCAGGTTTTATAGAGATCACTGTAGCGAAACTAACCACAATGAATTTTGGAAAGCCCTGCAATGTTGTTTATAATCTTTGGAGAAATGGTTGGAACAGATAACGATTCCATATGGTATCACTGGACTGGAAAGGGTTAAAGCACTCAACGAGACTAAAGTATTTACACTGCATATAAAACGCTTCAGAAACCTCATTTAGCCGCGCGGAAGTAGCCGAGTGGTCTGGAGCGCCATGTTACGGATCGTGCTGCCTCCTGCGTCGGAAGTTCGAATCCGCCCTCGGGCATGGATGTCTGTGTTGTCCTTAGGTTAGTTTAACTTAAGACTATGACCAACGTAGTTTGGTCCCATAGGATTACAAACTTTTGAACATTTTTGAAACTAATTTTAACGTACACCTATGTAATTAAATAATATAACTGCTTGAGTAACATGTAAGAGAATGATTCATTCCCTTCATCTCACTGAATGACTGCACTGTGTTACTTCATTCAGTGTGCCATGGGTCCATTTCGTGAACGTATTGCTTCGATGACAACTAAGATAATTACTGTATTTACATTCACAGTCAGCCATCAAAGAACTGTGAACGCTCGCTAATTCGGCACTCGGTAGTCGGACCTCTTAGTAATTCATCTCACATCCGACGTCTAGTGTCGCAAGCAGAAGCGAAACAAAATATTGCGTGCAATAATGTTGTTAAAACTAGAATGTTAAATGAAACTAAACATATTTGAAAATGTGACTTTCTTTACACTTCAGGGCCTGTAGTGGCACTGAGCTGGTATAGGCACAGGAACTGCTCAGTTAAGAAGGTTTTGTTTCGTTTCTTTTGTACAATGGCGTGGGCTTGGATGGGATATAAGAAATAATAGGTAACAAAAAATGTTTTGGACACAAACAAATGGGCTTGGATGGGATATAAGAAATAATAGGTAACAAAAAATGTTTTGAACACAAACAAATGCAGGAATGTGCATTTTGCTGGGTTCATTTTTCAGTGTTAGGGCATATCCAGAGATTGTAAGCCTAGGGACTGATAATCTCAGCAGTTATGTTCCATAGATTTACAAACATTTGAACGTATTTGTCTCTTAGAGTATTCGCAAGAAAGTTATTATGTAAACTGTGTACAGTGCAGTGGTACCATGAAGAGAATTAATGCTAAGCGAATATGGAAATGACATCGGGGCCAATGATATGGAGTTTGCAGATACACTATATAACTTGATAATTCAGGAATATAATGGCGACGACACAGAAACACACGACTTTGCGCTGGCCAGATATTCCGAATTTGACGGGAGGAGCCTGAACCTGAAGGTGGCTCTTCAAGCAGTACACGATATTCATCTCCAGAGCAACAGGAACAGTCAAGTCACAATTAATGTGATAACGTGGCTTTCGTGAGGTGTGCACATTGTTCTCTCACACTTTGTTTTAACCACTTCATCGTAATCCCGCATCTACACTTCGAGGACTAATATAAGCTCTTTCAGCTGTCTGGTACTGCGGTAAATGAGTGTTTTGCGCTATTGTAAGTACTTTAACCAGAGAGATTTCGGTGCTGCTGATTAAATATCGCCGCGGCGGAGTGGCCGAGCGCATTGAGGCGCTATGCTCCGATGCGCGAGGCCGTTCTCCGTCGAGGTTTCGAATCCTCCCAGGGGCATGGATTTTTTGTGTTGTCTTAAATATAAGGTATTTTATAAGTAGTTTGTAAGTTTAGGGACTGATGACCCCGCAGTTAAGTCCCATAAGTTTAAAAACTCATTTGAACTTTTTTTATTGAACATCTACTGATACACTGACACCATTAAATTATACATAATTTCCAAATGTTCAAATGTTTGTCAAGCTTATGGGACTTAACTGCGGGGTCATCAGTCCCTAAACTTACAAACTACTTATGAACTAACTGATACTAAAGACAGCACAAACATCCATGCCTCGACGGGGAACGGCCTCGCAGCAAAGCGCATCGCAGCAAAGCGCCTCAATGCGCTTGGCCGCTGCGCTGCGGCACACGTAATTTCCTTCCTATGGTACTGACATCTATTACTTTGTTTTCTTTTTTTCTGTTTAAATGTTACTTGTACAATGCAACGTTTATGAGGCACACCACTGTCCTGTTTAGGACTGCCTGTTATTACAAGCACGGTTTCGTGCCCCTTGTGAGTACTATCTATATGCACAACGCAAATTGAGGGCTAGTTTAGAAAACTGCTGGTTATTAGAGTCCGAATGAAGAACTGGACATCACTGTATTTAGACCATACAACGAAGTTAACGTTTTAAGTAATGGATTAACTTTTAAGTTAATTTTAAAAAACGTTAACGAACTCTTTAACTTCCGTTAATTTGCCGCAAGTCCGTTAATCCTTTACTTTTGTACCCACTTCCTATAACAAAAGTATTTTGCGTAAATTATGATCTTTTAGCGCAGGTCCCTTCTGTATGCGGCTACGTCCAGGCGGATGGAGAATTGAAGGCTTCATGCCCGCATTTTAATTTTCAATTTTATCCATCAAGGAGCCACTTTGGTTATGAGGACTTTTGTTTTACAAACCTGTCTCTGTTTATATTTCACTTCCTGCTCCAACAGGTAGTGTTGTAACGTCTCTTGTTTGTATGGCGTGGAATACGCCCCTTTTTTTCCACCAGTGGAATAATTACAGTCAGGTATCAGTCATTTTGTTCCATTTGCCATCGGGGGTCCCCTAACAAAAAAAAAAACAAAAAAAAAAAAAACGAGACCTTTAAAAAAAACGAAAAAAAAAACGAGACCTTTCCATAAAAATAAAAAAAAATAAAAAAATGTGGGTTGAATCACTCCCTGGAAGCGCGCAGTTGATCTTCTGAATGCGGCATTTCTCGGGGAAAATATTTCGTACATCTTTTTATTAAATATAATACTGCTATACTATCAAGTGCCGCAGTCTAACTTCTTTTTTCCGTGGGAAAACATATTTTGACACCTAAACGTATCTCACTGTGAGAAGAGAATTTTAATATGCTAATGTTTATTAAAGAAAATATGCACCTTATGGCAAATGATAGTGAAATTATATATTTTAAGTCTACTGTAAAATGTATTTTAATGCTAAATAATTATTACTAAAAATTCAGATTTATATATTACTGGGACACTATATCGTGGCAGCCGGCCGCGATCGAAAACAAATGACAAACATTCTTCTTTTTATACACGAAGACAAATCATTTCAGAGAACAAATGACTTTTCCCCCCAAAGCAAATGACTCTTGCGGAGGCTATTTTGCACTATAGCATGAGATTAGACATTTGTTTACTTGACGACTGCCCCGATAGAGTAGCCGAGTAATACTAGTTTCTATTTATACTCGATGCCCTATTTAAACATGCGTAACCAAAACTTTTGTCTTAAATATCAGGTAGTGTACTACTTTCTTAAAAAAATTGCTGATTTCAATAATATAACAGCATAAATATATAAATTCGGAGAGTAAAGGCGATTTTTCGTAGCTGCACAATACTGTTACGAGTTAAAGATTTACGTTAACTTACGTTAAATTGTCGGCTAAACTGCAGAGTCTGTTGCCCATGCTCTGCAAATGTTGGCGACACTACAGAATATCTATGTATACACTAGTCAACCATAGGGCAGGTATAGCATGTTTTATTTATTTTATGATCTGTGTGAAACAGTGATCATTTTAACTGAAAGTTAGGTTAGATATAGGTTAAACAAAAAGTTTTTTGAAACTTCCTGGCAGATTAAAATTGTGTGCCGGAACCGGGATTCGAACCTGGGACCTTTGCCTTTCGCGGTCAAGTGCTCTACCGACTGAGCTATCCCGACACGACTCACGATGCCGCCTCACCTTGCCTCCTACCTTGCCTCCTACTTTCCAAACTTCACAGAAGCTCTCCTGCGAAACTTGCAAGACTAGCACTCCTGGAAGAATGGATATGGTGGAGACATGGCTTAGCCACAGCCTAAGATATGTTTCCAGAATGAAACTTTCATTCTGCAGCGTAGTGGCGGCATCGTGAGTCGTGTCGGAGTAGCTCAGTTGGTAGTGCGCTTGCCCGCGAAAGGCAAAGGTCCCAGGTTTGAGTCCCGGTTCCGGCACACAATTTTAATCTGCCAGGAAGTTTCATAGCAGCGCACACTCCGCTGCAGAGTGAAAGTTTCATTCTGGTTTTTTTTTTTTTTTTTTTTTTTTTTTTTTTTTTTTTTTTTTTTTTTTTTTTTTTAGTAGTATGTTTTCCCATAGTCACTCGCGGCAAAGTTGCCAACATAAGCGCCACGCTAATAACATGGGCAACAGACACTGCAGTTTTACCAAATTGTCCGTAGAGTAACGGTTTAACGTTTAACGAAGTTAAATTTTGTAGTAACGGAGTAGTGATTAACGAAGTTAACGTTTTGATTAACGGTACCCAGCTCTGCATACAACACTGTTTATAGACTGTTCATACAACACAGTAAAGGATTTGCAGGCAGTGGCCGAAATTGAAAGAAAAAGCAGCTTGAAACTGGCATGGTTTGGCTATCAGGCTGCAAAAAATTTGATAGCTTGCGGCAGCTGCCTGCCACTGGCGAAAGTGGCTGCACGACGTTAAATCGTGAGCTTTCTGGGGTCACGGAGTCGTAGCTCGTGACGTAACCCGCCAAGTACTCCTGCTGGCACTAGATGAGAGGCGCTGCTAGCAGGGCCGGCCACGGACTGCCTATTTGCCCAACAGCGCGCGGGACAAGTGACCCTCTGTTTGATCGCCACTACTCCGAGTAAATGAGTTTGGAAAACATTGTTTCCTTTTGGAAGGAAGCGAACTGGTATAATGTTTTCATATGAAAATATCAGTATATTTCGCAAAAAAAAGAAAAAGAAAAAAGAAAAGAAAATAAAAATAAAAAGATTATGCACTTTATATATATATATATATATGTGGCCGAGGGGACTGAGGCGCTTCAGTCACGGTTTGCACGGCCACTACGGTCGGGGGTTCGAATCCCCCCTCGGGCATGGATATTTATGCCGTCCTAGTTCTTAAGTAGCTCATAAGTAGTTTGTAAGTTTAGGGACTGATGACCCCGTAGTTAAGTCCCATAAGCTTTACAAACATTTGAACATTTAGACAAGGCAGAGATCGACTGAAAGCCAATCACAAGCAGGAGCCGCACATCCTGGAGGAGAAGGAGTAACCGAAGATGCGCGCCCTCTACAAGCGGCTACATACGTCTGTACTCTCGGCAGTTACTATTCAGGAATACGACAGCTACTAGGCAGCTACGAAGTGAGAACTAAGACAGTTACTAGTTAGAACTCAGGCAGTCACTAAGTATGAACGCGGCTACGAACTTAGCAGTAACTAGGTCACAGCGCATCCTACCGACGACACCGCGAGACGCAAGAAGAGAGAAGAAACAGACACATGTTCTTAAGTTCAGTATTATACTTTTCAGTCAATAAAGCGATCACTTAAATTATTTTAAAAAAATTAAATACTGCTGCTGGTACTTTCTTCAATCTATTCATAATGAAGCTGCAAACATTATCTCCACGTAGAATGAAACTTTCACTCTGCAGCGGAGTGTGCGCTGATATGAAACTTCCTGGCAGATTAAAATTAACCTGCCAGGAAGTTTCATATCAGCGCACTCTCCGCTGCAGAGTGAAAGTGTCATTCTGGAAACATCCCTTAGGCTGTGGCTAAGCCATGTCTCCACCATATCCTTTCTTCTACGAGTGCTAGTCTTGCATGGTTCGCAGGAGAGCTTCTGTGAAGTTTGGAAAGTAGGAGACGAGGTACTGGAGGAAGTAAAGTTGTGAGGCGGCATCGTGAGTCGTGTCGGGATAGCACAGTCGGTAGTGCGCTTGCTCGCGAAAGCCAAAGGTCCCAGGTTCGAGTCCCGGTTCCGGCACACACAAAAAAATGTTCAAATGTTTGTATAGCTTATGGGACTTAACTACGGGGTCATCAGTCCCTAAACTTACAAACTATTTATGAACTAGCTAATCCTAAGGACGGCACAAATATCCATGCCCGAGGGGGGATTCGAACCCCCGACCGTAGTGGCCGTGCAGACCGTGACTGGAGCGCCTTAGTCCCCGCGGCCACCGCGGCCGGCTCCGGCACACAATTTTAATCTGCCAGGAAGTTTCATATCAGCGCACACTCCGCTGCAGAGTGAAAGTTTCATTCTGGAAACATCCCTTAGGCTGTGGCTAAGCCATGTCTCCACCATATCCTTTCTTCCAGGAGTGCTAGTCTTGCATGGTTCGCAGGAGAGCTTCTATGATGTTTGGAAAGTAGGAGGCGAGGTACTGGCGGAAGCGAAGTTGTGAGGCGACATCTTGAGTCGTGTCGGGATAGCACAGTCGGTAGTGCGCTTGCCCGCGAAAGGCAAAAGTCCCAGGTTCGAGTCCCGGATCCGGCACACAATTTTAATCTGCCAGGAAGTTTCATTATATCCACGTTTACGTCAACTTACGTGTGTGAACGAATTTTTTCAGTACTGTAATGAAATTAAACAAGTCGCGATTACGTGGCAGCTTGAGTGATGACAATCTAATAAACTGCCTCCGCCTGTCAGTGTGTCGAGTTTCTACCAGATATCAATCTCATTACGTTTTCAAATGACCAAAAGTAATGAACTTATTTTCAAAAGCAAATGTTCAAATATTTGTTAAGCTTATGGGACTCAACTGCGGGGTCATCAGTCCCTAAACTTACAAACTAACTTATACTAACGACAGCACAAACATCCATACCCCAGGGAGGATTCGAACCTCCGACGGGGAACGGCCTCGCGCATCGGAGCATAGCGCTTCAATGCCCTCGGCGCTTAATATATATTTGTAGACATGACATTGTCGATAGGAAGTGCTAGGATGTTGTTTTTTTCCTTTCTCTGATAGTTTTGATAACTTATTATATCCCTAATGACATTCTATGGAGACTGTATTTTGTTTTTGTCTCCCTTTCTACACCTCAGTTAAAATATGTAAGAAGATTCAAAAGTTTGTAAATCTATGGGACTTAACTTCTTTGATTATTACTCCCTAGGCTTACAAACTACTCAGACTAAATTAAACTAACCCAAGGACACCCATGACCGACAGAGGACTCGAACATCCGACGGCGAGCAACTGCGCAGTCCGCAGCAAGCCTCATCAGAGCGCTCAACCACTCCAACGCGGAGTTTTACACGGAACAACGCTACTCACACAACATTATTAGCGTAATACAGTTGCAAAATAAACATAGTTCTATTTTCTTTATCTTTTGTTACAACCTACAATAACGCTATAATAACGTATTTTACGATTTATAGCTTCAGTTTCTCGAATATCCTAGTCAGGCCAGCAATGAGAATTATTTTTCAGGGGTCGGGGGGCAAACCGGAATGCTTATACATATATTCTAGTTTTCCCAAAATTTCCAATTTTTGGGGGAACTTTTCCAAACTTTTGCGCCATACAAAGGACAATTACGAACATAACAAGCTAAAACCAGCAAATTCTGTAAAGTCGTTCTCATGGTATTTAATACACGTGGGACTTAATTTCTATGTATCTTACATCTTATAAAATAGGCTGTATGTGTGTATTTATGTATGTATGTATGTTCCACATATCCTCCTAAACTACTGGACCGATTTCAACCAAACTTAGTACACATGTTCATTAATATCAGGCAACAATCGCTGTCGGATTAAGAATCACCTACGACACATACGTAAGGAGATAAGACGTCATAAACAATGAGATGCGCGAAAAAATGCTGCGTCAAACGACAATGCAACGCATTTTCTCCTAAACCACCAGACCGATTTCAACCAAATTTGGTACACATATTTCGAACGTGAACTAACAACTTTTGTAGGAGTACGAACCACATAAAACACATGGTTCAGGAGACATAACGTCATGAACAATAGGAATCCCAAAACCTACTACAAAATGCTACAAGACTTTATAAATACACAATATGAGAATGAGAGTACTTGGCGACTTGCAACAAACTTTAAACACAATTTCAAACCTTTATTAAACTTTTTCTCGCAGACAACCACATCAAAAGAATGAAAGGAAAAAAGTTTCTCGCTTACTACTTTTCCGCTGCCCATGGAGCAAAACTACGGCATTCGGTTACAATTTATAATTTCTATACTACCAATCGTAGTCGCAGGAAATTTTGCAGGCAGAATACACACTTAAAGCTGAATGTACCTTCTAAATTTTATCATAGTACGACACTTAGTTCATGAGATACGAAGACGTAAAGAGTAACGTTCATGGAAAACCGCCCCATCAAGCGTGACGTTTTAATCTATTACTTCTTTACTACTAACCATATTCGCAACATATTTTACCGACATACAGCACTTATACAAATCAATATATTCCTGCAAAATTTTATAATTGTACAACATATATATACTAATAATAAATCTCTAAATGTAAGCCTGCCGCTGTTCGCTTCAATCTTCAAAACTACTGGACGAATTATCATGCGATTTTCACAGAAAATATGAACGAAGATTGGTTCAGGATCTAGGCATGATTTCATCAAAATAGAATCACGAAGTGTTTTCACAGACCGTCGTGTCTGTCTGTTCATCTATTATAAACCACTTCTCCAAAACTACTCCACGAATTCGCATGGGGTTTTTGCAGCTTACTTCAGCGTACCTTGGGACAACATATAGACTTAGTTTCATAACAATCGGATCACGGGAAGGGGTTTTCACAGGTAACTTCAGCGTACCTGGGGCAACACATAGAATTAGTTTCATAAAAATCGGATCACGGAAAGAAGAACATCACAATTTAACGTTTTTCATTGACAACCGTCATGTCTATCTTTCATCTCCAAAACTAATAGACGAATTTTCAGGGGGTTTTCACAGGAAATGTGAGGGTATCTTGAGGTTACAGAAACGCTTCATTTCACAAAATCGGATCAGAAAAAGTGATCTATCACAATTTAAACATTTCTCTGAAAGCAATGGCATGTGTCTATTTGTAGAGAGTAATCTCCAAAAGTACAAAAAATGAACATTCGTGGGGCTATCACAGATAACTCAAGAATATCCTGGGGCAACATACTGGCTTCATTTCATCAAACTCAGATCAGGAAAATAAAAGATATCATAATTTGAAGTTTTAGGAGTATTTCATGCTTGGAAAGAACGGCGTAATGCAGCAAAGAACTAACAGATAGCGCTGCGGGTGTTAGTGTAAAGTTCGGGGCAGCGATTGGATTATTACCCTTTGAAAATACTACTTACTCTTTCACTTTTCAAATGTACCACATTTCTGACAATCGTTTTCTTGGTTGCTATGTTCTACGAAATATGATTCAACGCAACGAATCTATAACTGATACAATCCTTCCAGTGTTTAATCCATATATTTATATACTGATATCACAGTCTAACGTATATGTACAACTGCTATGGAAGTTTAAGTCTCACGCTTGGAGTGACAAAAGTGCATCTAACGGAAAGAGAGCCAACCGTAAGAAGAAGAGCAACTGATATTTTCTTGCGGTCTTCACAGGAAATTTGAGCTAAGATTGGGGCAACATATAGGCATGATTTCATCAAAATTAGATCACGGAAAAAAGATACATTGCAATCTTAAGTGTTTTCAGTATATTAAATACTTAACGATATTCTTCTGGTTTTGTATCAAAAACTTTATGAAGATAAATCGTTCCGGGCAATGACTTTTACTTACATTTGACATCTTCATGAAGATACATCGTTTCGGACAATGACTTTTACTTACATTTAACATCTTGCATAGGACAACCGAGTTTACTGACAGAGCGATCCAACAGGGATTCTATTTGCAATGACTGAGGTCCGGAACCCTAAAAAGCCATGACACACACAGACCCTCCTTCAACAACCGTTGCGAAGCACGGGCATATAAGATAGTTAACTAAAAAACAGAGAAATATGCAAGCATTTATGACCTAAAACTTATATAAATATGACCTTAAAAAAGTAAAATATGACTTAATAGAAGTTTATTTCAAGCATTCTTGTTTGTTTACTTTATTTTTTTATTTACCATAAAATAATATAAAATTCCCTTCTCAAAATATTGTACGTATAGTTCTTTCTTTCTGTAGGGTTTGAGGCTAATTAGCACCTATTTTTTAAACGTCTGAATCTTTTATTTTCTAAACACAAAATACAGTGAACAGATCATCTATCGAAACAGTAAAACAATATTTTTATTTCTGCACACAAATTATTTAAAGCACTTTACATTATTTAATACCGTCTGTTAATCTTCAGTATCTGCAAAGTTGCACTGGATCACAAGGTGCATTTTCAGGTTTTCCATTGTCAAATATCTACGGTTGTCGCTGAGGATAGTTTTGTACGTGGAAAAGCTCCTCTCCACTTCACAAGACGTCACTGGAGCGTACTTGAAGGCAGCCAGGTCACTACAGGTCAACTTTGCTTCACTATCTTCTAATGTTGCGGCATTCCCAGAAAGACTGTCACTAATTTTACACATTGTAGAATATCCAGGATTTCGTTGTAGAACACTTTGCAGTTTGTTTTTCACTTTGTCAGCGACATGACCACGGGCTCGATCCAACTCACTCTGCACATGTTGCACAATACTCAGGGCCTCACATAGCTTAGTGCCAACAGCTTCCAGTCGTTTGATGGCTTTTGATATCACTGAAAAATTGGCGTTGATGTATGCCAAGTTTCCAGACAAAGTATCTGTAAATACGTCTTTCACAATTTTGATAGCACTTGATTCATCGCTATCAAGCTCACAGAAGGTTGTCTTTATTTGGGTGTAGTTGGCGCAGTAATACTCAGCAGCATTAAGCCAAGAACCCCATCGTGTAAGAACAAGTTTAGGTGCGAGGGGTATTGAAGGTGCCTGTTCCTTGAATTTCTGCACCCGTAGCGGAGCTTTGATATAGATTTTCTTGCCACATGAAATTAATTTGTCCACGTCAGGGTAATTTGATCGTACCTCTTCAGCAACTCTGTGCAACGCATGTGCAAGGCAAGTGATATACACCATACTGGGGTAGAGAATCTGAAGTCCTTTGGCTGCTTTAACCATATATGAAGCAGCATCTGTTACAAGCAGCAGAACGTTGCCTCTTTTCACACCGTCCTGCCACAGTAGCTTCAGAGAGTTGTCAAACAAAATAGCAATCGTCGAATTGTTTACTCTGTCGAGAGCTTCACACGTTAGTAGGAAAATATCTCCAGGCCCATCAACTTTTAGAACACCAACATTTGCAATATACCGCTCACTAACATCTGTAGTTTCATTTATCGACAGCCAGACTTTTTGCTCAGCAACAGTAATTCGTATTTTGTTGAGCACATCATTGTAGCATACCGATAAATAGTTCTTTCTCAGTGTAGATTCATCTGGAACTGGATGTGTTGTGTACTTCTCCAAGAACCGTCTGAAGCATGGATTCTTCGGATTTTCCAATGGGATGTTGGAGGACACCATCATCTCACACAAATCCTTGCAGAATGATTGCACGGTTGAAGACTGACCTGTCTGTTCAAATAACAACATTTGTCTGCTGTTATTTTCATCACTTCGTTTCACACAGTTGCTGTGTTTGGCGGTATTAAAGTGTTGTTGCACTTTAAAGCGCTTTTCTGCACTAACTTTAACTTCACACAGTTTACAAAATAGTATTTTCCCATCAGTACTAAAGAATTTCTCCAAATTCTCGAATAAATCCTCGCATCTTCACGCTGTCTGAGCACTTTGCTTTAGGCATGATGAACAAGGCACAGGCTGTATTCAAACTGGTTACTGTGAACACCTGCGCGACTGCGATTATTATTACGACAGAAGCCGCCTTTGTTGGCTCTGAGAGCGTATTGTCGACTCTGCGCAACAGTGTTTTATGTTCGTGAAACGACTGTTGTGCTACACTGCTTTTCTACTACAGTCCTGAGAAATAAAGCTCTGTACCTAATTTCTCTGTTTATGTTTCATAATATCACGTTAAATATTGTTTCATGAGCAACATATTCATTTTCTTATCCCTGTATCCCGCAAGATACAAGAGAAACAGTATACGCATTTTGTCAAAATTTGGCGGAAATATGACCTGTTACAATAAAAGTTAGCCGCACTATGGCCTATTACTAAAATACGTTGAAATATGACTTTATATGCACAATTAAAATACATTTTTTCTACACTAAAATGTCTAGATTTGTGTATAAATTGTTCTAAAATTCACCCTGAATTAATAATATAACCATTTGTACGTCTACGATATTATTGTCCTTCAGTTCGAAAACCACGAATGTGTGAACTGCACTGAAATTTTTATTCTTATTCCCCACAAACATTAACCCTTTTTTCCCGAATATGCCGTCGAGGGAGTGGTTACGTTTTAGAAAAGTCATAAGACATATTCTTTATTTTTCCCTGGCGTGCTATTAGACCTTGCATGTGTACCTTAATGTAGAATATAACATTACAGGATTATAAACAGTTTAAGTTGTAATTTGCTTTAAAATATCTCTTAGAAAAGACTGCCCTTATAGTAGCTTTTCCTTGTTCAAATGTCACCGCAATGACTGTAACCGGAAATTTTTCACGGGTGTTTTCTCTTTTGTTCCGGCCCACGCAGAAAATTAAAAGGTTCATCTAGCTGCTTCTTCTCACATACTTTGAGCCAAATCGGTGAGACGCATCCCGCGACTCCCCCTCCCCTGTAAAATTTAATATATAATTTATTTTTATAGAGCCATCATCATCATCAATATTGCAATCACACAAAATACTGGATTCTGTTTATTATGGAAATAGTTCAGAAGAGAGCATGGCAGCAACGGCTGTCGTACAAATCAGTCATAACACAGCACAAGAAACAAACGATTGTGTTTCTGATCCTAAAGCAACAACTCCCTCAGCTTCTTGCGAATCCAGAGCTAGTACAAATATCGACAGCATCCACCTGCACCATTTACCAGACGACAGTTGCAGTGAATTTCAAAAACTTTCTAATTTTGCCCCATCATGGAAAAATTGCAGAGAAACTGAGTTTCTTGTCTGTCCACCCTACCCAGCCCTCGAGTTATAAAACCAGCTTGCCTTTTGATGGAAGTCTCCACCCGGGCTTCAATTCGACGAGAATTTGACTCTTATTCGCTACAATTAAATGAGATATTTTGCACAACCTGCCAACCTGCGTGTGTTTTGGCCCTGACGATGCGAAGGAAGAAGAATATTTGCTAAATAAAAAGTGTGGCGCAACAGGCACAACATATAAGGCCAACAGACATGCAAGGGATTTCAAACAGGTGTCTCGCTCTTAAAGGAATCCGTGATATACTAATATTTATATCTAAAGAAGGTATCGCGTATCATGAAAAAAGTGAGGCCTTGTATTCACTTGCAGATATTCCCGACGGTCAAAACCAAAATTAAGAAAACTTCCTAAATTTAGTTGTCCTATTTTCGAAGTATGATCCAGTTCTTAAGACCCACATATCCGAGGCAGTTATTGAAAGTAGAAGAAGAAAATAGTCAGCAAAAGTTAGGGGTAGAGGTAATTTTATTACCCTTATGTCAGAAAACATTATAAATAAATTTATTAATATTTGTGCACGTCAAGTTAACACACTGCAGTCGGGCCACAGAGACTGCTGCAATCCCTCAGAAGTCGTACACTTTTGTGCCTTTTTTGCATGGCTCCTGACCAAAAGATAATGAAGCAAAGCACAACCTTTTAACTGATATTTCTATCACTATCCTATATCTCAACATTTGTCTCAGGTTTTTTTTTTTTTTTTTTTTTTTTTTTTTTTGAAAGATATAACATATTTACAGAATCATTATATTTTGAAAATTAGAAGATTCAGAAATAGAAAAAAAACTCTTTTCATTGGGCAAAATTTGACTTTGAGTGATATAGCTTGAAACAGTCAGGAAGACACAATCCTACATTGCATTCTTCACACCACCATCCGGTCTCCAATCTCACTCGTTTGCCAGTACTAAGTCCACCCTTCTCAGAGCAATCAATGCAGTATCTTGATGCATACTTCTTGCTTGTTGTCGATGGGACATGAGTGGGGAAATGCCTTGCTGTTGGACTGTTTGCTGCTGAACCCTACTTTTCATCTTTGTTGAAAGTTTCTTTCCCAGGTTCAACATAAAATTGTACAAGTTGGTTCGTTCGTGAGAGACAGGCCGAAGTTTCTTGTACAGAATGTAAGAATTGACCACGCACATCAAAAATATATGAAAAAATACCTTTTTCCACCATTTCATTATTCGTCATTGAAAATAATAGTAGGTCACCAACTGATCTCCATGTCAACACCAGCTTTATTTTTATTATAATCAAGTATGAGATCAGGCTTCAATTCTTCTATCATTCCAGCCTTGGATTTTGCCTTTGTAACACTACTTGTCATTTAACGTTTGGTAGAAAGGGCAAACACATCACTAGTATCTTTCCAGTGAAATGCTAGCACCGAATATTTTCTCGTGAATACTATTTCACCTCTTCTTAGCTTATTCTGTTTGAATTCATGCGGTAGGCCTCTTCTGCTTCTCATTACTGTGCCTACAGCAGATGTGTCCTCATCAAACAATATTTCAAATAACTTTACAGAAGTACAAAACCGGTCCATGTACAATGTGTGACCCTTACGTAGATAACTGTTGCACAAACTTTGTTGTTATGGTCTTCAGTCCGCAGACTGGTTTGATGCAGCTCTCCACGCTATCCTGTCCTGTGCAAGTCTCTTCATCCAAAATTACGTTCGGCAACCTACATCCTTTTGAATCTGCTTACTATATTCGTCCCTCGGTCTCCCTCTACGATTTTTACCACACATGCTTCCTTCTAATGCTAAGTTGACAATTCCTTGATGTCTCAGAATGTGTCCCACCAATCTATCCGTTCTCTCGTCAGGATATGCCAGAAACCCCTTTTCTCCCAATTTCGTTTAAGCTCCTTCTTATTAGTTACATGATCTACCCATCTAATTTTCATCATTCGTCTGTAGCACCACATTTCAAAAGCTTCTATCATCTTTTTATCTGAACTCCTTATCGTCCACGTTTCACTCCCATACAATGCTACACTCCAGACAAATGTTTTCAGATAACATTTAAATTAATATTGGATGTTAACAAGTTTCGCTTCTTTAGAAACGCTTTTCTTCCCATAGCCATTCTGCATTTTATATCTTCTTTGCTTCGGCCATCAGAAGTGATCTTGCTAGCCAAATAACAAAATTCATCTACTACTTTTATTGTCTCATTACCTAATCTAATTCCTTCAGCATCGCCTGATTTTCTGACATTGCATTCCATTACCTTCGTTTTACTCTTGTTAATGTTCATCTTATATCTTCCTTTCAAGACACTGCCCATACCATTCAATTGCTCTTCCAGATCTTTTGCGGTCCCTGACAGAATTACTATGTTATCGGCAAACCATAATGTATTTATTTCTTCTCTCTGCACTTTAATGCCCTCTCCAAATTTCTCCTTCCATTCCTTCACTGCCTGCTCAATGTACAGATTGAAAACATTGGGGAAAGGCTACAACCCTGTCTTACTCCCTTCTCAACCTCTGCGTGCCTTTCTTGCCCTTCGACTCTAATAACCGCTGTCTGGTTTTTGTATAGATTGAATATAACTCTTCGCTCCCTATATTTCACCCCTGATACCTTCAGAATGTGGAAGAGTGTATTCCATTCGACATTGTCAAAAGCTTTCTTGCACAAACGTAGCACCACAGAATCTGCACTGTTGTCTTTTTCACCTGCACCAGGGTACACTTCACAGTTCGAAACATATCCTGTTGCTGAATCACTTTGAATTAAAAATTTTATATCGTACCTGCTCGGTTTCTTCTTGACATATACTCGAAATCTAATTCTCCCTCTGAATGGACATAAGCCTTCATCAACTGTGAGATTCTCGCCAGGGTATAAAAAAGGTGGGATTTTGTGTATGGTATCATGGTTTGGTTGGACCCTTCGTACGTAATTATCATTGTTATTCACGTGAAGCATGAAGAAAATTGACATAAATCTGTCACTTTTCATAATTTTTGCAGGTAAAGACGAATCTAGCATTAGATCATTGCTCCAGTCGTCCGTAATATTTGGTTTGTGTACAAGACACATCTGAATAATTATAGCAAAGAACTGATACATCTCATGCGTCACAGCAGATCAGCTGGCCCAAAGCGACCTGGAAGTTATCTTATTTTGCCGCCGCAATTTGGAAATTGTTGCTGCAGCATAGCGGTTTGTTTCTGACTTTATGTTTTTATGACTTTAGTGTGAATAAATACGCTCCAACAGTAAAATTCAGTGCTATCGGCGGTCAGAGGTGCCAAGACGTTACTTACGCCTACAAAGAGTGTTAACCCTCGCATGATACCTGGTGTCTTTTTAGACCCACAAGGCTCATTTAACTATAAATAAACAGTTTTAATGTGGGTGTAGACAACGCATTCTTCAGATATGCTATCCACGGACTTTTTATCATAACTGGGTAAAATATTTATGGTTAAATCTCATTTTGCAGTACGGCAGTTCGAAATGTTTGCAGTGGGGTCAGAAAATACCCCAGATATAGAATACGTGATTTTCAGTCTTACATATAAGTTTTGTTAAGAAAATAAATCTTGGCAACAATGTACCTAATAAAGCGACATTCATTTGTACAGGATTGTAAACAATGAATAGAAAGTAAAATTACGTGCACTGTTGCGACAAATTCACAGTTTGGAATTGAGCTCTGTGCAAAGAAGATGTGGTGTTATAGTTTATTCATAATGGATGGTGATATACGTTTTGCAAGGGACTAATGTCTCAAACAGTCTTTGGCAGATTTACAGAAGACTGAGAGTGATAATGAATCATTTTTTAGAAACGAGGATGATAGTGATTCTGATGGAGGTATGATAGAGGACGATGAACAGGTCGGAAGTGAATTGAATGTGTGACTGTGAAGAAGATGATAAGGGCATTCAGGTAACTAGTGCTTCTACTTTTGAGTCTAGAAATGGACAGATAAGATATAACACAGTACCAACTGATGTGCGCAAGCACGTTTCAAGGAATGTAATACTTGAAACTGCGCATTTTCCACGTCACCTTAGACAAGAATTACAGACAAGGGCAGACTGTTTCAGACTTACCAATAATCATGCAAAAGATAACAATGTTATGTACCCAACTCTTGAACGCTGGGTTGAACTGGATTAACACTGAGAGCGAATAGGAGTGTATTTCTAATAATATTCCATATAAATGATATTACACATAATACTAATAAATTACAGTGCTTTTACATAGTATGTGAGTCATGAATATTTTCTGTTAAAATAATTTTTGGAATCAAAAAAACTAAACAAAACGTATTTATATTTTAAACAAATGTAGTAAGTAATTACTACTTATATGTAACTTAATTATCTGAAGAAATTGTGAAGTTGTAACAATAACTTTCTGCATATGTTTCTCAATAAATTATATTTACTTTTTATAGACATATTTCAATTTTTATCTCCATAAAGTCGTTTGAATCACTTTGGGGTCAAAAAAGACCCCAGGCATATAATACGTTTATCTAGAGCTTGGTGTGGAACATCCTCATTTACCCAGTCAACAACGTTGCTTTGGGACTCCTGCTGTTGTTGTATTTTGCGTCTACGTCGTTGAATGAGAGCTTCCACTCTTCTAATACATCTGATGGCTTATTTTCATTTTCAGAACACTCCCTGTTACCTTCAAAATAAATGATATGAGCCAGTGAAACTGCGGAGAATACAATTGTGATCCCTAAACACAATGACTGACTATTATTATAATTACTATGTATTTCAGAAAAACTGGTTCCAGCTTCAAACTCATCATCGTCAATTTCAGATCCAGATCCTTCGAGAAGCCTCAGAGCCGGCCGCGGTGGCCGAGGGGACTGAGGCGCTCCAGTCACGGTCTGCACGGCCACTACGGTCGGGGGTTCGACTCCCCCCTCGGGCATGGATATTTGTGCCGTCCTTAGTATTAGCTAGTTCATAAGTAGTTTGTAAGTTTAGGGACTAATGACCCCGTAGTTAAGTCCCATAAGCTTAACAAACATTTGAACATTTTTTTGAAGTCTTAGAATTTCCTCTTCAGTCAAACTGTCCCCCATTTTACAACAAACTTTTTCGATAAAGACAACTACGGAAGAACACTCCAAGAACGAATGCACGGGAAATGTTTTCGCGCCTTTTAAGTGGGACGTAGGGCTTGGAGGAGGCAGCAAAACCATCTATCGGTCGTCCGATGTACTACAAGAACGAAAAACACAACTCTAGACGTCACTGCACAGATATAATGCGCCGAAACCAGAAATAAAAATCAAGGAGGCGGCGCTCGGAGATACTCAGAGCGCCGATTGTTCAAATGTGTGTAAATCTATCGGACCAAACTGCGTGGTCATCACTCCGTAGCTTACAAACTAACCTATGGACAAACACATACACCAATGCCCCAGGGAGGACTCGAACCTCCACGGCGAGCAACTGCGCGCTCCGCAGCTCGGCTACTCTACCGCGGCCACGCCGATTGTTACGGCAATAAATGCGCGCTCGTAGTTTCTACAGGCAGCGACCGGAATATGCTAAACAAGAGTTCGCTTCATACCAGTTGTGATCCCTCTCCCCCTTCTCTCCCTGAGGGCCCCGACTATCCCTCCCTTCCTGCCCCTTCACCACTCCTCATTCTACCCAGCTGTCCCTCCGGATCCTCCTCTTACCGCCCTCCCCTTTCCTTCTACCCCGTGGCTTCCTGGTGGGATGGGAAATCAGCCCCCCCCCCGTCCCTTCCCCGCTGGCCCTGTGGCTCCTCCCCACCCTCTCCGTCACCACTCATCCCCTTTTCTCCCCCACGTCACATCTTTAACACTGCGTGTGCTCCGCCGTATGTGAACATTCTAATGTGCTTCTGTGGGAGTGCTTCTCAAGTGTGGTGTCTTTCCTTACGTCGTTTTATTTTAACAACAGTGAACGGCCAACCCGCAGCCGACACCTTTAGTTTTAAATTGTCTGTTTCTCCGTGTGTGTGATGTGTTTCGTTTTAATTCCACAACAGGGGACGGTCGAACCATAGCCGCCGCCCTGTGCTCATTTTAATTGTGTGTGTGCTGGAGGTCTGCATTTAGCGGTCATGCTTGCTCGATCACGTAGTTCCGTGACAGACCGGTAGATGTCAATGTAACCGCTTCGCCCGTAGAGCCCTGTATTGGGAGAGTAGCGCCAACCTTTTATGTGTGGCTTGCCGACAACCGCCGGCTGCTATTGGTCAGTTGAGTGCGGGTGGGACACGTCCGCCATTTTAGGCCTAAGCAATCCATCGGCGCAAATGACATATTTCACTTAACTAGCTGTTATTTTAGCAATTAGAGGTGTTGGGAATCTGTAGACTCATTGTGTATTAAATTAAGAGCTTAACATAGCATATTCCACGTTTATATGGTGAAGAATGCCGCAGCGATGTGCAGTGAATAGTTATATTAAGTCAATCAGTTCGAGGTAGCAAGTTTACTGCATTCCACAGGGTGAAAGGAATGTGAAAAGACGGTAAATGAAACCACCGATTAAATATATCTCAAACAGTTGATTTTAAGATAAGGTTTATTTTGCGAAAATACCCAGCAGTGCAATAAAAATGTATAAAAACTTAACCCTTCCCAAAATGGTAGCTCAATGGTATGCGATAATACCACATGTAGGTTAGCACACAACAACTATCAACATTAGGCACTAAAATAATGGAAATCAAAATGTATTAATTACATCTACTTTGATAAAAACCAATATATTAGACATAAAAAACGTCAGTCCTTAGCTAATGTGAAAGCAGGAACGTCACTTATTACGAAAGCTGGTTTAAGAGAGTTAAATTTTACTTATCATCGCCTCGCGTGATAATGTTGACAATCATGTTACGTTGGCATTAGCCAATCGCGTTACATTGCGAATGTTTTGTCATGAAATCTTCGTTGTACGAGGACAATTACTTTTAGGCCTACTGAGCGGACAAGGGTACATACAAGAACCTGTCAACCACAGAGAAGGAACAGCATTATTAATTATTGACGTAATGGACTGTACGAAACACCAACAAGTCATTCTATGCGGATTTCTAAGAATATAAACATCTTGGTAAATATTTTCTACCGTGTTCTTGTTGTTGCCAACATAACCACGTAAGGCCGCCGGGGTGGTAGGTAAAATTTTGCCGGTGTAGGACATCTATAACTGCATCTGAATAAAAGTTTAATTTTTTATGCTACAATTGCTGGCCTCTAACTATATGGTGCTGTAGCAATAATTAGACAGTACATATTGACGATGTTAGAATAAACAGGTCCATACTATTACAAAACAATGTTTCGAAACCCCTCACTGTACGGTTTCATTTGTCCCTAAACCGTAAGATGTTTCAGTTTTCCATCTCTATTACATTACAGTTTAACATGGAATTTCATTTTTTAACTTCATTTTACGTCTGATCAGTTTGAAACAAACCGCAAGGATGGCGTTAAGAAACTAAAACTTAGTGCGGTACCTAGTATAGTCATTGTCATCAAATTCAGGAACGAAAGCCACCAAAAGATAGGGGTGTGCAAAGTGAATCTGACTGCACTTCTACCGCACAGGCAGGTATATAAAAAGATTGGTATCTTACTCAATTTACGTAAATTTATCGCATTGTATTTCGAGAAAACTTTTTTATATATTTTGAGATAGTGAACAATCCTGCTTGCTCATAACTCAATCAGTGAACTTGTTCAAAATATTCCGTTGTGTCACAGTGTTGTGGAAAAGTTGTGCACGTATTTTAACCACTAGAGTATATATTCTTCTGAAAAAATATAACCGCCAGGCAGAGAAGGATTCCACAGCAAAATGCGGTAGTAAAAGTATTGGCATGATGAATGCAGTGAAGGTATTTTAAGATGCAGTTACTATGTAGATAAATTATATTTCATATTTTTAGACAAATAAAATAATTTGTAATTTTGCAATTTTTATTCTCTGCCTTAGCGACGTAAATAACTAAAGTACAAGTTTGTATTTTAATAAGTACCAGTACTTCAAATATGTTAACTTAAATGACTTGAAGTCTTGTATCATTACAGCTTATATTACTTTTGACAAAACTTAGTACGAACAATTTTACAACTACTTTGCTCAAAAATAAAAGGTCTTGATCTCTATCTCAGAGTACCAATTTTTCCTTAATATTCGCAGTAGAGGTGAGAAAACGATTAAAAACTTAAGTTCATTGTTTACTTAACGTGCTGTAATACCACGTAGATGTACAGACCGGTTCCCTTCATCATAAATGCTAAATAAACAGATCCGATCATAGCGCTGTTATTGCGAGATGGGCCTACAATGGCTGCGCCCGCCCGGTTGGCGGTACTCTCCCAATACAGGGCTCTATTCGCCCGCTGCTTGCAACTTCATATTTCTCATGCTTGAAAGCATTCGATGGTTGCATTGCCCGCTGTCTACTCTGTTACGCGGTTGCCGTTCATTCACCTGCTGATGCGAGACTAAGGACAGTGTGAAAGAGAAAATTGATACGAAAGAATTTATCCTCAGTACGAAAAATACTGGTATTACTGTCTGTGAAACATTTTCATTAGTAAATGATAAGTGGGGAAATTATTTTAAATGAAAAACATTTTTAATCAACGGAAATTATGCTGGCTACGTTTATTGTGTCAATTGTTCTGCAGGAAAATTATTTTAAATGAAAACATTTTTAATCAAGGGAAATTAAGTTGGCTACGTGTGGCAATTGTTCTGCTCTCCTATCTTATTGAAACACACCTGCAGGCACATGACTGCAGAACACAACAAGAACAAGGACGTTCTGAAGCATTACCGGCAGCAGTTAAGAACTCTGTCACTAAAAGTGTGTCGAATTGTGTGCCATGTATCTTCGTCCATTTACAATGATTTCAGGACATGGATTTCGTTCTTTTTGCCAGGCTCTTGTAAATATTGGTTCGGAATTTGGACAGTTAGACGTCTCCAACATTCTGCCTCATCCTACGACAGTGGCAAGAAACATAGAAAGACAAGCCGATGAAATACGGGCAAATTTTATGCCCAGCATTGTCCAGGCTGTAGACGGAAATGCATGTGCGTGCACAGCTGATTTGTGGACCGATCCGTATCGAAAAAGATGTTACGTGTGTCTTACTGCGCACTTCGTTGATGGACAGTGGACATTAAGGAACATAGTTTTGGCAACAATCAATTTTTCTGAGAAGAATAAATCCGGAGAATATATTAAGAACCTTACTGAGCAAACATTTTTTTTAAATTCAAGAGTAAATCCGCAGCACCTTAATAAGAATTCTTTTCTCACGGACCTAGGTGCTATTTGGAGTTCCGGCTTCAAACGCAGCTAGTGAAAGAGGTTTCAGTGCTGCAGGGAATCTTATCTCCGACAAAAGAAGTAGACTTCATCCAAAACGGGTCGATGATATTCTTACCATTAACTGTAATTATATGGAGACAGTTTTATTTGTTATGTTTGTAATGTATTAGGTGGAAATAATGGTTTTCCTAAACAGGAATCAATAAAGTATATAATATTAGGAAAGAAACTTAAATCACACTCCGTCTTGAACGGTGACATAACTCAAAACTGTAATACTTGAGATTACCGACATTTTTCTTGCCATGACAAATATTCAATCAGCAGCACCAAAATCTCTCTGGTTAATGTACTTTTAATAGCGCAAAACACGATGAGACATGCCAAGACAGAACTTGAAGATGTCTAGTACCATACTACAAAGGACGCCATTTGTTTTCCCGAAGTGGTTTGGACGCCTGCCAGAGTTGCATACCATGTGCATGTAAATTTCTGTCGCAATATAATATGCACATCAGTACATACTCCAACTTATATGTTGCCTATTGTGTAATTCTCATAATTTCGTTCACGCAAGAAATGTTCAAATGTTTGTATAGCTTATGAGACTTAACTACGGGGTCATCAGTCCCTAAACTTACAAACTACTTACTAACTATCTAATCCTAAGGACGGCACAAATATCCATGCCCGAGGGGGGATTCGAACCCCCGACCGTAGTGGCCGTGCAGACCGTGATTGGAGCGCCTCAGTCCCCTCGGCCACAGCGACCGGCGTTCACGCAAGTGACTGAGGGACGGTTTTCTGCACTGAAGCGCATTAATACGAGATTTCGGTCTCCCTTTCATTGATTCTGTTAAACACAGAATCGGATCTAATCAAAGATGACGAGAATAGCAGCTTCTACGATCAAGTTATAGACGGCTTAGCAGAAACTTCTCTTCTTTTTAAAAAGAATGTTGATTGGATATCTTCGTATTTGTTGTATTATGTTAAATTGAAACTAAATTTACTTAATAATAATATGTATATAATTGAAAATGAATAATTTGTATATTTTATTACCATTTATTGCCATTATTGAATGTGCCGGCTTACCAATCTGCCTTCTTCATGGATAACACACACACAATCTGAAAATTGACTTCCAGTAGCTAACTCAGTCGAGAACTCTATTATAAGTTGATTGACCAAAAATTCCTAGTTCAGTGGCTTCACTTTTTTTATGTGGTTGGAGTTGCTTCCTTTGATATGAATGGACAGAGATTTAAAAATCACTCTTACTGATATCTCTATTCAGAAAAGTTTTCATGAATTTCAGGGCCCTCTAGAAGTCTTATTTTGGGACACCTTTACTTTCTTTTCTAGAATATAATTTTGTTTAGACACTCAGCAGTTTTCATACTTATATGTGCTGTTATTGTCCTTAGTTCTGAGACTGGTTTGCTGCAGATCTCTACCCTACTCTATCCTGAGTAAGCCTCATTATCTCCTCATAAGAACGGCACCCTACATCTATTTGAATCTGCTTACTGTCTTCATCTCTTGGTCTCCTCAGCGATTTTTACCCCACACACTTCCCTCCAACGCTAAATTTACGATTCCTTGATCTCTAAGAAGATGTCCTACCAATCGATCCCTTCTTTTAGTCAAGGTATGCCAGATATTCCTTTTCTTCCCAATTCTGTTCAGTACCTCCCCATTAGTTTCGCGATCCACCCACCTAATCTTCAACATTCTTCTGTAGCATCGCATTTCAAAAGCCTCTATCCTCTTCCTTTCCGCACTGTTTATCGTCCATGTTTCACTCCCATACAAGGCAACACTCCACATAAACGCCTTCAGAAAGAACTTCCTTACACTTAAGTTAATATTCGATGTTAACAAATTTCACTTTTTCAAAAACGCTTTCCTTCCCATTGCCATTCTGCATTTTATATCCTCTATATTGCAACCGTCATTTGTTATTTTACTGCCCAAGTAACAAAACTCATCTACCACCTTTATTGTTTCGTTACCTAATCTAATTCCTTCAGCATCGCCTGATTTTCTTAGACTGCACTCCATTATTGCCCTTGTTTTGCTCTTGTTAATGGTCATCGTATATGTATCTTTCAACACACTGTCCAATCTGTTTAACTGCTCTTCCAGATCCTTTGCTGTCTTTGACAAAATTATAATGTCATCAGCAAAACCAATTTTTTTGATTTCTTTCCTCTGAACTTTAAAAACTTATCCAAATTTCTCCTTGCTTTCCTTTATAGCTCGCTCAATGTACAAATTGAATAACATTGGAGAATGGCTACAACCCTGTCTTACTCCCTTCCCAACCTCTGAATCCGTTTCATGCCTTTCAACTCTGCTAACTGCTGTCTGGTTTTTGCACAAGTTGTAAATAACCCTCCATTCCCTATATTTTACTCCTGTTCATTTCAGAATTTGAAAGAGTCTCTTCCAATCAACATTGTCAAAAGCTTTTTCCAAATTTACAAAATCTAGAAATATAGTTTTGCCTTTCCTTGATCTATCTTCTAAGATAAGCCATAAAGTGAGGATTGCCTCCCTTTTTCCTACATTTCTCCTGAATCCAAACTGATCTTCCCCTAGGTCGGCTTCTACCAGCTGTTCCATCCTTATGTAATTCGTGTTAAAATTTTGAAACCATGACTTATTAAACCAATGGTTCTGTAATTTTCACATCTGTCTGCGCCTGCTCTCTTTGGAATGGGGATTATTACATTTTTCATAAAGTCTGAGGATATTTCCCGTGTGTCATACATCTTACACACCAGGTGAAATAGTTATGTCGTGGTTGGCTCTCCCAGAGACTTCAGTAGTTCTGAGGGTATGTCATCTACTCCAGAGGCCTTGCTTCGACTTAAGTCTTTAAGTGCTCTGTCAAATCCTTCTCTCAGTATAGTATCTCGTATTTCATCTTCATCTACGTCCTCTTTCCTTCCTACAGTTCATTTCTTTTGTAGAGCTTTCTATATACCCTTTCCACCTTTCAACTTTCGCTTCTTTGCTGAGAACTGGTTTTCCATCTGAGTTATTTATATTCATACAGCTGCTTTTCTTGTCTCCAAATGTCCCTTATATTTTCCTGTAGGCGGTATCTACTTTCCCGCTATTTAAACATTCTTCTACTGCATTTGCCTTCTAGCCACTCCTACTTAGATTCCATCTCCTCACTTTCTTACCTTTCTGCAGTTTTTCAGTTTCAGCCTACAGTTCAATAATATATGGTCAGAGTCTATATCTGCTCCTGGGTATATCATACAGTTTAAAACCTGGTTCCGAAATCAATGTCTTACCATTATATAATCTATCTGGTACCTTACGGTGTCTCCTGGTCTCTTCCACGTGTACAACCTTCTTTCATGATTCTGAAACCAGGTGTTTCTTATGATTAACTTTTGTTCCATACAAAATGCTACCAGGTGGCTTCCACTTTCATTCCTTTTACCCAGTCCATATTCACCTTCTATTTTACCTTCCCTTCCTTTTCCTACTATCGAATTTCAGTCTTCCATCACAGTTAAGTTTTCCTCTCCCTTAACTGACCGAATAATTTCCTTCACCTCCTCACACATTTCTTCGAGCTCGTCAACATCGGCAGAGCTAGTTGCCATATAAACGTGCACTATTGGCTCAGTGTTGGCTTCATGTCTATCTTGACAATGATAATGTGATCACTGTGCTGCTCTTAGTAGTTTACCCGTGTTCCTATTTTCTTTTACATTATCGGACTTACTCCTGTAATACCCCGAACTGCTTTTGTATTTATAATCCTGTACTCACCTGACCCGAAATACTGTTTCTCTTTCCATCGAACTTCACTAACCCCCACTATATCTAACTTCAACCTATCCATTTCTCTTTTTACATTTTCTAAGCTCCCTGCCCGATTAAGGGACCTAACATTTACGCTCCGTTTCGTAGAATGCCAGTATTGTCTTTCCTGATGGTCACATCCTCCTGAGTAGTTCCCGCCCGGAGATCCGAATGGGGGACTATTTTACCCGAGAGGATGCCGTCATCATATATTCATACAGAAGAGCTGCATGTCCTCGAGAAAAGTAACGGATGTACTTTCCCCTTGCTTTCAGCAATTCGCGGGAACTGTGTGGCAAAGCTTATATCACAAGTCAATCATCCAGACTGTTGCCCCTGCAACTAGTGAAAAGGCTGATACCTATCTTCAGGAACCACGCGTTTGTCTGATCTCTTCACAGATACCGCTCCGCTGTTGTTGCACCTACGGTGCGGCTATCTGAATCGTTGAGGCGCTCAAGCCACCCCACCTTGGCAATGTCTGTGGTTTATGGGCGTGAGAGTATATATGTACATTACGCTATTGTCAGTTACGGGTCCAGTAAGAAAAGTATGAAAAATCAATGGTGGAATTTTGCATTTGAAAAAACAATTCATGGATGAGACAGTGCCTCATAGAAAGACAAATCACAAAATTCAACAGATAAACATAATGGAGCCATATGAAGAAGCAAATGCACTCCATCGAAAACACTTCCAAGGTTACAACAAATGAGGCTTCTTGTGTAAGTTAACAGGAAAGACCCATAGACAAATTCCATAAAACACATGCTTCCGACAAGATGCAAGGCTTGCACAGATTAACCAAGACAACTGCCTTTCTCAGAACTACTCACATGTCCAGCATCACCACCAATATCTCATGAAAAGACTCATACGCACACAAATCAAGGATCCCAACCACACACCAAGTATGAAATCCATACACACATAATGAGACTCAAAAGCAACAGAACATCTGAAACTGACATAATTGCGAAACTCTCGAAGAACCTAGGCCCATTTGACAATCTCACAGAAATCCTAACAGACCAGTGACAGCCGCGGCGGAGCGGCCGAGCGCATTGAGGCGCTATACTACGATGCGTGAGGCCGTACCCTGTCGGGGGTTCGAATTCCACTTCGGGCATGGATGTTTGTGCCGTCTTTAGTATAAGGTAGTTCATAAGTAATTTGTAAGTTTAGGGAGTGATGACCCCATAGTTAAGTCCCATAAGCTATAAAAACATTTGAACATTTGAGACCAGTGACAAATGGACTCGCCGCGGTGGAGTAGCCGAGCGGTCTAAAGCGTCTCGCTGCGGAGCGCGCGGTTGCTTGCCGTGGAGGTTCGAGTCCTCCCTGGGACATGGGTGTGTGTGTTGTCCTTAGGTTAGTTTACCTAGGTTTAAGTAGTTTGTAAGCTACGGACTGATGACCACGCAGTTTGGTCCGATAGATTTACAGACATTTTTTTGAACAAATGGAATCCTGTTCAAACAAGTTTCGGGCGTGCAGCCGCATAAAGTTTACTTCTTCTAATATTTCGGCTGAGAAACGTTCAGCCATCTTCAGAGACGAGTCGAAGACTGACGCTCCAGCACACGCTTCGTGCTTATAAACGCGCTGGCCGCACTACTGCGCATGCGGCCACAGATACAAGGCGCCAAAGACGTTACTCGGCGGCAAGGAAGTCACGTGTGTGTAAATTATGTCTGTTGCTGCATGGTCGATTACTGTGGAGAAATCGATGTATTATGATCTGTGCTGTGGCGGCGTCTTTGTAAATTTATTAAAGAAAGTGCCGGATTCCATGATTTATCTAAACTATAGCCACTGTCTCTGTTAATTAAATTCGTCCCCAAGCGAATTTCTATTGCTTCTTTCACTACTGAGTCCCAGAAAGATGAAGTGGAAGCTAAAATTTTGACGTTTTCGTACGTCATGGAGTGTCCAGTATCAATACAGTGCTCTGCCACTGCCGATTTATTTGGGTGTAAAAGACGGGTATATCTCTGGTGTTCCGTGCATCTTTCCTGGACTGTACGTGTCGTCTGTCCTATGTACGAAAGGCCACATTCACAGGGGATCTTGTAAACCCCGGCCTTTCGGAGCTCCAAATCATCCTTGATAGAACCCAACAGTGCTGCTGTCTTTGGCGTGGGTCGAAAAATTACTTTAACAAAGTAAAACATGAAGATGCACAAATGGAATCCTATAAATCAAACACCTATTCAAACGCTGTAAATCATATATATATATATATATATAACGGCTCTAACGATTTCGATGAAATTTTGTATTTATACTATTTTCGTTTGAAGTTCACCTACGTAGTTATATTTTTCGTAAAACGCGATTCTAAATATATATATATACACATGTGTGTGTGTGTGTGTGTGTGTTTGTGTGTGTGTGTGTGTGTGTGTGTGTGTGTGTGTGTGTTTTCGGATAACAGAAGATATGTTAGCCTCGAAAACAAGGTGAGTAGCGCCGTCGCCTCTGGGGCTCACGTCCTGTGACAGAATGTCATTACCCATGGCAATGACGTATCGTGCGTCGTTAAACGATTATGTGATCACACATGTAATGTGCGTGCGACGACGACGTGACTGTGACTGCATGTGAGAGGGACGAATTAAAATGATTAATTACACTCATGATATTGTCATTTAAATTACCAATTCATGCGCAGTGAGATCGAAAGCTGTGGAAGTTTAATCAGTAAGTAACTCCTAATATATTTTCTAACAAAGCGCCATCAGGAGAAAAATAAAAGCCTACAGAGCGAAGTTCGGTCATCCTTGTCTCTCAGATAAGCTACATTTCGTAAATCTCGGAAACGGTTCTAACGATTTGCATCAAATTTTGCATATAGGTCCCGTTTCGCTTATTTAATTTACCTCTATAGACGTCATTCCTGAAACAACAGAATTTGCCAAAATAAATATATGGTATACATTTTTACTTCGTACACCTCTGATACAACTCTAGCGTTTTGCATTAAAATTTTGTATCGCGTTTTACATTTTTATAATAAATGTTAGATACTGTTTTCTCCGGCTACACTAACGAACTGAAACAGTTTCTGTATTTGTAGACAACCTGTACACTTCGAAATATCTAGGGTGTTTTGGAGAGAAATATTTACTGTGACACTGAACTAGGTACATTTATGGCTATTTAGTTTAACGATTGCAATTCCTGCGTAGCTATCAAACAAACGGGGAAATTCTCAAGGAATTTGTTGGAAACACTAGGCAATAAATTTCATTCGAGAAAACCAAGTTTAGTCTATTTGCGCTGGTTTCAAAGTGTGTGGCGGAAGGTAGGGAGCTCGAACACACCTGCGGCGTCATTATTGGCGCCAATTGTATATCTTAGGTGGGGAACGGAATCAAAAGCAATAAAATAACCATAGCACAACTGGAAAAAGCAAAGTAAGCACGTCATGTGACATTTACAGCCGCTTTCCACTGTGTTCATCATTTATTTCAGTGATTCTGATGGAATGTAATTTGTTATTGTCGAGTTGTAAGAATACTGGATAGCATAAGTCTCCTAATACCTTCTTTTCCCTTTTCTTCTAATCTGAAAACGAAGGTGGTGTCAGTGTTGCTAGGTCTTTCAGCCGCGAGTAATGTGTGCATTAAAATATCCATAAAAGTACTGTACAGAAAGTATAAGCCTGAACTAACGCAAAGAAGCATCTACTAGAAACATAGGAAATGCGCTTAAAATGGACGAAACTGTACCTAAAAACAACGTAGAATCGTAAAAATAGTAACCTAACAAGATAAAATAGACTCGTAGAAAATAGGAATCTGTCAATTTATTAGGCATTTATAACATTACACTAACCATTCATGGATTGATTTTGTGTCTGTTACAGAAAATAACTAAAGATCTTCCCAAATCTTTCAGAAAGTTCTTCCTTACATCTGTCAAAATAATTTGCACATTTGACAAAGTCCCCTATCTCTCACATTATGCTATGAAGTATAACTAGTTGTTAATATATCGTTTGCAAAATGATCCTCAAAAAGTAAGTCAGGACTCATAACCAGTGATGGACTAAGGCTGTGGGAGGCCCGGAGCGGCGGCGAAACAAAATGAGGCCCCACCGTTCACTTGGAAATATATGTATTACTATAAAAAAAAGAATTTGTGACCCCTCCAGGACGAGAGGCACGGGAGACTAAACAAAATAGATTTCGAAATGTGGAGGCCCCCGCAGAACAAGATGCCAAGCTCGCTCAAAAAAAAAGAAAAGAAAAAAAAAAAAAAGAACTTGCTTTTGAGGTTTTGGAGGCCGCCCTAATAAGACCGGAGGCCCAGGGCGGTTCGCCCCCTCCCTTAGTCCGCCACTGCTCGTAACTTATAATATAATCTTATTAAGTCGCAAATTTAACAGCGAACAAGCGGGTTTCGAATTTATAATGTATAAAAAAAATACTGTCAGTTGAAAGAAAACAGACTACTACAGACATTGCAAGGCTGTCAAGCTGTCAGGTTTAAGGAAAAGTAAAACCAACAATTACGATCCTTTCGACAGAATCACTAATGTGAAGGCTGCCTGTTCATATCTGAAGCTTTTTATATTAGCAACAAACAAGACAGTATTTTACATAAGGTCAAATATTGGCAGTCTTCAACTTCGGATCCCCCTCAAAATTTCGGCCCCCACCAGTCTCCCTCCCTCCTCATTGTTGGTAACGCCTCCCCCCCTTTGCTCAATCTTGGTGCCCCAATCAGCTGCTTCTGAAATCCTTAAACCTATCCTGAGTTTAATAAACTCCCTATCACCCATCCTGCCAAAATCTATTTACTTTCGCGAGGTTATGAACAAAGCTACTAACCTTGAAAGTGGCGGACTATGAGGGAGGGGGGGGGACGCAGAGGGGACGGACCGCCACGAGCCTCTCGCTTTGGAGGCCTCCAAATAGGCTCGAAAGCACTTTTTTTTTTTTTTTTTTTTTTTTTTTTTTTTTTTTTTTTTTTTTTTTTTTTTTTGAGCACGGCTTTGCATCTCTTTCTGCTGGGGCCTCCATATCTCGAAAGCTACTCTTTTTAGACTGGCTCATGCCTCTCGTCCTATGGGGGCCTCCAAATCTCAAAAGTTACTGGTGTATAGCAATATATTTCCAAGTGGCCGGGGGGGGGGGGTGCATTTTGTTTCGCCACCGCCCCGGGCCTCCGACAGCCTTAGTCGACCACTGACCTGAACCGTTGCTTTGGTGGTTATGTGTGACACTGAGACGAACCTAATTAGCCCAAACCTGTCCTTCGTTGATCTATATACAACTGCACAGAAATCTTTATAGAAATGCAGATTTAGAAATGTTATTAATCTGTTCACCATCTACTCTGCTTTACAAGAGTTGAAGCCTCATAGTAGTTTCGTGAATCTTTCTCTGCTGCATCTCAGATTTTCACTTAAACACTTGAAATTCAATCATAATCAAGAACGAATATTTTTAAATATTATTACTATTAATAGTAATTATTAATAATAATTATCAATAACTATTTCTAAGAACACTGTTAAGAAATAATGTTACTAATAGAAATAGTCCACTGTGTCTAGTGTAAGTGGAAACATTTCGGGGTGGGCCCAGGTCGCCTGCACCTCCTCCTCCCATGCTGGCCTAATCCTCGTACTTCATAATATGAATCCTAGTACAGTATACAAGACGGTCTCGTATTCCGTGCGTGACGGCTCTGCCATCTGAGCGTCGACTCTGTAGTTTATTCCTCCTTAGTTCCCACTCAGGAGCTGTGGGGGCAGCAACGAGCTTAAAATTTCAGAGTGCCAATCAATTGTTTGATGTTATTTTTATTGGCTTTTTGCATGAAACAACACAGCCATTACACCAAAAAAAAAAAATGCGGTAGGCATATTGAAATATCAGGAACCTGCCAGTATTACACTTCCATTTCGAAGTACAACAGCCGAGGTTTGCAATAACAACGAAAGTGCCGCTGTGAAAATATTTGTGTAGATTATAATGCAAGTACATGGTCCAAACGAGCTGCGAAACATTAGTGAGTAGTACTTGTTATGACGAACTATCATGACCATGGATTTGCATCTGTTGTGTGTTGTAATGTAAAAACTGCTACCATAAAGTCTAGTATATGCCTACATTTATCTTGTGTTTACTAAACTTATTAACCCTAAGAACTTGTAAAACTATTATTAAAGGGTTTAGTTGTGAACTGTCGACCGCAGTGACTGAGCGGTCTGCGGCGTGCCAGCCACAATCTGCACGGCCGCTACGGTCGGGGGTTCGAATCCCCCTACGGGCATGGATGTTTGTGTCGTCTTTGGTATAAGTAGTTTGTAAGCTTAGGGACTGATGACCCCGCAGTTAAGTCCCTTAAGCTTAACAAACATTTTGAGTTGTGAACTTTGGTGGACGAAATTTGCGTACCACGACGAAATTGACAAAGAAAATGCTGCAATTAAAAATGCGCTTAGGTCATCTGCCACAAAAGCGTTGCACGTCGCCGCGGCGGATTAGCCGTGCGTACTGGAGCGACGTGTTGCGGTGCACGCGGCAGTTCGCCGTCGGGGGTTCGAATCCCCCTTTGGGCATGGATGTTTGTGCCTTCTTTAGTATAAGGTAGTTCATAAGTAGTTTGTAAGTTTAGGGACTGATGACCCCGTAGTTAACTCCCATAAGCTCTACAAATATTTTGAACATTAAACGACGAAATAAGTTGTTGCTAATAAGTTGCTGATGCTAGCCCCCCGAATATACCGCCGGAAACGAAGCCAGAGATGTCTCTGCAGCTCAATATCTTTGGAGCAGAAAGTTATCCATTTCATTCTTGTTGTGTGCGTGGTTCAGCGAAGAAAGGTCCTGTTGTTGTTTTCACGTGTATCGAACATTTTTGTCGTTTCGTAGTTCTTCAAGAAATGAGACATGTTATCAACGCTTCGTTTGCGACAAGAATTTGCTAAACATACAAATGACAAATCAGGAATTAAAGTAAAATACTCAGCGTATGCACATTTAGTAAATGGCACACAGATAACAACAAATCACTTTACTTTGACAGTACATTATCTTGTGTAAGAGAATTGTTAAAAAAAAAGAAAGAAAAAGAAAAAGAAAAAAAAAAAAGAAAAAGGATGTTTTTGTTGTGTTTGAGAATGGTTAAAGGATTCTTACACTGAAATGGTGTATGAAAAGTACCAGTACCGTACCTTACACTACTAATACCATACAAGCAAAGTCATTTCGAGCATACGTTTGCAGTAGGCCTAATACGGGATAAAGAGCGAGTGTAGGCGAAAGGATGGTAAAATGAAGACAGTAAGCTTTCGAATTTTTTCATCCCCTTATTTTAGACCTGACGCCTAGATGAATAGAGAAACCATTAGAGTTTTGTTTCCATTTTTTTTTTTTTTTTTTTTTTCATGTAGGCCTAACATTTAAAGTGATTACTTTGACTTTCTTCTAATGATGTCAAACTCGTCATGTTACCCTTGTTTGCGAGCAGGGACAAATCTAGGCTTTTTGGCGCCCGGGGCAAGATTGTCATTTGGCGCCCCCCCCCCCCCCTCGCTACTTCGTCTTCGCAATGACGAAGTATGAGATTTAATAAAAACAACAAAAACTGGGTTTATATTGAATTCCTTTATTCACAAACAGGAGAAAATGTGCTGTAATGCTAATGACAACAGATACACTCATGTCCAAGGGGCGGTTGCGGTGGCCGAGGGAACTGCGGCACGTCAGTCACGGTCTGCACGGCCACTACGGTCGGGGGTTCGAATCCCCCTTTGGGCATGGATATTTGTGCCGTCCTTAGTGTTAGCTAGTTCATAAGCAGTTTGTAAGTTTAGGGACTGATGACCCCGTAGTTAAGTCCCATAAGCTATACAAACATTTGAACATTTCGAACATGTCCGAGGGAGGACTCGAATCTCCGACGGTGAGCAGCGGTGCGCCCCGCAGCTAGGCGCCCTCGGAACGCTCGGCGTCTCCCGCGGCAACAAGAACTGTAGGCTGTACTTTTTATTCCACTTTATAATGGCTGCCTGGGGAGGCAACATTGGGTAAATAATTTAAATTGTGAGTAGTCTCAAATTTGTAATTGATAATGATGTACAATTACGCGTTTCGTCATGTTAGGCTGTGTTCACAGTGGCACCGCCAGACTGTTGTCAGACGCCGTCGACCGAGTTCGACTGAAAACGTCGACCGACGGCGTGGTCACACTGCATCCGATATACTTTTTCACTTGGTCCGCTTAGAAGAGAAAGTTATGTTACCTTTGACTGTATTCTGTGTCTGAAGTAAATTAGATTTCAATTCATGGAGGGTACAATGGATTCCGCCGACATTTCTATGCTTCGAAATTAGTGCTACAATGCAGCTTCTGTCATTAATAAAGACTTCGAATGCATACGAATGAGCTAACACTCTCTGGAAAAAAGAAAGTGGCGAGGATTGTGTACTGTCCTCAGTTATTACTACTCCCAGACAATCTTTACGAATGTGTGAGGTACCGGTAAAAGGAGAAATTTCTATTACATACTTGTGATATTTCGTGCTGTCATTGGCAAGCAATAATATAGTTTTGCTGAATTTATTTGAAGTTGTGCAGACATACACCAGTTAACTTCCATGCTTTAAATAATGGAAAATTACACCAGTTAGGGAAGTTTATTGCTTATCACAAGGGATTTCGACGATTTATTCGCATCTTCTATAGTTTACATAAGTTCGGCAGGGGCGGCTCCTGTATAGGTTTGCAGGTTTGCGCTACCCCCAGGAATAATAATATTGTTAAACTCCGTTTGCTATTTAGAAATCCTATGCAGGGAGAGAAGTAGCGCTCCATTTACCTCTTTTGAAACGCCCGGGCTGCTACGCACCGACCACTCCCGAGTGGACCGAACTTCGCCGACAGAAGCTGAGTTTGCAGGCGGCGTGCAAACGCCGACCATTGAGTCTCAGGGGGTGTGCGGGGTGCGGGGGCAACGCTTGGCAACAGTGTTTCCCTATAGGCGCCTTGAGTGTATACACATCGCGGCCGAACCACCCTATCAGCCGCACAAATAGAGTCCGAACGCTCCCGAAGACAACCGGAGTCGTCCGCCCTTCGAACGAAGCGGGCTTTTCGCGCCTTCTTAACCAGTTCACGTGTAGGTGCGAGGAAAGTAACTGTGCGTTGTGTTCGTTGTTTATCGTTTTTTATAATGAGTTTTGTGGCTCAAGTGAACAGGTGAGCCGGCCGCGGTAGCCGAGAGGACTGAGGCGCTCCAGCCACGGTCTGCACGGCCCCTACGGTCGGGGGTTCGAATTCCCCCTCGGACATGGATATTTGTGCCGTCGTTAGTATTTGTTAGTTCATAAGTAGTTTGTAAGTTTAGGAACTGATGACCCCGTAGTTAAGTCCCATAAGCTATACAAACATTTGAAACATTTTTTGAACAGGTGAAATAATGAATCAGGTAATTTCCTTGCTTTCTGAACGCTTCAAATTACGCAAGTTTGAATAGAAATTAGAAATCAAGAAGCTAGGTAGACCGATTCCCAGTTCGACAATTTCACAGACATTTAAACGAAAAGTCGTCAATTTAACACAACATTTAACTCGGAACTGAACAGCGAGTATGAACGTGTCGCTGCGATGTGAAAAACGCGTTATTTTATTTTCCTTGTTTATTATTTGGAGGAGAGTTTTCTGGACTAAACAAGGAGTCATTGACATTCAACACCTTCACGATAAAATAAGGAAACACGAACTTTCTTCGGTCAATCTCAATAATGTTTTGAATCTGGCAAGTCAAGGCAATGTAAATATAGCCACTCGATTAGTCAGGGATACAGAAAGTCCGTGCCTTTACACACTCAAAAGGTTACAGATAATAGGTACACACTAAATCTAATAATTAATTGTATTCGTTTCTGTGGTTCTGTGGCTCAATAGTATTTTTTTTTTTTTTTTTTTTTTTTTTTTTTTCGGATTCAGTTGAGCTGCCATACTGGAGAGGTGGCAGCTGCTGAAAAAAGTGCACTACCATCGTTTTTGGTCACCAGCCGCCACTGAAGTACGGTACTTTTTCGACGTTTCAATGTGTGATTTCTTGACACACTTGCACTGCAGTTGTCTCTTTTAGGTTAGCTACTAAAGTTCGGAAAATCGGATAGAATATTGAGGTGGGTGTTTTATCCTAATGTTAGAAATCATAACTTTTTCTGTCTGCTTAAAGGAATTGTGCCTCTTCCATTACTCAGAATATCAACATAATAATCGCGACTTAGGCCTACCTGTATACAAAAACCAGTGTGATGATTTTGGTGTTGTGATTTCCAGTTTAATGAAGCAGACAATACCTGCAGGTATAGACAGGCGTACTATTTAGTATGTAAAAAAGTTGCCAATATTTTATTATGTACATTTATTAAATGTAACATTAAAGTAACCTCAAAAAGACTACACCTGTGCAAGAGGTGCATAAAATCACACTTGAAAAATCCCAATGTATTTATATAAACAAATGCACTAAACGCGAGAAAAATTCTCGAAATGCGTTATGCTAAGCATAAAAATACACAATGGGTGCAGTTTATCATTATTTAAATCCATGAAGAACACAATTATAGGCCATCCAGAAACATCCGATTATGATGAACGAAATGAAGTAACGGTACATTTAACTTCAATGACTGTCATTCAATATATTTGTGAAAGACAAGTGTGAAATTAAGAATAATTCTGAACACAGAAACCACTGAAAAGCGGAAGCACACGTAGGCCTGCACCACATTTGCCGGCCATTTCATAGAACAGACTCATCACCTTGTTAAAGAACTCCATAACAAGTAAGAATAATTCGTGGACAGTTAATACCCGATTATCACAGTGCAAAACACTAAATGAGCCACTACAATAATATTAAGGTACGCCACAATTCCGAATTGAACCCTTTTTTGAGGTTGTAATTTACGCCTAAAATTTCTGATTAAGGATTTAACCAACTTGGGGTTTTCAATAAACTGTCATAGCAGACCATATATTCCGAATTATATCCCGATTGTGATATTTCTAGTCTTCTACAATCTCTCTCTTTTCTTTCACTAAGCATATCATTTACTCGCTGTCCATATCTAGCATGTGAGAACGTCGGTCGATTTGACCGAAGAAAACAAACTGATTTGAATTTCACCGACTGTCGTCCGATGTCTGTACGTTCGGGCGATGAGACCGGCTACACTGTGACCGTGCACATAGTGGAAGGGTTGCCAGATTGAACTCGAGACAGGCCCGGAGACCAGACGTGCCCCCTCCCCCTTGGCCAATGACTCACACCCCACCCAACTGCGACCATCTCCCCCCCCCCCCCCCAAAATCAGGATTACACGTGAATTCTGAAGGAATTCAGTCGGCGTGGCAGCAGAAATGGCGGCAGCATCAAAGCTGCTCACATCAGCTGCGCCTTGGAAGAGTTGCCGCTTGCGGCTCCGCGCACTGTGAAGGATCGCGCGCCACCAAGAGCTTCTCATTGGCTCCATGTGAAGGGGCACAGTTACCGTCTGCTCCCCGTTACGACCACTTGTTGCCGCGTAAAGAAGTAAACTTGAGGGCATAAAATGATTAAACGTAATAGTGCTGTCCTTTCTATGAAAGATAAAAAAAGTTAAGATCAAGGTTACATTCAAGCCCGGAGATGAGAGTCATTGGCCCGTAGACCCGGAGAATTCATTCCAAACCCGGGCACTCCGGGCGGCGCCCGGAGATCTGGCAACCCTACATAGTGGAGTACAGATTTGAAACGATCGGCCGTTTTCCGCGGACGTCTGTCGTCGGTAAAACCAACCGATATCTTAGCCACTGTGACTACGCCTTAGCGTAATCTGATTGTTAAAAGTTGCAAGGCTTTGGATGCTAAGTCAAGCAGCGGTGGAAGCAGTTTTAGTAATTTTATAAAAGTCATCGTTAAGGTCCCCATATCTGATTGAAAAGATGGTGCCACTGTAGGTCCCGCGTGAAGCTTGTAATGACTTCACTGAACATTCATGACTGATGTAAGTCGTGAACAAGTGTTCTTTTTAAGTTACATTTAAGACGAAATTCAACAAAACGGAGATGTAGTGTGCGTGTAGCTTTATGAGAAATTGATTTTTGCAAAAATGTTTTAATGGTAATATATTCCGAATAATAAATACAATTGCTGCATTTCAGATATATTTATAAAAAGTGTGATCACTTCACGACTATAAAAAAACATTTGGAATTGAAGCAACATGATTCTGGCTTAACTAAAAATTATATACCTAATAACTCACCTTTTACATTTCCTATCAACCAAGTTGACATTAACGAAGATTTCTGAGAAATGTTCAAATGTTTGTAGAGCTTATGGGACTTAACTAGGGATCATCAGTCCCTAAACTTACAAACTACTTATGAACTAGCTAATACAAAGAACGGAACAAATATCCATACCCGAGGGGGGATTCAAACCCCCGACCGTAGTGGCCGCGCAGACTGTGACTGGCGCGCCGCAGACGGCTCGGCCACCGCGGCCGGTAGATTTCTGAGCTTCCCCTTCTTTTTCTCGGGCTTTCCTCCTGAATGCCGCTCCAGATGTTTTTTTTTTTTTTTTTTTTTTTCTTTTTTTTTTTTTTTTTGCATCTTCCCACACTTCATGCCTAAGTAATAAGCTAATACTTGATACTTCAGTCACATCAGTCAGAACTCTTTCAGTCTAAAAAACTCAAATGCATCCGTCAAAAGTAGAACATAGAAGGGACAACAAAGAGAACATTAACACGATTGCAACAAAGAAAGTCCCAGTTCGTCTTTCTGCCACTGCGGCGCGGGTGACGGAATACTACTGAATAAGCGTATTGAATGGTCTGTAGTCAGCACATTCGGGATAACTTGGGTAATACTTCTGTAATCGAAACAGCAAGGATACAGGGGCAGCCGAAACATTACATGTTTAATAGTTGCAAACGGCCAAAAATGCAAATAAAAGTAATTATAATTACTTATTGCTAATGTAACGAAATTCATAATATAGCTTACAGTAAAATTGATTTAATTCATTAAATTATAGTAAAGCTTTTGTCCATTTTAGCACCCTCTGAACTCTGCGCCCAGGGCAGCTAGCCCCCTTTGCCCCCCCCCCCCCCCCCCTTAGATCCGTCACTGTTTGCGAGTAAGATGACGGACGTAGACGTGTAATTTGATAAAGGAAAACATAATTCGACAAACAAAACAAGAAAATCAGTTTATTTTAAGTACAGAACTGGCATAGATTTGCTTTGCGTTACGTATTTGCTGCAGTGAGCTAGGTACAAGCAACATGGGCCCATTTACGACAGCGACAAGCAACAGAGTCATTGCTAATTTCACAAAGTTCTCTAAGAAAATCATGACCATCGTCGTCTTGAATGTAGTTGACTGATTTCGGAGTGCCTCATCACATTTGTTTTGTTTATTCTTCCCCCCTTTCCTCCCCTAGTTCTCATTCAATTTTGTTTTCTTTTGTCTTTTATATTTATTTTTCTTCAGTTTCTCTTCTGTTTGTGATTGCAAGCATAAGCATAAGCTTAACAAACATTTGATTTTTTTTTTTTGGTGAGATCATGACTTCCTGGGCAGTATGTGAAAGCAGGGATTAGCCACAAGGCTCTCTCCTTATGACTCAGTGACAGATTTGAGATATTTTCAGCTACTGATAATACCTCTGAGCTGCCTAATCTGTTATGATGGTTCCTAATCTTTCTGAGCCACAGTGGAATGGATGAACAATCTAAGGCAGTGTGCTGTGGAGCACGTGGTTGCTCCCCATTCGAATTTTGACTCTTCTCTTGGGCAGCTTTGGTGAAAGCAGCTAGCCTTGCTCTTGGGAAGTGGAGCTGTTGATTTGTAGCATCAGTCCCAGAACTGATCGTGGTCATCTGGTTTGAAGATGAATGGAAGTCTTAAACCAGCCTCAGACGATTCTGTGCCAATCTTGGATGCAAATGTCTCCACCTCCAATAACATGTGGAGAATTGTTGAGACGAAGAGCATGCTGCACACGTGTGCAGCCCGCTCATCATCTCCTATCCAGCATGAGATATAGAGTCTGACAATAATATATTCAAAGTTCGAAACCATTCAACTAGAAAAAAATTAAATAAATAAAATAAAATAAAAATAAAAAAATAAAATAAAAATTGTGTGAACTAAACTGATTTTTATTCATAATAAATTTTTATCAGTTCGCTGTTTTACCAAAGGGGAGAAATGTTTACCAAACCTATTTTAATGTAAAGCTCGATGTACCAATTTTTCAGAAAATCCTAAGAACTTTTGAAATCAGTGAATAGTTTACACCTATATGTCCATATACTCTGCGACATTGATGGCATTTAAACAGTGGATAACTACACTGCTCAAAACAATTAGGTGATCAGGTGAGACATCATACACTGTATACATATGGTAATGTATTCTATTCAAATAATGGTTACAATTATAATTTGTGGGTGATACAGTACAATATTTTCCTTTCTCAACTTTGTACTTGAGGTAGTACCATTGGGCTACCACAATAGTGAAAAAGTCTTTCTTGTTGGTGTGTGTGATCACCTCGGACAGCCAGTGCAGTGTTGCATTGACAATATGATGTTATCAAGCACCTCTTGGTGGATATTTGGCCATTCCTCCATGAGTGCAACATCTAGATCTGAAATTGTTGTGGGAAGTTCTGGTCTTCCTGCAGTGCATCTTTCAAGTGCATCCTAAACATGCTTCATTGGGATTGAGTTCAGTGAACAAGCTGGCCACTCCATTCATTCAATTCCCTCAGCTTAAAGCATGTTGTCCACAAGTGCAACTCTGTGGGGTCGAGAATTATTGTCCACCAGAATGAATGTATCTCCTGCAGCACCAGTATAAGGCACAACAAAAGGTTGAAGGATATCGTCTACCTCTGAGCAGACAAAGTGCCATTCTGAATGACATAGAGGTCCAGACATCTGACAATATTGAGTCCTGTCAACCCCATTCGTCCATCGCCATGATATAGTGATGTTTATATAATAATGGAAAGTCCGGGTTGGAATTAATAATATAGTGAGGACAGTTTACAACTCACTGCAAAGACGTGGCGACGAGTTGCGACAGGCACATACAAAAGACACACACATACAACACATTCAGCTATCGGCCATGGCCTTCTTCAGAAAATAGAACACTCACGCAATCACACAGGCACACAACACAGTCATACAACCATCACCTCCAACTGCCGCGGAGGTGATGGTTGTATGACTGTATTGTGTGCCTGTGTGATTGCGTGAGTGTTCTATTTTCTGAAGAAGGCCATGGCCGATAGCTGAATGTGTTGTATGTGTGTGTCTTTTGTATGTGCCCGTCGCAGCTCGTCGCCACATCTTTGCGGTGAGTTGTAAACTGTCCTCACTATATTATATATAGTGATGTTTCCTACTCATAAGCAGGTTTTTCTGAGTTCCACATTCTCTCCAGATGGGGGAATAATGATTGTCTGACTGAACACAAAAGCTGACTCATCTGTGAGCAGAAGCTGGCAAATTTCATTATGACATAAATCCTGATGTTCCTTCACCTAGTTTCTACAGGCTAAATGGTGTTGTGATTTTAACGGAACACACCATACACCTCTGTGTATAGAGACAAAAACCCTGAAGGCAATTTTGGACATTAGTGTTGGTATTGCACATCCTGTTGCTTTCTGGAGGGTGCGTTGTAACTGAGTTGGTTTCAGCCTCCTGTCTCGACAGGTTGTTAACCAGAGATAATGGTCATCTCTTGCTTATGCTATCCATGGACGACCTTGGCCTTGTCTTCTTTTAATGGTTCCTGTTGTCCAAAATAATGTCCAGGTCCTGTAAATTACACTTTAGAACACTCCAATAGCTGCAGGCACTTCTCTCTGTATCTATCCTGTTTCCATCCTTCCTATGGCTCTCCATTCCATACTAATTGCTCAGTACACTATCTGAATATAACTGCTTGTGTAATTCATTTGGTAAAGAAAAGTCAACACCACTCTCCTCTTCAACAACTTTTTTTATTACCACTATCTCTGTTGCCATATTGCTGTTTTCCCCCACTCTATAGAACTGCAAAAAGATGTTAACCATTTTAGCTCATTCTGCCAGCGACATTACGTCAGAACCTAGATATCACAACTGATCACCTAATTGTTTTGACCAGTGTACAAAAGATCAAAGTATTGAACATATTTTTGCAGAGCCGTTTTATGGATTGCAGTATAGTTCCACCTTTAAAGTGTTGCACGGGCAACAAAATGTCAGATATAGAAATAAATTACAGGGGAATGAAAAACTATTGAAATGACTAAACAGAGGAAAGATCACTAGACCTGATGAAAAACCATTTCAATTTCCCACAGCTAATGTGAAGAAACGTGCCCTCTTCTAGCACCAGCAGCCTATACCATAGTTCTCTAGAGTGAAGCTTTTCTAATTATTGAAAAAAATTGCAGGATACTCATATTTACAAGACAGTTGTGGAACAGATGTGCAAACCAATAGGCCTACATCTATGATGTCAAATATTGTAGAATTTTAGAACACTTGCTGTACACAAGTATTATGATATATGCTCCTCTGTAGCAATTAACATAGGTTTGAAAGCAATATTTATGTGAATGCATGGGGTGCCGACAACACCCCAAGGCACATTGTTGTGCATGTTCTTGGAACTTGCACTTCCATTGTAGATTCTATTGCTATTCAAAACTTTCATATTATGTCCTAGAAAGGTACCAAAGAACATGTCATTATACTCTTATCCATTATGTAATAATCCATTGACAAAGATGACTGGGGTGTTCTGAACACCCCGCGTGACTGCTTCAGGGTTAATATTGTCAAAATGTTAATACTGTATAGATTGAAAGTGGTCAAAGTTAAGTCAAAACAAATCTTTCATGATAAGAACTCTGCTACTTTTGAAGGGGATGGTGATCTGCCAATGAGAGAAAGGGTAGGACAGAAAACTACTGTCATCAAGTAAAATACTTGGACTGTTTGTGCAGAGATCTCCTTGGAGCTAGAAGAACACTTCATGTCTCCTCTTGGAAGATGGAGGACCTGTTAGGTTAGCTGAAGTGATTTGTTTGCAACACTGTTAGAGTCTGCATGGAAATGGCCACTTTGAAGCTGTATGTTACTGAAGCTGTACTCTTTAGCGTTAAGAAATCAGTGACTTGTTTTACGTAACTTATGCGGAGTCTCCAGCATACAGTAATATATTTTAACTGCTTCTTATAATGAATACATCTGCTCTCCATTTACAGAAGATCAATACCGTAGATGTAGCGATAAAACTTTTATTTCAAACATAACTCGAATGTAAATGAAAATCTTCGACGAGGAAGGAACACAGATACATTAAACAACAGAAATTAAATTATTTCATGGAGTGTTGCTTCCGCGACAAGGAATAAGCGCGCAAGGCAGCGCCCCAAGCAGCAGGCGCACGAACTTCTTGCGTACACTGCAAACAGCTGATCGCGTCCGTTGAATACTTGTCGCCACATCAGCCCCTCGCGGAGTAGCGGAGCGTTGTCGGCGTCCACCATACTCGATGCTGTCGACGAATCTTGCAAGAAAGTGGACATGCCGACCCGACCGCGTTTGACGTGGCGGCTGTGCCACTGGCGAGGCAGGAGGTTGCTGGGTGTGTGTAGACGAAGGCGACGGTGGTTGTGCGAGCAGGGTTGTATCACACAAGTCTTCAAATAGAAACGCTGGTTTCACTCGGTCATTTGAGATGGTACTTTTTTTACCATTAAGCAGAATGTCCATAGTTTTGTCGTTGCATGCAAGGACACGGTGGGGTCCAGTATATGGAGGTGTAAGGGCTGGTTTAATTCCATCTCAACGGAGCATGACATGTGAGCAATTTGACAATTCTTTGTGCACGAAGGAGGGGCGTATTCCATGTCGTGATGCCGGTTGAGGTCTGATCTGCTTGATGTGCTCCCTGAGTTGAGCTATAACATCTGGTGGGTGTAATTTGTCCCTCGATGAGGTATTTGACTCAATAAAACCTGCTGGAAGGCGTAGCGTCTCGCCATATACTAATTCTGCAGGCGACGTGTTGAGGACTGGCTTATGTACCGTTCGCAGTCCAAGTAAAACGAGGGGCAAGGCTGCAGTCCACTTAGTCTCATAACACATTATAGTCTGATTTAAATTAGTTGTCACTTGATGTTTGCGGGCCAAAGCTGCAGCGTTGTCACGTCAAGTACTGACTGGCGGCAGCCGCCACAGCGCATCGCTCCACGCGGCGATAGAAAATCGCTTTAAAGCCTCTAACTTCTACAAGAATCGAGTAAAAAATTTCAAATTCACACACGATGTACGTATCTATAAAGTCTCACAGTATGTCAAAAATCTATCCTTGATTTTAATTAGGGCAAGAGCTACGTTAATTTGTTTGAAACTATTAAAATTTTTCTAGTTCGCTAACAGCTTCAAACTTATCACTTCATATCTTAAAAACTATTGGTCTCAAAACAATAATTTTTTTCCATTTATTGCTAAAGTAACACGCTTTGCAACGAATCTTTAAAAGTTTTTGTAGTGCACTGCGTTTCCGGTATATAAATTTCTGAAAACTACGTTTTTACGCATCTATGTGAATATTGAACTCGTAACAAGTATGATGTTTAAAATTTTCCTACAAACTTTACGTAAAATTTTTGAAATTTACATACAGTATGAATCTCAGTGATATTTCTAAGCACAAAAAAATATTTTCTTTAGCGCCAGTTTTACATGGGCTATTGAAGTACGAGATTTTGGCGTCCGAAAAATTTTCCTTCTTTTCATTACAGATCACGAAAACTATTTATTACACACATTGAATAACATCTTAGTGTCTACAAAAATAAATTTTAATTAAAATGCAGTGTAACTTACCATACAGAGGTGACGGGAGCTGGCTGAACAGTAATTTTTAGTCTCACAACAAGAATGAGATGTTAAACTAAATAAATTCACAAACACATTATTTGCTGGCAGTACGTACACTATACACTAATCAGACAACGGGAAAATACCGCTTAATTCAGAGTCACTGGAGCTATCTGTGTTGGTGCTGGTATTGACGGATATTATTAAGTCTTCGACGGATTGTTGTAAGACACCTTCATTCTTCCAGGCTTCCTGAATCACTCCTTTCACATGATGCACTACCTTTCGCCAGTCTTCTGGTGTCACTGTTTCAACTGCCTCTTTCAACAGGCGTTCCACGTCAGTTAATGTGAATTTTCTATTTTCTACAGCAATATGTTGTTTAACCTGTGCCCAAATCAGCTCTATTGCGTTAAAGTGACAATGGTAGGGAGGCAATCTGAGCACTTTATGCCCGTATTTTTTGGCTACTTCATCCACAATGTAAATGGGATTCTTTGGTTTGTGTTGTGATACAAGTTATAATAATTCCGCCCTTGTCAAATTGCCGTCGAACTGTATCTTACGTTTCAGTAGCCAGCAAACAATGTCGTTTTTCTTCGTTGCCTTTGTGGGTGCCTTGTCCTGTATAACTGAATGGTATGGAACGTTATCCATAATAATTATAGATGCCTTCGTTAAGTTTTGAAGCACAGAGTCTTCAAACCATTTCACGAAAGTATTGTGGTTCATCTCTTCGTGGTAGTCGGAGGTCTTCTTTGAACTGAATAAAAGCAGACAATTTGGGATGAAACCTTTTGAGTTTCCGGCATGCGCTACAATTATTCTCTTTCCTCTGCCTATCAGGGCTGCCATACTACCGTTGATGGTATCGTCCGTCCAACCTTTTTTTAAAGTGTGTCCTGCATTCACCCATGTCTCATCAAGCCAAACGATATCGTCAAAATTAGTCCCTACTAATTCTCTAAGAAAGCGGCATCGCCAAGCTGCAATATCTTGCCGTTCCATTAACAACTTTCTTCCAGAAATTGATTTATAGCGAAAACCTAACATTTTCACGATTCGTAACAAGGACGATTTACTGCCTTCAAACAGGTCCGCTGCTACAAGAGTAGCATGTAGTTTTTTGAGTGTCGGATACTCTTTCCTCGAATAAAATGCGTATATCTGCCGTCGAATCGCATCTTCCTGAAAAGAGTCGAGTTTTGTTACTCTCTTCTCGAGCCGCCTTTTCTTCCCAGGTGTCTCCAACTTCGATGATTCACCTGCGTCTTCTTTTGCGAATTTCTCCTTGCAGATCCTGATCACTGATCGCTCGCTGATTTGCAGAGCAGCTGCAGTTCGCTCCACCACTTTATCCAAAGGAGCAAGAGGCCCTCCTGCATCCCTCTCTCTCTCAAAATACTCCCTCAGAGAACACACGTATTCATGCGCCTGACTCCGTATAACTACGCCATGACCGTCACTTTTCGGAAGTTTCCGAGGTGAGTGCAGCCTCGGTCTTCCTCTCTTTCGACTGCTTTCGTCGCACATCGTAAAGCACTCTAAGCTAAATTCACAGAAACCTGTCAGTCGCACGTCTACAGCGGCTCACTGAGGACTGGCTGCCACATGCCTTGGGAAGCGCGCAGCGGAACGGAAATGGCAACACAGTGGGACCGACCGCCGACCGGGCCGACCACCCATTGGTTTATGGCTGGCGGGAGCCGTGCGGCTCGCTGCCTGTCAAGTGACAACTAGTTTAAATCAAGACTATAGTGCTGCTTTGAGCGAGCGATGCCACCTCTCCCCCATCCCGTTGCTTGCTGGATGGTAACTTGTAGTGAAATGGTGGTTTGCGCCGCAAAACTTGTTCATCTGGATGAAGATTTCCGATTCAAATTGGCGCCCTCTGTCCGTTGTAATGTGTAACGGGCAACCAAATCGTGCGACCCGCTGTGACATGAAAGTGACCGCCAATGTCTCTGCAGAGGTATTTTCAATCGGAATCGCCTCTGGCCAACGTGTTAATCGATCAATAATCGTTAATAAGTAACGATGCCCATCAGAAGGCGGTAATGGTCCCACGACGTCCAAATGAACATGGACGAATCGTTCTGTGGTTTCTGGAAAATTCCTGATGGGCACATGTACGTGACGTGCAATCTTACTACGTTGACAAGCTACGCATGCGCGGGCCCACTGGCGGCAATCTTTTTGTAGACCTGGCCAAACGTAACGGGAGGCGACAAGTTTAACTGTAGCTCTGACGCCTGGGTGGCAGAGGTTGTGGAGTCCATGGAAGACACTTCTGCGTAGTCCTACTGGCACATATGGGCGTGTTTTCCCAGTGGAAGTGTCGCAGTACAACTGAGCGTTCGCTCCTGGCACATCAATAAGTTTGAGTTGTAGGCTGGTCTCCGTATTATTAAGTAGGTTATTCAGCTCTTGATCAGTCTGTTGCGCGTCGCATAACTGCCGAAAACCGACAGTCTCCGTGATAGCACCGACTCGAGATAAGCAGTCAGCTACTACATTAGTCAGTCCTGAGACGTGTTGCATGTCAGTGGAAAATTGTGCTATGTACTCAAGCTGACGAAATTGTCTTGGCGAGCACTTGTCATTGTTCTGACGAAAAGCATACATGAGAGGCTTGTGGTCAATAAATATTGTGAACATCCTCGCTTCGAGTTGTGTGCGGAAGTATTTAACAGCTGTGTAGATGGCCAACAATTCGCGGTCGTACGTACTCCACTTTTGTTGTGTTGGCGTTAGTTTGCGCGAAAAGAATGCAAGAGGTTGCCACGTTTCGTTTACATATTGTTGAAGTGCCGCGCCGATTTCAATCTGGCTAGCGTCTACTACCAGAGCCAGGCGTGCGTCTTTTACAGGGTGTGCCAGAAGTGTAGCGTCAGCAAGTGTCTTTTTGGCAGTCTCGAAAGTGTCTATCATCGGTTGTGACCAGTGCAACAATGCCTTGCCTTTTGTCTTGGAACCGGTTAGTGCAGCTGTGAGTGGTTCTTGTATTTCAGCAGCATGTAGGAGGTGGAATCTGTAGAAATTCAGCATACCGAGAAATCGGCGTAGTTCTTTTGCTGTACCTTCTCAGGTAGTGGGCGTGATCCCTCTGACGAAATTTTATGTCCCAATAAGGTTACCTCCGGTTGACCGAACACACACTTTTCCAAATTCAGAACGATACCATGAGCAGTGAGGCGTTCAAAGACCTGAATAAGGTGTTGCTGATGTGTTTCAAGTGTTTCCGAAAAAACAAGGATATCGTCTAGATAAGCAAAACACTGTGGTAAGCTTCGTAACACCGAATCTATGAAGCGTTGCCATGTCTGTGCAGCATTTCACAGACCAAAGGTCATGTATAAACTTTCAGATAATCCAAAAGGCGTAATTATTGCAGTTTTCGGAATGTCCTTCTCGGCCATGGGAATCTGTGTATAAGCTTTTGCGCAGTCAAGTATACTAAACACTCGTTTCCCACTTAAGTCATGATTGTAATCCTTCAAGTGTGGCAATGGATATCGATCCGGAATGGTTCTGGCATTTAAAGCACGATAGTCCCCACATGGCCTCCATGCACCATTTTTCTTGGGTACTAAGTGCAGAGCTGACGACCAGGCACTGCTGGACGGACGTATGATACCTTCAGCCAGCATAGAATCAAACTCAGCCTTTGCTATGGCGTACTTGTCAGGGGCCAATCGTTGAGGTTTACACAAAACAGGGGGGGGGGGGGGGGGGCTGCTGTAGTATTGACGTAATGAATAGTATCATGACAAACCTGCTGTGGGGCCCCTGGAGGCCTTGTAAGTGCTGGAAACTGGTTGAGTAGCTTGGTGAACTCTCCATCTGCTGTTTGGATAAGCTTGACACCACAGCCAGCCGCGTGACATCGGAATCCGGTGGCAGATAGCCCAGTGACTGCATCACGTAAGCAGGTGTTGGCGGTGTCTGGCAAAAGATGGTAATGGGCCAATAGATCCACTCCGATTATTGGTTCCACAACATCGTCTATGACAAAATTCCACACTATTGCACGGTGTAGCCCAAGGTCTAGTTCCATGTGTTTTGTGCCCTATGTTTGAATCACGGAATTGTTGGCCACCGTCAGTCGGAAGGTAGTGGTCGGGCGGTACTTGCAAGTTTTATCCCGTGGCTGAATACTTAAGTCAGAGCCTGTATCGATTAAAAATTTATGACCTGACTTGCGATCTGTCAAAAACAAGCGGGTAGAGACACCGGTACGCGCACCGACTTCTGCTTGATGCTTCCTATTATCGTAATCGCATGGCGGGTTGGACTTGTGAGCTTGGTTTCCAAATCGGTGATGATACCAGCATGTATTAGTTGCTTGCACATTGTTCTGATGGGGACCGTTGTGTGTGGAACGGCTCCGTGATCGTCGCCGGTATATGTTTTTAGTGCTATGATCTGCGAGCAGTTCACTAAGTTGGTTGCTCAATTCTGCTTGCCAAGCTATCTTTTAGCTGTTCTTCTAACGCCGACACTTTCTGTCGTAATCGGGGTTCGTTTCTGTAGAGGAACTGTTGCATGTAATTGCCGAGTCAGAACAGGAAGTGGGTACAATTGCATCCTGTATGCGGTCAGCAAGAGCCGCCAAGTCGTCTAAGGGCATTTCTGTTTGAGATGCGATTATTGGTTTAACTTGTGCTGGCATCCTGCTGCTCCATAATGTGCGTAGCAACGAGTCTGGAACAGTGTGTGCATCAGCTTTACTGCGTAAGTGGCGTAAATATTGAGAAGGTTTCCGGTCGCCTATGTCTTCCTGCGTCAGGACCTGCCGTATTCTCTCTTCCTGCGAGGCAGATACTCGGCGTATGAGTTCCGACTTCAGTTTCTTGTAAGCGTCCATTTGCGGCGGCGGCGTAATAACGTCTTGAATGTCTGCCGCATCCCTGTGATCAAGTTGACTAACCACAAGTGCAAACTTTGTAGAGTCCGTAGTTATTCCAGAACATGAGAAACTCGCCTCTACTTGCGCGAACCAAGTAGGCCAGAACGGCGGAAGTCGTACAGCCAATCTTGATGTGTTGAATGCGTCTTCATTCGGCATTTTAGTGCTCAAACAAGGTTTGGGGTCACCACTGAAGCTGTATGTTACTGAAGCTGTACTCTTTAGCGTTAAGAAATCAGTGACTTGTTTTACGTAACTTACGCGGAGTCTCCAGTATACAGTAACATATTTTAACTGCTTCTTATAATTAATACATCTGCTCACCATTTACAGAAGAACAATGCCATAGATGTAGCGATAAAACTTTTATTTCAAACATAACTCGAATGTAAATGAAAATCTTCGACGAGGAAGCAACACAGATACATTAAACAACAGAAATTAAATTATTTCATGGAGTGTTGCTTCCGCGACAATAAAGCTCTGGGCTTTACGCGACAAGGAATAAGCGCGCAAGGCAGCGCCCCATGTGGCAGGTGCATGAACTTCTTGCGTACACTGCAATCAGCTGATCGCGTCCATTGAATACTTGTCGCGACAACTTTGTCGGGATTTTAACTTTAGCAACGGTTAATGAGTGCCTGTTCAAGACCTTTAACTTTTCTTGATTCCATTAAGGAATTGTAACTGAACAGATTTTATGAGTATTGATATGTTACTCCTTGGACAAAGATTGTAACTGTTTTGTGCTAACAATTAAAGTCTTGTGTGAATAAGGAATTGACTTACTGTAATTGTCATAAGTACTATCACATTTTTCTTAATTAAAGAGCTATTTTTTTATAATTTAATGCATTGGTACTACTCACCCAACCATGTCCATCTTTATACATCCTCACGCTCCCCTTGGGGAATCACTGGTGTAATGTAACTTTATGTGCTGTAAAGCAAATGAGGATCATCAAATACCATTTGTGTGACCAGGAAATTCCACATTCATGTAGTTTTCAACACTGCCACAGAAATACATAACCAGTATGATATTGTGCTTATAATAAAGTGTGAATATTTGCTTGATGGTTCAATGAAAGATTTGTATCAGCTGTGAGAAAATAACTGAAGAGGTAATAGCTTCCACTGATATCTATCCTCATAACTGGCAATTCCCACTGTTCTTCTTTGACTCTTTAAAGTTCAGTGGTATACAAGCATTCTTTCTTCCACCCAGTGTGACATCCATAATTCAGCCCACAATTCAAGGAATTTTTTAATCAATTCATTTTATTATCAACACATGCTTCTTGTATCCTTGCTAAAGAACTGTGAAATCGACTCTAATGGAGCCCTGTTGAAGGATTGGAGAGTAATCAACTTATGTGTTGTTTTCCAAGCAGCAGAAACATAGAATAATAGGGAGACTGGTACTGTAATGGAATGCCGGAGGAAAATGTGGCCACCCATTGATGCAAAGTTGGAACCAATACTGAGTGACAATGATGAACAATATAATTTGTAACAATCAGTTACTGAAACATTCTACATTGACATATTCTACACAGTGGCGTAGCTGCTACACCAAGGGCCCCGGGGCAAAAATGACGTTGGGGCCCTCTCTAAACTAAAACTGTACCACAGGCGCCGACTTTTGAAAATGTTGGGGTGTGCTCAGTGGCGTTTCCAATAGGGGGGAGGTGGATGTCGGCCAGCCGCACCCCCCCTCCCTGCGACAGGTATTTCGAGAGAGAAAAAAAAAAAATAAATAAATAAATAAAAAAAAAAAAATTTCTCTGAAAGGAGACAAGTAATTTTGTAATATAAAATAAAGAAATTAACAGCCATTCATTTCAATTTCACGTTTTAGAACTACTGGGCGGCTTTTGTGACCATTTGAACCTGTTTCCCCGTTGTAGTAAGTACAGAAATCATTTTCAGTTTTCGTCGTCTTAGACATGCATATCAGATAATGATGTGCCTGTATTGTGAATATTGTATTCTTTATCGCAGAAACTAACATATGATGGTCTTCCTGCCTTCTTTCTTCTGCAGATTTTTTTTCTATACAGTATTACGAAAACAGTCCATAACTACTTCTGCTGTCATACCATGTCTGTCGATACCAATAGGTTTACAACCCATTGTTACATCACACACCAATTCAGTAAACAGGATGAAAAATGTCACGACTTAACACTAATACGATTCCTTGAGGATAATTGACTTCTAAGAGAATACAGAAACGTTAAATTAGTAGTACACACATTTTCATCGTATCATACCAAACCCACTTCATTTCTAGTTATTCAATATAATATTAAAGGTTACCACCTTTAGTTTACGATATTGAACTTACAAGCAGCATTCCATTAACATTCGGACTATTTAGAAAATTATCACTTCACTCATATGTCAACATGAATTTTAATGGATACGAATTAAATTACTTGTTTGTTTTAGATAATCTTTTTACAGCGGTGTATTACAAAAGCCAGCCGCCCATCAATGAAATGAGAGAGTCGAATTTAATTACAATCAAGAAATATAACGTAAAGAAAAAAAAATACCAGACTTTTCAGTGGGGTATGCCGAGCATACCCACTCAAATTTTGGGGTATGCTTGAGGGACCGAGAATACCCGTAATCGGCGCCTATGAACTATACAGATGCAATACTATTTCGTCAGGTCCTTACCGCTTACTGGAAGACATAATACGGCAAACCTAAATACTCTTAAGTAAATTACTGTGTCACGCAGCAGATATTTAATCGTACTCTCTAATATAATTATAACTGTGAAAGTTAATTGTGCTTTCAAGCAGAAACTACTGGGTGGATTTGGATGAAATTTTGGAGAGGGAAAGAGTTGGACCTGGGTAGGTCATACAGATAAAACTTCATGGAATAGTTTTCGAAGTTGCTCCATACTATGTGAATGAAGTCGCAGGAAAAAGCTAGTAAAAATGAACAATGAAGTTTTACTTAACTACGAAAATATGGCCCCCTGCCGCGAATCAAACCATGAACAGTATTGTCACACACTAATAGTAATTCAGCAAGGTGCAGGGTGCACGTCTTAGAGGACAAGCAATGCCTTTTTATGTTTATAATCTGAGATGGAAATAATTTTTGGATTTCACTTTTGTTGGCAGTGTTCAAAACGTTAAAAGTCTAAAATCCTTCATTCACCTAAAATATTATATACAGTAGAACGCCGATTATCCGAAGTGTAAATGGGGGACATGGATGTTCGGAAAACCGATTATTCATATAATCGAACTGTACACTTCTACTTACCAATAAGAAGTACTGTACAGTAAATGTATTTATACAGTATTTGGAGTCACGCGATCCTTCAGATTGCGCCGAGCGGCACGCCGCAACACTTGGAAGGCGCAGCTGTTGCTGTGAGCAGCTTTGATGCTGCCGCTACTGTACTTCTGCCGACTGGAGTGTGCCGACTGCTGACCCACAGCGACTGTCAGCAGGCCCCACTAGAAGCAATGTTCCGTCACCCTGTGGCCCAGTGCGGCTACTGTGGGAAGTTTAGTTTGACGGGAGGGGAAATCGAGAGACGGTAGGGTGGGAAGGTAAATATATAAATAAATAAAAATAAAAAACGACGCTCTACTGTAACTTTTTCCGAACTTTGCTCACGGAGGCCGAGGGGCCCCTAGATCTCGGGGGCCCCGGGGCACTGCCCCGCCTAGCCCTATCATAGCTACGCCATTGATTCTACAAGCTTCTAAGAGAAGAAGAAACTGATAAAGACAATGTTGCTAGCCAAAATGGTTGAATAAGGAAACCCATGACATTGTCCAAGCTTTAAAAGATGAAATAATCAAAAGTGGCGGGGAATGTAACAATAAAAATGATAAACAGAAGGATTTCTTCATAGAGTACCTACTTCTTCCACTCCCTCCACAGCATCAGTGAGCTCAATTACACTGGTGGATCACTTGGAATATGGAATTGTGATCAATGGCCTTCAGCAAAGAAAGCAATTCTCCATGCATGTAAGTGAGACTTGGCGAGTGCTGCCTCATAAAGTGCATTTATCCCGGGTACACTGGCTCCACTCCAAGCCTTGTAGTCTGGGGTGAAATAAGCTACAGCTCTTGTCCCCTTTGGTGTTTCTGGAGGAAATGCTAACCAGCACACATGCAGAACAATATAACACACATTGTTATGCTATTCTTGCAGCAAGAAGGTGATGTCCCATTCTAACAGGATAATGCACACCCAAACACTGTGCATAAACTCAATGTGCTTTGCCAGAAGTATAGCAACTTCCCTGGCAAGCATGACTTTTGGACTTGTCTCCTTCAAGAACATGAAGCATATGATGGAACAACAACTGACATTTGCAACTTGCCAACCCACAACTCTTGCAGAACTATGAGAACAGTTTGAGCAGCCATGGAATAATATATCCCTAGACAGTATATGCCATTTGTATGATTGATTGGATGCCAAAATCAGTGCATGCATTGCCACCCATGAAGGCTATGCCACATAATAATACAGGTGCTTCAGCATGGATCAAAACCTGGTACCACATTAGCTTGACCTACTGATTGTTCCATGTTCTCCATATTCATAGTTTTAAAAATAAATTGTAAAATACTAAGAGTATCCACTAATACTTATTTCTGGCAGTGTATTATTATAAATACTGTTAATTATATAATATAATGAACTTGCTTATAACAATGTTGTTCTGTAGTGTGCTGATGATTACGCCTGCTGTGATGGCTGCTGCATCTCAGGAGTATGTGAGTACAGTAAGTAAATGACGTGCACACCATTATATCCTCTCATAAACATCAATGTAATTGAATGTAACCATAAATTATACTTCCATTACTAATTGGAATATATACTTATTACAACCAGTTTCAACAAATCCTTCCTTTCATTTCCAGAAATTTTTACGTGTTTCTCAGACATATAAGAAACTTGATATGTATTTTTAGTATATTGTGGGTAGTTTCATAGTCTGTTTCTTCACATTCCCATGTTAACAAACATGACTTAAGTAATTATAGACCATTGTATAAAATTTTTGTGAATCTACAATTCTCACAATTGATTGAGAGATCATGTTTCGTAGTTCTTCTATAATCATTATATCTTTGACACTGAAATTTCCATTTGTAATACTATGGCCAGTATCTTCCAAGTGCCAAAAATTTTATACATTGCAGAGTTCATGCTATGACTCCATAAAGAAAAGGATTAGTATAATATGAGAAACTCAGCAGAAATATGAACAGTTAAAAAACATACAAGCACAGCTTTTCTTGTATACTATAAGTGGTTGTTCAAATGGTGAGTTAATACTCTCAAATTTTGGTTTATGAGTCCAGCATATGTTCCATTACTCCTTTTATTATTATTATTATTATTATTATTATTATTATTATTATTATTATTATTATTATTATTACCTTTACTCAATACTTGTCAAGCAGTCCATTATTTCAACTAATATGAACCTATAATGGCACGAACAACTGAAAAGTAGGGATAGTCTAAGATTTTCTTTTTGCCAGAAAATGTTGTTTACCAGATGTATTTATAAAACACTGTATGTATCACATTTGAAAGCCCTAACTGCACCTCAAAAGATCTCATTCCATAAATATTAAATGTGCCATGACAGTTTCTAAGCCCAACAGGTGATGAAAGGGCATAACACACATTCATGCAGCTGACATTTGGAGATGGCTGGCCACCAAACAAGCAAACAGCCCATAGTTGCAAGCCAAACACAAGTACATAGATCTAGTGGTGTGTAAGTGCAAGTCCCCAACTTCATGCAAAAGGCAGACAGATGCAACACTTAAGTAAGATAGAACCAGGTTGCAAAGCAAGAAGGGAAACAATTAGCCCCCCCCCCCCTTTCCCTCCCACTCAAGCTACCAAGATGAGTCTAAGCCAACATCACACCAGAAATTAAAAAAAAAAAAAAAAAGAAACACTCTTGATGAACTTATCTTGAATGTCCAATGTCCAAGCAACATCATCATGGGGCTAGGGGGGGGGGGGGGGAATTTAATTTATTGTATCCCTTCTTAGCATGCACCGGTAAACACAATGGTACCATGTTAGCTCATTCTCATTGCATCTACCAAAACATTCTCCAGCTGAGCCAGAACCCATGGCTCCCAATTGCTACACACTCGTATCACCAGCACTCATCATTGCTTTCCTATAACAAGAGAGGTGGACGCACCATAGTTCTGGGGAATTAAAAGGATAGCCACTGAGCTGTCATCACACACCTTTGCTTCAGGCTCCACAAAAACACTGTTGTCTCAACTAGCACCATTGAAAGAACCATCCGCATTGTCGTTTGATGAAATGTGTACGTTTCTTTCAAAATATTTTCAAAACCAGATACAAGTCATCACATCTCACATTGCATTCCATAGGTGTAAGAAACAGCCTCATCAAACCTATTGTGCTTGGGCTACTGAATTTCAAGGACTCAGTCACAAATGTCAATTTATAACTCTACGGTTAGGCATGCGATTTTGCATTCTGCATCAGATAAAGAAGTTCACCAATCAGTTAGATAATCCCACGTTGGATGAAGTACTTTCCATAGCTCAGTCCTTTGAAGTCACTAATGCTGTGGGCACTCAATTAGAGTCATGGGGTGACATTGGTGAGATACACTCAGGTCAGGCAGAGATATGTCAGGCACTAGTGCAAATGAGGATGTTGGTGCAGTAAACACACGACCGCAGCGTCGGCCAGGCAGTGAGCACAGCATGAAGCAGCTGAATTAAGGTTCATGTTCTCATCTTTCCTGTCCTCATTGTTTCACCAAACACGTGCGTGATGATAGTCGACAGCGTTGGGTGACTTGCCACCGATGTAAAAAGAAGGAACATGTTTCGTCTGTTTGCAAGTCAGAAAAAGTATATGATGTGCATGACAGGGTAGCCGATGATGATTCTGTACGGTATGTAAATTGCTTGTCTCCTCATTCCTGCGAACTTTACCTTACTGTGAAAATGCTGGGAAAGGATGTGAGGATGCAGGTCAACACCGGGTCAGCAGCCACTATTATTAACTCACAGATGTTGTCGACCATCACACATCACCTATGCTCTCATAATCAGCAGAAGATTTCACTTCAGGGCCAATTTGATGTAAACGTTACCTACAAATTTGTTATGTGCACTGTCAATGTGTTTCTTGTTGACAGCAGTCACACTGAGAATGTATTTGGGTACAACGCCTTTGGTATTTTTGGATTCTCAGTAGATGACACAGCACACATTGCCTCCATTGACATTCCTTGTGCTCGGCTTGATTCTTTATTAGAGGCATTTTCCATGCTCTTTTCTCCTGGTCTTGGTTGTGCAACCAATTTAGAAGCACATATTCCTCGCAAGTCTGCTGCCTGACCAAGGTTCTTTCAGGCCTGGTGTATTCCTGTTGCCTTGTGTGACTTAGTTAAATGGGAGCTTGATTGGCTGACTGTTTTGGGTGTATTGTGTCCTATCTCTTCCAGTGAGTGGTTCTTTCCCCTCGTTAATGTCTTTGCCTCTGTGGTGATTTCAAAGTGTCCATCAATGTGTAGTGCCTTATTGACATGTATTATTTGCCTCACCCTGAAGAGCTGTTTTCAAAGTTGGCAGCATCAGTATTTTATTAAGATCAACCTATCTGAAGTATACACGAGGTTCTGTTGTATGCTCAATCTTGCCAGTTTCTTGTTCTCAACATTCGATTTGGTTTCATGAGTAGTAAAGGTTGCCGTTTGGAGCTGCTAGTTCCCCCATCATCTTTCAATGATTTTTGGAACAGTTGCTTGCCACTGTTCCTGGCTGTATCAGTTATCAAGAAGACATTGTTGTGTCCAGAGCCACCACTGTTGACCATCTGAGCAACCTCTGGATGCTTTTCACAGATTTACAATCTGCGGGGTTAAAATGTAACTCCAGAAATCACATTTTTTCAACAGTCAATTGTCTGCTTGGGTTTTCAGTTATTGGGTGAAGGTATTCGCCTTCTTCGACAGCATGTTGTTGCTATTAAGGCTCTTCCTCACACAACATTGGACAAGAGCTTTAGGCCTTTCTGGGAAAAATAACCTACTATCACAAGCTTTTGCCATCTGCTGCAAAGGTGGCACATCCACTACACTGGTTGCTTCATAAGAACGTGCCTTTTCATTGGTCTGCTTACTGTGACACTGCTTTTCTTCATCTCAAAGAACAACAGCAACAGGCACCCTTTCTTGCCGCATATTGCCCTGGACAACACCTGCTCTGTAGGAATCAGCATGGGTTTCAAAAAAGGCATTCGTGTGAAACCCAGCTCGCGCTATTCGTCCACGAGACTCAGAGGGCCATAGACACGGATTCTCGGGTAGATGCTGTGTTTCTCGACTTCCGCAAGGCATTTGATACAGTTCCCCACAAACGTTTAATGAACAAAGTAAGTGCATATGGTCTATCAGACCAATTGTGTGATTGGATTGAGGAATTCCTAGGTAACAGAAAGCAGCAGGTCATTCTCAATGGAGAGAAGTCTTCCGAAGTAGGAGTTATGTCAGGTGTGCCACAGGGGAGTGTCGTGGGTCCATTGTTGTTCACGATATATATAAATGATCTTGCGGATAACATCGGAAGTTTACTGAGGCTTTTTGCGGATGATTCTGTAGTATATAGAGAGGTTGTAACAATGGAAAATTGTATTGAGATGCAGGAGGATCTGCATAGAATTGACGCATGGTGCAGGGAATGGCAATTAAATTTCAATGTAGACAAGTGTAACATGCTGTGAATACACAGAAAGAAAGATTCTTTATCATTTACCTACATTATAGCAGGGCAGCAACTGGAAGCAGTTAATTCCATAAAGTATCTGGGAGTAGTCATTAGGAGTGATTTAAAATGGAACGACCATATAAAATCAATCGTCGGTAAAGCAGATGCCAGACTTAGATTCATTGGAAGAATACTAAGGAAATGCAGTCCAAAAACGAAGGAAGTAGGTTACAGTACACTTGTTCGCCCACAGCTTGAATACTGCTCACTGGTGTGGGATCCGTACCAGGTGGGATTGATAGAGGAGGCAGGAAAGATCCAATGGAGAGCAGCGCACTTCGTTACAGGATCATTTGGTAATCGTGAAAGCGTTACGGAGATGATCGCTAAACTGCATTTGAAGACTCTGCAGGAGAAACGCTTTGTCACTCGGTACGGGCTTTTGTCGAAGTTTCGAGAACATACCTTTACCGAGGAGTCTAGCAGTATATTGCTCCCTCCACATATATCTCGCGAAGAGACTGTGAGGATAAAATCAGAGAGATTAGAGCCCACACAGAGGCATACCGACAATCCTTCTTTCCGCGAACAATACGTGACTGGAATAGGAGGAAAAATCGATAGTGGTACTCAAGGTACCCTCTGCCACACACCGTCAGGTGGCTTGCGGAGTATGGTTGTAGATGTAGATGGTTCTAGTCACTGACACCTCCCACCGGTGCTGTTTTGACGTATTGATATGGAAGGAGGAAAACTTAGAGTTTAACGTCCCACTGACAGAGTGGTCATTAGGGACAGAGTTCACACTCAGGTCTTTGGTAAGGATCGGGAAGGAAATCCTGGCGTCTTTCTTTATGGAGCAAAGTTTCATCTAATCACTGATTACAAGCCATTAGTTTCTCTCTTCCCTCCCTCATCCTCACTTTCTGGCAAGGTGGCTCACCACTTACAATGTTGTGCTCTTTTCCTTTCTTGTTTCAACTATGAGAGTCATTTCTGACCCACTGCTCAGCATGCCAACGCTGATGCTCATTTGCCAATGGGGCTGGGCCCTGTTTTTGACCATGATAAGCTGCTGTGCTTTCATGTGGAAGATATGTTGTTGATAGGTTTCTCGACAACGGTTACAGGTTAGCCACAGCTACTGCTTCTGATTCTGTTCTGTATCATGTCCTGTGTTTCATTCAACATGGTGGCCTGATTGCCCATCCGGAAGGGCTTCTGATCCATTGCATGACTACTTTGCCCTATGTTTTCATCTCACTGCTCGTAACAGAGTTGTCCTCCTCTCCATCAATGGGTCCTCACTGCGAGTGGTCATTCCTGCATTCCTTGAAGCTTCTGTTCTCCATCTGCTTCACCAGGGACACTGGGGTGTCTCGCATACAAAGGGGCTGGTGCATCAGCATATCTACTTTCCCAGCATCGATGCAAACATTGCACATATGGTCACTGCCTGTGAACTATGTGCTAACCAAGCTTCTGCTCCAAAGACATCTCTTTCTCCATGGCCTACACCCTTGGTTCTGTGGGAGCACATACATGTTGACTATGTGGGTCCCTTCCTTGGCACCTACTAGCTTCTTGTGTTGGACAGCTATTCTAACTTTCCCTTTGTTGTACATTACGCATAGCCTTCCACAGCAGTGACCACCCTGGCACTAGCCAGAATATTTTCCTTGGAACGTCTCCCATCCACAATGGTCTTGGACAATGGTCCACAATTTACTTCCTCTGATTTCTCTGATTTTTGTACTCAATGTGGTGTTATGCACATCACTGCTCCACCCTTCCATCCTCAATCGAATGGTGAGGCTGAATACCTCATTCATACTTTCAAAACAAAAATGAAAAAATTGCTCAATTCTGCTTACTCTGATGAAGCCTTGTTCCAATTCCTGGAGTCCTACCATTTCACTCCCATGGGTGACCAAAGCCCAGACAAGCTACTTCATGGCTGCCTTTACATAGACCACACAACTGCTGGAGAAGTGGTACACCATGTGGACCAATTCGTCCCCAAGTGACTCCAGAAGCATTTCCCATGGCAGTACCAACACTATCTCCATCAAGAGGTGCTGCTGATGGGGTGGAGGTGCCACAATTCGTTCATGGCTCGCTAGTATGTTGAGCCAACCAAGAGCACAGCAACAGCCACCGATAGTTCCTGTACCGGTTACCAACCCAGTATCACAGGAAGATGTCATCATGCAAGAGCACAAGCAAACACCACAGGAAGAGTAATCCTTATCCCCTCTGAATATTCAGAATGACCAAACACAAGGCTCACCAGTGATTCCAATGCACTGTCATGCATCATGTGTTCCATACCAGGAGCAGACATCTAGCAGCTGTCCACTGTCTCCACTCATCACTTTGAGGCATCTTCTTACAATACTGGGGTCTAGTTGTGGAAATTTTCATCCATACATGAAGGTGCCTCCCAAAGAGTTCGCAGACACTCACGGGGAAAACACATGGACATTGGTGCCCTTCACACTCCCTACAACAAATGAGTGCTCAAACCATAGGGGAAGAAGTGTTGTGGTTTCATGCGCAATATTTAATAAGAACCCCGTGTAAGTCTACACAACTTACTGTAGGGGTGCTGCACTCAATGTAGTAGTACAGCAGTTCCACCCAGAATGCTGCCCAGAAAGAGCGCAGCTACAAGGACAGTTTCTTTATAACCACCTTAGTGTACACATCAATGAGTTTCTGAAGTGTGTTTTGTCCTATATGCATTCCAGAAGTGGAAATAAAGTTCGTTTAAAGTTACTACACACCACCTGGCTCATGCTGGCAGTGAACCAGTCCACGTTGCTTCCTTCCACATCCATGTACAAAGTAGAATTCTCCTAAATGTCAGCAGCCCACACCAGTGACCATACAACACCACAAGTCAACCAGAGAGGCATGAAATAACAAGTGCCATCTGCTGTGATAGAAAGAAACAGAATTTATGTAAAAAAATAGATGAAGTCTACTTACCAGGAGCACAGGCAGTGATAGTAACAAATACACACACACACACGCACACACACACACACACACACACACACACACACACACACACACACATACATACAAACGCTAGCTTTTGCAGCCTAGCTGCTTTGTCTGGCAGAAGGGAGGGAGAGGGAAAAGAAAATGATGAGGGTTTTAAGGGAGTGGGTAAGGAGTCATTCCAATCCGGGGACAAGAAAACCTTACCTTGGGGGGAAAAAAGGAGGGTAAACAAATGCACACACACCCACACATTCACACAAAGTTCACCTAGGCAGACATACTGTAGAAAGCAAAGAAGTTAAGAAGTTAGACAGAGATACCACTTGAGGCAGAGGCTCTGTCCAGAGAACCGAGGCAAAGATGTTAAGATGGTGGGCGGGAATTCGAATTTAGCGGAGGTTGAGACCAGGTGGGCAACGGGAAGAGAAAATACGCTGAAGGGCTAGTTCCCATCTCCGGAGTTCTGAAGTATTGGTGTCAGTGGGAAGTATCCAGACTGGAGTAAGTTGTGGTGGAAGGGTACATACGGCAGGTTTTACAACGGGACTGGAGTAAGTGGTGGTGGAAGGGTGCATAGGGCAGGTTTTACAACAGGGCGGTTACAAGGGTAGGAGCCAGAAGGTAGAAAAGGTGGTTTGGGGATTTCATAAGGATGGACTAGGAGGTTACGGAGGTTAGGTGGGTGGCGGAAAGACACTCTCGGTGGACTGGGGAGGATGTCATGAAGGATAGATCTCATTTCAGGGCAGGATTTAAGGAAGTCGTATCCTTGCTGGAGAGCCACATTCAGACTCCGCTCCAGTCCCGGAAAGTATCCGGTAACAAGAGGGGCACTTCTGGGGTTCTGTTGAAGGTTCTGAATTTGAGGGGATGAGGATGTGGCTCTGGCTGACCATTCCATCGTCATTCTCCCTGCCGACAAAGGCTCCACAACCGTGGTACTTGATCGGTGGGAGTATGTGGCAGAGGGACTTCGTCAGCTTTCAGACAACACTACCTACAAAGTTTTTCAAGGCGATCCCATTCCTGATGTCCAGGCAGAGCTTCAAGGAATCCTCAAAACCTTAGGCCCCCTACAAAACCTTTCACCTGACTCCATTAACCTCATGACCCCACCGACTCCCCGCACCCCCACCTTCACCTACTTCCGAAGATTCACAAACCCAATCATCCCGGCCGCCCCATTGTGGCCGGTTACCAAGCCCCAACAGAACGAATCTCTGCCTACATAGACCAACACCTTCAACCCATCATGTGCAGTCTCCCATCCTTCATCAAATACACCAACCACTTCCTCGATCCTCTTAAATCCTTACCCAGCCTGTTACCTCCTGAAACCATCCTTGTAACCATTGATGCCACTTCCTTATACACAAATATCCCACATGCCCAGGGCCTCGCTGCGATGGAATATTTCCTTTCACGCCGACCAACCACTTCCGTACCTAAAACCTCTTTCCTTAATACCCTAGCCAGCTACATCCTAACCCACAACTTCTTCACTTTTGAGGGCCAGACATACCAACAACTAAAGGGAACAGCCATGGGGACTAGGATGGCCCCCTCGTACGCAAACTTATTTATGGGACGCTTAGAGGAGGCCTTCCTGGACACCCAAGCCTGTCAACCCAAAGTTTGGTATAGATTCATTGATGACATCTTCATGATCTGGACTTGCAGTGAAGAAGATCTCCAGAATTTCCTCTCCAACCTCAACTCCTTTGGTGCCATCAAATTCACCTGGTTCTATTCCAAATCCCATGCCACTTTCCTCAATGTTGACCTCCATCTATCCAACGGCCAACTACACACATCCGTTCACATCAAACCTACCAATAAACAACAGTAGTTGCATTATGATGGCTGCCATCCATTCCACATCAAACGTTCCCTTCCCTACAGCTTAGGTCTTCGTGGCAGACGAGTCTGCTCCAGTCCTGAATCCCAGAACCAATACACCAATAACCTGATAACAGCTTTCACATCCCGCAGTGATCTGGTACAGAAGCAAATTGCCAGAGCCACATCCTCATCCCCCCAAATTCAGAACCTTCAACAGAACCCCAGAAGTGCTCCTCTTGTTACCAGATACTTTCCGGGAATGGAGCGGAGTCTGAATGTGGCTCTCCAGCAAGGATACGACTTCCTTAAATCCTGCCCCGAAATGAGATCCATCCTTCATGACATCCTCCCCAGTCCACCGAGAGTGTCTTTCCACCACCCACCTAACCTACGAAACCTCCTAGTCCATTCCTATGAAATCCCCAAACCACCTTCCCTACCTTCTGGCTCCTACTATTATAACCACCCCTGTTGTAAAACCTGCCCTATGCACCCTTCCACCACCACTTACTCCAGTCCCATTGTAAAACCTGCCCTTTGTACCCTTCCACCACAATTTAATCCAGTCCCGTAACCCGGAGGGTGCACACGATCAAGGACAGAGCCACTTGCGACAGCAGCCATGTGATTTACCAACTGACATGCCAGCACTGTGAAGCATTCTTTGTGGGAATGACCAGCAACAAACTGTCCATTCACATGAACGGTCACAGGCAGACAGTTTTTGTTGGTAATGAGGATCACCCTGTGGCTAAACACGCCTTGGGGCATGGCCAGCACATCTTGCCACAGTGTTACACCGTCCGGGTTATCTGGATACTTCCCACCGACACCAATACTTCAGAACTCCGGAGATGGGAACTAGCCCTTCAGCATATTCTCTCTTCTCTTTGCCCACCTGGTCTCAACCTCCGCTAAATCCGAATTCCCGCCCACCATCTCCTTCCCTTTTGCCTGACGAAGCAGCTAGGCTGCGGAAGCTAGCGTTTGTATGTATGTGTGTGTGTGTGTATATTTGTTACTATCACTGCCTATGCTCCTTCACCTGGTAAGTAGACTTCATCTATTTTTTTACATATATTTTTCCTATTAGGAATTTTTTCCTCTACAATATTTGTATCATAAAAAGAAACAGAATTGATGCATATGCATTACTAAACCGGCACCAGGAAGACACCAAGTGCTCAACAAGCTTTTACAGCTAAAGTCAACAAATTGACACCAATTTACAAATGTGCTATCAACTACCATGCCGAAAGACAAGTAAATACTGAACAATGATGCACTCTACAGATAAAACAAGCTGGCACAGCTCAACCTTCATGCCCTGTGCCTAAACAACTGGTCATAGACTGATAGTCTCAACCAGCAAAATAAATATGTTAATTATAAAGAATTTAAAGGTGTGTTAGTTACAAGAAGTTCAATTACACACACACACACACACACACACACACACACACACACACAGAGAGAGAGAGAGAGAGAGAGAGAGAGAGAGAGAGAGAGAGAGAGAGTGATATTTGCAATTACACTTGAACTGTCATTACAAGTACCCAAACTCACACACACACCAATAGTTGAAAGCACAGCTTTACAACTATCCACATACAGGAGAGCTGAGACCCACAAGACACACACACACACAAACGTTACACACTAAATCGAGCTCCAAAATCTTGATATTCAGTGCCTTTGTCATCGGAAAAGGAAAGATTCCTCTCAACTTCATAGCAGCAATTTCACTAAATGCTTGTCTCAAAATGGTGATGGAATTTTCCTGAGACCCATGCAAATGTGCCACCAGCTTGGGCACACTTCCGTCTGGGGACTCTCCCTTGATTATGAGCTCATGCTGCAAGTGCTCATTCTTAAACAGCTTGACTCCTGGGCTTGCTCTCGACTCATGGTCAGCCATCTCCAAGACGCTAACTCCAAAACCTGAAAAAATACAAACAGCAATAGAATCTACCACCAACAAAAACATAATAACATAATAACAATACACCAAAAGAAGCTAAATTAAAGGCCATCAGAAAAGGGGGTGGGGGTGAGGAAGAAGGTGTAAGAGAGTGGAAACTTTCAACCACACTCTGCTATCAATTGAAACCTTCAAATTGGATCACGGGAGAGCAGAAGGCTTGGGGAAATAAAGGCGCCTTGTACTGTGCATGAGATGGTTGAGGAAGTAAGTTTAATTTATTAATTGGGCATAATTCAGGACTTGGATGCAACATCAGTGTTAGTGTATTTATGATGCTCCCATAGTCTCTAGGAAAAACATATGAAACTAAGGGCCAGGTTGTTTAATAGCAGAAGGTTGTATGATTTAAAACTGGTGTTTATGCAATAATAGCATAAATAGACTAATGCTGTTATTGCATCCAAGTCTCAATTTTTCTAGAACTCCAGGGGCAAGCATTTAAAGATTAGATTAGAATAGATTTAATTTTCATTCTATTAGATCCAAATTGAGAAGATCATCTTGGATGTAGTACATGTCAGAAACGAAGATACACAATAAATACTTACAAAATGAGAGCAGATGTGTTAATGTATCTTCCACAGATGCCAAATATAATTGCCCTTGTGCTTGTGGACTCTGTCAGAAAAAAAAAACTTTTACATTTTAAAAAGACATAAAACATATTACTACACACTAAATGTTGAAAGTCACCCCCATGAACCACAGACATTGCCAAGGTGGGGTGGCTTACGTGTATCAATGATGCAGATAGCCATACCATAGATGCAACCACAGTGGAGGGGTATCTGTAGAGAGGCCAAACGTGTGGTTCCTGAAGAGGGGCAGCAGCCTTTTCAGTAGTTACAGGGGCAACAGTCTGAATGATTGACTGACCTGGCCTGGTAACATCAGCTAACATGGCTTTGCCATGCAGTTACAGCAAACAGCTGAAAGCAAGGGAAAACTACAGTCGTTACTTTTCCCAAGGACATGCAGCTCTACTGTGTGAATATATGATGATGGCATCTTCTTGGATAAAATATTCTGGAGTTAAATAATCCCCCATTCAGATCTTCAGGAGGAAACTACTCAGGAGGATGTTGTCAACAAGAAAGAAAATAAATAAATAAAAAAAAAATAATAAAAAAGCAGGCATTCTACAGGTCAGAGTGTGGAATTTTCTAAGCCTTAATCACATAGGTAAGTTACAAAATTTGAAAAGAGAAATGGATAGGTTAAAGTTAGAAATGGTAGGGATTAGTGAAGTTCAGTGGCAGGATGGACAGGATTTTCTGTCAGGTGAGTACAGGTTATAAATACAAATTCAGTTGGTGATAATGCAGGAGTAGGTCTGATAATGAATAAGAAAATAGAAATTACAATGAACAGTATAGTGAATGCGTTATTGTACCAAAGATAGACACAAAACCAACACCGCCCACAATAGTGCAAGTTTATATGCCATCTAGTACAGCCAATGTTGAGGAAGTCGAAGAAATGTATGAGGAGATAAAAGAAATCATTCGGAAAGTTAAGGGAGATGAAAACTTGATTGTGATGGGGGACTGGAACGTGGTAGTAGGAAAGGAAAGAGAAGGAAATGTAGTAGCTGAATACAGACTTGGAAAAAAGAATGAAAGAGGAGATTGCTTGGTAGAATTTTGCACAGAGCACAATTTAATGATCCCCAACACTTGGTTTATTCATCATGAAAGAAGGTTGTATACACGGAAGAGACCAGGAGACAGTGGAAGGTACCGGATTGACTTTATAATGGTAAAGAATAGATTTAGAAGTCAGGTTTTAAACTGTAAGACATAACCATGGGCAGGTATAGATACTGATAATAATTTATTGGTTATGAACTGCAGATTAAAACTTAAGAGACTGCAGAAAGGTACAAAAGTTAGGAGATGGAACCTGGACAAACTGAAGGAACCAGAGATAGTTGAGAGTTTCAGAGGGAGCATTAGGTAAGGATTGGCTGAAACTGGGGAAAGTAATACAGTAGAAGAAAATGGGTAGCTCTGAGAGATAGGGTAGTTAAGGCTGCAGATGATCATATAGGCAGAAGGACAAGGCCTAATAGAAATCCCTGGATAACACAGGATGTACTGAACTTAATTGATGAGAGGAGAAAATATAAAAATTCAGCAAGTGAAGCAGGGAAAAGGGAGTACAAATGTCTGAAAAATTGACAGGAAGTGCAGACAGACTAAGCAAGAGTGGCTAGAGGACAAATGCAGAATCGTAGAAGAATGTATAACTAGGGGGAAAGAGACATACCACCTACAGGAAAATAAAAGAGGTATTTGGAGACAAGAAAAGAAGCTGTATGAATATCAAGAACTCAGATGGTAAACCAGTACTAAGCAAAGAGGGGAAAGCTGAACTGTGGAAGGAATATATAGATGGCCTATGAAATGTAATGAACTTGAAGGCAGTATTCTTGAAATAGAACACAAAGTGGAGGAAGATGAGATAGGAGATACAATACTGAGAGAAGAATTTGACAGAGTGCTAAAGGATTTGAGTTGAAACAAGGCCCCTGGAGTAGATGATATTCCGTCTGAATTGTTGAAATTGTTGGGAGAGCCAGTCATGAAAAAATTGTTCCCCCTGGTATCAAAATGCATGAGACAGGGGAAATACCCTCTGACTTCAAGAATAATATTGTAATTCCAATTCCAAAGAAAGCAAGTGCAGACAAATGTGAAAATTACAGAACTATCAGTTTAATAAGTCATGATTGCAAACTACTAACATGAATTATTTACAGATGAATGGAGAAACTTATGGAATCTGACCTTGAGGAAGATCGGTTTGGATTTAGGAGAAATGTAGGAACACGTGAGGCAATACTCACATTACGACTTAAAGCTAAGGAAAGGCAAACCTATGTTTTTAGCATTTGTGGATTTGGAGAAAGCATTTGACAATGTCAACTGGAATACACTCTTTAAAATTCTGAAGGTAGTAGAAATAATATATATAGAGTGAAGAGTTATATTCAACCTATACAAAAACCAGATAGCAGTTATTAGAGTCAAAGGGCAAAAAAGGGATGCAGAGGTTGGGAAGGGAGTAAGACAGGGTTATAGCCTTTCCCGAATGTTGTTCAATCTGTACATTGAACAAGCAGTGAAGGAATGCAAGGAGAAATTTGGAGAGGGGATTAAAGTTCAGGGAGAAGAAATAAAAACTTTATGGTTTGCCGAGGACATAGTAATTTTGTCAGAGACTACAAAGGATCTGGAAGAGCAATTGAATGGAATGGACAGTGTCTTGAATGGAAGATGTCAGATGAATATTAACAAGAGTAAGATGAGGGTAATGGAATGGAATGTTCGAAAATCAGGCGATGCTGAAGGAATTAGATTAGGTAGTGAGATAATAAAAGCAGTAGATGATTTTTGTTATTTGGGTAGCAAAATAACTTCTGATGGTCAAAGTAGAGAAGATATAAAATGCAGATTGGCTATGGGAAAAAAAAGCGTTTCTAAAGAAGCAAAACTTGTTAACATCCAATATTAATTTAAATGTTAGGAAGTCCTTTCTGAAAGCATTTGTCTGGAGTGTAGCATTGTTTGGGAGTGAAATGTGCATGATAAGGAGTTCACACAAAAAGATAATAGAAGCTTTTGAAATGTGGTGCTGCAGATGAATGATGAAAATTAGATGGGTAGATCACGTAACTAATGAGGACCTGTTAACCAAATTGGGGAGAAAAGGAGTTTATGGCATATAGTGACTAAGAGAAGAGATAGATTGGTAGGACACATTCTGAGACATCAAGGAATTGCCAACATAGCATTAGAGGGAAGTGTGTGGGGGTAAAAATTATAGAGGGAGACTGAGATGTAGGGTGCCGTTCTTATGAGGAGATGAAGAGGCTTGCTCAGGATAGAGTAGGGTGGAGATCTGCAGAAAACCAGTCTGCAGACTGAAGACCACAACAACATATGTTGAAAGGACTAGGTGCATATGGTAATTCATAGTCTTATTTATTTATTTTTACAACACTTATTTACAATGATCACATTAGTGTACAAGATTAGTACCAAACTCAAACTGAACACAATATTCACATTTTTTAATATTATATACAATAATATACAGCAATCACTTCTGATAAGAAATTCATCAATGGAGTAAGAAGGAGATGGCCAGATTATTTGCTAAATAACACAATTACTGGTTTAAAACTTTTAATGTATGTAGAGATGAACAGTCGTCTGATGATGAACTGGTATGTTTGAAACCAGTAATTGTGCTATTTAGCAAATAAATAGCATAATCAAATGTGGTTGGTTGCTGTTGTCTTCATTGAATGAATCATCTTGTATTTTACACACAACCATGGGCTCAAAATGTCAGTTTTTGACAAAATAGCAATTCCTTTCCTACCTCAGACCCTCTTCCATCCCCTCATTAATAAATAATTTGTAAATGCAGTGTGGCTGTGAACGAAGTGTGTTGTCATCTACTTCACCACAGTGCAGTAATAACATTTGACCTCATGGGAATCCAATATGCCAAGTATAAGAGGGTATGGAGAGGTGGGGGGGGGGGGGGGGGGGCACAACAGCCCAACAGCCATAGTGTGAAACTTGTGGGGATTTGAGATGGGCAGGAGGCAAGCACAGATAGCCAAGTGGGTAAGGTGATTGGTAACCCAAAGTGACAGGCCCAGTTTCAAATCCCAGCCTGGCTCACATTTTCATTTTCCCCATTGCGTAATTTCAATGCCTTAATACTTCTTAAGTCATACCCTTTCTTCTTTCAGATCACTAGCAAAAAAGTTGTAGAACAGACTTACCTACAAAACAGTAGTATCCAGTGTAGCTTCTATCTTCACTTCTCAATCATCACTCCCCTTCCACTAACTTCTATTGCACTCACAGCCTTCATTTTTGCCTCACTCACTCTACCAATAGAAACCTTCTTTCAGTCAAGCTACAGTAATGGTGGAATGTAGTCAGTCAGGTCAATGTGGACATATGGTGGCCTCTGGGTACCCCAGAGCTTGCATGTGATCCCAAAAGTGCTAAGGTAGAAACTAAGGTAAACTAACCTAAGGACAACACACACACACCCATGCCCCAGGGAGGACTCGAACCTTCAAAGGCAAGCAACCGTGCGCTCCGCAGTGAGGCGCCTTAGACCGCTCGGCTACTCCTCTGCGGCTGAACACTTTCTTTATTTCACATAGCCCATAGTCATTCATGCAGAATACATATTTAAGATATTTGGAATCCAAGTGGTCTTCATTGAAACTATTTTTGCTCTGTATATCAATTTGTTCAGAATGGCTCTCTTCTGAATTGGGTGATGGAAACTTTGTGTAGTGAGATACAAATCTGTATGTGTTGGTTTGTGGTACTCAGAGAGGCTGGGATGTCCATACAGTCTATGCTTTATTAAGAAACCCAGAAATGGCAGCATTCCTTTTTTCTCTGTCTCAACAGTAAGCTGGATGTTTGGTGTATAATGTTCATGTGTTCCACAAAGCAGCCGAGAGCTTACATGTCATGTGGCCACACCATGAAAAATCATCAATATAGCAGAAAAGCAATGATGGCTGTAAGGTTGTTGTTGTTGGTTTTTGGAAGGGACTAAACTGCAATTGTTATCAGTCCATTGTTCCAGTCTGAGAGATAAAACATTGTGTTAAGTGTTCCTAAGTAAAGATGTTAACATGTCACAGTTTAAAAGGAACAGGTAAATATGAAGAAGGGATACAAGTTAAAACGAAGAAGAGATAAAAGGGTGGAAACAGTACAAGAGTGTTGCTGCTGGATGATCACAGAAATATAAGTAACACATCCAGCCACTCTGGGACACATAAAAAATACCTACCTAGAAGACTTAGGCAGGTGGAGGACAGAGTAATGACAGACACACACAAACTTTAAATGGACTTGTAAAATCCACACTCATGGATAAAATTTAAAACAGAATCAACCACGGAGGCATTGTTAGCTAAAGCAAGCTGCACAGCGCCAGGGATATTAAAATTTCGCCAGTTTTTGGCTAAATTGCAGCATTCAAGTAAGATGTGGGCAACTGTCAAAGGGGCACCACATCGACACTGAGGTGGGTCCTCGCGATGCAAAAGGTAACCACGTGTGAGCCAAGTATGGCCTATACGGAGCCGGCAAAGGACAACCGACTCCCTGCGAGAACCCCTCAGGAAGGTCTTCCACACAGCAGTAGATGGCTTGACAACATGGAGCTTATTGGGTTCAGTCGAGTCTGCCCATTCAGAATTCCAAACCCCAAAGGACCTTGCGGGTCAACTGGGATCAGAGGTCTGAGACTGGGAGGCCAATATCCAGGGGCCATGAAGTGGTGGCCTGCTTGGCCAGCTCATCTACATGTTCATTGCCTGGTATACCTATGTGGCCCGGCGTCCACACAAAAGCGACAGAATGGCCTGACTCACCAAGGGCGAAGACAGCATCTTGAATTGCTCGCACCACAGTGTGTTTGGGGAGAAACTGGTCAAGGGCCTGTATGCCACTCAGGGAGTCACTGCAGATGACAAACGACCCCCTGGGGAGAGCTCTGAGGTGTTCAAGAGCTCTCAAAATACCAACCAGTTCTGCAGTGAAGATGCTGCTTCCACAAGGCAATGATCGCTGTTCGATGTGCTCACCACAGACAAAGGCATATGTGGCATGACCATCGACCAAAGAACCAGCGACGGAGAATCAGTGGTGGAATGGAGGCTTTCGAATCCCAGGACAAATCCAACCGAAGCTCCAGGGAGGAATTGTCCAGGGGGTATAAGGGGGGAGTAGTGGAAAGGAGGAGGGAGACGAAGGGAACCAAGTGAGGAGAGAAGGGAACGGACACGGACCACAATCGGAAGACCCGACCTGGGCCGACGTCGTGGGGAAGGGAGTGCACAACATGGAAAGAGAAGCCTGTGGTTTGGATGGTGGGGTGAAGCATGTACCCAGGCAATGTAACACACCAATAACCGTTTCCAGTGATACCGCAGAGGGGGAACCCCTGCTTCGGCTAGGAGACTTGTTATTGGACTGGTGCGAAAAGCCCCCGTCGTGAGATACACCCCAGTATGGTGAATGGAGTCTAAGACCCGCAAGGCAGAAGGGGCTGCTGAGTCATAAACCAAGCTCCCATAATCAAGCCGCAACTGAATAAGAGCCTTGTAGAGCTGAAGGAGGGTGGAACAGGCTGCTCTCCAACCAGTATGGCTGAGGCAACGGAGAATATTTAAGTGCCGCCAACACTTCTGTCTCAGCTGATGTAGGTGTGGCAACCAAGTCTGCCAGGCATCAAAAACCATGCCCAGAAAGCGATGTGTGTCCTTGACCTGAAGTAGTTAACCACCCAGGTAGAGCTCTGGGTCAGGGTGAACTACCCTATGGTGACAGAAGTGCATCACATGGGTTTTCTCCGTGGAGAACTGGAATCCGTGGGTAGAGGCCCATGAGTGGGCCTTTTGGATGGCATCCTGCATCCGCCGTTCAGCTACGCTGATGCTAGCTGAGTTGAAGTATAACCAAAAGTAGTCATCAGCGAACAAGGAGGAAGAAACCGATGACCCCACTGCCTCAGCAAGTCCATTAATGGCAATTAAAAAGAGGGGGACACTAAGGATAGAGCCCTGTGGCACACCGTTCTCTTGGACGTGGGGGGAGCTGACGGAAGTGCCAACCCATACCCAAAAAGATCAGAAGGAAAGAAAGTTTTGAATAAAAAGTTGTAGCGGACCCCTCAAGCCCCAACCGTGTAGTGTAGCCAGAATATGGTGGCGCCAAGTGTTGTCGTATGCCTTTCTGAGGTCGAAAAAGACGGCAACAAGATGCTCACGCCTGCTAAATGCCATACAAATGGCAGACTTCAGAGCCACTAAGTTATCAACAGTGGAGTGGTCTTGTCCGAACCCCCCCCCCCCTGATGTGGGGACAACAGACCTCAATGTTCAAGTATCCACATAAGCTGCCGGCTCACCATATGTTCAAATAGCTTGCATAGAACATTGGTGAGGCTGATTGGGCAGTAACTATCAGCCACCTGTGGATCAGCACGAGGTTTGATCATCAGAATAATGATGCTTTCTCACCATTGTGATAAGAAAGCTCCCTCTGCCCATAAATGGTTAAACAGGGCGAGAAGCTGATGTTGAAACTCCACGGAAAGGTGTCAGATGAACTGGCTGTGGATCCTGTACAGTCCAGCAGAGGTATCAGGGCATGCAGCAAGGGCAGTTTTGAATTCCCATTCACTGAAAGTAGAGTTGTATGATTCTGCTCAATGCGTGTGAAACGACAGCCGTCGCTGTTCTAAACTGTATGCTGCAGTTGCAGAATTGTGAGCATAATGCTCCACCATATGCTGAGCAATAGCAGTGGCGTCAGTGCATACAGTACCCTGGATCTGTAAGCTGGGGATTGCTGCTGACGGGCGGTACCCAAAGAGGCGTCTAACTTTGGACCACACCTTAGATGGTGAAGCACGAGAGCCGATGCTGGCGACATACCTCTCCCAGCTGTCCTGCTTGCTCTGCTGAATGAGCTGTTGAGCTCGGGCCTGAAGCCATTTGAAGGTTGTCCATGGTGGGGTGGCACCGATGGTGCTAGAGCACCTGCCGATGATCCCAAATGGCTGCAGCGATCTCTGGTGTCCACCAGGGCACAGACTTGCGCCGACGTAGAGAGAGGTTGATTGCCAAGTAGGTGCCTCATGCCACGTAGAAATGCGTGGGAGCCCCAGTGTTTAAGAGACAGATGTTCTGCTGTGACAGAAGTGTCTCTACAGCCCTACCGCAAACTGTTGTCTGTGTCCCGCCCCACAACGGGTGGTGGGCATTAAAATCCCCTAAAAGGAGAAAGGGCGGGAGAAGTTGTGCAGTCACTGCAGCAATGTCAGTGATAGAGACAGCTGCATCCAGGGGAAGGTAAATGGAACAGATGGTGAATTCCTGCCCCGCCCAGATTCTAACAGCGACTGTCTCCAGAGTAGTGTGGAGAGGCACAGTAGCATTGGGGACAGTTGCAAGAACTGACCCTCCTGAAGCTCTGTCATATGCCACCCAGTTCTTGTAGTATCCCTGATAGCCATGAAGGGCTGGGGTCCACTGGGCAGGAAACCACATTTCCCGCAACGCCAAACAAAGCACGTGGAAGTGGCACAACAACTGCTGCAATTCAGCTAGGCAGATGAAAAAAACACCGCAATTCCACTGAAGGAGTACAGGATCGCCGAGCTGAAAAGCCATATTACAGTTTTGGATCAGGTTCATCCATAGTTACATCGGCTGTCAACTCTTCAGGATCGCCATTGTCAGCGATCCTGGATTCTGGGGAAAACCAGTATTGCAAGATCCTCAGCAGATGCAAGGATCCCATCATCCTCCAAAGTAGAGGATGAGGATGCCTGTGGCTTTCTAGCCACCAAAGTCTCCTTCTTAGTTTTCTTCTGTTGTGCCTCTTGCCGGCCCTTTGGTTTAGAGGCCTGGCAGGGCTTCTCAGTAGTGGCATCAGGGTTGGAAGAAGAGCGAGAAGCCCTTCTACCAGCAGGTCATGGACCCTTCAGCTGTCGGCTGGGATCCCCACATTCACTGTGAGAAGCCTCAGAAGGGAGTGTCCCCAGGGACCCCTTCTACATCTACATCTACATACATACTCCGCAATTCACCGTAAGGTGCGTGGCGGAGGGTACACTGTACCACTACTAGTCATTTCCTTTCCTATTCCACTCCCAAATTGAACGCAGAAAGAAAGAATGCCTATATGCCTCCGTACGAGCCCTAATTTCTCTTATCTTGTCTTTGTGATCTTTACGCGAAATGTAAGTAGGCGGCAGCAAGATCGTGCTACACTCAGCTTCAAATTCCGGCCCTCTAAATTTACTTAACAGAAATTCATGAAAAGAACGTCGTCTTTCTTCCAGCGATCCCCAATTGAGTTGCCGGAGCATTTCCGTGACACTCGCGCATTGGTCGAACCTACCGGTAACAAATCTAGCTGCTCGCCTCTGAACCGCCTCTATGTCTTCCTTCAAACCGATCTGCTGCGGGTCCCAAATACTTGAGCAATACTCAAGACGTGGTCGTACAAGCGTTTTATACGCGGTCTCCTTTACAGGTGAAGTACATCTTCCCAAAATTCTCCCAATAAACCGAAGTCGGCTGTCTGCCTTACTCACAACTGTCCTTACATGCTCGTTCCATTTCATATGGCTCTGCAATGTTACGCCTAGATATTTGAACGACGCGACAACATCAAGAAGCTCACTACTAATGCTGTATTCGAACATTATGGGATTGTTTTTTCTACTCATGCGCATCACCTTACATTTTTCCACATTGAGAGCTAGCTGCCATTCTTCGCACCAACTAGAAATTTTGTCTAAGTCAACCTGTATGCTATTACAGTCAGTTACAGACGACACCCTCCCATACACCACAGCATCATCAGCAAACAGCCGCAAATTACAACTTACTCTGTCCATCAGATCATTTATATAGATAGAAAATAATAGCGGTCCTATCACACTCCCCTGGGGCACGCCTGACGATACACTCGTCTCTGATGAACACTCGCCGTCAAGAACAACGTACTGCGTTCTATTACTTAGGAAGTCTTCCAGCCAGTCACAAATCTGTGAACCTATTCCATAAGCTCATATCTTCGTTAGCAGTCTGCAGGGTGGCACTGCGTCGAACGCCTTTTTGAAGTCGAGAAAAACACAATCCGCCTGTTGCCCTTCGTCCATGGCTCGCAAGATGTCATGTGAGAAAAGGGCAAGCTGAGTTTCACATGAACGATGTTTCCTAAACCCGTGCTGATTCATGGAAAGAAGCTTTTCTGTTTCAAGAACATTTACTATATTCGAACTGAGAATATGCTCCAAAATTCTACATGAAACCGATGTCAACGATATTGGCCTGTAATTGTATGGGTCAGTTCTCTTTCCTTTCTTATACACGGGAGTCACCTGCGCTTTTTTCCAATCACTAGGAACTTTGCGCTGAATTAAAGATTCGCTATAAATGCAAGCTAAGTAGGGGGCCAATGCCGCAGAATAGTCTTTGTAAAACCGAACTGGTATTCCATCCGGACCAGCAGACTTTTTCGTATTTAGCTCTCTCAGCTGCTTCTCTACACCGGAAACACCTAATGCTATGTCCCCCATTTCTGAATTAGTACGTTGATCAAATGATGGTATATTTGTGCGGTCCTCCTGCGTGAAAGATTTCTTAAAGGATAAATTTAGAACTTCAGCTTTCCGTTTGCTTTCTTCTATTACTGCCCCGGAATGATCAACTAGTGATTGGACAGTGGGCTTTGACCCGCTTATCGATTTTACATAGGACCAGAATTTTTTCGGGTTCTCGGAAAGATCTTTTGCTAAGGTATGGCTGTGATAATTATTGTATGCTTCACGCATCGATCTTTTTATAGACGCACGAATCTCTACTAACTTTTGCCTGTCATCATTTGTGTGTTCTTTTTTGAATCGAGAGTGCAACAGCCTTTGCTTCCTCAGCAGCTTTCTAACATTATTATTATACCACGGTGGATCTTTTCCATCCTTAATCGTCTTTACTGGCACATATTTCTCTAACCCTTTATTAACAATGCACTTAAATTTAGTCCACAATTCCTCTACATCCATAGTCCCAGAATTAAACGATGCCCATTCATTTTCTAAGTGCGATCGAAACATTTGCTTATCGGCTCTTCCCAACAAAAACACGCTCCTAGCCTTCTTGATTGGTTTATGAAATTTGGTCACCATTGACGCTATGACGATATCGTGATCACTAATTCCTCTCTCTACACAGACACCGTTAATAAGGTCAGGCCTGTTTGTGGCTATAAGGTCTAGAATATTTCCATTGCGCGTGGGTTGCCGGTTTAACTGCTCAAGACAGTTTTCGGAGAATGTGTCCAAAAGTAGCTCACAAGACTGCTTGTCTGTACCGCCTGAAATGTAACTAGCGAGGTCCCAATCTATACTCTTAAGGTTGAAGTCACCTCCGACTAATATTACGTGGCCCAGATACCTATGCACTACCTGGTGTAGACTTTCCTTAAATGATTCTAAAACTGCTACAGCAGCACTGGGGGGCCAGTAAAAACACCCAACTATTAACTTTACTTCTTTTAGACCTGTTATACGTGCCCAGATAACTTCACAGTTACTTTCAACCTCGATCTCACTAGAAACAATATCTTTGTCCACAGCGATGAACACTCCTCCTCCAGTTGTATCAGATCTATCTTTCCGATATACATTCCACGCTTTGCTAAATATTTCTGAACTTGCCACATCATCATTTAGCCAGCTTTCGGTGCCTAAAACTATCTGAGCGCAATAACTTTCATGCAGCGCTGTAAATTCGGGAACTTTGTTTCTAATACTCTGTAAGTTCGCGGCTAATATTTTTATGTTCGAATTTTTGTTCCGAACATGGCCTGAATTCGCTGTTTGAATGCTGACAGGCGAGTTCTCATCAGAGTTAGCGCCTAGCCTAAAAAACCCCCATGTGCACTCCACAAGTACTCTGCTACCCAAGTAGCCGCTTCCTTAGTGTAGGGCACCCCTGATCTATCTAGGGGCACCCTACAATTCCCCACCCGATAATGCAGATCCAGAAATCTGCAGCCATGACTGTCACAGAGTCGGCGAAGCCTCTGGTTCAGACCCTCCACTCGGCTCCAAACCAAAGGACCCCGATCAACCCTGGGAACAATGCTGCAAATCGACAGCTCTGCTTGCACCCCGCGTGCGAAGGCAGCAGCCTTCACCAATTCCGCCAGCCGCTCATAGGACCTGAGGATGTCCTCAGAACCCAAGCGACAAGCGTCATTGGTGCCGACGTGAGCCACGACTTGCAGTCGACTGCACCCCGCACCCTCGATAGCCGCCGGCAAGGCCACCTCCACATCTCGGATGAGGCCCCCCAGCAGACACACCGAGTGCACGTTGGAATTCCTTCCAGATCTGGACGCTATCTGCCTAAGGGGCTCCATCACGCGCCTAACATTGGAGCTCCCAATAACTAATAATCCCCTTCCCCCCATGCACCTGCTCGGACCCCGCCGAAGCAGTGGCCACACCTTCACTCACAGGACGAACGGGCGCGGACGGACGTCCAGCCTCTACATTGGCCTTCCGCCTCGAGCAACGCGAACGCCGTACAACCCGCCACTCCCCTTGCGGAGAAGGCGGTTCGACAACGTCCGGTACACCTGAAGGTGCCTCGGTAGCAGGGACAGAGAGCGAAGCGTGAGACACCTGAGGTGTCCCACTCGACGCACCAGACTCCCCACCATCGCTGCACCCCGAGACAGCAGCCTGAAGACGGCTGACCGTAGCCAACAGCACGCTCAGCTGTTCGCGAACCGCGGCCAACTCTTCCTGCGTCCGCACACACCAGGCACACATCCTATCCATCCTATCGATACAATTAACTGCAATTAACAACTTTAAAGAAGCCTAGTACTCTAATGAAGGCGGCTGGCTGCTGACTTAACTGTGGTCAGTGGTAACTACACTGTCAAACCAACAAAACTGAGTCCGGTAGTTTAGCGCTGTTAAAGCTGCGGCACTGGTGGCAGCTGGCACTGGACTGACTGATAACGAGCTTTAGTAATGGTCTCTGACTTGTTTTGAAATACACCAGTCAAAGATGAAGACTAAACAATGGTATTTATCAAATACGATAGAATGAACTATTAAAACAGTAGTACAAACGAAATCTGCAAGTACGCAGGAATAAACCTCTTAAAACCATGTACTAACGAAAATGAACTAGACTGGCAAATTAAATTTGACACAAATTAAATTCAGATACTTAGCGCTGTTGAAGCTCCGGCACTGGTGACAGCTGGCACTGGATAGGATCCGGAGAAGGCCGGAGAAGGCTGTGAAGGAACAGCCTTCTCCGGCCTTCTCCGGCTGGGAGACAGGGACTGGTGTCCCCAATGGAGAGGAGGGAATTGCTCCCACAGGTTGTGTTGTGGGACCAACCTCCACCTCCACCCATCGAGGGGGCAGTAGAACGTTGTTGGCCAATAGGGCTCACAGATAGAGAGAACCATGGTTCTGTTGACCACCGTAAACCTGGTGCCGCTGTTACTGTGGCAAAAGATGTTGTCATCTTTACTGGATGGAGTCATTCAAACTATTTACATGCCTCTGAATATGTCAAACGGTCCAGGGTCTTTATCTCCATGATTTTACACTCGCGATGTCGTATGCCACAGTTCGGCGAGCAAGGCGGATGGTATTGACCACAATTCACGCAATCTGGAGGTGGAGTACATGGGGCATCTGGGTCCGACAGTCGCCCACATTTCCTGCAGTTAGAGCTGGAAGTACATCGGGATGACATGTGCCCGAACTTCCAGCACCTGAAACACTGCATAAGGGGAGGGACATAGGGTTTTACGTCACACCGGTATATCATTACCTTGACCTTCTCAGGCAGTGTATCACCTTCGAAGGCCAAGATAAAAGCACCAGTGGCAACCCTCTAATCTTTAGGTCCCCTGTACACACGCTGAACGAATTGATCCCCCCGACGTTCCAAGTTTGCTTGCAACTCGTCATCGGTCTCAGGAGATCTCTATAGTAGATTAAACCCTGGACCATGTTTAGCAACTTATGTGGCATGATACAGACTGGAACATCACCCAGCTTATCACAGGCAAGTAATGCCCTCGACTGGGCTGGTGACGCTGTCTGTATTAGCACAGCCCCACTTCGCATTTTCGAGAATGACTCCACTTCGCCAAACTTATCCTCCGGCTGTTCAACAGAAAACTGTGGCTTAGTGGTCATGAAAGATTCACCATCTAAACATGCACAAACAAGGTATTGTGGCGAATATGGCTCTGATCTATTATGGACCCTCCTTTCCTCCCACAGGGGGGCTAGGGAAAGAAACATCTTAGTGTCATAGGTGGACACATTGAATTCCGTTTTGCCACGCTTAGAGATGACGTTTTCGCGACCGGCCACACTTTTATTTGCTTTCATTCTGGTCCCACGAGCAGCTAGGGAACTAAAGGTCCACCCAGGCAGAGCCCTGCTTGCCTGGGTAAGCCTTATACAACTGAGGTGCAGCAGGTACCTCAGAGGTTGCTCGCTAGTGACTGTTCAACCTCAACAGCCATGCATCTCCTCGGCACGTAGCACAGCTTGAGAATGAGTTTTTTTTTTATAGAGGTTTGTACCATTCTCGCGATCCGGGCAATTAAGCCAAAATCTCCGTGCTCTGAATCGTACAACGTTCCAGCGTCGCGCCGAACGATGGCCGTTAAAGCATGCACAGAAGGAAGGAAGCTTAGGGTTTAACGTCCCATCGACAACGTGGTCATTACAGACGGAGTGTACACTCTGATTTTTGGGGAAGGATTAGGGGAGGAAATTTGGCTGTTCCCTTTGACAGAAACCATCCCCGCATTTGCCTAGAGTGATATAGGGAAGTCACGGAAAACCTAAATCTGGATGGCCGGAGGTGGATTTGAACCACCATCCTTCCGAATGCGAGTCCAGTGTCTTACCACTGCGCCACCTTGCTCGGTGCATGCACAGAGCTTACGGTCTAGCAGACTGTTGGCGCGACACAGCCCACAACTCAGGACCCCAGGTTCGCCAAGCCCGTACTCAGCAAATTAATGTTGAGCCCCTGAGGGGAAGCTGTAAGGTAGCTAAATTTAAAGCTCTTTCATCAAAATTATCTTAAAAGAAGTCCACCATTGCAGGAGACAATGTAAAATCCATAGCCAATCCATCAGTCATTTTGTAAAATTTACCAGCATACTAAAGGTAGGTGGTTGTCATCACAAGGCTGAAAATTTTACAGTTTCAGGAGGAAATGATGTGTTTTGCTTATTGATGAAACTATCCAAATGAAAGTGGGCATTGCCACTAAACGTAGCCATATCCACATTGTGGCGCCTTTTTTTTTTTTTTTTTTTTTTTTTTTTTTTTACCTGCCATTAACACATTACAAAATAATAGGATGTTGGGTTCTTCCAAGTCATGGAATGAACCAATATTTTTTACATATATTTATTTATCCATTCTTGGTAAAGCACAGAAGTAATACAAAAGTAAGACTGCATGACTGCACTTTGACTGACAACAATGCTAGCTACAGACTGATTAGTAACTTCATACTGACTGAGTTCGTCCCAATTTGCGCGTATTCATATCTGTTATAGTTTTTCTAGAACATTCTAGAACATGGAAGTAACAAAGTATTACATTTAACATTTTGTTCATGAAACATACATATATTTTGCTTTACGTGAAAATACACAAAATCATGACAAATGTAATAATAGGTTTTTCATATTTAAACAAACTGTACAAAAGATCGTAAGTAAGTAACAATTAGCACAGTATTAATATATGTTTACATTATTGTTTGACATTCAATAATTAATTAATTTAATTTGTTAGAAAACCCTAGTAATGCAAATAATAATGAGACTTGACAGAAGCACCATAAGATGCTTATATATTGTAAATATGGAATATTAGGTTACAATACTAGGACCAACTACGGTATTGAATACTTCAGTTATTTAAACAAACGGGACACACCTGGCTAAATATATTACAATACCCCCCCTCACACAATATCAGACATCACATGTGGATGACATTGTGTGACAACAGAATTGCGGAGTATTTACAATCAGCAAAGATTTTAAATTTTACACTACATATCTGTCAAATTCAATTTTACATCATATTACAGTAAGTAATTTAAGTATTTCAAGCATAAAATGACTGATTTTACAGAAAACGAGTTACCAAAATATTTTTACTACTGATGATATGATTTCTGAAATGCACAATTCTTTAAATTACCATGACATTAGATACAGAAGAACAATAAACTGTTTATAGAACAATCATGAACAAGCAGACAAAGTTTTGTTGAACCTAATTTATATAACAAAGATACAGTCTGAAGGCAAACAGGATAAGCTTAATGAAGTTGCATGTTAATAGGTATACCCTACATTTGTGTAAACAGTACATCAATTTCAAAAAATCAGGGAATATTAAATTTCAGAAAGACAGTATAAAAATGATTACTGTAAGTAGCAAGATAAAAAACATTTGTTTGCAAGTGTACATTGAGTGAACTCATAAGAAGTTATTACAATTTTTAATGCTTAAAATACTTTGACAATGCAAAATTACCAATTTTCAAATTGCATACGGATGCGAGAGTTTTACACCTAGCAAACAGTCAATAAAAACATTAATCATGATAATTATGTGAGGATTATTGCTATGTGAATATTAAAAGCAAAATAATCAGTAATGTGTCTCAATGACAATATAAATGTGTAAAGTTAGATTATGACATTATACATCACAAGTGTGACCAGAAATTTTATAAACAAGAACCCTACCAGTTTGGCACTTGTGTGAATCACCCAGAAGATTTGCAAAATGATTTGTTGCTATAAATTTTACATCCACAGCCTGCACAGCTACAGGTCAGCAGATGGGTATGACACCACCAAATACACGGCTGTTGAGTTTACCATAGAAATTCACTAATAAAAATTATTAAATTCATATTCTTTCATGAATGCATTATTCTTTCATATTATTTTATAAATGCAGTATCTAATACAATCCTCATTCCAATACCCTCCATGAATAACAACAAAAGACCCCAACCATCAATTCCATATAATCAGAGCACAAAATGTATAGTCAAGTTAGGTACACAAGAGTCATAGTCAAAGTTAATGTACAAAGTATCAGTTCAGTTAAGTAATCATAATCAAATTTTTAAATTACAGGTAGCCCTTTAAATTCCTTACACTAAGATCATTTAACCCCCCACTTTATAAATAATTTTGTACAACATCGTTATAAGGATAAAAATTACAACTAATACACAAAATTCTGCAATTAATTTGAAAAATGTCATGAAAACATCTAATAGTAAAAATATCTATTGCTCGTACAGGTCAAAAACATTTCATGATTATGGGGTCTGATAGTGTATCATATGGTCTATGTAACATTACAGAAACCAATTTGCAACATTTTTAGTGAAGCATGAAACTACAGCATTCTTATATGGATCTATTTGCAACATATTTTGTAAAACATGAAAATACAGCTTGCTTACAGAAATCAATTTGAGAAATTTTATGAAATTAAAGTACCTAATCACAAGTATTACTTATTCAAGATCTCAATATTTAGTGCAAAATCAAACATTAGTAAGAGAAGCATGTGACATACAAACATTTCAGATTATTTAAACAGACTCTGTAACATGGAAATACCGTTTTACCAAAAGAATAATATTACAGACAGTAAATTTTGATTGTGACTAAAGATTCCCAGGATATCTTACATAAAGTACTTTGGAAAGCAAAGAAATCATCATATCAGAAACTTGATTTAGCGGTTTAAACAATAAACATTTCACAACTATAGCCCATGTCATCAGTAAATTATTTGGATTATGCAACAATTTTAGTTTAGTATGAGAGATACAGTCATCTGTTAAATCAATTCAAGAATTTTCTTAAAACGAAAGTGTCTACTAATGGCTCTTACAATATTTTTATGACAGTGGCAAGTACTATCAGAAAATTTTCATATATTTAAACAAGACTATGTGATAAGAAAAATACCATCTTATCAAAAAAAAAAAAAAAAAAAAAAAAAAAAAAAAAAAAAAAAAAAAATCCATTATAGATAGTTAAATTCGATTATGTCATTAAGAGTCTCAAAATGTTTTCTCAAGTACTTCAAAAACAATATTACCATCACAGAACCTATCAGTTTAAGCAATGAACATACTTATAGCTTTCAGAGAATATGAAAGCACATCTGAATGCATAGTATGTATTGTGAAACTTTTACCAAGAAACAGGGTGCATAGAAAAATATGAAAAAGAACTTAGCTTACTGAATGACATTACAGTCAGTTTCATGACAATATACCTCATTATGTTTCTTAAACTAGGTAATTTTGAAAAACATTCATGGTGATTGCATAGAACATTGTTTTACCACATACACAGGCCTACTGACAGTGAACATTTTAAACTTACACATTAACATTTGCCAAATCTTCAAAAGAATCAACAGATGTCAAATAGTTTACCAAAGGTATATGAATAAAGTCAAAAATAACTGTACAGTCCAGTTTAAAGCAAATAAAATCAATTACAATGCCTGAGCTTGCTTGGGATTGTTGTTCAATTATTAGAGATCCCATACCAACAATGATGTGCCTATTTCTTTTTAATAAATATTTCTTTTTACTTTACATGTTTCCACCACTCTGGGTACAATTTTTCCCAGCACAATTCTATCTTTTTCCATATAAAGTATATGTGAATTTTAAACTTCTGCCTTAATGTTTTCTTTACAGAAGTCAAATCATGGTAAGTTATGGTCAACTTTAGTTAAAACAGTATCATCCAAGTTAACATTTTCAGTATTATTTTTAAGACACAGTGTAGTTTCATCAACATGTTCCCTACCTTTAAAATTTTCATCACAAACATTCTTAAGACCTTCATCATTAGCATTAAGTTTCCTATTTTCAACATTTACATCTTCAACATAAAACATACTATCAGTTTCATTACCATTTTCCACAAATTTTTCATCATATAAAGTATTCTCATTACTAAGCATAATATTCTTATCATCATCATCATAAACATTAACATTGTCATATAAAGAATTCTCTTTACAAAGCAAAATATCATCATCATAATAAACATCAACATTTTCCTTATATTGTTCTGTACATAACTCCACAGACACATTAGTGTCAACATCACTAGATCTTCACTTATTTCAACATGAACCTTATCTTTTGCCTTAACAACACAATTGTCACACTCAGGTCAAATATTATGACTTTCAGTATCATGTACAAAGTTACCGTTGTCAGATTTAGATACAAATACATCACATTTAGATTTTATTTGTATATTATCATGTTTGTATTTTCTGTTCTCATTAAAAGGAGTATTGCCATACTTATTGTGTCTGCTTCTTTGCCACTCCCCACTCCATCTATCATTGTAATTAGACCTTTGCCTTCCAACAAAATTGTGAATTTTATACAAAAAATTCAAAAATTCCTCTTTATCATTATCTGGAGCATGTATTAATTCCCTTTGCAAATAATTTGGTAGCCTATTTTTTAACGCATTAATTTGTGTCCTAACATCTAAGGGATACTGTAAATGTATTAGTTTCCGTAATTCATTTTTACAAAAATCAAACAGTCCTCCTAGTCTTCCATTATATGTTGGCCCATACAAAAATCTACTTTTAACCCTGTGTTGGTCATTTTCTGACAAAAATTATTTAAAAAACTTTCTTTAAATTCTTCAAATTTTTTCCAAAGTTTTCTGTTTGTATTAGCCCAGCTTAATGCCTCACCATTTAAGTGATATATTACATATTTAATTTTATCAGTGTCACATGTACTTTCTATAAAACTATTTTCACAGCTTAAAATGAAATCTACAGGGTGTACATTATGTTCTAGAAACATCTTTACAGGAATTTTAGACCATGAACCAAAATTATGTATGACATTTGTTACAGGATTATTATTCACACAATCACCTGATGATAAATTAACCTTTTCCCTATCAACATCTTTAACAAAATCTGCACCTCTTTCTACTGTCTGACTTGCTGATTTTACATTATAACAACTCGTATAGTAATCATTTATTAGACCTAAATCTATGTTCATATTTTCATTTTGTGTTTTGAAATCAGTATCCGTATCTTCACACGAAACTTTAAGTTCCTCTTTAATTAGATTTTGTTGGTCTGTTAATGTTTTTAATAATTTATTTTCCAGTTCATTCAGTACTGATTGTAGCATATCCGAAGCAAAATCCCAGTCTACGTTTGACATTGTAATATTTCCTTTGTCCATTCTGAATAAACCGCACTCAAATAACTAAAAATCAAAGTTAAATTGCACTTACAGGTTTAGTCGTCCAGTCCATATCCAGTTCAATCATTCCAAAATTTTTGTCTTGCTTCAGTGTCCTTTGTTAACCAATTATTATAGATCTTCATTTCGTTCTGAAACTTATTAATACTTCATCCATAAAACGTTTGAACGTATATCGTTTCTTCTTCATTTTCCTTCTTCGTTGTTTCTGAAGCAGGTCACATTTGTAGGTTTCCAAAAATCGACTGTGTTTCCCGCGCTGAATGCACCATATGTGGCGCATTTCTTTTTTTTACTGGACATACATTAAAGCCACATTTTTCTATACATCACCTGTTATATATTTTCAGTGGTATAAATGCTTGTAGATCTCGTTGCTCACATGCCATTAACACATTACAAAATAATAGGACGTCGGGTTCTTCCAAGTCATGGAATGAACCAACAATGTGACACACTTCATATTATTTACGTATATTTATTTATCCATTCTTGGTAAAGCACAGAGGTAATACAAAAGTAAGACTGCATGACTACACTTTGACTGACAACAATGCTAGCTACAGACTGATTAGGAACTTCATACTGACTGAGTTCATGCCAATTTGCGCGTATTCATATCTGTTATAGTTTTTCTAGAACACGGAAGTAACAAAGTATTACATTTAACATTTTGTTCATGAAACATACATATATTTTGCTTTACATGAAAATACACAAAATCATGACAAATGTAATAATAGGTTTTTCATATTTAAACAAACTGTACAAAAGATCGCAAGTAAGTAACAACTAGCACAGTATTAATATAAGTTTACATTATTGTTCGACATTCAATAATTATTTAATTTAGTTTGTTAGAAAACCCTAGTAATGAAAATAATAATAAGACTTGACAGAAGCGCCATAAGATGCTTATATATTGTAAATATGGAATATTAGGTTACAATACTATGACCAACTATGGTACTGAATACTTCAGTTATTTAAACAAACGGGACCCTCCTGGCTAAATATATTTCAACATGTACGTACACATACTGTAGTCTTACCTCTGCAGAACTTGAAATTCTACAGCACCGTGTATGGTAAATTGCTATAGCACTGTCACTACAAGAACTCTTTATTTTGTTGTAATTTAAGTAAAATTCAATCTTCTGGCTTGATTCTTCTCTACAATTAAGATGACACAATGTGAGGCCCAGCTACTCTGTTCCTTGTTCGTTTTCTTCTTTGTATAAATATACTTGGACTCGTAATAATTCTGGAGATTACTTTTGGGGCAGATCAGAGAGAATAATTATAATGAGCATTTACTGCCCAGTAACTTTACAAGAGATTTATATAAGAGCACACTCATTTATTCTTCTAAAGAATACATTATTGACTCCAACTTGAGATGAACCAACTTGTGTTACATAAGTCTCCAATGATAATTGTCTAACAAAATCACATCGACTCATCAAACAAATGAGACAAGGTTCATAGAACATGCAAATTACTTACTTACTCTTTGACCTTAAAGTTCATTTACAATGAAATTCACTTTACATAATACTTTTATCCAAAAAATAATTGATAACTAATCTGAAATGGTTGAAGATAAAAGAAAAATCAAAAGAAAATATTGCTGTGAGAGACCACGAATACCGACTGCCGGCGTGGCACAGGAGATAGTGTCACGGACTGCGGTGCTGAAGGTCACTGGTTCAATCCCTCCCACCGGCAAAAATTTATTTCTTTGTAATTAACAATTCCAGAATGTTCTACATCTTTCTTGTGTTCACTTGTAAATTCTACTTGTTTCTTATGTTAACTGTTCTTCAAATTTCTGGTAAATTCTGTCTGTGTATAAATAGCAGAGCACTCTGCCTGAGAGGCAGTCAGTGCTACGTGTATGTTGAGTTCGTAATAAACGTGCTTTGAGTATAAGTGCTGTGTTCAGTTGCCTTCGAAGTCAAGCCTGCTCCCATTGCAACGCGACATTGTTTGGTGGTGGCGCCGGGTACACTGTGCAGCAGCTGCATCACCGTGGCTCCGATTAGGCAACATAGAAGCCGTCGCTTACACAGACTAACTAGAATACAAGGGATATACCGAGTACATACTCCCAAAAGTCGGTATCAACAGTAGGCCAGCTGCACATCAGACACCCGTCGGTGTTCTCTGGAGACGCTGGACAGGATACCAATAAATGGCTAAAAGGATTCGATCGAGTCGCCAAGTACAAAAGGTGGGACCATACAATGTGCTTGGCCAACGTTTATTTCTACCTGGATGGAACAGCCCAGCAATGGTTCGAGATCAATGAAGACCAACTGAATGACTGGGAAACATTCCAGGCGAAACTTAAGAATATACATGTGGTGTCTGTTCCGAAAGAACAGACGTCACTTCTGATCCTGCAGTTGTTATTGTTTAATACTCACAGAATATATGACATGAACTGCGATTGGGCAAAGCTGAAAATGTGTTCCCAGCCGGGATTCGGACCCGGGTCTCCTGCTTACTAGGCAGTTGTATCTGATGGAAGGCGTGCTTAGGTAGTCCTTGCAGGTGCGGTGATCACTGTGTCCCCAGTGGTGTAGGGGTCAGCACAACTGCCTAGAAAGCAGGAGACCCAGGTTCAAATCCCTGCTGGGTACACATTTTCAGCTTTGCCCAATCGCAGTTGATGTCATATATTCTGTGAATATGATACTTAAGAAGACATTTGGAGACCGACAGCAACAAAGAACTGAAGACATGGTGAGCCGACACAGTCTTACATACAGAATGTTTTGGCCCTGTGTAACACTGTCACGACAAAATCAAGCACCTGATGAAGGGTATAGCAGAAGACAGGCTCACAAAAGAAATTTACATACCAGCGGCTATCATAAGCATTACGGTGGTCAAGGAGAGATATGGATCACAAATTGTCACGAGCAGTCACAACTTATCCCCAAGGGAATGTGTATTGGGACAGCTGAACCAATCCAGGAGGGTGAGCTCAATGTCATCAATGAAGACCCATGCGCTGCTGTTAGTACAGACAATACGCTGGAGGAATCAAACGTGGAACTGCCAATAGGGCCTGGACTGACCAAGGAACAACGCCAGCGGGTGTTAGGTATACTACGCCAATTTTCAGGTGCATTCACACCTCAGCAGGGGAAAAGTCAGACGAAACGGCCCACGATAAAGTACCGTATCAATACTGGGGATCATCTGCCAATTAGCCAGCATTCGTATAGAGTGTCGCCTGCTGAACGATGGATAATTCGGGAGGAAGTGGAGAACATGTTGCGAGATGACATTATTCAACCTTCGGAGAGTCCTTGGTCGTCTTCGGTGGTCCTCGTAAAGAAGAAGGATGGCACGTGGCGATTCTGTGTCGACTATCAGCGGCTGAACCGAATCCCAAAGAAAGATGTCTACCCATTGCCGCGCATTGATGACACCTTAGACTGCTTGAAAGGAGCTACATACTTCTCAACTATGGACATGCAGACAGGTTACTGGCAAATCGAGGTTGATGAAGCTGACAGGGAGAAGACGGCTTTTATTACACCTGGCGGCCTCTATGAATTTAAAGTAATGCCATTTGGATTATGTAATGCTCCAGCCACATTCGAACGCATGATGGACAACTTGCTTCGACACCTTAAGTGGATGATGTGTCTCTGCTATTTAGATGACATTGTCGTTTTCTCGAAAACATTTGAGTCACCTGTCAACTGTATTGAAGTGTGTTCAGACTGCAGGTCTCCGCCTCAATCCAAAGAAGTGCCTCTTCATCGCCAAAGAGATAAAAATCCTGGGGCACCTAGTCAACGGAGATGGTGTCCGTCCTGATCCAGATAAAGTAAGGGCAGTCACAGAATTTCCAACTCCTCAGCACATTCGTAATGTGAGAAGTTTTCTTGGGCTATGCTAATACTACCAACGTTAAAAGGATTTTGTAACAAGGCGTGTCCATTACAAGAACTTCTGCAGGAAGACGCCAAGTTTTACTGGGATGAGACAAGAGAAGAGCTTTCTGGGCATTTAAGAAGGCTCTAACTTCCGCACCAGTGCTAGCCTTATATAACAAGAATGCAGAAACAGAACTTCACACAGACGCCAGTGGGTATGGGATTGGTGCAATGCTTGTACAAGTTCAGGAAGGTGCTGAAAAAGTGATAGCCTATGCGTCAAGAGTACTCTCAAAGTTCGAGATAAACTACTCTACAATTGAAAAAGAATGTCTCGCAGTTATCTGGGCTATCAACAAGTTCCGGCCGTATTTATTCGGCAAACCATTCACCGTTGTGACAGACCACCATTCTTTGTGTTGGCTGACTAGCTTCATGGATCTATCAGGTCAACTAGCAAGATGGGCACTAAGACTCGATGTCTCAGTGGTATTCAAGAATGGGTGCAAACACGAGGAATCCATTAGTGGAACACAACAGCATTAATGAAATTTCAGCCCTCACTGAATTAGATGACGTTACAGCTGACCAGAGGGAAGATCCAGCACTATTAAAAATGATAGAAGCCTTCGAGAAAGGAGAACCGACCAAAGGAGAGTTCCAACTTATAAATGGAACATTGTATAAGAGCAACTATGATCCACTGGGCCCCAAATGGCTACTGGTTGTTCCAACTCATCTCCAGCCAGCTATTCTCAAATATTTCCACAATGCTCCATTATCCAGTCATCTGGGATTCATGAAGACCCTAGACAGAATCAGATGCAGGTATTACTGGAAAGGTCTCTACCGATCTGTCAAGCACTATGTGAGTCACTGTAAAGAGTGCCAGCGACGGAAGCATGTGCCGCATTTACCTCCAGGGCATCTCGCACCGATTCCGCCAGCAGCAGCTCCATTCCACTGAGTCTGGATCGATCTTTTAGGGAGGTTCCTGAAGTCAACAACCGGTAACCGTTGGATAATAGTCTGCACTGATTACCTCACATTCTACGCTGTCACCAAAACTGTGCCGACTGCAGAAGCTCCAGAGATCGCAAAATTCCTTGTAGAAGACATTATTTTGAAGCATGGAGCACCACGTGTCATGATATCTGATCGTGGAAAGGTATTCCAGTCAAAACTAGTATCAGAGGTAATGTCATGGTGCGACATTGTCCACAGAATGACAAATGCATACCATCCTCAGACAAACGGTCTTACGGAATGTTTTAACAAGACACTAGCCGACATGCTGTCGATGTACGTCAATGTTGAGCAGAAGGATTGGGATACAATTCTGCCAGTCGTGACATTTTCTTACAATACCGCAAGACACCACAGGCTTCACTCTGTTTTTCCTGCTCCATGGCCGTGAAGCTGAGACGACAATGGATACGCTGTTCCTGTTGCAACCGGATGACACTCAGGATGACTATGTTAAACAGCTCATCACCAGGGTCGAACAAGCAAGACAGCTGGCTCACATACGGACACTGGACACCCAGGAGAATGACCGTCAGAGGTATAACGACAAGCACCGACCTGTTGTGTACATCCCAGGAGATCTGGTATGGATTTTTACCCCTGTATGGAAGTTTGGACTGTCAGAAAAGTTATTGAAGTGATACTTTGATCTGTATTGTGTCATACGCCACCTGTCAGACGTCACATACGAAGTTGAGGATTATGAGCCGTCGTCGAAACGTCAAAAACGAAGAGACATTGTTCACGTCCTGCGCAGGAAGCCTTACTACGATCCTGAAGAGCACGTAGGTGACATTGGCTTCTTGTTCAAGGACTCTAAGGATGGTAATGTTCCTGATGAACCCACGACAGGAACGTCTTTCATCGATAATCATGGAGAAGGGAAGGATTCTCTTGAACTGTCATACAGAGGACCCATGACACGCTCAAGATCCAAGAGATTGGAGCTGGCTCCACAGGGATCATAACAGCAGGTTGCTGTTTCTCCAGGAGAGGGAGCAATGCTGCGAGAGACCATGAATACCGACTGCCGGCGTGGCACAGGGGATAGCGTCATGGACTGCAGTGCTGAAGGTCGCTGGTTCAATCCCGCCCACCGGCAAAAATTTATTTCTTTGTAATTAACAATTCCAGAATGTTCTACATCTTTCTTATGTTCACTTGTAAATTCTACATGTTTCTTATGTTAACTGTTATTCTAATTTCTGGTAAATTCTGTCTGTGTATAAATAGCAGAGCACTCTGCCTGAGAGGCAGTCAGTGCTGCGTGTATGTTGAGTTCATAATAAATGTGCTTTGAGTATAAGTGCTGTGTTCAGATGCCTTCGAAGTCAAGCCTGCTCCCATTGCAACACAACAATATTTCTCCATAAATGGTATTTATATAAACTATTTGACATTGTTATGTCAGTTCATTGGGTTATAGTGTCACTTTTTACACTACAATAAAATTAATAAGTCATGGTTGTAAAATATTAACACGAATTATATACAGAAGGATGGAAAAACTGGTAGAAGCCGACCTCGGGGAAGATCAGTTTGGGTTCAGGAGAAATGTAGGAACTCGGGAGGCAATACTCACTTTACGGCTCATCCTAGAAGATAGATTAAGAAAAGGCAAACCTACATTTCTAGCTTTTGTAGATTTGGAGAAGGCTTTTGACAGTGTTGATTGGAATAAACTATTTCAAGTTCTGAAGCAAGCAGGAGTAAAATATAGGGAGCGTAAGGTTATTTACAACTTGTACAAAAACCAGACAGCGGTTGTCAGAGTTGAAGGGCATGAAAGGGATGCAGTGATTGGGAAGGGAGTGAGACAGGGTTGCAGCCTTTCTCCAATGTTATTCAATTTGTACATTGAACAAGCTATAAAGGAAAGCAAGGAGAAATTTGGTGAAGGAATAAAAGTTCATGGGGAAGAATTAAAAACATTGCGTTTTGCCAACGACATAGTAATTCTGTCAGATACAGCAAAAGACCTGGAAGAGCAATTGAACGGAATGGACAGTGTCCTGAAAGGTGCATATAAGATGAACATTAACAAGAACAAAACTAGGGTAATGGAGTGCAGTGTAAGAAAATCAGGTGATGCTGAAGGAATTAGATTGGGTAATGAAGCAATAAAGGAGGTAGATGAGTTTTGTTACTTGGGCAGTAAAATAACAAATGATGGTCGCAGTACAGAGGATATAAAATGCAGCATGGCAATGGGTAGAAAAGCGTTTTTGAAAAAGAGAAATTTATTAACATCTAATATTGATTTAAGCCTAAGGAAGTCCTTTCTGAGGGCATTTGTATGGAGTGTTGCCTTATATGGGAGTGAGACATGGACGATAAACAGTGCAGACAGGAAGAGGATTGAGGCTTTTGAAATATGGTGCTACAGAAGAATGCTGAAGATTAGGTGGGTGGATCGCGTAACTAATGAGGAGGTACTGAACAGAATTCCCTGCATAATGCAGTCTCTATTTTATATGTAAAATGTGGCTTCCTCTCATGTACAATCATCACCCAGAGATAAAACAGTCCCCCACTCAGATCTCAAGTGGTGGGGGGAGGGAAGGAAGGGGGGCAGCTGGAAAGGAGACATAATGTCAGAATAAGGAGTGGTAAGTGGAATGTAAGAACACGGTTACAAGGTCACAGGGGATGGATGTGGATAATTGCAGTCAGAGCATTACTACCATGTACTACTCAAGAGGGCAAACAAAAGGAAGAAATGGAGTAGGTTTGATTGATTATGACAAAGGAATTGGCTAACTGTGTGGAAAATGAAGACTATGCAAGTGATAAGGTTGATAGGAGTGCCAAAAACATGTATTGATTAAACAGATGTATATGCCATCCTCAGATCATGATGACCAGCTTGTAAAGGGCACATACAACATAATAGAATAAGTAATGGACAGTAAGAAAGGATGTTGCAATATAGTACCGGGCAACTGGAATAGCATTATAGGAGAAGGGATGGAGGGAACCACAGTAAGCAGTCATAGTCTTGGAAGAAGGAATGACACAGGTAAATAGTTTCTTGACTTCTGCAGAGACTCAGCTAATAGTGGCAAATATGTGGTTAAAAACTCACAAGAAGAGGCTCTACACTTGGAAATCACCAGGTGATAAATACAGAAACCAAATTGATTTTATACTAGTGCAAGAAAGGTACAGAAACAGAATCAAGATGTACACATCACAAAGTGCAAATATTAATAATGACCATAATTTACTTATGGCAGAAATTGAAATAAAAATGAAAAAGCTGATGAAGGCTGTTACAGTGAAGATATGGGATCTACAAAAGAAAGACCCTGGAAAAGAAAGAATCATGTAAATGCTATCACTTGACATTACTACCAATTTACACAACAAAAAAATCATAAGGAAATGTCAATAGTATTCAAATATGCTGAAAAAATTCATCATAAAAGCAAGACAGAAAAGTATAAGATATTTAAAAGGGAATAGGGCAAAAAAAGCCATGGGTTACAGGTAATGGTCTCTAATATGGAGGAGAGAAGAAAATTAAAAAATAAGTACACTGAAGATGCTAGATAGATATAATGAAGATTGAACAATTAAGTGTGTATAGAAACAGGTTAAGAAAAATTGGCTCAAAGAGAAGTGTGATGAAGTTGAAGAGCTAGAGAGGAAGGGAAGTTTGATTTATTGTACAACAGAGATGGGAGGATTATTTGAAGGAACCATATGACACAGATCACAAATCAGCATCACTGGAAGTTCAATCTTTGAACACTGTGAATGATGATAAGAAATGAGAAAGTAAAGAGTGTAATAATTACAATGAAAAAATGGGAAAGCAGTAAGTACAGATATGATAGCAGCTGAAATACTAAAATATTTGAACCATGAAGGCCTAAAGCAAATATGGAGGTTATGTAACAAAATATATGACAGTGGAGAATGGCAAGAGGAGTTTCTGACAACAGCTATAATTCCAGTACCAAAGAAACAGGACACCAAGAGATGCAGTAAGCACAGGACAAGTACCCTCATTTCACACACAGCCAAAATTATGTTAAAAACAATTAATAAAAGACCAGATAAGGCAATGGAGGAGAATCTGTCTATATATATATGCCTCAATTGGTATCTCTGTCCAACTTCTTTGCTTTTCACAAATGTCTGTCTAGGTGTGCTTGCGTTTCGATATGTCTGAGTGTGTGTGTATTTGTTTACCTTCCTTTTTTTCCCCTAAGGTAAGTCCTTCCACTCCTGGGATTGGAATGACTCCTTTTCCACTTCCTTAAAACCCATATCCTTCCCTTTTCCTCCCCTTTTTTCCTCTTTTTCCTGAAGAAGCTGCCAGTGGTGGCGAAAGCTTGTATGTGTGTTTGTGTGTGATTTTATTTGTTTCTCTCGACGAGCCGGTCCTTTTGGTAAGTCATCTCTTTTTTATTTTTATATATATGCTTATTTCACTCTCCTGTAAAACTGAATTTTTTTTAATACGAGGCTGCTGTTCAACACATCGATATGTTCTTTCAGATTTGTAGATGACATGTTCTTTCTACCAAAACAGAATTCCAGCACATAATGGACACCATTATACATAATGGAAATAATTATGTAATGGAAATCAAAATAAAACAAAAGTAATGGCACTGGCAGCTAATAAAAAAGTAAAGATAATGCTGAATTGAGAGAAATTAGAACAAGTGAAAAGCTTCAAAAACCTTAGAAGCAGGATAAAAATTGACTGGAAGAGCAGCACAGAAATTAAAACAGCTATGGCAAAAAAGAGGAATTTTCTGCATCAATGTGGACAAAGATCTAAGGAAAATATTAATAAAATGTTTCACATGGAGTGTTCTGTATGGTGCTGAGACTTGGACAGTGAGGAAGGATGACAGGGCAAGGCTTTTGAGATGTGGACATGGTGGAGGATGGAAAGAATAACCTGGATGGAAAGATTGAAAAATGAAGAGGTGCTGAGAAGAGTGGAAGATCAAAGACAATTATGTTCTGTAACAAAAAGTAGTAAACGAAACTTGATTGCACCTATATTAAGAAAGAAGGAGGCACTTGCAAAAGCAGTGTTAGAGGGCTATGTGGAAGAGAAGAGAAGATGAGGGAGGAAGAGATTTCAGATCCTGAATGATTTGATGGATGGCAGTACCTACAACAAAACAAAGAGGAAAGCAATGAATTGTGGTGCAAAGGACCTTCTAATATAGCAGAAAAATGATGATGATGATGATGACATTTACTGGCTGTCACTATAGTATAATGAGCAGTGTGTCTGGCTGCTGTGTGGAGGACCTGCTTTCAATTCCTTGTATTGCCAAAAATTTTCCCTTCATGGGATGTCCTGATCAGTTTGCACACAGTCTCATGATGCAAATTGAAAAACTACTTCAGTGTTGTGTGTTGAGTGCAGTGAAGTCATTGGAACTGTATTCAGTTGGCCCTGTTCACCCACGTGGGCCAGGGCCAGAAGACCTCTCTCCCAAACACCTTTATATTTACCACAATCAATTTTTTGGTAATCTATAAATAATAGAAATATAAAGAATCTAACAATGAAAATTCCAGGTTGGAATTCAAAAAAATAATGTAGATAGGTAGCAATTTTCCACAAAACCAATTTCCAAACTGCAGTCAGGCAAACAGAAAAGGCAATCAACACTACATTCTGAGAACATAGAAACCGAAGATGACAGTCATTTGTTAGTGAGTTGTGCCCTTGTGATAGTATGAATATGTGTGTGTATTCTTTCCTGATGAACCTGTAGGTGAAAGCTAAGTTGTATGTGTGTTATTGTCTTTTCTACATGCCTGTCTGAAGATGGTGTCTTTTCAGTGAGTCGCAACCCTTCTTTATTATATTGCAGAGACATGAAAATGATAATGCCACATGGGAGTGTTTGGGCAATGAGCGGAAACATTTGTGGTGGAAAAATATGTGTAAAGAATAGAGATGGTTTAACTTACCAGGTGAAAAAGCACAGGCTTGTTGATAGACACACAGATTTAAAAACACAAAAATTCCAGCTTCCACAAGCTCATTGACAGACACAAAAACACACACATACACAAAGATTCAATCTTTCGCACCCGTTGGCCGCTTCATCAGGAAAGAAGGACAGGAAAAAGGGAAGGTTGTGGATTTTAAGAGAGTGGATGAGGAGTCATTCCAATCCTGGGAGTGGAAGAACTTACCTTAGGGAAAAAAAAGGTAAACAAGTGCACACAAACACCCCCACACATACACATGCAAACACACCAAGGCAGACATTTGTAGAAAGGAAAAAAGATGGACAGAGATAACAATTGAGGCAGAGGCTTTGTCCAGAGAACCGAGGCAAAGATGTTAAAGAATGATGTGCGGGAATTAGAATTTAGCAGATATTGAGACCAGGTCGGCAACGGGAAGAGAGAATATGCTGAAGGGCAAGTTCCCATCTCTGGAGTTCTGAAAAATTGGTGTTGGTGGGAAGTATCCGGATAACCCGGACAGTGTAACACTGTGCCAAGATCTGTTGGCCATGCACCAAGGCATGTTTAGCCACAGGGTGATTCTCATTACCTGCAAACACTGTCCGCCTTTGACCATTCATGTGAATGGACAGTTTGTTGCTGGTCATTGCCCACATAGAATGCTTCACAGTGCAGGCATCTCTTGGGTGCTATCACAAGTAGCTCTGCCCTTGATTGTGTACACCTTTTGGGTTATGGTACTGGAGTAAGTGGTGGTGGAAGGGTGCATAGGGCAGGTTTTACAATAGGGGCAGTTACATGGGTAGGAGCCGGAGGGTAGGGAAGTTGGTTTGGAGATTTTATAGGCCTGGACTAGTAGGTTACGGAGGTTAGGTGGTCAGCAGAAAGACACTCTCGGTGAAGTGGGAAGAATGTCATGAAGGATGGATCTCATTTTGGGGAAGGATTTAAGGAAGTTGTTTCCTTGCTGGAGAGCCACATTAAGAGTCCACACCAGTCCCGGAAAGTATCCGGTGACAAGAGAGGCACTTTTGGGGTTCTTCTGTGCAAGGTTCTGGGTTTGTGGGGATGAGGAAGTGGCCCTGGCAATTTGCTTCTGTACCAGATCAGGAGGACAGCTGCAGGATGTGAAAGCTATTATTAGGTTACTGGTGTACTGGTTCAGGAATTCGGGACTGTTGTTTATTGGTTGGTCTGATGTGGACGTATGTGTGGAGTTGGTCGTTGGACAGATGGAGGTTGACATCGAGCAATGTGGCATGGGATTTGGAATAGGATCAGGTGAATTTGATGGGACCAAAGGAGATGAGGTTGGAGAGGAAATTCTGGGATTTGTCTTCACTGTGATTCCCAATCATGAAGATGTCATCAATGAATCTATACCAAACTTTCAGTTGTCAGGCTTGGGTATCCAAGAAGGCTTCCTCTAAGGATCCCATACATAAGTTTGTGTATGCGGAGGCAATCCTGGTTCCCATGGCTGTTCCCTTTAGTTGTTGTTATGTCTGGCCCTCAAAGGTGAGAAGTTGTCGGTCAGGATGGAGCTGGCTAGGGTAATAAGGAAGAGATTTTAGGTACAGTTGCAGGTGCTCGACGTGAAAGGAAGTACCCCATCGCAGCAAGACCCTGGACATGTGAGATGTTTGTGTATAAGGAAGTCAATGGTTACAAGGATGGTTTCTGGAGGTAACAGGTTGAGTATGGATTTCAGGTGGCTGAGAAAGTGATTGGTGTCTTTGATGAAAGATGGGAGACTCCACTCCAACCTCATGACTGACACCTCGCACCCCTACCTTCTACCTACTTTCCAAGATTCACAAACCTAATCATCCAGGCCTGGCCATTGTGGCCAGCTACCAAGCCCCACAGAACGAAGCTCTGCTTACATAGACCAACACCTTCAACCCATTATGTGCAGTCTCCCATCTTTCATCAAAGACACCAACCACTTTCTCGGCCGCCTGAAATCCTTACCCAACTTGTTACCTCCAGAAACCATCCTTGTAACCATTAATGCTACTTCCTTATACACAAATATCCCACACACCCAGGGCCTCGCTGCGATGGAGCACTTCCTTTCACACCGACCACCTGCAACCCTAACTAAAACCTCTTTCCTTATTACCTTAGCCAGCTTCATCCTAACACACAATTTCATCACCATTGAGGACTAGACATAACAACAACTAAAGGGAACAGCCATGGGGACCAGATTTGCCCCCTCATACACAAACGTATTTTGGTATAGATTCATTGATGACATCTTCATGATCTGGATTCATAGTGAAGATGAACCCCAGAATTTCCTCTCCAACCTCAACTCCTTTGGTCCCATCAAATTTACCTGGTCCTATTTCAAATCCCATATCCACATTCCTCAATGTCGACCTCCATCTGACCAACGACCAACTCCAAACATACGTCCACATCAGACCAACCAATAAACAACAGTACAACCATTATGACAGCTGCCATCCATTCCACATAAAACATACCCTTCTCTACAGCTTAGGTCTTCATGGCAAATGAGTCTGCTCCAGTCCCGAATTCCTGAACCAGTACACCAGTAACCTAGTAACAGTTTTCACATCCCGAAGCTGTCCTCCTGATCTGGTACAGAAGCAAATTGCCAGGGCCACTTCCTCATCCCCACAAACCCAGAACCTTGCACAGAAGAACCCCAAAAGTGCCCCTCTTGTCACCGGATACTTTCCGGGACTGAATGTGGCTCTCCAGCAAGGAAACGACTTCCTTAAATCCTTCCCCAAAATGAGATCCATCCTTCATGACATCCTTACCACTTCACCGAGAGTGTCTTTCCGCCGCCCACCTAACCTCCGTAACCTACTAGACCATCCCTGTGAAATCCCCAAACCACCTTCTCTACCTTCTGGCTCCTACCCTTGTAACCACCCCCATTGTAAAACCTGCCCTATGCACCCTTCCACCACCACTTACTCCAGTCCTGTAACACAGAAGATGTACATGATCAAGGGCAGAGCCACTTGCGATAGCACCCACATGATTTACCAACTGACATGCCTGCACTGTGAAGCGTTCTATGTGGGAATGACCAGCAACAAACTGCCCATTCACATAAATGGTCACAAGCACACAGTGTTTGTAGGTAATGACAATCACCCTGTGGCTGAACATGCCTTGGTGCATGGCCAACAGATCTTGGCACAGTGTTACACTGTCCGGGTTATCTCGATACTTCCAACCGACACCAATCTTTCAGAACTCCGGTGATGGGAATTTGCCCTTCAACATATTCCCTCTTCTCGTTGCCCGCCTGGTCTCAACGTCTGCTAAATTCACATTCCTGCCCACCATTCTAAACATCTTTGCCTCTTTCTACAGTATGTCTGCCTAGGTTTGTTATCTTTTGTGTATATGTGTGGGTCGGTGTGTATATGTTTACCCTCCTTTTTCCCCCCAAGGTAAGTCTTTCCTGTCCCAGGATGGAATGGCTCCTTACCCATTCCCTTAAAACCCTCATCATTTCCTTTTCCTTCTCTTTCCCTTCTGCCTGACGAAGCAGCTAGGCTGCGAAAGTTAGCATTTTCGTGCGTGTGTGTGTTTATTTGTTACTATCACTGCCTGTGCTCCTTTGCCCGGTAAGTAGAATGAGTTGCCCAAAGGACAGGCTCATCGACAGACACAAATAAAATCACACACAAACACACATACAAGCTTTCGCAACCATTGGTCACTTCTTAAGGAAAAGAGGAAGGAAGGAGAGGAGAAAGGGAAGGATAAGTGTTTTAAGGTAGTGGAAAAGGAGTCATTCCAGTATTCCAGTCCCAGTAGTGGAAGGACTTACCTTAGGGGAAAAAAGGAAGGTAAACAAATACACATACATACACATGCAAACACAACAAGGTAGGCATTTGTACAACTGTCCACCTTGTCGTGTTTGCGTGTGTGTGTGTGTGTGTGTGTGTGTGTGTGTGTGTGTGTGTGTGTGTGTGTGTGTATATATATATATATATATATATATATATATATATATATATATATATATATATAATATTATAGAAGGAGACCTTCCAGGTAGGAAATGGTATAAAATAAAGATTTTTGACTTACCTAAAGTACAGGCTGGTCGATAGGAACACTAAACACACACAAAAAAACACACAACCATTCGAGCTTTCGCCACCAGTGGTGGTTCTTCGGGAAAAAGAGGGAGGAAGGAGAGGAGAAAGGGAAGGATACGGGTTTTAAGGAAGTGGAAAAGGAGAAAACACAAATAAAAACACAAACAAACAAACATTCAAGCTTTAGCAACCTAGTTGCATCTTCAGGCAGAGTAGGGAAGGAGAGGGAAAAGGAAAGCATGAGTGTTTTAAGGGAGTGAGTAAGTAGTCATTCAAATCCCAGGAGAGGAAAGACTTACCTTGGGGGAAAAAAGGAAGGTAAACAAATACACACACACACACACACACATATATACACACACAAACACACCTAGGCAGACATATCGTAAAAAGCAAAGAAGTTTGACAGAGATACCATTTGAGGCAGAGGCTCTGTCTGAAGAACCGAGGCAAAGATGTTAAAGATGGTGGGCGGAAATTTGAATTTAGTGGAGGTTGAGACCAGGTGGCAACGGGAAGAGAGTATATGCTAAAGGGCAAGTTCCCATCTCTGGAGTTCTGAAAGATTGGTGTTAGTAGAAAGTATCCAGATAACCCGGACAGTGTAACACTGTGCCAAGATGTGCTGGCCATGCACCAAGCCATGCTTAGCCACAGGGTGATTATAGAGTAAAAATTACTGGCAGGAAAAATATATATCAAAAGTAGATGAAGTTTACTTACCAGGGGAAGGAGCACTGGTAATGATAGTAACATAAATAAAACACCCACACACAAATGCAAGCTTTTGTACCCAGTTGATTCTTCAGGCAGAAGAGAAGGAGAGGGAAAAGGAAATGTTGAGAGTTTTAAGGGAGTGGGTAAGGAGCCATTCCAATCCCAGGAGAGGAAAAACTTACCTTGGGGGAAAAAGGGAAGGTAAACAAATACACACCCACCCACTCATATACACAAATGCAAACACACCTAGGCAGACATGATGTAGAAAGAGGCAAAGATGTTTAGAATGGTGGACGGGAATTTGAATTTAGCAGAGGTTGAGACCAGTTGGGCAACAGGAAGAGAGAATATTCTGAAGGGCAAGTTCCCATCACCGGAGTTCTGAAAGATTGGTGTTGGTGGCAAGTATCGAGATAACCCAGACGGTGTAACACTGTGCCAAGATCTGTTGACCATGCACCAAGGCATGTTTAGCCACAGGGTGATTCTCATTACCTACAAACACTGTCTGCCTGTGACCAGTGGCGTAGCTATGTCACCAAGGGCCCCGGGGCAAAAATGACATCGGGGTTCTCTTTACACTAATACTGTACAGATGCCAAACTACTTCATCATCAGCTCCTTGCCGCCCACTGGAAGACATAAAATGGCAAACCTAAATACTACTAAGTAAATTATTATGCGTCACACAGCAGATAATATTTAATCGTACTCTCTAATATAATTGTGAAAGTTTGTTTGTCTGTTATGCTTTCACGCAAAAATTACTAGGTGATTTGGATGAAATTTTGCAGAGGGGTAGAGTTGGACCTGGGTAGGACGTACAGATGAAAATGCCCCATGGGATACTTTCGTCCGCGGTGACAGCAGGCGGACTTTTGTCAGTGCCAATAACTCACTCTCGCTAAACTACTGCGCTGTTAGCTCATTTCGTTGCTAGATCAATCAAAGAAGAAAAATACGGGAAATATTGGTGTAGGATGGTTTCATCAAAAGTATGTTGCTGGATTGTGTTATATGAAACACTTTACATTGAGCCGTGCCCCTACCAGGCTGCTTGAAGTATATGTTAGTGTCTGGCCAGGAAAAAGTAATAAGTAAAATAACTAAGTCGATATCTTCGCTTATTATCATGACAGTGGGGTAGAGGGCAGCATCTTGATGCACAATTCACTACTGAGACAAAGTAATTATTACATGATACTTCTGATCCGTGAATGTAATTAAACCTTTAAATGGCAGAATAAACAAATGGTGTGCGGGTAGAAACGTACCTTAAAAGATTGCATGAAGTGCTGAATTCTCACCATTATTTTAAAACACAGTGAAGTTGTTTGTTATTCACATAGAAGAACTGATCAGAATGAGGCGGAGGGTATAGTGTTAGTATGAACGTAAATTGAAGAGCAAATAGTTCTTACGGTATGGGAAGGCGCCGTTCCCAGAAAAAAGCCGCAGAATGCCGAATCCATTTACCTACCATTGGAGGGTAGTGTGTAAAGATATGTAGATTCTGTTCGGTATTCCTTTCAGTATTAACGCATTTGTGGAAAATAAACATGCCTGTTTCCTGGCGCAACGCATTTTTTGGAAAATGCGCCCTCTCCAGGTCTGTCTGCGCAGTACGTCATCTGTGATTTATGATGTGCACTGTGGAAGGGTCGGTATAACTTTGTAAAACACCTTGTAATTTTCTTTTGCGACATAATGGGGTAGACAGAGTGGGGGTTCGCTTTCTCGGTATTTGTTTTGCAGGCCCACAAAGAACGGCAATGCGTGACCATTCCAGCGGTCTGCCCTTTCCCGCATCTTCAGCCGTGTGGCGTTTTTCAGGTCGTGGTGATTTTGTTCGTGTTTCCTCACACATCAAAGTCAGAATGAAAGAATACCTACTGGAGTAATACAATGCTTCAAACTGTTAGATTGCAGATGTTGGCAAAGATATGATTTCTGATGGGTAATTATCGGTAAGCGTTTCCGTGACTGCAGTACATTATAGTAATAATGTGGGTACACAATTAAAAATTAGTCAATTTTATTTTAACAATTATTTTACAATCTTTTCCTGGCTTTGGTTTTTGCAAAGGTCTGTTAAATCTAGACTTGATGCAGCCTTGTTTTCGATTGCTATGAGTGCCAAATGTCCGACTCCAGATTGATCCATACTGTACCTGAGATGCGTTTTGATATTTTTAATTTGCTGAACGACCTTACGGCTGCTGCAGAAGAATAAAACTGCGGTAAATACTTCCATAACCTCACATTCTAATAATTCGTATTTTTTAATAATTTCCTTACATAATTGGCGAACTGTCCATGTTCGGATCAATTTCGGCAGGAGAAATTAAAAGTCGAAATTCCTTCGTTCAACTAAAATGTTATATTCATTATAACGTCTATTATCCGAAGTAATGTGGGGACATGGATATTCGGAAAGCCGGTTTATTTGGATATTCGAACTGTACACTTCTATTTGCCAATAAGTGGTACTGTAAAGTAAACGTATTTATACTGTATTTGGAGGAGCGCGATCCTTCACATGCACGCCGCAACACTTGGAAGACGCAGCTGTTGCTGTGAGCAGCTTTGATGCTGCTGCTACTTCTGCCGACTGGAGTGTGCCGAGTGTGTGACACATTGTCTGGCAGCCTCGCCTGACAGCAGCACCACATAGTGGCGTCTCGTGAAGGCCCAATTAGAAGCACTGTTTCGCCAGCCCAGTGTGGCTACTGTGGGAAACTTGGTTTGAGGGGCAGGGGATATGATGTATGATAGGGTGGAAGGGTAAAAACAAATAAAAAATTCGATGCTCTAGTGTAACTTTTTTCGATCGTCGCTCACGATGGCCGAGGGGCCCCTGGAGCTCGGGGGCCCCGGGGCACTGCCTCGCCTAGCCCTATGATAGCTTCGCCACTGCCTGTGACCATTCATGTGAATGGACAGTTCGTTGCTGGTCATTGCCCACATTGAATGCTTCACAGCGCAGGCATGTCATTTGGTAAAATGATTTGGTGATCCTTATATATAGAAAATGGATGACTTACCCAAACGACCGGCTCGTCGATAGACACAAATAAAATCACACACAAACACACATACAAGCTTTCGCAACTGTTGGTCGCTTCTTCAGGATAAGAGGAAAAAAGGGGAGGAGAAAGGGAAATATATGGGTTTTAAGGAAGTTGAAAAGGAGTCATTCCAATCCCAGGGGTGGAAGGACTTATGTTAGGGGAAAAGAAGGAGGAAGAAAAGGAGGAAAAAAGGAAGGTAAACAAATCACACACACTTACACATATCCAAACGCAAACACACATAGACAGACGTATGTAAACAGCAAAGAAGTTGGACAGAGATACCACTTGAGGCAGAGGCTCTGTCCACAGAACCGAGGCAAAGATGCTAAAGATGGTGGGCAGGAATTTGAATTTAGCAAAGGTTGAGACCAGGTGGGCAACAGGAGGAGAGAATAAGCTTAAGGGCTAGTTTCCATCTCCGGAGTTCTGAAGGATTGGTGTCGGTGGGAAGTATTCAGATAACCCCGACAGGGTAACACTGTGCCAAGATGTGCTGGCCGTGCACCAAGGCGTGTTTAGCCACAGGGTAATCCTCATTACCAACAAACACTGTCTAGATGTGACCGTTCATGCGTATTTTCAGTTTGTTGCTGGTCATTCCCACATAGAACGCTTGACAGTGCAGGCATGTCGGTTGGTAGATCACGCGGTTACTATCGCAAGTGGCTCTGCCTTTGATCGTGTACACCTTCTAGGTTACGGGACTGGAGTAAGTGGTGGTGGAAGGGTGCCTAGGGCAGGTTTTACAACAGGGGCAGTTACAATGGTAGGAGCCAGAAGGGAGGAAGGTGGTTTGAGGATTTCATAGGAATGGACTAGGAGGTTTCGTAGGTTAGGTGGGTGGCAGAAAGACACTCTCAGTGGAGTGGGAAGGATGTCATGAAGGATGGATCTCATTTTGGGGGAGGATTTTAGGAAGTCGTATCCTTGCTGGAGAGCCACAGAGTCCACTCCAGTCCCGGAAAGTATCCGGTGACAAGAGGGGCACATCTGGGGTTGTTCTGTGGAAGGTTCTGAATTTGGGGGGATGAGGAACTGGCTCTGGCAATTTGCTTCTGTACCAGATTAGGATGATAGCTGCAAGATGTGAAAGCTGTTATTAGGTTATTGGTGAACTGGTTCAGAGATTCAGGACTGGAGCAGACTCGTTTGCCACAAAGACCTAAGCTGTAGGGAAGGGAACATTTGATGTGGAATGGATGGCAGTTGTCATAATGCAGATCTGTTGTTTTTTTGGTAGGTTTGATGTGGACGGATGTGTGAAGTTGGCTGTTGGACAGATGGAGGTCGACATCAAGGAAAGTGACATGTAATTTGGAATAGGACCAGGTGAATTTGATGGGACCAAAGGAGTTGAGGTTGAAGAGGAAATTCTGGAGTTCTTCTTCACTGTGAGTCCAGATCATGAAGATGTCATCAATGAATGTGTACCAAACTTTGGGTTGGCAGGCTTGGGTATCCAGGAAGGCTTCCTCTAAGCATACCATGAATATGTTTGTGTACAAGGGGGCCATCCTGGTTCCCATGGCTGTTCCCTTTAGTTGTTGGTATGTCTGGCCCTCAAAAGTGAAGAAGTTGTGGGTTAGGATGAAGCTGGCTAGGGTATTAAGGAAAGAGGTTTTAGGTAGGGAAGTGGGTGGTCGGTGTGAAATAAATACTCCATCGCAGCCAGGTCCTGGGCATGTGGGATATTTGTGTATAAGGAAGTGACATCAATGGTTACAAGGATTGTTTCTGGAGGTAACAGGCTGGGTAAGGATTCCAGGTGATCAAGGAAGTGGTTGGTGTCTTTGATGAAGAATGGGATACTGCATATTATGGGTTGAAGGTGTTGGCCTATGTAGGCAGAGATTCGTTCTGTAGGGTCTTGGTATCCGGCCACAATGGGCTGGCTGGAATGATTGGGTTTGTGAATCTTGGCAAGTAGGTAGAAGGTGGGGTTGCGGGTTCTTGGTGGGGTCATGAGGTTAATGGAGATAGGTTTTGTAGGGGGCCTGAGGTTTTGAGGATTGCATGAAGCTCTGCCTGGACATCAGGGATGGGATTGCATGAAAGACTTTATATGTGGTACTATCTAAAAGCTCCATACTCCCGCCGATTAAGTAACACGGTTGTGGATCCCTTGTCAGCTGGGAGTTTGATGATGGAATGGTCAGCCTTCAAATTAGAGATGGGCAAAACCGATCTTTTCAGAGATCGGATCAGAAATAGTCATTCACTGGGATGAACTAGTTCTTTTTCATGGTTCACCGACTCACCAACTGATAAAAAACGTAAAACGATGTCACATTGTTTTTTTGTCACTATACTTTTATCTGATTTGGCCGTATTGTGAAAGAAGAAAGAAGAGTAATAATTTTATTGTAAGTCAGTAGTTTCGAGAATTAAAATTTGTTAGTTACACCTACATTACAAATTAAACATGTTATAACATAATTTAAATATTTTTGCAGGTGAAATAATTGGAAAAAGAAAAAAATATTATATTTATATTTTTAAACTTTCATTAAAAATACAATATTTTGCAGAATAAAAATACTAGTTCCGTATTTATACAGTGAGTAGTTTAAGAGTTGAATGAAACGTGGTATATCGCGAGAGTTCCGTGCAAAACGTGGCAACTGCCGCAGCGGAATAACCGTGCGCAATAAGGCCTTATCCTACGTGAGCGACAAAAGCGAGCGACAGCGCGCGATATTCAGCGATGCGACACGGCAGCTACAAGCAGCAACATTCGGCGACACGGCCAGGTGTCTTACGTGAGCGCGACAGATTCTCACTACAAGATGGCCGCTAGAAACCATCGCTTGTTATCTAAAAAGTAAAGTCTGGCACCCATAAACAGTAAAATAATGATAGCTCCAGAGTAAGCAATAAAGTTTTATTTAATTTCGAAAATAAGGTGTCAAAAGAGTAATGTCCATTAATTTTACAAAGCGAGGAATGTTCATGGACTATTTCATTCGTAACTTCAAGTTCGAAAAAAATACTGTGAAAATCTCCAGCCAAATTCTTCGAAAATACGACGAGTACAGATACTTTCGACTATGTCGTCAATGAGTTTTTCTTTTGTGAGTACAAACTATCAACAATTGATTAAGTTCGAAGAGAGTTAGCTAAAGAAATAATTAGGTAAATAACTGCGGTGATACTCTTACAGTCGGCGTAGTACAGAGGTAGCGTTTTGGGCTCCTATATTCTAAGTTTTGCAGATGCTGGTAAGATTTCCGTTCCACCTTATATTTTTAGTTCCTGTAACTACAACCCTTTCACCTGTTATTTGTGCAAAGTTTTATATATTCTCTATACAGAGCAATGCGAATTATTTTGTTAAGTGCTTCCCAATATAATTTATCTTTAATTGCAAACACACACAACCTACTGTACCAAACACATTAAATTCGTAATGAAACATTATAGCAAGATATTTTACTTAGAAACGTAATTATAGACATCTCGTTTGACATCCTAGTGTTCTTTCTCTCTTCGAAAACAAGTTTGTTATTACTGTCAAAGATTTGACGCCAGCAGCAAAAATTTCAAATGGACACAATGCCGAAACTGAATGGTTTCAGATACAGAAAACATTAATGCACATTGTTGTTTTCTTTGTTATTCGATTATATAGTCATTGTTTTCAACGTGCCAAAATAATGTAGATGCATAAAAGATGCATAATTTGTTACAGGACACTCGTCTATCAAGTCAGGAAACTGCGTGATATGGGCTTACAAAATTTAAGCAACAGAATGCACATTGCACAAGACTTTGTCACTCTTGCTCCCTTCATGGAAACTACAAGTGTTCGAGAAAAATGGAGTAGGATCTTTTTCGCAGAAATTTTATATATTTTAATTTTGTACTGTAACGCGTTTTTGCTACCGACTGCAGATTTCCTGTTATTAAGAAGAAACATGTAATATTAAATAAATACGTTTCATCTCGAGTATTATTCGAAATAGGAATATGACGGTTTCTGTTGCTTCAGATGATCGTTTCTGTAAGTTAGCTGCAAGCTTTATCAGAACACAGGAGTCGAGAGAACAGAGAAATGCGTGGAGTCGCTTTGTTCGGCATCATGCGGTTCGCCAGAGGAGTGGGGGGAATAATGAGCAGCGCGCCACACGGGCGGCTCCGCAAGCGAGCGGAGTCGGAGAGTGGTGGGGAGAAGTGAACCGGTGAACCAGCTAACTCACCGACTCAGTTGGCGGTCGGATCGCCTCGATCGCCGGAGTCGTGCGGAGCAGCGAGTCAGCGGTAGTCGGGAGCCGCGCGCTCACTGAATCACGCTGCTTGCGCGACTCACCGATTCTCGACTCGCAGCGCGAAGGCGCTACACGTGTTTAGGCGCTCATTTTTTGCGTTTTATACTTGCACATGGTCTTTACCACATTTATTTTTTAGCGTAGGAAACTTCTGAAGCATGTGGCAAGGGGTTTAGGAAACTTATGAAGAATGTGGCAAGGGGTGCTTATGCAGCTCATTTCTGTGACCAGAGGGACTTTTCGGATCAGATGAACTACCACTCTTTTTTTTGGATTCATCCATCACTCACTCCTTAGAAGGATCTAGCTCTATGAATCAGTTCAGGAGCAGATTGCCCATCTCTACTTCAAATCACAGATAGCTTGGGATTCAGCTGCGGTAAAGTTGGGAGTAGGATTCAGGTTTCTCAGGAAAGACTGAGAGGCAAGGTTGGAAGTAAGGAATTCCTGAAAGGTTTGAAGAGGGTGATTTTGAAGAAGAGCAGGTGGATCTCGCTGTGACGGAGGACGGAACTGTTCCAGGCAGGGTTCAATTTGGATGATGTCTTGGGGAGCTGGATCATTAGGAGTAGGATTATTTTTCTTCATGACAAAGTGGTATCTCCAGCAAAGAATCGGAGTATAGGAAAGTAAATCTTTGACAAGAGCTGTTTGGACGAATTTGGGAGTAGGACTAAAGGTGAGTCCTTTGGATCAGACAGAGGTTTCAGATTGGGGGAGAGGTTTGGAGGAGAGGTTGATTACTGAATTGGGATGTTGTGGTTCCAGATTGTGTGGATTGGAGTTTTTAGGTTTCGGGGGGGGGGGGGGGGGGAGGAGTTTGGAGTGGGAGATTGAGTAGATGGGAGAGACTGGGTTTGTGTGCAATAAGACGAGGTTGAGGGTTTATTGGAGAGGTTGTTGAGGGAGAGAGTATTGCCTTTCCGGCGGTGGGTGACCAGGAGATTGGATAGTGTTTTGAGGTGGTGGGTGGCATGTTGTTCTAATTTGCGGTTGGCCTGAAGGAGGATGTTCTGAACTGCAGGTGTGGATGTGAGAGAGGAAAGGTTGAGGATTTTGATTAGGGATAGGAGTTGACAGGTGTGTTCATTGGCGGAGTTGATGTGTAGGTTAAGGATTAGGCGGGTGAGGGCTATGGATTGTTCAGTTTGGAACTGGTGTAGGGCGGGATGAAAGGATGGGTTACAGCCAGAGATGGGAACTTTCAGTGTGAGGCACTTTGGAGTGATTCCAAATGTCAGACAAGCCTCTGTAAAAAGAATGTGGGAGCGTAATCTGGTTAGGGAGAAAGCATGTTTACGGAGGGAATGAACATAAAACTGGATGGGGTTGTTGTAGGGATGTTGTGAGGGAGGCATAATGTATGGATGAAGGAGAAGTGGGAAATATGGGCTTTGTAACAGGCTGCAATGAAAAAAAATAAAAATATATATAAAAAATTATTAAAAATGTTTACATATCGGGAAGGAGATGAATGTGGACAGTAATTCAGGTATGAAAAAAGAAATGAAATAGAAAAAGTTTTTAAAATTTGTTGTTGATACTGTGGTCACCTTTAGTTGTCAACAACGTAGTATCAAAGGGTTAGGTAGTGGTATGGCATGCAAAAAGGGTTTAAGGAAGGTGAAAATTGGAAAAAGTACAAGAAAACCGTGTGAAAATGCAAGGAAAATGTCTAAATAGGATTGTTGTTGTTGTTGTTATTTAAAGGGGACCAAACTACTGGGTCATCAGTCCCCTGTTCCCAACAAAGAATGTCCATTTAATTGGAAACAATAACCATATGAATACTCAAGAAGAGTACATGTCACCGATGAAATTTCATAAACAACACAAATAGAGAAACCAACAGCACAGATACCAAAAAAAAAACAATAAAACAAGTTAGTCAATCATGCTAAAATTTTAAATGAGAATCCATGGCTGGCTGGTCTCTGAGATAATAATGGACGGGCCAGTCACGAATGTCACAGCAGACACGAATGTCTGTTAGTCAGAAGACATAAAACATGAAAATACGGTTAAAAGTCAGGAGAAATCACCCTACATTAAATAGAATTGTAAAAACTGGCTGCACGGATAAAACGTAGCACAGACTCAGCCATGGAGGCATCGTCCCCTAGTACTAAGGATAGGGTTGTTGGAAGATTAAAAGACCGCCGCAATGGGGCCAAACCAGTACAGTCCACCAGGAGATGAATCACCGTCAAGGCGCCACCACAGCGACACACGGGCAGTGGCTCACGGCGAAGTAAATAGACGTGAGTCAACCAAGTGTGCCCGATACGGAGGCGCCACAGCACAACAGAGTCTCGACGATGGGGCCTCAGTGAGGTTTTCCATGTGGCTGTGGATGGTTTGATTGTGCGCAGCTTGTTTGGCACACTCAGTGCAGACCATTCCAAGCCCCAAGCGTCTTGCACCTTCCGGTGTAACATCCACCTAAGGTCCGTTTCCACAAGCCCAATGTCAAGACGGCGTGAGGAGGTGGCCTGCTTGGCCAACTGTTCCACATGCTCATTACCAGGTATGCCGACGTGCCCTGGGGTCCACACAAAGACCACTGAGCGACCTCCCTATGGAGAGCTGCAACAGTGTCTTGAATACTCTGCACCAGAGAGAGTTTGCTGAAGCACTGGTCGAGCGCTCGCAAAGCACTCAGGGAGTCGCTACAGATGACAAACGACTCCCCAGGGCAGGCTCGGAGATGTTCCAGAGCTCTAGAGATAGCGACCAGCTCTGCAGTGAATAGGATTGGTTATGTGGTAGCAGATTATGATTTTGAGGCTGAAAGTAGTCTGACGAAGGAAAAGTGGAACCAAAACCAATGGAAAGTTGCTGAGATATGATCGGAAAAGTATTAAACACGAACAGAAATGTGGAGAAATGGGAATGAAAACAATCGCGAGGTAACTAAGAAATGCTGAAAATGGTTATAAACAATATAGAAACTATTGGCCGGCCACGGTGGCCGAGTAGACTAAGGCGCTCCAGTCACGGTCTGCACGGCCACTACGGTCGGGGGTTCGAATCCCCCCTCGGGCATGGATATTTGTGCCGTCCTAGTTTGTAAGTAGTTCATAAGTAGTTTGTAAGTTTAGGAACTGATGACCCCATAGTTAAGTCCCATAGACTATACAAATATTTGAAACTATTGTTAGGAAATAGTGTTTACGATTTTAAATGAGAAAATTGGATGAGCGGCGCATTTCAGACAGAAGAAGGAGTAATGAAAGTGGTAAATATTAAAATAAACATACTTATAGGATAAGGTTTGGAAGAAAACGTATTGTTGTAAGAATTAGCAAAATATGAACAGTTAACAAAGAAGTGATGGTAGAATGGAACTGATATGTAAAATGTAAATAAATAAAAAAATGAATAAATAAAAATAAAAACAAAAACAAAAACCAAAGGGAAAGTAAGATGACAGACAAGATTTCGAAAAGTAACAGAGCAAGGACGGAAGTAATTGTTGAATTCAAATTTATGATACAAATATTAGAGACGTAAAATTCCTAGCAGGAAAATATATATATATGTTACTATCATTACCTGTGCTCCTTCACCTGGTAAGTAAACTCCATCTACTTTATATATAATGCGTGTGTGTGTGTGTGTGTGTGTGTGTGTGTGTGTGTGTGGTGTGTGTGTGTGTGTGTGTGTGTGTGTGTGTGTGAGTGTATGTGTGTGTTTTGACCTCAGCATATGTTAGTTTAAATAGTTTAACGTGTAGGGCCTGATGACCACTACAGTTTGGTCCACTAGCTTTACAAACATTTGAACAGTTTGAGAAAGATAAAAATAAATGACAACCACCTCAGTACAGTTACACTAAATGAAGAGGAAATTAAAGACAAAAAATGTTTCAAGTAGATCTGTGTCTGCCAGTACTTTTATTCACAAAATTTTGAATAAAAAAGGTGCTAAGCATCTGTATCCCAAATGTTATCATGATACACTGATTAGCCAGAGTATTATGAGCACCTGCTTAATAGTCGTAATGTCCACCTTTGACACAGATAACAGCAGTGACATGTCTTAACATGGAGGCAATGAGGTCTTGATAGGTTGCTGGAGGGAACTGGGACAACATATACACACACAGGTCACCTAATTCCCAAAAATTCTGGAGAGGGTTGGTGGAATGAGCTGTAATTCCACATTCAGTCACATTCCAGATATGTTTGATCAGGCTCATATCTGGTGAGTTGGGGGGCAGCACATCAGTTGCAACTTTCCACTGTATTCCTTGAACCACTCAATCACAATCCTGGCCTTGTTACATGGTGCAATATCTTGTTGAAAAATTCCACTGTCATTGAGAAAGATGATTGCTATGAAGGATGTGGATGCGCTGCAACCAGTGTGCAATACTTTTTGGCCATCATGGTACCTGATACTAGCTCTACTGGATGCATAGATGCCCATGTGAATTTTTCCCATAACATAAGTAGCTTGTCTCAATTCCATGATATAGGTGTCAAGGAGCTGTTCCCCTGGAGGATGATAGATTCACATCCTTCCATCAGCATGATGGAACAGGTATCAGGATTCACCAGATCATGCATTGCTCTACCACTGTGCCAATTTCCAGTGATGTTGGTCACTTGCCTATTTCAGTCGTGGTTGCTCATCTCATGGTGTTAGGTAGCATCGGCTGTGAAGACCCATCATTAGAACTGTCAGTTTAAACACACTTGTAGTCAGTCCAGCACTAAAGTTCTGCTAGTGTTCATGCTCTATCCTGTTTTAGTGGTCTGCCTAGCATGACATTACTGATGATGGGTGGGCCATGCAAACCCTTGACATTTGGATGTGGTTTGCACTTGGCTTTGCCACTAGTTGAAGATATCGACAACAACATTCCTCAAACATCTGACATCTCATGCAGTTTCTGAAATGGTTGTGTGATGCCTCTGGGTCACCTTAATCTGCTCTCAATCAAATTCAGACAGACTGTGGACCTTTCCCATGACACACACGGACAGTAAGTTCACTGGTATGACCTGCACCATGCATATGTCTGGTAACAGCCATTCCTCATCAATTGATGCTGTTATCTCTTGGATGGGTTAATATCAATAGTAGGTAGGTAGTCATTATCTTATGCCAGATCTGTGTATATGAATATCTTGCTGGTGACTAACCTATTTTGCAACTGTAAATTATAGTAAGAAGAAAAATCAGGATACTAATCCTGTGAAAGCTCAAAATGACAGCATACACACTTTATTGGCTAGTTGGCCCTCCAGAAGAAATGGGAAGTTGTAAATGTAAAATCTGAAAAATGTGCATCTTTCATCTGTAAAGCAAGAAATAAAATTATCATATTTCAATTTAAGATGTTCAGCATTAAGGTCATAAATATTTGAATAACAGTTTGTCAATAGTTGTTCCCCCTTTTATTCTTTAAGAGTGCAGGGGTCTAGCCTACTATGTAATAATGACAACTGATAATTTCCTAATTACAAAATTTATCAGTGCTTCATGAGAAACAAAATTTAAATTACTAACAAAAAATGAAATTTTCTGTTGCAGCTAGGTCACCTTGTTACATTGCTCGGGATGATATGTGTCTGAGTCACTACTGCCCTGGTGGTTTTGAGTGCTATCTGTACCAGTCACACATATCAGTGGCTCCATATCCAGACTGTCGACCATTTAAAAACTGATAATGTTTGGAAGAATGATTATTTACAATGAGTTTCATACATGTATTTCAACAATGACATAAGCTAATTCATTTAATAAACCTCAGTCATACCATAAGAGGTAATTTTTAAATAAATAATTTCTCAAGCAGTCTACTTACCATAAAAGCAGCTAGTGCTGTTAAGAAAATTAAAAAGAAGGGAAAATACTGACTGTGTGTAGCTGCATCAAACTCAAGAAAGAATATGGTGACTGATGTTAAGTTCATAATTTCTGTACAAGTAAAATAAAAATTATAAGTCAGACAATTTAAATTACTCCTGCACATCTTTTATAGACAAATAATTTGTAATAATTAATTGTGAGAATTAATCTCCTTGATGAAATGACTATCATTTTCGTACTTGATGGTGGTCTCCTTAAAAACATGACATAAAATAGAAATTTAGGTTACATGTTTGTTTGTGAAGGATAGTCATAATGTTTTAACTGAGATGGCATAAAATTAAATTACATAATTAATTTTATTTTGGCTTGCAAGTATGTCTGCAGTTCAGATTTACACTGAAATTCAAATTCCTGCATCAGAGTTATATACATGCACTCAGAATAAAATGGTGTAAGCTATTGATAAGTGAAACTGCAGACATGTAGCTGCACCTGCAAAAAAAACTGAAATTGGAAACTTCACTTTTTGTGTGATGATTGAAACTCTGACTACTGTCTTAATTGTTTCTACTAAATTTATCAGCATTGATGGAACCAAAGTAATTAAGTTTGTGTAGAGGCTGCACCTTGTTCATATCCACCACCACTCGCCAGCTAGTCGCATAGCAGTGCTGCCCACTAGCCGGTTACATGCTAGTGCCAACTAGGCAGCTGGCGAGCTAGGCGGACACGGACGAGGCCGTCGGCAGTCACGAATCAGCTCCGTGACAAGCAACTGACTTGTGGTTCAATCATGTTTACTTGTAAAGTTTAATAAAGGTTTGACAAGGTTACAACAGTTTGGCAAATGAAATGGAAGATATTTGCATATTAATTTATTAGTTGATGCATGTATTAGGCAAGTGATTTTCATTGCCTGATGTTCAGTGTTTTTTCCATTTCAGGAAGCATTGTGAAATTATTAATGAACCTGCTGTTAAGTAGACAATAATTTTACCTAAAACTATCAACAATTTGAAACCATAGTTAAATATAGATCAGAGAAACCACTATTTTGCAAAAACATTTATCCCTATACCTGTTGGGAATTTTTAAATCTGGAGCATTATTCAACAAATAAGGAAAGCCAATCAGAACCATGGAGCAAAGGAAACTAACACCAAAACGTTAGTTACAAAAGTGACCTCATAATCTGGGTCACTTGAAGTGACAGGAGATAAAACCAAACACAATAAAAAAACCAGAGAGCATTGAGATGATGAATATGAAGCAAATAATGGAGGAATTTATGTAGAACAAGAAAATACCCAGAAGAAACAATTTTGAAGGAAAGTAAAAGCTTCATTGGTCATTTTCTTTTCAAAGAAACCATTTTGGCATTTTCTTTAAGGAATTTAATCAAGCCAAGGAAAAGTTTTATCTTGGTGGCCAGACAAGGATTTGAAACCTCACCCTCTGAAAGACATGTCTGTAATGTTGCCACAGCATCACCTCATTTGCTATGTGTAAACAACAGTCTATGTTAGTTAATACCACCAAATTACTACTCATCGTACAGTTTTAGTTTATGTGGAGTTTCCCTAAAATATTTAAGGAAAATGTTGGGAAGTTTTCATTCAAAAAGATATAAGCAATTTCTTTCCTCTTCCTTCCTAAATTATGACCTTTGGTTTAATCTATATTAGCCTCAATGTCAATATTAAATCCTAATGTTTGTTCTACATATAAACACAAACTCTGTAAACCATTATTTTGTGCAAGTAGAAGGGAACCTTGATTACCACAACTAATGATTTCCTTTCCCATTCCACTCACAAATGGAGCAAGGCAAAAATGACTGTCTATGTGCCTGAGTACAAGTCCTTACTTTTCTTATTTTGCCTATGTGATCCTAATGCAAGATGTATATTGGTTACAGTAGTATCATTCTACAGTCAATGTCTAATATTGATCCTCTAATATTTCTCAATTGTGTTTTGTGAAAAGAAATATTACCTTTTCACCAAGGAATCTCCGTTGAATTCATGGAGCATTTCCATAGTACCTGTGGTAGTGCGTTTTTTGAACCTACTGGTGGAATATCTACTACCACACTTCTAAACTTTCTAAACTTCTTTGATGTTTCCTTTTAATCTGATCTGCTGATAATCCCAAAGACTTGAACACTGCTTAAGAATGGGTCAGACAAGTTTTACACATACATTATTCTTCATAGAACATCTACATTTCCTAGAATTCGCCCAATAAACTGAAATTGACCATTTACCTTACCCACTACCAACCTTATGTGTTCATTCTATTTCACACAGCTGTTTTCTAAATTTTGTGTACATATTTAATTACTGTGACTATGTCAAGTAGGTCACCACTAACACTGTGTTTCAACATTACAGGATTGTTTTTCATACTTACCTACCTTTTACAGCAGGACATTATTCTTCACACCAAATACAAATTATAACTAACTGACCCTGACTACTTTTGTAGTCACTCAGTTATGGTATGTTCCAATACCCCAGAACTGTAATCAGTGAACAATCCTACTAACCCCATGTGTGTGATCATTTATCAAGGCAGAGTGTATATAGAGAGCTAGATTGTTACACACTTTCCTGTGGTACACACAACGAGACCAAAACTATGAACAGGGTGACAATTATAGAAGTATTTGAAATAAAACTAGATTAGTTACAAAGTATGGTGTGAACTCTCTTTTGACAAAATGTAAATGTCACTACAGATATTTAGATTTGTGTTATGACATGTTCAATATGCCTGCCTTCCAGGGAAATGATGTAGCGCAGATGAATACCAAAAGTTTGCATGACCTGCTGAAGTGTCAGAAAATTGAAGTTGTCGGTGATCTTCTGAATGGCATTTTCAGATCAGCGATAGTTTTCGGTTTGTTTGTGTGTACCCTGCCTTTAACATAGCCCCACAAAAATGAATTGCATGGGTTGGATTTGGAGAATATGGTGGCTGAGCAAGGCTCATGCCAGTGGCTTCTGAGTATCCACAGCCAGAATGACATCCCCAGAATGCTTCTGCAGGACATCAAACATTCTCTTGCTTTGGTGGGGTCAAGCTTTGTCTTGCATGAACCACCAGCGGCACTTCAGATTATAGGGATGAAATTATCTTTCAGCACCTCCGTGTACTGTTTGGTAGTCACCAAGCCATCAAAGAATATATCTCACTGATTATTCCACGACTGGACATTACACACCACAAAGTCACCCATTGAGGGGAAGAGACTTCCCAAATGCAAAACATGGATCCCTTGTCCCCAAATGCACCAATTCAGCTTATTTATAAACCCATCCATATGAAAGTGGGTACAAATTTTTATGATCCGCACCATCTTACAGTAACATGCCTTTGAAAGAAATGTCAAAACAAGGATATCAACACCTTGTCAACATGTCTTTCTTGCCGCCATTGTAAGTGTGCCAGATGTTTACCAACTGCTGATGTCACCCTGGGTAGAAACATGGAACTAAATCACATTGTGCATGTTACCACAGTCCATCCACAATTGTGTGTTGCAGGCCTGAACTACCTAGCATGACTCACAAAAAAATAAAGAGAGAAAAACCAGAACCACACAATTGTGTGTGCAGGGCCTGAAAGGGTTAAACTCAGGCAAATTGTGCCAAGACATTTTCTTCTGAAAATAGCTGACAGCAAAATGCTGTGTGTGTATTTGCATACTATTACCCACCCTGCCATGCAGAAAAGCATACAGTTTGAACATCCTAACACAAACAATTCAGAAATCATGACAGATTTATTTCATACAGTTCAATGATTGTAACCTTTTATTAGTTTATGTTATCAGTATTTGAGAAAGTCTTTGAGCTACACATCTAAGAACCTATCCTATAATATTTGCACTTACATCCACCCACAGTTAATAGAGAACACAGCAAGGATATTATGATGTGTGCATTGTAGCATGTTGTGGTAGTGACATCACATCTGACTCTACCACTGGTGAACAACCTGTCATTCACCAAGCAAATACTAGGTGAATTGAATTCCCTGAAGGAGCATATCTGGCTGGCCAAGGGGTCACAAAAAGCAGGATACCTGGGTCCCAGTCCCAGCCTGGCAAAAATTTTCATGTTCCAAAATGATAGACCAGCTTGTGAAAGCAATTAAAAATCTGACTCTATAGATCACCAATAATACCTTAAATCTGATATCAGCCATTCATTCCACATGGTACAGCTCCTACTCAACAGATAAGAATTTTTGTTGATTTTGACATATACATAATGAGAACCCAGAATTATAGGTAATTACATTTTTAACTTCACTCCTACACAAGTGAAAAGTGTAAATGGTCATGCATTATGCTGCCACTGTTGATATATTTTATCATTACACAATTTTACATTTTTTATGTAATTACATGTTTTAGACATTTGAACTTTTTATAAAATTATGTAACATTGTGTTTTTACTCTTCTCATTCACAGTAAACTGCTCAATAAAAAGAATACTCAAATCAGACCTACCATAAAATTTGTATACAACAAGTAAATTACCTTTAGCAATTACATTATAGTGAAATAATGTACTGTACTGTGAAGAACATTATTCTTCTTAATTTTCTGACTCTTTTCCTTCAGTTCAGGATGGAATTGTGTATTTGGGTGTAAAGGTATGCTACAATTTACATCCAGAATAAAACAAGAAATTGCCGCAGTGGAGTGGCCAAGAGCATTGAGGTGCTATGCTACAGTGCGCGAAGCTGTTCCCCATCGGGGGTTCGAATCCCCCCTCGGACATGGATGTTTGTGCCGTCTTTAGTATATGCTAGTTCATAAGTGGTTTTTAAGTTTAGGGACTGATGACCCTGTGGTGAAGTCCCATATGCTTTACAAACATTTGAACATTTGAACAAAACAAGAAATGGGGAATCCCCAGTTTATAAAAAAATTAAAATTATATCTCCTCACTCACTTCTTCCATAAATTCTTATTACCTACAAGGCAAGTTATACTCTTATTGTGGAACTGCACGGAAAACAGTATGCAGTATAGCTTTCTATAAAAGAAGCCTATTTATTCACACATGTGCATAATAATTTTCTTTCAACATATTAATGCATTCAAGAAAAGTATAGTCTGGGATGTCTATGGTTTCAATGCAGGTGTCTACTATTAAATAAATTTTCTAAAAACTGTCTTCAGCAGCTAAATCTATAGTCCACATGCTGTGGAAATATTTTACACCTCATAGCTACAAAGGGTGTGTTTTTGCTAGAAAGAGGTGGTAAGCAATTGTTAGCATCACACTTACACAATGAATACACATCATTTAATTCTGGTGTATTGGATGTAGAGGAATTATGGGCAAAGTTTAAATTAATTGTAAATAATGTGCTGAAAAGTATGTTTCAACTAAATGGATTAAGGATGGAAAAGACCCTACATAGTTTAACAATATTTGTAAAATGCCAAGTAAGCAAATACGGTTGCACTCTCTGTTCAGAAGAGAAGAAGCAAATAAATGTAAAAAAAAGTTAGTAGAGATTCATGCATGTCTAAAATAATTTATGCACAAAGCATAAAATAACTATCACCATTATACCTTACCAAAAGATCTTGTGTGCTCCACAGACATACACCCACTGAACCAGTCTCTGAGCATTAATGACCGCCCTTTGTAAAGCATGAAGCAATGATGCACTGCTCAGTTGTATCTTGACTGCACACTAGTTAACATCTCATATTCACATCCTGTTATTCACCCACCATGTTTTGGCTATCAGTTTTGTTCTCTCTCTCAGACTAGTGATTCTGGCGTGTTTGTCCTCATTGCATATTCCTCTTCTGTTCCTGTTTCTCTCTTTGTCCTGGTAAGTTTCTATCAATGCCCACAGCCAGTCAGGCACTGTCAGACAATTTGCAAGTCATTCCCAATCTGATGTGACCCTGGTCACTAAATTGGCAATGAGGTAAAAGGTTCTCAATGTGCATGGATGCTGAACTGGTGCAACTCATGTAAATATAACACATGTCCTTGCACTTCCAACTTTTGATTCAACAGTAAACTAATTTGCATGATATTTCATCTCACCACCAACAGGTTCTATGTTCACTTCCCACCAGACTGTGGTCACTTTCTGGGCAGAAAACTACTAACCCATGTTTCCACCATTTATCACCAAATAAAATTGGGACATCACTGCATTTTTTTGTTTCTGATGATGCTCTTCTTTTCTTGGGCTTCCTAGGTGACATTGGCTCCACTTTCAAATCCTGTTGTGATTATTTGCAGTTACTTCATGTGGCTGCATTGAGCCTCATGTCCACCAATATCACAAACAACCTGCTCAGTCTACCATTCAAGGATGACAGATGTACAGGGCTTAAGCCAATGTTAACTGATTTTAGACATAGGACCCAGTTTTAATGAAATAAATCGCAATTTGCGATCACTTATGGCTTCACTGTACTAGGTTTAGATGTAATACCAATGTGCGGGGAATGAAAATTTATGCCCGGCTGGGGTTTGAACCCAGGATCTCCTGCTTACTAGGCAGACGCGTTGACACTCCACCACCGAGGACACAGTGACCAACCCAACTGCAGAGGACTCTTCCCTGCACGTCTCCTGCCACACCCAAATCTCCATTCGCCACACTGTCTCTTTCCTATTACCATATATAATTGTAGGACCCAGTTGGCTCTTGATCTGGAACTAAAGACTGTAGCCCACATACTGGATAACACTACTTTTCATGACTTTTTAAAAACTGCACATTCCTTCACAATTTTGCAGGCAACAAATGAATGCCTCATGGATTTTCCCTACCAACTCTGGGTCGGAATCCTTATAAGACTTTTTTCCAGTGTCAGTGTCAAGATTCAACAATTTTGGATATGTCTCAATGGCCTCTGAAAGGCCAATCACTTCCCGTTGGGGTATACAGTGTGGTCTCTTGTTATGTCTGATTTTTAATACAATGCAATGCCAAATTGACACTCCAGATCATGTGGCACACACTACTCATTGTGGGAGAGATGGGCATCTGACCTGTCTGTCATAAAATGCCAGAATAGTCAGCTCCAGCTCTTCACATTTGTCAAGGGACAGTTCATGAACTTAAGATTCTTATTCCTCAAGGTGAACTTTCAGCTACTAAGTTGTTTATCACTCTCACAATTTTGAATGAAGAAGTCCAATTCAACATACCCACAGGAGCTACTTTGTCTTTGATTAACCTCCAAACATATGCTCATCCAATTCCCATGATTTCAGCACATCATCCCAGACATTTCTCACGTATGGTAACAGTTTGATGCACTTCAGATGCCTATTCATATCAACACTGTCTACGGAAAGATTACATGGCTGATAACTTTTCATTGTTGATATTCATCCAGGTGGTAACATTTTTATTTATTTATTTATTTTTTAATGCTTTCTCACTGTTCAGTTTCTCAAACACTGATGAAGTCCATGTTATTTTGGACACACTTGCCTTCCAGCAGCTCAACTACCTCTGTGCTGCCTTTGCACAACTGTTTGAACCTGACCTAGGATGTGCCAATTATTTCCAGGCCCATGTCGCCTTATTCCCAGGTCCAGGGCCCTGTTTCTGTCTGGCATGACCTATTCTTCCCTGTGGTCAGCTATTAAGCAAGCATTGGAGTGCTTCCATGAAAGTGGGACAACTGAGAGAGTTAAAACAAGTGCGTGATTGTTGTTGGCATACCAAATAGCACTTACATATTATGTGGAGATTTTAAATCAATACACGTGAAAATCAATCCTCTAATACATTTATTTAGATTGTTTATTGTTATCAGCTGTTCAGTATTTTTTGATACAATTGGCACTGTCAATGTGTTAATTGCAGTTAATTGTTTCTCATTTGGAGGATCTCATCATAAAACTTGTTGGAGGTGCATATTTTTCCAAGACTGATATTTCTTATGTTTATCTGCAGATCCCACTGGATGAGAAATCACAATGCATTATGGTGAAAACTACCCACTTTGTTGTATATAAATACAACAGCCTACATTATGCATCCTGTCAACCAGTTGCAGTTCAGGTGGTCAGCTACATGTGAGCTTGTTTTCACACAACTGAAGTGTCTACTGCACTTGGCACCTTGCTTAAAGCCCTTTTCTCCATCACACAGCACTGTTTTTCAATGCTGACGCTTCTCCCTATGGCACTGATGCAATGTTGGCACACTGAAATGTTGATGTTACCGACCAACTCATCGCATATACAAAGAAAATACTGATGCCTATCCAAAATAACTACTCACAAATTGAAAAGGCAACTTTGGCAATTATGATTACCAATAAAGAGTTCCATGTCTACCTATTTGGAACTAAATTTATCCTCATTATTGACCACAAACCAATGGTAGTACTCGTTGGGTCACATTCTCTGTTTACAGAGCAGTGGCTCGAGTGTTGAGCACTTTTTATCAGTTCCTACAATTATGCCAACAAATATAAACCATACCACTACACACCAATAGTGATGCTCTTTCTTGTCTACCCTTGGGACTAGATCTGGCATATCAATGTGCAACAACTGTGTTACTCATATTGGTTTCCTATTACAGCTACACATACTGCTGCAGACCTACACTGCAACCCTATCTTACAGTGTGTCATGTATTATGTGATTCATGGATGTCCTACCTGTTTTTCCAACTCTGCTGACCAAGAGCTCCAGGGATAGGCTTGACTCTCCCAACTTTTGTCAGTTATCTCCAATGTATCACCATGTCTTCATCCTCGATATCCTGCACTCTCAGATTTTGCAACTCATTGATGAAAATCCTTGAATTGTGACATGTTTACTGGCCAGGACTGAACAAAGACATGGAGGCTATGGTGCACGGTTGTTATGCATGTACCTGGCACCAGGCTACTGCTCCCAATCTTTCAGCCGAGGCCCATGTCCCATCACCCCTGGGACTGCATTCATCTGAATTTAGTAAACAAAGGATTTAAATTAATCACAGTGGCGTTATTAGATTAATAATTTGATAGAAATTGAATTTAAATGATACATCATAGCAGTGACTTTCATTCATCAGAATAATCTCACAGACTGGAAAACGGAAAATCTCTGGTATCATAACAAAATCTCCTAGTTGTGAAATAATTTCATGCATTCCACTCAAAGATAGGGAAGATAAGAGAGGACTGTTTGGCTGTCTTAATCAGACTCCAAATTAAATCTCTTTGTATAATATTTACTAAACTTACTAGTCACAGCAACAGAATTCCGAGAGCTCTACGAGCAAGTGGATTACTGCAATGGTGAAAGAAAAAAATAGGAAATTTAAATGTGTGCTATGATTTGTCCTGGCACATTCACAGACAATTAATGTTAGACATCAGAGTAATAAAGAATCTTCCACCGACATTAGGAGAGACTGCTAGGTCATGTCAAGCTGTCAGCCAACTACTTCAAAGAAGAGGAGAACCCACTTCTAGTGCTCCCCTGCACCACAGTATCAGACAATTGGCCCCAATTCATAGTGTTGGCCTTTGATCAGTCCTGCGCCTCCAATAACATTAAACACCATGTTAGCCCACTTTTTCACCCTTCTTTAGGCCGTAAAGAAGAGAGGATAGTGAGAATGTTCAAACAACAAATGCTGAAAGTATTGGTGAAACCCCCACTATTAAAGCTGTGCACGCAATGTTTTAAGCACATACAGAACCATACCTGTCCAAGACTATAGTTCCACAGAGCGTCTTCATGGGCAGTAGCCTCATATCCTGCTTCTCTCTTTTGGTCCCTCAACTCAAACAACCCCAGAACACTGGACACTATCTGCCAGGTTCAACTGTGGCCACACTCTTAAGGGACAAAATCCTTACGTATGCCAGCTATGGTGGTTTCCACTGATGTGTGGAGCCTTGCGATGCTGAACACTCAAAAGGCCTTAAAGTGCCATCATACCAATCAGCTCCATCCACACCCCATGTCAACACCACCATTGGCCCCTCAAATAGCCTTGGAATGTCACCCCCCCCCCCCCCCCCCCAACATACACACAGGTACAACTTGCAGTCAAGTCCATTAGATATGGGCATGGAGGTAGAAGTATCACCTGAGCCTCTACTGTCACAGACGTCATCATTCGCACCCTCATCACCTCTGCTGACAGACCCTGATCCATTGCCAGGTAAGTGGACTACTATACCAGGACTCCAGATATGCCACCAGTTTGCCTCCCAAGCACCATCCTGGGAACTTTTTTCCCTACATTCCCATTTTAGCAGGGAGAGTCTGGTACCCTGGCTCTATGAGTTCAAAAGTGTGCCTGCCATGAGATATGGACCTTTGCTAGATGGTACTGTTCAAACCTGTGAGCACTGCCATTGTTGCCAGAGTGCTACACATATCTGCCACACCAGCCTATGAGTGCTAGTGGCTGCCCTTTATAGGCTGGAGAACAGCAGCTTATTCCTCAGTTGTGCCTTGTCTGTGTTCTTGTTAATGTGTCATACTCACACTGTTGCACTATCTGTGAACACCCTCAGCCAGTCAACCACTGTTGGTCAATTCATGAGTTATTTCCTGATCTTGTGTGGTTCCAGTCATTAATGGAAGTTCTTCATGGAGTTTTTCTTGGGTAGCAATAGAAGACAGCAAAAGGAAAGTTTTAAATTTTGTGTGTAAGGAATTGTTCACACAGGAAGATCATAGCCGCGTGGGAGTGGCCTAGCACCTGGTCTGGAGCACCTTGTTACGGATCGCGCAGCCTCCTGCATCGGAGGTTCGAATCCTCCCTCGGGCATGGATGTGTGTGTTGTCCTTAGGTAGTTTAACTTAGTTTAAGTAGTTTGTAAGACTAGGGACTGATGACCAACGTAGTTTGGTCCCATAGGATACAAACGTTTGAACATTTGAGGATGATCATACAAAAACAGAACTATTTCACCAACGCAAGGACTTCTGAATGGAGGACATAATAATAAACATCCCTGTGTACAGAAGAGTTGCAAACAAATAAGTCATTCTGTGTGGATAGAATCCCAATTTGGTTTTTCAAAGAGTAAGTTAAAAAGGTAAAGCAGTCAACAGTCCGAAGATTGGTTTGAACACCACAGTGCTTTATTAGGCATGGTCCTGTTTGTAGGTGGTGAACTGACTTACCCAGCCAGTTATAGGGGGACCTACAGTTTAATGTGGATTCCAAACCATAGCGCTACTCAATATTTTTCACATCAGCAACACTGCCAGAGCTGAAAGAAATGGAAAGTGACAGATAAAAATCCTAGGACCTGGTGGGGATTGAACACAAAACTTTTGGATTTATAGTCTGGCACTCTACCACTGTGCTACTGAGCTGCAGAATTGTTCCCTAATTTAGCTTGAATGGTTGCTCCAGTGCAAAGTGCAAAATGAATGGTGAAAACACAGTAAACTCCTGTTTATGAGAAAGGTAAAAGAATGGACCTGCATATCATAGACTAATATTGTTAACATCAGTTTGCTGCAAAATTCTTAAACATATTCTTAGGTTGAATACAATAAATTACCTTGAGATGGAAAAACATCATGTATCAGCATGGCATCAGAAAACATAACTCATGCTTTTCTCTCACGTGTTATGAAAGTCAACTGTATACTTCTCCGTTTCTGAGATGCATTTGACATGGTGTCACGCTGCAGACTGCTAAGAAAAGTATGAACATTTGGAATAGGTTCCCAGATATGTTAGTGGCTTGAAGACTTCTTAAGTAATAGAACACAGTACATTTTCCTTGGTGATGAGTGTCCATCAGAGACAATGGTATCATCAGGGTGCCCCATGGGCATGTGAAACAGGACCTCTATTATTTTCTATCTACATAAATGATCTGACAGACAGGATGAGTACCAATCTGTGGCTGTTTGCTGATCATGCTGTGGTGCATGGGGAACTGTCATCATTAAGTGACTAGAATGCAAGCTATGACTGAAACAAATTTTTCTAGTTGGCATGATGAATGGCAGCTTGCTCTAAGTGTAAAAATATGTAAGGTGATGCAGGTAAGTAGGAAAAACAATCCCATGATGTTCAGATAAAGTATTAGTAGAGAGCTTCTTGACACAGTCATTTCAATTAAATATCTAGGAATAACATTGCAGAGCAATATAAAATGAAATGAGCTTGTAAGAACCTATTTTATGGTTTGTTATTTTCAGCTCAATGTTATGTCACACAGTGCTCCATCTTGTTCCTGGCCACATTTTGGCAAGGGTCATTCCTTCTTATGGGTTGCTGTTTAGTGGTCATACCAATAAAAATGCTATAAATGATTGCACCAATGTTGGTAAATGACATGGCTGCTTTCCTTCCAGAGGTGTCCGAGTGTGTGATGGGACAGTAAGCCTGTGACAGGAATGAAAGTGACAGGTCTTGTATCAGGGTCTTCCACAGGGATACAGTCCCTAAGGCAAGAGGTTTGGGTTGGAAGTGGCATAGGGATAGACTGGCATGTTGTGGAAGCACTATAGGAAGGATGAGAAAGTTTCTTGGTCGATGCCTCTCATTTCAGGGTATGACAATAATCAAGTTTGATTTCCTGGTGAGAGCCTGTAGACTGTTAAAACTCCTCTCTTGTATGTTACCATGTATTTTACTGAAGCACAGCATTCAAACAGCAGTCTGGTGCAGTGCTAATTCAGATCTGTGACAGATCTCTCATTTCACAGTTCAACACGGTGACCACATAACCACAATGCCATGGCCCTTCCATTTTCCTTGATGTTGCACTTCTTGAGCTTGAACTGTTCACAGTTTCTATTTTTCTTGCTTTATCAAAGTTGTGTACACATTCTTCCTGATTTCATGTTTAATCTGTGTTCATTTTTACAAACTGTTTGTTGCACCAACTTGAAAATTGCTTAAGAACGTGTGACCCACATTGGACACTGGAAATATTCACTTAGAGTGGGAAACATTTTAATATAGATGTCAGTGATCCCATGAAAACCATCTACCACAGTTTTTGAACATAGCCACGAGTCACACTTATTATTATTTACATTTTTATTAAACAAGAGCATCATCAGTATGTACACTGTGAAAATACAAACTGAGATGCTATGGAACCTTACATTGACATGATATAAATCACATTTTGTTTTATTTCCAGTGTGGAGTCTTTATATTTCAGTACAGTAGTTGGCTGTGAGGACTATACAGTAAACTGTCTGGGCATAATTTTATGATGTAATTCCAACCCATCTGCTTTGACCCTTGACATCATCAGTGTGGTGGAAAAACCTGTATTTAAGTCATAACCAACTGCAAATATTCAATGCTTCAGTTGATTTGTGTTTTTAATTAAATCACGGACCTCATTAAAATTTTACTTCCCATCCCAACAGCCTCACCTGAGTTACCAAGACGTTAATATTCTTAGAAATCTGAACAACATAGGATGACTTGGTTAGTGTTTTGTATAGACAATAAAGTAAATAGATAATGTTGTACCTGCTCTATGTTTGACAGGTTCTCAATGTACCCTTGTCTACTCTGTAAAAGTAACTGCCCTTGTAAAATGAACAGGTCACCACCACGTAGCCTACTACACAACACACTGATGCCACAGGTCAAAGCTGACAGGTGGAATTGTGTCTCCCCGCCTGTACAAGAGTACCTGTAAATTACCTGTTAAAAGTACAGTAGTTAAAAGCCGACATTAACAGCAAAAAATATTAAAGTGTTTGTAAAATACTACTTGTAACTACGTGGTATTGTGTATCTAAAGATATTTACAGACAAAGAAATTTTCATGCTCTTGTCATGCAAGGGTTTTTTTTTTTTTTTTTTTTTTTTTTTTTTTTTTTTTTTTTTTTTTTTTTTTTTTTTTTTTACATACGAGTTGTGGCTGTTCTCAAATACTTAACTTCAGTAGTAAATGATACTCCCTCTGAAATAGTGGTAACTTTTGGAGAGCCAGCCATGATGATACTATACCACCTGACAGAAGAAATACCCTCAGGCTTAAATAATAATGTAATATTTGCAATTCCACAGAGAGATCAATTCAGATTTAGCAAAAATGTAGAAACATATGAGATTATACTCTCCTTATGATTCATCTTTGAAAATACGCTAAGGAAAGATGAAACTCTTGTACATCAGAAGAAAGCTTTTGACAGTGTTCACTGAAATGCTTTCTTTCAAATTCTGGTAGAAGGGGTAAAATACATGGAACAAAATGTTGTATATATAACATGAACAGAAACCAGACAGCTGTTGTAATAGTTGAAGTGCATGAAAGAGACCAGTGATTGTGAAGGTAGTGAGGCAGAATTGCAGCCATTCCCCAATATTAATCAATCTGTACATTGAAAAAAATGAGCAAGCTCTGATGGAAAGCAAGGAGATATTTAAAAATGGAATTCAAGTTCAGGCAGAAGAAATAAAGACTTTGTGATTTGCTAATGAGGTTGTAATTCTGCTGGAGACAGCAAAGACTTGGAAGAGGAATGAAATGTAATTGTCTTGAAAAGAGAGTATAAGATGAACATTAAGAAGAGCAAAACAAGGTAATAGAATGTAGTTTAATTAAGTCAGATGATTCTGACTAAATTAGATTAAAAATGAGACAATAAAAGTAGTGGAAGAGTGGCTGGAGTAGTTAAGATACAAAATGCAGAACAGCAATGGGAAGAATAGTATTTCTGAAGAAGAGAAGTCTGTTAATATTGAATATTAATTCAAGTGTTAAGAACTCTTTTCTGAATTCATTCGTCTGGAGTACAACCTTGTAAGTAAGGAAAAAATGGATTATAAAACAGTTCAGACAAGAAGCAAGTTGAAAACTCTGAAATATAGTGCTAGAAAGTTAGCAAAAGACTGGATGGGTAGATAGCATACCCTAATGAGGAGATAGTTAACAGAAGTGGGGGTAAAACTCACAGAAAAAGACCAAGACACAAATACAGTAAGCTGGGTCAAATATATGTGAGATTTGGTTCTTATTTCAAGATGAAGAGATTTATTCTGGATACAGTAGTGTGGGCAGCTGCATGAAACCAGTCTTCATACTGGATACCACTACAACAGAGCTTTAATGGTTGCTTTCCCCGGCAGCCAATGCATGTTCTTGCTATATCTACCAACAAAGATTTGAGAACTAGTATTGAGTGTGTATTCTAAGATTATACTGCAGCTGCCATGTATCACTCCCATAGGATCTGTGAAGACAAGATTATACTACTTACAGCTCACACAGACACATTTAAGCAGTCAGTCTTGCACTCAATTTGTGACTGGAACAGAAAGAAACCATAATATATTGTACAATTTGACATTTTCTCTGTCTTGAACTTCACAGTTTAGATGTATACAGCAAGGAATTCCTCTGGAATAGGAGTGAAAGTCTAAATTTAACAATGGATGTAACGTAGAAGATGTGTAGATGATCAAACTTAATACCAAAAATGTTCTGTTATTCCCATCAAAAACTGCTCCAAGTAGTACAATCATGGGGGTTGTGAAGAAGTAAAGTAGCTAATTAAGATTTGATAGAAGTAAGTGCAGACATTGCTTGCATGGGAGACAAAGACCATTAGAAATTATGGTTGTAGGGCAACCACAAGTCAAACAGAATTTTTTATTGGCATCCATATTATGACATCACTGTACACAGTCAAATATATTTAACATGTAACCCTTGTTTACTTAATTTCTTAAGATGCTAGCATCTGCTGAGTGAAACAGCTCAGAGAAAGTTGATTCCATGTTATTGTGGCTGCTCTCAATTTTAAAATCAATATGAGGATAATTTATCCTTGAAGTCATCATTTAATAAAGTCTTGGATATAGTTCATTAGTCTGATACCCTAAAAGTTTGCCTAACAAATCATGAAAGAGTCAAAGTACAGCTATAAATTTTATATACGTTTGATTAAGCATCAGTAGTGTCCCAGAGAAAGTTCAGTAAACGCTAGTGAGAAATAGGCAGAAATGTTTACTCTCAAAAATATGAAATCTTATGTATAAATAGTATTATAAAGTAGATGATATTCTTTCTGAAATGCTGATATTGTTGGTAAGCCAGTCATGAAAAACTGCCCCTTCTCGTGTGTAAGACGTATGAGACAGGGGAAATACCCTCAGACTTCAGGAAGGATATAACAATTCCAAATTCCAAAGTGCAGACAAGTGTGAAAATTATAGAACCATCAGTTTAATAAGTCATGAATTATTTATAGATGAATGGAGAAACTGGTGGTATCCAACCTTAGGGAAGTTTGGATTTAGAAAAAATGTTACAACATGTGAGGCAATACTTACATTACAACTTATCTTAGAAGATAGATTAAGGAAAGGCAAACCTATGTTTCTAGCTTTTGACAATGTTGACTGGAATATGCTCTTTCAAATTCTGGAGTCAGTAGAGGTAAAATATAGGGAATGTAAAATCATATACAACTAGTACAAAAAACCAGACAGCAGTTATAAGAGTAGATGGGTATGAAAGGGATGAAGTGATTGGGAAGGGAGTAAGACAGGGTTGTAGCCTTTTTCCAACATTATTCAATCTGTACAATGAGCAAGCTATGAATGAATGCAAGAAGAAATTTGAGGAAGGAAGTAGAGTTCAGGGTGAAGAAATAAAAGCATTGCAGTTTGTTGATAACATTGTAATTCTGTTAGAGACAGCAAAGGATCTTGAAGAGCAGGTGAACATAATGGACAGTATTTTGAAAGGAGGGTATAAGATGAACATTAACAAGGGTAAAAGAAAGGTAATGTACTATAAAAAAATTAAATAAATTAAAAAAATATCTAGTGATCCTGAAATAATTGGATAATCACACACTGAAAATAGTAGATGAGTTTTGTTATTTGGGTAGGAAAATAACTTCCGACGTCAGAAGTACAAAAGATATGAAATTCAGAATGCCTATGCAAAGGAAAGCATTTCTTAAGAAGCAAAATTTCTTGACATCCAATATTAATTTAAATGTTAGGAAATGTTTTCTGAAAGTATTTGACTGGAGTGTAGTATCATATGGAAGTGAAACATGGACAATAAGAAGTTCAGGAAGAAAGATGATAGCTTTTTGAAATGTGGTGCTACAGATGAATGCAGAAGATTAGATGAGTAGATTGTGTAACTAATGTAGAGGTTCTGAGCAGAATTGGAGAGAAAATAAATTTCCGGCATATCCTGATAAAGAGGAGGGATAGATTGGTGGAACACATTCTGAGGCATCAAGTAATTATCAGTTTAGTATTAGAGGGAAGTGTGTGGGGTAAAAATCATAAAGATAGACAAGAGATGAATATTGCAAGCAGGTTCAAATGGTTGCCACTCTTAATGGGGAATAAAGAGGTTTGGGCAGGACAGGGTAGCATGGAGAGCTGCACCAAACCCGTCTGCAGATTGAAGACCATAACAAGAATGCGTGTAAATTCAAGTAGACATATATTGTACTACAATCTTCATACATTTAATATAGGTTCCTTGCTTGTAAATTTTGGGTTCATCCATAGGAGAATGAATTCAGTTCACCACTTCTACAGTCTGCACTAAGGGCAAAACTATGATGATCTAAGTAAGCTTTGTAGAGCTCTTCTCATGAGGTTTGGCGGCAGTAGCTTGGGAATTATATTATGCACTGTTGTAAATAAGCATTGACAAGTTTGTGATGAATTTTGTGTTAATTTATATATTAAAATACGTATTAAATTTCTGACTGATTCCCTGTTTCAAAACAATTTCACTTATGATCTGTGACATGAATACTACTAAATCATTTCTCTTGTAACTTTATGCTACATAAATTTGTTTTCTGGTGCTTTCCACATCATTAAGGATCTCACTAAGTCTCTGAAACCAGAGGTACACATATTGTAATATGAAGATGGGGAGAAATGGACTCATATATGCCTGCCCTGTACAGTGTATGGATGTGTACAGAGAATAACCTTAAAAATTGTTTTTACATTCTTGATAATTGTTCTCATGGCATTATCAGTCACATGTAAGAAGTGGGGAGTCATAGGAATATGTGTCCTTGGAATTCATGGGAAAAATACAAAAATTCCCTACCAAAACCTGGATATGTTCAGTAATACCAAAGTGACATTTAAATTATGTCCTCCTTTTTTCACATCCAGTGTTAAACAAACAAATGAAGCATTCTGTTGAACACACTGAATTGTTGGAATCATTATGATTATTTTAAATTCACTATTATTTCAAATATTAACTTGCAAAAATAAAATTAAGAAATGATTTTACATTTGCAGTATTCATATTCTCTTTGATGAGATGTATATACCAAAACCTTAAGATTTCAAATAATGATCCAGAAGACTGAAGGCAAAATTATTATAAAGTAAATATTACATCAATATCCCAATGTTTTGTTAGTATTTTCAAATAGTTTTACTTTGTATATTCAACTGAAATCAAACACTAAAAATAACAACAATAAATAGACCAACAGCTGTATTTTTATCTCTTGCAGAGGCAACATAATGCATCATCAGGCTTTGTTTGGTAACACAGCAGCTAAACTTCAAATGCCAGACAAAGAATCAAGGGTAAGCCAATCAGTATTTGAACCAGCTTCTATAACAAACAATGAACTTGTGAACAGTCTGAGGGCAATTCAGCAACTCTTCTATGGAATAAAAAAAGATAAAAATACAATTGTTGATCTCTTTAGTTTTGGTTATATACATTGGCTGTAGTCCTATCATCTTTTGTAGAAAGGATGAAGGAACTCAAATAAAAAATAATATTGATAGACTGAAATATGATCAAGTATGTAAATCAACAAACATTAATTTGTGAGTATTCTACATAGAGAGCTCTGTAAACATTTCTGGTAGTTATTCATGTCAAATTATTTTGTTTTAATTCAGATTCAGATTTGATCCAGTTCTGCTGAACTTCACATCTATTTTCTCAGAAAATCTAATATGCAGTAGCAAAATTGCATAGTCTCACTGTTAATTTAAACAAGAATCAATCAGCACAAGAATTGTAATGTACTACATAAATTAAGGAATTTTCATTCTCATTAACATTGTATTTGGATCAAAGCATGTGTACAGTTACTGCTATCTGAGTATTAATTTATTTTGTTAGTTATGCAAAGAAATATTTTGTTACAGACATTATTTTATACAACAAACTCCAATACACATTATTCTGTGGTACTATAGAAAACCTTATATCATCATAATATCTGTAACATATCCGAGAACACTTTAATAAGGACATAAATTAAAATTAATTGTCCAACAATGATTTTGCTTTTCATTTGTTACAACAATAATGCAACAGGTACTTGTGATTGGAGTAATACATCATTATAATTTAGGTCCCTTGTTTGAAGAAATTAAAATGGGTAACAGTAAACTTGTGCGTATATGTATGCATTAGTTCCACGTAGATGCCTCCATTATATGCTTACCGCCTAAGATGGAACAGCTACAACTTCATATATTATTTACATACAAAAACATTTCTGAAACTTATCTCTGTAGAAACATGCCCACTGATACACACATGCATATTTATGCACACACAAACACAAACACACACACACACAACAACAACAACAACAACAACAATTACAACATCAAATTAACTTCAGATATACCTACTTGCATTGCTCATGATAAAACTGTGAGTGTTTGTATTATTATAATTAAAGCTTGTTTGGGGATGCACAGAGAGCTGGCAGTGTTTCAGTTACTAGCAACATTTCCTTTCTCATATTAGCAATTACGGCAATTTTACAACACCAAACATAATAACATGAAAATAGCAAGTTCTGTTATGAGAAGTTACTATAAAAAAGTAGGTTTTTTTTTCTTTTTTAGTTTTTATTGTTAAAGGCTAAGGCAAAGAAAGTATTCTAAAAGATAATTTAAATTCATTCAACCGAGCACTGAGTCATTGCTCCAGGAACTAACTGCAAGTTGTATCCTTTTTCAGAATCTGATACATCCAACACTTAATTGGTGTCTTCATACACCATCTAATTCATACAATGTTTATAATTTTGTAGAATAATTTCAACATAGCAGCACAATCATCTGTCGCCACTATCCATACCACAAGAAAAAGTTACATAACCCAGAAAAAATGATCTTCCGTTTTTTTTTTTTTTTTTTTTTTTTTTTTTTTTTTTTTTTTTTTTTTTTTTTATAATGACAAATAATTTAATATTACCCTGAAGAGTAATAACGGACATAATTTATTTCATAGTATAACTTCTTTGATACACAATAATTAATGAAACCAATATTGTAAAATCCAAATCTTCATTATAACAGTAAGACAGAGACAAAAGTAATAGCAAATTCAAGACTAAAAATGAAGAAAAAAAAAAAGAAAGTAAGTTTGAGCTTCAACTCCTTTTATTCATTTTTTAAACAATAGTTTGTAAAGCTGGTTTTGTTACATTGTAAATGTAACCTGCTTCAACAGTGTCAAAGAGAAAAGAGAATTTAAACTGATGAATTGAAGGTGCAAGTAGCCAGTGGATAGATGTCAATAATCTGCTATTTCAATAGTTCATGGGGGATATTTTGTTGGACATTCACCACAAAAGATCACACAACAGATGAAATTATTTATTTTCTAACAGTACTTACCTTAATTCAGAATAGCCAACAGTCACACAAAAATACAATGATAATAAAAATAAAACTTAGCTTCCAAAAACTTGTTCCTTCTTCAGTGAGGTTGAAGAAACCAGTTCTTAAAAACCTGGTCTTTTATTTATTTTAATCGGTTTTTTTATGTGACTACTGGTTGCAGTTTCTTAAGGTAAGTACTGGGCAGTCCCTCTATCTTTTTATTATTAAATATGCATTTCTATATTTGATTTCCCCTTTAATTAATTCATTAAATGAATTTTGAAATTTAAGGTTTTTTATTCCATCATTTATTTTTGTATCATAACTTCTTTATCTCCCTTTATTATGCATATATATCTGTATATAAGTTTTGATACGAAGATTATAGAGGAAAAGTCCCTAGCAGGAACAATATATATAAAAAATAGATGAAGTTTACTTACCAGGCGAAGGAGCACCAGTAGTGTTTGCTGTATTTATTTTTGCTGTCACTACCAGTGCTCCTTTGCCTGGTAAGTAAACTTCGTCTATTTTTTTTATATGTATATAAGTTGTATGAGAGATAATTGCTCCCATTTTATGACAGCTACAGGATAACTTCCTTTATTACCTTCAAAACTTATATTTATAGAAAAATTGGTTTTAAAGGTTTAAATTTTTAGAATGTTACATGAATTTGGGGATTCAAAGGTGTTCAAGATTTGAAACAACATGTAAGAGGCACAATATTGACACTTAGCAATGTATTTATCTTGTGTGACTGCTACACATGTATATACTACACCAAACTTCACCAAAATTATTTAACAGTGATACTATAAAGGAGTATTTAAGACTTCAATGAACACTGGAATAAAGACCATACTCTGTTATCTGTCCTGCATCTTTTGTATTTGTAAAACTGAAAGGTTTATATTTTTTTAATCCATCCATTTACTTTAGTAGTATTTAAAAAAAATCCATGTTCTTAGTTCAAGAATGATTGTAGTCTCCATTTCAGCAACACATGCAATAGTGTGTTAATTACTTGTTTTTTGCAGGATGTTAGGAGGGTTAGGATCAAATAAATATATATTCCTGAGACAGATTTAGTCTCAACATTATCACAAATAATGGTTTATTAGCAAGGCATTGAATTAAAATTTATATTTAAACAGTTGCAGCATCACATAGCGGCATGTTCTTTTGGACATATTTGATTGATACAAATTGAATATTGATATGTTTTGAAAACAAAACACTTAAAGGAAGCTGAAGTTTGTATTGGGAAGGGAGATGTACATAGTAGTTTATGGAGCTACATTATCCATAATGCCATGGTGGTTGATTGGATAAAGTTAATGCCATGGATGTAGGAAATAGAGTTTTCTATCATGGCTGTGGCACAAATTTTAATTCAATTCCTTGCCATATACCATCATAGGTTATGAATGTGTTGTGGAATGTGAATTGCATTAAAATATAAGCAGTCAACTATGGTTTCTGTTACCTCTTGCTACATTAACCAGCTTACTTTACTGCTTATTTAAATTAAAGATTCTAATAACTATTCATTATAAATTAACTACTGAATCTCTAGACATAAAATTAAATGATATCAAAGTATAACGTACGTTAAAAAATAATAACAGCAAAAATGCTGAAGAAGAAAAGGTAGATTTTATATCCTGCCAATAATTAAGTCATTAAAGACAAAAGGAGATGTCAGCTGACAAAACATTTCTCTTTTATTGAAGTTTCTTTGTTCTGAAAGAGAGAGTTCATTTACAAATCAAAGGAAGGATAAACAGACAATCTCCAAAGCCAAAAATGATACTCTCTAAATGGGAAAGTAATTTTGGACAAAATGGGACTGAAGTGGAAGCTTCTTTTTTTCCTGTTTGTCCCCCACCCTAGTACACACACACACACACACACACACACACACACACACACACAGTACCTGGTTTACATATGATATGTTGCAGAATTCCGAGCACTTTTTTATTACTACATATCCTGTAGATACTGAAATAAATGTGAATTATTTATTGAAATGTTAAAATAAGAATAAGGTCATTGGAGCAAATTCCATAATGAGTTCAGAGGAATAAAATAATAATAAAATACACAATAAGTTTCTGATTAGACTATGTTACTCATTCTATTGGGCAAGACATAAAAGTTTGGCACCTAATTATACCTGCAGTATATTGTTTAATAAATGTATAGATGGAAGAAGTAAAACATGAATAAACTCTACTTTGTTGCCTGGGAAAGGACTTCACAAAAAAATAAATAAATAAATTGAGATTCTAGTTGTAATAACATTGCCATAAACGTTATTGCAACAATCAAAAAGTGAAAGTTATGGTAATGATAGTTTTGTTGCAAATAAAAATGAGATTGAGTTCAGACTAGCCACAAACATGGAAAACAGTTCAGAAAGCAAAATATGAAACACATAATTTTCAACAGAGATAAATTTCTTTTTTTACAAAATTTATTGTAAGAGTAATTGAGTGTAACTGAATTTTAAAAATATTGGAATGGAAAGTCTTGGTGAAATGTAAATAATTGCAAGAATAAATGTAACAATTCATCATATAATAAAAGTGATGAGTTGTTGACGTAAATAGGACATAACTTTGCTGGAAAAAGGTTGTGTTGCAAAGGTACCTCACATACAAAATTCAAAGACTCTGCCATTGGTAAAATGGTTTCAGTGCCCCCCCCCCCCCTCATCAACAGCACCTTCAGTTAATTACACAGGATGTAGTTGTCCTTGCATGACATCCTTCTATCCTATGTGATTCTCTCTACCTCACAATGATCACCAGCATTGCTGCAGGACCCTCTGCATTCCCACCCCCTACCTGGAGTCTATCCTTTCTCTATTCTGTCTGTTTCACCAAATTCATGACTCCAAATCAGCATGTGCTGTGCACAGCTTCTGCCTGCAGCCAGAATTCACTCACCAATGATGGTGAACATACCACTTTCTCGTCCAGTGCATCAGGTCCCTTTCCTACCTGCATTCTTATATTGTGCATCTGTTACCCCTTCCGACTTGCGACTAGTTACCATTGCCCAATATTTTTTTCCAAAATGTTCTCTCCTTTTGCCCACTCCACACCCAACACGCTTCTAGTTGAACTGCAGTGCCACCACAATATAAGTCAGTTGCCACTGTGGGTGTGTGAGGGGGGGGGGGAGGCAATGTTTATTCTAAAGCTGAAAAAATCTGGTTTGTGTACCATTTGATGATCCACAAGGTCATCTATTCACTGAAAATCACTTAAATGAATACACAAATAGTCATAGGTGTTGGTCATCTCTGTTTACTCTTTTCATGTTTCATTTTGTAACAGACATCATCTGAACATCAGAAATTAATTGTGCAAAAACATCCAGTAAAATAAAAGGGACATCCATAGTCCTCTTATAGCTTTACCAAGAATTTACACAGGAGTAATGCAAAAAGAATTTAAAAAAATTCTGATACAGTTGATCTAGAGTGGTACAAAGGGTTAAATGGAGGAATTAAAGAATATTATGGAGATGCTAGCTCAAAGAACTAAACTATGCATAATATTCTTATACTAATATTTTTGTGGCTCCTTCTAGGGACCTAGAAGACAGGGGCCTCAACATGACACTGTAGCCATATCATGGTTGATTAACCATAAGACTAGTTGACAGGTGAACAGGCACAAGGAAAGAAATGGAAGAATGATACAGTATAGAAAATGGAATTCCTGACTGTGAAGCTAAAGGATGAACTTGTTGATTAAACATTCATATTCGTATACCCTGAGTGAATGAGTGCATGTATTGGAAAAGGAGAGGGTAACTTGATTCCTTGTCACAAAAAACTTAGGACATCTTCTATATTTACACTCTCCCTCTTTGAAACAAGTGCCATTAAAAGTAAGTCATTTGAATGAGTCAGAAAATAACACCATTTTTCAAAAAATGTTTGGACAGCACACCCTGCAGATGCAGACAACTGTATAAGAAATATTAATTCTTCAACACTGACAACAAGAAGCACCATTAGTAAATAGGAACACTTCATTGAGAAAAGTTAAACTTCTGCCTAAAATAGTGCTCTTTAAAATTCATACACAGCTTAACTTCCAAGCAATCATAGAATGCATGACAACATGCTAAATGAATGATCTATTTAAATATCAACCACCTCATTACAACTACATATGGTAACAAATCACATTAGTGGGAATAACAATTTTTATGCAAATCTATACTTATGTGTTATGTGATATAGGGCTGTTTTAGAATTTCCATGACACTGAATTGTTGTTACAAACACATTTCTCAGTAGGATTCAGAGATGATTCAAGAATGTTTTGAAATAAACTGTCTATGAAGCAACAATACATGTGTGTTGATTGGTTCCCTCAGTTATACAGTTTTCTTCTGGACAGAATGAGAATGCAATATTGTGCAAAGTATTTTATACGATTACATTAAACATATATTATATGAATCTAGAGAGTGTGAATATCATTACCAAATGTAAGCTCCACCCGGTCACAGCTAATAGAAAATTCAAAAGACAATAGGAGATAAAAAGCTCAAACATTGGAATCCAGCATCATATTTATATTATGTCCCGGTCACATATATTTTAAAGCATTGTATTTTTAATCATGTATCATCTACAAAAATCATTGCCCATATAAAATTTCAGAAAACATCGTTAAATTTGTTTCCACACAATATAACAACATTAACATAGATAAAATCTGTTAATGGTTGGCAGTTACAGCTATCAGTGTACATTCTGTTTCCACACAATAAGCAAAACTTTTACATGCTACGTTGTCAGCTTTCCACACATACTTCGAAAATTCTCTTGAAAGTAAAATGAGAATAGTAAACCATACACAGTAGTGCACACACTTGCCCATCAAATACACAACTTTCTCTCTCTCTCTCTCTCTCTCTCTCTCTCTCTCTCTCTCTCTCCCCTGTTTATGTGAAAGTGTTTCGTTTCTTTGTCTTTTTTATGTGGAGTGTACTAGCATGCACTTGCTCACTCAATGGCGTGCACCCACCCACCCACACACCCACCCACACACACACACACACACACACACACACACACACACACAAACACACACACACACACACCACATATACATAGTTCTTGCAATATGATGACAAAATTGTAAACCAACTGTATAACAATAATTCATAAACAATATATGCAATAGTTTATTTCCTAAATAAAGTTATTGAAGTTGATTGCTCTTTGAAACATTGAAGTAAGAATATTGATACATATGGAAACAACAGTTTCATTAACAGACTGAAAAATAAAGACTGAAAATTAAGAATATGATTGATTTATAAAAAAAACTTATTAAGTGTAGATATTGATGAACAAAATTTGCTTAAAGATCCATATAACATTTTATTTATCTAACATTCATCAGATAAAATATCATGCAAATAGTTCTTAACACCAGGAAAGTTACACACAAACATAGGTATAGATATTATATATTGATTTAAAAGTTTTACTCATATGATTGTAAGTGAAAGATTGGTTTTACATTGATTTTCTTCAGTTGTATACTCAGATTTAAACATTCCTGCATAACTAGTAAAACATTTTATTATGAATAAAAATTTTAAGCTGAAATGTGCTCCAGTAACTTAATCTTATCAGTCATAAATTCTGCAGTATTTAATCGCATAATTTTAAATTTATCTTGAATAACCAATGAAAACTGACACACAAACATTTTACTTCCATTGTGACTTGCTGCTACATAAGATAATTACCATACAAAACTTTTGTAACAAATGTCTTACTACATACTTATTAAAAAGAGAGAGAGCCTCTATATAAGTTGAAAATGTCAAAGAATAACAAGAGAAAAATAAATAAATACAAACACACTACAGCATAAGATAGTATTTCCGAACTTGTGGCACACCAACCATAATTGCCATGGCAGGTCTCTTGTGACAGGGGAAATAATTGTGTTTCTTAATTTGTGTGTGAAACAAATGATTATAGCATAAAGGTGTATCACAAAATCTGATTAAAATAGAACCAACAATACCATTCAGGAACAATTCTTAAAGCATATTTTGATTATATCAGGCACATGATGGCGTTGTCAGCATGTGGGACACTAGAAAATGCTACCTGTTGCTTCAACAATGTTTTAACATTTGCGGCATAAGGAAATTATTTCATCTAAACACTATACACAACCAGTGTTTACATTTAGAAAATTAACAGGGAAATTTTTTATGTGTGTATTCAGAAGCAAATCATAATTTCATGAAGACAATCATTTGAATGAGGCAGATTAGCCTCAGACATCTTTTACTTTGCCTCTAATGCCTATTACTCAAAAGTCTCATCACAAACAGATGATAAATCAACACATTAGAGCTCCATAATATTATCAATGCTAATTTCTTTGTTAGCTTAAGGCAACTAAAAAACTAAGTGAAATAAAACATTAACAGAAAAAGCAGTTTGTAACTGCCGACCCAAATGGTACCAGAAAATAACTGTAATGAACAGTTCAAAACTTTTCAACAGCTAATTAAAAAAATACATATTTCAATTATTTTATTGCAATATTTCCAGCATAAGTTTTATTCCAATCAGTAAAACTTTGAATTTCTCCAAGTTCTCAAACCATTAAATGCATGGTATGAATTACACAGCATTTCCATACCCATTACTTCCACTGTCATTGTTAAACTTTCTTGAAAGAGGAAAAGTGTAATACCGTTGCATCACTACTCTCAATCTTCATATGGGGCAAAATTTACTTTCTGTACCCCCACTCCATCCTTAAACAATCAAAGAATAAATGTGTTGTTGGTATTTCTCTTGCCTGAATGATATCTAAGCTATATAATGAAGGTAATCAACTAAATAGGTATAAATCAGTGATAAGGTACACTGATTTCAAAATTGAAATTAGATTGTTTTTACGGTGTATTGAAAAATACATCTTTTTTTATAAATATCCAGACAAATCATAATTTTTCTTAATCGAAACAACAACAGTGAGGTATCTAAAAGGACTCATAATACTTGCTAATATTATGGAGCTCCCGGGAATTGGTATTTCTGCACTTATCCAGAGAGGAAGGCTATACAAAAGAAACTAAAATAGCTATTTATTGTCAAATACATTGCTATCCACTCCACTGAAGAATTTTCATACACCATATTTTTATACCAACATACAGTGCTTTTTCATATTACCCAGTAATTGACAAGTACATAACAATATAATTTGTTTAATTTTTTTGATATTTCCACATAAAGAAATTATTATATGTACATAGTATAGCAATTTAGGTCACATCTCACTAAAATGTCATATTGTAAGGAGACAGAAGAAAAATTACCAGTTATCTTATGTATGAACTGTGCAACAAATATAATAAATCTCTGAACTTATTGTAGAAATATTTATGTGATCAATTAAATGTTCAGCATTTCCTCTGACTCGGCTACCAAACAAATCTGTATGGTGAATAGTAATTTTTCCTCTGTCTACTGAGTACATCTATCTGGGTTTTCTTCAGTGTCACTAAAATATTATAAATTATTATATGGAGACTGTTCTACTTTACATAAACTGTTATAAATGATTTAATCTTTCAACAGTACATCAAACTCCAATTGTATATACAAGCACATTCACATTCATAAACAGTATTTAAAAACTCAGTATCAATATTTCCACAAACAACAACTACTATTGACAGAAATACATAGTGATTTTTATCTAACAAAAACAAAGGTTATTTAAGAAGTAAAATCAACTACATTTTCAACATTGGCATAGATAAATGAATTGTCATATGGTTCAGTTGAGCTTCAATTAATTTTGTGTAAGGATTTTCAAGGGTTCCATTACAATTATAAAAGAAATAGTGGTTATTGGTGCTCAGTCATTTTTCTAGTATTTTCAGAAATAGTTTCAAATGAACAAAATTCACGGACACAGAACATGATGGTAATGAAAACACCATTTTCTCTTGTCTTGAAAAACATTTACACCAATGTTTTGTGCAACAATTCCTAAACAACACAGCCAACTTCAAGCAAATAACAAATTCATAAATGCAAATATGATACTTTTAACTTTCAAACAATGTTGCCAATGTATTTAATTTCTTTCATTTTAGAATATTGCACCTTCTTTCTTTTGTTTACAGTGTGTGAAACAAAAAGATAACTTCATACAAAGCACCTACCATCTCTCCATTCTAAACAATGCATTCTACTAATCAGTACTATTTTTCTTTTTTAAAACTCAAAAGCAATTTGAACAATGTATGACACGCTGTTATTGAGAAATTCAGTAACAGTGTGGACAAGGAACATAAATAAGTATGCTTTTTGGGCACAATTGATACAAATATTATAAAATGTAGTCATAGTGTGCATTTTAAAAAAGTATACGTACCCTGTATTTCCAAAAGGGATGGATACAGTAATTCTGGATTCAAAACAGAAACTGAAAGTATTAATTAATGCAAGTATAGTTCACATTTGCACATTTGTTTCCTGTAAAAACACAACACAGTACAGTTAGTTCCACAGAAGAAAAGCAGTGTTGATACTCAACATAATTATGCCTCCAACTTGAAATGCCACACTTTGGACACTTCAAACAGTAATTTCATTAAAGTTGGCTGGATTGTACTACCTCAGTAATGATGAAACAGATCTGCACATAGTAATAACTTATGTTCCTTGCTGTCTACAGATCTGCTGCTCGTGATTGCTATCGTGTGACAGAGTACATGTCCAAATACTTGGATGAGCACGGTCGAACTCTGTCATCGTCGACGGGTGCTGGTGAAGGTCCGGGTAGACCGGACGTGGAAGGTTCTGCCCAGTGAGGTGATGGTGGGGGTGATGGGACCAGCCTTGCAGGAGAGATTGGCCTTTCCTGCAGGGCAGTCACCTGGCTGGGATCTTCATCCACAGGCCTGTAGGGAGGTGATGCGCAGCGGGTGATGATGGACAGCAAGAGTGCTTCTAGGGCACAAACATAGCCCAGTGCCTGTGAACCAATATTTCATAAGATAATGAAACACTTTGTGAGCAGTCTAGACAGAACTTTTACATTAATGACAATATGCACATAAATATACCTTTCTCAGTTTTTTAAACCACTTTTCAGTTGCAATGTTTACTAGGTTCAAAGACTATGTGTATTGTATGAAAGAAATCAGAATTTGTTGTTCAAATGTTTGTATATCTATGAGACTTAATTACTGTGGTCATTCATCCCTAGGCTTACAGACTACTTAAACAAACCTAAGGGCAACACACACACACACACACACACACACCAATGCCCTAGCATGGAGTTGAATCTCTACATGGAGAAACCGCACACTATGCAGCATGGTGCCTTAGAGCACTCGGCCATTGCACCATGGCTTTGTTTTTCAAGTACAAAACTAATACAAAAGGAAAAGAGACCCAATGTAAAGGGACTGAAACTTGCCTAGCTCGTGAAACAATAGGAGAGTGGGTGAGTAGATAGGGGGAGGACAAAAATTAAGTGCCCACCTACTGGAATCCCCCTTTATCCTGAGTCCCACCCTCCTGCCACTATATTAATAACATATGCAAAGACAGTGAACATATTTTAATGCTCATGCTCCTCATATGCAGTATATTTACAGGAGGAAAATCTTCTTCAACATTTAGTTTGGGCACCATTTTTGCAGCTTCCAGTAAAACCAATTCAAAGAGTGTATCTGTCCAATATTCTGTGATCATATTAATCAAATTCTTTAAGAAAATTATGCATATCTGAATATTAACTCTCAGATTTTAAACATCAAACCATATTTGAACATATCAAATAAATTTATAAATTGAATTTTTAAAGCAAGCAAATGTAAATCTTTGTACCAGGGACCTTTGCCTTTCACTGGCAAGTGCTCTACCATCTAAGCTATCCTAGCATGCTTCACAGCCCATTCTCACAACTTTACTTCAGTCAGTACCTCACCTCCTACTTTCCAAACTTCAGAGACATTCCCCTGCAAACTCCCAGAAGAAAGGATATGTGGAGACATGGTTTACCCACATCCTAAGGGAGATTTCTTTCTGGAAGCAAATGTGCTTTGTGAGTTGTGATACAATCCCAACCAGACAAATATTTTTATATTCCCAACAGAGCATAAATATGTTCACTATGTGATATTGTAAAGGTTTGATTGTGTTGACTTTATTGAATAAATAAATAAATAAATTTCTTGAACAATGTCAAAGAAATTGATTGTTTCATGAGAAATATTTCCTGCATCATTTACAACTAAGTTTAAACTATAAGCTCAACATGGGGCATAAAATGTATGCTAATTAATGTCCAAAAAGTTTTTTGCAAATCACTGTTTTTCCATACAAATTTTGAATGTTGAAGTTTAATTGTGAAAATAAATTCAAAACAAAATTTAGTAAACTCTTGCCAGTTGAACTGACACTCAGACAAAAGCCAATTAAGTGTCCACACACCTCTACTTTTTTATTTCCGTAATTTAGATAAAAATACCTTAGCATTAGTGTTATTTGTTCTTTGTGGCTTGCACCTGGTGTGCAATCAAGCATGATGACAAAATATTTGGATTCCCCGACTTTGTTCAAAATATAACTTTTTATAATTGTGCCGAGTAAATCAATAATTTCATTCTGAATATGATCTACTAAACAGTGGGCCATACCCTTCCTACTTGAAATCACATTTTGTTTTGATTCTGTTAAGAACTGAATCAAAAGATTATATAATTTGCATTGTTCATAGAAAATTTCCATTATTATGTGCAAATATTTTTTTATAAACCCCAAAAAGTTAGACATTGGCATTATAAAAACTTTATTACAGCAATAATCATTTATGATACATCAAACCAGTGCTCTTTTCCAGCTCCAATAGTTTCAAATTCAAATTCTTTATTCACCCGGAAAATCTTTACAAATTATGGGATGGTTGCATGTGTACATTTAGGCACACACATGTGCGCCCACACACATACACACACAAACATACACTGATATTACATGTAACATCAAAATGTCTTTCACTAGTGCAACAGATTAATTCCATTTGGTCATGCTTTAGGAACAGTAGTTGTTTTTACAAAGTCCTGATTCAAGTTTATTGTACTTCATGTGATCTAGAAATTCTGCCACTGAAGAGAAGCAGTGATCCAATAAGAATGCGCTCAGGGATTTACAGAATAGTTAAAATGAAGGACTAAGTTTTATGTTCTGTGGAAGACTAAATAATGTGTTCAAATGTTTGTTAAGCTAAAGGGACTTAACTGCGGGGTCACCAGTCCCTAAACTTACAAACTACTTATGAACTACCTTATACTAAAGACAACACAAATATCCATGCCTGAGGGGGGGATTCGAACCCTCGACTGTAGTGGCTGTGCAGACTGTGACTGGCTCGGCGCAGACCGCTCAGCCACCGCGGCCGGCTCTGTGGATGACTATTGTATATTTCTGTAGCACCATTTGTAGTGGAAGATTTGAAGGCTGCTGTCCTTACTGACTGAACATGAAGATGTTCTTTTTGTCAAGTGTCACAGTCATGTACACTTTTGTGCTTTGTTTATCACTGTTAGATTTTTCCTTGCATGTTTGCAAGTTTCTAGGATAAAGACATAGGGGAGTGGGAGGATTGAAGATTTACAGAAGAGAGGCCTGCAGGAATCTGTTTGTCATGCATGGAGCATTGCTCTAATAGCTCTTTTTTGAGTCAGGAATATGACTGAGCTAGCAGCTGCACTACTCCAGAATATGGCCCCATACTGTAGAACACTGTGGAATTGGGCAAAGTAAGCAATTCAAACTCTGGGAAAACTTGCTCTGTGTGCAAGTAGATTTAGGCTGTAGCATACCTTCTTTAGTGTTGCAATTGTTTTATGTATGTGTGCCATTTAAAATCATGTTGAAGCCAAAGGCCTAAAAATTGGTGTAATATCACTGGATTTTATTATCACTGAGGAGCTGAAAGCTTCTCCCTTTAAGCAGAAATTTAGAAATGTTGTTTTTGATGTGTTTATTTCCTTCAAACCAATCATTTAGCTGATATGTAACTTTGTTTATGTTCATTTGTAGTTCTCCGGGGGTTTTCCCTGTGAGGAGGATGCTAGTGTCATCTGCAAATAACGTATTCATACGAGAGTCAATACTTAGATCTAGATCGTTTATGTACAGAAGAAAAAGGATTGACCCTAGTATGGATCCTTGGGGTACTCCACTTGTAATTTCACCTGTATCTGAATAACAAGTTCTAGAGATGCCATTCAGTTCATGGGTTATCATCACTTTCTGTGTCCAGTTTTTTTAGGTATGAAGAGAACCATTCTAGAGGTGTGCCTCTAGTCTTGATAGCTTGAAGATTCACCAGAAGTACCTTCACTTGAAACACCTACTATTTAGAGCATGTGAAAGACTAGGACTGCAAAATTATTATTATTATTATTTTTTTTTTTTTTTTTTTTTTTTTTTTTTTGGGGGGGGGGGGTCTTCCATTTGCTCAAATCCTGATATAGTCATGTGACAGAGCCAAAAATTCTTGACATTCCTTTCCATATTTACTGAAAAAACTTACAACTGAACCTGTCAGTTTTTCTTTTTGTGTTTCCTTCTATTATTTCTGATGATGAGACTCAGCCCCATAAAGTTTTTTGCTCTTTTATAGTTGGTGAAATTTTTTTAGTGAAACTATAAGAAGTTTTCATCAGTGTCTGGCATAATGTTTTGAAATTCTATTCATTATGTATCTGGTTTACAGATTAATGATACACTCACTTCCTTCTGATTATAATACTTTATTTTTCTTTACTCTAGCCTTTTATGCAGATAAAGACTGTTTAAAAGGTCTCGCACAACTTTTAGTTTTTACTGTGATGCTAAGTCAAACACATTTAAAGGCAGTATGTAGCCTTTACATGAGGTGTATAAGCAGTAGTTGGCAGGAAACTGAACGCACAGTTCATTGGCTGAGCATACATCACCTCATGTACAGTGAAAAAATATCTGTCTCTACATAACATATAGTGTGAAACTGCTCGTGTGGCCCAAAATTTTTGCCCTCTGTTTCAGCAATAAACCTGCAGGATATTTAATACCAGTTATGGAGGGGAATTTTCCTGTGAGGTTATCAGTAAACTATTTACTACTAACACATCAAATCTCAGCTATAAATGTAAATACATGGAGCAGTGATGGCAACCTGAGAAAAGGAGTTGATAGAAAATTATGGATGATGATGGTTCTGCATTGGTACATTAATTGACTATCATGAATAGGCCAGTAATAGTTACTTGTGTAAGAAGTCTTATAATTTACATATAATTGAGTAATATATTGAACACAGTATACTTGAATGTCTTGCCTACATCATTAAAAGTTTACATTACCTTAATTGACTATACTTGATAAAACTGTTCATTTAAAATTGAATTAATGCTAAACCACCCAAAACCAGTAAGAGAAAAATTACGATGATTACTTGGTGGTACTTTTTCATTAACTATTTCTGTTTACATTACATACTAGTACAAACTGATGGGTCATGGTTACAAAAATGTTAAATCACATTTAAATGATTATTTTTTCTCCTCATTACCATCTAAACATTATAAGGCCACATAAAATGAGATAGTCCTTTTGAACAGTGTTTTTAAGCACTAGGCCAGTTCTTTCTTTCATACTCGGCTGCCTCAGCTATTAAGTCTGCAGTGGAATTTCCCCTGCAGCACAGTGACAGTCGGCTTTCAATAACTTCCAACTACTAATACTGTGTTCTCACTTGTGCAGTCTTTTGTTTAGTTACAAGCAAATTTATTTTGTGACACATTTCAATGCAAAGTACTGTTGGCCAGAAGAATTTCAGTGTTTCATCTATTTTATTTTTGAAAGAATCTGAGTTAAACAATGATATTTACTACACATTTAGCTGTATTCATATCTGCACTGCCATACAAAATTTCCCTAATAACCATGCAAACTATGTATTATATCTACATAATGAATACTTCAACACAAAATTCAGTTTGAAACTGGGGCCATGAAGGGATAGCAAATAGACTATACATTTTATCAACCCGCAGTCGGATGTAGCTGATGTGTGAGACAATTATTATTACTTATGTATGTGTGTTCACCAAAGATTATTGTTTCACTAGAAAAGGGTGTGTCATCTAGCAACCTCAGTGACTGAATTTCTAAAAATTATCTCTTTGTTTCCTTTTTACATATAGTTCCTACCATTATTTTTCAGTCTTTACATCAGCAAAGGAATTTTATTTATGAAATATGTGACAATATTTGAATTGCTGCTCATACAACCTGTGAGGTGAATTCTGCCTGTCAATAACCCTGAATAAAATATTTGTTGTAACACACCTTGCTCTTTATCGTCACATATTTCCAGTTCTTGTATTCAACACCCTTCTCAAGATAACCCTTGTTTCAATTGGATCATATACCTCTCCTATTTAAGGCCGATAACAGATCTGAAAGCCAGAAATCCTGGGTTACATTACTGACTGCTAAGTTCTTTTCTCACCGTTATATGAGACAGATACTGGCACAATCTTCTATCACCCTTCTTTAAGATTAGACCAAAACACTGACTTTGTTTTAAAACCCCACCACAGTGAAAACCTACTCAATTCTGGGCACGGCCACATGTAAAACACTTCATTTGAAACTTCCTGGCAGATTAAAACTGTGTGCCAAAACTGGGATTTGAATCTGGGACCTTTGCCATTTGTGGGCAAGCACTCTACCATCTTAGCTTGCCCAGCAAACTTCATGGTCTGTCCTCACAGCTTTACTTTCACTAGTACCTCACCTCCTCCGGTTCTGGCAAATGGTTTTAATCTGCAGGTAGTTTCGTATTAGTGCACATTGTGCTGTAGGGTAAAATATCATTTTGGAAACACTTCACCAATCAACTGATGTGTTTATTGCACAAAATTTTACTGTGGTATGAGCACCAACAAATTGGCTGAATGCATGAATGGTCAGAGATAAACTGTTTCGCATTTCAGGCAAGACTCAGAAGAGAATTATGGTCATCAAGAAAGGTTTCACTGTATAGACAATTTGTAAAGACTTAGATTTAGTTCATTTTTTTCTTCTTTTTTTCCAGAATTACTAATTGTGTCAAGTTCTTTTACCTATTGATTGGTTTCTGAAAACAGTTTTCAGACTTTGTGATTATTCATCATTAAAACACTGTATTATAAAACAATCAAAGATCTGCTCAACTCATAATGAATGCTACACATAAAACTTCATAATTTTAACAGTAAATAAATTTTTGTAGACACATGTTTTTGTACCACTGAACCTTTAGTTATTTTATGGCACAAGTACTTCCTCCGGTGACAGCGACCCCCAACTAAGACTTCACGACTTCCTGTGGGTCGTGAATCACAGGTTGAAAAACACTGACCTATAACATGACTCCAGAGACCTTAGTACATGTTACACCATGTGTGCAACCTGTATACTCCCACCTAGTAAGACTCTCAGAGCTGCGGACTTGGGAACTTGCCTCCAACATATCCTCTCTTCCAACCATTTGCATGCCCTCAACTTACATTAGCCTCTTCCCCTCTCCTGCTTACATACTGGCGTGTGTGTGTGTGTGTGTGTGTGTGTGTGTGTGTGCGCGCGCGCGCGTGCACACGCATGCATGGACATCCTATTTCTCTTCACGTCTTGATGTATCCTTTTTGGTTTGCACCTGGCCTGGCGCTGTACTTATCATGGAGTATCTTTCATCTCCGTGTGTTATATTGGACCTCCAACTCCACTCGTGGCCTAAGTTGTGAGTAAACCAATCCACCTTCCCTTTTACTCCCTTTCCCCTCCTATCTCTCTCCTGCCTGAAAGAGGATTGATTCCGTAAACTAGTTACATGCAATAGTAACATGTGATGCAGTTTTATAGATTGTATTTTCCTACAGCATGATTGAATGGTATCTCAGTCGTTTACCCCAAATACCAATTGCAATACACACACCTTATGTGTTGAGTTCATAGCGCACAACACTCTGTGTGTCTGCACCACCATATGCAAGATTTGTTCACCTGTACTTTCAGTATGTAAATTTTTACCGATCACTAGTAAAAATAGTGAATAGGAATGATGACAATAAAAAAAAATTCAGTAAAAGTCACCACACTGATTTTAGATGCTTTTGGTTAGATCTTGCAGTACACCTACACCCAACTTCTGGACCTTGTTTAGTGAGTGCAAATTTCAGATAAATGGTTGCAGATAAATGATCACAATATATCATGTGTGTCTGTTATTGAGACTTCTTGAATGTGGCAAATAATTCATGTTAAATCAATCATTTTCCCACATATTTTGTCCAAAAGCAGTCACCAAACATGATAAAAGGGTTTTGAGATCCAAAATCCAATACAAAACTGGTTATAAATACTAGAATTTCAAGTAAGGAAATAACAGAATGAAACGTTCACTCTGCAGCAGAGTGTGTACTGATATGAAACTTCCTGGCAGATTAAAATTGTGCGCTGGAACTGGGACTTGAACCTGGGACCTTTTCCTTTGTTTGGAAAGTAGGAGGTGAGGTACTGGTGGAAGTAAAGTTGTGAGGCGGGATTGTGAGTTGTTGAGATAGCTAAGTCGGTAGAGCCCTTGCCCGCGAAAGGCAAAGGTCCCAGGTTCGAGTCCAGGTTCCGGCTCACAGTTTTAATCTCCCAGGAAGTTTCAAGGAAATAGCAGTTGATACAAAGGCTCACATTACTGTGCCACTGTTATATGATCAGTGATTATCTGCTTAGAATATCTTTATGCATACAGATTTTCTATTTTTGTCACTCAATCACCAGATCTCTTTGTGATTATATGAGTCATAATACAAATGGAACGCCTAAAGAGTTCAAATTTTCAATACTATATTTTCTTAAAAAAGTGGTTATTGACAGTGTAGAATATACAGATTGCAACTCTTCTTCATATGCAAATGAATGCATTTTAAAAAATCCTTGCTGAGGATATGGGCTTTATCACAGGAACTCATTTCATGCATCTGCATATTTACACCTGCACCACCAATACCACAATCTAATATGACCATATTATGTATTACGATAAACGTCAATGATTTTTTATGTGATTTTCTCAAGATTAGTCTAAAATGGCACTATGAGCTACTTATTATTTGAAGTCTAGATCATGAATGGAATTTATGATCTAGCAGGTGAGGGAAATTTCTACTTCTGCAAAAACAAGATCTGGGTGTTCTGCCAAAAACAGACCTTCAAGGATCAAATGGTGGCACTTCATGCAGAAGGAGATTGAGGTTATGTCAGGCACTGTTGAAGGCAGCTGGAGTAAACTAAAGATCTACGCTCACGAAGCTGCATGCTCTACCCTCAATACAATGAAACCAGGACTGCGTAGGATCAACAAAGATATGTGGCTTTCGAATGACAATGTTAAAAATGCCATTCACAACAAGAAAAAATTGTACCATGAGTTTCTTGAAGATAAAACACCATCCTGTTGGAATGCCTACAAATAAGCCCATACAGAGGCAAAAAATGCCATTGCGGTCACAAAAGCAGACAAGTATTTAGACCTCTAAGTCAAACTTGACACATGTGAAGGAGAGTGTGACATCTACCAACTACTCAAATGAAAGCACTGAAAAATGGAGGACATCTAACATTTTTATGGCATTAACAATGAAAATGGTGAGCTGCTGGTTGACCGAAACAAAGCAAGGGAGTGCTGGCAAAGATCCTTTAAGACAGTATCCACCAATACCAGCCACATCAGCTATTGAAGGACCAGTTAATGAAATTAGAATTTCTGAAGTCCAGTGTTTCCTGAAGGACATAAAGAGTGGGTAAGCCACCACTGGCCCCGATGACCTCCCAGAAGAATTGTGGTGCTCTCAACAATGGAATGCAGCAGGCTGGCTAACAGATCTTTTCAACCAGATCATCAGGGAAGGTAGGACATCAACAGACCGGCAGCTAAGCATAACCTACCAATCTTCAAAAGGAATGGAAGCCCAACTGAGTGTTCAAATTATCTACCAATTAGATTGCTGAGCCTTGCAATTAAAATATTCAAACACATTCTCAACAACAGGATCCTCGAGATAGTGCAGATCACAAGGAACAAAGCTGGATTTGTGAAAAATTGTGGCACAACTGATGCAATCCACACTGCCTGGCTGCTGGTGGAGAAACACCATGATAAGAACAAGCCACTGCATCTCGCTTTTCTACACCTTGAAAAATCTTATGATTGGGTACTGCATCAACTTATCTGGTTAGTGCTTTGAGAGCACAGCATACCAGAATATCTTGTAAATACAGTTGCTGTATGTTGAACCAAAAGTTTACGTTCAAGCAGCTGCAGAAGCATCCAATGACTTCCACATCATGGTAGCATCCACCAAGGCTCGGCTTTATCACCACTGTTGTTCATTCTTGCTATCGACACTGTCACATCAGAGCTTCACACGCCACTACCATGGACACTTCTCTATGCTGATGATGTCATGCTGGCTGCAAAGAACAAGTCTGATCTCCAGGGCCAAACATGAGTGTGCAAAGACTGACTTGTGCAGTATGGCCTGCTGCTTAACAAGGAAAAAACTGAGTACATGACATCAGACCCAAGACAAGGTGGAACCATTCACATTGGTGGATCAGATCTAATGCAAGAATCCAAATTTCAGTATCTTGGTTCTATAATCAGAAGTGATGACCAACTCACAGATGGTGTCAACACAAGGACACAGGCAGCTTGGATGCAGTGGCAAATGACAACAGGAGTGACCTGCCATCATCAGATGAAGGACCATCTGAAGTCAAAAATCTACCAGACTGCCATCTGTCCTGTCCCTCTCTATGGTACCTAGTGCTGGTCAGCTAAAAAAGAGACAGAATAACAACTGGATGTCATGGAGATGAAGATGATTAGATGGACAGGTGGCGTCACTCGACTGGATCAGGTGTCAAATGATTTCATCAGGATACGTTTTGGACTTGCACCCATCCAAGAGAAAATTCAGGAAAGTCACCTGCGATGGTTTGGACATGTACTGTTTTCAGATGACAAGTCAATAGCAAAGGCAGCTTACACAGTGTAAGTCTTAGAAAAGAGACCCAAGGGACAATCAAGATAGTGATGGGCCAATACCCTTCACAATAACCTGAAAGCTGTAAACCTAAATCCAGACATGACCCGTGATTGAATAAAATGGAGACAGCGAATCCACTCAGCAGACCCTGCCACCAGGCAGTCAAGCACCAAGGAAAAGGAAGAAGAAGATAGAACTACACAGTGAATGACAAGAATAATTTACTCATAATATTTACAATACAGATTATTATTCAAATTTCATGTGTCTTTATTTTTGTAATGTGAATGAGCGATATGTTGAAATGCAAGAAAAAGTGAAAACGCCAGTACTCAAGCTGTCACTTGCTGACGAATAGTTTGTCAGCTGGTGATATTTAATAAATAAACTTATCTTTTAGCAAAGCTTGATTTCGGTGCATTTGTTTGGAATAATCTTTGTGATAGTATGAGTTGCCCATTGCATTGTCATGTTCAGTTTGGAAAGAGGGTTCCAAACTGTTATTTGAAAGGTTGTAGGTTCAATCCTTATTCTGTCTTAGGATCTTTATTCGTCATTTTGTATTTCTTTCACCTCTGGCAATGCTGTAAATGTGAAAAATGCAAAGATGTGCCATGTTTCAGAAACATGATAACCTTTAGGTCCCTTTGTAACTGGCTGGGTAAGTTAGCTCCAATGTTGGAGGAAGGCAACAGTAAAGCATTTTCAAACATTACAGTGTCTAGTAAAGCACTGTGGTGTTCAAACCACTCTTTAGATTGGTGACTGCTTTACTTTAATGTACATTGTCATATCACTTTATAAAGATATCAACTCAGACTCAATTAGCTGCAGCTGTGGAGGTTCACAATTGTTTGCCCACATTGGTAGTTATGTGTACATTTGTCAATCTTATTCAAGAAATTGCAATATTTGTTTCTCTATTACAAGTGCACTAAGGACACACTATTTAAAAAATTAATAAGCATTATACCCTGCGACTGTAGGGTGTACTTTTCTTTAGGTACAATAAGAACTATTGTTAAATTTATGCTAATATTTTAGTTGCATCATCAGCTGAAAATGTTATAACCAGTTGAGATCACAATTAAAATGATATATTTGAAGAGTACCTCCTGCAATCCTCCACACCAAATGCTTATCACCTCTCTAGTGCAAAAGAGCTGGTGGGTAGCATCTCAGTTCTTATTACTTTCTTTTTTCACTGAAACTGTGATAAAAGGAATGGCGAAAAGAAGGTGTTGGAGTTGTTACAACTGACTGTGATTCTCAAAGATAACTGTTTTCCTCTAAGCTTTCTTGTCAGATGCACTAAGTACACATGTAATCAACAGTATGTGAAACTGCATCTCCTAGCCATTTATACTTGGCAGAAGTCAGTAAACCTTTGCAGTTGAGCATGACAAATAGGCAAGGGATCTTGCAAATTCTGTCATTGAGTGTACATTGTCACAGAACTGCCAGTCTGCCCCTCCCCCTCACGGCAGGCTAATGTGAAGTGCAGGAGACCCAGACTCACGTATACCAAAAGCGGTATCAGGTGATTCAGTGGAGTTGAATTTCATATAAACGTGAATAGAAAAACACTAAATTGGGTGTGCGTCAAATATAAAGTGTGGCTACAAGTGCTACATGTGGATTTTTGCTAATAAGGAATGTTAATTGTGGCATCCTTACTAAAAATGTTATGTAGAAGCTTCTGGAACAATTACGCTACTAATGAAAAATGATAACTAGATAAACTGAAATCTAATTGCAGACATGACTTTTACGTTGTATAGATTGTGTTAAACAGCACTACTGGCATTGTCACTAAGATTTGACTAATTAAATATGGAAATATAAGTAGAAAGCTAATTGCTCAATTTTGTACCACCCATGAATGAATGGTGCTTTTGTAAGCCATTTAAAGTCCACCATAGACTACACGTCATGTACAAAAGTCAACTGATTTGCTCAATTTGGATGGGCTCCAGGAAGTGTGTAACTTTGAAAATTTTGATATCACTGTATGATAGCTATAGTATACCCATTCTTTTAATATGCACACAAATGATCACTAGGCCAAGATCTATCGAGAACACTTTACCCCTTCACTCTGAGATGAATAGAACCTAAGATATGGGCCCCTAAAGAATCGCAAATTCGCACATGCCATTTACGAACATATTAATACCATGCATTGTCGTACGCGGTATGATAAACTGCAAACTTGAAAACAATTATTATAAAATCTTACCGATGTTTGTCCAAAAGCTGTGTAAATGTTAGCAATTTTTCTTCCCTTGTTTGAATGTTCAAAAATACCACTGTCACTCTTTTCCCTTAACCAACAATATCAACATATAAAACTTTGTAATCAGCTCTAACAGATGTCAAAAGAATGACAGAATACTTTTTTATGTACCAATAGTAATCAGATCCATCATTGTTTTGACATTTCAAAATTAAATGTCTTCCATAAATATTTCCAATGAAATTTGGTAGGCCTCACATTCTACAATATTTTTCAGCAGACATGCTCCAGACTGTTTCTGCTGGTGGAGATATATTTAGTTCCTGCATTGACACACATCTTTAACAACTTGTCCAACTGTTAAAACCCAATGTGAAAACTGTGTCCAATTGTACTGTAGGAATCACCAATCACCAAATACTTGATATATTTTCTCTTATAAGTGAGCAGCTTAAAAAAAAATTAAGGAACATAAGAGAGACATATGTCAAGTATTTGTGGAATAAAAGTGCAAAACAGGTCAAATGCCAAATAGAACTATGCAGAATGACAGTGGGCCATGCATATGGAACCATTTCAACAATTTTTCTTTTTTATTTATTTAAGTATTAAATTGGCCTTACTGTATTTAATAGTGTGGATAACAACAGTATCAGTACTAAGAAAGAACATTCACTGAACACACATTTTGATGAAAGGGGTACATATGAAGTATCTACCACTTGAAGAAGTAGCTTTGCAACCTCAGAGTGGAAATACTGATTCTAAACAAATATTATCAAAAAACAGTACTAAAAGACAAAAGTGAAAAGTAAGACAGCTCCTACCAGAATAAGAGTCTTCAGTTAACACTGTTCTACAGTATCTAAAAATTCTGGTCTAGGTATCATTGCCCTTGATATCATTTTTCAAAGCTACACCCATATTCTGAAACACTATTCTTCCAAGAGGCAGACAAATGTTAAAAATTAAAACTGCCACAATCATGGTGGAAGGAAAAAAGTTACATTAGCAGGAACAAATAACCTTTTTTAGTGTACACATTCACCTTTTTTGAGTGTTCACTTCAGCTTTTTGGAGTTCCTCGAGTTCTTATTGTGCCACTCAGTCTCTACCATTGCCTGAAGTGACAAACACTGAACTAATCAATCATTAGAAGTGAGATCATTTCAGAGTTCCTCAAGTTATGCACATGCTACTCACCATCTAGTACTTCCTGAAGCAACTTAGAATGAACAAAAAATGCAGAAGTCAACCACCAGAGTTGAGATCATTTATAAATATTTATAATTTGTTTACCTTGTAAAATTGTAGATTACGATATCAAATATATAGACAATGTCTATAGTCTTGACCGCAAAATTTATTGGCAATGATGACTGGTTTCAACTCATTTCTGAGTCATCCTTGGATGTTTTCTTCTTTGTCAATAGTATCTGCCATCAGACAATATAAACTTCCAGTCATCAAATTATAATTTATGGGAGCCAAGAAATGCAATATAACATTTGAAGAAAATCAGATTGGTTGTTGCACATATATGATACTAGTTGCTTAAAATATTTTTGAAGAACAGTAACTAAAATTAAGCATTGCTGGTTAAAATTCACTGACAGTGTATTGTACATGAACCACATGGTATTTAAAATTATGTTTCTCATTTGTAGCTCCCTGCTGTGATTACGATAGGTGAGCCCCATGGCCATGTGACATTTTTTGGCTTCCATAAATTATAATTTGATGATTGGAAGGTTATACTGTCTTATGGCAAATACAACTATTGACAAACAGGAAAACAGATCTGAGGATGACTCAGAAATGAGTTGAAACTGGTCATCATTGTCAATAAATTTTGTGGTCAAGACTATAGACATTGTCTACTTAATCAAATATATTTATACCACCTCCCTGACAACATGTCAAATAACATATTTCTTTATGTAAGTAAATGAAATATACACCGGTGTTGTAATAAATTTAGCATTAGGCAGTCTGTTTGTTTGGTAAAGTGAAGATCCAGAGACCTATCATGTGTATGTATGTAATAGAAGCTTTACCTATGTGCAACTATGAATATATTTACAGATTATCACAATATAATATGAAAATAGTTTGTCAAATGGTTAACTTTACTGCCTGGATAATTTTCTTAAATTACGTCTGTTCATAATAACAAACAGCTCTTGTATTATGCAATTATCCATGTTATTAGATTTTATTACAAACATTTCCTGAGGTTATTTAAGACACACTTCACAGTTTTCCATGGTCCACTTATCTCAAAGTTATGCTATTGTCATTAAATTAACCAATTGAAATTATGGAAACAAACAGGCACTGCTCTAATTGTAATTTGCATACACATATAATCTCTGTTTTTTATGTGAATATTTGTAATAATTATTTTAATTTATGATGAATTATCTGTTAGGCTTATTATAATGAAAATGGTACATTAATATGGCAGAAATCTAATTCACTGTTTACTTTGTATTAATGTTATTCTGGAACATTTGACAAAATGAATAATGTACATATAGACACATGTGATTGCAAGCAAGGCAGTTAAGTACTGAAGTTAGTTTTGTGCTCAAGTTTGTAGTTCTGATGTAACAAAATCAATTTTGGGTGCAATAAACAATGATAAATCGAGTAGTCGCAACTTTTAATTCCTTTGACATGAAAAGACTCGGACAAATTATCAATTTGGACTTCAAATATTAAAGGTAGACAAACTCACAGTGTGGCATAAGAATAACAGGTGATATAATGTATTTGAGAAGGTAGTAATTTAACATATACATTACACTTGGTGCATCGGTAACTAGGAAACTTTTGTCGATTTGAAAAACTACAAATTTTTGACATACTTCAGTGAATCTTCAGAGTAGATGTCATTTATAGGTATCATAATTCACAAAGTTGGAATCTTTCATGGAAGACTGTCTATTGAAAACCAAAATTGGAAAGGATTGGGTGCAAAGAGAGAGGACAGTAAGTGAAATACTTTGATTTTGTAAGACTGGATGCCGAAGACTCCAATTAACGTTAAATTTTTTATTTTCAGTGACTTGAGTACATTAAAAAAAATATGAATGAGAGAGACAATTTTGAGGACAGTATAATGGGAAAAGAAGAACTTAACACATCAAATATAAAAGGGGGGAGGGGGGTAGTGATGATGATAAACCTAACAGGGACACATTAGACATGTTTCAATTAATGATCAAAAGTATGGAAGAGTCAGTTGTGAAACAGATTAGTGAACAACTACAGATTATGAAACATAAGCTAATCAAACAATTAAAAAAAGTTCAGATAAATATGTTACAAGATGCTTGTCAAGTTATTGATTACATGTGTTGTTTCACATGGCACCTATCACCCAACATGTGTTCACTGTGCAGCCTTTTATATTGATATGACCACCAACAAATTGGCTGAACATGTGAATGGACACTGATGGACTGTTCACCTGGATACATGCAATATCTGTGGCAGAACATACCCTACAACATAACTCCAGGGACCTTGGCACATGTTACACCACCCAACATCAGTTCCTCAGGTCTATAGAGATGGGAACTTGCCCTCCTACATACCCTTTCCTCCTGCCATCCTCCTGGTCTAAAACTATGCTAACCTCTTCCCTCTCCCCCTCCACCATTCTCAACTCACTTATACACTACTAATTTCTCAAATATGTTCAAATGTTTGTAAAGCTTATGGGACTTAACTGTGAGGTCATCAGTCCCTAAACTTACAAACTAATTATGAACTAGCTTATACTAAAGATGGCACAAACATCCATGCCTGAAGGGGGATTCGAACCCCCGACAGGGAATGGCCTTGTGCATCACAGCGTAGCACCTCAATGAGCTCGGCCAATCCGCCGTGGCTAATCATTTCTCACTCCCTTTCCTGTCTTCCTCTAGTAAATTGTTGTGTTTGTTCATGTGTGTGTGTGTGTGTGTGTGTGTGTGTGTGTGTGTGTGTGGTTGCTATTAGCTTGGCACAATAGCTCTGACTTCCACAAATCACCCATCATTTTCTCAAGGCCTAGGTCATGAATAACTTTTCCCTTCTGTTCCCTTCCTCTTTCCTTGTCTCATACCTGACAGAGAAAAAAAATTTCTGAAAGCTTGTCACATTTTTCATTTATATTTTTTGTTTCCATTTTCATGTTTTTGTGTGACTGTTGGCGGTACAGAACTAAGGTAAGTATTGGCCAACCAATCCATCTCCTTTCAAGAATATTTTAAATGAAATGTCTGATGATTTAAAAATTAAATTTGTGTAAACATTTTTGAATGGTAAAGCATTATATTGGGCTAATCAAAATACAGAACACTGGGTAACATTTACTGATTTTGAAGAGAAAATTTTAAATATATTTTGGTCAGAAACAGTTCTGGCTAGGATTGAAAGTGAACTGTTGAATGGTCCAGATTATAGAGGCAGACCAAGGGGAATGAAAGAATTTTGTAAAAATCAATTAAAGAGTTTCATACATTTGAACAGGCCATTTGATGGTATAATAAAAATTGATTACCAGAGAAATTACAATAGGATTTGGTTCATGCCCCTGACCATTCTTTAGATTGATTTTTAAATTATGGTGACAAGTTAGAGCTGTTGAGAGAGAGAATAGGCAACATTTTAATTATAGTAGTGAATGAGGTGGGCATTGGAATAGAGAATATATATTGATAATATATTGGAATTATTGTAATGAACGTTATAATGGGAGTGGGAGGAGAGAATTTTATAATAGAAATTGTAGAGAAAAAATTGAAATAATCAATACAGGAGGAACCATTCAGAAAACTGAGGGTCACTCCAATGAGGGTCCATAAAACTAGGGTGAGAAAACCTATACAGATGGCCACCTATAATAGTTATTTTGAGCAAAACAATTGGCACAACAGAAAACCTTGGGTTAAAGAACATAAAATTCAAAGTAATAGACTAGTAGTTGATTCAAAATTTAGGAAATGTAATTTGGAAAAAATTAAGTATGAAAAGTATAGAATACCAATAATAATATGTAGATAGAGTACAACTCGCCGTAAAGATGAACGTTGAGCCACCGACAGATCCTAATAAAAGATACACAAACACACACACAATTCTAAATTTTCAGCTGCGGCCTTCCTCAAAAAAGAACATTCATCCACACAATAACTCAGGCACACTCATCCACAGTCATCTCTGGCTGCCCAACACAGTCTGACTCACGGCAAGCGGAAGGGATGGGACGGGGGAGGAGCGGAGAAGGGGGGGAAGTGGAGAGGGAAGAAAAGGGTGGGGATACAGCAAGCAGAGGCGATGTCAGGCAGGAAATGAGATGCATTATGAAAAAGGGGGGTATATATATATATATATATATATATATTTACAAAATGTATATATTAAAACACAGGAAGCACACAGCGTGAAGGGTGACTGTGGGGCGTTTAATGTAGGATATAAGGTTATCTGAGGTTGAGGCCAGGATGGTTGCGCAACCGTAGGATGTGCTGTAGGGATAACTCCCATCTCAGCAGTTCAGAAAATCTGGTGGAGGAGGGGAGGATCCAGATGGCTCGAAGCAGATGTTACAGTCCCAGGTGTTGTGCTCTGCTGCATGCTGCACCACAAGATAGTCCATATTGCTTTTGGACACAGTTTGACGGTGGCAATTCATCCTGATGGAGAGCCGGTTAGTTGTCATTCCAATGTAGAATGCAGCAGAGTTGGTATATTATGTGGCTGCTTTCACAGGTGGACTGGCCTCTGATGGGGTAGGACAAGCCTGTGACGGGACTGGAATAGGAAGTGCTGGGTGAGTGGATAGGGCAGATTTTCCATTCGGGTTGTAACGTTTCTGCTATGTTGCACACTCCATACGTAAATCAGTTGCCAACATAGAAACACGAAATATCTGACACCTAAAATTAAACTTCATTACGGACATGTAAAATCACATTTTCACCTTCTGTTTGAAATTCTATTAACACTATTAGTAAAACGCTTTTAAGAAATAGTCCGTTGATTTAAATATAACTTTGGCTGTCCTTTTACGTAATTTTCAGTTTTTAATACTTTCGTAAATAATAGCTGCAAACACTAAAAATGCATTACACTTAGTTCCGGAAATTGCTGAACCTATATAGATACTAATTTGTATAAAAACTACAATACTACATGTTATAACTATTGCACAACATGATTTCATATATACCTTTTGTTTAAATAAATTAGGGCAGACCATGTTTTATATATCACTAGATCCTAAATTAAATACTGATAATTTTTCATGCACTAAAATTAATAATCCGTTTGGTACTAAGAAACTATCTTCAAAATTAACAAAACTACGACAACCATATACAAATCCGTATTAATAAAAAATTTGACCGCAAACTGAAATACATTAAAATTCCATGTCACAATAATATTACGCCTACACAATATTGGCAAAACAAATATGTGTGCACTTCGAAAACACACATAATGTAAATAATTTGAGCACTGTAAACACTAGTCAAAAGGATGACTTTAAATTTGTGTACCACATTAAATACAAATTTCATGAAACACGTACATACATCGAGATAAATAGTCAAAGCTTAAATGTAATGTTTTAATTTCTGTATTTTGGCATATTTAATGTAAAAGAATATTGTTTAATTGTGAATTGCAAAACTTTGTCATCAATCTTATTATGCGGTTACATAGAAAAATGTTTGAGAGAAGCCATGTTTAGTTAGTCTTCTACGAGTCTTCTAGCAGCCACAAACCTGTAAGCAGCTCTGTTGGCTTGCCGCTGCATTTTTTGATTGTGCAATAATGTGATTGATTTAAACATTGTTTAAGTGGAAATAAAATCGTTTCCATATCAACTGACATGTTTATAATTTACGAAAAGATCCTGTAACATCAAATCTTTTAGTGAATGCCGAAGACAGCTCACAACGCAATGGACCTCAGCCAGCATATAAGATAAGTTGAACTTCACCTACAGTGGAATGACTTTGTTATAGACTGTGAACTAATAAAACTTTCCATGATTCAGGAAAATATTAGGGCTCAGTTTGAGTCATTCCGAAAAAGGGGTGACTGGCGTTACAGGGTCTTCATGATCGTCATAAGGGGTTGAGATTAGTAGTGGCGTTGGAGGATCTTAGGTAGGATGTCTCTCATTTCAGGGCATTCTGACAGATAATTAAAGCATATGGTTCAGTTGTTCCAGTCCAGGATGGTATTGGGTGACAAGGGGGGCACTCCTTTGTGGTTGGTTAGTAGGGTTGGAGGGATGACTGTTTGTGTGTGAAGATGTGGCACGGGAAATCTGTTTATGGACTAGGTCTGCTGGGTAACTTCTGTCTGTGAAGGCCTTTGTGAGGCTTTCGGCATACTGGTTAAGGGAGTTCTCATCACTGCAGATATGCCTTCCATAGGTGGTGAGGCTGTATGGAAGGGATTTTTTGATGTGGAAAGGATGGCAGCTGTCAAAGTGAAGGTACTGTTGTGAGTGTCAGCTGTTGCATATCTTAAAATATTGTTAAGGTAAATGAAACATCTATAAACCAAAGTAGGTTAACAGAACATAATCTATGTAGGTCAGAAACTATGTGTGATTTTGCACAAGATAACAATATAGCTAATGTTATTGTACCTGTTGAGACTAGTGATAAAAATCTTGTGAATTGTGACATGTGTGAAGTAGAGAGTCTGAATAAAGTTGTGCATCAAACTATTTCTTTTAAATCTCTTGATATTGTTGAAGAAGGATTTGTTGAACATGACAATATACCTAAAATCGACTTTTGTAGGCTGGAAAATGTATGTACACCTGAATGTGATAATGTCATTAATTACAAAATAGTAAGTTCTATTGTCATTGAGGAGGATTTTGAAAATTTAGATAAGAGTGAAGTGCAGTGTTACATGATTTAGATCTGTGCATTAATATCTCTGACTTGTATTTATTCTTTGCTTTTATAATTATTTTTTTGTGTGTATTCAGTTGTCTTTAGCTGTCTAAGTTGTACAAGTAACATGACATTTTGTAATAAAGTTAAAGTTACTAAACACGTAATAATTGATGACCCTGACATGATATTACAGTCACTAACATTGCTTTCCATGTTGTGTCATGTAAAAAAGTATATTCTCATCAACCGCTTCGCGTTTTCACTGCTGTAACTCCGCGGTTTCAGACCCAGTACCAACTGAAGATGTGCCTACAGGCACAGTAATTAACTGCATTGCAGTAAAACCACAGCCATTTTGGAAACAGAATCCAATGCATTGATTCATGCAGCTAGAAAGCCAATTTTTGCTAGTGGTCATGACTGCAGACGAAAAGTACAGCTACGTTATTGCAGCGCTCAATGAAGACATGACTGTGGAAGTGCAAGACATTCTAGCATCGGCACCAAGAACTGATCGTTATGCAACTATTAAAAATGCACTTATGCCCACCTCTCACAATCCAAGACAAAATGATTAGACAAGCTGCTCTGGACAGAAGAGCTGGGGGATCACACTCCACCACATTTGCTGTGTACATTAGTCAACAAGCTGTTAACGAGGACATCCTATGGAACATTTGGTTATCATACTTGCCACGTGATGCACAGAAGATATTGAGAGTGTTTGTTGGAAATCTTTATGCCCTCGCACAAACCATGGATCGCATAGCGGAAATGGAACCATCAATTGTGTCGCAACAGTTTGCCCACAGCCTCAGTCAGATAACAGCCTTGCCGCATTACAGGCACAGATCGCCAAGTTCACTGCTGAGGTTGCTGCCTTACAAACTCAGTGCCAGACTACCAGTCACAAATCTTGGTGCCATCACTCACCCGGAAAGCGCAGCCACTCACCCTCATCGGCAAGAATATGCTGGTATCACTGAAGATTTGGCTCAGAGGTGCTGAAGTGTAGTCCAGCATGCGAGAAGGAAAATTTGACAGGAAGTCAGTGATGACAGCCACTGGCTCTCTGGATGGCAACTGTCGACTGTTTGTAACAGAACACAATACAAAGGTACAGTTCTTGGTAGACACGGATGCTGATGTCTCAGTTTATTCATCTGTCCGTTTGCCACATCGCAGCTGTGATAACTGCCACCTTTTTGCCAACAATGGTTCCAAAATCACAACGTATGGTTAGGTCACATTAACGCTAAATTTAGACCTATGACACAAATTTGAGTGGCAATTTGTCGTAGCGGACGTGATGCATTCTATACTTGAAGCAGACTTTCTGCCTTCGTCATTGGCATCTCCTTGATACCACTACAAACCTGGTAAGCCAGGAATGAGTATGTTGTGTGGATGATACTGCAGTGCGGATGATAACCAGTGATTCTCCATTCATAGAGCTCCTTGAGCAGTTCCCAGAAATTACACGCCATATGCTCACACTACTACCTGTGTAGCATTCAATGGTGCATTATAATTTAACTACACCAGGACCACAAATTCACACTCAACCAAGCCGTTTGATGCCTCATAAATTGAAAATCGTGAAGCAGGTGTTTTCGGTCATGCTTAAACAATGAGTCTGCTGCCCTTCACACAATAGCTGGGCATATCCTCTGTATACTGTCCCAAAGAAAAGCAATGGTTGGTGTACATGTGGAGATTATAGACAACTCAATGCCAGGACCAACCCTGACTGGTACCCAGTACTGCATATTGAAGATTTTGCATTCAACATCCATGGTAAATGCATTTTTACTACGTTGGATTTAGTACATGCATTTTATCAGATACCTGTGGCACCAGAAGATGTTGTTAAGACCACCATCTGCATGCCATTTGGACTATTCGAGTTTATTAGAATGCCATTTGGACTTTGTACCACTGCCCAAACGTTTCAGCAGTTCATGGAAGAGGTTACACGAGACTTAGATTTTTGTTATGTGTATATCAATGATGTTTTGGTCATGTTCATTTCAGAGATAGAACACCTGTCACACTTAAGGTAGATTTTCAATCCTCTTAAGGCACATGGTCTGATCATCCACCGATTGATGTGCATCTATGGAGCATCTGAGGTTAAATTCCTAGGCTACACTATCAATGATCAAGGAATACTGCCACCACAGGACAAAGTCTAGGCCATAGTTAATTTTTCAAGCCTAGAACAGTTAAAGAATTACGACAATTTCTTAGTGTCACAAATTTCTACCATCGTGTTGTTCAAAACTATGCCCTTGGCTGCACCATTGAATGAATTCTTGTGTGGTACACCAAGGCCAAGTGACAAACTGATGTGGAATAGCGAGGCCAAGTTGGCATTTACCAAGCTGAAGACTGCCATCACAGAAGCTGCTCTGTTAGCACACCCAATTCCAAAGGCACCTATTGTTCTAATGGTTGATGTATCTGCCACTGCCATTGGTGCTGTACTGCAACAGAAAGTTGGAGAACACTGGCAGCCTTTAGCCTTTTTCAGTAAAAAATTATTGCCATCCCAACAGAAGTGGTCCACATATGATAGAGAACTATACACTGCATACACTGCCATCAAGAAGTTTCACCATATGCTAGAATGATGACAGTTCAACCTTGTAACAGACCACAAGCCACTGACGTACGGTTTTTGCCAGCATCTTGAGAAAGCATTACCACGTCAGCTGCGCCATTTAGACTATATCAGACAGTTCACCGCCCACATAGTCCACATCGAGGGAGACATGAACATGCCAGCTGACACTCTCTCTCAAATTGAAGCCATCAGTGAAGCATTTGAGTTTGAAGCTCTTGCTGCAGTGGAACAGACACAACGAGCTGCGAGAACTTTTGACACAACAGTCAGGCTTACAGCTCAGTCATGTGAAAATTCCACCATAAAACACACTGCTGTATTGTAATGCTGCTAAAACAAAACCATGACCGTTTGTAACTGCTGACTTTCGGCAGCAAGCAATCACCTCCTTACATAACCTGTCACACCCTGGAATAAGAGGCACAACAAGTTTAATGAAACGAAATTTTGTGTGGCCAAATATAGACAAAGATTGTATGATGTTTGTGCACCAACATGTGGCCTGCCAACGCAACAAAGTTAGTCTGCATGTCATGGCACCTCTTGGCAAGTTCATGCCACCAAATCAAAGATTTGAATATGTCCAATTAGACATTTTAGGCCCAATCCATTTAGACATCGAAGGTCCACTCCCACCATCTGAAGGATATACATATTGCCTTACTACCGTTGATCACTACACTCAATGGCCAGAAGTTTTTCCAATGACAGACATTACTGCCGAGCCAGTGGCAACAACATTCTTTCATGGATGGATCACCCTTTTCGGTGTTCCACTTTGAATTACAACAGATCAAGGATGACAATTTGGATTATACCTATTCAAAACACTCTCAGTTTTACTAGGTATCAAACATATTAGGAGCACAGCTTAGCACTCATCAGTGCTTTTATTAGGATTATAGTTAGAAATTATGGATACGACACATGATTAAAACACAACTTTATTCACTGAGCACTGCACAGGAAGACGAACACACAAAGACTGAGACAGTACATTTGAAATAACTCAAAGAACATGCAAACCGACTATACAGATAGCAACATCTTTAGACACCAAGGATGTTAGGTGGTGGTAAAATTTGAATTTCAACACGCCCCCTCAAATTTTATACACAGTTGTGAATTTGAGACTTAAGTCTTTAAGTTTGTGATTCTAGGATCAAAGTCCAAGTCCATCAACACACTTCTCATGCTTTGGTGCAGGAAGAGCCTTCGTCAAGACATCAGCCACCATATCTTCTGTTGGCTGATACTCCAGTTTCAGCGGATAGTCCTGTAGAGCTTGACATATGAAATGGTATTTGATGTAAATATGCTTCATCTTAGAATGGAAAACTGGGTTATTTGCCAACTTTCCAGCTGACTGATTGTCATTGAACAAGATGATGTCTGACAGTTCTGGTAGACCCAACTCCTTCACAAAAGTTGATAGGTGAATCACCTCCTTTGCTGCTTCAGAGATACTCATGTATTCAGCTTCGGTTGATGAGAGAGCAACTGCCCTCTGCTTGCGTGAACACCATGAGATCGCTGATTCACACAAGTTGAAGTTGTAGCCAGTATGACTTCCTATCAGTGTCAGAGTTTCCCCAATCAGCATCTGCAAAACCAAAGATTCCCTCCTTATCCTTGAGATAGGTAAGCTTCTTATTTATGGTTCCTTTTAGGTATCTGAGAATTCGCTTAGCTGCCTGCCAGTGAACAATGTTGTAGCTGTTGTTGTACTGGCTTAGCTTGTTGACAGCATAGCATATGTCAGTATGAGTACTGATGGAAATGTACATCAATGCTCCAACTAGTTCTCGGAATGGATAGTGAGTCCCATCATCTTCAATTGTAGCCACTGTATCCAGCTTGATTCCCGTTGCCAATGGAGTCCTTACTGGATTGCAGTCATCCATTCTGAATCTCTGATGTATCCACTTTGACACAGGGTGATTTGATGGCAGACTGATTAACTTCAATGCCCAGATAGCATTTTATGGGACTGAGGTCTTTGATATCAAATCTGGCTGATAGTTCACCTTTTATTTGCTTTGTCCTCTCCGGATCTGATGACACAATTATTATGTCATCAACACAAATGAGTAGGGAGACTTTGGATTTTCCTACAGTGTCTATGTAGACACATGGATCTGCATTCATTGGTTGCAATCCAATTGAAGTCAGTGTTGCATTTAATTTGGCATACCATTGTCTGCCCACCTGGCGCAATCCGTAGATGGCTTTTGTAAGTTTACAAACTTTGTCACCAGATTTCAATTTCTGAAGCATGTTATTTGCCTTCTTGCCTATATCACAGTCTTTCTCCACATCTCTCATCTTCTGTAAAAATTTAACTAGTGAGTCTGGCTGTTCCATGTAGATTTTGGTGTCAATTTCACCATTGAGGAATGCAGTGGTGATGTCCAATTGTGAGACAGACAAGTTAAACTTGACTGCCAGAGCCATGAGCAATCTAAATGACTCAATTCTCGCAACTGGGAAGAATGTTTCCATGAAGTCCACTCCAGGCCTCTGGTTGAGCCCTCTTGCAACTATTCTTGCTTTTCTTCTTTGCAGAGACCCGTCACTACTATACTTATTTCTTAAAACAGTACTGCAGTCAATAACTTTTCTATTTGTTGGCCTGTCCACAATGTCCCAGGTTTCATTTTTAACTAGTGACCTGATTTCATCATATATTGCCTCAAACCACTCTTGACTGTCTGGACCATGCAATGCATCCTTGACACTGATCTCCGTTGCATTTGCAGAGAAGTTAATGTTGTGACTGGAAACATCCAGTGCAAACTGTCGATCACGTGTGACACTTGAATTATAGTCTTCGTCACATAATTCTGCATCTGTAATGATGTCATTATGTGCTGATACAACAGCTTCTCTTCCTCTTCAAAGCCGTAGAATGGTTCATCATCAGATGATGGCTCTGATTCAGTGTTACTGTTGCAGTTATGCGGTGAATTCAACACAGATGCTGCTTCTTTGGCGATGATTTTGATCATCCTCACAGAAGTCCATATAGGCCTGTTTGGGCTCAGGGCTTTTTTGATCAAGGAATCTGACATCTCTTGACATGTGTATTTTGCGGTCTGTTGGCACCCACACACAATAGGTATTCGCACAGTCCGAATAGCCTACAAAGATGCCTTGCTTGCCCCTTGGATCAAACTTTCCCTTGTTCGGTGATTTGTCAAGGATGATAACCTTCTCACTGAATGCATGAAGGTGAGATAGGTCCGGCTTCTTCTTCAGCCACTTCTCATATGGAGTTCCACCCGAGAGCCCTTTTGTTATGCAGCGATTTTGGATGTAGTTGGCTGTGTTGATGGCTTCGGCCCAGAGTGATGGTGGCTGTCCAGATTCCAGCAGCATGCAATGAGCAACTTCAACCAAGGAACGGTTCTTTCGCTCAGCAACGCCATTCTGCTGTGGTGTGTATGGAACTGTACGACGTTGCTGAATTCCTGCCATTCAAAGATGGAGTCCAGTCTTTCATTACAGTATTCCTGGTCGTTATCTGATTGGAAAGATTTGATTTTCTGTCCAGTCTGATTTTCAACAAGGTTCTTGTATTCCACAAATTTGTCCACAACGTCTCCTTTGTGCTGAAGGATGTAAACTTGACACCATCTGTTGTAGTCAACACAAAGTCACAAAATATTTTGCACCACCCTGAGATGTTTCCCTCATTGGCCCACAGACATTGGAATGAATTAACCCAAGAATTTCACTGGAATTTTCTTCCCGTCTGGTGAAAGGGGTGGATGTGATCTTCCCTTCAAGATATGTGGTGCAATTGGTGAAGTCAACATCACTGAATTTCAAGCCTGTCACATACTCGTTTTTGAGCATTTTGACCATATCTCCTGAATTTAAGTGTCCTAATCAAGCATGTCAGATTTCCATGTCACTTTTGGCAATTTTTGGCTCAGCAACTACACAGGCCTTTGGACTGTTTTCTTGTAGATAAAACAAGTTACCCACTCTGTTGGCAATCACCTGACTTTGTTGTTGGTGTCCTTTATAACAGCACGATTCTTCTCAAAAGTCACAGTGTGAAAATTGTCCACAACTTTTGTGACAGAAAACAGGTTTGTACCGAGTCTTGACACATACAAAGTGTTTTTCAACATGATAGAGCTGGTACCACTGGCTGCAGTTGAAATGTGGACATCTCCATTTGCTGTCACTTGTGTGGCACTATTATCTGCAAGAATTAAGCTCTCTTGTTCTTCTGTAACACTCGTGAACACATTCGGATTGTTGCACATGTGTGATGTGCAACCACTGTCAATACACCACAAAATGTTTGAGTCGCGAAACTTCGGAGCATTTTCGTTTATAGAAAAACAGCAGTGAGCCTCATCCTCTTTGTTTGCAGATTGTACACTTAATTTCTTCTTGAAGAAACATTCGTCTTCTTTGTGTCCCTTCTTGTTGCACAAATTGCACTTGAGCGATAATCTTTCCCTTCTTTGCTTTTGTTTACCGGTACACTTTTGTTCATATTTGTCACAGTCACTTGCAGTACCTTTTGACTTTATGAAATGTTTAGGCCTACTCGATTTCACAAACATAGTGGCACTCACATTTTCAGTATCTTTTTGAATTCTTGCGTTGTGTTCTTCCAGGATTTTTACTTTTAGGGTTTCAACATCTATCGATAATAGATCACCATTTATATCGACTTCCATTGCTTGTAGTTTGTCTACAGCATCGAAGAATTCAGTAAGATGCTGTGTTACATCATCACCAGGCTGCATCTTGTGAAGAGTAAGCCGTTTGAGCAGTGTTGCTTTGAGAGCAAGTCCTTTTGATGCATAAATTAACTCCAGCTTAAGCCATACCTGACACGATGTGCCGCAGTTCTTAACTTGCTTCAGCTCGGTGGGACTGATGGACATAATCAAGTCTGCTTTCACTTTTCTGTCTGCTGCAAGCCTCACTTTGTATGCAGCTTGTACAGCAAAGAGTGTCGCGCTGTCGCCAGACACTGAAGGCTACGGTATGTCTCCTGATACATACCCCCATGTGTCATTTTTGACGAGCACTGCTTCCACTTGAATTCGCGATAAGGTTTTCACTTTAACTCCATGTGCACCAACCATGTGTGCCATATTCGTCACTTAATGAACTTGAATGTTCCCGCACTTTTTAGCTTGAGAATTTCAGTTTTCGTCTAATCGAAAAATGCCGTTTTTACCGATTGCGTATCTCTGGGCCCATAACCTATTAGAATTATAGTTAGAAATTATGGATACAACACGTGATTAAAACACAACTTTATTCACAGAGCACTGCACAGGAAGACGAACACGCAAAGACTGAGACAGTACATTTGAACTAACTCAAAGAACATACAAACTGACTATACAGATAGCAACATCTTTAGACACCAAGAATGTTATGTGGCGGTAAAAGTTGAATTTCAACAGCTTTTCAGACTTTTGGCTCGTCATCAGAATACTGTAACAAGAGAAAATATATAAACAAACCATGACAGTTTTAGGGCGCGAACCTATCTACAGCTTTAAAAACAAAACAAATAGGGGAGTCGGGACCTACCTAACGGACAGCAAGATTGCATTCCTTAGTAAAACACATGATAAAAATTAAAGGCATGGGCATAACCCGCTGATCAAACGTCAACGTGAAAGGAAATCCTGAAACTACAGCGAAGTAAGTAAAGGTGAACATGAAATTTGTTGACAGCGGTGGACATGGTCGATGAGGAAGAAGTAACTCACCACATAAACAGCACTGCAGTGGATAGGTCCACATTCACATTTGAAACACATTACATGCACTGCATTAGTCAAACAGCTGCTTGTGCACGGACGGCTGAAGGCAAAGTGGTGCAAGGAGTTGTGGCCGATACAAAGCACCGGGAGGGGGTGCTGGTAAGCGCCTGCACACCTCGTGTGAGAGGCTGTGATTTAAAAGAGAAAATCGACCGAAACTGTCAGAAAAAGCTCGAAGTGGAGAGTATGTCTATATTGTAGAGTAGTAAGGGCAGCATAAGGGGGTTATAAAGAAACAATCATAATGGTGTGAAGTGCAAAACAATTGTACAAAAGCACTGAAGAAGCATTAAAAATTATACGATCTATATGTGCAAGAATGCAGATGGATTCAGTTACTGGAGTTCGTGAAAATAAATGTTAATTAAAATTGTAAAAAGTGCTAACATAATAATGTGTTGAGTTAAAGAAAGGACTCAAATGTGCACGAGAGCTTGGCAGTAGGGGAGGGAGGGGGGGGGGGGGGAATTAAAAGCCGCATTAAAATTGTAGTCACTATGTCTGGATTCAGTACAGATGTGTTGAGTCACTCAAGTTCTAAGAAGTAATGGTGATTAGTATTGCAAACATGATAAAGTGGTAAATAATGTATTAAGTTCGGGAGGTAAACTCAGGTACACACGCAAGTTCAAAGGCAAATATAAGAGGCAGGTGCTTACATTTGCCTTTACAACTTGGACTTTTTGCTAAATTCAAACATGCAAGCACCTGCTGCCATGCTGGATATGCCAATGTATCACTCCGCTGGTCACGTGCCCAGCCTCCAACGGCCAGGTGGGCTACAAATGTTTGCCTCTTTGAGTGCTGTGCATCACACTGTACTGTTTGAACTGTGCCAACTCATTCACTGTACACATGTTTGTGCTGAACATTGTGCTAACTTTGTGAGTGCACCTCCTCATGCGAGTTCATCTCTGGCAGCTCAACCCCCCCCTCTCCCCCCACCTCTGCACCGGTTCAGCTGCCTCCTTCAGTTCATGATGTGAACATTCTGAGCTATGATCCTTCCTATGACCCCCACAGTTTCATCCACTGTGCTAACTCTGCAAATGGATGTGCTACACAGCACGTGCTTCTGTGTGCCGTGTCTCCGGGTGTGCCTTATGCAACGCAAAGTGGTCCCTTTCCACACCCGAACTTTGTCGGATTTTTGACCATTGCTCCGGTGCCGCCTGGTGCCTCTAATGACCATGTTGTTGACAGGGTGTTAAACACTAATATTTCTTCCTTCCTGACTATTAACAAATTTCTTGTGACTTGTCCAGGACATAATATGAATATTTTCTGTGGTGAGCCCATGCCTGAGAAAGTTATATAAAGCTGTCTGTGTGAGAAACATGGAGATTTCAAATACACTCAACAGTACTGAGTAGATTGCCCTGTGATTTATTAATCATAATAGAAAATTCAAGTCCCACTGCAAACTGCAGTCTCTTAAAGTTAAAAGCCAGATCTGTTGGAAATAATGGGTATTAGTCAGGTGTACTCTGTTACATTTTCTACAGTGGTATGCACTTCAAGTTCAAAGTTTTCAATAGCACTGTCATCTTTCAGGAATTTCCTTAAGCTCACTGGAATACAGGAGTGTCTGAGCAGTAAGTAAGAAATGTAATAAAATGTGATGCCTGATATGAAAAGTTTTTATCCATCACAGTATATATGATCTCATATTTACTGAGTTATATGTTGTACAATTGTATATATTCATTTGTAAAAATGTCTGAAAAATCTGTTGTGAATGTCATTAGTAGTAAAGAAGTAATAGATTAAAACTTGGTGCATGATGGGATGGTTTTCCTGGAACGCTATTGTTTATGTGCTCATATCTCATGAACTACATCATATGGTGATACAATTTGGAAGGTACATTCAACTATACATGTGTATACTGTTTGTAAAATTTCCTGCAGGTACAATATGTAATCTAGAAATTATAAATTTCAACATTCTATGCTGTAGTTTTACTCTGTAAACAGCGGAAAAGTAGTAAGCAAGAAACTTTTTTCCTTTCATCATTTTGCTATAGTTGTCAGCAAGAAAAAGTTTCCTAAAGGTTTGAAATTATGTTTAAAGTTTGTTGCAAGTTGCTATGTGCTTTGCTTCTCAAATAGTGGACTGATAAAGTCACAGTATCATGTGCTGAAAAATGGGGAAGTTTTCATTGTTTATGATGTCATATTTCTTGAACTATCGGTCCTATCACAAAACAGTTTCTTACCTGACGTCTATTGCGTTTATTGCCTATAAACTACATTCCTGGCAAATTTCAACTTCATAGGAGAAGTAGTTTTTGAGATTTCATGTTTAGTCAGTGAGTGAGTGAGTGAGTGAGTGAATGTATGAATGAGTGTCCTTTCATTTTTATATAGATAGAGATTAGATGTTTCCATTCCAAAAAATATTTATAGACTAAAACTTGTGGCGGCACTAGCCACCAATCTGAGTGTGTGTAATCATCGACCTTAGTCAAGGACCGATTGGCACACATCTTTATGACAATCTTTGGTGTGTTTCCTTGTTCTTATCCGCCATGTTTCAACCAGTTGTGTTTGTGCTCTGTAACGACAGCATCAATAAAGTTATTGTTCCATATAGTGTGTGGTCATTGGGCTCCATTGCCCTTAGCAACCTTCACAGTGGTGACCTCATATTAAAAATGGCTCTACGCATTCGGTACAGTGTTATCCCATGGTTTTCGGCATGTTCCTTCATTGTAATTCGCTCGTGATTGGTAAGCCAATAATCTTACACCCAAGTGCAACATGTCGATGCTCGTGCAACCACCACCCGGACTCACACTTCCTTGGTAACCTGTGGTTTCCAGCATTGTCACAAGTGTTAGTAGTTCACATAATGCCAGACTGCCGCACTTGTCTGGACATTTTCCACAGGACGTCTTCACATCGCCGCAGTTCAACAATGTCATGCCTCAGCAATGTTACTCTGGCTTTGTCACTCCACAGATGCTTTCAAGTGCTCCCTTTTATGCCACTCCACTGTTCACGCACTCTCAGCTCTTCCGTGTTTCTGACAGTGCCACTTACAACTTGGACTTTTTGCTAAATTCAAACATGCAACCGCCTGCTGTCATGCTAGATATGTCAATGTATTGCATCTTCGCCAATCAACGAAGCTGACGCTGCAGCCCCTGCACCACTTCCTGGCTCGCCTTCTTCGCTGCCACCAGGCCTCCTGCCAAAGCTTCCTCAATTCTCATTCGACTCTCTGACCACCTGGTTTGCTCTCATCAAGCACATATTGGAGCATTACAATTTGGATGACTCTGCTCGCTTCATTACTTCTCTGCACGGCCACGTGGATCTAATTTGTAACCTGGTTACCTCCCCCGCACCCCACACACACCATCCCACCCCCAGTTGGGACTGCTATGACAGTACCAAAAAGACGATCCTGGAGCATGTCACCTGGTCTGTGGAGTAGATTGTTCAACATATAATTGAAAAGGAGAACCTAGGTGACAAACATCCATCTGAAGTTTGGTGACACCTTCAGCTCTTGATTTAGCAAGCAGGTCATGCCTGACTCTCGCTCATGGACAAGCAAAGTACCTCTGGCCATGCAAACAGCATTAATATATAGTGTGCTTGAGGCCACCAGTGAGTGCATTCGCATTGCGGACTGAGTACATGAAGCGCACCTTTGAGAATCTCATCTTGCGCAACCCGCCACACCAAGTCTCGCACCACACCCACCCAGCTTCGCAGGGGTCCACTCCCACTTCCTCAAGGAGATCATGGATCTGCCTGGCATTCTGCACTACATTGTCACTGCACCACTGCAACCGCTACCTGCACTGGAGGGTATCAGCTTTGTTGAGGAGGAGACGTCCCCTTCCCCTCTGTGCTTCCTGCAGGAACAACAACCTGACTATCCATATTGCTTCTTTTTTGCTTGTTTTGGCAGTGCTGCAAAGACGTGTAGCTCCCCTTGCAGCTACCCAAATGACATGGGCAGGCTGGGTGCCACCATCTGCCCTTAAGATTTCAGGCACCTAACTACTCTCCACTCCACTCTGTGTGCACCGCTGCTGCTGCAGGAGCTTGTCTATATGTTATGGATCTAAACTCTGGCATAAACTTCCTCATCAACACTGGTGCTGATGTCTCACTTCTGCCTCTTGGACTGTGCGACTGAACAACATGCTTCTTCAAGCTGTCAAGGCCTCACAACTTCACTTTTGGGCTCTACAACTCTCCAAGTCAAGCTCTCACCTTCGCGCATCTTCGAGTGGGATTTTCTAGTGGCCAGTATTTCTGAGCCTATTCTTGGAATTGACTTTTTCTTATTTCATGGACTATCTCCCCTATTTTTATTGAGTGTGCTCTGTTGAGCTGTGTTGGTCTTAGTGTATTTCATGAGTGTTTAAATACTGTCACCGAACTTGGTAGCACCATTGACAAGTAATGTTTGGAACAAGTGCAAGTCGCACAATTATGCCATGAATGCCTCAGTGTACTTTGTGAGTTCTCAGACACTGCAGCCAAACTACAAAGTGCCATTGATATGTTTAACTCAGAACATGTGCAAGTGGAACAGTTATGATGCGAATGGCATGACCTGTCTCAGCGGTTGACTGAAAATCAATCTGCACTCAACTCTGCAAAACAAGTTCTCAAGGAGCTGTCCAGCCCCCATGCAGTGCAAATCACAGTTTAGTCACTGTGCTGCATTGCCTCATGTTCCCAGTGAACCCCTTCATACTTCGGAACTTTTGCCTTCTCAGAGTATTTCTCCTGCTCCTCCCCGCTGTTACGCGGATTTCTGCAAAGACGATAGCAAGCTCTCGCCTCATTCGCGTGCTCCACAAACTGTTATGCCATTGAACTCTGCACAAAATAGATGGTCTTGCATTCATTCGAGTGTGCCATGAGTGACTTTCCTGAACAAGCCCATTGTGTTCACTGTCCATCTCAACAAACTCTAGTGAAGTGTTTCAGTGTGTGCCCATCAGTACTCCTGCTTCCACTTCCCACAAATCCTCTGTCAGTCATGCATGCACTGCCATACAGAGCTTAATTGCACCAACCGGCTCACCAGCCCTTGCTGTGATGTTGGCAATGCTGTCTCCCCGCCAGTTGGCGTTGCCTCACCTGCCACTTGCTCAGCTGTGCACGCATCACATCCCCACCTCAGCGATCCAGCTGCTGTTTCTCCAACTCTTATGCTCATTGCCTCCATCTCCTCGGCGCCACATAAAACCTGCCTGTGTATTGCCAAAATGTGCACCGAGCACTCGCAGTCACAGTTGAACTGTTCTGCAACTGCTACGTCAACTTCGGCTGCTGCTACTGCTGCCGTATCAGTGTTACCCACACCAACTCGTGCACCCCCAGTGGCCACCTCGTCACCTATGGCTCCTGTTTCATCTGCTGTTACTTCACCAGCACCACTGTACTCATCACGGCCCACACGGCAACTACTTCGAGTCAGCTGGACAAACGCGTGCCACTCGCAATGCAGCTACCTCCATGCTGCCGCCGGCTGCTGACACAGCTGTGTGGGATGCCATACCCACCTCTTCCAGCTATCATTCTGCGCAACCTGTCATCATGTGCGCCACATTCTCCATGCCTAGTGCCACACCCTTGACGCACAATTATCTGAACTACTGTCAACTGGTGTGATCTAGCGATCTTGTAGCAGTTGGGCCTCACCCATTCACTTAGCAAAGAAACATGATGGCAGGTGGTACATGTGTGGCAAGTATTGCAAGCTCAATGCTAAGAATATTATGAACTGCTTCCTGATTCTGAATGTAACCAATTTTCCCTATTACTTGCTGGTTCTAAAGCTTTCTTGGTTGTTGACTACAAGCAGACTTACCATCAAATTCCCATGGCCCCTGAGGACATTGAAAAAATGGCCATCACCATCATGCTCAGCCTTTTCCAGTATTGTTTCATGCCTTTTGGACTTAAAAACACCACACAAACATGGCAATCATTTATAAATGAGGTTTTACAGGACTTAAAATTTTGCTTTGTATATTTAGATGGCATTCTGATTTTCAGCTCCTCAGTTGCGGAAAACAAAAAACATTTGCAAATCATTTGTACAGGCTGGCCAAAGCTGGGACTGAATTGAATGATGAAAAATGCCAACTGCATCTCCCCTCGATACAGTTCCTTGAGTATACAGTTTCGTTGGAGGGCGTCACTTTCCTCTTGACAAGATTAACTTGGTAAAAAACATCACATGCCCCTCTACTTACAAAGAACTTCGTAGGTTCCTTGGCACCATTAACTACTACAGGTGGCACCTGCCCAACACAGCTGAGGTTCAGGTATCCCTTACAGACACGTTGGCTGGTAAGCACATGTCACGTGACCGCACCATGCCCTGGACAGACCAAATGATGGACTCCTTCAATGCACTCAAGGGATTACTTGCCATTAAGAATTTCCGTGCAAAACTTGGTCGCCCCTTTCACATTCTTACCAATCACAAGCCGCTGGCTGCTGCCATCAAAAATCCCCCGGCTGACCCGCTTCCAAGGTGTTTCCACTACCTAAACTATATATTGCAATTCACAACAGACATGCATTACAGCAGAGTTGAGGATAATGTGGTGGCGGATTTCCTCTCTCGGATCAATGCTGTCTCTACTGTCATCGATCTCTCTAACCTCTCTGCCCTACAATCCACCGACGGTGATCTCCTTCCTCTCGTGGTGGTCATATGTGCTGAAGTTATTTCTGAGTCATTGTGTGAGTATGTATGTTTGTTTTCTGATGAATGCCATGGTGAAAAATTTAAGTAGTGTGAATCCAACTGTCTATTTTAAGTGCCTATCTGTAACTCAGCAATCATCTTTACAGTGAGTTGTATGTAACCTCTATTATTGACAATACAACCTGGATTTTCAATTATTATATTTTAACAGTTTTAGTCTCAGCTGCTGGAAGGTGTTGTAAACTATAACATGGACATTACTAAATGTGTGCCTGGGATTCGAACCTTGGATCTCCTGTTTACTAGGCAGTTCCACTAAGCCCCTACAAATCTACAGTGTAGTTCCAGTCTTTATGAATTTAGCACACTTCACCTTCATACCAAGACGGCAGTACCATAAGTATAAGGATCATGTACACACAAAGTTCAACAGATATGATGTCATAAACAATCATATGCATAAAAAAACTGTTGCATCAAAGTGTTGCACATTTCCTTCGAAACCACTGGACCAATTTCAACCAAATTAGAACACATATTCCTTATCATGAAGTAACAATTGCTGTAGGGGAAACAATCACATGTGACACATGGTTCAGAAGATACAGTGTCATAAAGAATAGAGTCATAAGAAACTGTCATATCCTGCAAAGAGACTTTATTCATACGCTGTATGAGAATGAGAGTACTTAGTGACTTACTTGCAACAAACTTTAAACATAATTTCAACCTTTATCATACTTTTTCTCCCAGACAATCACAGCAAAATATTGACAGAAAAAAAGGTTTCTAGCTTACTACTTTCCTGGTGTTAATAGAGAAACACTACAGCATTCATTATGATGTTACAATTTATAATTTCTACACTACAAATTGTACTCATAGGAAGTTTTACAGACAGTCTACACTCATACAGCTGAATATACCTTCAAAATTGTAGCATGTACAAAAAGTAGTTCATGAGATATGAGGATATAAACAGTAATGTTCACGGAAAACTGCCCCATTACACATCAGGTTTTAATGTATTACTTCTTTACTAAATGTATTGGCAACAGATTTTAATGTCATACAGCACTTACAAAAATGAACCCACACATGTAAAATTATACAATTGTACAACATATAATTCAATAAATATGAGATCATATATGCTGTGATGGATAAAAACCTGTCACATCAAGCACCAAATTTTAATACATTTACATATTTACTAGTGAGACACTCCTGTAATCCTACCAGCTTAAGGAATTTTCTGAAGACTGACAGTGCTGTTGACAACTTTAAACCAACTTTGAACTGAGAAGCACGCACAAGCTACAGGAAAAGAAAGAGAATGAATACTGTATACATCTGTGGTGTACATGATACGGTATGATAAATAAATAACCGGTACACGCCACATTAACTGAATAACACACATTTATTATGGATCGCTTGATACATTCGAGTACACAATAGTTGACTCCAAACAATACTCAAAGGCCCACATGGGCTCTTTCTATATTAACTCAGAGATATTCCACTCCAGGTGGAGTCGATCTTGACGTCGCCACAGAACCCCCCTTGCAGTGCGGAGCACATCTGAGACTGGATCATGAGTGCCGGGCTGAAGGCTGATCACAGGGCTGAGGGAAAACATAGTCTCTATGCCAAGCAGGCGCAATGACTCTGCGGCCGGCACGAGTGTAAGTGGTAGGTGGCAGGTGGAATAGGAGAGAAGAGGATGAAAAGGGTGCCGCTAGCATCAATGAAACACTCGACGTTCGATTGGATCAGCGGTCGAGGGAAGGCTTTCAGAAAAGAGGAGGTAAATGTTTTGCTCATGAGGTTCGTTGGAAGAGGCAGGAGAGATGTACATAACGAAGATTTGGTTATCATTCAAAACGACAGAGATGTTGGAAGGGGGTAGGCAGAAACGTCTACTGAGAAGAAGTGAGGAGGAAGGTGTGCTGGGGAAAAATGAGTTAAGGGGGAGGAAGGTGACTCGGCCCTCGGACTTGGCAGGGGTTTGCCCTCCTGCAGAGGCGTGTCGTCCCGTGGTGTGCAAGGGGGGGAACCTGGGTCGAAGGTAACATCAGGCATTGGTGCAGTGTCGACTGCGGCGTCTGGGAGCTGAGAGGAGACGGTCTAAGCAGGCTTCAGGCGGCTCTTAGACACTGTTGTCGTCTTCCCGTCAATGATGATGTCAAAGTGCGATGGACCTCGGCGTATGACCGTGAAGGGACCACGGTACGGCAGTTGTAGTGGAGGGCGAACTGAATCCTGCCGTAGCATCACTGCAGCACACGTTTCTAAATCCCTATGCACAAAGACACCTGGGCGGTCATGAATGAAGGTTTGAGAGGTGCAGAGAGCTCGCACTGTAGTCCTGATTTGCTCAATGAATTCAGGGTATGAGCTAATGGTGGGGGCCATGTCCTCAGAGACGAATTCTGCTGGCAAATTAAGGCATTCACCGTACAAGAGCTCAACGATGGAGCATCCTAAGTCCTCTTTGAATGAGAGACCCAGGAGTACCCAGGGAAGGGTACGATTCTGAGTGGCACATGAGTGCAGCTTTCAGGGTACGATGCCACCACTCTACCAACCCGTTGGATTGTGGGTGGTAGGCAGTGGTATGTATCCGTGATGTGCCACAGAGATCGCACAACTTATCAAAAAGCACAGCCTCGAACTGCCAACCCTGATCGGTAGTGATTGTAGTAGGGCAGACAAAGCGGGCAATCCAACAAGATACAAATGTGGAAGCAACCATAGCAGCAGAAATATCCGACAACGGTGTGGCCTCCACCCAGCGTGAAGCCCGGTCAATGCATGTGAGCAAGTATTGGAAGCCTTCAACACTGGGAAGAGGGCCCACCAGGTCAAGGTGTACGTGAGTACGTGAGTGAAACGCTCCGAGTGGATACTGAAGGAGCCAAGGGGTAGGTGGCAATGTCGGCCAACCTTTGCGCGTTGGCATGGAATGCAAGAGTGGCACCACTCACGACAGCCTTTTTTTATCGAAGGCCAAACAAAGTGTTCTGTGATTAAGCAAGAGGTGGCTTGTACACCCAGATGGGCGAGACCATGAAGCGCTTCGAAGATCACACGGCGAAAATTTGTGGGGACTAGTGGGCGTGGCACGCCCGAAGATGTGTCACACCACAATGCAGTAGGCGTGCCGGGTATGTTTTTGCACTCCAGAACTAAAGAATGCTCACCGGATTTGAGCAAGGTCGAAATTGAATCATCACTCGACTGGGCCTTGGCGAGCTCGTGGAAGTCGATGACAGAAGAGATAGCAGCAAGCTGCGAGAAATAATCAGCAACGAAATTGTCAGAGCCGCGGACATACTGTATGTCGCTCGTGTACTGAGAGATCAGATCAAAATGCCTGTAATGACAAGGAGGTGGGTCAGCTGGAGGATTTTTGAGGGCATGTGCCAGAGGTTTATGGTCTGTGTATATAGTTAGTGGCCGACCCTCAATATCTTCTCGGAAATACTTTACCGCCTCATATACAGCAAGAAGTTCGCAGTCGAAAGCAGACCCTTTGATTGGCAGGGTGACAACTTTTTAGAAAAAAACTTCAATGGCTGTGACTCCTCACCACAATGCTGCTGTAGCACTGCCCCAATCGACACCCCACTGGAGTCAGTGGTAATGGAAAGGGTTACATCGGGAGAGGGATGAGCCAAAGTGATTGCTTTTGCTAATGCCGTTTTCAAAGAGTCAAATGCAGTTTGCATCTCTACCGTCCAAAGGACGGGACGATACCCTGTAGTGTTAGGGCCGCGCAAGGCATCTGTGAGAGGTGTTCGTAGTTCAGCAGCCTTTGGGATATGACGACGAAAAAAATTTATCATACCCAAGAAGCGTCGTAGTTCATGATAAGTTGCAGGCGGAGGAAGTTTCTGCACCGTTTCAACCTTTTCATCAGTGGGGCGAATGCCATCTGCTGACATGACATGTCCCAGGAAAATAACAGACGACTGTCTGAAAACACATTTGTTGGTCACAACACCGTGCGAATCAAGGACACTGAACAGTTCGGATAAGTGTTTTTCATGCTCCTCAGGAGATTTCGAAAAAAAATCAAAATATCGTCCAGGTATGCGTAACACTGTGGCAGAGGGCGAAGAAGGGAGTCTAGGAACCTCTGCCATGTCTGTGCGGCGTTTTTTAAGCCATAAGGCATATATACATATTCAAATAAGCCAAAGGGAGTAATGATGGCCGTTTTTGGAATGTCCGGTTCATGCATTGGAATTTGGTGATAAGCCTTCTTGCAGTCGACGCCGGTGAAAGTGGTAGCGCCTGCAAGTTGGCTAGCAAAGTCTTGTATATTGGGCTCAGGATAGCTATCAGTGATTATCCTATCATTCAACTTCCTGTAATCTCCACATAAACGATAGGTACCGTCCTTTTTTGGCATAAGGTGAATAGGAGACGCCCATTCGCTAGAGGAAGGTCGCACAATGCCGGCCTCAAGCAGTTCGCCAATAATGTTTTTGCGATTTTGAGTTTATGCAGATTGAGGCGGCGTGGTCTGAAACGCACTGGAGGTCCCTCTGTTGTGTTGAGTCTATGGCAAGCATCACTACTGATAGCAAGAATGCCACGCAGGCACGTGGAACTATGTGAAACTGTCGTGTTATTGTTATGCACGTCAGAGTTCGGGCCGCGCGACTGGGAGGGAGCGCGCAACACTCGTTGCGCGGATCGTAAACTTCGTAAGGAAGTGATTACTTCTCTCGCACGAGCCAGCTCGTGTGACTTAATGTCAATCTGTTCTTTAAGCCTACTCTGAGTTTCTCTAAGTTCAACAATTTCAAGTCTCTGTACAGTTACGTCACACGTTACACTAGTAAGTTTTGCAGCTAACAGCGCGCACTCTGTTTGCAAAAGAGAAATGTCAACATTAATATGCGGCGACGGCCGTGCACTGGGGGAGGAAGACAGACGGATGCGTGTGTTAGTGGTTTGATGTAACAAGATTCCTGCCGGAATGTCCACAGAAAATTTATTGTTCCTTAAAAAGTCTATTCCAAGCACCGGACAAGACACTTGCACGACCAGAAAGTCCCACTTAATAGTCAAGTCTTTAGATAAATGAACTGGCATGTGAACCGTTCCAAGCACTTTGATAGTAGAGTCATTTGCAGTGCGAAGCAGTGTGGGAGAAGGTACGAGAGTGTCTGGTGCAAGAGACGGGGGTAAAACACTCGTATCTGCCCCACTGTCAATCAGAAAGTCAACGTTCGAAACACAGTCAGTCACAAACAAACAGCTATTGCAGCTTACCGTACCAGAGGTGTGACTTGTGGAATGTTTAGCATCGTCTCCAAAGTTGCTATGATACCAGCAGAGCGGCTGGCTTTTGTTGAGCATGGTCGGCGTGCTGCTGGTAGTTCCATCGGCGCCCGAGAGAGAGCACTGCTGGGCTGGCGTTTTCATCATGGCAACTGGTGAGTCCGGAGAGCGTTGCGTGGGACGGCTACCAGATGACGACACCGTACGGTTGCGCGACGAAAACACACGGGCATGATCGTCACCTATGTGCGTGATAGGGGGGGGGGGGAATATTTTGAACAACACTCGCGCCACTGTTAACACTGGGAGCGTGACGGTTAATGATCTTGAATGCACAATCTGCTATTGATAGTTTTTTGTCAAGAGAACGAGACGTAAGTGGCAGTAACTGCAGCTGCAAGGGTTCAGGCAATTTCACTAGCCAGATTGACCACAAAGTAATGTCCAGGAGAAAATCAGTTGAAACAAGGGCGCGCAGCCTACGCCACAGTTCAGATGGTGTAAGGTCTCCTAAGTGCACTTCGTGAATTATGTGATGCAACACTTCATCAGGCGAGCGGGAAAGTCTCTCACAGATGATACGTTTCGCATTAGTGTACTTAGGTGGCGGAGGTGGGTTAAGCACCAAATCGCTAATCAAGTCAAGTTGGTCATGTAGATGACCGACAAGGCACACAAACTTAGATTCTTCTGAAAGAATGCCCGAAACCCTGAAAATAGATTCAATTAATGCGAACCAAGGGTTCGGATGTTGCTTTGCAAAATGCGGCAGCTTTGGCAATTTAGTGGGCTGTTGTTCGAAATTAACTGGACGAACAAGCGAAGGAGGCGCATTGCCTGTCGCGAATGTTGACCCGGAAACTGGTATGTTCATGGGGGCATAGTTCTGTGAAGAATTTTGTCCAAAACTAACCGGTAGTCTGGCGGTACTATTCAACACATTTGTAACACATAGTAGATGGACAGAAGGCACAATAACTGAAGGTACAGCACACATGCACTTGTGGAAAATTGCGCGAAAAGTTCAAGATCCAAGGCGGTACCGAAACTCTCTGTTGAGTGCACGAAGAGTCAAAATTCAAATGTTCAGTTGTAACATAGCACTGTTCGCGAGGCCCTGGTGGCGTGAAAGTTGGTTCTACTTTAACTAAGTTGGAGGTTGGAACCATAGAAAGTTCGGGAGCCAACATGTCGGCGTGGCTGCACGAATTGTTGACATGTACAACAGGGCTCAATTTTTTAGGCTGTATAATGTCTAGTCCCACCTGTGAATTGATGCACTGTCCTTTCTCACCGGTTGAAAGTGGAGAAGCAGATAATCCTTGTCCTTGCAATCGTAACACTGAAGAACACGGAGATTGATTCCACATGGCACGATTGTTCACTGCACTCACGTAATAACAATTCAGAAAAAAGGCACGAAAGCGTAATTGTGTGTGAATTGAAACGCGTGGTCACCACTGTGGTGTACGGAATACGGTATGATAAATAAATAACTGGTACATGCCACATTAACTGAATAACACACATTTATTACGGATCACTTGATACATTCGAGTACACAATAGTTGAGTCCAAACAATACTCAAAGGCCCGCGTGGGCTCTCTCTATATCAGTTCAAAGATATTCCACTCCAGGTGGAGTCAATCTCGATGTCGCCACACATCCACTAAATACGGACAACTTTATTTGTTTGCACAGGGGTGCGCTGACCAAAGAATTTATTTGTATTAGATCCTGGACAAGTAACAAGATATATAGTTAAGTTTTGAATTAAATAAAGGTATGAATGATACATATCATTTGTATTTTTATTACTACCATTTTTTGTTTAGATACTGCACTTATAATTTTGTACATTATGTAAGACAGCCTCATTTCTTATATATTTTCCCATAAATCTACATCTACATAAATACTCCCAAATCACATTTACATGTTTGGCAAAAGGGTTCATAGAACTGCTTTTATGGTATTTCTCTACAGTTTCATTCTCTAATAACCCGTGGAGGAAAAAGGAACAGCTGAACTTTTCTGTTTTTGATTTGATCAATTTTATTAAGATGATAATGTCTCTCTATGGAGGTGAGTGCTAATAAAATACGTTCACATTTGGAAGAGAATGTTGGTAACAGAAATTTCACAAATATACCTTGCCACAATTAACAACACCTTTCTTTTACTGATTTCCACCCCAATTCATGCATCATTTCTGTGACAGTCTCTCATCTATACCATGACAATACAAAATGAACTGCCCTTCATTGCACTTTCTCTATATCATCAGTCAGTACCACTTGGTGGGGATCTCACAATGGGTAGCTATACTAAAATTAGGGCACACGGGTGTTGTGTAGGCAGTTTCTTTAGCAGAATTGTTGTGTCTTCTAGATCTTCTCTCAATGAAACATAGCCTTTGGTCCACTTTCCGTATAATATTTTCTATGTGCTCCTTCCAATTTAGATTGTTCATAATAGTAATTCCTAGGTATTTAGTTGAATTTATGGCATTTAGATTTATCAATAATGGAGGATAGGTAACAACTCACCATAAAGAGGCTCGCTGAGCTGCTGACAGACACGAAAATAGTTAATCACACTCACAAAACTTAAATTTTTAACCATGTCCTCATCAGAAAAAGAAACACATTCATGCAATCACTCAGACAACTATACACACACATATATAATGTCCGGCCACTCCAGTGATGCAAGCTAGACTGTGAGTGAGGTGAGGAACACTCCTTCTTCTTCCTCCATCCCCCTCCACTCCCCACTTCACGCACAGTCTAGATGCTTGTGTGACTGGAGTGGCCGGGTATGATGGTTGTATGTGTATAGTTGTCTGAGTAATTGCATGAATGTATTGTTTCTTTTTCTGATGAAGCCCATGGCCAAAAATTTAAGTGAATGTGATTATCTATTTTTGTGTTTGTCAGTAGCTCAGCAGGCCTCTTCATGGTGAGTTATTACTGATCTTCCATTACTGATAATCCTATCAGAATTTCCATTGTTGGCATTTAGATTTGTCTGATTTATCATGTAAATGAGGTTTAATTGATTTCTTTTAGTGCTCATATGGAAAACTTCACACTTTTCATTGTTTAGGGTCAATTAGTCAATTTTTGCACCATGCAGACACCTTACTTAAATCATTCTGCAGTTGCTTTTCAACTTTTGTGACTACTATACTGGCATCATACAAGAAGGCACTTTTGTGATAGAGGCAGAGCGATAGGGGAAAGGTGGGGGGAGGAGGTGCGGCTGAGCGACAACAGTTGCGCTTGTGGGAGAAACATTGTGTAACTCATGGCCAGGTTTACAGAATGAACATTATTGGCTGTCATTGTGGTAATGGAGGGGGATGCACAGAACAGTTGTAAACTGGGCTGCCTTCATAGCTGACTGATAAATGACAGCATCATCCACTAACAGTTAAAGAGAAGTGCTCACATTGACTCCTAAATTGTTCATTAAGATAAGGAACAGTAGGGACCGTATAACACTTCCATAGGAAATGTCAGATATCATTTCTGTTTTAGTCAATGGTTTTCTATCAATTGCTACATACTGTGTCCTTTCTGACAGGAAATCATGAATCCAATCACACAACTGTGCCAATATTCCATAAGCATGCAATTTGATTAGAAAACACTTGTGATATACAGTGTAAAAAGTCTTCCAGACGTCAAGAAATATGGAATCAATTTGAGATCCCTTGTTGACAGCACTCATCACTTCATATGAGTAAAGAGCTAACTGTGTTTCACAATAATGATACTTTCTGAACTGTATTGACTATGGGTCTACAAGTTGTTCTCTTTGAGGTAGTTCAGAATGTTTGAGGAAAATATGTGTTCTAAAATCCTGCTGCAAACCAATGTCAATGATACAGGCCTGTAATTTTGTGGATCACTCTTATTGCCTTTCTTCAATATTGGAGTTACCTTTACAACTTTACAGTCTTTGGGTATGGAACTTTCACTGAGTGAGCAGTTATATATGATAGCTAGGTATGGAGCTATTCCATCAGCATCAGATTTTCTATCAAGTCACATGATGAGAGAATTGTTTCATGGTAACTATTGCAAGAATGATCTAACCTGTTTTGTGTACCACGGTGGGTCAACCCCCTATTTTGTTAATTTATTTGGTATAAATCTTTCAGTAGCTGTTAATATTATTTCTTTAAATGTAAGACACATCTGCTCTACTCACATTACCAGATATGAAAGACTGGAGAGTCTCACACCGGAAAGTGTTAATCAAATTTTTAACAGCTTTCTTGCATAAATATTATGGAGGATAGGCAACAACTCACCATAAAGATGTATGCTGAGCCACTTACAGCCATGAAAAACAGACAAACACATTTACACAACTTAAATTTTTTGCCATGTCTGGACTGGCTGGAGACGGTGATTGCGTGTATAGTTATCCGAGTGATTGTGTGAATGTATGAATTTTTTTCTGATGAAGGCCATGGCCAAAACTTTAAATTGTGTGATTGTGTTTGACTATTTTTCTTGCCTGTCAGCAAACATCTTTACAGTGAGTTATTACCTATCCTATATTATTTTCTGTTATTAAATTTTTTAATAAATATATTTTTCATTCAATTTCATGGATATGGGGATTTTGATATTTATTCTCATTACAACAACTCTGTGTTCACTAGAGACTATTGGTACATACTTAGTAGGGTGTAATGGAGGGCTTCTGATCGCAGAGTTTGCCATCAAAAGCACCAGAATTTTATTTAACATGATGTGTATTGTAAACTAGGAATATTTTTATTGAAGATTACCCCTGGAAATACTCCGAAGATGCACATACATCCAACTGAGCTTTCAGTCACAGAATTCATCACTACAGAACACCCACTTATTCATACAATCACACTTGCACAATGTACTAACACACAACCATCATCTCTGGTTGCTGCATTCCAAGTAATGCCCCCAAAGCAAGTTGGAGCGGAGACGGGAGTGGAGGGGGAAGGGGAGGGATGCAGGGCAAAACTGAAATACAGCAGCTGTTGTGGGTTGTGGTTTAGTGAGTTATGCCTTTGTGATTGTATAAGTGAGTGCATGTTCTATTATGATGAAGCCAGTGGCCACAATCTAGTCGTGTAAGTGATTGTCTTTTTTTATATGCCTGTCTACGGCTTGACAGTCATCTCTGTTCTTAGTATATTCTTGAATTTCAACCTGGACTTTGCATTTTTTAATTAAGGTTTATCTGTCTATTGATCTGCCTGTATCTGTATGTCACCAAGACTAAATAATAATTATTATAATAATTATAATTATAATAAATATGGTGGAGGCCCCAATAACCTTCTATGTTGGCCCAGACATTGAATGAAGACTGCCCATAGTAACAACAGAAAAATGTCCTGTAATGCCCCAGATATATCATTTCAGAATTATAACACAACAAACAGTTTGATAAGGCAATACAAAATATCAAAGTTGCCAATACTCATATTTGGCATCTACCTAGAGACTCATCAACACACAACTATCTACAAGGTTAGGACAATCCAGCTAGGAGATTCATATTAGAACAGAAAGCACAATTTTGGTTCCAGCAATGCCAGAGGCACCAGAAGTGCCCAACACTATTGCTGTTGGGGGCCAATTCTGCTTCTAGTTGTTCCTTGATAGCTGCAAGTTGCTCTGTCATATGCACATTATAAGTACAGTCCTTACCCATCTTCAGTTGTTAACAACTGTGCAATACAACAAAAGGAAGCACTTACACAGACACTGATGGTCTAATGCAGATTACATTGAGTTTATTTCACCACAGAAGTAAAAAGGAATAAATAAATAACTATGAAAATAACACCTACCCCCCTCCACATACACACATTCACACAAACAGTACACACAAAATAGTAGATAACTAAGTTTAAAGATAAGTAAAGTTCGGTGAATCTTACCCCTGCTATGAGAAGCTGTTCTCGAGTCCATTTTGGAACCCAAGAGTATGACTCATGGTATACGTGGATTAGATGAATAATTAATGATGAGCTTATTAGATACAGCACACTCACACTCACGTAGAAAAATCCATTCTGCAACAATGAAGACATGAAAATGTATTACTGAAAGTGATCTGTCATAAAAAAATCAATATGCCTATTTTCTTTCTGGCCTGTAGGAATGACAAAAACTGAAAGCACCATTATTTTATTAATGAGCAAGAACAGTGTATTTGTTCAGTAATCATTAATGAAAAGAAACATTTTTCTGTGAAATTGTTATTTTTTATTGTTTCATCTTCCCAAACTAATACTGCTGTCTGTGACAACAGTGTATTTCCACATTTCACATGTACAACAGCAGCGGCAGAAAACAGACTATTATAATTATAAGATAAACCTCTTAGATTTCGTCCTGGCTTACCTGTCATGTTATGTTCAGATAAATGCTGAAAAGAACACAATGAAAACAGATACAGTTAGGTCTCATGTATTTCTATAATTATTAGAGGAAAAGATGTAAAAAGTAATGTTCATGATGAACACATATCAACTTTTAGCTTTATTGTCAAATTACATTGTACATACAGAAATAAATACAACAAATAAAAAAAACTGCTGCTTGGCATTGGACATTAGTATGCAATAACAAACAATTGTGAACAAGGTGCATTTGAAAAGTTCAGTAAACAATCTCAGAAAATAATGGAAACAAGAGTTACAAACAAATAACTTTACAAACCTTTAAAGTGATCATAATACATTTCTGACATTTGTTCTAAAGCTGTTGGGAAGTGTGAGCGAATGTGTCACGTGGAATTGCTAAAAGCACTGTTATCATGAATTGTTAAAAACTTACAGTCTCTGCAAATGTTTATGAACAATAATACTTTCAGTGACTTGTTCAATGTTGTCTAGGGATTTTGGCCCAAGCACAATTCAATCTTGACACCATCCTTTCTGTCTCTAATGTATTTAAACCAGTCACACCCACAGTCTTATAACTCTGTGATGCGTGCAATAGTGTGCGCCGCAAAAATGAGTACGCGACCGGCCGTCAGACAGCAGCCCAAACGATCACAGCTTCATCGCAGCGCCACCACAGTTCCGTGGCTATTACAGCCATACAGCCAGGCTCATGAGCCACTTGTGTGTTAATGATCTGACTGTAAAGACTATCATGTGTTCACTAGCATCAAACCACGTGTACCAAATTCGTGTCAAAACTGTGCTTATACAATTAAATGTGTTGTAAGTTACAACACATTTATTGGCACTGAGCAGTGATCAGATTTCAGTGTGTTTATTCAGCATTCTCCAATGTCTATGGATATGCAAACAGCTGCCACTTCCTCAGGCTCCCTTTGTAGGGTCAGTAACTTCTGACTGGGTTGCAAACTATGGTTGATACAGTTTGTCAGCTAGTTTCAGTTACGTCAACTCAGGCAGACCATTTGAATTTCATTGCATCTGTTGTTATATCATTAACTTCGAGTAGTGTAGCAGCGGTTGGTTCCGCTGTCAACATGTTTGATAACTCTTTGTAAGACCGGGACAGACAGTTGCAACAACACTTCCTCACTTTTGGTGTCTCTGATATGGACTTGTGTAAAGCTCTTTTTCAGTCTTGGATTTCTCCCCGCATTTATCAGTTACTGTGTCAGCTCCAAGAACCAGTGGCCTTATCCTTTGATGAAATGTGTTGTTTGCTGTCTGCTTATTACCGGCCCCTGAAGCATGTCATTGCAGCCTGTGTGGAATTTTATCAGTCGTGGAAGAATCCTGATCAGTCCTATCATGGGTGGATGGCCAAACTCCACAGCCTTAGTTGCTGCTGTATGTTTGTTACACCTCTACATCAGGAATCCTATGCAGACGACATGGTTCACGACACTATTCTGCATGTGGTGCTGGATCACGAGGTTTGTCAATGTGCTCCGCAATTTGAAAACTCAACTCTTGCTGACATTTTGAATATTGCACAGTCGTTTGAGGTTTTCCTTGCTACTAAGGATCAGATCAATGCATGGGAGATGTCGCTGCTGTTTCTCCTGATATTGGGCAGCTGACAAATATTGCCAAGGTTGACACTCACAGCTGTCAACAAACTCTTGAACCACAGCGCAGACATCCTACGCAGTGTGAACAGCCCTGTGAGCCATAGTCTCTTCCTTCTTGCCCGTTTTGTTTTGTAGATCACAATCAGGTGGCTTACCTTAAGCATTGCGTTGTTTGTAACAGTTGTCATAAAAAAGGCCACATGGCCTTCATGTGCCATTCACCGCTTGTTTCTGCTGACAGGGATATGGTCCTTAATTTTGTGGGTAGTTTGCTGGCTCACTCTACTAAGTTGTTCATCAAGGTTCACTTGTTTGACATATTTGTAGCCTTGCAAGTAGTCACGAGAGCCGCGGTCTCTCTTCTGAACTATCACAATTATGTTAGACCAGGTTCACCACCATTCTCGCCCATTGACTAATAATCAACAAATTCTGGTCTTGGGTTACTTCACGACTTCTACGGCTCACAAATCAGTGGTTTGCCCTGTGAGGGTTTTTGAGTTCAACGATATGGTGGCTGCCAACACTTTTGGCCTTGATGCCTTTAATGTTTCTGGTGTCTTTATGTCAGACTCTGTTAACCTGGTCTCTGATTCCATTCCTTTTCATGAACTTGAGTTTCTCTGTCAGGAATTTTTGTCTTTATTTGCCGACAGCTTGAGATATGCTGCTGCACAGATCACCATGAAACTTATGGCACACTCATAGTTCCATAAAACTACTCACTCGATTTTGATGGAAGTATGCGGTTAAAAAATCTGATTTTTGCACATACTGTTGTGAAATATCTTACGTTTCGAATGAAACATTCACCTTTTTGTAATTCATAACAGTTGTTTTCAAATAATGCTATTTGTCAAGTATGTGCACTCGATTTACAAATCGTGTATTGAAAAAGTTAGATAACATTAGATTACACGAACATTCAATATGTTTAATATTCCTAGTGTGAGCCAGCACTGGTACGAACTGACTGGGCTATGGTGTTGCTTGTGCAGCACAAGTATCACATGTCTCCAACCTGCTGTCAGCAGAAGCTTCTTTGAATGATATTTTTTCAATTACACTTATGAAAATAAGTTTATTTTTCTTCTATTACTATTAATTCTTTAATATGAATAAAAATTTAAGAAATTCTTAGAAGTTCACATAAGGAAAAACTCTCCTAAATGTTAGGTGAAATTAATGGGATGAGTCCATACCACATGTGGTTATAATTCTATGACTCAGTACAGAGTGCAAACAATAGCAATAAAACAAAAAAAAATCAATTAACAGTTGGCTGGGTCGAAACATAGATGTTGGACACAAAGAAAATAGTCATTAGGTGATTCAGGAAATGTTCATAGAAAAGCAGTTCCCATCAAACAGCTTCCTAACAAAATAAATAAAAATTCTGAGAACCGTGTAGAATTCTTTGAAAGTGAAAATGAATTGAAATGTAGTACATCATGCCCCACATAAAACCGGCCCATCTCACGTACCCCCATGGCTATAAGTTGCAGTACCCCTTCCTTATAAGGAGGTAACTAAATTTTAATTTTACTGTTCTGTATTCCTTTTTACTTAGTTCATTTCTACTTTATTCTCAGGCATGAGGGATTGCACTTTTATTTGAGACACTGTATACAAATTGTTTCACCTTGTGGCACAACCTTTTCCAAGAGCTACAAAAGCAAAAATTAAAAGAAGGCTAAATAGTGTAATAGACATCTTAAGTGTAGATGCATTAATAAATGTAAGTATATTTTTGGGCATCCATTTGTCATCTCCAACTAGAAAATCATTAAGTAGAATTTCAGAAAATTTTATTTCAGTCCATCAACAGCAAATTTGCAGTTTACATTAATTTATTCTTCTCTTGTAGTTCAAAACATGAAATACATATTCCATCAATTATACGATGTGCACAACAAACTAGTTGTATACCTTTTATTAAGTGAAGTATTACCTTACGTAAAACTATAGCAGATCATTGTACATTGTAATGCCCCCCCCCCCCCCCCAAAAAAAAAAGAAAAAAAAAAAAGAAGAAGAAATTGTGTATAGTTATTTTCTGGTTATGGATTATTAACACATCATGAGAGACCAACATACATGACCAGCAAATAATATTTTTGGTGCTGCAGTGCTTCATGCTACACTCAACACACGCCGTGTTCGTAGACTTGCAGTCATGGCATGACGCTGCTCACATAACTCGCAATTACTTGTGAAAGGAGGTAGATATCAGTGTGAATACCATTTCAAAAACTTCTCTGTTCTTTTAGCTCCATTTCACTTGCCATAATGTACGGTCTAAAATGCTTAGAACACTAAGCTGCTCACTATCGAACTTCTTCAATACACGATTTGTAAATCAAGTGCATACACTTCACAAATAGCTTCATTTGAAAATGACTGTTATGAATTATACAAAGGTGAATTATTCATTCAAACGCTAAGATAATGTACTATCATAAGTCCAAAAATCAGATTTTTTAATCGCATACTTTCATCAAAATTGAGTGAGGAGCGTTACAAAACTAAAAACTCGGGCAGAATGAAAAGTAGACATTTTCTTTTTCTTCTCTCTCTCTCTCTCTCTCTCTCTCTCTCTCTCTCTCTCTCTCTCTCTCTCTCTCTCTCTCTCTCACTGGCCGGCAGTGCGATTACAGCATTATAAAATGTAGATGTGTGCTGGATGGGCACTATAATTGTGGTGCAGTGCTGCGTGCATGCACACTGCTGTTGGCTGTTCTACATGCCAGTTGGGACTACCAAGTCACCTTGCTCCCAAGAATGCATACCTGGCACGGCTGGTTCCCGGGTGAGGCGGTCTCGCCAGGAGCTCTCGTTGGCAGGAACAAGCGGGAGCGAGGCTGCATTTGGTGGCCTCTAGTAAATACCTTTTTGGTCTTTATCAGTACCAGTCACTGCTGTTCAGTGCCACCACCACTTCGTTTTTTGAAGCAATCATTGTGACTCGTTCCTAGTTGTGCTAACAATTTGGATGATATTGTGGTCATCGAGTCTTCCACCACCGACCATCTACAGAACTTACATGCCCTTTTCTCTACTCTCCAGGTTGCGGGTCTTTAGTGTAATCTGGCAAAGTCATAATTTTTTCAACTATCTATTCCATACTTTGGATTTGAGAACTCTTTTAGCAGGGTCACCATTGTTTCCTTGCCACAAGCCCACATTCGTTATAGAGTTGCGGGCTTTTCTCAGTAAAATCGCATATTACCATCTATTTCTATCCGGGGCTGCTACAGTTGTGCACCCACTCCACTGCCTTTTGCATAAGGACAAGCCTTTTGTACCTTGAAACTGCAACTTGTGCCTGGTCCTTGCTTAACTGCTTACACTCCGAGACAACATCTTGTGCTTGCTATGGACATGTCTCCATATGGGATGGGAGCGGTGCTGGTGCACAGATACTCTGATGGATCTGAACGCCCCATTGTGTATGCATCAAAAAATTTGATGCCTACACAGCAACATTATTCACAGGTTGAGAAGGAGGTGCTGGCCATTATCTATGCCTTAAAAAAATTACAGATCATAAGCCTTCAGTGTCACTTTTCCACCCTACGGTGTACTTGCTGGACAGAGCCACTCATCAGCTACAGTGCTGGGCTCTATTTCTTTCTCAGTACAATTACAAGATTCACTTCTGCCCTATTGCTCAGCACAATGTGGACACCCTGCCTCGCCTCCCTGCCAGAGCAGATCCTACCTTTGAGCAAGAAGAACCCTAGTGGTTTTTTTTTTTTTTTTTTTTTGCTGAAGCTCAGGCTACTGTGGATAGTTTCCCTCTAACTTCATCTCCATTGTTGATTGCTGTTGTGCCCAACCCTGTGCGTAGACAAGTTTTGCATTATGTTTGCAAAGGGTGGCTTAATATTACTCCACACTGAGCAACCGAACCTCTGTGAACTACTATCCTTTTCAGTTATATCTGTCTGAGTATGAGGGGGTCCTCCTTTGGGCTACAGAAGGCCAGTCACCAAATCATGGACGTGGAAAGGGGGGGGGCATCCCACGCAAATGCTCTTGCTCATCGGCCAGCTGCCTGTACATGGTGTGCCTCGCAACAGCCAGCTCCCTGTGCATCTCTTTACGCTTACTCCAATTTCCCTATGTTTTTCAGTGCCCTACAATATCCACTACTTCTCGCAACTTTTGTGTTCAGTTGGGGATTTGCAATGTAATGGTTTCCCCATTTCAACCCCAGTCAAACTGGGATGCCGAGAGACCTTTAAACTGCAGATGTTGAAGTATGAGGTCACATCCTCTGTCGACAATGCGGTGCTGCATTTCCTATCCTGCTACCGCTTCATACTGATGGGAGATCACAACCTGGCAAACTACTTTTTAGCAGCCAACCACAGACACTGCTGCACCTACTGTAGTCACAGCCCCGGAAGGCCCTTGGAATGCTGCAGTGCTGCTACTTGCCAGGCTCCGCTGTTTGGGTGCAGGGCTCTGGGCACCACGCATCATTGCAGTCTGCCGCAGGTGCTGCCTCTGCTCAGTGTGCACTCCTGATGGCATGGTGTGCCATCACTGGGATCAGCTATGGCCCCAGGCACTTTCAGGGGCCAGTCCCCATCTACATCTACATGGGAAACTCTGCAAATCACTTTTGAGTTCCTGGCAGAGGGTTCATTGAATCACCTTTATACTATTTATCTACCATTCCATTCTCAAATGGCGTGTGGGAAGAACGAACTTTTGAAACTCTCCGTTGAAGCTCTGATGTCTTGCATTTTATTCTGATGATCATTTCTACCTATGTAGGTGGCAGTCAACAATATATTCTTGCATTTGGAGGAGAATGTTGGTGATTGGAGTTTCGTAATAAGACCACGTCGCAGTGATAAACACTGTTCTTGTAATGATTCCCATGTCAAATCCTGTATCATTTCCATTATCCTGTCTCCTCTGTATCGTGACACTACAAAACGAGCAGCCCTTCTTTGGACTATATCAAAGGCTTCCGTCAAACCCATTTGATAAGGATCCAACACTGAGCAGCAATAATCCAAATAAAGATGGACAAGCACCATATCCGCCTCCACGACCGTCATCGTTGTGCTCGAAGTGTTCACTGCAGGCACCAGCCCCTGTTGAGGCCATCTTTACCGTGCCCTCCTGGGCACCACCTGCCGCACCTGTCAGTGTGCCATCAGGGGTGCCTCTTCCTGTCTCCATGGCCACGCTGCCCCCAGGTGCCTACTACTTCTCCTACTGTCACATTGCCTGCACCACCTCCTACGGCAGTGGGTGTGGCCCCTCCGTCTCCTGTTCAGGGGATGTCACCGCAATGCTGCCTGATACCTCATTGTTGGAACAGGATGCTCGGACACCCTCCATAGCTATGGGTGACTCACAGCCTACACTCTCTCTCATCTTGGGCTTGTCAGCGAAAGGGTCTTACATCAGCACTGGTGTCTCAAGCGTGGGGCAGGCCACCCTCGGGCCTCACACCAACATCATTACCACCCATATACACCAGTGATGGCCTACAGGCATGGATTCGTTCCTTCCCAGTAGACATTTCTCCCTACGGGGGGAGGAGTCTTATTACTCCGTGATGTGTGCAACCCAAATAGCATGCACCATAAAAGTGTGTGCGTGACCAGCTACCGGAGAGCGGCCCAAATGACTGCAGCTTCATCACAGGGCGACCAAAGGTCCATGGCGATTAGGCCCATGCGGCTGGGCTTGTGGGCCAGTTGTATGTTAGCGATCACACTGTGAAGACTATCTATCATGTGTTCAGTAGCATCTAACCAATTGTACCACTTTCATGTCACAACTGCACTTATACAATTAAATGTGTTGCAATTTACAACACAAAGTCTTTACGCACTCTTTCAACACTGTACATTTGCGTTAACGTTCCACGAGTCTTCACCACTGTTTTTCTTAATTTGAAAGAATACTTCATGTGAACATGTTGATCCATTTTGCAATGAAACAAGTGTGATGGATAATTGGGGGTGATTAATGTCTGTCTTTGAGAATGAGAGCAGGAGAGTTAAACATAAACAAAGTCAGTGAATTTCTATTTCTTACAAACATTCATTGATATTGTGCTTAGCTAACAATTCGATACAACAGCAATTCCATATAAAGCATTGACTGGTCATTTCCAACAGCTTTATAACCAACATAGGATATGTACTGTGGCTAATTACTTTGAAGGTTAGTAAAATAGTTTGATTGCAACTCTTATTTCCTGTATTTTCTGATACCATTCACCATCAAATTCAGCCATTATTTGTAGTTTCCCAATTTGCTTGAGCTGATACAATGTTGCAATACTAAAAAGATTAGAATAATAATAGATATTTCAAATGTACTTTCTCTGAACAGAGGAATATAATCGAAAGAGTAAGTTGAAATGAATTAAATACATACATCTTCAGATCGCATGAAACAACAGTGATGGCTGTAAAGTAAACAGGGGTTAGTGGTATTATCTCTAATGTTCTGTTGGTAAATTAGTTGTAGCTTTTTTCAACAGATGCTTCCTGATAATTCTTCCTAGAATCAGAAAATTAACCATTGTGACAAAAGGAAACAAAAAAACTAAGCAACAGAGTTGCTAACACCCACTAAAATAAGCTGCACCTGTGAAGAGAAGGGAAAAAACCCCACTTCCTTACTTATATTAAATTAACCTTTGTTTATCTTCTATTTGTAACTTAATACATACTTGATTTCATCAGCATAAAAACTCTAGAAATAGATGATACAAATATCCACACCCGATGGGGGATTCAAACCTCTGACAGAGAGCAGCCTCGCGCATCAGAACATAGCGTCTCAATGTGCTTGGCCACTCTGCCGTGCCCATACATTTATTAGCTATAGTTTCTGTTTGCCTTACTTATTTGTACTTATTGTTTTAAGCATTTTCTTGATTTGTAGTAACAGTGCATATTTTTTTTATTTGTAAAAATCTGAATAATAAGTGATGTTTTATCTTTAATTATTGATTCTTAAAAAATAAGGGAGCTGTTTCGATCTATAATTAGATGACACTGCTGCATACACTCTCCTAAATGAGTAGTCATTTTGCACATTGCAGTATTTCAAAGATGGCATCTTGAGAGTTTGTTCAATTATAAAGATAATTTCACAGTATCACAATTATTTATAGAAATCCTCCAAGACTTCCACAGTGATGGCCACTACAAGAGGTTGTGAACATGTTCAAAAAATATATTGCTTTGCACATACACATAAAATGCTATTTAAAAAAACTGAATTATTCAAGCATCTAGATAGCCTTAAAACATAGCAAGTTGAGAAAGACAAATTTGTTATACACAGTGAACAAAATAAATCACATTGTAGATATGACAAAGGATGCAACTTTCAAAGAACATGGAAAAATGTGTGCTTCTAGAAGTTTGCTTCTATTAGTTTGAAAAATCAGGAACAAAGAGAAAATCTAAATGTATATTAAAGGTCTATAGCTCATAACTACACACATAACAAATTATTAGTAGATGAAACCAAGAATGAGTATCTCATAGCTATAGAAGAAAAAGTGAGGTAGGGTGGAATATCAAGATTACAATTTTTAGAATGAGCTTGGCTATGTTGTTGACAACTACTGCCTCAAAGTCGGTTTATGACCACAATATGTTTTGTGTCTATAGCATTATGTAACAGCACTTTAAAGGTTTCTTTTGCTCATATTAATAATTTATCTGTTCAGAGAATGGAATCCATACTAAATAAAGAGTGCTCAAAATCCAGACATCTACAATGGTAATCAAATTTTCTACCCCTCTGTGCTTTGTTTGCCACAGGCATTTTGAAACCAGAATTGCTGAAGCAGAGGCTGGTGTAGCAACAGAAACAGTGTCAACTGGATAAGCAGTTATTGAAGCAACAGTATCAGCATCTGGTGTTACTACAAAAGTTGACAGTTGTCAGTGTTTTCAATCAGGGGTGACTCACCACCTGTTATTCCTCTGTTTCCTTTCTTTGTGGACAGTGTTGAGGCTGTGACATGTACATACAACAGTTCAGCCAATATTTTGTGATTCTTTTTGCTGTCCTGGTCATCACAAGGTGTGTTACCTGTGCTCCAAAAATTGTCTCCTACAGTGATTCCACTGATGTTTGCTGCCTTTCACTCATCATTATGCCTTCACCTACAGATGCTTGCCAGAGGTCATATGATTGTTAGGGATTCTACCCTCTGATCTGCATCAGATAGGGAAGTGCATGCACAGGTTGTGGCCCAAGTGGTTAAAGTGATTGCTGGCTGAAGTGGGAGACTTAGGTTCGAATCCGAATCGAGTACAGATTTTCATCTGTCATTGCTGAATTATTTCAATGTTCTAGTGCAGACAAAATCATTCCTTAACTTCTTCTTCCCTCTTCCTTCCTATCACTAAATCTAACTGCATAGCTGCCATGAACTAGGTATGGCACCTGTTCTTTTGGACACAATGTCATCTATACAGGTTTTTCATAGTTTTAGGTGGTAAAACTGTAAATAACCCAATTTTTCTACTTTTTGAAGAGATATTTGTATAAGCCATTTGGTCAAATTAGCTTGGCACCAATTATTTTTCACTCTATAAATTCAAATATGCCAGTAACATGTAAACAGTACATTGTATCAGTTTAGCAAATCTGATTTTCAGGGACAACATTCCACAAAGTTTTGATTCACTAATGACAAAATGGGTTTTCCATTTTGATGAATCAGGGTGCACAATTGCTACGTTTATGGGAAAAGCACTGTAGCATAGGACATTTTAAAGATGTTTGATGTTCAATACAGGACTTCAGTGGGAGATCATAAAGTTTTCTGTGTTTGAAAAGTAACAATGCTTGAACAATGCACCATCATATTGTTGCAAACTGTTGATCTTCACTAGTCAGTTTAATTGTTTAATATGTAGCTGGTCAACAGGTCTAAAATGACCTCCACCAATTTCCTGTTCTCTATCATTTCTCAAAGATTATTACATGCTTATACATTCTGGATCTCACACTTGATGACAATAGTAGCAGAAGATATGTACCTAGCTCTTCACTTAAAGAATAACACAGTCACTGAAAAATACATCATTTGGTGTCAGTGCATCTGGTAAATGGCACAGAAAAGTGTCATAAAAAGAAGTATGACTGACAACCAAAAAGTGGCCACAGTGGTAGTTGTGAAAAACCAACATCCCTCATCTCCCTCTTAACAAAACTAGTAAGTGAAGACATAACCATCCCTACTCTTCTGGTACACAATTTAGCTTTCCTGGCATATGATTATATATTTAGCTAAAATTTAAGTATTACAGACTGTTCTATCTTTTATTTGTGCATTCAACTGTTGTTCAATAGTGACAATCAGTTGTGTATTGTAAGTTCCGCAAACTGATTAAATGTGTAAAAACCACAATTCATTTTCACAAGAACATCCTCAGAATATACTTGTGAACTTTATACTTTTAATAAAATGACTGTGTGCCACATAGAGACAAAGTCCAAACTGTCTGAATTCACCACCTCTAATCTGATCTTGTTATCTCCTGCAGCCCAGATCTCATCTTTATCTCACAATACTATAGCTGCTTTTACCGCTCCTGGTAGCTGTGCCATCCATATGTGGAACAGCATTGTATCTGGTATTGCTGTTTTCCTTATGATACTTCTTAAATGTAGCCAATAATCTGATGGTGTTCCATCACCTGTTTGTTCATTCTTCAGTACCTGTTGTATCTGTTGTTGTATCATCTTGTATGTCTGAAGAAACTGTTAGTCAACAGAGCATGCAAGATGATACAACAACAGATACAACAGCTACTGAAGAATTAAAAAAACAGGTAATGGAACATTGGCTACATTTAAGAAGTATCATAAGGAAAACAGCAATACCAGATACAATGTTATTCCACATATGGATGGCACAGCTACCAGGAGCGGTAAAAGCAGCTATAGTATTGTGAGATAAAGATGAGATTTGGGCTGCTTTATCAGCAGCAGACAAAGTTTGTGTGACATTAGCAGTGTACACACAGTCATGAGGGGAAAAAATCATATATGAGACAATGGCAATCAAATGAGAGCAACAACTGGACACTAGTAAGCAGATACATGCACTGAAAGAACAGATTGATAAGTTGCAAAAGAAAATGGCACGTTTACTGCAAAATAAAGAGAACATACCTACACTGCTCAAAAAAAGCCATGGCAAATCAAATAATAAAACAAGTTGTTGTTGTTGTTGTTGACGACGAACATCATTATCATCATCATCATCGTCTTCTTCTTCTTCTTCTTCTTCTTCTTCTTCTTCTTCATCGTCATCATGTCATATGGAGTCAGCATTGTCTCTTCCATAAATGTCTATGATGCTTCTCTCTTTAAACCTTTTTCTCTGAGATATCTTGCTACCTTGTCTTTCCATTATAGTTTTGTCTTCCTCTTCCCCTTGACCCTTCAAGATTTATGTTTTCAAATCTTCTTCCCACACAGTATTCCCCTCTTCTATGCATATGCCCATACCATCTTAGCCTACTTTATTGAATCTTCTTTCCTGTGGGCCCCACTTTCAGTGCTCCCCTAACATACTCATTCCTGATTCTATCTTTTCTTGTAACTCCACTCATAGATCTTAAAATTCTCATTTCTGTCACTTTCATCTTTCTTTCTTGGGTTTTTGTGCTTGGCAAAGTTTTGGCACTACGAAGCATTGCAACCTCAACACAAACTTCAACAGATTTCCTTCCATTCTGCAGCAAACCTTCTTTTCACAGACTACTCTAATGAGTGTCCTCCAGTTCCAGAGATCCCATGCTTGAAAAGGTGCTATTTGTAATGGGGCAAAAATTGGGGAAGGAGAGGGTTGGAGGTGTACCAGGGCCCTATCCACAGTTTATTTGAAAAACTGGCAGTAAATATCTCCATTTGCTTTGTAACTGTTTAAAAGTAACAAGACAGAAGGCAGCTACTAAATAGCAAATATACCTCTGGCAGAGTACACATGAACATCCGCTTGCCTATGTCAGAAACAGACTAAAAAAGTTCAAGAGTTAATTTAAGTGCTACTCAGTAACTGATGTGTACTTGCTAATAACATAATAATATGGACATTAGTACACCAAATCACAATTTAACTACATGTTTATGCACCCACAGTAGTGAAGATGTTGAGGCTCCACTTCAGTGTATATTACACTGTTTGTAACAAACTGATGATAAAAGGACATTGTATTATGTTATTGCTGAAACTGTATTGGTTTATAAAATGACCCAACGAAAAGCAGTGTTGGGAAAGCACTAAAATAAATAATGAATTCCATAATTTTAACACAGGCTCCCATAAAAGTGTAATTTTTACCTAGAAATTGTGATAATTATGAACAGATCGTAATAACTGGCATATCTGCAGGTCACCCATCCACTATTTATCCTGTGCTGTATTTCTACCTCCAATCCACCACTTGCTCGTAAGAGCCCACGTATTTATACTTCTTGGCCATTTTCACTGTTCTCCTTGTAGGCCTTTGGGTTTTCTGCATTGTTTGTACACATATAGTCTGTTTTCTCCCCGATAATCCTCATTCCTCTTTTTTCTATGGCTTTCCACCACTGCTCAATCTTGTGTTGAAGTTCCTCTAGGTAGGATTCACAGATTACCATGTCGTCAGCCAACATCATTTCCATTGTGCCTCTTTCTTCCTTCCTTTCTTTCTTTCTTTCTTTCTATCTTTCACCAACATATCTATCACTAGGTCAAAGAGATATGGGCTGAGTGCAGATCCCTGGTGTAGTCTCTCACTGAAAATGCCTTCATTGTACTTGCTCTGCACCTGACTTCTTTCATCGTGCCTTCATACATGTCTTTTACCACCTTCACATACCGTATACACTCGAGTAATCCGCATACATTTTTTTACCGAGTTTATGAACAAAAAACTGGAGTGTGCGGATTACTTGAAGTTAGGTTGGTATGGTATTACTCCATCTGCAACAACAAAACACACCACGTGGGGATTACTCTGCTTTACAAACATCCCTTTAGGCCAGTATTACATGATAATATTTTTGATCAAATCTTTGATAAAGAAATATTATCAAATATTCGTAATATTTGTTAGAGATAAATCTTCATTGTGGTGTTAAAAAGGGGTATTATTGTTCTTAGATTTCAAGATAGTGGATAATAACAACTTTTTATTGTGCACTGCCTTAGCCAGTCACAAATTTAGTGGAGTAGCGTATCTTTCCAGCTGCTTCTTTGCCAGCGCAGTTGGCACATACAAACAGTTGCATTGTTGATGTAAACATGAGTAGTTTATGGTACCATCTTTCTGAGTAATAAAGTATGTCATCTACTTAAGTTTCATATTATTTGGTTCAGTACCACCATACTACCCACATCGGTATCAGGACATGACAACGACTATATCTGGAGAAGACAGAGTTACATTAATTTCTTGTTACTGTGTTTAAACGCTAATTACGGCACGGCGTTGCAGTTACATTCAAACGCATGCACACATATCCTGTATTCAAATATTATCTCGAACAGAATGATCTATTGACCCAAGGTCAACATGGCTTTAGAAAATACTGTTCACGCAAAACACAACTAGCTCTTTACTCACATGAAGTGAAGAGTGCTATCGACAAGGGATCGCAAATTTATTTTGTATTTCTTGATTCACAGAAGGCTTTTCACACCATACCTCACAAATGGCTTTTAATCAAATTGCATGGTTATGGAATATCGCCCCAGATTTGTGACTGGATAGGGGATTTCCTGTCAGAGAGGACAGTAATTAATGGTAAGGCATCGACTAAAACAGAAGTGATATCGGCATTCCACACGGTAGTGTTATTGGTCCTCTGCTGTTCCTTATCTACAGTTTGGATAGTGTTAATTTTAATGCATTTTACATGTTTTTGCAGCCAAATTAAAAATTACAGTTTTCCGATACTGGCGGACTGTTTCAGGCACTATCCAACCTTTTTACCGAATTTCCTTTTAATGTAGTTTGAATGGATAACATACACGATAGCTGGGTATTTTGTCTAACTTGTATTAATACAAGAAAGCATCACAAATTTTTTCAACTTAAAATTTGTGTATAAGGTATGTTTTTGGTGAAGAAAACGTAACTGTTAGATATCTAATGTCACATTGATGTATACACAACGAATTTGAACTTTTATTTTGGCCTCAGAAATGTAATTTTTATTTAAACTTACCTCAAAATCTGTATATAAAGCAATATCTGTTAAGTTTATAACGCAAAATGGTAACTTCCTAGTAGAGGTGGGTAACCTACTCAGGAGCCGGCTCTTTTGAGTGGCTCTTTGTGGTGAGCAAGTGATCCACAGCTCAGTAAAAAGTGAGCCATGGCGCTTTGGGAGTAGCCTGGCCTCTTTTGTGAGCTGGATCAATAGTGAATTGCTCAGCCGGTCTACAGCTTTTTTGAGCCGTGGCTCTTCCGTGATCCGGATCACCTGTCTACCACTGAGCTGATATGCGGCTCTTTTGAGCTGTTTAGGATCTGAATCGGCTCAGTCGTGAACCGGATCTTGTGAGCCATCTTGTTATACTGAGGAAACGACTTATTAAGAGAATGTTTATGACATTTTGAGACCGTAGGTGTAGGTTGTCTATGAATATAGAGTGATAATTATTCTGCACTTATAGATCTGTAGTCTACACTGAATACAATATAATCACATAACTGATATGCTGTCCAGGCTAAAGTTTAACACATTTAAGATACTTCCCCTTACTGTAAGTAAGTTTCAAACATTATTTTCAGTTTCTACATCTGCAACAATATTCTGTGAACTACAGTGAAGTATGTGGCACAGGGTACTTCAGGGAAACACTTATTAGGGTTTCTTTTTGTTACATGTTCTAAAGGACAATGGGAAGAACACCTTCTTAAATTCATCTGTGTGTGCTGCAATTAATATAATCTTGTCTCCATGGAAACAACTGTACTATTAACTCTCCTGACATCCCTTCTGCATCACCAAAATAAAGGATGGGATAAGTAATTGAATCAAGGTGTCATAACAATAAAGCTTGCAAACCTAGTAACGTGATTATGCTAATAGATGATATTTGCTACAGGTATTCTTAGATATGAAGTTCCCACAGTAGTTGACATAATATTCACTAGCAAATGTAAATGAAATACTATAATTCTGTGAGAGCTTTCATTTTATTAATCAGACTGTAGTGCACATTGTGTAATCAGTTGCCTTGCCTCCCCCCCCCCTCCCCCTTTTTTTTGTCATATACATTTTTGGTTTTTACATGCAGTTATTCTGGAGTATGTGTACTAATACTCCATTTCATTTTTCTTGTGCAGAGAATGTGTAAAATGTTGATACAACTGTAAAATATTATATAGTATGGATATTTAATTTGAATACAATGACGACTGTAATTTCAGAAAAAGTAAAACAGAAGAAATAAAAATGTTGGCAGTATGCAGGGCATGAACCAGGAAGTAATGAACCCATTCATCCTAGAGCAAGCTGGGTCCACACGCAACGATCTGTCTGTACAAATGTCTGCACACACCAATCGTTGCGTGTTGATAGGTGTTTACATCGCTGCAAATTCTCGTGCCCAACATCTTTTGGTGAAAAAAGAAATTAGGTAGTACAGAATGCAATCAGACCAAGCCCCCACAATTCCGTAAGTGGCCGACTGCGAACAGCAGGCAAATTGAAAGTCGCTTCGATGGCCATTATAGTGGCAAACTTCCGCACAAACTTTAAATGTGCATAAGAATCTTGATTAGCGTGTGTATTCATTCAAGTTAAGTCGCAAAAACTATGTCTCATTTAAATATATAACTAGAAAACACATTGAGACACTCTGAATATACAGCAACTATCAGCTGTGTGTAAATTTATTACATATGGTGTAGAAATCCGCCAACAGCATTTCTTCCTCCTAATTAAACCGAATTATTACTTTTAGCTTTCTAAGTGAAGCATATGAATGGAACTTATCCTCAGACATGATTTTTGGAACTTTCTCAGTATATTCTAAAATGGTGAAACTTTTGTACACACAATTTTGGAAAAGTTTTCTGACATGTCTTTGCTTGAGTGCCTACTGTATTCTCCAATATGTAGACTTTTATAGCATCAAAAATTGAAACAGGGCTGCCTTGAATGGCTAACATTAAAAATTGACTGTGAAAAGGAAATATCCCATCAGATATATAACTGTAAAATAGCGTCTTACCTTGCGAATACAACAAGCAATCAATATCAAATTCTTTTAAGAACATAAAATATGCCATAAGTTTTTCTTAACGAAGTGCATCTAACATTAGCATTAGGAAATATAGTACAAGTATTAGCATTTTTAATGCTGTAGGCCAAATACTTTACAGTAGCGTGAACTACTCAAAAGTCAGCAACTATCGTCATAGGGTTCATCTTCACAATGTGCATCCAGAGTGGCTATGTGTCATTCTTATATGGAAGTATAAACAGTTCTGCACACCCTTTTCAGTTGTTATAATGATATGTAAAGCAGATGACCTTTAAATTCTTTGTTACAAGTTGTTAATATTAATTTCATGAACAAAAATTTGAATTGCAGTGAGGTAACTGATCTCGTCCCAATAGTTACAATCATAAAATAAAACTTTAACTTCCTGTCCACCAGTACTGCCTACAGTAACTCGTTTTTAAGAGCTACCAGTATTGTAAAAGCCTGTTATTTACTTCATGCAAAATCCTTCATTGTCTTGACTAACAACCTGTTAAGCAAAAGTAACTATCTCTGAACACTTGTAGTAGGGTTATTTGTATTCCCGATAAATGCAAATGGGAAGACTGTATTCTTTCATTTTATTTCTTTCTGAAATCAATTTGTGCAGTTAAATGCTGAGCAGCAATTCAACATTGTGCTTCATGTATATTGCAATAGTCAGACAATACAGACGTGACTACCAACTGAGTATATATACCTCAGTAGCTATATAATACACAATTTATCTCTTAACAACACTCGTACTTATCTGATGCTTACCACTATCATGGTGGCTGGCCTAAGGTTCAAATTACCCTGTGACAGCACCGCTGTTAGGGAGTCTACTTATTTTTTACAAGGTCTTTGAATCGGACTGGCAACGAATATGATATGATTTTTTTCCAAAGTTTATTTTTGCCAGTTTGGTTTTACAAAGACTATTCTGCGCCATTGGCCCCCTACTTAGCTTGCATTTATAGCAAATCTTTAATTTAGCGCAAAGTTCCTAGTGATTGGAAAAAAGCGCAGGTGACTCCCATGTATAAGAAAGGAAAGAGAACTGACCCATACAATTACAGGTCAATATCGTTGACATCAGTTTCACGTAGAATTTTGAAGCATATTCTCAGTTCGAATATAGGAAATTTCCTTGAAACGGAAAAGCTTCTTTCCATGAATCAGCACGGGTTTAGGAAACATTGTTCATGTGAAAATCAGCTTGCCCTTTTCTCACATGACATCTTGCGAGCCATGGATGAAGGGCAACAGGCGGATTGTGTTTTTCTCGACTTCAAAAAGGCGTTCGACGCGGTGCCACACTGCAGACTGCTAACGAAGATACGAGCTTATGGAATAGTTTCACAGATGTGACTGGCTGGAAGACTACCTAAGTAATAGAACGCAGTATGTTGTTCTCGACGGCGAGTGTTCATCAAAGACGAGTGTATCATCAGGCGTGCCCCAGGGGAGTGTGATAGGACCGCTATTATTTTCTATCTATATAAATGATCTGATGGACAGAGTAAGTTGTAATTTGCGGCTGTTTGCTGATGATGCTGTGGGGTATGGGAGGGTGTCATCTGTAACTGACTGTAATAGCATACAGGTTGACTTAGACAAAATTTCTAGTTGGTGCGAAGATTGGCAGCTAGCTCTCAATGTAGAAAAATGTAAGGTGATGCGCATGAGTAGAAAAAACAATCCCATAATGTTCGAATACAGCATTAGTAGTGAGCTTCTTGATGCTGTCGCGTCGTTCAAATATCTAGGCGTAAAATTGCAGAGCGATACGAAATGGAACAAACATTTAAGGACAGTTGTGAGTAAGGCGGACAGCCGACTTTGGTTTATTGGGAGAATTTTGGGAATATATACTTCACCTGTTAAGGAGACCGCATATAAAACGCTTGTACAACCACGTCTTGAGTATTGCTCAAGTGTTTGGGACCCGCAGCAGATCAGTTTAAAGGAAGAGACGAGCAGCTAGATTTGTTACCAGTAGATTCGATCAATGCACGAATGTCACGGAAATGCTCCGGCAACTCAATTGGGGATCGCTGGAAGAAAGACGACGTTCTTTTCGTAAATTTCTGTTAAGTAAATTTAGAGGGCCGGAATTTGAAGCTGAGTGTAGTATGATCTTGCTGCCGCCTACTTACATTTCACGTAAAGATCACAACGACAAGATAACTGAAATTAGGGCTCGTACAGAGGCATATAGGCATTCTTTTTTTCCTCTTTCAATTTGGGAGTGGAATAGGAAAGGAAATGCCTAGTAGTGGTACAGTGTACCCTCTGCCACGCACCTTACGGTGAATTGCGGAGTATGTATGTAGATGTAGATGTATTGCACCGTGTATCTATAGCGAGTAGGCCGGTGGGGCACACAATACATCATACAGCACATGACAGCCACAGGAGGATACAGCTTCAGTGTAGACTCACAGTATTGTGGACGACACATCGCTGAATGGTCATTAGTTTGTGTACTACAAAAACAACATGTGCAGTAGCCCTGGTGATGACGTCAAAGCCGCAATGCGTGGTAAGGATGGTGTTATGTTCCCTTGTTGGACTCGTATGATTTAATATGGACATTGGTGCAGATACGGAACATTTCCATTTCAGACCTGTTTGGATCGGACACTACTACCGATGCCTCAGATGTACAATGTCCACCTGGAGGATTCATCCAGCGTGCAAGTGATACAGTGGATGAGTTATGTGTCATTTTAGCTGAGCCCAACCTACCCAGTACATTGAAGGATACCACAGCCACTACGTCTACCATGAACGTATCAGAAGGGGATCGTAGTACTGGTGCCGTAATTGCACTGCAACAAGGAAGGAAACGAGTCCAGAATGCACACCTTTGGGCATGGAACATTTGGAAAGAAAAGTGATCGAAAGGGGAAGAAAACATTAACGGGAAGGGAAATGTAGTGCCAAAGAAATGTCCCATGCTCGAATCATGCCCGTGTCAGAAGGAATGTAGTCGACATTTTTGTCCCGGACACCAGAAACATATATTTGACTCGTTCTATGCATTAGGTAGTTTCGAAGTCAGGATACATTTTTTCTATGGTGAATGTAGTCCCTACGGCATGCATGTATTCCTCAGGTACAACCGAGTCGCGACAAGGAACCACACGCCTATACCATTTGCCTAATGAAGAGGGAGTGGATGTGAAGGTGTGTAAAATGTTCTTTAAGAAGATTTTGCTGATATCAGATGGTAGGATTACAAAGGTCCTTTCGCAGAAAGTGCAGCACCAGACCCCAACATTTGACAAGCGAGGCGCATGCCCTGCTAAAAACAAAACACCAGTAGCAAAGACGGTTGTAGTAGAAAACTTCATAAAACGGTGTCCGTATGCAAGCCAGCTGTCTTGCTTCTTCAACCCTGTTTAACATAGTCATCTTGAGTGTCGTCCGGTTGGAATAGGAACAGCGTATCCATTGTCGTCTCAGCTTCACGGCCATGGAGCAGGAAAAATGGAGTGAAGCCTGTGGTGTCTTGTCTTGCGGTATTGTAAGCAAATGTCACGACTGGCAGAATTGTATCCCAATCCTTCTGCTCAACATCGATGTACATCGACAGCATGTTGGATAACGTCTTGTTAAAACATTCTGTAAGACCATGTGTCTGAGGATGGTATGCAGTTGTCATTCTGTGGACAATGTCGCACCCTGACATTACCTCTGATACTAGTTTTGACTGGAATAATTTTCCATGATCAGATATCATGAAACGTGGTTCTCCGTGCTTCAAAATAATGTCTTCTACAAGGAATTTTGTGATCTCCGGAGCTTCTGCAGTCAGCACAGTTTTGGTGACAGCGTAGCGTGTGAGGTAGTCAGTGCAGACTATTATCCAATGGTTACCGGTTGTCAACTTCGGGAACCTCCCTAAAAGATCGATCCAGACTCAATGGAATGGAGCTGCTGCTGGCAGAATTGGTGTGAGATGCCCTGGAGGTAACTGTGGTACATGCTTCCTTCGCTGGCACTCTTTACAGTGACTCACATAGTGCTTGACAGATCGGTATAGACCTTTCCAGTAATACCTGCGTCTGATTCTGTCTAGGGTCTTCACGAATCCCAGATGACCGGATATTGGAGCATCATGGAAATATTTCAGAATAGCTGCCTGGAGATGAGCTGGAACAACCAGTAGCCATTTGGGACCCAGTGGATCGTAGTTGCTCTTATACACTGTCCCGTTTATAAGTTGGAACTCTCCATTGGTCAGTTCTCATTTCTCCAAGGCCTCTATCACTTTTAATAGTGTTGGATCTTCCCTCTGTTCAGCTGTAAAGTCATCTAATTAAGTGAGGGCTGAAATTTCATTCATGCTGTTGTGTTCCACTAATGGAACTAAATGCAGAAGTTAGAGCCTCCTTAAGTGCCCGGAAAGCTCTTTCTTTCGTCTCATCCCAGTAAAACTTGGCATTTCCCTGCAGAAGTTCTTGTAGTGGATGTGCCTTGTTACAAAATCCTTTTATGAAACGTCGGTAGTATGAGCACAGCCCGAGAAAACTTCTCACATCACGAATGTGCTGAGGAGTTAGAAATTCTGTGACTGCCCTTACTTTATCTGGATCAGGACGGACACCATCTCCGTTGACTAGGTGCACCAGGACTTTTATCTCTTTGGTGACGAAGAGGAACTTCTTTGGATTGAGGCGGAGACCTGTAGTCTGAACACACTTCAACACAGTTGACAGGTGACTCAGATGTTCTTCAAATGTTTTCGAGAAAACGACAATGTCATCTAAATAGCAGAGATACGTCGTCCACTTAAGGTGTTGAAGCAAGTTGTACATCTTACGTTCAAATGTGAGTGGAGCATTACATAATCCAAATGGCATTACTTTAAATTCATAGAGGCCCTCAGGTGTAATAAAAGACGTCTTCTCCTTGTCAGCTTCGTCAACCTCGATTTGCCAGTAACCTGTCTGCTTGTCCATAGTTGAGAAGTATGTAGGTCCTTTCAAGCAGTCTAAGGTGTCGTCAGTGCACGGCAATGGGGAGACATCTTTGTTTGTAATTCTGTTCAGCCGCCGATAGTCGACACAGAATCGCCACGTGCCATCATCCTCCTTTACGAGGACCACCGGAGACGACCAAGGACTTTCCGAAGGTTGAATAATGTCATCTCGCAACATCTTCTCCACTTCCTCCTGAATTATCCATCTTTCAGCTGGCGACACTCTATACGAACATTGGCTAATTGGCGGATGATCACCAGTATTGATACGGTGCTTTATCATGGGCCGTTTCGTCTGACTTTTCCCCTGCTGAGGTGTGAATGCAACTGAAAATTGGCGTAGTATACCTAACACCCGCTGGCGTTGTTCCTTGGTCAGTCCAGGCCCTATTAGCAGTTCCACATTTGTTTTCTCCGGCGTGTTGTCTGTACTAACAGCAGGGCATGGGTCTTCATTGATGGCGTTTAGCTCACCATCCTGGATTGGTTCAGCTGTCCCGATACACATTCCCTTGGGGATAAGTTGTGACTGCTCGTGACAATTTGTGATCCAAATCTCTCCTTGACCACCAGTAATGCTTATGATAGCCGCTGGTATGTAAATCTCTTTTTTGAGCCTGACAAACTTTTTTACTATCAACAAGAACTTCACAGTTTACCGATCATCTGTATTTGTGACTGGAACTCTTCTCATTGTCAACGGCGGTATTGTCACAGTGTCAATGACGAATAACTTCCCAGAAAATTCTTTATCATGTTTATCCGGCAGAACAACTTCAATATGCAGCTCAGATCTTCCGCAGTCAATGATAGCTTGGGATGCTTGAAGGAAGTCCCATCCGAGGATGACATTGTGATTACATTCTTTTAACACGACAAATTCAAACGGCTGGGTCCTGTTGTTGATGGTTATTCTTGCGACACAAGTTCCTGCTGGATGGATGTACTTTCCATTCGCGACCTTCAGCACAGTTGCCCCCGTATCACAGAACATTGTCTTCTTTAGTCTGCGGTGGTAATTATCCAACAATATAGAAAAAGACGCTCCTGAATCCACAAGTGCCCAGACAGGTTGGCCGTCGATTATGATGTCGATGAGATTTACCGACTTCTTAGCGACTGTCGTCCATGGAGGATTTTCATCTGCGGCGGCCTCACCTCCGTAGGTGGTCGCCTCACTTAGTTTTCCTGGGCGCGGTGGCTAGGGGAGTGGCTGGTACCGACGGTTAATGGCTGCGGCGTGTCGGGGAGCAACCTCGTCTAGGGTATGGCGATGGGCTTCTTCCCATAGGTCAACTGAACTCATCAGAATGTGATTGCCTGGGATACAACTGCTCTGATGGCTGATGTCTTGCAGCAAAATAGTCGTCGAATACTCGCCTTCTCTCTCTGCAGTAGCGTACGACATGTCCAGGGCGCCCGCAGTGGAAACACAGTGGTATGTTGTCTTCTGTCCTCCAGACGTCTGTTCTTCTACCGGGCGTGATTGTTGCTGGGGGTGTTGGTTGTGGCTACGTCGACTGGTTCATAGGCTGCCGCTTGTCGGCTGCAGCATATGTCATAGCAGGGCGACACCATTCTTCACGTCGGGTGGGATTGGCGAGGCAGACAGAAGCTAATGTCTGAAATACCTCTTCCTCAGGGACTACATTGGGGAATCGGTCATACTTCTTGCGTCCAACTCTCCTTTGTTGCGTCTCTTCAATACGCTGGCACCATTTGACGTCGTAGCGACGTCTTTTATCAGGAGAGCTTGGTACATGTCTTCTGCTATACCCTTCATCAGGTGCGTGATTTTGTCGGCCTCAGTCATGTTCGGATTGACAGTGTTACACAGGGCCAAAACATTCTGTATGTAAGACTGTGTCGGCTCAGCATGTTGTTGGGCCCGGTTCTTCAGTTGTTGTTCTGCTGAGCGGATTTGTCGCTGTTGGTCTCCAAACGTCTTCTTAAGTTCCACCTGGAACATTTCCCAGTCATTCAGTTTGTCTTTGTTGTTCTCGAACCATTGCTGGGCTGTTCTGTTCAGGTAGATATAAACATTGGCCAAGCCCATTGTATGATCTCACCTGTTGTACTTGGCGACTTGGTCGAATCCTTTTAGCCATTTATTGGGATCCTGTCCAACGTCTCCAGAGAACACCGACGGGTGTCTGATGTGCAGCTGGCCTACCGTTGATTTCGTGTCCATGGTTCTTCTGATTATACGGTCTTTTGGAAGGATGTACTCGGTGTATCCCTTGTATTCTGGTTCCAGTGCGTGTATGCGACAGCTTTTACGTTGCCTAATCGGAGCCACCGATGATGCAGCTGTTGCACAGGATACCCGGCGCCTCCACCAAACAATGTCACGTTGCAGTGGAAGCAGGCTTGACTTTGAAGGCAACTGAACACAGCACTTATACTGAAAGAATGTTTATTACGAACTTAACATACACGCAGCACTGACTGCCTCTCAGGCAGAGTGCTCTGCTATTTATACACAGACAGAATTTACCAGAAATTAGAAGAACAGTTAACATAAGAAACACCTCCTCGGGGGACACCACCTTGACGAAGCACTGTCCGTGCGGGTGGAGAGGCTTGCGTATCCGTGTGAAACTGAGGGCTATACCGAAGGTAGAGAACCTAGTGCTGGAAAGGCCTCAGCTGATGGATCAGACAAAGCGTGTCCCACAACGTTCCGTCTTCCTTATCCTCTCCCAGTCCTTTCCCAACCCAAAGTGTGATGCGATCCGTGCCGAGGGGTGTGTGACACATGGGTGGATGTGTCTCGAACTGAGCCTCAGGGATACCAGGTGACCTCCCTGAGTAAGTAGCCTTGCAGTGCGCAGGGTTATCGTGATGTGCACCATTTAAATCCCCAAATCTCGTGGGACTAAGATGAACACAGAGAAAGAAAGTATTTTAAAAGAATCTGAGGGGCAATCTGAGACCTCAGATACTCAGACATCGGGATCAGGACCGATGGAGTGCACTCCTACTTCTGGATCAGGGTCTAGAACTGAGCAAGAAGTAGGAACTGTAACAGAGAAGTTGGACCAGATTAGGATTAAGGCCTTGTCTGGGGCTCAGAGGAGGAAACTTCTCAACGAACAGAAGCAAAAGGAAGGAAAAGAATGGCTTCCTAAGCATAAGTGGAGGGCTTGAGCCCAAGACCTCCAAAAAGAAACTGCCTCAGGTCGAAGGGGATACACAGACACCCTCAACGTCAAAGACAGGTGGCAAGTGCGTTAGGGAGAAATCTAAGACTCCCTCCTCTCTGGACAAGCGTGATCCTAAAAGGCTGAGGCAGGAAATAGGAAAACAGACCTATAGGGCAGTCTCAGTCCTTAGAATGGCGGTTGTCCAAGAAGGATACCCACTGGTGAGCATCACCTCGCAGCAGGAGGAGCTCGTGCAAATGGCCCTCTTTGAAGAGATTGGGGGGGACGCTGGTCCAGGACCCAAATTCAGAAGGGTCTATCTAGATCGCGGTGCCCTCATTTTTGTCTTCGAGGGGGAGCTCTCAGCAGAATGGCTTAAGGACAAGGTGCCCATGATATCCCCGTGGGAGGATGCGAAGCTGCTGGTCAAGACAGCAACCAAACTCCTGAAGACCGCAAAGGTATCAATATGGGTACCAAAGATCCTTAAGGATGTCCTTCCAAAGACTCTGTTTGAGAAAATAAGGGTCCAGAACCCAAAAGTCTCAACAGAGGATTGGAGGGTAATTAACAATTAACCAAAAAGTCGTTCCGGAAGAATGAACCCTGGTGGTGGAGGTCAGAGAAAAGTCCCTGAAGTCAATGCGAGAGCAAGGCCTGAAACTGTTTTTAGGGTTGTCACAGGTCACCGTCAGGGTAATCAAAGACCTTAAAGGCAATAATGGCAGCAAGATGGGGACTGCAAATTGTTGCAGATAAACCTGCAACACAGTAAAGGGGCCACTGCTGTCCTGTGCCTTCGCCTGGGGAGACAGGAGGTGGACATGGCCCTGATACAAGAACTCCATTTATACAAAGGGGGTGTACCAGGCCTCAGTGGTACTGGAGGTAAGCTGATTTATGCTAGAAATCCAAAAAAAACTCCAGAACATGCATTTATGTTAGAAATGGAATACCTTTCATATCAATGATGGATTTTAGTTCCAGGGACTTGGTGCCCATCAGGATGCAGCAACATGAGGAAGGTATCGAGAGGGAAATTGTTTTGGCCTCAGCATACCTTCCTTACGAAGACAGCTCTCCTCCTCCTTTGGAAGTGAAGAGACTGACGGAAGCCTGCCATCGGCAAGGTGATGAACTGTTGGTGGGATGTGATGCCAATGCCCACAATCTATCATGGGGCAGCAAGGACACCAACAGTAGAGGTGAGCACCTTCTTGAATTTCTCCTATCTAACAACTTGGAGATCCTGAATAGGGGTGATGAACCTACATTCAGGAATAGTAGAAGGGAAGAAGTAATTGACATAACTTTTGGTTCCATGATGATGGGAAGTTACGTCAAACAGTGGCATGTGGTCCTGGAGCCATCAGCATCAGATCACATGTATATTAAATTCAAAGTTGAAATGGGAACCAGACAGACGATGGACTATAGGAATCCCAGGAATACGGACTGGGAGACATATAGGAGAGACCTTGACTTCAGCCTATCGGAAATTAAAACTTCGATAAGGAATCGAGCAGAGTTTGAGGAAGTAGCAGAGGCTGTAACCTCCGCTATAGTGACCTCATACCAGGACAACTGCTCAATCACCAAGAAGTGCACAAATAAGAGTGTGTCTTAGTGGAATAATAGCCTGGAAATGCAAAGGAAACAGGTACAAAGACTGTTTAACCTTGCGAGGCGCAAAAGACAATGGGCAAAGTATCGTGAGGCCCTTGTCAATTACAACCTTGCCATCAGACGGGCAAAGGAGGCATTCTGGAAGGTATTCTGTGAGGAACTGGAGGGCACGGCTGCTCAAGCGAGACTTCATAAAATCCTCACTAGGGTACCAACTAATCCAGGAGGAACATTGAGGAAGGAGGATGGGGAGTATACAAAGACAGCACATGAAACACTGGAACTGCTCCTCAAGACTCACTTTCCTCAATATACTCTGGGGGATAACTCAGACCAGAATGTGATTCCTGAGAGACAACGGTTCTAAGGTATTCGCAAAGAGGAATGGGATCTGGCCAAGGGGTGTGTCGATTTCAGTAAGGTCCGATGGGCGGTGGGAACATTTCAACCGTTCAAGTCACCTTGCTCCGATGGAATCTTTCCAGCTCTCCTGCAACAAGCGGGAGAAAATCTTATTAGATTCCTATGCAGGTTATTCAGGGTTAGCCTAGCAGCAGGAATCATTCCCAATGCCTGGAGGGCAGCGAAGGTTGTCTTTATTCCAAAACCAGGGAGAATTGATCATACCAAGGCCAAGGATATGAGACCAATCAGCCTGTCCTCCTTCAATCTTAAGACATTGGAAATGCTGGTTAATGTGCATGTTGGAGAAAGGAGGTTAAGTAGGGCTCCTCTACATTCAAACCAACATGCATATCAACCAGGTAAATCATGTGAGACAGCTTTCCACCAACTCGTTGGGAAGGTGGAGAAAGCACTACACTTTCAGGAAATAGCCCTCTGTATCTTCCTGGACATCGAGGGGGCTTTTAGCAACACGACCTTCAATTCCATAGTTAGGGCAGCAGAGGTGCATAACCTAGGGACCACTATATGTAGGTGGACTAGGGCCATGCTCAGTGGAAGAAAGGTAGAGGCTACCATGATGAATGAAAAAATGGTAATCAACACCACTAGGGGTTGCCCGCAAGGAGGAGTTCTTTCCCCTTTATTGTGGAGTCTAGTAGTGAATGATCTCATTGGAGAATTAAACTCTAGGCAGTACTTTTGCCAAGGATACGCAGATGATCTTGTCATAGTAATACTTGGCAAATTTGCTGACATAGTAAAGAATATGGCACAAGGTGCATTGGACATTGTGCAAGACTGATGCAGAAAACAGGATCTGGGGGTTAGTCCTAAGAAGACTGTTGTTGTACCATTCACAAGGAAACGTATCCAACACTCAAGTTGGAATCTAAAGCTTTTCAATGAAGCGCTACCTGTGAAGGGGACAGTGAAATATCTAGGGGTTACCCTAGATGAGAAACTGACATGGACCCCTCACATTAGGAATAATTGCTCCATGGCAAAAGGTACTCTTGTAAGTACCAGGAGAGCTCGTGGCAAAAATTGGGGCCTGAGCCCCAAGGGTATGCACTGGATATACACCACGGTGATTATATCCAGGATCACCTATGGGGCGCGTGTGGTGGAAGAAGGTAGAACAGCAGGTTGCTGCTAAGGAGCTTGATAAGGTGCAGAGACTAGCCTGCTTAGCCATAACAGGCGGAATTAGCAGCACACCAAGGTTGCTGCCAGACTAGCCTGCTTAGCCATAACAGGCGGAATTAGCAGCACACCAACTGCTGGGATGGAAACCATGCTGGATATGCCCTCATTACACGTTTGGGTCAAGATGGAGGCAGCAGCTGGTGCATACAGACTCAAAACTGGAAACAACAGGAACTCTTTGGGATATCCAGAATCACACACTAAAATAGTGATGTAAATATAGGAAAGGTTGAGGAAATGCCAGCTGACTATATTATAACCCCATACAGCTTCAACAAGCCTTTCAGTATAACAATTGTAAGTAGGGAGCAGTGGGAGAAAATAGTTCGACACCGTACGGGGGATATTGTCTGGTTCACTGACGGGTCAAAATCAGACCAAGGCATTGGGGCCGGGGTATACGGGATGCAGCCAAGACTGGAAGGCATACAGCTTCAACAAGCCTTTCAGTATAACAATTGTAAGTAGGGAGCAGTGGGAGAAAATAGTTCGACACCGTACGGGGGATATTGTCTGGTTCACTGACGGGTCAAAATCAGACCAAGGCATTGGGGCCGGGGTATACGGGATGCAGCCAAGACTGGAAGGCGTCTTCTCTCTAGGGAAACTGGCCTCAGTATTCCAGGCTGAAATCACTGCCATCAGGGCATGTGTGGAGGAGAATTTGCGTAGGTGCTACAAAGATAGTAGCATCTATATCAATTCAGACAGCCAGGCAGCCCTGAGATCACTGGCAGCTCCTGCAACAAGGTCTAAAATTGCTGCAGAATGTCACAGGGTTCTGATGGAGCTAGGGGAAAGCAAGAGAGTAAACCTATTGTGGGTCCTTGGGCACTCGGGGATCAGTGGCAACGAACATGCCAACAGATTAGCCAGGATGGGGGCAGAGACTCCATTTATTGGACCGGAACCTGTCCTGACAATCACCAAGGCAATGATCAAATTGGAGCTACGTAACTGGCTCAGAAGACAGCACGTAGAATGTTGGACCAAAGTCTACCAACAAAAACATGGCAAGGTAATGATGCCAAAGCCTTGTTTTAAAAGAAGCTCTGCAATCCTGGGCCTGAACAGGAGAGAGATTAGACTCATGGTTGGATTGCTGACAGGCATTGGGAATTTCAAAAAACACCTACATACAATGGGAATAACAGAAGAGGACCCTAAATGTAGGATCTGTGATGACGGTGATGAAACTGCATCACATCTAATCTTCGAATGCATTGCATTGGAGAGTAAAAGGCACAGAACATTTGGGACAACTAGACCCAAAGAAATTGTGTCTAATAAAGAACTGGTAAAGGGACTCCTTGCACTGTTCAAGGGCATTGGTTGGCTACTAGATATACAGGGAGCGATACCGCACAATAAACTTAGTTTCGGTGCGGGCAGTGGCGTGTTGGACCAAGACTGTTTTGGCTTCCCTGGAAAAATCAAATCAAATCAACATAAGAAACAAGTAGAATTTAGAAGTGAACATAAGAAAGATGTAGAACATTCTGGAATTATTAATTACATAGAAATAAATTTTTGCCAGTGGGCAGGATTGAACCGGTAACCTTCAGCACCACAGTCCGTGACGCTATCCCCTGCGCCACGCTGGCAGTCGGTGTTGGTGGTCTCTCGCAGCAATATAAAGCTGAGCGTGATGATCCGGACTCGTACTACGTATTTGGTCAGATATTTAACACAAAATTTAATCTGTCCTTTCATCCCCCCCACGAGTGATTTGTGCCGTAAATGTGACCTCTATAACATCAAACATGCTGCAGCCGACACCGTGGAAGAGAAGGGTAAATGGGAACGTGAAAGACAGTTGCATCAATGAAAAGCAGAGAGCGCGCGGATGGGTATGAAATGTGATGCAGCAGAAGGGAGGCAACAGGACAATGATACGACCATGATTGCTTTTGATTTGTCGAAGACTTTACTGACACCGGTACTTACAACTGGTATCTGCTACTAAAAGGCGGCAATTGTGGGCATACTGCCTTGGAATACATGACCTATGCACCAAGAAAGCTACCATGCATGTATGGAGTGAGGGCAAAGCATCCCGAGGACCACAAGAAATTGGATAGTGTCTCATGCATTACATTAAACGTAACATCCAAACAAAGCAACTGATTATGTACTCAGATCAATGTGGCAGGCAAAATCGGAATATAAAAATGGCCTTACTGTGTCAATACATGGCTCTGCATGAAGACTTCACACCAGAAGTAATCCACCATAAATTCCTAGTCAGTGGGCATTCATACCTACCATGTGACCAGGACTTCGGTATTATCGCTAAGAACAGGAAATTTCACCCAAACATATTGCCGCGAGAGACCACGAACACCGACTGCCGGCGTGGCGCAGGGGATAGCGTCGCGGACTGCGGTGCAGAAGGTCCCCGGTTCAATCCCACGCACTGGCAAAAATTTATTTCTTTGTAATTAACAATTCCAGAAGGTCCTACATCTTTCTTATGTTCACTTGTAAATTCTACTTGTTTCTTATGTTAACTGTTCTTCTAATTTCTGGTAAATTCTGTCTGTGTATAAATAGCAGAGCACTGCCTGAGAGGCAGTCAGTGCTGCGTGTATGTTGAGTTCGTAATAAATGTGCTTTGAGTATAAGTGCTGTATCCAGTTGCCTTCGAAGTCAAGCCTGCTTCCATTGCAACGCGACAATATACACACCCTCTGACTGGATGAATGTCATTATCACTGCACGAAAACAACAACCCTTAACCGCTATACCGATGACAAGGAATGATTTCAAGTCCACAGTATGTTTAGAGAGAAATATACGTAACCGTAAAGTGTCGACTCAGAATACCAGTGTGCAATGGTTCAATATTCAGTGGCTTCAGTATAAAGTATCCTGTCACCACATCATGTTTTGTAAGTACTCCAATGATCCAGATGTTCTGTTTGCCGACGTCAGTTTTGCTAAATGAGGTTTGATAATAATTGAGACTCGGACGTGCTATATCCCAGGGGAGGCGCTATTAGCACATTGACAAAGACCAATTTAATGAGCTTGCTGCAATTTGTACCCCCAGTGTATCATGGTTATTACCATAACTTGAAGACATCTGTACAGCCTTGTAGTGACACCATCCCTGTAAATGATGATACGGATGATGAACATTAATACCTCATGTGCATCTTGTCCAATGTTTGAATAAAGTGTGTAAAGCAATAATGGCCTATCCCACATGTTTTTTGTATTACAGCCAAGTGTGCCAAAACAATAGTGGCCTAACCCATAAATAAAATCGTCTAAAAATGCTATTATGGTTAACTCCATGTATAGCCGATTACCGGACTCCATACTATGTTATGTATACAACAATCATTGCTATACACCGTAATCACTGCCTTACACATCACTTCTGAAAATGTCAATATCTTCCAGTGGCCATTCCCACAAAGCAGTGTGCTGTGGGTTAGGCCACTATAGCACTGATAGCCTCAATTATGGAAATACAGGAAATTAAACATAAACAAATCATCTTTATCTGAAGTCCTGTCCTCTTTTTTCACTGTACACTTCAGTGATTTCCACAATCTTCCTATCTTCTGGGTATGTATTGATGGGTCCTGAGACAACACAAATTCCAAAGAATGATCCATGAACTCGTGGTCGAAACCGTCTTCCTTAAGAGAGTTATACGACTGCCAACCATTGGTTGTCACTTTCGTGCCAGGTAACAGAAAATGTTTTATAAGAGGAACTAATACTTCTTTTCCTCTTGATTATACTCTTACAATGAATCACGTTCAATTCACGTTCAATTCCACCTAACACCCATATCTGTTCAGCTTCACTTTTAAATATGTGTCCTTTCTCGTACGTCCGAGCTACAATGTGTGTTTCGTCAATCTCAACAACTTTGCCTTCACACCCTATGAGAATACTGTTGTTGGTAACGATTACATAACACACTTCTTGGCAGAAAGTAAAATAATCCACAACTGTGTTGATATTTACTTCCGATTCTGACGCTATCTCTTCAACAGTATAATTTCTAATCCAACAAGCAACAATCAAAATACTTTGTTGGATACTTAGTTTGGAATTCTCAAACCGAGTGTTTATGGTGATACTCGTTATCTTCCTACATTTATTACACATTGGTTGCCATGGAAAATGAACAAGGTCCGCTATCTTTATTAATTTCAGAGATTCCTCTTTCCCACAGTCGACACATTACTTTGGTTCCTTATCTGGCAATAAGCCATATTTCCAAAAAAAACTTCATGGAGTTCTCTGCATCACTTATTTGAGGAATTTACTAGTTTCATGTTAGTGACATGGAATCACACTCACAAGTGTATACCCTCCCACATACGTACAAGAAAGTATCACTAATTCAACACAACCAAAAATACTAAGTATAATTAACTACTGCTTCCCGTTTGTCATCACATCAAATGTGGAGCAATAGTCAAACATTTGAGTGCCATTTCCTTCTATGTACACAGGTCCTAGAAAATTACCCATAAAACAAGTATGTTTATATCAATTACGTATTTTCAAAGTTCTCAGGCAACAATTCCATGTTGTTTAAAAACTGATATAGCCAAAGGTCTTCAAGAAAATATATGCCAGTTAAAAATATGAATGATATAAATTTGGTTTTCAATTTAAATAACCTCTTTATATTATATTAGAGCCCTCAAAATTAAATAACATTGTTTTATCTGTATCACAAATGTAATATTTGTTAAAGAAGAAAATGTTTAGTAATGCTATTTGTTGCTAACATGAAATGCTAGTTTAAAATCTAAAAATTTAACTGTATAAGGATCAGTAAATTATTATAATTATTTATTGTAGTAAACAATTGACTTTCATTTAATTAATGATGCAAATTATCATATGTCGACTGTCACAATGTATGAAAGTTCATGCAAAGGCTGTGCAGGTAGTGGTGATCTGTCTCAATAAGTGGAAGTGATGAGTTGATAGTAATTTTGAGTTGTTGTCAGTTGTGGAATTGTAAATTCTAATGTGGCCAAAATTGAGTTGCTATGTTGGAAAGCAGTAGTATATTCTGGATTTTTTATTTTTATTTTATTTTTTTTACCTGAAACATAATTTCAAAGTGAATTCATGATGAACAGTAAACAGGAAGAATACCAGGACAACATGAATACCTGACAAAAGATAAGTAAATCTAAGACAAACTAAATGAAATTTCTCATATTGAAATTTAGAAGGACAGATTAATTTCATAGCATTTCAAACGTATTTGTTTGATTACTTGATATATTGTGTAATTTTAAATGTCTTACCATGTCTGTTGTATTTTTTATTACACTACGGAGCTTTGCAACAGACATCTCCATCCTCCATAAAGTACTGCCAGCTCTGTGACTTTGGTTTTCATGTACCCAATACTCCTATTTAAATGTTAATCACAGCAAGCTGTGCGTGTTGCAAACAACTGCAGCGTGTGGTTTGGCATGCATTCAGCCGCTGGACAGTGGCACACACCGCAGTGCTGCTTCTCGTGAACTTCTCGAGAAATGCTCGAGCGCCTACACTCCAGGTCATCCAGCATCAGCAAGGCCAAGAAGATTAGCTCCAGACCATTTTGTGGTGGGGAAAGTAAAATTCGATGACATGCTCCCAACAGGCATAATTCAAAGATCTTCTTGTAAGAAAGAAGGATGTCACATGGAGATCATGTGGAGATTACCATGCATTAAATGCCCATACATTTCCAGTCCATTATCAAATCCGAATATCAGGGATTTTAGTAATGTGCTAGTAGGAGAAACTGTTTTCAACATAATGGACTGGAAGAATTCATAAAAGTAATGTGCTAGCAGGAGAAACTGTTTTCAAGATAATTGACTGCATGAATGCATAAAAGCAAATCCCAATAGCTGAGGGTGATATTCCAAATACTGCAATGATAACACCAATTAGATTCTTCAGGTACTTAAAAAAATGAGCCCAGACAAGGCAGTGTTTCATTTATGAAGTACTGGGAGGTTTTGAAATGTTGTTTCAGATATCTTAAAGTCATTTTGGTATTTTTACAGTCACTAATGTCACATAAGGAATATATCAAGGTCATTTTCGATCACATAGCTAGTTACAGAATTGTGATAAATGGGGCAAAATACACATTATGGCAGCAAGAAGTGATGTTCTTTGGATATTCAGTATCTGCACCTGTAAGGTGCCCACTGAAAATATGATAAGCCACATCTGAAGGATATTATCAAATTAAAAGATTCCTAGGAGCTGTGAATTTTTATCATCAGGACACCCAAAGTACAAGTTCATTGAATGACAGCATAAGCCAGTAAAGGCATGACAGGCTGACGACCACTATAACAGACCACAGAAATAAAATTTGTGTTCAACCAGATGAAGCCAGGTTTGAAAGAGGTAGTTCTTCTATCAAACCCTCTGCTACAAGCACCAATGGAGATAGTAGTTGATGCTAGCCAACAAGCAGTGTGTGCAGCATTACAACATTGTCAAGAGAATCACAAACAGCTTCTAGGATTCTTTTCACATAATCTTACAGTATCACAAATCAATTGGAGCATGTATGATAGAGAGCTGCTAGAAACTTATCAGACAGTGAAATATTTTCAACCTTATGTATAGACTAAGGCATTCACAATCCATACTGACCACACATCTATAACTTTTGTTTCAAGAAATACAAAGATTCCCCTGAGACAATTCTGACAACTGGACATTGTCAATTCTCTGCTGTCATATGATACATTAAGGGAGGTGGAAATGTTGTGGCAGATTTTCTCTTAAGAATTCGAGCAATTGGCTATAGCACAGGCTATAGATCCAATTCCCAAGGAATACCTGTAGAGGAGTTTTACAGGGGTCAAGTTTAAATGGGTATGATTGGAAGGCACAAACATCTGGTGAACTTTAATCCCTATTCGAAATTTGTCCTTACTTTCCTTCACTGCCTGCTCGATGTACAAATTGAATAACATCGGAGAAAGGTTGCAACCCTGTCTTACTCCCTTCCCAACTAATGCTTCCCATTCATGCCCTTCGAGTCTAGTAACTGCGGTTTGGCTTTTGTACAAATTGTAAATAACTCTCCTTTCCCTGAATTTCACTCCTGCTAACTTCAGAATTTGAAAGAGTGTATTCCAGTCAACAATGTCAAAAGCTTTCTCCAAATCTACAAAAGCTAGAAATATAGGTTTGCCTTTCCTTACTCTATCTTCTGAGATAAGTCGTAAAGCAAGTATTGCCTCCCAGGTTCTACATTCCTCAAGGTCAGCTTCTACTAGCTTTTCCATTCTCCTGTAGATAATTTGTGTTAAAATTTTGTACCAAGACTTATCAAACTGATGGTTCTGCAATTTTCACACCTCTCTGCGTCTGATTTCTATGGAATGGGAATTATTACATTTTTCTTAAAGTCTCAGAGTATTTCGCCTCTTTCATACATCTTACACACCAGGTGAAATAGTTTTGTCATGGCTGCCTCTCTCAGAGACTTCAGTAGCTCTGAGGGAAAGTTATCTACTCCTGGAGCCTTGTTCTGACCTAGGTCTTTCAGGGCTCTGTCAAATTCTTCTCTCAGTACAGTATCTCCAATTTCATCTTGATCTACTTCCTCTTATCTTCCTACAATATTGCCTCTAAGTTCATTTCCTTTGTAGAGCTCGTCTATGTGCTTTTTCTACCTTTCAGCTTCCCCTTCTTTGCTGAGAATGGGTTTTCCATCTGAGTTCTTGATATCCGTAAGAGCTGTTTTTCTTGTTCCCAAATGTCTGTTATTTTCCTGTAGGCAGTATCTACTTTCCCCCTTCTTATACATTCTTCTACATCCTTGCATTTGGCTTCTACCCACTCCTGCTTAGCCATTTTGCATGTTCTGTCAATCTCATTTCTTAGTCATCTGTACTCCATTTTGCCTGTTTCATTTACTGCATTTTTATATTTTCTCCTTTCAGCAATTAAATGTAGTATTTCCTGTGACATCCAAGGATTTTTGTAGGTCTAGTCTTTCTACCAATTTTGTCCTCTGCTGCCTCCACTATTTCTTCTCCCAATGCTACCCGTTGTTCTTCTACTGTTGTATTTCCCCCTGTTTCTGTTAATTGTTGCCTTAAGCTCCCTCTGAAATTCTTAAAAACTTCAGGTTCCCTCAATTTATCCAAGTCCCATCTCCTTATTTTGCTACCTTTCTGCAGTTTTTTTCATTTTCGGCCTAATATTCATGACCAATAAGTTATGGTCAGAGTCTATATCTGCCCCTGGGTATGTCTTACTGTTTAAAACATGGTTCTGGAGTCTATTTTTTACCATTATAAAATCTATCTGATACCTTCTAGTGTCTCCTGGTCACTTCCATGTATACAACCTTCTTTTGTGATTCTAAATCCAGGTGTTTGTCATAACTAAATTATGTTCCATGCAAAATTCTACCAGGCGACTTTCTCTTTCATTCCTTCTTCCCAGTCCAAATTCATCTACTATTTTTCCTTCTCTTCCTTTTCCTACTACCAAATTTCTGTCTCGCACTGCAATGAAGTTTTCCTCTCCCTTAATTGTCTGAATAATTTCCTTCAACTCCTCATACATTTCTTCGATCTCTTCATCATCAGTGGAGCTAGCTGGCATATAAACCTGTACTACTGTTGTCAGTGTTGGCTTTGTATCTATCTTGACAATGATACTGTGATAACTGTGCTGCTCATAGTACTTATCCACATTCTTATTTTCTTATTCATTGTCAGTCCTACTCCTGTGATACCCCCAACTGATTTTGTATTTATAATCCTGTATTCACCTGACCAAAAATCCTGTTCATCCTGCCACCGAACTTCAGTAATCCCCACTATATCTAACTTCAATCTATCCATTTCCATTTTTAAATTTTCTAATTTTTCTACCCGATTAAGGGATCTAACATTCCACGCTCCGATCCACAGAATGCCAGTATTGTCTTTCCTGATGACAACATCCTCTTGAGTAGTCCCCACCCAGAGATCCGAATAGGGGACTATTTTACCTCTGGAATATTTTACCCGAGAGGATGCCATCATCGTATTTTCATACAGTAGAGCTGCATGTCCTTGGGAAAAGTAACGGCTGTAGTTTCCCCTTGCTTTCAGCCATTCACAGTAACTGTGTGGCAAAGCCACATTGGCTGATGTTACAAGACCAGCTCAGTCAATCATCCAGACTGCTGCCCCTCTTCAGGAACCACACATTTAATGCATGTAATACTTAAGAGGATGTGATCGCATGAACCGAACATGATGGTAAGCCTGAGCTATTGTACAGTAAATCACTGACAATATCTAGATCCAGTTTACTATCATTGGCTTCAATGAGAACTTACAAAGCCAATTTGCCTTTTCTATAAAAATGGAAGCAATACCACATGCTGTGCTGCATGCAGAGTAGTAACATTGAGGTTAGTGTTGCTGGAGTGGTGTGGGTTCCTAGTTCATCTACATCCATACTCCACAAGCCACACACAGTGTGTGGCAGAGGGTACTTTGCATAATATTATCACTTTTTTTTTCCAGGCACATATGGTTTGCGGAGAAAAATTATTGGCTGTATACCCCCAAGTGGGCCTTAATCTCTCTGATATTATCTTTGTGGTCCCTTTGAGAGACATACATAGGAAGAAGCAATGTATTGATTGGCTCATCATGAAACATATGCTTTCAGAACTTTGACAGAGGCTCGTACCGCAATACAAGATACCTCTATTCCAGCGTCTGCCACTGAAGTTTCCTTATCATCTCTGTTAAGCTTTCACACTTACTAAACAAGCACTGACGAGCAATACTCAAAAGAGTATTGTAACCTATTTCCTTTGTTGACGAACTACACTTCCTGAGGATTCTTCCAATGAATCTCAGTCTGACTCTGCCTTAGACCAGAACTAATTTTATGTGGTCTTCAAATGCCCATTATGTCTACTCCAGGTATTTTTGGAAGTAATGGCTTTCAGTGTTTGTCCTGCTATTTTGTATAAAAGATCTTTCCTTGTATGTAAGTAGAGAACTTAACACTTATGTATGTCAAGGCATTGACATTTCATGCATCGTGTGTCAATAGCTGCAGATCCTCCTCCATTTCGCTGCCCTTTTCCAGTGTTGCAACTTCCCAATAAACTGCAGCATCAACCTCAAAAAGCCTCATTGTTTTCCTGTATTAAATATGAGGTCATTTATACATACTGTGAAAAGCAATGGTTCTGTAACACTCTCCTGGAGCATGCCTCAGATCACTGTAAGCCTGCTCACACTTTGTAGATCAGGTGATCATGCGCAACGGTATGGAATACTTTGCAGAAGTCAAGAAACGTGCTATCCACCAGCGATCCTGTATCTACTGCCCTCTGAATCTCGTAACTGAATAGTGCAAGTTGTGTTTTCACATGCTCATTGTTTTTCAAAACCAAGTTGATTCCTACAAAGGGGATTTCTGGGCTCCAGAAACTACATAATATTCTAACATAAAAAGTATTCCAAAACTGACAAATGTAAGAGAGATAGACCTATAGTTATGCGCATCTGATTGACAAAACTTCTTGTAAACAGTAATGGTCTACACTTTTTTTTTCCAATCCAACACTTCACTCCTCTAGTGACCTTCGGTACTCTGCAGCTAGAAGGATACCAAGTTGCTTCGCATACTCTGCATAAAATCGAATCTTTATCCTAGAGACAAAACTATTGCATTGAGCATGTTTGTATTTACAGCTGTATTCCTTGATGCTGTAATGGCCTTGTGATCACTTCTTCTATGATCTACACTAACTGAATCAGAAAGTTTGGGTCTATTTGTCGTCAGCGAGTCTAACAGATTACCTAAACAAGTCGGCTCTCTATTTAACTGCTCGAGGTAATTTTCCAACACAGCACTTAGAACAATATTGATTGATTCTGACAGCCTATAATTAGTAAGTTAAAATCTCCAACTTAAACTAACATGACTGGGAAATGTACGGGAAACATTTTCCAAGATTTCTCTCAGAACTCACGCCACTACTGTTGCTGAGGCTGGTGATCATAAAAATTTCCAGTAACCATGTTTAAGGCATGTTCCACACTGACTTTTGCCCAAATTATTTCACATTCCAGATCTGTAATAATTTCACATGATACAATATCGTATTCTTTATTGCTATAAACATACCTTCCCCTTGAGTGTTTAGCCTATCTCTGCAGCTTACATTCCAGTCAGAGTTTAAGATTTAATTACTAATGCCATCTGCTTTAAGCCAGCTTTCTGTCCATAGTACTAAATAGGCATTGTAGCTATCTAAATGTGAGAGCAGTTCTAGGATCTTTGCATAGATACTCCTGTAGTTAACTATTACTATATTTATCATTTCTTTCTCCTGTCTATTGTAATGAGTGCTGCCCTGTTTGTAATCAGCAAGTATCTTAATGGGACTGGACGGATTTCTCTACACTAAAATATCCACATGTGTTCTCCATACATACTCTGCTACCCTAGTAGCTGCTTCCTGTGGGTAGTTCACATCTGGCCTATTCAGGGGGATCCTACATATCTCCACCCTACAGTGGTGGTCAAGATATTTGCACCCAAGATCACCACAGACTCGTCTGAGCTACTGATTCAATACTTTCACCCATCTCCACACCAGATGATTGCGATTAGTTCTGGGAACAAAGCTGCAAATCGATAGCTCCATTTCTTCCCCACAAATGAGGCTGGCTGTCTTCACCGAATCCTCTAGCTGCCTAAGGATCTGAGGATGACCTCAGAACCCAGGTGACAGAAGTCATTGGTGCCGACATGAGCAACAATTTGCAGGATGTTGTGGTTTCGTGTGTGTGTGTGTGTGTGTGTGTGTGTGTGTGTGTGTGTGTGTGTGTGTGTAGTTGTCCGAGTGATTGCGTGAATGTATGTGTTTCTTTTTCTGATGAAGACCATGGCTGAAAATTTAAGTTATGTAATGTGATTATCTCTTTTCATGCTTGTCACCAACTCAGAGAGCCTCTTAAAGTAATTTGTTAATATGGTCCTTTCTCCCATGCACTATTAGAGACTGTTATGATAGAGAAATATTACAAAAACCAGTTTGATAAACCCTCTGCCACACATTTAAATGTGTTAAATATGCAGATGTAGATACTGCAAATTGTAAGCTTTGCTTGCACCCCATGAGAGAGGCCGGTCATCACGACTTCCAACAAACAGAAGAGAGCCCCCTAACCCAAGTGTAAGTTATTATTGGTGATCAACAAGACAGACAATGACTGCACCCTGCACGATTTTCAATGCACAAATGTTATTGCAGCTTGTGTCTAATTGCTGTACTGTACATATTCATATACAATTCCAGCTACTAACAGATCTGTGTGCTGATGAGTCCTCTCCATATGGCTTTTCTCCCTCCATTTGTCACCAGTGTACAATTCTTCTGTAGATCAATTACACAGTCTCATTTGTAAATGTAAATTCATTATTAATGCTTGCAATGATTCTAATGCTGATTCTATGGTTCATGGTGTTATTTTTGGTTGGCTCCATACATAATGTATGAACATGTGCTTCAGTGTGAAAACCCATCATTGACTGAAGTATTACACATTGCTCAATCTTTTGAAGTTTCCATGTTGCTGGTGATGAAACTGAAGCTCGGTGCAACATCACAACCTTAGCTCCCAGTTATGCTTGAAGGGCACTGGTTTCTTCTCAAGGAGAGGATAACATTGCTACCATACCTTTACATCAGACATAACAGAGATAATCTAATAAACAACAGCAGTTGTCATCCCCACAGCAATACTGAAACACAGCACTTTCATCTTGCCATTACTGTTTTGGGGGATGCAATAGGCTAACAGGATCTGACATAACAGTCACCTTCACAGCTAATGGTCTCACTGACGTCAGCTAGTACTTCTGAACTCCAAGAGACTCATCAGACTTCAATATCTTTGCAGTCTTGTCATGCCTGCCTAGATCACCAGCCAACAATTTTTTCTTGTAAGTGCTCAAGCTACAAGAGGATACATCTAAAACATCAAACTTATAAGTGTGTTTCCAATTTGAGAAGAAAGTGTGTAAACTATGAAGACCTTCCACAAGTGTGATTCTAACCACAGACCTTTGGTTTCTTTATCCAATCTTTCTTTGTTGTTGCCTGGAAGAGCAGAGCAGCATTTCTGACTGATAATGGTCTGCAAATTGTGTTTCAAATTATCATGACATTCAGTATGCAGCAAGATATTCACCTCATATATGATGGTTATGCAGAACTTCTTAACACTTGCAATATTCAAATGGAGAAGTTTGTCACAAAAACTTCCATGGGTGAGGCTGTAATCCAGTCCTGTGTTCTTAGATTTACATCACTTGGAGATGGCACTCTGTCTACATTTGCATATGCTAACACAAACATCTTTGGCCGGCTCTGCAACTTACTCTGAGAGCTGCCACTTATGGCAGAAGTGGACTTGATAGCATGGTAGAAGTCACCACCATTGTCTGCATCACCACCAGTGGAGTTCAAACCCCATCTCCTGTGACCAGGATCCTTCAGGAAGGGTCGTGGCCACCAGCATTCTGACCGACAACTGAGCCAGCTAAATGACAGTTCAGCATGGACGTGGTATCACTCTGAGCAAACAACTAACACTGATACATATGGCATAGTTGAATGGAAAGGAAATGGACATCGAAACAACCAGTTACCCTGTTGTTAGTCCTATCTTATGGTACAACATAGGAGAGCAATTTGCATATGGACCCCAGCTATGCCACATCCAACCCTAGGCACCAGACCAGCTGAAGCAGAACAGCCTTCATCCCCGCCATTAGCATTTACAACACATGCCACCAAAATTGTGTTCATCTCTTTGGTTGTACCAACACCCTACTTCAGCAGATAACTCTTTCTCTGGAGACGGTGGAGGGAGGGGGGGGAGGTCTGGAGTAGGGGAAAGGTGACATGACACTGTAACCCTTCTTACTGAGCTGCAATGATGGACTGCCATGGCACCCCTAATTTGCAACACTGTCACGCGAGATTCACTACAACCAGTCACTAAACACTGCACACTGGATTTTGTATATGGCACGACCTCTACCTGGCTGCCTAGTGAACTTACATTAGCGAGTATTTATTACATCATTGCCACTTATCGCATCCAAATCTCCATCAGTTCTTGTCAGTCCAATTTCTTCCTTCCAATCCCCATAAATACTATTTATCCACTTTTTTCGTGGTCTCCCTCACTTATTTGTTTGTGGCGGAGTCCAAATAAATGTACCATATGTCACGAATGACCATTCTATTTCCATTTTTTATCATTAATTTTATCTATAATGGTGGTTGCAGCTGTCATCCTTCTTCCAATTATTTCATTCCTCATGTGGTCAAATAATTTTAAGTTCCAGTAACTACTCCAGTATGACATCACTGCAGCAAGTATTTTCCTTCTCTATTTTTATCTATGATCCACACTTATGACCCATACAGCATGACCTGCACCTTGCCCCTGTTACTGTCCTTCAGAGTAATCACCAGTGTTGCGTAGAACCCATTGCCAGAGATGTGGAATGTGTAGTGTACTGTTAGCCTGTTCTGTTGATGGTACTAATGGAGCAGTCTACTGCCTGTCGAATCTTGAACAGTTCTGAAGCGAATGTCACAAAATGGTTCCTCCATTTTTGGAATTAAATCAAAGTGTCACAAGGACTTAAGTCTGGGGAATATGGTGGATGGTACACTTTTTACCAGTCCCATCAACTGAAGAGAGCAGCCATAGTCTCTGCTGTATACGCCCACGCATTGTAGTGCAAAATGATGGGTGGGTTTCACAGTAAGTGTTGTCGCCCTTTTTCACAAAGCTGGTAGCAGGTAACACTCCAAAAACAAACAGTAATACTGTGCACTGACAGTCTGCCATGGAGGAATGTATCTACATCTACACCTACATCCATACTCTACAAGCCACCTGATGATGTGTGGCAGAGGGTACCTTGAATACCACTACTGGTTCTCCCTCCTAATCCAGCCACATATTGTTCGCGGAAAGAAAGATAGGCATACTGACAATTTGTGGGCTCTAATCTCTCAGATTTTATCCTCATGATCTCTTCACGAGATATATGTAGGAGGGAGCAATATACTACTAGAGTCCTCGGTAAAGGTATGTTCTCGAAACTTTGACAAAAGCCCATACCAAACTACAAAGTGTCTCTCTTGCAGAGTTTTCCACTGGAGTTTATCAGTCACCTCCGTAATGCTTTCATCATTACTAAATGGTCCTGTAATGAAGTGTGCTGCTCTCCATTGGATCTTCTCTACCTCTTCTATCAACACCCCCCCTCTCCGTACAGATCCCACACCAGCAAGCAGTATTCAAGCAGAGGGCGAACAAGTGTACTGTAACCTACTTCCTGTGTTTTAGGACAGCACTTCCTTAGGATATTTCCAATGAATCTAAGTCTGGCATATGTTTTACAGACGATTAACTTTATATGGTGTTTCCATTTTAAATCACTCCTAATGCCTACTCCCAGATAATTTATGGAATTAACTGCTTCCAGTTGCTGACCTGCTATAATGTAGATAAATGATACACGATCTTTCTTTCTATGTATTCGTAGCACATTACACTTATCTACATTGAGATTCAATTGTCATTTCCTGCACCAGGCGTCAATTCGATGCAGATCCTCATGCATTTCAATGCAATTTTCCATTGTTACAACCCCTCTATATACTACAGCATCATCCGCAAAAAGCTTCAGTGGACTTCTGATGTTATCCACGAGGTCATTTATATATATTGTGAATAACAACAGACCCACGACATTCTCCTGTGGCACACCTGACATCACTCTTACTTCGGAAGACTTCTCTCCATTGAGAATGGCACGCTGCACTCTGTCATCTAGGAACTCCTCAATCCAATCACACAATTGGTCTGATAGACCATATGCTTTTTGTTCATCAAACGACTGTGGGGAACTGCATCAAATGCCTTGCAGCAGTCAAGAAACACTGTACCTGAGAACCTGTCTCTATGGCCCTCTGAGTCTCGTGGACGAATAGCACGAGCTGGGTCTCACATGATCGCGTTTTTCAAAACCCATGCTCATTCCTACACAGCAGATGTCTAGTCTCCAGAAAAGACATTATACTCAAATATAATATGTGTTCCAAAATTCTACAACTGACTGGCGTTAGAGATATAGGCCTATAGTTCCGCACATCTGTTCGATGTCCCTTCTTGAAAACAGAGATCACCTGCACCATTTTCCAATCTTTTAGAACGCTACACTCTTCTAGACACCTATGATACACCACTGCAAGAAGGGAGACAAGTTCCTTCTGTGTGAAATCGAACTAGTATCCCATCAGGTCCTGTGGCATTTCCTCTTTTGAACGATTTTGTGTTTCTATTCCTCTGTCATTTATTTCGATATCTGACATTTTGCCGCCTGTGGGACAATCTAGAGAAGGAACTACAGTGCAGTCTTCCTCTGTGAAACAGCTTTGGAAAAAGACATTTAGTATTTCAACCATTAAGAGTGTCATCCTCTGTTTTTATACCACATTCGTCACAGAGTGTCTGCACATTTTGCTTTGAACCACCTACCGCTTTGACGTAAGACCAAAATTTCTTAGGATTTTCAGCCTTGTCAGTACATAGAACATTACTTTCTAATTCGCTGAACACCTCTCACATAGCCCTACTCACACTACATTTCACTTAGAGTAACTTTTGTTTGTCTACAAGGCTATGTTTATGTTTGCAGTGAAGTTCCCTTTGCTTCCATAGCAGTTTTCTAACTCGGTTGTTGTACCATGGTGATTCCTTTCCATCTCTTATGATCTTGCTTGGCACATACTCATCTAATGCATATTGTATGATGACTTTGAACTTTGTACACGGTTCCTCAGCACTATCTGTATTTGAGATAAATCTTCTGAGTTGAGCCGTCAAGTACTGTGAAATGTGTTTTTTGTCACTTTTGGCAAACAAAAATCTTCCTACATTTATTAATATTTTTATTTATGGCTGAAGTCATTGATCCTGTAACCACTTTATGTTCACTGATTCCCTGTTCTGCGTTATGACAACACCACCACAGTTGTAGACGAGAATGACCTTAACTTGGTGCTCTGACACACTTTTGACTTTCGCAGCAACCCATAAGTATGCCATTTGTTGGATTGGCGTTTCAGTTTTGGCTCATACGATATGGCCCATGTCTCATGCAGTGTTACAATATGGCGCAAGCAAGCCTCTCCTACGCACTCAGAGCACGACTGAGCAGCATTGTAACACATACATTTCTGCATTTCAGTCAATTTATGTGTAACCCATTGTCGTGCAATTTTTCACAAGCCCAGGCATTCCTTCAGGATGTGAAGCACAGTCTTATGTACTAATCCAGTTTTGTGGGCAGGCTCAAGAATTGTCTGGTGTCGATCTGTTCACTAATGTGGCAACAGTATGCATTTCTTCTTCAGAGATGCTAGGGTGACCTGCCCAATGCACGTCTGCCACCTTTTGCTGACCTTCATTAAAGGCTTTTACCCAACGCGCCACTGTTCTGCAAGGTAATGCCAATTTCCCACATGTCTCTTGAAGACCTTGATACTGTCATGCTGACCTCTGGCACATTCAATATTGATCCAACTCTGTTGTTCCTGTTTTGAAAAGAAAGTAACATCGTTACATTAGACCTCTTGCTGACAAGTAACTGTTTCCCTCATTTGTGCACATGCCAGTGAAGTGGGACGGGCGAGTCCATTTGCTCGGAGGTGAGGCTTTTTTTTTTTTTTTTGTGGTTTTAGGGCGCACAACTTCTACGGTCATTAGCGCCCAGACAAGAACAGAAATTCGCTAGATCTCAAAAAATTTGGTAACTGCCAGTTAGAACATCAAGAAGAGGCTAAAAACGAAAGATAAAAGACAATCAAAAGGGTTAAATATCCTTTGATAAGTTGGCAGTGTTGATAAAACGCAAAACTCGAGCAGCTGCTCGTGTGTCAGCAGCTAAAATTTCCTCCAGAGTAGACGGAAAGTGAAGGGCTACACAGAGATGATTAAAATTAACGCAAGACAATAAAACGTGTCGCACCGTCAGCAATTCACTGCAGGAGCACAGCGGTGCAGGATCGGCGGTTAGCAAATGACGGTGGCTGAAACGACAGTGACCGATCCGCAACCGGGCCAGGATGACCTCCTCCCGCCGAGAGGGGCGTGAGGAGGTCCTCCAAGCAGTCGGGATCGGTTTGACAGTTCGCAATTTATTGTTGTACAGTGAAAGCCACGCACTGTGCCATGACGACACGATACTCCGGCGAAGAGTCCGTTGAACATCGTCTGATGGGATGCAAAAGGTAGCCATGCGAGGCAAAAGAGCTGCGGCCTTGGCTGCTATGTCGGCGGTCTCATTCCCGGGCACACCCACGTGGCCAGGGACCCACAGGAAAGAAACGTGACAGCTGTCATCTGCTAGCAACTGGAGGGAGCGTTGGATCCGATATACGAGAGGATGGTTCGAGAAAGGGTCCTTAACACTCTGCAGGGCACTAAGGGAGTCCGAACATATGGCATAGAAAGGTTCGCGGTGGCGGCAGGTATACAAAACGGCCTGGTGGAGGGCAAAAAGCTCAGCCGTGAAATTTGAGCACCGGTCAGGGAGCTTGCATTGGAAACGGTTGTCCCCGACGACGAAGGCAGATCCGACACCGGCAGTGCTCTTGGAACCATCAGTGTAAATAAAGATGGCATTATTGAACCGCGAACAGAGTTCGACAAGCCTCGAACGGTATACCAAATCGGAAGTGCTCTCCTTGGGGAGTGGACTAAGTTCAAGCTGAGTGTGAACCTGGGCCTGATGCCACGGTGGCAATGGGCTGTCGCTCAACCTAAAGGTGGAAGGAAGGGTAAAATCAAGCCGCTGTAGCAGGCAGCGAAACCGAATTCCAGGTGGAAGCAAGGCAATCGCAGACAACTCATATTGGCGATCGAGTGAGTTGTCAAAAAATAATCGGTAAGATGGATGGTTGGGCATCGACTGGAGGCGGCATGCGTACCGACACAAGAGTATGCCACGCCGAGTGGTCGAGGGTAATACAGCAGCCTCGGCATACAGACTTTCAACAGGGCTGGTATAAAATGCACCGGTCGTCAGATGTAATCCCCGATGGTGAATAGAGACGGCGGAGAATCGACGGCCGTGCAGAAGAGTATACAAGGCTTCCATAGTCGAGCTTCGACTGAACAATGGCTTGGTAAAGGTGAAGCAGGACGGTACGATCCGCTCCCCATGACGTGCCACTGAGGACACGAAGGACATTAAGGGATCGGGCACAACGGGCAGCCAGGTAGGACACGTGTGTGGACCAGCAAAGTTTCCGATCCAACATTAGCCCCAAGAATTTCGTAGTCTCCACGAAAGGGAGAGCAACAGGGCCGAGATGTAGAAAAGGTGGAAGAAATTCCTTGTATCTCCAGAAGTTTATACACACCGTTTTCTCAGTGGAGAATCGGAAGCCGTGTGCGATGCTCCAGGAATATAGACGGTCTAGACAGCGTTGAAGACAACACTCCAACAGACACGTCCACTGGGCGCTGCAATAAATTGCGAAATCGTCAACAAAAAGAGACCCGGAAACGTTGGCTGAAAGGCAATCCACAATCGGATTGATTGCAATGACAAAGAGAGCCACACTCAAGACGGAGCCCTGCGGTACACCATTTTCCTCGCAAAAGGTATCTGACAAAACAGAGCCCATCCGTACCCGGAACTTACGATCCGCCAAAAACGCTTGAATGAAAAGAGGGAGGCGGCCCCGAAGGCCCCATGTGTGCAATGTGCGCAGAATGCCCGCTCCCCAACAGGTATCATATGCCTTCTCCAAGTCGAAGAACACTGCTACTGTTTGACGCTTCTTTAGAAAGTTATTCATAAGGAAGGTTGACAACGTAACGAGGTGATCAGCAGCAGAGCGGTGTCGATGAAAAATGCATTGGACATTTGTTAGGAGGCGGCGAAATTCAAGGAGCCAGACCAACCGAGAGTTAACCATGCGTTCCATCACCTTACAGACGCAGCTCGTCAGAGAAATGGGGCGATAACTGGAAGGAAGATGTTTGTCCTTCCCTGGTTTGGGGATGGGGACAACAATGGCTTCACGCCAACTTGTAGGAACATGACCTTCAGTCCATATGCGATTGTAGGTACTAAATAGAAAACACTTGCCCGCAGGAGAGACGTTCTTCAGCATCTCAATATAGATTGAATCGGGCCCGGGAGCAGAAGATCGGGACAGGGCGAGAGCACGGTCTAGCTCCTGCATGGTGAAGGCGACATTATAATTTTCACGATTAAAAGAGTGGAAAAAAGGCGGCCGTGCCTCCTCTACCTGTTTGCGAGGGAGAAAGGCAGGGTAATAATGGGCAGAGCTCGAAACCTCCGTAAAGAAACGGCCCAATGCGTTGGAAACATCAGCGGGGTCCACGAGGACTGCATTCTCCACGGTCAGGCCAGGAATCGGGGAGTGGACCTTGATGCCGGATAAACGGCTTAGGCCACCCCAAACAACGGTGGAGGGAGTAAAATGGTTAAAAGAACTAGTAAAAGCAGTCCAGCAAGCTTTCTTGCTGTGTTTTATGATACGACAACATTGCGCTCTCATACGTTTATAATTTATGCAATTCTCCAAAGTCGGGTGGCGGCGGAAGGTGCGTAAAGCACAGCGCTGGGCTCTAAGCACATCGCGGCAGGCTGCAGTCCACCAAGGGACCGGACACGACGTGGAGAAGAGAATGTACGAGGTATGGAACGTTCAGCAGCGGTGAGAATAACCTCTGTGAGGTAGTCGACCTGACTGTCACAGTTGGGAAAATTCTGATCGTGAAAAACAGCCATGGAAGAACAAAGCCCCCAGTCGGCTTTAGAAATGTTCCAACTGGTGGGACAAGGAGATGGGGAATGATGCAGGAAGTGGATGATACAAGGGAAATGGTCACTTGAGTACGTGTGAGAAAGTGCATACCACTCAAACTGACCAGCAAGCTGAGGAGTGCATATTGCGAGGTCTATATGGGAATATGTGTGTGTTGTGTCTGAAAGGAAGGTCGGTGCACCGGTGTTGAGGCAGACAAGTTCGAGGTGTTGGAGAAGGTCCACCAAAAGGGAGCCTCTCGGACAAGGTGCCGGAGAGCCCCATAGGGGGTGGTGGGCATTAAAGTCGCCTACCAACACGAAAGGTGAAGGGAGCTGGTCAACAAGGTGTAGCTTATCTGCCCTAGTAAGGGCAGATGACGATGGTGAATAGATATTACAGAGGGAAAAGGTAAACGTGGATAAAGTGAAGCGGACGGCAACTGCCTGTAGGTGAGTATGCAATGAAATGGGATGGAAATAGATGTCTCGAAGGAGCATCAGAACCCCTCCATGGGCTGGGATACCTTCCACGGGTGGCAGGTCGAACCGCACAGAGGTGTAGTGTGGAAAGCCTGCACGATCACTTGGACGCAACTTAGTTTCCTGGAGGCAGACTAGAAGCTGGCAGTGCAACCGAAGGAGTAGTTTTAACTACTCCCGACTGGAACGAATGCCGTGAATATTCCACTGAAGGAGCGCCATGATAAAAAATGAGATAAGAAATAAGGATAAAAACCAACTAGCAAGCGGGGTCACCTCAACAGCCGCTGACGACTGGATTTCGAGGGAGCACTGCTATCGCTGTCTAGGGGCAAAGGGTCGTGGTCCATAGGTTCGACCGACGCGCCTGCCACCTCCCTGAGTTGATCAGGAGGGGCAGTTTCCACCGCCGGTGAAGGGCAGGGTGCCCAGCAGACGGAGCGTCCCGGTGAAACAGAAGACGGCCGAGGCCGGCAACTGTTGGACGGCGTGACGGATGGGTCACGCCTCGGCGGGGAAGGAGAGGAACTCTTTTTCTTGTTGGCTCTTCTCGAAGAGTGACGGTGAGAAGAGGCAGTCGATGGTTGGGAAGCCTGAGAACGCAGAAAATCCTCATGGATGGGTTCCTTTTTCAAAGTCCGGGCATCTTGTTTAGGTGCCCGCGGTTTACTAGAGGTTGACAAAGACTGTACTTTAGGAGCAGCAGAAGGAAGCGGGGACGTGTAACGGGCAATCTTCGGGCTGGCGGACCGCACAACTGTGTCAGCGAAAGTGAAATCACAAGTCTGGGTACTGGAATCCATAGTAGGTCGAGTTGAGGTGAAGACCTTACTGTATATGCCCGCTGGGAGGACAGTGGGCTTTCGACTCGCCAACAACTTTCAAGCGGCAGATGTTCCGTGACCCGAATTTGCTGGATGATTTTTTCATCCTTATATACAGGGCAGTCTCGAGAGGAAGCCGCATGGTCGCCGTTGCAGTTAAGGCAGTGAGGGGACGGAGGTGGCAATCCCCCTCATGGGCGTCCCTACCACAAGTGACATATTTTGCTGCATTTGGGCAAGATTCACGGGTATGGTTGTACCTGTGGCATTGGAAACAGCGAGTTGGGTTTGGAATATAAGGGCGGACAGAGATAACTTCGTACCCTGCTTTGACCTTCGACGGGAGTTTAACTCTGCCGAACGTCAAAAACACAGTACGAGTCGGTGTCTGCTGGTTATCTACCTTTTTCATCACCCTGTGGACGGCTGTCACACCCTGATCGGACATATAGGATTGGATGTCTTCATCAGACAACCCGTCAAGGGATCTTGTAAAAACTACCCCCCCGTGACGAGTTGAGTGTGCGGTGCGCTTATACCTTGACTGGAAACGTGTGTAATAACGTAGTTCGGATTAGTTTCTGGGCTTGGAAAGCACTGTCCGCTTCCAGCAACAATGTGCCTTTGCGGTGACGCGAACAGGTTTTAACAGGGCCAGCAATTGCATCGACACCTTTCTGTATAACGAAAGGATTGACAGAATTGAAATCTTTTCCGTCGGTGCGTGAAACAACAAGAAATTTCGTTAAATTAGGCAGGGTCCTCTTTTGCTGAGGCGAATCTATCTTACGTTTCTGGGTCAACGTCACTGAAGAAGAGAAGGAAGTCATCGCGGAGGTGTCTCCCGTGATTACCGGCGTCTCCGATGGCGCGCTCCTTCCTAGTGGGGGCCCTCTCCGAGGGCTTACCCGCCTTAGGTGATTGTTCACACCTCAGGTCACACCTCCCGAGAACTGACGGAGGGACCAATCGGCATGTTCGGAAGGTACCAGCTTGGGTAATCACCCCTCCCTGGGCCTGGCCTTTGCCAGGGGGTACGTATGTGCCCTACGTGTCTACCCGGGGCGGGGAATTACGCGTTACCCCATCACCTGCTACGCATGATAATGCGTGGGTTGGCCTTCAGACACGCACAGGGAGGAAAGAAGAAGAAGATAGGAAATGAAGAGAAAGAAGGAAAGAAGTGTCTCAAACGCTGAAGCGGAGACTAATGAAAAGGAGAGGAAGGCTAGGAGAGTATAAGGAGTAAAAGACAGAAGCAAAGGTTTGGAAAGGAAGTAACCAAGGAATGAGAGAAGCTACTACAAAAACGACCTGAACTAGCAAAGGACGCCTGTCTCCGGGTGAAGGCATAAACTGGGAGGGAAAGTGAAGCAGCCTGGGGCAGAAGAAAGGCTGCTCCGGCTCAGGGCCCCGTGCGCACCACACACGTACCCACAAAAGAACTGTGGACCCTCTGGGGGGGCTCGGAGGTGAGGTAGGTATGTCAACAGTAAGTGCTATCAGTAACAATAGTAAATTCCATTGCATGATCTCTCCATAACAGTGTTGCCACTACTTAATTTCCAACCCTCATATGTCCCACATAAAATAATTTTAAAATTATTAATAACCACTGAAATTTAGAAACCTGGGCCAACTCCCTACACATTCCAAAAACAGGAAACCAATTTTAATTAATTGGGTAATGAAAGGGTTAACCATTTAGCCATATTGGCACTGTGGCTAATGCTGTTCCAAGAACTACTGAAGCTTATTTCAGACATCATATTGAGGCTAAATCTGCATCAGGAACCAGTGACATGTTGATTTAAATACCTATCATGTTTAAGGTACATACAGGTTTATACTAGTGCTTGTCTGCAGATGGAGTTAATTGGCAAGTAAATTGAAGGTGCGACTAGTGTGCCACATCTGGTGATTTCCGGTATTACCGTAGGAGGCGCCAGGATAATCGGATGCTGGCTGGAGGAAACGGATGCGCAACAGAATATCCCTGGCCAGAAGGTGCATCTGACGAGTGTGCTCCACATGGGCATTTCTGGTTTTACTGCATAAGCAAAACAAATGAGAGGAGGCAGTTGTTTTGAACTTGCAGGAATGTGTCCTTTCATATTTTTGCATTACGCATAGAAGCAGGTATTTTGAAGACAGTTAATGTTCACAAAATTTTCTTGTGTGGCAAGTCTTTATCCGAGTAAAAATTTTTGAAAATAAAATAATGTTTCTAGATATGTTAAAACATTGACCACATGTGTGGTAGTTCTTTGAGACCTCGGAAGACGATGCCAAAACGCTACATGTACGTTGTGTGGACTGTACGCTGCGGGTAGAGGAACATCTAATCTTCAAGACTATTTAAAAAGATTTCATAAAGATTCCTACAGTACCAAGGGCAAAACAATATGAAAGTAAGTATTAAAATGCCAAGATCGCAAATACTGACTTATTTTTCCAGTTTTGATTCACTTAGGGTATCATCATAATGTCACTTGTGTCCTATTGTTTTGTTTTGTGAAGGCGCATAACATGAAAATGGTACGTGAATCATGACACAATGGAGAATGTGTTTTAAGTTTTTTAACCATGTTGTGTGTGACATACTATTGGCCAAAGTTAAATGTTTTATGATTGACGTACCATTTTAAAGTCGTGTGCCTTCACAAAACAAAAACATAGGACACAAGTGACCAGATGATGATACCCTAAGTCAGGCCCCCTCCAACTCAAGTACTCCGTGTTCGAGTGCCCCAGTGCCGCACCGTGCGGCCCCGGTGGGTTCCCCCCAACACTCCTGCCTCGCCGTGCAGCACGTGTGTGACGGAGACAGCACTCGCTCTCGTGTCTTCTTGGATGCGCTGAATATCCATTCCGAATCTTATCGTTGTTGGTCTATCTTGTGGACCTCTATCATGAGCACGAAAGGTTCAGACATGTGTGTGACTATGTTATTGCTCAATGGGAAGATTCTTTCAGCCTGATGGGAAACCACAATGCTTAGTACGCTACTCTACCGTAAATATGAAAGCACCCTCACTACGAAAATAAACATTCTGTTACACATGGGGGATTGTCGGACCAGACAGAAGGAAACTGATAACTTAATTAAGAGGTATGTCTTGTTTATTGTAAAGGAGGAAAGAATTTTTTTTTTTTTTTAATTATACTTATTACGGATTGTGCGGCCCCTCATGTGAAAGTTTCGAGTCCTTCAAAGGGCATGCATATGTGTCTATTGGCCTTAGTATGCATAAAAGTTCTTTGTTAGTCTAGGGACCAATGACTAAAGACGTTTTGTCCCGTAGGATTACAAACATTTGTCTCACTGACCTCACTTTCAAGAAAGACATAACGGGTTGTTTAAATGACTTAAGTAAATCATTGCAGGGTAAAAATACATTAATCAGTACTATGTGTGATCATATTGGAAATTCCAAATTCCAGGTTTTGCTTTCTGAAAGTCTGCGTCGAGAAGAAAATTTGGAAAATTTTCCCTCTCAGAATCTTTTAAACTAAGTACTTATGTCCACATCAGGGACTACACCAAAGAGTTACATTCAGTGCATAAAAATTTTGAAGATAGGTTTTAAGAAATAAAATAATTTTTCGGTGCACCCACAGGATGTCCCATCATGTCTCCAAATTGAACTGATATAAAAATGAAATGAGCGTATGGCTTGTTGGCCAGGAGATCCCTTTTGGGATTGTTCAGCCGCTTTAAGATAAGTCTTTTTAGTTGACGCCGCGTGTGTGACTTACATGTCAATGATGATGATGATGATGATGATGATGATGATGATGACAACACACAACACCCAGTCCCCTGCTGGGAATTGAACCCGGGCCTCCAGTGTGGTAGTCAGCGACGCTGGCACTGAGCTACGGAGGCAGGCATTAACTAGATGACATTTATTTTATTTTTAATACCAAACTGTGATTCCTAAGAGATCCCCTAGCCAATGATCACAAGAGCTGATGATAATAGTAACAGTAATAATAATAATATGGTTATGTGCAGGGACAACAACTTGCACTCAATTCCCATGAATAAAGACAGGAAAAAAGTGTCACATAGTTTTAAATTAGGCTGTAATCCCTATGTTGAAAAATTTAGTCATTATCAAAATTGTATAATCGAAGCAGAAATGTACCATAGAAGAACATACATTATTTTATTTTATGTCGGGAAGAGAATTTCGGTGGGTACTATAACTGGCCATTTTAATAACTACTACATATCTACAATCCTTTGATCATTTTTATTTATTTATATCTATTTTGAATTGCAGTTACTAGTTATGCAAAAACAAATGCAAAGCATAACATTATACACCACATTCACATGAAACAAGGCATTTTTCCTAAAACGTGCAGAACATAATTTAAACTCTGAAGTGCAGAAGGTGTGAAGTAGGATTTCCACAACAAAAACAGTGTAATAAGCCTAGGCTACAGACAGGAGAGAGAGAAAGAAAGAGAGAGAGGGGGGGGGGGGGGAGGTGATGAATACTACACTAAAGTGTGTGCATATTTATTTTCACAGTGCAACTATTTCTTTCAACAAACTGCATGAACATAAATGGATTTTAATTCCACATAGTAAATAAAATTGGAAGATATATTTATAAACAATATTTATTTCAAGTTAAAAAATACAAAGATAAGAGCAATTAAAATATAGAAGTGCAAATTAACAAGAACAGAACTGAAAGTGCAAAATAACAAAAACAAGACTGAAAATAGTCTGAACAAAATTGATATGGCTCAAAATAAATTAAGCAAATGCAATCACAATCACTACATAAGATGCTTTCACGGATGGATAAATAACTAGAAACTGGGGATGAGAAAATTTATCACAGCTACAATAAACCCTTACTCACCACTTTTCCCCAGTTAAATGGAAAGAAATACACAATATGTGATATGTCCAGGAAAATAAACAAACATGTCACTAGAAGACTGAACACTGTCACAAACATCATAAGGCGAAGCCGGCCAATTAACGGAAGCATAAAGAGTCCCACTTTTACAGTACCAGAAGAACACAGGCAGGCAAGGCAAGCAACTGATGAAATCTGAAACAAGAAAGAACAACTATGTAGGCATGTTGCTCCAGAACTTTAGTACCTTACAAGAATGTGGTTAGAACTGATGCTCAAATGTTTGTATAGCTTATGGAACTTAACTACGGGGTCCTCAGTCCCTAAACTTACAAACTACATATGAACTAACTGATACTAAGGACGGCACAAATATCCATGCCCGAGGGGGGATTCGAACCCCTGACCGTAGTGGCCATGCAGACCGTGACTGGAGCACCTCAGTCCCCTCGGCCACCGTGGCCGGCCCCCAACTGATGCTCATCAATTGACAAACACATATTTTCTTGGCTCGACAATGCAATCAAGCGAGGAATTGATGTGGTGTATTACACAAATTTTAAATAAGTAATACTTCAACAGAAATAATAAGCTCATGTAAAGCATATCAACAATCATTAAGAATCTCATTTATCATACAATGCACAATATATTTTTCACAGCCCGATACGATCACTGGAATTGCGCACTCCTAGTTAACCTTCACAGTGTAACATTTTGTTAATTTGTGATTATACTACATTAATACCATTCTTCGGGTATGTGTATGCATAGTTAATTTATAAAATTGCACACTATTTCAAACACTATTGTAATTTGCTTTTCTTCACAACCTGAGGCATGTTATTGCATTAGTGGCTGAAATATCAGGCAATTTTATAAATTTAAAAGCGACAGTGATAATAGCACCAGAAGCCTTTGCTTTTATTGATCATAGTGTGTTATAAAATGGGTGGGCACAGAGAGTATTCAGACACAATACAATGACTATCTGAAAAAATGTCCCATTCATGTACGCAATGAAAATTCCTTTGTGTGTCACTTTTGTAATATGAAACTAAAGTGGCAGGAGGATAATTTATAAAAACACAATAAAGGTAATTGTTTAGGGAATAAAATTACTGTTGGTCATTTAAACATCAAAACACACAGAAATATATAAAAGCTGAATCTGAATTTCAAGATGCTAGATTTTCAAAGTTTATTTGGTAATTTCACATAGCTCTAACAAGGACCCTGCATTTCTAGGATGAAGAACCTTTCACGCCTAAACTTAAATTTGATGCAATACCCTAAAATAGTGTATGCCTAGAAAGGAAGCATTCTGGGCATTATAGGAATTAGTAGGCCATACTTCTTGTTATAGCAGGTTGCATCGTAAGCATAGTTTGTGCCAGTGGTTGTAGATGTGCCACGTGTAGCAGTGTTGATCTCAGTGCCACCATAGTACCATGCCAATTACAACATGCATGCCGCATCACATCAGTCACTGACAAGCGAACTGACAAGCAACACCACACTACGCTTGATTGTGATTAGGAAAGTTACATCTTCCTACCTCATAAAAACTATTAGCAGGGTCATGAGGTGCAGACAAACAATCTGATGAACTATTTTATGTTGGATGGTACTTCTCGTGAAGCTTGGGAGTAGAAGAATGGATGCGGAATCTTTAGCATTTTCACCAATTACTTTACTTTCACACAGTGTTAAGTAATGTACACATTATAAAGGCAAAAAATTCCAGAACATTCTGTTAAAACTGTTAAATTATAGGAATATTAGAAGCCTCAAATCATCGATAAATAATTATATTCTTCTTGGTGCTACATGTTCCTTGAAGAATGAGACAATATATAAGTGAAGGGAACATACCATGCAGTTGAATTTTTACATGAAAAAATAACACATACTTCCATCTACCAGTATATTACAGTGATTTTTTTTAAAATATGAAGTAACAATTTAGTACTGTCTTTCACAGTTATGTCAAACCACCCCAAAAAGCTAATTACACTTCCGATGTTCAATCTTTAGTCACTTTAAATAATTATGCATATCACATAATTACATAAAATAAACCCATGTTAATGACAGTAGCACTGCATCAATATAGGAATGCATATATTAAATGAACATTAATTTACTATGAAGGAGAAGGACAAAGTGGAATCTTTGAGAACCAGACAGCTGTGTCAAGAAAGTACTGCAGAGGGAAACTAATGAGCACACTATGCAATTACCTTCTTGGTTATAATTTAAATAACACTCAATGTTTTTACAGTATTATGTATTGTGGGGCAACTAAAGACTACTACACCAGTACCAAACCAATAGGGCCTCAAAGAAACACTGACAGTTGACGGCAAAAGTTTATAGATTCCCACTATAGACCATGCAATTATGAACAGTATCGTATGCATGAAACCTGATTAGCCTAATTAAATAGTTGGTACATATGGCCTGTAGATAGACTGCAAACTGTGCATCATGTTCATCGAGTGCACTTCGGGTTAATCATGCTAAAAAACGCGCTGAAAGAATATAAGGTTAAGACAAATTGTCACCCTACATGCAACACTGCCTCATAACTTAACTCTTGTACTGACACTTAGAAATATTATGGAAAGCGAATAAACTTAGTTTAGTGCATGAAACCTGAACTTTATCAGACTGTGTGTACTTCTACAACACCACGTTGAGTATTCATTTAATTGTAATAAATGTCACATGTGTTACTATAGTATTGGGACATTTCCGTTACCATATAATACACCCACAACGCTGGCACAGTCAGTAATTTATTTGTACAGTGCAAAAACTGTTTTTCATTAGAGGGCAATCTCTTTTTATCTTTAAGGAATTTCAACTTCTTTTAGATTGTGTTCATGATAGCTATTTAAACTGTGAGTGTCACAACAAATGATGCTACTTATGGCTGCGCTATCCGAACTTCTCAGACAGCGCTGCTCAGCCATTGCCACAAACACCTGTACCTCAATTTAGAGGGTTTGATGAACCAAAGGAAGAATGAACAGATTACATAAAACAACTGCAGCAATGTTTTGCAGCATACACCATTCAAGGTGAAGCACACCAATAATTTTTTTCTGTCATGGTCCCAGGCCCATGTGTATTTGCATTGCTTGTGAAGTTTGTGAAGTTGTCCCCACCCCCAAACCCAGCCTAACAGTCAGTTACAATGAATTGATTTCAACAATGACAGAATATTATGCCAAAATTCATGTAGTTGCTGCTAGATTCAAATTCTTCCACTTTTCAAAGCAACCACACTAATTGTATGAAGAGTGGCTGATGGAATTGCAAGGTCTTATTAGATCCTGCAGTTTTGATTGTGTTTGTGTGAAGCTTCATGATGCAATTACACAGAGTGCAGAATAACACACCATAGGCATAGAAGCACAGCACACATGCTGTTACTGTGTCAAAGCAAGAGGCATAGCCCACTTCTCAACAACTTTTGCATCTTTTATCAAAGCACTAACTGTAGCTCTAGAATTCTTTCAAAGTTAAATCTTCCCCACAATTCTTTGTCCATGCCCACCAACATTGTCCATCCACATCTGCAATGTGTTTCTTTTGGTACAAGACTGGTCATGTTCAACAGTTAGGTGTTAAAAAATTACGTTTCACAAAGCCTTACCAATAAACAGAAACAGTAACACACAGAGTCAACTCCTGAATTATTAAGGAAGTCGTGTTGATATAATCAGCACAAACCAGCATTCCCTTCTGGTTCTATTACTGATGCAAAACTAGCCCAGTTTTGTTCAACAGTCGCACACACCTCAAACACACTTTCCATTTATCTGACAATTCTTCAGTACAAAATAAAATTTCAATTAGGAACAAGAGTGTCACTGACTTTGCTGAATTACAACACTTATAAATTACTTGGTAGTCCACCTTTGTACCATTCCAACAAATCAGTTGCTACATAGGATGACTAAGTTATATGTTCTAAGAACTAGCATTCTGGATGCTACTTACAAAAATATGGCAATGTCTGTACCATTTACAGTTTTTCATGCACCCACTAGTCAAAACATTATTGGACTAGATGCCTTTGACATCACTGAAGTAGAATACATAGTGCTGTACACTGATTCCAATACATAGGTTGACGATGTTAAAGCAAGCCTTAGGTGAACTATTAGAAAATCTGTGATCATTTCCTGGGGGTGCGCGAAGTTTTACGTAGCACATAACACTCTGTGCCCTAAAACAGCTGAAAGTTTGAAGAATGTGGCATTTTCCACATGCAATTCATGACAAATTGGCAGAAGAATTGCATTGTTTACAAGCCACTGGTGTGCTGCAGACTATCATGACTAGTTTGTTGACTTCAAATCCACCTTGAATGCACAAATCTCATTGACAGATGTTCACTACCCCCCCCCCCCCTCTCTCTCTCTCTCTCTCTCTCTCTCTCTCTCTCTCTCTCTCTCTCTCTCTCTCTCTCTCTCTCTCTCTCTCTCACACACACACACACACACAGTCCCTGGCTGTTGGGTTATTTTTTTGTTTATTCTGTTATATGTGGCTTTATTTGGCTCATCAGGTGTCTCTGTGGTGAGTAGCTACCTATCATTTCCAAAATATTGTGTAATATATATCAGCTACTTTAAAAGTAATTCTTAGAATTCCTGTACAGTGTGCTGCTTTAGGTATGGTTAAAACCTGTGGAGTCTCGCCCTGAAATGAATTTCAGAGACCAGAAGGTCCCCTTGTCAGAACTGACATTACTTGCTGCCTTTGAGAGAGGCACCTTTATATCTCATAAAATGAATTTTTCTTGCCTAGAAATGTTAATGCTGTTTCACGTTTGAAGCACTGAAATGAATAACTGCCATGAATGATTTGCATTTCTTGCAATAATTCTTATGCTTGGAGATACCCTGACCCTGTACATATCAACAGCAGAGGTCATGTTTTCTTTCTTTTCTCTTTCTCTGCCCCCACCCCCTATCTCCACCAATCTTATGATGGGGTTATGAGGTTGATGAAGCCTACAAAAAATGCCTGTATGTCCTAATTATTTTCTGGGTGTATTACAGTCTTTCTCTCTCCCAATCATTTTTATCCTCTACAGCTCCTTCTAGTATCATATCTTAACATGATATATCATGCTGTCTCTCCTTCTTGTCAATGTTCTTTGTATATCTAATTTTTTGACAATTCTACATAAAACGTCCTCATTGGTTACCATATCAATACACCAAAGTTTCAACTTTATTTTGAAGCACTACATCTCAAGTGATTAGATTCTCTTCTGTTCTGGTTTTCCCTCTGTCCATGTTTCACTTCCATACAAAGCTGTGCTCTAAATGCACCGTAGGGTCAATGTCTGATACTAGTAGACTCCTCTTAGCCATGAGCACCTCTTATGGACATCCTGCACCTATTATATACAATGATCAAACACTCTGATCACCTTCTTAATAGCCAGTATATCCACCTTTGACACAGATAATAGCAACTACTTGCCTTGCCATAGAAGAATTGAGGCCTCGGTAGGTTGCCAGAGGTGGTTGGCAAAACATCTGCACCCACTAGCTGCCTAACTCCCATAAAAAAATGAAGAGGGGGGCCTTGGAACACTGATGCCATGTTCAATCACATCCCAGAGGAGTTCAATCATGTTCAGATCTGGTGAGTAATATGAGGGGGGAGGGATGGGGGGCGCACATCAATTGCAACTCACCACTGTATTTCTCAAACAACTAAATCACACTCCTGGCCTTGTGACTTAGTGCATTATCTGTGTACATGGTACACAGCCAATGAAAATACTTCTTGGCCATTATGCAGCTCCAATGGAGACATGAATGGCCACGTGGATGTTATCCAGAGCATAACAGAGACCCCACCAACAAGTGCCAAGGAGCTGTTGCCATGAAATACAACATATTTGCACCCTCCCATTAACACGATAAAGAATGTATCAGGATTCATCAGTCCATGCAATGTTCTGCCACTGCCGCAACCTCCAATTATTATGGTCACATGCCCAATGTCAGTATGTTAACTTTGCCAAATGCACAGTTCGCAAAGTTAGCCTTTTACCACACTTCTCATACAGGTATGGCCTGATGGCATTGAATTTTGAATGGGAACATGTATAGGCTACGTCTCAGTATTTCTGTGGGCTGGTATATTTCAAACCAGCCTCTGCCACAATTCTTTGAGCAAATTTCCTTGGATTTTGCTGAATGATTTGAGAAACTGTGGTAACATTTGCAGGAGTAAGTACAGTTTCTCTGGTGCCAACATTCCTTGCCATTTCATCAGTGACACTGTCTGCCTGTTGGAATTTAGCAAAGAGCTTGCAAATTGTTTTCGCATAGTGTCCTTTTCACATATTAAACCCAGGCTGGAAATTGTGCCTTGTCACTGTAGGACTGTTTTGTAACTTGTGGTATTTCAGTACCAGAATAACGTGTTGTTCAATGGAATACATGACTGCAACCACTTCCTTCAGTATGCCAATCACCTTTCACATTGCAGTGCTCGAATTGATCACTCGGAGCTGCAGCACACTGTTTGTAGGCACACTATAATGTGACTACAGCTTTTCAAACTATTTTGACCTTTTTCTAAACATCTGTATACAACGCTTACAGCTTTCACAATACAAATGCTTTTTTTATGCTCTTGTGTATCTCACTTTGTTTTCAAGACATTTAATTTTGATATCAGGGACTACTCCACTAGACACCCTGAATAATTATACAAACAATGTGCAGTCTCCCAGTGTCTCTTGGTTTGATCTTTTATGATTTTCAAACCAACGGTTAGTGATGATTAAATTGCCCTCTGTGCAAAAAATCCACCAAACAGTTCTTCCTCTTTGATTCCTTTACTACAATCCATACTCAACTACTATTTATTTATTGTTCTATTCCTACTACTGAACTTAACTCCCAATCACACTTAATTTTTCCTCTACCATGACTATAAATATATATATTAACCTTCAACCTCATAACCCTATGTTAATCTGAAGACCATGTTGTCATCTGGTTGTAAAACAATCTCCCTTCCTTCCTTCAGTAATCCTTACTATACCTAACTTCTCGTTAACTACTTCCCTGATTTAGGTACCCTACATTGCACACTCCGACTAAAGACAGCCAATTTTGTTCTTGCTCCTTACATCGTCCAGAATGGTCCCCACCTGGAGATCCAATTGGGGCACTGTAATATTTTACAGTAGCTCAAAACCCGAAGTTGCCGGGTATTTATTTCATGATGATCAGTGAAACTGAGTAAGTTTTCTGCAAGGTACTTTTTGCCAAGCACCAAACAAACATTTACATAGCCTCTTGGTTTAGAATGCATCAAAATTGGAGCAAAACTATGCATTTTGTCGAAGTCTGTAAGTAAAGTACCCTCTACCATGCACCGTATGAAATTTTATGTAGACAGTGAGGTTCCTCTTGTTCTGAAGGTCAAGTGTGCAAAATTTCATCATGATCAGAACAAAAGTATATATTTGCACACAACAGAAACATACAAACATTTAAAACCAAACTTAGTTTCTCTCAAATTTTCCATTAATATCGCCAGAATTTTATTTTACACAAATCTTTCTAAGAATTACAAATACAACAAAAGAAAAATAATCAGCCATAACGGTCGAGCCATTATCAAGTTACAATGTGATCAAGGAAAATAGGGATTCATTTCTATACATAAAGACAAGAGGACACCATCATCATGTACAAGGGTTCCCCAAAAACTAACGTTTCAACGCATGCAGCTTTAGCATGGTATGTCAGTGGGTGAAGTTAGTACCACTGCTGTGTAGCGGGGAGCCATTGGAAGGAATGAGAATTCCCAACAACCACCAGCTCGTCGATTAGTGTTGTGATGATAGACATGAGCCTTCTCAGTCCAGCACCTAGCAAGTGTGATTCATACACTGTAGTTTGCTAGTTATGTGCTAAGGGCACGAACAGCACTGTGATTCATCACAAAATTGTTACAGTTTATGGAGAGGACATGGTGTCAAGGCAGCATGTGATGAAATGGGTACAGAATTTCAATTTTTGAAGGACAATTTCACAATGAAAACAAAGCACACAAAATCTACAGTCAGTGCCACTTGCCATTTTGAGACTGAAGGTTGGGTTTTCTCAACTTTATAGAGATAGGAGATGAAACTTGAGCTTATCACCATACTCCAGATAGCAACTGTCAACCAATGTAGTGGTGCTATACACACTCTCCTTCAGCCAAAACATTCAAAATTCAGCAAACAGTGACAAAAAACATAGTGTCAATGTTTTTGGACAGAAAAGGGTTTCTGCTCAATGACATTTTAGGAAGAGGTGAAACAATAAATGCTGTAAGATAATCTGAGACCATGAAGAAACTTAGCAGAACCATACAAAACAAATGCCGTGGGATGTTGATAACAGGAGTCTATCTCCTCCATGACAATGTGTGTCCACAACCTGCTCATGCAAAACAAAAGTTGCTGATTGGTTGGTTGGGATGTTTTAAGCCACCTCCATCACAGCCTTGATCTCAACCTGTGACTATCATCTGTTCACTAAATTGAAGGAAAACCTTTGCAGAAAACCAACGATGATGAGGTGAAAAAGTAAAGAACTGGCAAAAGAAAAACCACCCTCATACCAATGACGACAAAATGTATAGAGGTAAATGGTGATTGTATGTCTAATAATACAACACCTATAATACAATGCATGTAAATTTTATTGAAATAAATTCATTTTTTGTACTTCCAAAAAATTCTTGTGACCTTACTTTCCGGCATAGCCTTGTATCCCCTTACCTGACGGCAGTGTTGTCAACCTTTTCGACTATATGAACCCGTTCCAAGTAAAAATATTCTTGTGACCCCCCTTCCAAATAAAAATTATTCTGGCAAATCCCCCTTCTCATGAACCATAACAAAACTATGTTATCTCAAAGGAAACAAATGTAATCTTTTGCTACAGCTTTCTTTTAAATTATTGAACAAAGTTTGTTTAGTCTATTTTTTGGAATGGAGCACATTATCCTATTTTTCCAACAGAAAAATATATTTTGCTTAATGACTGTTTCACATTTCAGGCAAGACTAAGTTGTGAATTTGCTCATTAAGAAAGGTACCACTGTAAAGACAATTTGTAACAAAGTAGAATTTTTTTAATTTTCCAGAATTAATTATTGTTATGTTCTTTTACCTAACAATTGTTCCTGAAAACCGTTTTCAGGCTTTGCACTTATTCATCATTAACTAACTGCATTATAAATTAAAAAAAAACATGATCCATTTGATTAATGATCAATGTTGCACAAGGAACTCTTGTAATTTTAACAAATTTCACTTAGGCATTTTTTTGTTACTGAACTCCTAGTTATTTTATACTGCAATTAGTCCCTCTTATGATGCAACCCCCCCCCCCTCTGAACAAGACTTCACAACCATCCTGGGGGGTTGTGACCCACAGGTTGAAAAACACTGCCTTACAGCATTTATACTACCTGTATGGTAACACTGCGTTGACTGGTGCTACAATGTCAGTTCATCCAATCATCCACAAAGCAACTACTTCAAAAACTACTTGTTTGACTGCCCTATCAATAGATATCCTTTCATTACCATTGGGGCATGCAGGACACTCCATCAATGGCAAGTTCCGTGTTTTATGTTCCTAAAAGAACAAAATGAAAGTGATCTAACACTTCCAAATTCCTAGACTAAAACTGGCAGATATGCCTGAAACAGCATGTGGTGTGTTGTGTTTTGATGCCAGTCATCCTCAAAAGTAAATTTAATTGCTAAATGTGCAGCATGATGCAGTTATTTTCCTCTTGCTGGTAGTACAATATTAAATCGCTGAAGGTGTCTCGTGGGTGATGCAGAATGCTTCCTTTACTATTTACTACATTACACAGTTGCAGAGAAAAGTATGTATCAAACAGTTAATAATATGAAAGTGAAATTGTAGAGAACAATACACTAGTCACAGATGAAACAAAAATAAAAGAAAGAAAGAAAGAAAGAAAAAGTTTTTCAGGAGTTTAAACATCTACACATTACTGAACCAGTAAAGAGCTCTGCAATATGCAGTTTCAGAACCAAACATTTCTTGAGAGACGTATTCATTATCTACCTCAACTGTACTTTATAGTATGCATGCATATATTTAACAATGATTTTCCAATTTTTAATTTTAAGTACATGAGCAATCTAAAGTAATTTACAATGAAAACAGAGCAGTAATAGAAACACAAATAATTTATGTTAATGAATACCACAGAGGTAGCTGAAGAACATGTCTTACATGAAACAGTACAATTAGCTATTGATGTAGATACTATGCAAATTGCTTTGTAATATCTTTGACACTATAACAGAAGTGTATAACAATTGAAGTCCTACCACAAGCAGTACTCTGAACACTCCCGTAGATGACTTGAGGTGTGTTTCATCACAGTACAGCACAACACCAGAGAACAGGGAAGCAGAGGGAGTCGAGCGTGGCAGCTGATGGCGATAGTTGGCGTGTGAATCCCAGGAGTGAACAGTACCACTGATGGGTGAGCCACAGTCATCATCGTCCCCTCCGCCCCCGTCCATGGGCACAGCACTGCCAAAACCCGTTCCTGTCCGGCTACCGGCTATTTCAAAATCCTGGATCTCGTCAGGGCGATAGCGATTGGGCTCCAGTTCGCGTATTTCCTCCAGCAGGACCTCTATTTCATCAGTTCCATACAAATCGGATACAGAGTTAATGTAGCGGCCGGGGCCGGGCTCCGGCTGCATGGCCCCGGCGCGGCGCAGAGCGGCGCGGACGGGGGGGCTGCTAGGCCCGCAGGCGGTGCCCTGCACCCATCCTCCTCACACAGTTCTGTCCAGGGCTGCACGCTCCAACCTATGCAAGAACATCAGCCAGGTTACAAATACACGCTACCACAAAGGAATTTGCACAAGACAATTTTTTACCTATCAAAACAGTCTAGCATAGTTCTCAGAGGTAGTATCTGAATTTACTACTTAAACAAAAGCAAGATTAATTTTAGAGTTGACAAGTAAGTTTCTTTGTAAATTTTCCTAAAACTAACGAACCCCTAGATAAAGCCATTGATTACTGCCATAAGAAGTGCATTTTATTAACACCATGCAAGTGTCCCTAAAGCCTCCAGCACAATGTGGGGACAAAGATCGGACAATTTCAAAGAAAATGAATACACCAGTTAGTTACACATCTAGGACAAAGTATAAAATCACAGCTTTTGTGTGTGTGTGTGTGTGTGTGTGTGTGTGACCCCATAAGAAAATCAAACATTAACACATCTTTAACTTGAAGCCAAAAAGGCGAGCAATTTCTTCCAAATTGCTAATTAATTCAAACTTCCAAATCTCCCCCCCCCCCCGGCCCCTGTAGAAGGAAGACGTCTCTATTCTTTTAATGTGTCGCTAACTGTTAAGATCAACAACATTTCTGTTGGTGTTCTGATAAAACGGAGAGACAAGTAAGGCCCTATTCACCTTCTCCAGATGTATACTGACTGACACTGTAATTGTAATCCACATTCATACTTGTGTTTTAACCTTGCGCCACTGTATCGGTACCATTGCCTTACAATAAGTCTTCACACTAACAAAAGCGTCATTCACAGTAAATTTTGTACCCATACAGTAAACAGTTTTTCCATCTATACTGGCTCGATTTGTGAAAGTACTTTGTTACCACCACATTTGAGTAAATCTGACATTTATACATATGTCTAGTTCTATTACATTATCAGAGACACATATTCTGAATTTCTGCAACTCATCAGGTTTAAGTGCAGTCTGATAACAACCCAAGCAAGACGACAGTCTATGCTATGTATGCTGTATGTTCTAGCACAGTTGTTTGCAAACTGTGGGTCACGAGGCCCTTTCAGGTAGCTTGAGAGATGACTTTATATATTTTAAAGGAGATTTTTAGATATTTTAAAGGAGAGGACACCTACTCATACTGCCATTTTTATGGTACACATAAAGCATGGCGAAACATGAAAGTCTCCTAAGCAAGATGACCAGATGGCCATTTTTGTCCCTTTGAGAATGAGTTTAGGAAGTGGTGTTTGGCTCAGCAGTAAGAGAGCAGATTCGTATTTAAAGGGTTGGGAAGGGGGGGGGGAGGAGATTGTATTTAATGCTTACATAGGAACACCATGTACGTAAATCAATACTTCTATTCTTTTGTAATTTATCAGTTACAGGTACCAGTGTGATATTCATCAAAGAAACACAGGAAGCAATAATTCTGATTGCATCTTGTGCATTTTATAAATAGCACTTTTGCAGTGGCATGGCTGTTTTTAATGTCTCCATAGAAAAACAAAACGTTAATGACATTCTGAAAACAGACACGTAATACAGCATGTTGCTGAATACTCGCGAGGATAGATGGTGATCTATAATCGAATAAAATTTGATGCAAGCTTCTTAGGGAGTGATTTCTTCTTCTTTCCTGATGAGGTAAGTGCGGTTTTTAAGATTTTTATTACATTTTTTACCTGATAAAAATATACATTGTAGGGTTGCACTAGTGGTGTACATTTGTGGAGGAGGGGGGGGGGGTTGGGAGAGATTAGTTTGATAGTTCACATTGGCAGTTGGTCTTTATCTTTAAACAGTTTGTCATATGGCATAAAAGGGGGTTGGGAGAGATTAGTTTGATAGTTCACATTGGCAGTTGGTCTTTATCTTTAAACAGTTTGTCATATGGCATAAAAGTCGCATCATGATGTAAGAAGGCTACAACTTAAATAACCGATGTTTCGGCCAACGTTACAGTGGCCTTCATCTGGGTATACTGACGTGAGCTGGCCGCACTGACAACACAACACGGGAGCACCATCAGTAAGCAACTGACAGTTTGTCATATATTCATGGATGATGCAGACATATAAATACAAAGTAAACCATATGATGTTGCAGTCAACTGTGATGTCAGTAGTGTACACACTGCCAAGGAGCACAAAAATATTTGCCGGCAGACAGAGATGAACTCACAACCCTTTCAATAAGAATCCTATCTCTTGCCGCTGAGTCAAACACCACTTCCTAAACACATTGATAAGATGCATATGGTGACAGATCCTTATAAGAATTCCTTTTATTTCCTGAACACTTGGCCATCTAGAGTTCCATTTTCCGGCTCTTTCACCATGCCCTAAATAAATTTGGACTAATTCCACAATGACGAGTAGATGTCCTCTACTTGTAAGTATATGAAGGAAATACGAAATTTTTTCTCAAGAGAACAGTTTTATAATCTGAAAAGTTGGGCACAAAACACGTTCTAAACAAGAAACCCATGTGGATAATAACATGCTCGAAGCGATAACAAGAACAATGCAATTGGAACATTTGTTTCTAATTGTGAGATGGCAATGCCGCATTCTATTCCACTGGTGACAAGTGTGATATGAGAAACCTTCCAATAACTTATTATTTCTCTGACAGCAAGATCATACATAATTTGTTTATCATTTAGTGTGTGTGTGTGTGTGTGTGTGTGTGTGTGTGTGTGTGTGTGTGTGTCCATATTTGCAGTTGCACTTTCTTTTCTTTTATAGCATGTTTCTAATTTATACTTATTTCACTATTGGCACATTGATTAAGACTGCATCGTTCCACATTGAGTGGGGAGGTAGGGAGGAAGAGTATCAAGTGTTTACAAATGAAGCTTTGACAGAATTAATTACATATCCAACTACTTAGTATCTGCATGTGCATTTTCTAGTTTGTTGTTTTTGTTTATAGAAAAAGAACACTAACTTTTTGCAGTAAATGATTTACGACTAAAACTTATAAGTTTCAATCAAGATATACAGACTATCATTAATACTAGGACTAAACATATCTCAAATCTCATTAAGTTTACTGTTTCAAATAATATATATTCTCAAATTAAAAAGTTATGTTCCAATCACTAGTTTATAAAGTCTTACTCAGAAAAGCAGTTTTATATGATAACTACTCCAGTTTCTTATTATATATAATTTTTATTTTGCTATTAATTTCCATGCAATCAGTATATATGATATCCCACTTAAATTTTTCACCACAAATATCTCTGGAATAACAATGGATGTTGAAAATGCCTTTCACATACATCAATGACCAACAAAGGCTTATGAAAGTAATTACTATCAGACAGTTAAAATGTAAACAAATATAATTTTTAACACAAACTTCTAGTTTTTTTATGTATACCCCGTATTATTTCTTAGGCAAACAGTAGCATGGAGAATAACAAAAGAATGGCAGCAGTTGCATTGCAATATGTCAATTACATCTGGAGAAAGTATGAAGCAAAGTTGAATTTAATGTAGAGCACAGCTAGCATGTTGCAAGACTCAAGTTTGAGTCTCGTGTCACATTAGCTGCACACTTCATGTATTTCTAACATCAACTTTCCTTCGCATTTTCTGTGGATGTAGGCTAATTCACTTATTATGGAACCAGTACCATTCTTTGTGATTTTTCATGCTGTTTATTGTATAAGAAATAATATAGGCTATCCATTTAACAAACATAAGTTTGTGTCAAAATTTATATGATAGCACTTACTTTCATTATCCTCCAGGGACAACAGTCTGAATGATTGACTGAGCTAGCCTTGTAACATCACCTATTGTAGCTTTGCCATTGAGTTGGTGCGAACAGCTAAAAGCAAGGGGAAACTACACCCATTACTTTTCCCTGAGAACATACTGCTCTACTATCTGAATATATAATGGCACCCTCTTGTTTAAAATGTTTAAAACAATTTGGAGGTGAAATAGCCCCCCCCCCCCTCCTTCAGATCTCTGGGTGGGGACTACTCAGGAGGATGTCATCATCAGAAAAGACAACACTGACATTCTACAGATCGGAGGGCGGAATTTTAGATCACTTAAGCGGACAGGGAGGATGGAAAATTTAAAAAGGGAAACGGATAGGTTGAAGTTAGACATAGTGGGGATTTCTGAAGTTCAGTTGAAAGATGAACAGGATTTCTGGCCAGATGAGTAGAGATATATATAATACCAGTTGGGGGTATTACAGGAGTAAGTCTAATGATGAATAAGAAAATAGGAATGCTGGTGAACTATTATGAACAGCAAAGTGATCACATTATCATAGTAAGACAAATACAAAGACAAGGAGGCCACTTTAGTACAAGTTCATATGTCTACTAGTTCTGCCGATGAAGAGATGGAAGAAATGTACGCAGAGGTTGGGATCTAACGACTTGATTGTCATCACATATGAAATAGCTTTCCGTCAGAAGATAATTCGTATTAGCAGTTTAGTACAGGAACAGAAAACTGTGTGTCTGTAATGTTGTTTACAGGGTGCACGAGAATGTAGAGGCCGGCGTATCTGAGGGCGAATTTTGGCCTGCAGTGGCACAAAGTTGCAGTGGTGTGCAGCCTAAGTGAAATCGTGATTGTGCACGGAATAAATAAAAGAAGGAAAGAACATCTGTGAAAGAAGCGTTAGGTTTTTGTTTTATTAATTGTAAGAACAATTATGAAAGATCATGACTGGTCTGTAAGAGACAGACTGGATTTAGATATGTCTCTAGTTGTGTGACAAGCATAATCTACAACCCATGTATATTGTTTTAATTGAAAGTGACCAAATGTAAAAGTTAAAGAGAGACAAGTTTCTTATTTGGTAGTAGTCTCGCAATACTCTCTATGTGATTTTCCCCTGCAGAGTAGGAGACGGAAGACTGATGCTGTGGATGTGACGGAGGATACCGACTAGCAGGTTCATCTCAATTCATCCAGTTAAACTAAAACTAGGCGACCGGTGAAGAATACATGCAACTCGAGGTATGAGAAGGAAGTAAACTGCAGTGTGCCGGTTGTTGATGGCTACTGAAGCTTAGGTCTGAATGAGCTAATCCAATTCTACATCCACATTACACCACAAGCTACACAAAATTTTCAGGCAGTTAAAGAGAGGAAAACTTAATTGTGATGGGGTACTGGAGTTCAGTAATAGAAAGGAAGGGAAGGAAAAATAGTAAGTGAATATGGGCTAGAGGAAAGAAATGAACAAAAAGCCACCTGGTAGAAGTTTGCACAGAACATAATTTAATCATAGCAAACACTTGGTTTAAGAATCATAAAAAACAATTGTATACATGAAAGAGACCAGAAGACACAGAGAGATACTAGATAGATTTTATAATGTCAATACATCAATTTTGGAACCAGGTTTTAATCTGTAAGACACATCCAAGTGCAGATAAGGAGTATGGTCTATATTACTGGTTATGAACAGTAGACTGAAATTGAAGAAACTACAGAAAGGTATGACAATAAGGAAATGGCGCCAGGATAAATTACCAGGATCCTGGAGAATTTCAGAGGGAGCTTCATGCAACAATTGACAAACAGTAGAAAATAACATAGTAGAAGATGAATGTGTAGCTTTGGGAGATGAAATGGTGAAGGCAGCAGAGGACCACATAAGTAGAAAGACAATACCTACAAAAAATCATTGGATACCACAGGAAATACTGAATTTAATTGATGAAAGGAGAAAATATAAAGGTGCAGTAAATGAATCAGGTAAAATGGAGTACAAACAACTAAAAATGAGATTGACAGAAAGTGCAAAATGGCTAAGCAGGAGTGGCTAGAAGGCAAATGCTGGGAGAGCCAGCCATGTCAACCTATTTCACCTGGTGTCCAAGATGCATGAGAAAGACTAAATACCCTCAGACACCAAGAAAAATGCAATAATCCCCACTTCAAAGAAAGCGGGTGCAGACAGGTGTGAACATTACAGAACCATCAGTTTAATAAGTCATGGTTGCAAAATTCTAACAAATTATTTACAGAAGAATGGACAATCTGGTAGAAGCTGACCTCGGGGAAGGTCAGTCGGGATTGAGGAGAAATGAAGGAACTCTTGAGGCAATACTCATCCTACAACTAAGAACAGAGATTAAGTAAAGGAAAACCTGCATGTTTAGCTTTAGTAGATCTGGTGAAAACTTTTGAAAATGTTGATTGGAATACCCTTTTTCAAATACTGAAGTCAGCCAAGATACAATATATAGGAAACAGAAGGTTATTTAAAACTTATACAGAAAACAGATAGCAATTATTAGTCAAAGGGCATGAAAGGTGAGCACTGGTTGAGATGGGAGTAAGACAGGGTTTAGCCATTTTCCCAGTGTTATTCAATCTGTACATTCAACAAACTATAAAGGAAGGAGAGATTTGGACAAGAAATTAAAGTTCATGGTGAAGGAACAAACTTTCTCGTTTGCCTATGACATTGTAATTTTGTCAGAGACATCAAATGTCCTGCAAGAGGAACTGAACAGAATGGACAGTGTCTTAAAATAAGGTTATAAGATGAACATTAACGAGAACAAAACAAGAGTAATTGAGTTTAGTCTGCGGAAATCGAGTGATGCTGAATAAATTAGATTAGGTTCCAAAACAATAAAGGTAGTAGATGAGTTTTGCTACTTGGACAGTAAAATAATGTCACAACACAGATAATATAAAATACAGAATGGTAATGTAAAGAAAAGCATTTCTGAAAAAGAGAAATTTCTTAACACTGGATATTAATTTAAGTGTAAGGAAGCCTTTTTTAAAGGCATTTGTGTAGAGTGTTGCCTTTTACAAAAAAGAAACATGGACTATAAATAGTTCAGGTAGGAAGAGGATAGAAACTTTTGATATGTCATAATACAAACAAATGGTGAAAATTAGGTGAAAAGATCACATACTAAACAGTAGGTGGTGGTGGTTGCTGTTGCTGTTGTTGTTGTTGTTATGGTCTTCAGTCCGGAGATTTGTTTGATGCAACTCTCCACAATACCCTATCCTGAGCAAGCCTCTTCAACTCCACATAAGAACGGCAACCTACATTTGCCTGAATCTGCTTACTGTATCCATCTCTTAGTCTCCCTCTGCGATTTTTAACCCACACACTTCCCTCCAACACTACATTCACAATTCCTTGATGTCTAAGAATATGTCCTACCAATCGACCCCTTCTTTTAGTCAAGGTGTGCCAAAATTTCCTTTTCTCCCCAATTCTGTTCAGTACCACCTCATTAGTTACGCAATCTGCCCACCTAATCTTCAGCATTCTTCTGTAGCACCACATTTCAAAAGCCTCTTTCGTCTTACTGTCCGCACTGTTTATCGTTCATGTTTCACTCCCATACAAGGGAATATACTACACAAATGCCTTCAGAAGGGACTTCCTTAGGCTTAAATCAATATTCGATGTTAACAAATTTCTCTTTTCCAAAAACGCTTTTCTACCCATTGCCATTCTGCATTTTATATCCTCTGTACTGCGAGCATAATCTGTTATTTCACTGCCCAAGTAACAAAACTCATCTACCTCCTTTATTGTTTCATTACCTAATCTAATTCCTTCAGCTTCGCCTGATTTTCTTAGACTGCACTCCATAACCCATGTTTTGCTCTTGTTAATGTTCATCTTATATGCACCTTTCAACACACTGTCCATTCCGTTCAATTGCTCTTCCAGGTCCTTTGCTGTCTCTGACAGAAATACTACGTTGTCGGCAAAATGCAAGGTTTTTATTTCTTCTTCACCCTGAACTTTAATTCCTTCTCCAAATTTCTCCTTGCTTTCCTTTATAGCTTGCTCAATGTACAAATTGAATAACACTGAAGAAAGGCTACAAACCTGTCTTACTCCCTTCCCAACCACTGCATGCCTTTCAACTCTGACAAATGCTGTCTGGTTTTTGTACAAGTTGTAAATAACTTTAGGCTCCCTATGTTTTACCCCTGCTTGCTTCAGAACTTGTAAGACTTTATTCCAATCAACATTGTCAAAAGCCTTCTCCAAATCTACGAAAGCTAGATATGTAGGTTTGACTTTTCTTAATCTATCTTCTAGGATAAGCTGTAAACTCAGTATTGCCTCCCGTGTTCCTACATTTCTCATAAACCCAAACTGATCTTCCCCGAGGTCTGTTTCTACCAGGTTTTCCATCCTTCTGTAAATAATTCGTGTTAGAATTTTGGGACCATGACATATTAAACTGATGGTTCTGTAATTTTCACACCTGTCTGCATCTGTTTTCTTTGGAATGTGGATTATTACATTTTTCTTAAAATCTGAGGGTACTACATCTGTCTCACACATCTTACACACCAGGTGAAACAGTTTTGTCATGGCTGGTTCTCCCAGAGACTTCAGTGGCCTTGTTTCGACTTAGGTCTTTAATTGCTCTGTCAAATTCATCTCTCAGTATAATATCTCCGATTTCATCGTCATCTACATCATCTCCCCTTCCTACAATATTGCCGCTAAGTTCACTTCCTTCATAGAGCCTCTCTATATACTCTTTCCACGTTTCAGCTTTCCCTTCTTTGCTGAAAACTGGTTTTCCATCTGAGTTCTTTATATTCACAGAGCTGGTTTTCTTATCTCCAAATATCTCTTATTTTCCTGTAGGCTGTATCTATTTTTCCCCTATTTATACATTCTTCTACATCCTTGCATTTGTCTTCTAGCCACTCCTGCTTAACCATTTTGCACTTCCTGTCAATCTCATTCCTTAGTCGTCTGTACTCCACTTTGCCTGTTTCATTTACTGCATTTTTACATTTTTTCCTTTCATCAATTAAATGTAGTAGGTTCTGTGATATCTAAGGAATTTTTGTAGGTCTTGCCTTCCTACCTATTTTCTTCTCTGCTGTCTTCACTATTTCATCTCTCAATGCTACCCATTCCTCCTCTACTGTTTTATTTTCCCTCCGTTTCTGTCAATTGTTGCCTAAAGCTCCCTCTGAAATTCCCAAGAACTTCAGGTTCCTTCAGTTTATCCAGGTCCCTTCTCCTTATTTTCCTACCTTTTTTGCAGTTTTTACAGTTTCTGCCTACAGTTCACGGCCAATAAGTTATGGACAGAGTCTATGACTGCCCCTGGGTATGTCTTACAGTTTAAAACCTGGTTCCAAAATCTATGTCTTACCATTATAAAATCTATGTGGTATCCCCTGGTGTCTCCTGGTCTCTTCCATGTATACAACCTTTTCCGATTCTTAAACCAGGTGTTTGTAATAACTAAATTATGTTCCGTGCAAAATTCTACCAGGCGGCTTCCTCTTTCATTCCTTTTGCCTAGTACATATTCACCTACTATTTTTCCTTCCTTTCCTTGTCCTACTGCCGAATTCCAGTCTCCCATAACAATTAAGTTTTCCTCTCCCTTAATTGTCTGAATAATTTCCTTTAGCTTCTCATATATTTCTTTGATCTCCTCATCATCGTCAGAGCTAGTTGGCATAGAAACCTGTACTACTGTGGTCGGTGTTGGCTTCGTATCTATCTTGACTACGATAATGCAATCACTGTGTTGCTCATAGTAGTTTACCCACATTCCTACTTTCTTATTCATAATTAGACCTACTCCCCCCCCCCCTTTTTTTTGTGTTTTTAGGGCGCACAACTTCTCAGATTCGCTAGATCTCGAAAAAATTTATAACTGCCCGAAAGGAGAGTATCAAGAGAAAGCTAAAACAGAAGGATAAAAAATATCAAATAGAAGGGTTAAATATCCTTTGATACATTAGCCATGCTGATAAAATGCAGAACTCCAGCTGCTGCTTGTGTGTCATCATCTAAAAGTTCTTCCAGAGCAGACAGCAAATTAAGGGCTACACGGAGATGGTTAAAATTATTACAAGATAGTAAAACATGTCACACCGTCAGCAATTCACCACAGAAACACAGCGGTGCAGGGTAAGCGGTTAGCGCATGACGGTGGCTGAATCGGCAATGACCGATCCGCAACTGGGCTAAGATGACCACCTCTCACCAAGAGGGTCGTGAGGAGGTCCTCCAAGCAGTAGGGATTAGTTTTACGGTTCTCAGTTTATTACCATTCAGTGAGAACCACGAACTGTGCCAGGACGACACAATACACCAGCGAAGAGCCCGTTGAATATCGTCTGATGAGACGCAAAAGGTAGCCATGCGAGGCAAAAGAGCTGCTGCCTTGGCCGCAGTGTCGGCAGTCTCATTCCTGGACACATCCACCTGGCCAGGGACCCACAGAAAAGAAATATGACAGCCATTATCTGCTAGCAACTGAAGGGAAAGTTGGATTCGGTACACGAGAGAATGGTTCGAGAAAGGGTCCTTAAGACTCTGCAGGGCACTAAGGGAGTCAGAACAGATGGCATAAAAAGCATGGCGGCGACGACGGATGTACAAAACAGCCTGGCGGAGCGCAAAAAGACAGTCGTGAAATTTGAGCACCGGTCAGGAAGGGGAGCTTGTATTGGAACAGGTCGTCCCCGATGACAAGCAGATCCGACACCGTCAGTGCTCTTGGAACCATCAGTGTAAATAAATATGTCATTATCGAAACCGCAAACGGAGTTCCACAAGCCTTGAGCGATATACCAAATGCGGAGTGCTCTCCTTGGGGAGCGAACTAAGTTCAAGGTGGGTGTGAACCTGGGCCTGATGCCACGGTGGCAATGGGCTCTCGCTCAACTGAAAAGTGGAAGGAAGGGTGAAATCGAGCTGCTGAAGCAGGCGGCAAAACCGAACTCCACGTGGAAGCAAGGCTATTGCAGACAACTGATATTGGTGATTGAGGGAGTCATCAAAAAATAATGGGCAAGATGGATGGTTAGGCATCGACAACAGTCGGCATGCATACCAACAAGAGTATGTCACACCGAGAGGTCACGGGTAATACTGCAGCTTCGGCATAAAGGCTTTCAACAGGGCTGGTATAAAATGCACAGGTCTCCAGGCATAATCCCTGATGGTGAATGGAGTTAAGACGGCGGAGAAGGGATGGACGAGCAGAAGAGTATACAAAGCTTCCATAGTCCAGCTTCGACTGAACAATGGCCCGTTAAAGGTGAAGCAGGACATTACGGTCCGCTCCCCTTGATGTACCACTAAGGACACGAAGAACATTAAGGGATCGGGCACAACGGGCAGCCAGGTAGGACACGTGTGGGGACCAGCAAAGTTTCGGATCCAACATTAGCCCCAAGAATGTTGTCTCCACGAATGGGAGAGCAACGTGGCCGAGACAGAGATGGTGGAAGAAATTTCTTGTATCTCCAGAAGTTTATGCGCACCGTTCTCTCAGTGGAGAAGTGGAAGCCCTTTGCACGGAGATGTCAATGTGATGGTGGTGGTGGTGGTGGGGTTAGATGCAGCACAGCCTTATGGAGCATGTACGTACTAAATTGGTAGAAAGAGATTCAGCTAAGGAATGGAATATGGAGGTGAGTGAAGCTAAAACACACACACACACTGACAAAGCAACCTTTGGTTGCGAAAGCTCAGTTTTGTGTTTGTGTGTGTGTTTTCATTTTTATTTATGTATCAATGAACCGATGAACTGGTGCCTTCTTGCCTGTTAAGTGCAACTTTCTTTACATTTTATAAATATTTTTCCAAACAGGATTGTTTCCCTCTATATTAAACATCTTAAATGTTTGTTAAATAATTATGATTCATTGGATTAAAATTATAAAACATTCATTTCGACGTCATTACAGAAAGGAGGACAGTATTGCAAAACTAATGGCGTGATTGTGAAAAAAATCACTTATAACAATCTTGTGCAGTCATATGAAGGTAATTAATAGCTTCCAAGAAAAAAATTTAAACCAAAAACAATTCCGCGCTATCTGGGTTAACCAGTCCCTAGCTCAGAGACCCCAGGTTCGCTAAGCCTATGCCCAGCAAAGCAAATGAATGCAGGCACCCTAAGGTGAAATACCCTAGTTGTGATTGTGGGGTTCTAAATGAAACTGTGCATGTCATCACCCAGGACTGAACTAAAGGGTCAATCAGGATAACGTGGCTGACTAACACCATACCATCCTGCCTCAAATGGGTTGCAAATAATGAATCTCTAATATGAAGAAAACACAAATTAAGTCATTCAACTAATACATTTCAAAGTAAACTTTATTATTGTTAATATTATTAGTCCAAACAATATGTGTAGTAGCAGACAAATAGTAATACAGAAGTCTACTGAAACTACTCATTTACAAAAGTCTCTTATAATCCAGAATCTTCTTGTGATGCATTCTACTGCTCTGCAATTTCTACAACAATAGATAACACACTACACTGTAATGGTGGTTCATTTTAAGCATGTAAGTTATATCAGGTAGCATTGGTTACCTTTTGTGCTGCGAGTTACAAATGTATCTTTCCTCCTAATAGTCAATAGCAGCATTAAAATGAAAATATTACAATTAGGAATAGAAACACTTCTGGGACTGAAATATAATACATCAACAATGTAATACTCCACAGTGTCAATTATGCAATTTACTATCCACCAATGTTCTACAGATTTTTCATTCATACATCTCATTATCAAATGTGTGGCTTGTACAACCGAATTAAATATTTCAATGACATTCCTCATTCTTATAAATCTTGAAACAATAACCATTTAATCTCATTCAACATTTCTTTTTGTTGTATACATTTGTACTAACCATGCAATGATCTGAATCAGACCAGTGACATGCAATTATGTTCCAAACATAACACAATGAAGATAATTATTTTTTAAAACACTGTTAAAAAGCAATTATTTTCCATTTAGAAGCCAATGTCAGAATATTAAAGATTATTATGAAATCTAACTTAGGAACACTGCTTATGCACACAGCACTGGTGCTGAACATTTGCTAGTGGAATGTGTGTGTGTGTGGGGGGGGGGGGGGGGAGGGGGGAGATTTATTTAAGAAGGAAGGGGGATTTTATGACCCACTGCTGATTAATTGTGGTCTACTGCCAAAAGTAAAGTGTCGAGTTTTGTGCCCCTTCAAACAACTGTCAATTAGTGAATGAAGTGGCTGTCAGAGGCCTCTTATGCATCTACAGTCAGGGCAGCCCCATTATATATTCACAATCTCTTTCATATCACTTCTGTTTCATGATGAATGTTTCTTGTTATGGTGGAATAAAGTTGTGTTCACAGCAAACCATAAGAGAGATTGTGGGTTTTTACAAGAACATAAGAGATGGAGCTAAAGCTAAGAATAAACAAAGAACAGGAGATACATCAGCAGTCGCCTCATTCTCATCACAATGCATAGTCCACTTCATGCATTATTGTTAATTTGGTTTCAGACTAACTTGGATTTCAACATTCTTTTTAAATGCTTCTCATACAATGAGCATAGTAACAAATGAGAAGCAGCAAGTGACCCTGCTCATAGACAAACATCCATACGTGGCATATCCTGCAGCATAAAGCAGCAAGATGAAGACTCGCCAATCTATAGCCTATGGGATATAGGAGCCTGTAACAACTGTGAAGCTCATGAAGTGAGAGCCGAGCCGCGGGGTAAACTGCAGGCATCCAGTGTTATGGGGTGCAGATCACTGTGTCCAGAAGATAACATTTAAATGAGATCTCTCTATTTTTTGAAATTTCTGAATCAGAAACCATACACACAGTAGCAACCCCCAACTTAGTTATCTTTTATAGTGGCCTATGAATGCTCTTTCTGCTAGAGAGAACAAGATGAAAAACTAAGTGATACAGATGTTACAATGACCAGACCAACACAATTTCAGATTCCAATACAAATAAGTGCTTTATTAATTACGTACTGTATTTCCACGGTGACCTCAAGTATAGCCAATAAGTAATATGATGAAACGAGATTCTAAAGTAGCACTGGTTTGGGGTGGTTCAGGATAGCAAGGAAAGATAAGGAAATTGAATGCCACTCATTTCAAATAATAGTTTACTGTAACTGCTATGAATCTGTCAGTGACATACATCGACAACATATATATATTATGGAATAAGTTTCATAATTACCACAAGACAATTTTTCTTTTTGGTCCAAATGCTTCTTTTCCCTCAGATTAATGAAACAAACAAAGTTGTTCCTCAATTCTACAGTCTTAATTCATTTGACCTTTCCTGAAACTAAGTTATCCAGCATGCACATTACTACAGGAAACTTGGGGTAGACCAACCACTGCTCTGCATCTTTAGTCCCCCCTCCCCAAATGTGTGGTGATCAAACTGGGACACTATGCCTACAAGAGTGAGTTTTATGCTGCATATTCAGTCATGGAGAAACATGGGGCTAAAACAGGTGTATGTAGGACACATTTGTTGGTGTCTCCTCAACTGCCACTGTTAAGTTTTCTGAGTAGTTTTATAGCAACCAGATAGCTTGAGCTCGATGTCACAGCAGTGATCTCTGAAAGAGGAAGAGAATAATGTTGCTTTACTCCAGAGTACTTACAAAGGTCAATGTTGAAGATGTTTTCATCTCAAGATTGTACACAGCTTTTTACAGCTTGTCTGTTTCTAAGGTTAAATGGCCGTAACTATGTTCTGATTGGGTTGGATATTTTATCATCATCATCATCATCATCATCATCATCATCATAGTAATTTGCCATGCTTTGAGGGCAAGTGTCATTTCCATTTCCTCCAATTGCAGTGACATAAATGAAACAAATATAAGAACTCCCAACTTGTTTGAGTTTAGTACAGATTGTGCATCTGCACAATGCATTCAGAATCACTGTTCTATGGTCCCCACTGATTTTTCTGACTGTATTTTGTAGTAGGTATTGTATTAAATGTATTATGGGACAGTTCTTTGTAACAGTGATATTATTATTGCAGCCAAAATAAACACAAACCAACAACCACCATAGTTGTACAAGTTTATACCCCGAATAATTCCATCAAAGATGAGGATATTAAGGATCTTTTATACATGATTGAATAAAAGAAATTATCCAGACAGTTAGGGGGGAGGAATACATGAGAGTGATGAGGGAATGGAATTAAACAGCAGGAAAAGAAAGAAGGAAAACTAGTAGGTGGCTATGGATTGGTAAAAACGAATGAAGGAGCAAGCCACCTAGTGGAATTTTACACTGAGCATAATTTGATCATCACTAGCACACAATTTAAGAATCACAAATAAGGTTGTATATGTGGCAGAGAACAGGAGATACCAGAAGGCTTCAGATTGACTGGATAATGGTAAGAAATATTACAGAACCCGGTTTTAAAATGGATTATGTTGGTTATAAACTGTAGATTAAAACTAGAGGAAAATAAGGACATGGAAACTTAGATAAATTAATGGAACTTAAGAATATAGTGAGTTTCAAACCAAGGAATAGCAGTGATTGACTGAAGAAGAGGAAAGTAACACAATCAAAAATGAATGGGTAGCTTTGAGACGAAATAGCAAAGGAAGCAAAGAAGTCGATAGGTAGAAAGAAGGGTCTTACTAGAAATCTTTTGATATCACAGCAAATACTAACTTAAGTGATGAAAGGAGAAAATATAAAACCACTGAAAATGAAGCGGACAAAATGGCATGCCGACAGCTGATAAATGACGTTAACTGAAAGTGTAAAATAGCTAAGTAGAAGTGGCTAGTGAACAAAGGTAAGTCCATAGAAACCTGATAATGGAATAGGCAGCTATGACTGCATACCACGAGATTTGAGTCAGGGGGTCAGCTGTGTAGCAGAAAGCTTATTTCCACTCGTATCAACCTGATTGTACCCAATACTCAACTCAGACCCATATTACTTTATGATTGTGCTCATTTCCTTCCAGTCACAAGAGGTAATGTAAATCATTTAGAATGACAATAGAAACATACATTATACTTACAAATTATGAACAAATAAATCACAAAGATAAAACAGTAAATGCCAAATTTGAGCATACAGTGCAGCCAAGTGAAGATAAACTAATGTGTGTGTTTAAATGTAATACATTTTTATCAAATCAAAAATGCACATATTTTCTTACTTCTTTTATTATTTGTAGAACTGTCTGGGTCTGGCTAGAAGATAGATGGCCAAGTGGTTCAGAAAGTCGAGTGTTTTCGTTATTTGAGAGAGAAGATAACTGGTGGAATACAGAGCAGGAGTAGTCAGTAGACAGGGCACAGCTTTTTCAGAAGCTTCAGTATGCAGTGAAAACAACATATGGCAAGAAAAATTTGTCATGGAATGCCAAATTGCAACACTAAACAGCAACTGTAAGAAATGCTGCACTGTATGCATCACAAACGATCACAATCAATAAGAGAGCTTGTATACAGTTTGTGAAGGAGGAGTGGAAAATTTTAAGAGACATATGGGGCACCAAAAAGACATGGATATCTGGATACACAGAACAACAGGAACTGTACAAAAGTTTTGAACCTATATCGAGCAAGATATGGAAAAGGAGGTTATGAATTGTTGGTCACATCATGAGGATAGATGATGAGAGGTTGACTAAGAAGATATGGAATGCAACATGTAATATGGGAAATAACTGGATGAAGGAAGTCAGAGATGATTGGAAGACTGTAGGAATAAAACAATGGAATCTGCAGGCACTGGTGCAGGATAGGAAGAAGCATAAATGGTTGGTGGATCGTCACAGGTGGACAGACACCGAAATCAAAGTCATCTTAATAGAAGAAGAAGAAGAAGAAGAAGAAGAAGAAGCAAGAGAATGTACAGGTATTAGGAAGAAAGAAGAAGTGCAAAACAAGCCACATATGATCCTGAAGGGCCCTAACAAAGCAGAATAAGTTGTAGAACTGTAATCAAAACTCAAAACAATTTGATCTAACAACACAAACTACATATTTTATATGCATATTCCTTAAATCAATATTTATCATGAGTAAAAAAAAAAATCATTTTTCTTCACTTTTGCAATAACTGTTAAGAAACTAAAAGTTCAGGCTCTCTCTATGTTCTATTTTTCTGAATAGATTAGGTCAATACTTGATCCATAGGACACATATGACATTTCATAATGATGTGGAACGTGTCAGTTTAGTAAATGTTGTCTATACAAGACAATCAATATTTTAAGGATATTTAATTTACATTTTTTACTTTTACTTTTTATTTTTGTAAATTAAGTTTTATCTAAAATTGCCATTTAGAAATTTCTTTAATTTTTTTCTTAAATACTAGTTGGCTTGCTGTCAGACTTTTGATGGTACTTGGTAAGTGACCATAGACTTTAGTGGCAGCATAATTCACTCCTTTCTGTGCCAAAGTTAAATTTAATCTTGAATAGGGAATATCACCATTTCTCCTAGTGTTGTAGCTATGCATACTGCTATTATGTTTGAATTGGGTCAGATTCTTAATAACAAATTTCGACAGAAACACCAAACACACACAAAAACACACAAACATTCGAGCTTTCGCCACCAGTGGTGGCTTCTTCGGGAAAAAGAGGAAGGAAGGAGAGGAGAAAAGGGAAGGATACAGTTTTTAAGGAAGTGGAAAAGGAGCCATTCCAATCCCAGGAGTGGAAGGACTTACCTTAGGGGACAAAAAGGAAGGTAAACAAATACACACACACTCACACATATCCACATCCAAACACACCTAGGCAGACATTTGTAGAAACGAAAGAAGTTGGACACAGATACCACTTCAGGCAGAGGCTCTGTCCACAGAACCGAGGCAAAAATGTTAAAGATGGCGGGCGGGAATTAGAATTTAGCAGAGGTTGAGACCAGATGGGCAACGGGAAGAGAGAATGTGTTGAAGGGCAAGTTACCATCTCCGGAGTTCTGAAAGATTGGTGTTGGTGGGAAGTATCCAGATAACCCGGATGGTGTAACACTGTGCCAAGATGTGCTGGCCGTGCACCAAGGCATGTTTAGCCACAGGGTGATCTTCATTACCAACAAACACTGTCTGCCTGTGACCGTTCATGCGAATGGACAGTTTGTTGCTGGTCATTCCCACATAGAACGCTTCACAGTGCAGGCATGTCAGTTGGTAAATCACGTGGGTGCTATCGCAAGTGGCTCTGCCCTTGATCGTGTACACCTTCCGGGTTACGGGACCGGAGTAAGTGGTGGTGGAACGGTGCATAGGGCAGGTTTTACAACGGGGGCAGTTACAAGGGTAGGAGCCAGAGGGTAGGGAAGGTGGTTTGGGGAGTTCATATGGATGGACTAGGAGGTTACGGAGGTTAGGTGGGCGGCGGAAAGACACACTCGGGGGAGTGGGAAGGATGTCATGAAGGATGGATCTCATTTCGGGGCAGGATTTAAGGAAGTCGTATCCTTGCTGGAGAGCCACATTCAGAGTCTGCTCCAGTCCCGGAAAGTATCCGGTGACAAGAGGGGGACTTCTGGGGTTCTTCTGTGGAAGGTTCTGAATTTGGGGGGATGAGGAAGTGGCTCTGGAAATTTGCTTCTGTACCAGATCAGGAGGATAGCCGTGGGATGTGAAAGCTGTTATTAGGTTATTGGTGTACTGGTTCAGGGATTCGGGACTGGAGCAGACTCATTTGCCACGAAGACCTAAGCTGTAGGGAAGGGAACGTTTGATGTGGAATGGATGGCAGCTGTCATAGTGTAGGTACTGTTGTTTGTTGGTTGGTTTGATGTGGACGGATGTGTGAAGTTGGCCGTTGGACAGATGGAGGTCTACATCAAGGAAAGTGGCATGGGATTTGGAATAGGACCAGGTGAATTTGATGGGACCGAAGGAGTTGAGGTTGAAGAGGAAATTCTGGAGTTCTTCTTCACTGTGTGTCCAGAACATGAAGATGTCGTCAATGAATCTGTACCAAACTTTGGGTAGACAGGCTTGGGTATCCAGGAAGGCTTCCTCTAAGCGTCCCATGAATAAGTTTGCGTACGAGGGGGCGATCCTGGTTCCCATGGCTGTTCCCCTTAGTTGTTGGTATGTCTGGTCCTCAAAAGTGAAGAAGTTGTGGGTTAGGATGAAGCTGGCTAGGGTATTAAGGAAAGAGGTTTCAGGTAGGGAATTGGGTGGTCGGCGTGAAAGGAAATACTCCATCGCAGCGAGGCCCTGGGCATTTGGGATGTTTGTGTACAAGGAAGTGGCATCAATGGTTACAAGGATGGTATCTGGAGGTAACTGGCTAGGCAAGGATTTCAGGCGATCAAGGAAGTGGTTGGTATCTTTGGTTGGTATCTTCAACCCATCATGTGCAGTCTCCCATCCTTCATCAAAGATACAGTTCTGGTACAGAAGCAAATTTCCAGAGCCACTTCCTCATCCCCCCAAATTCAGAACCTTCCACAGAAGAACCCCAGAAGTGCCCCTCTTGTCACCGGATACTTTCCGGGACTGGAGCGGACTCTGAATGTGGCTCTCCAGCAAGGATACAACTTCCTTCAATCCTGCCCCGAAATGAGATCCATCCTTCATGACATCCTTCCCACTCCACCGAGAGTGTGTTTCCGCCGCCCACCTAACCTCCGTAACCTCATAGTCCATCCATATGAAATCCCCAAACCACCTTCCCTACCCTCTGGCTCCTACCCTTGTAACCGCCCCCGTTGTAAAACCTGCCCTATGCACCCTTCCACCACCACTTACTCCAGTCCCATAACCCGGAAGGTGTACACGATCAAGGGCAGAGCCACTTGCGATAGCACCCACGTGATTTACCAACTGACATGCCTGCACTGTGAAGCGTTCTATGTGGGAATGACCAGCAACAAACTGTCCATTCGCATGAACGGTCACAGGCAGACAGTGTTTGTTGGTAATGAAGATCACCCTGTGGCTAAACATGCCTTGGTGCACGGCCAGCACATCTTGGCACAGTGTTACACCGTCCGGGTTATCTGGATACTTCCCACCAACACCAATCTTTCAGAACTCCGGAGATGGTAACTTGCCCTTCAACACATTCTCTCTTCCCGTTGCCCACCTGGTCTCAACCTCCGCTAAATTCTAATTCCCGCCCGCCATCTTTAACATCTTTGCCTCGGTTCTGTGGACAGAGCCTCTGCCTGAAGTGGTATCTGTGTCCAACTTCTTTCGTTTCTACAAATGTCTGCCTAGGTGTGTTTGGATGTGGATATGTGTGAGTGTGTGTGTATTTGTTTACCTTCCTTTTTGTCCCCTAAGGTAAGTCCTTCCACTCCTGGGATTGGAATGGCTCCTTTTCCACTTCCTTAAAACCCGTATCCTTCCCTTTTCTCCTCTCCGTCCTTCCTCTTTTTCCCGAAGAAGCCACCACTGGTGGTGAAAGCTCGAATGTTTGTGTGTTTTTGTGTGTGTTTGGTGTTTCTGTCGACGAGCCTGTACTTTAGGTAAGTCAAAAATCTTTATTTTATACCTATTTTCCCACCTGGAAAGTCTCCTTCTAATACACACACACACACACACACACACACACACACACACACACGCAAGCTTTCGCAGCCTAGCTGCTTCGTCAGGCAGAAGGGAAGGAGAGGGAAAAGGAAATGATGAGGGTTTTAAGGGAGTGGGTAAGGAGTCATTCCAATCCCGGGACAGGAAAGACTTACTTTGGGGGGAAAAAAGGAGGGTAAACAAATACACACACATCCACACATTTACACAGACGCAAGTACACTTAGGCAGACATACTGTAGAACTGTAGAAAGAAAACTGTAGAAGCTTTCTACAGTTCTACAGTATGTCTGCCTAAGTGTACTTGCGTCTGTGTAAATGTGTGTGTGTGTGTGTGTGTGTGTGTGTGTGTGTGTGTGTGTGTGTGTGTGTGTATTTGTTTACCCTCCTTTTTTCCCCCCAAGGTAAGTCTTTCCTGTCCCGGGATTGGAATGACTCCTTACCCACTCCCTTAAAACCCTCATCATTTCCTTTTCCCTCTCCTTCCCTTCTGCCTGACGAAGCAGCTAGGCTGCAAAAGCTTGAGTTTATGTGTGTGTGTGTGTGTGTGTGTGTGTGTGTGTGTGTGTGTGTGTGTGTGTGTGTGTGTTTTTATTTGTTGCTATCACTGCCTGTGCTCCTTCGCCTGGTAAGTTGACTTCACCTATTTTTTACGTGTATATTGTGAAGCTACAATGAAGATCCCCAAATAAATGTCTGCAGGATGCTCTTGGGTGGGCTCCAGCAATTATTCTGATTACACACTTATGTGCAATGACTACTTTTTTACTCAATGTTGTATTGCCCCAGAATATGATCCCATATTAAAGCAGTGAATGAAAATAAGCATACTAAGCTAATTTGTTGAGATGTATATCACCAAATTTTGCAACAACCCTGATAGCATAAGTAGCTGAACTCAAAACTTTTCAGGAGATCTTGAATATGTTTCTTCCAATTCAATCCCTCGTCAAATGCAAACACCAAAAAAAATTTCAATATTCAGATTTATGTTCAAAGTCTGAATTTAATAATGGTGTCATGCCATTTACTGTATGAAACTGTATATACTGGGTTTTATCAAAGTTTAATGAGAGTCCATTTGTAGAGAACCACTTACTAACTTTCTGAATGATATCATTTTCAATTTAATCAGTTAATTCCTGTTTGTCAGGTGTGATAGCTATACTTATATCATCAGCAAAAAGAACTATCTTAGCATCTTTGTGAATGTAGAATGGCAAGTCATTAATATATATTAAGAACAGCAAAGGACCCAAAACAAAACCTTGTGGGACCCCATTTTTGATAGAGAAGAGAAGAATGGAGAGAAGTCTTCCGAAGTAGGAGTTATGTCAGGTGTGCCACAGGGGAGTGTCATGGGTCCGTTGCTGTTCACGATATATATAAATGACCTTGTGGATAACATCGGAAGTTCACTGAGGCTTTTTGCGGATGATGCGGTAGTATGTAGAGAGGTTGTAACAATGGAAGATTGTAGACTTGAGACTGGCAGCCTGCCCCTTTCCACAGTTAGTTCCACCCATACCTGGAGGAAAACAGAACCCTCAAAGATATTGTTATGTGTGTTCCAATACTCAATTGGTTCCAAAAAGAAAAAGAGACACGAGATATCAATGTACAGAGTGCAATGTCTGTCTGTGTATTATCAACTGTTTTCAAAGTTATCACACATTGCAGAAATTCTAGGTAAATTTGTTTGTAAAACTATAAAAAATAATTATTACTTTGTGTGTTTTAATAGGCAGATTGGCTCATTAAGAAAGGACAAGCAATATTATTATTATTATTGTTGTTGTTGTTGTTGGTTTTTGAGGGGACTAAACAGCTAGGTCATCAGTCCCCTGTTCCTAGCTTAGAGTCCATTATCAATAACGTAAAAATAAAACAAACCTCTAAAACTGATAACGCACATAAGGGACAGACTGACAACAGTCAAGACACTAACAACACAAAACTATGAGACACCAGAGATAAAACGACGTTGGGATCTCACCTAAAACTGGACAGCAGAAAAACACGGCTGGCTGATCACTGAGAAAAAAAACAGGATGAGCCAGCCATACTGCACACACTAAAAACCCCTAGGTACTTCACATAAGGGCTGTAAAAATCTGTTAAAGTGCTGGATTGGTGGTGGCCTAAGACAGCAAGCCACAGCACCCATCACTAGATAGAGTCGTAAAAACCAGCCGCGCGAATAAGACTTAAAAATGCGTTAGCCATAGAGGCATTGTCGCCTAAAACTAAGGGTAGGGCGTCTGGAAGATTAAAAAGAGTGCCGCAAGTTGGCTAAAATCGGACAGTCCATCAAAAGATGGGCCACTGTCATGACTACACCACATCGACACACGGGCGGGAACTCACGGCGAAGGAGATACCTGTGGGTTAACCACGTGTGCCCAATACAGAGGCGGCAGATGACAACCGCCTCTTGGCAGATCGGCCGCAGAGAAGACTTCCACAGGGCTGTGGACAGCTTCACTGCCCGAAGCTTGTTTGGTGCATTCGCCATAGCCCACTCGGCGCTCCAAGCCTCGCGCACCTTCCGGTGCAACACCAATTTCAGATCAGGTTCCATGACTCCAATATCTAGCGGTGGTTCCATAGTGGCCTGCTTGGCTAAGCGATCTACATGTTCATTCCCTGGGATGCCGTCGTGGCTCGGGGTCCACACAAAGACCACAGAATGGCCTGATCAGCTTAGAGAGTGAACAGTATTTTGGATCGTCCGTACCAATGGCTGGCGAGAAAAACACTGGTCGATCGCTTGTAATCCACTCAGGGAGTCAGAACAGATGAAAAATGATCCCCTGGGGCACACTTTGAGGTGTTGCAGAGCCCTGAGAATGGCGACCAGTTCGGCAGAGAAAATGGTACTCTCACCTGGCACAGAATGCTGTTCTACATAGTCGTCATGAAGAAACGCATACCCAGCATGGCCATCTACTACGGAACCATCTGTGTAGACGGCCTTTGTGGCATGGAACGAGTCTAGGCGTTGTAGAAACTGGTGATGGAGATGTCTAGCAAAAACTGAGTCCTTTGACGTAAGGGACGAATCCAGACGGAGCTGCAATCGAGTAATAGACCAAGGAGGGTTTCGAAAGGAATAGTGGAACGTGGTAGGGAGTGGAGAGGATGCGAGGGACGAAAGAAGGGAACGAGCATGGACTGAGATCGGGTAAACCGACCTAGGCCGTCGTGGAGGAATAGGGACCACAGCGTCTGGAAAAATGAGTCGGCAGTTTGGATGGAGAGGCGAGGCCTAAACATGGGCAACGTCTGAAGCCAGCAGAACTACAGTGGGAGGACTCCAGCTTCAACAAGGAGGCTTGTCACAGGGCTTGTGCGAAAAGTCCCCGTCGCCAAATGAACACCACAGTGTAAAATTGGGTCTATTGCCTGCAGTGCTGACGGCGCAGCCGAATCGAAGACTATGCAGCCGTAGTCTAGGCGTGACTGAATGAGGGCCTTGTAAAGTTGTAAGAGCATTGGGAGTGAGGCTCCCCAAACAGTGTCACTGAGACAGCGCAGGATGTTGAGGTGTCGCCAGCACTGTTGTTTCAACTGGCGTAGGTGCGGCACCCAGGTTAGACGGTCATCAAATACCATACCTAAGAATACGTGTGTCTCTTCAACTTGTAGCAGGTCGCCAACTAAGTAAAGTTCGGGTTCCAGGTGTACTGCCCGACGCTGACAGAAATGTATCACACGGGTTTTGGATGCAGAAAATTGAAAACCGTGGGCAAATGCCCACGACTGTGCCTTTCGAATTGCGATCTGCAACCGCCGTTCAGCTACGCCAATGCTGGAGGAGCTGTAATACATGCAGAAGTCATCAGCATACAAGGAAATACAAACTGATGACCCCGCAGTCGCAGCAAGTCCATTTATGGTGACTAAGAATAAAGGAACACTGAGAACTGAACCTTGTGGGACTCCGTTCTCTTGACAATAAGATGAGCTAAAACAAGAACCAACACGAAAAGAATGCAACGCCAGGAAGTTCTGAATGAATGTAGGAAGTGGACCCCGTAAGCCCCAGTCGTACAGCGTAGACAGAATATGATAGTGCCAGGTGGTGTCGTACGCTTTCCGCAGGTCAAAAAATACGGCAACCAGGTGTTCGCGGTGAGTAAATGCCGCATGAATGGCCAACTCCAGTGACACAAGATTGTCAACAGCGGAGCGGCCTTGACGGAACCCACTCTGTTGTGGCGCCAAGAGTCCTCGGTCCTCGAGGATCCACATGAGCCTCCGACTCACCAACCGTTCGACAAGTTTACATGGAACGTTGGTGAGGCTGATCGGGCGGTAACTATCAGCCACGTGCGGATCTGCCCCAGGCTTGATCACCGGAATGATAATGCTATCCTGCCAGGAGGACGGAAAAACACCCTCAAGCCATATGCGATTAACAGGGCAAGAAGTTGGCTCATAGAGTCTGCTAACAGGTGTCGGAGGGACTGACTGTGGATGCGATCGGGTCCAGGGGAGGTATCCGGGCATGGAGCAAGGGCACTTTCAAACTCCCACTCAGTAAATGGGACGTTATATGATTCCCAACGTCATGTTCGAAATGAAATCTGATGGCTCTCTGCTCGCTCTTTAAGGGCGCGAAAGTCTGCACCATAGGCAGCAGTCCCCGATGTGCATGCAAAATGATATGCCATGTGCTCAGCGACGGCGACAGGGTCAGTACACAGCATACCCTGGACGCTGAGGCACGGAATTCCCGCCGGTGGGTGGTGCCCGAAGAAGCGTCGAACTTGCGACCATACCTTGGAAGGAGAAGCGCGGGAACCAATGGACACGACATACTTCTCCCAGGAGGCTCTCTTACTGTCTTTTATCAGTCGCCGGGCCCGTGCCCGGAGATGCTTGAAGGCTATAAGATTTTCGGCAGAAGGGTGACGTCAGTGGCACTGTAGTGCTCGCCGACATTCTCAGATGGCCTCAGCAATCTCCGGTGTTCACCAGGGCACCGACGGTGGATGGAGCGAACCGGATGTGGTGGGAACAGAGTTTTCGGCTGCAGAAATGATGGCCTTTGTGACCTGTTGAATGGCGGCATCAACATCTGCTGGAAGGGGAGAGGAAATCACAGCAGCTGAAGAATAAGCTGGCTAGTCAGCCCTACGGAGGGACTAGCGAGGCGGACAGTCGGCAGACGAACACTGTGGGAGCGACAGGAAGATAGGAAAATGGTCACTGCCACACAGGTCGTCATGGACCCTCCAGGTGAGACGTGGAAGGAGGCTAGGCTACAGACTGACAATACATACCACGTGCTGTGCTAAAGTGGGTAGGAGCACCGGTGTTAAGAAGGCAGAGATTCTGCTCTGACAGGAGAGACTCAACATCCCTACCCCGGGCCGAGATCTGTGTGCCACCCCACAGAGAGTGGTGAGCGTTGAAGTCCCCCAAAAGAAGAGAGGGTGGGGGAAGTTGGGCGACCAAGGCAGCGAGGTCTGTGGGAGAGATGGCTTCATCTGGTGGAAGGTAGACAGAGCAGACGGTAAAATCTTGTACTACCCGGAGTCGAACAGCGACTGCCTCTAGGCGCGTTTGAAGAGGCACAGCAGCACTGGAGATAGAGGCGTGGACATAAACACAGACGCCACAGGAAACTCTGTCATAGATGGTTCGGTTTTTAAAATAGCCCTGATAGCCCTGGAGGGCTGGGGTCCTCTCGATGGGGAACCATGTTTCCTGCATGGCTAGACAGATTGCAGGGAAGTGGCAGAGTAATTGCCGCAGCTCTGCCAGATGGCGGAAAAAAACTGCCGCAATTCCACTGCAAGATTTCGTTTGCAGTGTGCTGAATAGCCATAGTTTAAGGGTTTAACCGTTATTCAGCAGGGGCACCTGCTGCCAATTCCGCAGAATCTGCAGGATCGAGAACCAAGGGGTCTGGCGATCCTAGGGAGGCGAGATCCTCGGGGGACGCAAGGATCTCCACCTCGTCTTCAGATGCCGAAGATGTGAGTGACCGTCCCTTTCGAGCCACTGAAGAATCCTTGGTTTTATCTTTCTTCTTCTTCTTCTCCTTCTTCTTTGTTGCCTCTCACTGGCCCTTTGGTGTTAAGGGCTTGAAGGGCTTCCCGGTAGCGACACCAGGGAGTGTCGAAGGGCCAGAAGCCCTTCGGTCAGTAGTTTTTGGATCCTTAGGCCAAAGGCTAGGATCTCCTGATGCACTCTGAGAATCCCCAGAAGGAAGCATCCCGAGGGACCCCTTCCAAGCGAGATGGGCCGGAGGAGACTGTTTCTTCTCCGGTTCGGGAGTGGGGACTGGTGTTCCCGATGGTGGGGGAGAAGTAGCTCCCATTGGTGTTGGGGGAGCTATAGATGGAGACGGGCCCCCACCCATCATGGAAGATTGACGGCCCTTATGGCATACTGCAAGAGACAACACAGATGGTTTCAAAGGTCGCAAGGTAACTGGTGCTGCTTTGACTGTGGCATAAGATGTTTCCATACGGACAGCCGCTCGTAAATTTCCTACGCGCCTCAGCCGGTCCAGGGTCTTGATTTCCATAATTTTCCTTTCCCGATGTAAAACAGAGCAATTCGGCGAGCATGGCGGGTGATGTTGCCCACAATTCACACATAACGGAGGTGGGGTGCATGGGGCGTCCGGGTGAGGTGGCCGGCCACATTCCCTGCATGTTGGGCTGGAAGTACATCGGGACGACATGTGCCCGATCTTCCAGCACTGGAAACACCGCATAGGAGGGGGGACATAGGGCTTGACTTCACACAGGTAGACCATTATCTTGACCTTCTCAGGCAGTGTATCACCTTCGAAGGCCAAGATAAAAGCACCAGTGGCAACCCTATTTTCCTTAGGACCCCTGTACACCCACCGGACGAAGTGGACACCTCGCCGCTGCAGGTTTGCTCGCAGCTCGTCATCGGTCTGGGACAAAAGATCACGGTGATAGATGAGATTGGACCATATTTAAGGATTTGTGGGGCATGAAACTCAACGGGATATCACCCAGCCTGTCACAGGCAAGGGCCTGCGACTGGGCTGAGGACGCCGCCTGTATCAGAACGGCCCACTCCTCATCTTCAAAAATGACGCCACTTCACCAAACTTGTCTTCTATGGTGTCTACAAAAAACTGAGGCTTAGTGGAAGTGAAGGATTCGCCATCAGTACGTTCACAAACAAGATATTGAGGCAAGTACGGCTCTGATCTATTAAGTGCCCTTCGTTCCTCCCATGGGGTGGCAAGGGATGGAAATGTCTTAGGGTCATAGGTAGAGGCGTTAAACTTTGTTTTCCCACGCTTAGAAACACTGTTTTCGCGACCGGCCACGCTTTTATTTGCTCGTTTCATTTTCGTCCCACAAGCAGCTGGGGGAAAGAGGTCCACCCAGGCAGAGCCCCGCTTGCCTGGGGAAGCCTTGTACAACTGAGGTGCGGCAGATTCCTCAGAGGTTGCTCGCTAGTGGCCGTTCAACCTCAACAGCCATGCATCTCCTCCGCACATAGCACACCTCGAGATTGAGGTTTTTTTTTTTTTATTGAGGTTTGTACCATCCTCGCGACCCGGGCGATTAAGCCAAGATCCCCAGGCTCTGAAACATACAACGTTCCACCGTCGCGCCGAACGATGGTCGCTGAGTCACGCACAGAGCTTATGGTGTTGCGGACTGTTGGCGCGACACAGCCCACGGCTCAGGACCCTGGGTTTGCCAGACATGCAATATCAAAGTACAGACTGCACTGTCAGTTTCTATATTATTAATTCTTTTCAAATGTATTATTGGTTGTAGAAATTCCTAGTAAATGTTTTTGAAAATAATTATATATTGCATTCTCATATCTAGCCGCTCGTCAGTGTAATGTCTTTCTTTTGACGAGAAAAAATAATGACCACGTGTAACACCGCTTTCCTGATGTCGCAGCGGAAAAAATTTCAACTGCGAGAAATTCCGTTTCTGGCGTCACATATGGGTGTTGCACACACTTTCCCGATGTCGCAATGAAAGGGTTAAAAGAAGTTTTCTACATTGTGAGACAAGGTTCTGTGGGTGAAACAAGGAAAAAATGACCATTATACATTAGCTCTAACACATTATGGATATGAGAAGTAGTTTATCTTCAGTACTGTGAAACATATCGAATAAACAAATGTAACGGCAATAAAAAATACAAATTCAAAGATCAACGTTGAAATAAAAACTAATGGTACTAACAATAATAAAGCAGAGCAGTTCGTTCAGTTCATGAGGAGACTTACAAGGAAAATGTGTGTTTATTACGGAGACCAACACAAGAGCAAACCATTTACATTTATGAACAATATTCGTACCAGTAAATGTACCAATAATGAAAATACAACTGCCTCCTGCGAAATGATTGATGTGGAGCACATTTTTCTTTCAATGAGAGAAATGGGACCGGCAGAGACAACGGAAAATGTAATGCGGACAGAAACGACAAAATGTAGCTACGTGCAGAGAAAAAGGAACCTCATTATTCTGTGAGAAGAAAAGGCAAATATAAGCTGAAAAAAATATACACACAGCCTGTCAAAACTTGGCTCATAACAAAATTCAACATATTAATGAATACCACTGAGTTGAGAATTCCATCTCTTCTCGACAGAGGACTGGCTACCCGAGCTGAGTCCTAGCGTGACAGAACCGTCCGCTTCTCTGCCTTTCACAGAGGTATTTCAGATGAAAGCATTCTGCCCGTGGACAATATGCTTAAAGTAACCATATGGTTTGCTTTATAGGACAATTTCACTTTTGCCGGTTGCAATTACTTTATAAATAATAGTTGAAATGAATTTAAAGGGAAACTAATTATTGCAATTACTTTGAACCTTCTGCAAAGATAAAAATATTTAAGGCAAAAAGTCCTTCTGAAGCAAAATTAAACAGAAACATTATAATTCACCTACATAGGGACATCACTATACAAAGAAAAGAGTTACTTATCGGAAAAGATTACACAGATCTCATAGAAGTCTATATTCTGCAGCAAAAGCCATTTGGTCAATTTTATGATTATCCAACAAAACTTGCATAATAGCTGCTGTAGGACGGTACACACCAGATGCTCATTTTGGTGATATTCCTGGAGTGTGAGCCATCTACGACAAGACTGAACGTAGATACAGTCGAATTTGGGACAACAGTGCGTAGGAATTTTGGAGATAATAGTCATCTCACACTTTCTTCATTTTGTTAAAAGAATCTCACCCCAGAAGTTGATGGGGTAAGTCATCTATTCATCAGCATTCCCCCCCACCACCCCTTTCTTCTTCTGTTGTCTGCTTTCGGACTTAGCACTCCTTAGAATGGCCTTTGGTACTGCGGCTAGTCTAAAAGCTAGCTGAGGCAAGTTAATTGTAGAAGCAGGATATTCTGGGCTGCCCAAGAAGTTCTTCCTATTTCTTAGCAGTATTGCTTACAACACTAGGGAACTCTGATCATTCACTCAGTTACAGCATTCAAGCTGTTTTCCAATATTCACGGAGAATCGAGATTAGTCATTGCATTTAAATGACTTATCCTGAAATAAATTTTCAATCACAAGAAGGTCATCCCATGCTTAAATTGCAAACAATTCTGTGTTTCATGTCATGACTGTCCGTATTAACTGCAAACAGAAAAAAGTGTCAGACAACTCAACCAGTACTCTCATGTTAGCTCTGTGGCACCATTCTCACCGCCTGATCTACAGCAAGCATAGTTGATTAGTGAGATATCATTGTAATAGTGATGGGTATGGCTTCAAGTCCATTTTTAACCTCCGAAAAATGTCTTAAATTGTATTCAGTAATGATATACCAAAACTCAATGCAGTGTGTCAACCAATATATCAGTATTTTCTGTTGTTACTGTAATCATTACATTTCTCCTGTAATGCGGTAAACATCATTCAATACTAGTTTATCATTATTACCATCAGTATTATCATGGATTCAGTTGCAAAAGCATTCTTTACCGTGTTGCCAGTAGATCAGGAAGAATGGGTGGTTTGACGGAATATAGGACAATATGAGTAAGTATATCATAAGAGATGAAGTGAGGCCAATGACTCAGGCAAAAATATAGTAATAATTTCTGTTGATTTAACATTGTGACTACAGATACTAAGCAATAACACATACACGTGGATGGCAACATTTGGAGAATCCCAGAAACATGGTTTCGGATTCTCGTCATCATTTGTTAGTCCGACAAGGCTGTAACACTGCAAAATCAATAAATAAGGTGGTTAGTAGTCCATAGATTATATGTATATATCTGCAAATGAAAAACCGAGAAATAACACATTGCCCACATACACAGTTTAATTTCTGTGTTCCTGGCTGTAATTTTAAGTACCCTGTCTTCTGAATCATCAAATGAACTCAATAATGTTGCACAATTAATCAGTTAACTATCTTTCTTCTGGATCTCAAGTAAACCAACACATTTCTGTATTCACAGTGAAGACATGAAATTCTACTTGTAAGGCTGCATTTCGAAACACAGTTGCTTTCAAGATGCGAAGTGTTTGATACCTTACTGTTTCGTGACGGATGGGGCAACTTTCATTTCCTGTAACTTTTCATAAAAAAATAGCTTTCGTAGGTATCTAACAAAGTAATTGTTTTATTCTTTTGTTTCTTGGGGAAAACTTTAATCATGGTGGAAGATTATATATCTGAGTCTTTGAGCTGCCATTAAGTTGCAACCACAATATCGGTATTTCTAGCTTCTCTACTTATTTGCTGAATTTATATCATACTGTCGTAAAGCTTCAAAAATATTAGAACGCTGGTTTCAGCCTAATTGGACAACTTAAATATGTACAACCTAAATGTGGCACTATCAGAAGGTAGCGCCACATGTTAAACGAAATCCGCGACTCCCCCTCTAGAAGCCCGTGTGAGACGAGTGCCATTTTGCATTGCATATCGCTTCACAGGTCTTCCTAATACAGCTAAGAACTGGCAATATCGTTGCTAATATTTGTCAACATTGTGACAGTGCAGTTACTTCCACAAGTGGTACTGAATTGTCTCACTAAGTTAACTTGACATTCCTCTTCTACTCTCATAACTCAAACTGTACGATGCTCATGTGATATAGGAGACAGAAATTTAACTTTTGCACTATGGAATTTATGTTATTCATGTAAGTGACTTTCAGGTCATCTTTCGCTATGCGTTAGAGGCTCAGCATTGAATATGTCAGATGCCGAGGGCATAACATGGCAGCATGTCATTAGCCATGTGGTTCTGCATGTGTCTCGTGCTACAATGCTGGTGTGAGTTGGCAGTTCTAATCCTGGTTGGAGACACAGCGAGTAGGGATGGTATTTTATTTTACTTTGCTTTATTTTACTTTATATGCTTCAAATTACATGAAGAAACTCTATAACGGATTCAGAAGAAAACCTTTATACAATAAGTCTTTCCGAAAGGTAGACTCCAAATTATGGAAATGGTCACAGATATCTTCTCTGCTTCAACACCTCTGAAGAAATTTAAATCGAACTCCATGTACGTAACTTTTAGTACTCCCTTAGGACCCACATGCTAGGGGATACTTATGGAAGAAGTAAACAAAATTATTATAGTTCCTTCACGCGAAATACCTGCTGTAGAAGTGAGACATGAAGACACAAACCCGTCAGTGTGCTAGTGTTGCTTTAGAACGTGCGCTGAAACATATTCACATAATTTATTTTATACATTTACCATAAGGAATCAAACGACGACACAAACATTGGTAAAGGTTTCATACGTGTAGGCATAATTTCTCCATACTTAATTACAACATACCTTACCTTGAAATAAGCGTTTTGCAAATGTCTTTCAAGTGCCGTGACTTTTAAGCTGCCAACTTTCGTAATATTGAAGTATAAATACGAAATCCACCAAATACAGCATATTTGCTTCCGATAGCCTGAATTAGAGGCTGCGCAACGCAATGTTTGTTGCAGACCACGTGATTATGTGGCTAGTGAATCACAGCACATACCTTACCGCCGCGCAATATGCAAATAATTTTTGGCGTTGGAAATTAAATATGCGGTAATGTTTTCATACACAAAACTTCGCAATGTTTACAAGATGTGAAAATTAACATGTTAACATGAGGTTTCAATTATTTTATTTTCAAAATCACTTGATTACACTTTCAGACAGGTGATAAAATAAATAAAACATGCTATGCTCGACAGGTTCTTGTATGTAACAGTTACTGGCCTCGTAAAATAAAGATTTAGAATTAGTTGATGACCGTTTCGTACAGATAATAGGGTAAATAAATCATGCTATACCTGCTCTATGGTTGACAGATTCTTGTATGTACCCTTGTCTGCCTCATAAAATGAAGATTTAGAATCACTTTATTGTCTTAACTTTATAGTACTACAGCACATGTTTTACTAATTTTATATGTATGAAACAGTCATCAACTCGTTCCAAATCTTCATTTTACGAGGCCATTAACTATTACTGACCAGACAAGGGTAGATACAAGAACCTGACAACCATACAGCAGGTATAGCATGTTTTATTTATTTTATCGTCTGTCTGAAAGTGTAATCAAGTGATTTCGAACATAAAATAATTGAAACTTCATGTTAACATGTTAATTTTCACATCTTGTAAACATTGCGCAGTTTCGTGTACAAAAACATTACCGCATATTTAATTTCCAACATCAAAATTTATTATTTGCATATTGTGCGGCGGTACAGTTTGGTTACCATTTGGCTGACGACACACTTCTTTGTGCTGTGATTCACTTGCCACATAATCACGTGGACTACAACAAATAAACATCCCATTGCGCGGCCTCCAATTCAGGCGATTGGAAGCAAATGTGCCGTATTTGGTGGATTTTGTATTTATACTTCAATATTATGAAAGCTGGCAGCTTAAATGTAAGGGCGCTTGAAAGACATTTGTAAAACGTGCATTTTAAGATAAGGTATGTCGTAATTAAGTGGTGAGTGGGCCGCGGAGAGCTTTGCAAGTGCTGCGTCGAGAGGCAGCAATGCTATTCAGCCAAGCTGTTATTATCTGTTTATCAAAAATGAAGTATGTTACGCATATAGTCCCCTTACAATTGTGGCATCAGCATTCATGAAGGATGATAAATAGAAATTTTGTTTCCACGCGGTTTTGATCGCTAAGACTGCAGTTTCAAGTTGCACACTTTACTGCAAGACAATGAATGTAGCTGACCTAGACGTCTTGCAAGTGAACACAGGAAGTATTGTATGAACTGCCGCAGTCTACAGTGTTGCCAGATTGTGCAGATAGCTGGATTTAGAGCGAATCAGCATGGTAATGTGTACTGTCCCTAGTCGCGTACAACTCTGACTCTGTCTCAGCGGCAGCCAAGTTCCCCCCCCCCCCCCTAGCAAAGACTGTACATTAAAGATGCTGACAACCACAGGGCAGGTATATCATTTTCCATTGACTTGATCATCAGTATGTAACACTAAATGAAGTAATTCTACATTGATTTCTAAGAATGTTAACAGCTTGGAAGGAAGGAAACTTAGTGATTAGTGTCCTGTCGACAGTTTCGTTGTTAGAAACATGGGCCTAATGCTTGCAGTTTTTCTGTAAGGATGGGAAAGGAAATTGGCTTTGCCCTTTGAAAGGAACCTTTCAACATTGCCTGGAGTGATTTAGGGCAGAGCCGTATTTAGGCAGATGCAATTTGTGCAGCTGCACACATTTTGGCCTCTAAAACAAATTTAAATATTTTATTGTTAATTGAATTGTTATTATTCACAGTTCCAATTACAGCAATAAATTTTAAAATACAGATTGTGGTGTTGGCAGCAGTGGTGTATCCAGAGAGGTGGTGAGCATTGTGTGTGTGTGTGTGTGTGTGTGTGTGTGTGTGTGTGTGTGTTTTAGGTAGTTATTTGAATTCCAGGTGCCGGGGGAGGGGGAGGAAGCTTGGGCAATTAATTACGTCACATGGCCGTCACATACCCTGAATATGGCCTAGATTTAGGGAAATCTAGGAAAACCTGAATCTGGATGGCCGAAGATGGATTTGAACCACTGTCCTCCCGAATGTGCCACCTCGCTCGATTAACTTATTAACGAAGGTTGCCAACAATCGTGTGACGCCACTGGAATGGTACGGTAGGTAATGTTTTACCATATGGTAGAGCATTAAGTGGCAGACAAAAATCATCAAGAGTGTTCTATCTGTGGAAGTTAGTACTGCAGGAGTGTGACTTCCAACAGTGAAAGAACCAGCGAGTCTAGAGTTATTGATAACATTTGGTCAACATTATGTTTTATGCATAAGGGTAGGACATTGCTCTACAAGGCAAATACAAACATTTCCCCTTAACATGAGTTAACTGCGCCTAAATAATTGTGTCTTATTCGGCCATGTCAGATGAATGTAATAGTGAACATGCAATGTACTGTAAATATTACACAGCACAGATGGCAGAGCTGTTCTATTACTAATACTATTATTATTATTTATTTTGTTTTTGCGAAATAATCTTTACAACCGGTGAATTAATTTATGACTCACCTGTTCATAGCAACATTGTAAATTAATTCTTTGGATTCAAGAGCACACAAACTGAGATGTACATCCCAGTACCATTCTGATGTAACAAATTTTCCGCCAATACATTGACAATTGTGCTCTTATCACTTTCCCACTTCTGTTCTGATTTCTTTAGTATTTCTGTAACAAAAATGTTTTTGTTAGGAACTCAGTTTTCTTTAACTTTTAATGAAGTAGCACATAGTGCTTCTACTAGAATCTTTGAGGGTTCCGCGAATTCTCTTGATCAAAGTAATACCAAACTACAGCTTTCAACAGAAAATTTTCTTAGTAGACAGCGCCTCAATACAAAATATTGTAGGCGGAAAAGGAATTTTCGGAAAAAATGAATATGCCCTAACAGAATACTGATATATAGTTTACATTATTGCTAAAGCACTCCTTTTTTTCCATAAACACAAATCACATTCACAACAATGGCCATTTAGACCTAGGCTACATCAAAGTGAGAAAGTTCACAATGTTGTCTCTGTATTTCGTTCCCACAATATTTTCAAATGAGGTGTATATGCAAATAGATCCTGTATAGACCTATTTAATAGCGTTTTGGTCTGTACTCTGGTCATTCTGTTCAGATTAAGTCAACCAAACTTTAACAACCAAATTCTCAACCAATTGATAAAATTAATATTTTGAAATTACTAATTGCGTGCAACGAAAATTAATCTATGAGAAGCAAGCGAAACCAAGCGAGAATCAATTACAGAATTCACAACAGAGAATATTTACAAGTTTATAAACACGCAGTGTTTTGATGATGATATTGAGGAGACTTTAAGAATAACATTACCTCAGCAGACTGATTGCATTCATTCTGCCTTCTTACTCAGCTGTAGTTTTGTAAATTACTTTTCCCTGATTTTTAGAACACAAAATCGTCCCTGAAGCTAACAGGTACTATCACACGGGCACCCACGTTCGTCACGAAACGGTTCATCAACGCTCACGTTCCGCACAGACACAAATCGTCAAGTACACATCAAAAACGTGAATATAAATGTTCGATTTTTTCTCCCCATGCACTCCAATTTTGATATTTACCCAAAATACACTATTCTGAAATTCAAAATTTTATTTACGTAATTGTGCAACACGGTTCTAGTGTTCATAAAAATGAAAATATTGTACTATAATCGTTTCCGTCTGACGCTTTTTGAGCCGGTTTTCTCTCAATGCATTCATGTACATTTCTCCTGAAGCAACCACCAATTGCCAAATGCCTATTCGCCATGTTTACGATACTGACACCAACTTCTTCTGCTTTCTTCGAAAACATGAATGTCGATTATGAACCGTCCTCAATGTGTTTCAGCATCCGTCGTTTTATTTTGTTGTTTATACATCAATGCTCTTCTCTAAATGCTCAAATAGAGGTGTTAATTATCATTACACAAATATTTCTTAGAATATAGGGATAAGAGTATTTTCCATACATCCAAACAGCCATGCGTTTATTAACATAAGCGTTAATTCTCTGACTGATCCCTACATCAACAGACCTCATTAAGTAAACAAATTATAGCCCAAACCTAATATTATATATCAACGCAAGTGCAAATTCCGCCTCGTTAGCTGTCAGTTTGCAATTGTCCATACATTTCAAAATTCTAGGTTGGCTAACTTGCATTCTAAACAAACCTCTGTGAAGGAGCATGTGATTGGTATCTGTCAGGAAACAGTTTTGAAAGATAGAGCAAGGAGAGGAGTGTGATGTGGGATGGTTTTCGGAAAGTTGTGTGTGTTTATTTGTATCTAGTGAAATTTTAAACACAATAATGATGTCTGAAAGAGATTATGCTCCACTGAGTACAGCTTGCGTTAGAGCACTCAATGACAAGTTATATGATAAAAGAAAAGCAGCAGCTGTAGAAATAGAGAAGTACGTATGTAATTAATTCAAGAACACAACCTGGTTACGTATTACCCACATTAATAAATGCGAAATTGATAGCAATACCTCTGCACTTTTCTACAGTTAGTAAAATAGTAGTTATTTACATTGTCACACAAACTAATAAAAATACAAATTGTTTGCCTTTCTAGAGGAGTGAAAATGATCAAGGAAGAGACACTAAACTTGACACATGTAAAGCAGGGCAACATTTGCTGTAGAATGTAATAGCATTTAACTCGCGTAATTGTTCATCTGTAATACCGTATTATTGGACTGAAACTTTCGGAGGTAACGATGGCCTAAGTTTAGTCCTTTTATAACACAAACCAACCAACTTTTGGGACCATATTTGTACTAGAAAGCCATAGTCTCTATTTAATTACTATTATGAAATAAAATGTCCCGAATTCAGCACTACAGAATACCTCCATAACCTGGAACGTGAAGAACACTCAAAGCTATAAAAGTTAAAGGGCGAGTAAACAATTTGCAATTAAAAATTACTGGATCCTGATAAAATAGTCTTAGCTAGCTCTCAGGGGCTTCAAAGTTTGTAGCTGAAAATAGACGCGACCTGGTTTCTGACTATAATACATCCTACAAATGTTCATTAAAGGATAATTTGTGTTTTACACATAATGTATTAGATTTATACTTACTGGTGAAGTACTGCATTCACATCTTAGGAATCGTTGTTCTGATAAGTCTAGCTTAAGTCCATTTTAATTCTTTCTGTATCATGAATAGGCCGTGTACTTTGTTTGATATATTAATAAATTGTAACTCATTGTACATTATGACTAACAAAATATCTACGAGTTGTGTAGTAACTTTAGTGATTTGTTTGTTTATTTTTGTGGTTTTTGTGTGCGTGTGCGTGAAGAAGAATTTATTTTGAAAAATTACTGCTATAGACAAATTACATGTTTGTTTCCTATAGGGCTAAGATTTTCTTTCCATAGATCATATTGTACAACAATACTGTACATCTAATTTTCTCAGTTCTACATATAGCAAAACAAATTTGTAAAAGACTATCACTGATAAATAAAATGACAGTATTTTAGTAAAAATAACTAGTAAGTTGTTACTTTCAGTAATATGAAGACTGAACGTTGATTTTAATTTACATTTTTTTTCATTCTTAATGAAAGTTGGGTTTCAATATTATGTAGGCCAATGTGGTATGCTAAAGTTGGCTAATAGGTGAATTCTTTACCAAAAATGACTGGAAAAGGGTACATTTCCAAGATCCTGTCCAGCATTGAGAAGGAATAGCATTAATGCCTAACTATTTCTTTCACAATTGACAAAAAAGATTATTCTCTACTTCTATTTGATTAGATTTACAATTGCATTAGCAGCCATTTTCAACTTCAGCACACTATACCACTGCTGCCATAAGTAAAATTTTAACAAATATGAAGTCATGTACTTGCTACATATGAGCTTGCTGCAGAAAGATATAATTGGAATTAAACATACGGTATTCATACTAGTCTCCATCCCCCATACGCAGTAGATATTTAGTAAAAAGACATTAGAGACGTGACAAGCTCATAATAATAATTAAAAAACGATACTCGTACATACACAACTTTCCTTTTGGCCACAGCTTTTGTCAGAAAAACACACACTGATTCATACAGGTGTACTTCAGACATCGCAAACCAGAAAGACTCAATAGCACAAGACTGCTTTGATTCATGATGTCATTGGCAGGAATACAGTAGCAGTCTCCTCCCAGGGGGCCCACAGTTCTTGTGAGTACGTGTGTGGCATGCACGAGGCCCCGAGCCAAAGCAGCCTTCCTTCCCGCCCCAGGCTGCTTCATTTTCCCACCCGGTTCATGCCTTAGCCCAGAGACGGGCGTCCATTGCGAGTCAAGGTGGTTTCCTGTCCTAGTTTTTCTCTTTCCTTGGTTTCTTCCTTTCCTAACCTTTGCTTTTGTCTTTCGCTTCCTGCTATACTTATCTAGCCTTCCTCTCCTCCTCATTTAGTCTCCACTTCGGCGTTTTAGACACTCTTCACTTTCTCTATTCTTCTTTCCTTCCTGTGCGTGTCTGAAGGCCGACCCACGCATTATCTTGCGTATCAGGTAACAGGGTAATGCGTAATTCCCCACTCTGGGTAGACAAGTAGGGCACATATGTACCTTCTGCTAAAGGCCAGGCCCAGGGAGGGGTGATTACCCAAGCTGTTTCTCGAACTGATGGTCAAGATTTCTCTTCTGTTAATCCCTTCGTAATTCAGAAGGGTGTAGATGCGTTTGCTGGCCCTGTTAAGACCTGTTCCCGACAGCGCAATGGAACATTGTTGCTGGAAACGGATAGTGCTTTCCAGGCGCAAAAACTGATAAGGACTACACTACTACACACGTTTCCTGTCCAAGTAGAAGCGCATCACATGCTCAACTCGTCACGGGGGGTAGTTTTCACAAGATCCCTTGACGGGTTGTAAGACGAAAAGATCCAAAACTACATGTCTGATCAGAGTGTAACATAGTGTTGAAAAAGGTCGATAACCAGTTAACACCAACTCATACTGTGTTTTTGACGTTCAACGAAGTTGAACTCCCGTCCAAGATCAAAGCAGGATATGACGTTATCTCCATTCGCCCTTATGTTCCCAACCCTACACGCTGTTTCCAATTCCAAATATTCAACCACTCCCATCAATCTTGCCCCAATACAGCAAAATGTGGCACTTGTGGTAGGGATGCCTATGAGGGCGACTGCCCACCTCCGTCCCCTCGCTGCCTTAATTGCAATGGTGAACAAGCTGCTTCCTCTAGGGACTGCCCTGTTTATAAAGACGAAAAGGTCATTCAGCAAATTCTGCTCAAGGAAAGGTCTCAACATCTGCTGCTCGAAAGTTATTAGCGAGTCAGAAGCCTAATGTCCTTCCAGCGGTCACATACAGTAAGATCCTCACCTCCACCCGACCTAGTAAGGATGCAGGTACGCAGACCTGTGATTTCACTTTCACTGACACAGTTGTGTGATCGGCCAACCCAAAGATTGCCCGTTCCACGTCCCCACTTCCTCCTGCTGCTTCCAAAGTTCAGTCTTTGTCAACCTGTAATAAACCGTGGGCACCTAAACAAGATCCCCGGACTATATATATATTAGTTCCTCCCCTTCCCCGCCAAGGCGTGGCTCATCCGTCACGCCGCCCAACAGTAGTTGGCCCGGTCATCTTCTGTCTCGCCGGGACGCACTACTGTTAGCCGGGCGTTTTACCAGCGGAGGATGCTGCCCCTACTGATCAACTCGGGAAGGAGGCAGAAATTCCAGTCGCACGATGGAACAAGATTTTCCACCAATGGATTGCGATAGCAGTGCTCCCTCAAAATCAGGCCCTCAGCGCCCATCGAAATGACTCTCTTTTGCCTCGTTCTTATTTTCTTCCCATATTCTTATCATGGTGCTTCTTCAGTAGAATATTTGAGGCATTCACTCCATTCGCGAGGAATTAAAATTACTCCTTCGATTGCACTGTCCGCTCATAGTTAAGCTTCCAGGAGCGCATAGCCTTCCCTCAATATACCTCTGTGCGTTGTGACCTACCTCCTGTGGATGGTATTCCAGCCCACGGAGGGGTTATGTTGCTCGTTCGGAACGATATCTATTCCCATCCCGTCTCTCTGAACACTCGCATACGGGCATTTGCCATCCACATTACTCTCCCTACCCCTTCCTTCTCTCTCTGCAATATCTATACCCCGTCATCATCTGCCTTTACTAGAGTAGATATGCTGCAACTTGCTGCCCAGCTTCTTCCACCATTTGTTTTTCTTGGTGACTTCAACGCTCACCACGCGCTATGGGGTTCTCCAGCATCTTGCCCCAGAGGCTCCCTTCTAGCAGACCTCTTCAACCATCTCAATCTTGTCTGCCTAAACACCAGTGTGGCAACCTTCCTTTCAGAGGCAACACACACCTTTTCCCCCTTGGACCTCGCGATATGCACTCCTCAGCTAGTGCATCGGTTTGAGTGGTATGCCCTTTCTGATTCATACTCAAGCGACCATTTCCCATGTGTAATCCACCTACTGCATCATACCCCATCTCCTCATATCACCAGTTGGAACATCTCCAAAGCCGACTGAGGGGCTGTATTCTTCCATGGCAGTTTTCCACAACCAGCATTTCCCCAGCTGCAATAGTCAGGTCCAGTACCTCACAGAGGTTATTCTCACTGCTGCCGAACGTTCCATACCTCGTACAGCCTCTTCTCCACGCCGCGTCCCAGTCCCCTGGTGGACTGCAGCATGCAGCGACACTATTAAACCCCCAGCAACATGCTCTAATCATCTTTCAACGCCACCTAACAATGGAGAATTGCATCCATTACAAACGACTGTGAGCGCAATGCCGTTGTGTTATAAAAGACAGCAAAAAAGCCTGTTCGACTGCTTTCTCTAGTTCTTTTAACAAATTCATGCCGCCCTCGGTTGTCTGGGGTAGCCTGCACCGGTTATCTGGCACTAAGGTCTACTCCCCCATTTCAGGCCTAACAGTAGCGAACGCAGTCCTTGTGGACCCCATTGACGTATCCAATGCCTTAGGCTGCTCTTTTGTGGAAGTTTTGAGCTCTGCCTTCCTCCCTTGCAAACAAGCAGAGGAGTCACGGCCACCTTCTTTCCAATCATTAAATCGTGAAAGTTACAATGACACCTTCACTATGCAGGAACTAGACTGTGCTCTTGCCATTTCCTGCTCCTCTGCTCCGGGACCCGATGCCATTCATATTGAGATGTTGAAGAACGGTTCTTCTGTGGGTAAATGTTTTCTTCTCTGCATCTATAATCGCATATGGACTGAAGGTCAGGTCCCCACAAGTTGGTGTGAGGCCATTGTTGTCCCCATCCCCAAACAAGGGAAGGACAAACATCTTCCTTCCAGTTATCACCCCATTTCTCTTACCAGCTGTGTCTGTAAGGTGATGGAACGCATGGTTAACACTTGTTTGGTTTGGGTCATTGAATCCCAACGCCTTCTTACCAATGTCCAATGTGGTTTTCGTCTGCACCGCTCTGCAATTGACCACCTCGTCACCTTGTGGACTTTTATTATGAATAACTTTTTAAGAAAGCGCCAGATGGTGGCTTTGTTCTTCGATTTGGAGAAGGCCTACGACACCTGTTGGAGGGCGGGAATTCTCCACACCATGCACACCACGGGCTTTTGCAGCCATCTCCCCCTCCTTATTCGTACATTTTTATCGGACCGCTGTTTTCGGGTACGACAGGGCTCTGCCTTGGCAGACCCTTTTTGCCAGGAAAATCTGCTGCCACAAGGCTCTGTTTTGAGTGTAGTACTCTTCGTCATAGCAATTAACCCAGTTATGGACTGCCTCCCACCCGACGTTTCGGGTCCCCCTCTTTGTGGACTATTTCACAATCTACTGCAGCGCTCAAAGAACGTGTTTATTGGAGTGCTGTCTTCAGTGGTGTCTTGATCGTATCTATTCTTGGAGCGTCGCAAATGGCTTCCGTTTCTCCACTGAGATAACAGTGTGCATCAACTTCTGGCTATACAATGAGTTCCTTCCACCATCTCTACATCTAAGCCCCGTTGCTCACCCATTCCTGAAGACAACGAAATTCTTAGGACTAATGTTTGATAGGAAACTTTGTTGGTCTCCACACATGTCTTATTTGGCTGGCCATTGTACACATTCCCTTGATGTCCTCCGTGTTCTTAGCGGTACGTCATGGGGAGCTGATAGAACCGTCCTTCTTCACCTTTATCAGTCCATAGCCAGATCGAAGCTGGATTACGGAAGTATTGTTGTGCATTCGCACGGCAGTCCATCTTGCGCCGTCTTAACCCTATTAACCATCGGGGGTCCAATATGTTCGCCGCCACTGCCACCCTCCTTATGTCATGTGCTCTGATTTACTCAGTTCCATTCAGAGTCTTAGAGACCCGTATCCGGTCCATCCTTTTGTACTCAGACTCCAACGCTCCTTTCAATTGGTAGCCGATTTACTTCCTCTGGGTACCTGGCCACGTAGGTGTGCCAGGGAACAAGGTTGCTGACGCTGTGGCCAGGGCTACCATTTTCCTACCTCGGACAGCTACCTTTTGTGTCCCATCACAGAACGTTCAAGGGGCTATTTGCAGGCATATTCTTGCATTATGGCATCGGTTGTGGTCCTCGCTTCAGGACAATAAGCTCAGAACCATAAAACCGATCCAGACAGCTTCGAAAACTTCCTCCCGCCCCTCCCGGCGAGAGGAGGTAATCTTGGTCCGAATGAGAATCGGTCATTGCTGGTTCAGCCACCAACACTTATTAACAGACGACCCCCCCACCAGTATTTTCCTGCGGTCACCCGATGACAGTGTGCCATGTTTTAATGTTCTGCCTCAATTTTACTCATATTCATGTTGCAATAAATCTGCCGTCCACTTTGGAGGACATTTTAGCTGATGACGCACAGGCAGCTGCTAGAGTTTTGCGTTTTATACATATGACAAATTTATCAAAGGACATTTAATTCCTCCTAATGCTATTTTTTATTTCTTGTTTTAGTGATGTTCTGAAATTCTCCTTATCGGCACCTTCTTTAACCTTGTTTTAAATCAATCTAGGGTCAGAATCAGGTGCCGATGACCATTGTAGTTGAGCGCCCTAAAACCTCAATAAATAAATAAATAAATAAATAATAAAAATAAATAAATAAATAAATAAAATAAAAAATCCTTCAGCCCTGAAACTGTTGGACCCTGTTCACCATTGTGGCAGCTACTTGGCTACGTGTGCCTTCCGGACCAGCCCTGTAGACAGTCTCGTTGCTGAAGCAGGAATCCTGCCTCTTCAGACTAGGCGCCATCTGCTTTTGGTGTCCTATGCCATTGCCATTCACAATTCTCCACATATCACATTCTCTTTGAGAGAGACGGTTTTAGACCTCGCTCTCGGGTGGGTTTACCTGTGTTGGATTGTGGCTCGCTTCCATTTTTAGGGACTTCAGCCTCCCTTCCCTTGATTGCATGTGTTATGCGCGCGGCGCGCGCGCGCGCACACACACACACACACACACACACACACACACACACACACACACACACACACACACACACCTTGGTTGGTGCCTTGACCGCAATTCTGATTCTGCCTAGCCTCAAAGGCTTCAGTCTCCCCCATAATATAGTACTTGAAGAATTTCAGGGGGCCACGATTTTCTACACTGATGGATCTAAATTTGCTGGTCATGTGGGATATCCATTTACGTCTCCCATTGGTGTGGAATGCCATTCCCTGCCAGAATCGTGCAGTGTGTTTATGGCACAACTAATGGCTATTTGTAGGGCACTTCATTTTATCAAACAGGTAGCCCTGGATCGTGTTTTAATCTGTTCCAACTCAATGAGCAGCCTGCAAGCCATAGACCGATGCTACTCCTCACATCCTTTGGTCACTGATATCTATGATCTCCTCGTTGATCTTTGTCACACTGCTTGTTCCCTTGCTTTTCTCTGAGTCCCCAATCATGTGGATATCCTAGGAAATAAACCAGCTGACCAGTTGCCTAGAGTAGCCGTAACTCCCTTACCCTCCCCCTGGGTTATCTCGGGCGCAGATTTGTGAGTGCAGATGAGCTCGCTACTCATACAGGGCTGGAACACCAGCTGACAGGCTACTGCTCCATCAGATAAACTACGCTCTATGAAGTCGACCACTGCAGCATGGAGTTCTTCCTTGCGCCCTTCCCGAAGGGAATCCACTGTCCTTTGCCGTCTCCGCATCGGTCACTTAGGGCCGACCCATGGCTTTCTTTTGCATAATGAGCCTCTCCCACACTGTGGCAGCCTACGATCTGTGGCTCATATCTTGGTGGAATTTCCGCTCCTAATGGCGCTCCAAGCCAAATACGGAATTCCACACTAGTTGCCCTCAGTTTTGGTGAACGATTCACTGATGGCTGACATAGTCCTTGGATTTATCCGTCAAAGTGATTTTTACTCTCGGCTATAAGATTTTATCTCTGATGCTTGGACAGGTTGGGTGGGTTTGTGGCTCTCCCTACGAGCAGCAGGGTTTGGAGCTCTCCCCTCCCCTCACCCTGATGACTTATGTTTCTCCTTTTAACTTGTTTTAATTCACATTGTTTCTATTTTTACATTTTTAGGCTTCTGATCTAGGAGCATACACTGTTCTCCTGTATCTGCTTGTCGTCAATAAACGGAGATTCTAGATCTGTCACAACATTCCTTGCAGACTTCCACTTTTTCTGTTGATTTTAGTCCTGTTCTACTTGATTTTAACCCCCTTTTTAGTTCCTCTATTTTACTATTGGTACGGTCTTAGCTGACCATAACCTTGCTTGCATTTTATACAGAGGGCATGGGACTGACGAGCTAGCTGTTTGGTCCCACCAACCAACCCACCAACCGATTTCCCTTGGCAATCTCGTCTGCGGATTTGTGGGTACAGATGAGATCTCTACTCATACAAGACTGGAATAGCAACTGGCAGGCCACTGCCCTGTCTGATAAACTCCGCTCCATCGAGTTAACCACTGCAACTTGGAGTTCTTCCTTACACCCTTCTCAGAGGGAATCCACTGTCCTTTGCCATCTCTGCATGGGCCATTCCAGGCTGACCAATTGTTTTATTTTGCGCAATGAGCCTCCCACACATTGTGGTTGTAGAGCACTACCATCTGTGGCTCATATCTTAGTGGAATGTCTGCTCCTCATGGTGCTCCATGCCAAATACAGAATTTCACACTCATTGCCCTCAGTTTTGGCTGATGATTCACGGACACTAAGAGGTCCTTGCATTTCTCTGTGAAAGCAGTTTTTATTCTCAGCTAAAAGTTTTTACCTCTGACGCTTGGACAGGATGTGTGGGTTTGTGGTGCTTTGTGACAGTAGTAGGATTTGGAGCTTCCCCCCCCCCTCCCCCTCTGAAGAAACTTGACTAAAGGTGCATAGTGCATTGGTCTGCAACAAGACCTTCTTATTTAGACATGTTTTCATGGTGCAACATGAAATAATTAGGCTCGCTACTGGGCTATTCCACACCATCCCATACGAAGTCCCTGTGGCGAGGCTACTGAGCTGCCACTTCACAGCTCATGGTGTGCCAGGCATATATCACACACTCCACACCATATACACTGTCAGAATACTGCCACCATCGCTCAGCCTCCTGTGGAATTGGATTTTTTGTAATCAACAACGAGGCCATTAGAGATTCACGCTCAGGATTGTATTTTAGTTTTGAATGTGTCAGATTTTAATATTTTATGTCAAGGATGGAGTAAATGACCACATGGCTCCCCCACAGGCAGAGATTTAACTTATACTTGACACATTTGAAGAAAGATTGTACCTTTGACTTTACATTTCAATCTATGTTGTTGTAATCTATGTCGTAATGTAATGTAATTAAAGTATATAAGTATATTGCCGTGAGACACCACATAAACCGTCCGCCGGTGTGGCGCAGGGGATAGCGTCACCGACTGTGGTGCTGAAGGTCGCCAGTTCAATCCCTTCCATCGGCAAAAATTTATTTCTTTGTAATTAACAATTCCAGAATGTTCTACATCTTTCTTATGTTCACTTGTAAATTCTACTTGCTTCTTATGTTAACTATTCTTCTAATTTCTGGTACATTCTGTCTGTGTATAAATAGCAGAGCACTCTGCCCAAGAGGCAGTTAGTGCTGCGTGTATGTTAAGTTCGTAATAAACCTGCTTTCAGTATAAGTGCTGTGTTCAGTTGCCTTCGAAGTCAAGCCTGCTACCATTTCAACGCGACATTGTTTGGTGGAGGCGCCGGGTATCCTGTGCAACAGCTGCATCACCGTCGCTCCGATTAGGCAGTGTAAAAGCCATCGCTTACATGGACTAGAACCGGAATACAAGGGATGTACAGAGTACATCCTTCCAAAGGTCCGTATCATCAGAAGAACCATGGACAGGAAACTAGCGGTAAGCCAGCTACACATTAGACACCCGTCGGTGTTCTCTGGAGACACTGGACAGGACCCCAACAAATGGCTATTAAGGTTCGATCGAGTTGCCAAGTACAACAGGTGGGTTCATATGATGTGCTTGGCCAACGTTTACTTCTACCTGGACGGAAGAGCCCAGCAATGGTTCGAAAACAATGAAGAGAAGCTGAATGACTAGGATATGTTCCAGACAGAACGCAAAAAGCCATTTGGTGACAGCCAGCAACAAATCCGCTCGGTGGAATAACAACTGAAGAACCGGGTCCAACAACATGGTGAGCCGACACAGTCATACATACAGAATGTTTTGGCCCTGTGTAACACAGTCAATCTGAATATGACTGAGGCCGACAAAATCACGCACCTGATGAAGGGTATAGCAGAAGACATGTACCAAGCCCTTCTGATAAAAGACATTGCTACGACTGAAGAGTTCATCAAGTGGTGCTAGTGTATTGAAGAGATGCAACAAAGGAGGGTTGGACGAAAGAAGTATGACAGACTCCCCAATGTAGTCCCTATGGCCATTGTGGAAGACCATCATGACTTCACTTCCCTCATACGACAAATTGTGAGAGAAGAATTACAACAGTTTATAGCAGCCGGGACTATTAGACCGAGCGAGCATCAGATCATGACCATGGATGTAAGCCCTGTAAGTTACAAGGGAGCCGACGCTGATGAGGAAGAGGTATTTCAGGCAATAGTTCCTGTCTGCCCTGCCAATTGCATCCGCCATGGAGAATGGCGTCGCCCTGCTATGACATGCTGCAGCCACCAAACGGTAGCCCATGAACTGGCCGATACGGCCACAACCAACTTCCCCGGCAACTATGACACCCTGCAGAAGAACAGATGTCTGGAGGACAGAAGACAACACACCACTGTGTTTCCGCTGTAGGCACCCTGGAAATGTCGTCCGCTACTGCAGAGAGAGTAGGCGAGTATTCGATGATTATTTTGTCGCAAGACATCAGCCATCAGAGCAGTTCTATCCCAGGCAGTCACCTGCTGATGAGTTCAGTCGACCTATGGGAAGAAGCTCATCGCCGTACCCTAGACGAGGTCCTCCCCGATGCGCCGCAGTCGTACACCTTCGCAGTACAGAGGTACCATCCGTTCCCCTAGCTGCCGCGCCCATGAAAACTAAGCAAGGCGACCATCTATGCAGGTGAGGTCACCACAGATGAAAACCCTCCATGGACGACGGTCGCTAAGATGTCGGGAAATCTCATCGACGTCATAATCGACAGCCAACTTGTCCGGGCACTTGTTGATTCAGGAGCATCGTTCTCTGTATTGTCAGATAATTACCACCGCACACTAAAGAAGACAATGTTCTGTGATACGGGGGGCAACTGTGCTGAAGGTCACGAATAGAAAGTATGTCCAGCCAGCAGGAACATGTGTCGCAAGAATAGCCATCAACAATAGGACCCAGTCGTTTGGATTTGTCGTATTAACAGAATGTAGTCACAATGCCATCCTCAGATGGGACTTCCTTCAGGCATCCCAAGCTATCATTGACTGTGGAAGATCTGAGCTACAAATTGAAGAAGTTGTTCTGACGGGTACACGTAATACAGAATTTTCTGGGAAGTTATTTGCCGTTGACAATGTGATGATGAAGAGTTGCAGTCACAAACACAGATGAGTCATTAAACTGTGAAGTTCTTGTTGATAGTAAAAAGTTTATCAGGCTAACCAAAGAAATTTACATACCAGCAGCTTTCATAAGCATTACCGGAGCTCAAGGAGAGATTTGGATCACTAATTGTCATTAGCAGTTGCAACTTATCCCCAAGAGAATGTGTATTGGGACCTCTGAACCAATCCACGACGGTGAGCTCAGCGTCATCAACGAAGACCCATGCTCTGCTGTTAGTACAGAGAACGTGCTGGAGGAAACAACCGTGGAACTACCAATAGGGCCCGGACTGACCAAGGAACAACACCAGCGGGTGTTAGCTATACTATGTCAATTTTCGGGTGCATTCATACCTCAGCAGGGGAAAAGTCAGACGAAACGGCCCACGATAAGGCATTGTATCAATACTGGGGATCATCCACCAATTAGACAGCGTTTGTATAGAGTGTCACCAGCTGAAAGATGGATAATTTGGGAGAAATTGGAGAAGATGTAGCATGATAAAATTTTTCAACCTTCGGAGAGTCCTTGGTTGTCACCAGTGGTCCTTGTAAAGGAGGAGGATGGCACGTGGCGATTCTGTGTCGACTATCGGCGGCTGAACAGAATTACAAACAAAGATGTCTCCCCATTGCCGTGCACTGACGACACGTTAGACTGCTTGAAAGGAGCTACATACTTTCCGACTGTGGACATGCAGACAGGTTACTGGCAAATAGAGTTTGATGAAGCTGACAAGGAGAAGACGACTTTTATTACACCTGACGGACTCTATGAATTCAAAGTAATGCCATTTGATTATGTAACGCTCAGGCCACATTCGAATGCTTGATGGACAACTTGCTTCGACACATTAAGTGGACAACGTGTCTTTGCTTTTTAGATGACATTGTCGTTTTCTTGAGTAACATTTGAATAACATCTGGGTCGTCTGTCAACTGTTTTGAAGTGTGTTCAGTGTGCAGCACTCCACCTCAATCCCAAGAAGTGCCTCTTCGTCGCCAAAGAGATAAAAATCCTGGGGCACCTAGTCAACGGAGATTATGTCCGTCCTGATCCAGATACAGTAAGGACAGTCACAGAATTAACAACTCCTCAGCACATTGGTGATGTGAGAAGTTTTCTCGGGCTGTGCTCTTACTACCGACATTTCATAAAAGACGTTTCATAAAAGAATTTTGTAACAAGGCACATCAATTACAAGAACTTCTTGTTCAGTGACCGGCGGCCAGTGCACACGTGACCAGCAGCGGCTCTAGATTTTACGGTAACCGGCTTCTTAATAAAAGCGACTAATTTTACATTTCGTGTGTGCTTTCTCTTGCAGCTCTATATACTTTAGTGTGCTCGCGTGTTTGTTTATTAAGAATCGTGTTTATTTGTCTGTTCAGTTACTGAATTTTTGATTTATTAGCTCGCGTATGTATTTTTCAGATTCACCGTTAATAAACAGTTCAGCGTTAGGTTTATACTTTGCAAAGCTCACTGTTTATCAAACTACTCTGTCCTCTGACATACTTACTTGGAAGAAACAAAGGTTTTTAGAATGGCTAGGAACTGTGACTGCTGCAAACGGATGGAGGCAGAGTTGGTGACTCTTCGCTTGCAGCTTCAGGCGGCGTTGGCTTCTCTGGCAACGCTTGAGTCTGCGGTGGGTGGGCGCCTCTGTTGTGGGCCGCTCGCGGGGGTGCAGCAGACGCCCTGTGCGTCTGTTGTGCCCTCCGATCGGCCTGCGGCTGTGGCCAGCCCGCTCACTGCCCGCGAGGCTGTAGCCCCCCCCAATCCTTGGTGGATTGGGAGGTCCCCTCAGCGCGCGTCAGGCGGCGTAAGACTTCCCGGGGGACTGAAGTGGAGGCATCCCCGGTTAGTCTTGCCAACAGATTTGAGGCGCTGTCTGTGGCAGGGGATGTTCCTGATGCGGATGGAGTCGCTTGTCCTGTACTCGCCCCTCTGCCTTCAAGATCCGGGCACTCACAGAGGGTGGGTTTGTTGGTAGTTGGGAGCTCCAACGTTAGGCGGGTAATGGAGCCCCTTAGGAAAATGGCTACTAGGGAGGGGAAGAATTCCAATGTGCACTCCGTGTGCATACTGGGGGGAGTCATTCCGGACGTGGAACGGCTCCTTCCGGATGCCATGAAGAGCACAGGGTGCAGCCAGCTGCAGGTGGTGGCTCATGTCGGAACCAATGATGTGTGTCGCTTTGGATCGGAAGAGATCCTCTCTGGTTTTGAGCGGCTATCAGAAGTGGTTAAGACTGCCAGTCTTGCTTGCAAGATGAAAGCGGAGCTCACCATCTGCAGCATTGTCGACAGGACTGACTGCGGACCTTTGGTTCAGAGCCGAGTGGAGGGTCTGAATCAGAGGCTCAGACGGTTCTGCGACCGTGTCGGCTGCAGATTCCTCGACTTGCGCCAAAGGGTGGTGGGTTTTCGGATTCCGCTAAATAGGTCAGGAGTCCACTATACTCAGGAAACGGCTACACCGGTAGCCGGGGCTGTGTGGCGTGGACTGGGCGGTTTTTTAGGTTAGATGGCCTCGGGAATACACAAAATGGGTTTCAGTCTCAAAGGGGGCAGGTCAGACACGGGAAGAAAGCAGACCTAAAAACCATTGGTGTAACAGTTGTAAATTGTCATAGCTGCGTTGGGAAAATTCCAGAGCTCCAAGCGCTGATAGAAAGTACTGAGGCACAAATCGTTATAGGTTCTGAAAGCTGGCAGACGCATGAGATAAATTCGGCCGAAATTTTTTCAAAGGGCCAAATGGTCTTTAGAAAGGATAGAATTAATAAAACAGGGGGTGGCGTGTTTATTGCTGTTACAAACGGTTTATCCTGCAGCGAAATTGAGGCAGATACTTCCTGTGAATTGGTCTGGGTAGAGGTTATACCTGACCACCGAAATAAATTAATAATTGGATCTTTTTATCGGCCCCCTGACTCAGACGATGCGGTTGCAGAAATGTTCAAAGAAAGCTTGAATCATATTTCAAATAGGTATCCGAAGCATACTGTTATAATCGGTGGCGACTTTAATTTACCCTCGATATGTTGGCATAATTACGTATTCAAAACCGGGGGCAAATATAAAACATCGTCCGAACTAGTTCTGAATGCTTTTTCTGAAAACTACTTCGAACAGTTAGTTCATGAACTCACTAGAATAGTATGTGGTTGCGAAAATACTCTTGATCTCCTAGCAACAAACAATCCCGAGATAGTAAAGAGCATCAAAACAGATACAGGGATTAGCGAACATCGAGTTGTAGTAGCGAGACTGAATATCGAAATTCCCAAATGCACCAAAAATAAACGAAAAATATATCTATTCAATAAAGCAGATAAAAATTCGCTTCACGCTTTCCTGAGTGATAGCCTCCAGTCCTTCAAAACTAAAAATGCGAATGTAGATCAGTTGTGGCTTACTTTCAAAGACATAATATCAATAGCAATCGAGAGATTTATACCTAATAAATTAATAAAAGAGGGGGCTGACCCCCCGTGGTACACAAAACAGGTCAGATTACTGTTGCAGAAACAAAGAAAAACGCATGCAAAATTTAAAAAGACACAGAATCCGCAAGACTGGTAATCTTTTACTGAAACTCGCAACCTAGCACGGACTTCAATGCGAGAATCTTATAGTTGTTTCCACAACGAAATCCTGTCTCGTAATCTTGCAGAAAATCCAAAGAAATTCTGGTCATATGTGAAGTACACTAGCGGCAAAACACAAACAATACCTTCACTACGCGATAGCAATGGTAATACTACCGACGACAGTGCTGCTAAGGCAGAATTACTAAACACAGCTTTCCGAAATTCTTTCACCAAAGAAGACGAAGTGAACACTCCAGTATTCAATCCAAGAACAGCTGCCAGCATGCGAAACTTAGAAGTAGATGTTCCTGGAGTAGTAAAATAACTTAAGTCACTAAACAAAAATAAATCTTCCGGGCCAGATTGTATACCAACTAGATTCCTCTCAGAGTATGCTGATGCAATAGCTCCGTACTTAGCTATAATTTACAACCGATCACTCAGCGAAAGATCGGTACCCAAAGACTGGAAAGTTGCCCAAGTTACTCCAATATTCAAGAAAGGCAATAGGAGTGATCCCCAAAATTACAGGCCTATCTCATTGACGTCGATTTGCAGTAGGATTTTGGAACATATACTTTGTTCGAATATTATGTACTACCTCGAAGAGAACGACCTATTAACCAATAGTCAGCACGGATTCAGAAAGTATCGCTCTTGTGAAACACAGCTCGCCCTTTATTCACATGAAGTGTTAAGTTCCATCGACAAGGCATCTCAAATTGATTCCATATTTCTGGATTTCCGGAAGGCTTTTGATACTGTACCCCACAAGCGGCTTCTAATGAAATTGCGTGCTTATGGAATATCTCCCCAATTGTGCGATTGGATTCAAGATTTCCTATCAGAAAGGACACAGTTCGTTGTAATTGACGGTAAGTCATCGAGTAAAACAGAAGTGATATCTGGTGTTCCACAGGGAAGTGTTATAGGTCCCCTACTCTTCCTCGTGTTTATAAACGATTTAGGAGATAATCTGAATAGCTCCCTTAGACTGTTCGCGGATGATGCTGTCGTTTATCGGTCAGTGAAGTCAACAGAGCATCAAAAGCAACTGCAAAGCGATTTAGACAAAATTTCTACTTGGTGCGAAAATTGGCAATTGACACTAAATAAAGAAAAGTGTGAAGTAATACACATGACCACTAAAAGAAATCCGCTGAACTTCAATTACGCGATAAATCAGTCAAACCTTAAGGTCGTAAATTCTACCAAATACCTAGGAGTTACAATTACGAACAACTTTGACTGGAGAGAACACATAGAAAATATTGTGGGCAAGGCGAACCAAAGGTTACGTTTCATTGGCAGAACGCTTCGAAGATGCACCAGCTCCACCAAAGAGATTGCCTACATCACACTTGTGCGTCCTCTCTTGGAGTACTGTTGCCCCTTGTGGGACCCTCACCAGGTGGGACTGACGGAAGATATTGAGAAGGTTCAGAGAAGGGCAGCTCGTTTTGTTTTATCACGTTACGGGGGGGGGGGGGGGGGGGGAAGCGTCACGGAAATGTTGCACGAATTGGGTGGAAATCATTGAAAGAAAGACGTTATTCATTGCGGCGTGATCTGTTTGCGAAGTTTCAATCACCGACTTTTAGTTCTGAATGTGAAAATATTTTGCTAGCACCCACCTACTTAGGGAGACATGACCATCCCAATAAAATAAGAAAAATCAGATCGAAAACGGAACGATTTAGGTGTTCTTTCTTCCCGCGCGCTATTAGAGAATGGAATGGTAGAGAAAAGTTATGAAAGTGGTTAATGAACCCTCTGCCAGTCACTTAAATGTGATTTGCAGAGTATCTGTGTAGATGTAGATGAGACACCAAGTTTTACTGGGATGAGACAAAAGAAACAGCTTTCCGGGCACTTAAGGAGGTTCTAACTTCCGCACCAGTGCTAGCCTTGTACGACGAGAATGCGGAAATGGAACTTCACACAGATGCCAGTGGTTATGGGATTGGTGCAGTACTTGTACAAGTTCAGGAAGGTGCTGAAAAAGTGATAGCCTATGTATCAAGAGTACTCTCAAAGTCCGAGATAAACTACTCTACAACTGAGAAAGAATGTCACGCAGTTATCTGGGGTATCAACAAGTTCCAGCCATATTTATTCGGCAAACCATTCACCGACATGACAGACCACCATTCTTTGTGTTGTCTGACTAACTTGAAGGATCCATCAGGTGGACTAGCAAGATGGGCACTACGACTCCAAGAGTACGATGTCACAGTGGTATTCAAGAATGGGCGCAAACACAAGGATGGCGACTGCCTTTCAAAGAATCCATTAGTGGGACATAACAGCATTAATGAAATTTCAGCCCTCACTGAATTAGATGATGTTACAGCTGAACAGGGGGAAGATCCAGCACTATTAAAAACGATAGAGGCCTTGGAGAAAGGAGAGCCGACCAATGGAGAGTTCCAACTTATAAACGGGACATTGTACAAGAGCAACTATGATCCACTGGGTCCCAAATGGCTACTGGTTGTTCCAGCTCAGCTCCAGCCAGCTATTCTCAAATAGTTCCATGATTCTCCAATATCTGGTCATCTGGGATTCATGAAGTTCCTAGGCCAAATCAGACGCAGGTATTACCGGAAAGGTCTCTACCAATCTGTCAAGCACTATGTGAGTCACTATAAACAGTGCCGTAATTAACAATTACCGATTCCACCGGCAGCAGCTCCATTCCACTGAGTTGGGATCGATCTTTTAGGGAGGTTCCCAAAGTCGACAATTGGTAACCAATGGATAATAGTCTGTGCTGGCTACCTCACACCCTACGCTGTCACCAAACCTGTGCCGACTGCAGAAGCTCCAGAGATCGCAAAATTCCTTGTGGAAGACATTATTCTGAAGCATGGAGCACCATTTGTCATGATATCTGATAGTGGAAAAGTATTCCAGTCAAAACTAGTATCAGAGGTAATGTCACGGTGCAACATTGTCCACAGAATGACAACTGCATACCATCCTCAGACGAATGGTCTTACGGAACGTTTTAACAAAACGTTAGCCGACATGCTGTCGATGTACGTCGATGTTGAGCAGAAGGATTGGGATACAATTCTGCCAGTCGTGACATTTGCTTACAATACCGCAAGACAAGACACCACAGGCTTCACTCCGTTTTTCCTGCTCCATGGCCGTGAAGCTGAGACAATGGATACGCTGTTCCTATTCCAACCGGACGACACTCAAGATGACTATGTTAAACAGGGTTGAAGAAGCAAGACAGCTGGCTTGCATACGGACACGAGACACCCAGGAGAAGGACCATCAGTGGTACGACGACAAGCACCGACCTGTTGTGTACATCCCAGGAGATCTGGTATGGATTTTTACCCCTGTATGGAAGGTTGGACTGTCAGAAAAATTATTGAAGCGATACTTTTGTCTGTTTCGTGTCATACGCCGCTTGTCAGACGTCTCATACGAAGTTGAGGATTATGAGCTGTCGTCGAAACAACAAAAACGAAGAGACATTGTTCACGTCCTGCACATGAAGCCTTACTACAATCCTGAAGAGCTGGTAGGCTACAATGGCTTCTTGTTAATGGACTCTAAAATGTAAGGTTACCGATGAAGCCATGACAGGAACGTCTGTCGACGATAATCATGGAGAAGGGAAGGATTCTCTATAACTGCCATACAGAGGACCCATGACAACGTCAAGAACCAGGACATTGCAGCTGGCTCCACAGGGAACATAACAGCGGGTCACTGTTTTTCAAGGAGAGGGAGCAATGCCGTGAGACACCATGTAAACCGACTGCCGGCGTGGCACAGGGGATATCGTCACTGACTGCGGTGTTGAATGTCGCCGGTTCAATCCCGTCCATCGGCAAAAATTTATTTCTTTGTAATTAACAATTCCAGAATGTTCTGCATCTTTCTTATGTTCACTTGTAAATTCTACTTGTTTCTTATGTTAACTATTCTTCTAATTTCTGGTACATTCTGTCTGTGTATAAATAGCAGAGCACTCTGCCCAAGAGGCAGTTAGTGCTGCGTGTATGTTAAGTTTGTAATAAACGTGCTTTGAGTATAAGTGCTGTGTTCAGTTGCCTTCGAAGTCAAGCCTGCTTACATTTCAATGCAACAATATATCCATTGTGACACAACTATGGCCACTGTAATATGTCTCAAATTTAGAAAATTATACCTATATTGCAGTCGAAGGGACCAGGGTGTTGTGAAACTGATGCACTATAGTTACACACAACTATTGTGCATGCATAAATTAAGAGGTACACAATTCATTGTTTCTCAGCACCTCTCCACACCTTTTCTACTCATCTTTGTGACTAATAATCAAGTATTACATTCGTATGTTAGGCCAGTATTACACTATCAATTGTGGGAGTAGGAAGTGTTTACAGTGCCAAATAAGCTAAATTTGCTGAAATTAACTATCCAACCATTACAATCTACTTCCCAGCCTTTCAGGAGGATGAAGTAGCCACTACCTGCCTTCGAATCGAGCGCAGTTCACTTACACATACCTTTTTACTTCAGCAAGAGGACCCCTATTCTGAAATGCCTATGGCATGAAGATAGTTGCACTGGTACATCACATTTTAACTGGCAATGTTTTATTTCACTCTTTTAGGGCACTAGTGAGTTAGGCTTCTATTTTAGGTGATGACGACGCAGGCTTCTGTTTTAGGTGATAAGGTAAGCATGAGTAAAGTTTTAAATTGTTGTAATGTGTTTTGAATGTGACCTAAGGTTTTAGGCTGGATGTTTTAATGTGTTTGAGTGGCAGGCTCATCCATTTTATTCCAGCAATTAGCCAGCCATGGTCATCTGCTAATCTGAACTACTTCTGCAGCTTCCTCCTTATGGAGGCAAATTTATAATCTCAGTGTGCAACAACCTTTGTGTACTTCAGTTTAGCTGCACAAATTCTGACTAGTTTGGCTCAATTTATCTGTTGCTGATCTCTACTCATTTTCTGGGTGATTGTTTCGCACTTGTCCGTTGTTACACTTCTTTGGATGCTAAAGACATAATCATCATGTGCCCAAAACTCCATGTCCATGCATCCATCCATACTTCCCTCCCATCATTTCCTCATTTACTGTTACAGACAGTCAGGTTGTAGATGGTGCTCATATATGCAATAGTTGTGCCTCGCTGATTGTGTAAGTGGATTTAGTTGCTACCCATTTCCATATTAGTGACTTTCCACTCTTATAATACATTTTTGCAGAATATGTATACTTAATGAAATGAGAGGAAAAATGTATATTGTGGCTGTTAAAGGAATGTGTATCTGATAACACTGCCTACTTGTTTTCTGTATTACGTGTGTTTTATTGCCAGAGAAATAAAAGTGAATTTCAAAATGAAATTATCCTTGATCTTGTTTCTTATTTGTTAGACACCAATAGTTCTCAAGTTTTTCTTCTTTTTTTTTCAGGATGGTAAAAGAGTTTGCTGCACTAAATAACACAACACAGATAAAACGACTATTGAAAGTATTGGGACAGGATTTTGCCAATTCTCAAAATGCCCACACAAGGAAAGGTGGTTTAATAGGTTTGGCTGCAATTGCTGTAGCTCTTGGAAAGGTAAGAAATACTTTGGACTAAAAGACTTTGGGGAAGAGAGAGAGAGAGAACTAACACATTGTTTCAAGTGTTGGAGGTTTGGGCATATGACCTCCCGATGTGAATCCAACCCTACATGTCGGGACTGAAGACATGCAGTCCATCTGAATGTCCCTTGCACCCCTCCTCCAGTATATGTCATCTGTGGCCTAAATCATTCCCCTTGTTGCGGGTTAACTTTTGATATATTTGTAAATCCTTTTATATATATTGATGTTCCATGATTTATGTTATGTATTCTGTGGTGTATTATTATTCTCTGAAATAAACAGTGGTTGTTAAGTATTGGAATCATGGTGTTGTGTGTTCGTCATATTTGGTGCCGAAACTTGTGAAAAATTACGATTTTTTACGTAATTTTGACGATAAAAAGCTTACTTCACGCTGCTGGAAGCGGGATACGACGTCGGCCACATCACAAGATAAGTCTATTCCAATATAATATGATTTTATGAACTCCTTGCCTCAAAAGAATGTTAGTAGTAACAGCATAATTCACGAACTTTGCTAATATCAAAAGTGTGAAATCTTTCGGTTTGAATAACTAACTGATAGCACAAGATTCAATTACGCTTACGCCAACACAAAAGCAGTTCCGTAATAATGCCAGACGAGATAGATACCGGGAAACAGCTAACAAACTTCAAAAGAAAAAGAACTAGGGAGAGGACGAATGCTACGCGGTTTTGTACGGCTGTCGATGAACTTACGACAAAGTCCAATGGACGATTTTGAACACTACATAGAACGTCTTCAAGATACTTTAGAGAAGCTCACTTCCTTAGATGACATTATTCACGACCTCTTAAGTGATGATGAATATGACGCAGACGTATCTATCTGTGAGGAATATATAGACAAAATTAAACACGCAATACATAAGGCTACAAAAGCAATCAATTGCAAGCTTTCAGCCGTAACATCGCAAATGAATATCACGTCACCTAAAGTTCCCATACACTCCACTGCAGGCATGCATTCAGTCAAGCTACCTGCCATTAAGCTTCAACCATTTTGTGGAGATATCGAAATTTGGTCCCTCTTCTGGGAGCAATTTGAATCAACTATTGATAAAGACCCATCGCTTTCCACAGTTAATAAACATGTTTTCCTTCGAGGGTATCTGTCAGGAGAACTGAAGTTGTTAGTAGATGGAATACCTATTACAGCTAACACATACGAAGAGACAAAGAAAATTTTACTGCATCGGTACGGAGATAACAATCGTATTATACAGGCGCACCTCGATTATTTGGATGCGCTAAAGCCAGTACAGTCAGAGACACCTGAAACGCTGAACTGTACATTCCTAGAGTGTAACCGCCGTATTCAAGTGCTGCGTGCCCTGGGGGAAGATGTTGTAGCTTACGGCAAAGTTCTCACACCGAAGATTTTACGAGCATTTCCTGCCGAAATGTGTCAAAAATGGGTTATTCATGCGAAAAGAACCGAAATATCGGAAGGAGATGTACTGAAATTACTTAGCTTTTGGAGGAAGAAGTTCAGGGTGCTCTTACTGCACAAAAAATTCTTGGAGAACAGCAAGTAACTTCCAACTACACGCCCACTGCTGCGACATTTCACATAAATTCAAAACAAGCTAAAACCTCTCGGAAAATTAAACAAGATGTACAACCATATTGTATATTTTGTGACGCTTGCACTCATTGGGCTCAAGACTGCAATATAGTAACAGACATCCAACAACATATTGACAAATTAAAGCAAGATAATCGTTGTTTTATATGCCTAAAACGAGGTCATGATGCTAAAACCTGCAGTAAGAGGGGGAAGGTTTCGTGTTCTAAGTGCAAGAAACGTCACCATAAAGCGATTTGTACTGACACTACTACTTCTGATTCACCTTCTCAGCAAGTTACCACTACTTCTGTAGGGAAAATCGATGTAAATTCAGCAGAGTTTACATATCTTCAGACAGCTCGAGTTTGGGTCAGTGGACCAACAGGATTAAGCAGCCCCCCAGGGGACCCACAGTTCTTTTGTGGTCACGTGTGTGGCGCGCACGAGGCCCCGAGCCGGAGAAGCCTTTCTTCTGCCCCAGGCTGCTTCACTTTCCCTCCCGGTTTATGCCTTCACCCAGAGACGGGCATATTTCATGAGCTACGGTGGTTCTTGTTGTCGTTTTTCTTCCTTCCTTTCTTACCCTTTGTTTCTGTCTTTCTCTCCTTGTACTCTCCTAGCCTTCTTCTCCTCCTCATTAGTCTCCGCCTCAGCGTTTGAGACACTTCTTTCCTTCTTTCTCTTCACTTCCTCTATTCTTCTTCTTTCCTCCCTGTGGGTGTCTGAAGGCGGGCCCATGCATTATCATGCGTAGCAGGTGACGGGGTAATGCGTAATTCCCCGCCCCGGGTAGACAAGTAGGGCACGTACGTACCTCCTGGTAAAGGCCAGGCCCAGGGAGGGGTGATTACCCAAGCTGGTACCTTCCGAACGTGCCGATTGGTCCCTCCGTAAGTTCTCGGGAGGTGTGACCTGAGGTGTGAACAATCACCTAAGGCGGGTAAGCCCTCGGAGAGGGCCCCCACTAGGAAGGAGCGCGCCATCGGAGACGCCGGTAATCACGGGGGACACTTCCGCGATGACTTCTTTCTCTTCTTTAGTGACGTTGACCCAGAAACGTAAGATAGATTTGCCTCAGCAAAAAAAGACTCTGCCTAAAGTACCTAAATTTCTTGTCTCTCGCACCGACGGAAAGGATTTCAATTCTGTCAATCCTTTCGTTATACAGAAAGGTGTAGATGCAATTGGTGGCCCTGTTTAAAACCTGTTCACGTCAGCGCAATGGCACATTGTTGCTGGAAGTGGAAAGTGCCTTCCAAGCTCAGAAACTACTCCGGACTACACTGTTACACACGTTTCCTGTCAAGGTGGAAGCACATCGCACACTCAACTCGTCACGGGGGGTAGTCTTCACGAGATCCCTTGACGGGTTGTCTGATGAAGACATCCAATCCTATATGTCCGACCAGGGTGTGACAGCCGTCCATAGGGTAATGAAAAAGGTCGATAACCAACTGACACCGACTCGTACTGTGTTTTTGACATTCGACAGAGTTGACCTCCCGTCGAAGGTCAAAGCAGGGTATGAAGTCATCTCCATCCGCCCTTATGTACCTAACCGAACCGCGCTGTTTTCAGTGCCACAGGTACAACCATACCCGTGAACATTGCCCAAATGCAGCAAAGTGTGTCACTTGTGGTAGGGACGCCCGTGAGGGGGATTGCCCTCCTCCGTCCCCTCACTGCTTAAACTGCAACGGTGACCATGCAGCTTCCTCTCGCGACTGAGAAGGTAATTCAGCAAATTCGGGTTACGGAGAAGGTATCGACATCTGCCGCTCGAAAGTTGTTGGCGAGTCGAAAGCCCACTGTCCTCCCAGCGGGTACATACAGTAAGGTCCTCACCTCAACTCGACCTACCAAGGATTCCAGTACCCAGACTTGTGACTTCACTTTCGCTGACACAGTTGTGCGATCCGCCAGCCCGAAGATTGCCCGTTCCACGTCCCCGCTTCCTCCTGCTGCTTCTAAGGTACAGTCTTCGTCAACCTCTAGTAAACCGCGGGCACCTAAACAAGATGCCCGGACCTTGAAAAAGGAACCCGTCCGTGAGGATTTTCTGCGTTCTCAGGCTTCCCAACCGTCAACTGCCTCTTCCCGCCGTCACTCTTCCAGAAGAGCCGACAAGAAAAAGAGTTCCTCTCCTTCCCCGCCGAGGTGTGACCCATCCGCCGTCCAACAGTTACCGGCCTCGGCCGTCTTCTGTTTCACCGGGTCGCTCCGTCTCCCGGGCACCCGGCCCTCTACCGGCGGTGGAAACTGCCCCTCCTGATCAACTCAGGGAGGTGGAAGGCGCGTCGGTCGAACCTATGGACCACGACCCTTTGCCCCTGGACAGCGATAGCAGTGCTCCCTCGAAATCCGGTCCGCAGCGGCCGTCGAGGTGACCCCGCGTGCTAGTTGGTTTTTATCCTTATTTCTTCTCTCATTTTTATCATGGCGCTCCTTCAATGGAATATTCGCGGCATTCGTTCTAATCGGGAGGAGTTAAAACTACTCCTTCGATTGCACTGCCAGCTTCTAGTCTGCCTCCAGGAAACTAAGTTGCGTCCACGTGATCGTGCAGACTTTCCACACTACACCTCTGTGCGGTTCGACCTGCCACCCGTGGAAGGTGCCCGGCCCATGGAGGGGTTCTGATGCTCCTTCGCGAGACGATGTCTATTTCCATCCCATTTCCTTGCACACTCACCTACAGGCAGTTGCCGTCCGCATCACTTTATCCACATTTACCTTTTCCCTCTGTAATATCTATTCGCCATCGTCATCTGCACTTACTAGGGCAGATGTGCTACACCTTGCTGACCAGCTCCCTTCACCTTTCGTGTTGGTAGGCGACTTTAATGCCCACCACCCCCTATGGGGCTCTCCGGCACCTTGTCCGAGAGGCTCCCTTTTGGTGGACCTTCTCCAACACCTCGAACTTGTCTGCCTCAACACCGGTGCACCGACCTTCCTTTCAGACACAACACACACTTATTCCCATATAGACCTCGCAATATGCACTCCTCAGCTTGCCAGTCGGTTTGAGTAGTATGCACTTTCTGACACGTACTTGAGTGACCATTTTCCTTGTGTCATCCACTTCCTACATCATTCCCCAGCTCCTCATCCCACCAGTTGGAACATCTCTTAAGCCGACTGGGGGCTTTATTCTTCTATGGTTGTTTTACACGATCAGAATTTTTCCAGCTTTGGCAGTCAGGTCAAATACCTCACAGAGGTTATTCTCACCGCTGCCGAACATTCCATACCTCGTACATCCTCTTCTCCACGTTGTGTCCAGCTCCCTTGGTGGACTGCAGCCTGCCGTGACGCGCTTAGAGCCCGGCGCCATGCTTTATGCACCTTCCGCCGCCACCCAACTTTGGAGAATTGCATAAATTATAAACGTATGAGAGCGCACTGTCGTCGTATCATAAATCACAGCAAGAAAGCTTGCTGGACTGCCTTTACTAGTTCTTTTAACCGTTTTACTCCCTCCACGGTTGTTTGGGGTGGCCTACGCCGTTTATCCGGCATCAAGGTCCACTCCCCGATTCCTGGCCTGACCGTGGAGAACGCAGTCCTCGTGGACCCTGCTGATGTATCCAACGCATTGGGCCGTTTCTTTGCGGAGGTTTCGAGCTCTGCCCATTACCACCCTGCCTTTCTCCCTCGCAAACAGGTAGAGGAGGCACGGCCGCCTTCTTTCCACTCTTTTAATCGTGAAAATTATAACGTCGCCTTCACCATTCAGGAGCTAGACCGTGCTCTCGCCCTGTGCCGATCTTCTGCTCCCGGGCCCGATTCCAGTCATATTGAGATGCTGAAGAACCTCTCTCCTGCGGGCAAGTACTTTCTTCTTAGTACTTACAATCGCATATGGACTGAAGGTCATGTTCCCACAAGTTGGCGTGAAGCCATTGTTGTCCCCATCCCCAAGCCAGGGAAGGACAAACACCTTCCTTCCAGTTATCACCCCATTTCTCTGACGAGCTGCGTCTGTAAGGTGATGGAACACATGGTTAACGCTGGGTTGGTCTGGCTCCTCGAATCTCGCCGCCTCCTGACTAATATCCAATGCAGTTTTCGTCGACACCGCTCTGCTGCTGATCACCTCGTTACGTTATCGACCTTCATAATGAACAACTTTCTAAAGAAGCGTCAAACAGTAGCAGTGTGCTTCGACTTGGAGAAGGCATACAATACCTGTTGGAGAGCGGGAATTCTCCACACATTGCACATATGGGGCCTTCGGGGCCGCCTTCCTCTTTTCATTCAAGCGTTTTGACGGATCGCAAGTTCCGGGTACGGGTGGGCTCTGTTTTGTGAGATACCTTTTGCCAGGAGAATGGGGTACCACAGGGCTCCGTCTTGAGTGTGGCGCTCTTTGCCATTGCAATCAATCCGATCATGGATTGCCTTTCAGCCGACGTCTCTAGATCTCTTTTTGTTGACGATTTCGCAATTTATTGTAGCGCTCAGCGGACGTGTCTCTTGGAGTGTTCTCTTTAACACTGTCTTGACCGTCTATATTCCTGGAGCATCGCAAACGGCTTCCGATTCTCCACTGAGAAAACTGTGTGTATAAACTTCTGGAGATACAAGGAATTTCTTCCACCTTCTCTACATCTCGGCCCTGTTGCTCTCCCTTTCGTGGAGACTACGAAATTCTTGGGACTCATGTTGGATCGTAAACTTTGCTGGTCCACACACGTGTCCTACCTGGCTGCCCGTTGTACCCGATCCCTTAACGTTCTTCGTGTCCTCAGTGGCACGTCATGGGGAGCGGATCGTACCGTCCTGCTTCACCTTTACCAGGCCATTGTTCAGTCGAAGCTCGACTATGGAAGCCTTGTATACTCTTCTGCACGGCCGTCGATTCTCCGCCGTCTCAACTCTATCCACCATCGGGGTTTACGTCTTGCGACCGGTGCTATTTATACCAGCCCTGTTGAAAGTCTGTATGACGAGGCTGCTGTATTACCCTTGACCACTCGGTGTGACATACTTTTGTCTCGGTACGCAAGCCGCCTGTGGTCGATGCCCAACCATCCATCTTACCGATCACTCGATCGCCAATATCAGTTGTCTGCGATTGCCTTGCTTCTACCTGGAGTTCGGTTTCGCCGCCTACTACAGCGGCTCGATTTTACCCTTCCTTCCACCTTTCGGTTGAGCGAAAGCCCATTGCCACCGTGGCATCAGGCCCAGGTTCACACTCACCTTAAACTTGGTTCGCTGCCCAAGGAGAGCACTCCGGATTTGGTATACCGCTCGAGGCTTGTCGAACTCCGTTCGCGGTTCGATAATGCCATATTTATTTACACTGATGGTTCCAAGAGCACTGCCGGTGTCGGATCTGCCTTCGTCGTCGGGGACAACCGGTTCCAATACAAGCTCCCTGATCAGTGTTCGAGTTTCACGGCTGAGCTTTTTGCCCTCCACCAGGCCGTTTTGTACACCTGCCGCCACCGCCAACCTTTCTATGCCATATGTTCGGACTCCCTTAGTGCCCTGCAGAGTCTTAAGGACCCTTTCTCGAACCATCCTCTTGTGTATCGGATCCAATGCTCCCTCCAGTTGCTAGCTGATGACAGCTGTCACGTTTCTTTCCTGTGGGTCCCTGGCCACGTGGGAGTGCCCGGGAATGAGACCGCCGACATAGCAGCCAAGGCCGCAGCTCTTTTGCCTCGCATGGCTACCTTTTGCGTCCCATCGGACGATGTTCAATGGGCTCTTCGCCGGAGAATCGTGTTGTCATGGCACAGTGTGTGGCTTTCACTGTACAACAATAAATTGCGAGCTGTAAAACCGATCCCGACCGCTTGGAGGACGTCCTCACGCCCCTCTCGGCGGGAGGAGGTCATCCTGGCCCGGTTGCGGATCGGTCACTGCCGTTTCAGCCACCGTCACTTGCTATCCGCTGACCCTGCACCGCTGTGCTCCTGCGGTGCACTGCTGACAGTGCGACATGTTTTACTGACTTGCGTTAATTTTAATCATCTCCGTGTGGCCCTTCACTTTCCGTCTACTCTGGAGGAAATTTTAGCTGATGACACACGAGCAGTGGCTCGAGTTTTGCCTTTTATCAAATTGGCCAATCTATCGAAGGATATTTAACCCTTTTAATTGTCTTTTATCTTTCGTTTTTAGCCTTTTCTTGATTTTTTGACAGTCACCAAATTTTTTGAGATCTAGCGAATCTAAGTTCTTGTCTGGGCGCTAATGACCATAGAAGTTGTGCGCCCTAAAACCACAAAAAAAAAAAAAAAAAAAAAAAAAAAAAAAAAAAAAAAAAGATTAAGCAGACTCACTTGCTGTGTTCTAGATAGTGGCAGTCAGTCGAGTTTCATTTCAAAGTTTCTCATTGATGAACTAGATTTAAAAACTTTAGAACATCGTGACATATCTGTCAATGCCTTTGATATACCATGTGTAACTTCAATGTGTCATAGAGTTGTAGAATTCCCTCTGAAAGGGATATTTAAAAATTCCACAATATCTTTGACTGCATTTGAAAGCACATACTCATTTGCTGCTCACCCAACTGTCCCACCTGAAATAACAAAACAAGTGTATGATCGAAAACTTCAGTTAGCAGACCCAAAGGACGACACAGAAGATCTTCCTATTGAGATCCTTATTGGAGCAGATCACTATTGGAAAATCATTAAAGATTCCCCTCCTATTCGCTTAACACCATCCATTGTACTGATACCTTCAACTATGGGTTGGATTCTTAGTGGGTGTAAGTCAAACACCATGGCAAACCCTGTGATAACAAACTGTTAGTTTGGATTCAATGACATCAACAGACAATATTATAAGAAGTTTCTGGGATTTAGAAAGAATGGGAATCACAGAGGACCAAAAAAAGACTCCAAATCCGAAAGAACTAGCTTCATTGCACGATTTCTCAAAATATTACTGCATTGAAAACAATAAGAGAGTGGATTCTTTACCTAGAAAACCCAACATTATTGTGCCTAATAATCTCTCACTAGCAGAGAATAGATTTATTTCACTGGAGAAAAGGATTACAAAGGACACTAACTTAAAACACATTTATGAAATGCAAATGATAGACCACATAAGAAAGGGACATGTAGAGGTTGCCCCTCCTGAACAAACATCAAATGACATATTTTATTTGCCACATCATGCAGTAAAGAAAGAAAGATTAGGTGTTATCAAATGGAGGATTGTATTTGATGGTTCTTCCCACGAAAATGCTGTACATTCACTGAATGACTCTTTGGAAATTGGCCCTAATTTACGTCCAGATATTCTTTCAATATTATTAAGATTCCGCTTATATCCAGTTGCTTTAATTGCTGATATTAAACAAGCTTTTCTACAGTTAGTTCTACATAGAAAAGACCGAGACTTAACAAGGTTTTTTTGGTATAAAGTAATCATGGATCAACAAGGAAACTATATTACAACGAATGAAAAGATTACATACCGCTTCACCCAACTACCTTTTGGACTAGCTTGTAGCCCCTTTCTACTTGCAGCCACACTAAAAGAACTTGCTACAATGTACAAAAGGAATTTTCCTCAAGCTGCTTTTCTTGTTGAAAATAACTTGTATATGGATGACTTTGTAGCAGGTGCTGAAGATGACAATGCTGTGACTGCCTTATATTATGAACTTACCTCACTTATGGGTATCATTAGCCTACAAATGGCAAAATGGGCCACAAACTCAAAGCAACTGATTGAAATTTGGCAATCAGAAGGTGTCATAAACGTTACAGATACAGAGGTACAAGGAATTCACTGGGAACGAATGGTGGGTTCAGTCAAACGTTGCCTGAGAAAGGTTTTAGGACAGTCACAGATAGATGAAGAAGGTCTCAGCACAATCCTGGTCAGCATAGAAGCAGCACTAAATTCAAGACCAATTACACAAGGAGGAGAAGAAACTGAGCCACTGACACCTGCACATTTTCTTGTAGGTGAGCGACTGACAACGTTGCCTACAGGTCCAGAACCGACAGTCAGGAAGGATTTGTCCAAGGAGTTCCAACGGCAGCAACATATGGTAGAGCATTTCTGGAACAGGTGGAAGAAAGAATACCTGATCCTGCTCAAAAACTTCCATGAAACTCATCAACCTAGGACAGGTTCTGGGAGACTACATTTGGGTGATGTTGTACTTCTAAAGGAAGACGTTCGTCCACGTCACATGTGGAAGAAGCCGCGGATAGAAGATCTTCATGAGGGAAGAGATGGGAAGATACAAACTGTCACGTTACGAACTTCAGATGGAACCATAATCTCACAGCCCATTCAGCTGGTCATTCCTCTTGAAATTGACCAGGGTGGGGAGGATGTTGCGGGTTAACTTTTGATATATTTGTAAATCCTTTTATATATATTGATGTTCCATGATTTATGTTATGTATTCTGTGATGTATTATTATTCTCTGAAATAAACAGTGGTTGTTAAGTATTGGAATCACGGTGTTGTGTGTTCGTCATACCCCTTGTTCTTCTATCTGTACGGTTCTGCACCAGAAAGGAAAAACGTGGAATAAAAGACGCTGGACCGGCTGACCTACTCAGAGGTGAAAATATCAGAAGCTCCACCCTGTGTGCCTGGTTAATTCTTATGCCACAGCAGCCTTGCCGTCGTCATCTACAGTGCCTGGTTTACACTCCGTGCAACCAATGCCAGTGGGCTCCTGGGCCCAGTCACCTGACCCTGCCCCCTTGGCAGCTGGGTGCACTTCCTCTTCGATGGCTCCCACTCTTTTCACTGTGGGAGCAACAACCCCTCAAACATCGGGGACACCAGTCCCCACCTGTCAGCCTGAGAAGGAGAAGCCTTATCCAGCTCTTCTCGCTTGGAAGGGGTCCCTCGCGATAACCCCTTCTGAGGCTTCTCAGGCCCAAGGATCCCAAACCTGCCAGTTGAAGGGCTTCTCGCTCTTCTTCCACACCTGACGCCTGTTCCGAGAACCCCTCCCAGCCCCTCAAACCGAAGGGCCAGGGACGAATGAAGAAAACAAAGAAACATGACTCTTCAGTGGCTCAAAAGCCACAGCTACCCTCATCTTCTGCTTCAACAGGTGAAGTAGAGATCCTCATGTCACCTGAGGATCTCGACCGTACCAACTCCCCCAGAGTCGATGATTTTGGATTCGGTTGGTTCGCAATCGGTGGCAGCAGGTGAAGCTATGGAATAACCTTTTTCTTCTATCTTTCCCATAGTGGCCTTTCACGCCAGTAACAATATCATCCTCCAATGGAAATGCAGTGGTGTTTTCCCCACACTTAGCTGAGCTACGTCAACTCCTCAGCACTTCACCTTCCTTTTGTATTTCCCTGCAAGAAACTTGGTTTCTACAGTGATGCACACCCCTGCCTTAGATGGCTGTAGGTGTTAATATAGGAACTGCACAGACTGTGATGGGGCGTCAGGTGGAGTATGCACCTATGTCCTTTCCTCTGTTTACAGTGAAGCTGTTCCACTACAGACACCTTTGTAAGCCGTTGATGTCAGGGTAAGGGCTGCAGTGGACATTACAATCTGCAGTGTCTACCTCCCTCCTGATGGTGAAGTCCTACAACACATCCTGGTTGCACTGATTGCTCTACTACCCCCACCTTACCTGGCATTGGGTGATTTCAACACTCATAACCTCTTGTGGGGTGGTACTGTGACTACTGGCCATGGTAGAGGTGTCGAGTCGTTGCTGTTTCAACGCGATCTCTGCCTATTGAATAATGGTGCCCCCACCCATTTTAGTGTGGCACATGGTACCTACTCGGCCATTGACCTTTCAGTGTGTAGCCTTAGCCTCTTCCCCTCTATCCACTGGAGTATACATGATGATTTGTGTGGTAGTGACCACTTCCTGATCTTCTTGTCACTACCCTGCCTCGGACCCCAGTACGCCTGCCCAGATGGGCACTTAATAAGGCTAATTGGGACTTTTTAATTCTGCTGCCACAGTTGGTTCTCCTACGCACTCCCACAAAGATGGAGGTAATCAACAGTGTTACCTAGGCCATAATTTCGGCAGCTGAGTGTGCAATCCCTCACTCTTCGGGTTCCACCTGGTGGGGACAGTGCCCTGGTGGTCACCGCAGATGCTGAGGCATTTAGAGCGCCCAGGCAAGCTCTGCAGCACCACAAGTGGCACCCATCTATTGAGAACCTCATCGCTTTTAAACAGTATCGTGCCTGAGTCCGACAGTTGAATAGATGACGCAAACAGGAGTATTGGGAAAGGTACATGTCTACCATTGGATCACGTACTTCACCATCCCATGTGTCAGTGAAGGTCAGACGTGTGTATGGCTACCAGTGTCTTCTTAGTGTGCCCGGGATTTCTGTGAATGGGGCAGTTTTTACAGATCCAGATGCAGTTGCTGAAATGTTTGCTGAGCACTATGCTCAGAGTTATGCATCTGCAGCCTACCCAAAGGTCTTTCACGCCCTGAAAGAGGCAGGCGCCACACAGAACTGTACAATGCTCCATTTAGTGAATGAGAATTCCTCAGTGCTCTGGCACATGGCCCTTACACAGCCACTGGGACATAATCATATGCTGAAACACCTGTCACCCCAGTCTCAGCATAATGTTGTGGCTATCTTCAATCACATCTGGAGTGATGGTACATTCCTATCACAGTGGCGAGAGAGTCTGATTGTTCCAGTGATCAAACATGGTAAACACCTGCAAGAGTTGAACAGCTACCAACCGATCAACCTCACCAACATTCTTTGCAAATTGCTAGAGCATATGGTGGGTGGACGGTTGTGCTGGCTCCTTGAGTCCAAACGTCTGCTGACTCCATGCCAGGGTGGTTTCCCCAAGGGGCACAAGCTTTGGATAACCTGGTCCACCTTGAGCCCGTCATATGGACAGCCTTCTCTCGTCGCCAGCATGTGGTAGCCCTCTTTCTTGGCATATCTAAGGCCTATGACACAACCTGGAGATATCACATCCTCACTTCATTACATGGGTGGGGTGTCTGGGGCTCGCTTCCTATTTTTATCTGTAACTTTATATCTTTTTGTACCTTTTGTGTACAAGTTGGCACCTATTGTAGCTCTTTACATATAGAGGAGAGTGGGGTTCCCCAGGTCTCTTTACTGAGTGTTGTTCTATTTTTAGTGCCATTAACAGTCTAGCAGCAGTGGTAGGATCATCAGTCTCCCGCTCTTTATATGCAGAAGACTTCTGTTTATATTTCAGCTCTTCCAGTATATGTGTTGTTGAACGACAGTTGCAGGGAGACATAGGTAAGGTGCAAACATGGGTACTCCCCCATGGGTTTCAATTCTCTGCTGCCAAGATCTGCGTTATACACTTCAGCGTCGGACAGTCCATCCGCATGCCGAGCTTCACATAAATGGCCACTTGCTCAATGTGGTGGAAACACATTGTTTCTTGGGACTAGTGTTTGACGACTGGCTGAGATGGTCCCTCAGATTCGTCAGCTTAAACAGAAGTGCTGGCATCATCTTAATCCTCTCCACTACCTTAGCAATACTACTTGGGGGGGGGGGGGGGGGGCAGATCGTAGTACTCTGCTACAGTGTTATAAGGCTCTCATATTGTCACGCTTGGACTATGGGAGCATTGCATGTGGTTCAGCATTGCCTTCAGCACTGCAGATGTTGTACCCAATCCACCATTGTCGGGTTCGACTGGCGACAGGAACTTTCAGAACTAGCTCTGTTAATAGTCTCCTTGCAGAAGCTGGAGTTCCGCCATTATGAACCAGGTGCCAGCAGCTGCTTTGTAATTACATAGCTCATTTTCATGACTTGCCTCATCACACCAACCTCTGCCTCCTTTTTCCAATGAGGCCACTTCCTACCCCACAACGGTGGCTGAAATCGGGAATGACAGTTGGTGTTTGTGCCCACTTACTCTCAGTGAACTGGAATCTTTTTCCACCACCTCCCCTCTTCCAGTTCCAATCATGTACTCTACCATGGTGTATACGCCGGCCACAACTTCGCCTCGAACTGTCACGGTCCCCTAAACTCTCAGTTCACCCAGAGGCCATTCGTCGCCAATTCCTGTCTATCCTTGATGTGTCACGGGGCCTCAGAAGTAAGTTGCACTGATGGCTTGATGATGGGTGGTAGTGTTGGCTACACTTACACGCATGCAGGGCATAACAAATTGTGCTCCTTGCCTACTGGCTGCAGTGTCTTCACTGTGGAGTTAGTAGCCATCTTCCGTGCACTTGACCACATTTGTACCAGCACTGCTATGTCATCTGCATTGACTCCCTCAGTGGACTAAGACCTCTTGATCAATGCTTCCGCCCCGCCATCCTTTGGTAATAGCCACCCAAGAGTCTTCTAGGCCTTTGAACACTGCAGGCGGTCGTAGTATTTATCTGGACTCTAGGGCACGTTGGGATTGCAGGAAATGAACTGGCAGACAGGTTAGCCAAAGAGGCCACCATTAAATCTCTTTTGGAGGTCGTTACACCCTATACTGACCTACGTTAAATGCTGCGAAGTCAATCCTTCGGTGTGTGGGTTAAAGAATGGTGTACCCTCCAGACCCCAACAAGTTATGCACATCTGGAGGTCTTTTATTCAGGTGCCTCGCAGGGACTCTGTCATCCTCTGCCAGCTCCGCATTGGCCATACTTGGCTAACACGCGGTCACCTTCTCTGTCGCGAGGACCCACCACAGTGCTGCTGTGGCGCCCATTTATCAGTAGCCCACATTTTATTGTATTGCACCGACCTAGCCGCCCAGAGGCGGTGTTTTAATCTCCCCGATGCCCTGAGCTTGGTTTTAGGAGACATTGCCTCTACAGTTGATACAGTTTTAAATTTTATTCATACAAGTGGATTGTATCATTCTATATGACTATTGAGTGTCCAGTAACTGTTTGCCTCTTGCCTAGGTAGGTGGTTCTTTCTTGCACTAGTGTGTTTATCTTTTATTTCTGTGGTCACCCGGCCAAGACACTCTGGTATCCTTTTTACACCTTTCTCTTCTTTTACCAGTTTTTACTTTGATTCTTTTAATTCTTGATGTGTTAAATCTTTTGCTTGGTGAATTCTAACACGTCGTTTTATACGACATTGTAGTGATTTTTATTATGTTCTCTACGGTTGGAATAAGGGACTGATAACCGTAGTCATTTAGTCCCTTTAAAAATCAAACCCTCCATACATCTGAGCAAAATGTTCTGTACAGCCTCTCTAACTCTTGCATCACTCTTTCTGCAGGGTTTGAATGTGGATTGTATTTTGAAATAGCAACATGTTTGATCTTTTCCCATGCTAAGAACTACTTAAATTCCTTACTGGTTCTATTGTGGACCATTATCTGAAAGAATCCTCTTAGGTTTACTTACATCCGTAAAATAATCTTTGAAGCACCCTATTACAGTTTCTGTATTCGCTATTTTTATGGGGTACAGTTTCACGTATTTTGACCAACATTCTATAATAACAAAAATATATTGCACTCCTCTTTCACTGACAGTCACAAGCTGCTAAATCATATAAGCCCTTTGGTATTATAGGGTACAGAACAAAAGGACTAGGCTTGTTGTAATCTTTAACACATTGACAAATTTGACATTTTCTTAAATTTCTTATAATTTTCAGACTCAGGTTTTTAAAATACTAGAATTTTGACATATGCTTGATGTATTTAGTTATCCCAAAGTGGCCATAACCTCTATGGATAAACCATCTTAAATCTACTTGTACTTGTTCAAGTATACATAGTTTCCAATCATTATTTTTTACATACCTACGCTAAAATAGGGCACCGTCATTAATTTTAAAATGGTCATCTAACCCTTTTGCACATCTATCAAATTTAGATTTAAAGAATTCATCAGTTTTAATCATAGTTCTAATTTTATTTGCCAATATATGTATTGTATTATCACCCCCCCCCCCCAGGGGGCCCACAGCTCTTTTGTGGGTACGTGTGTGGCGCGCACGGGGCCCCGAGACGAAGCAGCCTTTCTTCTGTCCCAGGCTGCTTCCCACTTTCCCCCGGGTTTGTGCCTTCACCCGGAGACGGGCGTTTTCATTCAGTCAAAGGTTTTTTTCTCTTACTCTGAGACTTCTCCTTTTTTGATCCTCTTCCCTACCTGTTCTTTCGCCTTCCCCTCTTGCTCCTTTCTCCTTGTCCTCAACCCACCCTTTTAATCTTAGCCTCGGCATTTGAAATTCTCCCTCCTTCATCCCTTTCTCTCCTTCCTCTCTTCTTTCCTCCCTGTGCGTGTCTGAAGGTCAACCCACGCTCTGCATAGCCAGTGACGGGGTAAGGCGTAACTCCTCGCCCCTGGTAGACATGTAGGGCATGTACATACCCTCCGGTAAAGGCCGGGCCCAGGGAGGGGTGATTACCCGAGCTGGTACCTTCCATTCCAATTGGTCCCTCTGTCTGATTTTTGGGAGGTGTGACCTGAGGTGCAAAAAGTCACCTAAGGCAGGTGCGCCCTCAGTGAGGGCCCCCACAAGGAAGGAGCACGCCACTGGAGACGCCGGTAATCATGGGGGACACTTCCGCTATGAATCCTTCCAAATCTACTATAACCCTGACCCAAAAATGGAAACATGACGAATCTCAGTCAAATAAAGTCTTGCCTAACATTCCCAAATTTCTCGTAGTATCTCGAATTGATGATCAGGATGTTTCTTCTGTAAATCCTTTTCCCATTCAAAAGGGTGTCCAAGCTATCGCAGGTCCCTTGAAGACCTGCTCAAGACAGCACAATGGAACCTCCTTGCTTGAAACTGAGAATGCCTTTCAGTCACAGAAATTACTCCGGTCTTCACTTGAGCATACTTTTCCTGTGAAAGTGGAGCCTCACCGCACCTCAACTCCTCACGGGGGGTAGTCTTCACAAGATTTCTGGATGGATTATTGGACGAGGATATACTCAACTATATGTCTGATCAGGGAGTTACGGCTGTTCATCGCGTTATGAAAAAAGTTGACAATGATCTCGTGCAGACTCGTACTGTCTTGACTTTCGACAGGGTTGACCTGCCATCTAAGGTGAAAGCGGGCTACGAAATCATTTCAGTTCTCCCGTATATACCTAATCCTACGTGCTGCTACCATTGCCAGAGATTTAATCGCACTAGTAAATCTTGTTGTAATGCAGCTAAATGCACCACCTGTGGCATGGATGCCCATGAGGGTGAATGTCCACCTCCATCCCCTCGCTGCATTAATTGTATGGGTGACCATCCTGCCTCTTCATGGGACTGCCCCATCCATAAAGATGAGTGGGTCATCCAAGAGATTCGTGTCAAGGAAAAGGTTTCAACCTCTGCTGCTTGGAAGTTATTAGCAAGTAGGAAGCCCGCTGTACTCCCAGCAGGTACTTACAGCCAGGTCCTCACCTCCCCTCGACCAACTATGGAAGTAGGTACTCAGACCTGCGATTTCACCTTCTGTGACACTGTAGTCAGATCGGCCAGCCCGAAAATGGCTCGTTCCACCTCTCCGATTCCTTCTGCTCGTTCTACAGTGCATTCATTGACCAGTTCCCACACACGGCGGGCACCTAAATCCGATGCCCGGACTTCTAAAAAAGAACCCGTTCGTGGTGATTTCCTAAAAACTCCGTCTTCTCAGCCGTCAACCACTTCTTCTACTCGTCATACCTATAAGAAAGCTCACAAAAAGAACAGCCCCCCCCCTTCCCCACCGCGGTGTGACTCTTCGGTCATGCCATTCTACAGTTGCCAGCGTCGGCCATCTTCTGTTTCACCGGGACGCTCTGTCAGCCAGGCACTCAGCCCTTTACCGGCGGGGGAAGCTGCCCCTCCTGATCAACTTGGGAATGTGGCAGTCACGTCAGTCAAACCCGTGGAACATTGTTCTCTGCCTCTAGATAGCGATAGCAGTGCTCCCTCAAAGTCCAGTCCTCAGCGGCCGTTGAGGTGACCCCGCTTGCTTGTGCCTTCTTTTCTTCTCTCATTTTTTATCATGGCACTCCTTCAATGGAATATTTGCACCATTCGTTCCAGTCGGGAGGAATTAAAACTACTCCTTCGATTGCACTGCCCTCTTCTAGTTTGTCTCCAAGAAACTAAGTTATGTCTATGTGATCATGCAAACTTCTCCCAATACACATCTGTGCGTATCGACCTGCCCCCCTGTGGAAGGTACTCCAGCCCATGGAGGGGATTCTTTCATTGTATTTAATTACTCTGATGCTCATTTGGGATGACATCTATTACCATCCCATCTCATTGCATACTCACCTACAGGCAGTTGCCATCCGCATCATTCTCTCCACCTTTTCTCTTTGTACTGTCTATTCGCCATTGTCGTCTGCCCTTACTCGGGCAGATGTGCTACACCTCATTGACCAGCTCCCTTCACCTTTCATATTGGTAGGGGACTTCAATGCCTACCAAACCCTATGGGGCTCTCCAGCACCTTGTCAGAGAGGCTCCCTTTTAGTGGACCTTTTCCACCACCTCAATAGTGTCTGCCTCAACACCGGTGCACTGACCTTCCTTTCCTACACAACACATACTTATTCCCACTTAGATCTCACGATATGCACTCCTCAGCTTGCGCGTTGGTTTGAGTGGTATGCACTTTGACACGTACTCGAGTGATCATTTCACTTGTGTAATAAATCTCCTGCATTATACCCCATCTCCTCGTATCATCAATTGGAACATCTTCAAAGCTGACTGGGGGCTTTATTCTTCCATGGCCGTTTTTCACGATCATAATTGTCCCAGCTGTGACAGTCAGGTCAAATATCTCACAGATGTTATTCTCACCACTGCCGAACATTCCATACCACGTAAATCCTCTTATCCACATCACGTCCCAGTCCGTTGGTGGACTGCAGCTTGCCACGACGCTCTTAGAGCCCGGCGACGTGCTTCACGCACCTTCCACTGCCGCGCAACATTGGAGAATTGTATCAATTATAAAAGACTGCGAGCACAATGTCATTGTGTTATAAAAGACAGCAAAAAAGGTTGCTGGACTGCTTTTACCAGTTCTTTTAATCGATGTATTCCCTCCTCGGCTGTCTGGGGTGGCCTACGCCATTTATCCGGCACCAAGAGCCACTCCCCGATTTCTGGCCCGACCGTCGAGAACGCAGTCCTTGTGGACCCCGCTGATGTTACCAATGCTTTGGTCCGCTCCTTTGTGGAGGTTTCGAGCTCTGCCCATTACCACCTTGTCTTCCTCCCTCGCAAACAGGCAGAGGAGGCACAGCCGCCTATTTTCCACTCTTTTAATCGTGAAAGTTATAGCGTCTCCTTCACCATGCAGGAGCTAGACCATGCTCACGCCCTGTCCTGATCTTCTGCCCCTGGCCCGATTCCATTCATATTGAGATGCTGAAGAACCTTTCTCCTGCAGGCAAGTGTTTCCTTTTTAGCACGTATAATCGCCAATGGACTGAAGGTGAGGTTCCCACAAGTTGGCGTGAAACCGCTGTTGTCCCCATCCCCAAACCAGGGAACGACAAACATCTTCCTTCCAGTTATCACCCCATTTCTCTCATGAGCTGCGTCTGTAAGGTGATGGAACGCATGGTTAACGGTCGGTTGGTCTTGCTCCTCGAATCTCGACGCCTCCTGACTAATGTTAATGTGGTTTTATTAGACACCACTCTGCTGCTGATCACCTCGTTACCTTGTCGACCTTCATTATGAATAACTTTCTAAGGAAGCGTCAAACGGTAGCAGTGTTCTTAGACTTAGAGTAGGCTTACGATTCCTGTTGGAGGGCGGGCATTCTCCGCACTTTGCACACTGGGGGCCTTCGTGGCCGCCTCCATCTCTTTATTCAATCGTTTTTGGCAGATTGCAAGTTCCGGGTATGGATGTCCTCTGTTTTGTCAGATACCTTTCGCCAGGAGAATAGAGTACAACAGGGCTCCGTTTTAAGTGTGGCTCTCTTTGCCATAGCAATCAATCTGATTGTGGATTGCCATTTAGCCGACATGTCCAGATCCCTTTTTGTAGATGATTTTGCAATTTATTGCAGTGCCAGCAGACGTGTCTCTTGGAGCGTTGTCTTCAACGCTGTCTTGACCACCTATATTCCTGGAGCATTGCGAATGGCTTCCACTTTTCCACTGAGAAAATGGTGTGTATAAACTTCTGGAGATACAAGGAATTTCTTCCACCTTCTCTGTCTCGGCTCCGTTGCTCTCCCATTCGTGATGACAACGAAATTCTTGGGGCTAATGTTGGATCGGTAACTTTGCTGGTCCCCACACGTGTCCTACCTGGCTGCCCGTTGTGCCCAATCCCTTAATTTTCTTCGTGTTCTTAGTGGCACATCATGGGGAGCGGACCGTAGTGTCCTGCTTCACTTTTAACGGGTCATTGTTCAGTCGAAGCTGGACTATGGAATCTTTGTATACTCTTCTGCATGGCCGTCCCTTCTTCGCCTTCTGAACTCCATTCACCATCAGGGATTACGCCTATCGACCGGTACATTTTATACCAGCCCTGTTGAAAGCGTTTATGCCGAAGCTGCTGTATTACCCTTGACCTCTCGGCTTGACATACTCTTGTGTCGGTATGCATGCCGACTGCTGTCGATGCCCAACCATCCATTATTCTCTGATGACTCCCTCGATCACCAATATCGGTTGTCTGCAATAGCCCTGCTTCCACCTGGAGTTTGGTTTTGCCGCCAAGCAGAGCACTTTGGATTTGGTATATCACTCCAGGCTTGTAGAACTCTGTTCGCGGTTCGACAATGCCATATTTATGTACATTGATAGTTCCAAGAGCACTGGCGGTGTCGGATCTGCCTTCGTCGCTGGAGACGACCTGTTCCAATACAAGCTTCCTGACTGGTGCTCAAATTTCACGGCTGTGCTTTTTGCCCTCCACCAGGCTGTTTTGTACATCCTCCGTCGCCGCCATCCCTTTTATGCCATCTGCACTGATTCCCTTAGTGCCCTGCAGAGTTTTAGGAATCCTTTCTCAACCCATCCTGTCATGTACCGAATCCAACACTCTCTTCAGTTGCTAGCAGATAATGGCTGTCATGTTTGTTTTCTGTGGGTTCCTGGCCACGTGGGTGTGCCTGGGAATGAGACTGCCGAAATTGCGGCCAAGGCAGCAGCTCTTTCGCCTCGCATGGCTACCTTCTGCATCCCATCAGGCGATATTCAACAGGCTCTTCGTTGGTGTATTGTGTCATCCTTGCACAGTCCGTGGTTCTCACTCCATGACAATAAACTGATAACCGTAAAACCAATCCCGACCGTTTGGAGGACCTCCTCACGCCCCTCTCGGCGAGAGGTGGTCACCCTGGCCCGGTTGCGGATCCGTCACTGCCGATTCAGCCGTCATTTGCTAACTGCTGACCCTGCACCACTGTGCTCCTGTGGTGAATTGCTGACGGTGCTATTTTTTTTTACTGTCTTTTCTTAATTTTAATCATCTCCGTGTAGCCCTTAATTTGCCATCTACTCTGGAGGACCTTTTAGCTGATGACACAGGAGCAGCTGTTAGAGTTTTGCATTTTATCAACATGGCTAATTTATCAAAGGATATTTGACCCTTGTAATTGATATTTTTTATTCTTCTGTTTTAGCTTTCTCTTGATACTCACCTTTCTGGCAGTTATAAATTTTTTCAAGATCTAGCGAATCTCTGTTCCAATCCGGGTGCTAATGACCTGAGAAGTTGTGCGCTCTAAAACAACAACAACAACAACAACACAAAAAAGTATTATCACGATATCCTTCCTGCAAGATATCTGTACTAAAAATGATACCTTTCCCCTTACTCATTTTTCATCCCTACAGGTAATCTATAAAGTGTATCTGGTACAATGTCAGTAGATCCCTTAATATATTCTATATCTATGTCAAAGTTTTGTAAAAACAAACCCCTTCTCATCTACCGACTATGTTACAATTTACATTCAAGCAAAAAGGATAATGCTTGATGACTCGTATATACTTTTATTTTAGATCTCCATATAAGATTTTGAAATTTAGTTGTAGCCCACATTATTGCAAGTAACTCTTTTTCTGTTGTCGAACAATTTCTTTCATGAGATGTTAGACATCTACTTGCTAAAGCTATTGTGTTTTGGTCTCCTCCTTGGGAATCCCAGCAACCTTGAAACAATTCCACAACAATGCCATAGACTGATGCATCGGTTGCTAGTTTAAACGGCTGACCTAACACTGGATGTTTTAACACATCAGATTCTATGAGGGCCTGCTTCATTTGTTGAAAATCCACTGAAGCTTTGTAATTCCATTTCCATGGGTTGTTTTTCTTTAATAAGTTTAGTATAATAACAGGTTTACTTAACACAAGGCTTTTCACATATCTCCTATAGAAATTAATTAGCCCCAAAAAAGCTTTTAAGTGCTAAACAGTTGTAGGTTCTGGACAATCCTTTATACCTTTGGTTTTCCTCTCTGTGTTATCAAGCTTATTCTCTTCCTTATCTAACTTTTCATTCAATTTTAAAAATTCCATACGAGAAGTTGCCTCTAAAGCTTTTACTCTTAATAATAAAATGTAGATAGGGAACACCTCTCCATAAAGATGAATGTTGAACTGCTGACACACAAATAAAAGACACACAAACAGACACAAAATTCTAAATTTCCGGCTGTGGCCTTCTTCAGAAAGGGAACAGTCATCCACACACGTCTGCCATCTCTGGCTGCCCACCACTGTGTTGGTTAGCCAGAGATGGCTGACGTGTGAATGAGTGTGCCTGAGTGATTGTGTGGATGAGTGTTCTCTTTCTGAGAAAGGCCTCGGCCAAAAATTTAGAATTGTTTGTGTGTCTTTTTGTGTCCGTTGGCAGCAAGTTTGTCTTTACTGTGAGTTGTTCCCTAGCTACATATTATTATTAACATTCCTTACTGTACCTTCCATTGCTTTTACTCTTAAGTCACACACTTAGATACATTACTATCTATCACAGACAAGTTCTTTCTGTATCCTTCCTTAAGACTCTCTAAAATCTCTTCCTTTATTCATTGCCTTTCCTTATCTATGCGAGCTCCTACTACTCATAATGCTAAATTGACTACTTAATCAGTTGATACCATTTTTTGTTTCAAGTTATTTACCTTTACACTTAAAGAATTGTAATTTTGCTGACATTTGTCTATGTAAGATTCCATAACAACATGAAAATCTGTAAGTCCCCTCTCCTGTTTGTCAAATCTAGAATACACATCATTAGTTATAGTTTCTAATCTCAAATCGATATCCGATTTAATTTCATTAATCTTCTTCTTAAACTGTAAGTTTTGGGTATCTAGTTTTACAGTAAGTTCAGTAATTTGATCACTGAGCTCTTTAGTTTGGTTGCTAATTCGATAACATAGTTCCTTAGATTAATATTGTTCAAACGAGATAGAATGGCTGGCCAGTACTTACCTTTGTGCTGTACCGCCGATAGTAACACAAAAGAAGAAATAGAAAAGAAGGGGACAAAAAAGATTTCTTTTTCTATTTCTTCTTTTTTGTTACTATCGGCGGTACAGCACAAAGGTAAGTACTGGCCAGCCATTCTATCTCGTTTGAACAATATTTATCATCTCTGAGGAGAATTTTCATCATTAATCAAATAGTTCCTTAGATTGGTTATTATTAATGACACTAGATTAATTCTTAGTCTGATCACTTAACTCTTTACATTGATTGCTAATTTGTTCCCTTATTTCTTTAGATTGATTGTTAATTCGATCCTTTAGCTCCTGTAACATTACAATTAGTTGTGAACCTGCAGCAACATTACTTTCTTCAGATATTTTTCTATAATTTTTCTCATAATGGGCATAAATTAAAACCACTTTTATCACACACTAAACCACTCAGTCACAATGAAAGAAATGTATATGCTCACTATGTAATTTGCCAGGAACCATAGCAGCAGTACTGTGCAGACAGTAGCGATGGCAGGCCGCAACTGCAACTTTGCAAAACTGCGTTGTGATGTGTAGACACAATGTCAAACTCAGACAGCAACAGCTCACACTTTTTTCTAGATTTTCACATATGACTCTCTTCGGTTGTGACAAAATAATGGTTCACGGCTTTTGATTTCCGTGAAGCCTCTTCGTTGTTTTTTCACTCTCCAATTTTGAAGTTCGTCCTGTCGCGATTGTCATGTTGTTTTGTTGCACGATGACCCAGGTGTAAAGAGCCCTAATGGTGTCTGCAACTGCACCTCATTTCGTTTCAATACCAATTTGCTCAGTATTAAACAGGAAAAATGCACCTGAGATCTGTGCCTGCAGCTAGTAAAATCTTGTTATAGCCATTCCTTTCTCTCTAGAGTAAGAATTAATAATAAAATGAGGTTCAGCTATGCTGTGCCTTCAAACTTTTTCAAACTTTTACGCCACCAAGGCAATCAGACGTCTTCTCCATTTCTAAATAGTCAACATGAGAGTGAAAATAGTAATTAAATAATTTCAACAACACAAGTCTTGTAAATTCTTCCCTTTGCTTTTATTGGCCATTATTACAAAGCCAAATTGAATACGTGTGTCTGGTTCTACAGAACCTCCAACATTAACAGCAGCAATAATTGAAACAAACACAGAGTTTATACACAAAACAGAGTTTATATATCGTCTATTATGTGAACACTCTCCTCTTTCTCCTAACATCCATTGTGCAGTGACAGACTACTTGTCAGATCTGCAACAAAGACAGATGCTCGCAGTAGCTACTGCATTGCTCGGCTGCTTGTATACAAAATAATGCCTTGACAAACTCAAGTCAATCTAGAAGGAAAATGTAGTTTATTTTGTAACACTACAAAGTTGCTTCAGTGATATTTAATTTTGGCAATGCCTTTGACAGTCACAGCAGAGTATTCAGAATAACACTGAACACCCATTGGATGTCGACGAATGTGTGTTGCAGATGCACAGACCAAATCTAAACTCAGTCACAGTCATTTGTGGTTCAGGCTATAGGATTTCTCCATATTTAGCTGTTACTTACATAAATAGCCATACTTACTGCAGATGCAGAAGTCCCAAATTCATTTCTTGTCGGCAGCTTTCACAGCAGATTCTTTATTGAGTATACAACACATTTGACACCCAGCAGCTAAGTGATTATTTTCAAAAGCTGGCTAAATGAAAGATGCTTAGAGTTAAATGTTTTATTGATAGCAATGCCATTTGAAATGCTCCAGGCTGGAAACATCATAGCAAGACGTAAATTATATATGCTTGTACGTATCAATGACATTTATATGTGGAGATATTAATTTTTTTGAAGAGCCTATAAAATATATTCTATGTATAGTGGGCAAAGTGTCAGACAGAATTTATTTCAGGTTATGATTTTAGAAAGCCATAGCCTTGTCATGGTAGCTGGTTAAAACATTCAACAACAGGACAGTACATCAACATCTACACCCATAAACTGCAAGCCAACTGACATTGTGTGGCAGGGGGTATTTTGTGTACCATTGTCACTTTCTCCTATTCCAGTTGTGTATGATATGTAGGAAAAATTGCCTATATGCCTCCATATGGTCCCCAATGTCTCTAATCTTATCCTTGTGGTTTCTACATGAGGTATACTTCGAAGGAAGCAATATATTGGTTGATTCACTGGAGTTTCTTAATCATCTCTGTGACACTTTAATGTTTACTAAATGAGCCCATGAAGTGTACTGCTTTTCATTGAATCTTCTGTCATCTTTTAACTCGACCTGATAAGGATCCCACAACGGTGAGCAATACTCGTGCTGGCCGAATGTGAGGGGGTGGTTTTTTTTTAGGGGCTGCATTTTCTGAGGATTCTTCTATACGGTCCAAATGCCATTCCCTGCACCAAGCATTGACTGCAGATCAGCCTGCATTTCATTACCCTTTCACTATGTTCCAACATCTCAATAAATTACTACATCATCCACAAAAATCCTCATTGAACTCCCGATGTTAGCAACAAGAGGTTTACTCCTAATTTGTTTCTTTTCTTTCTTCTTTTGGGAAGGATGAACAGCTTTAGGATTTGATGTGATGGACTGAGAAATCTGCTTTTGAACTGTGGCAGTAGGATAATTACATGCCGTGAAGGCTATGATAAGGATGATGTATTGTTATAGTGTCTGCATCCAAACGAATATAGCTGTATTGAAGGGAATACTTGGTCTGGAAAAAATGCTAATTGTTAAAATGTAAATACTGTTTTGTAGATTTCATGTGAACAGAAGTTCCTAAGCTGCATCTCCTTCCATCCATCGAGTAACTACATGCTTCTTAAGGCAGCACGAAGTATATCAATCCTCACTGTCCCTTTCGTCCTTCCAGATCTCCCTCCCCTCCCATCTCCTGCCCTCCCTTCCCAACAGTCTACTATGACAGTTCTGTGTAAGTCTGAAATTTGTTTCTTGTTCAAAACAAATAAATACAGGGTGTGTCGGAAAAGTTTGTTGAATGGTCTCGGGGGAAATATAAGAAACAAGAGTTACAAACAAAATACCTTTACTGGCCTCCAAAGTAATCACCATTGGCTACAACACCCTTCTGAAATTGGTTGTACAGATGGAAACTGTCGGCAAACGCTTCTTGTAGAATCGCTCGAAGCACTGAGGTCACGCATTGTTGGATCTCTGCAATCACGTGCACACACTTTTTACTCGCTGCTTCAACACCACGCTGTTGCAGTAACATTCTATGGGTCCCTGTCGCCTTTTTACCTAATTTGAAACTAAAAACTTAATGTTAAAGCATTGTTCCATTTTTGTGTTCCATGTTGCAGTGATCAGAGTTCTCGCACTGACATTGTTAGCTGGATCACAGTGTGTACCATCGCTTCACTGCAGGGGGGCCATTGTTGACATTTCCCTCATTGTGTATGCGCTGGCACCCAATTCTCACTAATGCAGTTTTTAAAATATGGTACCATTCACCAAACTTTTCAGACCCACTTTGTAGTTGCTCAGCAACTACTAATGGAGTTTTGAAGAGAGGAACACATTTCTAATTTCTCACTTACTACTGTGATAACTACAGTTTCATTTGAAAAACCAAAGTTGCTATTGATATCTCTGAAATTAATGTAGGTATAAAAAAAAGTCTATCGGTCAAGTAGTGAGAAATTTTTCACAATTCATGTGGAAGAAAAACGAATTACAGTGTTTTAAAAGCTTTTTGGAAATACCCAAGGTGAACAGCCACCTGCACCACCCCATATAATATAGTGTTCTTAACCCGCGAGAAGTGATCGATTGCATGTATAGCATTTTTTCTGACAGTCAAAGAAAATTTTTGTAATGTACTTAATATGTCTAAATAAGTATTTCTAGTTGCATTTATAAGAAAACACAAATATTTGACTACTTAAAATTAGTAAAATGACAATGGTTTTAAATGTATTGTGAGCAAAATGCTCACACGCATGTCCTTGTAGGTTAATACCTTCTTGTGCCCCCTACTCTCTCCCTCTGCCCCCCTCTGCCCCTTCCACTCTCTTCCCCTTCCACTCTCTTCCCCTTCCACTCTCTTCCCCTTCCACTCTCTTCCCCTTCCCCTCTCTTCCCCTTCCCCTCTCTGCCCCTTTCCAACCACTCTGCCCCTTTCCAACCACTCTGCCCCTTTCCAACCCACCACTCTGCCCCTTTCCAACCCACCACTCTGCCCCTTTTCCCCCCTTCCCCCCCCCCCTCTGCCCCTCCATCCCCCTCTGCCCCTCCATCCTCCCCTCAAACATGACCATTTTGATATTATTAACTTATTTGAACCAAGAGTAATAGTGAATCATATTATGCTTCAAGACATAGTTCCACTTGTATTCAACTTTATATTGATGTCTGTGTTATTTAAAACACTACTAAACTAAATGTGTAAAAATAAATTGGCACTTCAGTGTTATGTACACCTGACACTGCTTCTTAAAAATCTACTAATCCCAATGTATACCATTTTTACCTATTGAATATGTTGTTAACTTACATTTTTTTCATTCAAGTTCTATAGTTGTAATCCTGTCACTTTTAAAATATACTCTTCTTTCTTATTTGCAGCAAGATTGCGCTCTTTACACAAAAGAATTGGTTTATCCTATATTGGCATGTTTCACGGACTCAGATTTGAGAGTGCGGTACTATGCTTGTGAATCGCTGTACAATGTTGTCAAAGTGGCTAGAGGTTCAGTTCTTATCCATTTTTCTGACATTTTTAGTGCTCTCAGTAAACTTGCAGCTGATCCTGATCAAAATGTGAAGAATGGGTCAGAACTATTGGACAGACTTATGAAGGTGAGTAACATTGCAAAGTAATTAATTAACATGTAGTTTAAGGAAGTTTGTAGCCCTTTGCTCCATCCATACATGATAATACTGCCTAAAATTTGGAGAAAATAAGTGGCAAATAAAGAATTGTCTTTCAAACTTTTAAAGGCAGGAATACTTGCTTACAACTTAAAGTGATTTAGGTATACAGATGCATACCTGCCAATTTACACTTTTTATCTGTAAAATTTACAGAAATTGCAATATTTTACAGGTTTACGAATGGATGGTGTTCTAATTTCGTATAAAAATTAGAAACTGTCACATTGTATGATCGCCACCTGCTGCCATACAATCTTCCTTTTTCTTTTCCTCTTGTGCGTCAAAGACGTGTTTACAATTGTTCATAAGTCATTGTTTCATATGGTAGATGTGACATTTGTGTCGTCATTGGCTGGAATAAAAGTCTTCCATCTGATCTTAGCTATCAACAGCCTCTATTTCTCAAATGCTTTGTTCCACTTTGTTCGCTTGTTGTGATTTAAATCATATTCTTTAACCACTTAAGGGATGTTCTTTGTTCTTAAAGTTTGTGTTTTTTCTTGGAAGTTCGCTATCAAATATGCAAGGAAGACAATTCAACTACACATTAGGTGGTTAATGAGCTTCAGAGGCAGTTAACAACTCTTCAGGTAGTTGACACTATGGTTGCAAATCAAGGTGCTGCAAGTAATTCCAGTTGGGCATTCATGAAGTCAGTGGACTTCTCTAGTGTAATTTCTACTGCAATGCCCTAGGTTTTTCACCATACCTCACAGCAATGCATAATGTGAAAATGTTTTCAGTCTTACGAAAATATAATAGGGTTCCAATCATCCATTTCCAATGAATCTCTGGACCCTATTGCTATTTTGGAGACCAGGAATTCTGGTCTATGTTATGACAATACATTTTCTAAAGACTTTTTGCAGCCTCTAGAAAGGATACAGCTATGACTTTGAAGGCAAACTAGTATGTGATATGCAGTGTGTATTGTATTATTTCATGCCTGTGTTATCGCATATCTGATTAATTCATCAAAGAAGTCCTGTCAGGAATGCTCCTAACCAATATTCACCGAGCCTGCTGCAGTGTAAAATTTCAGTTGTTATGTTCATCTGCAAATCATTGGTGTACGAAGTAAGTAAATGTGATTTCATTGAAGTATTCTGTTTAAAGCATGAATATTTTGTAGCCCAGAAGTATTATTATTGGCTCAATTTAGGTTACAGTAGTAACACTAAAAGTGGGCCTTTGCTATCGCTGGAGGTCTGCATGGATAAGACAAGTGTTACCTGCATCTGCACCACATCCGCAATACCCATATCTGCATCTGCAGCACTTTATTTTCATCCACAAGTTCATTATCCGCATCCACAGATATTAAAGTTTTGAATGTGTAATAGTAATAGATAGCAGTATTTAAAACTATGGTATGTAATTATATAATTATTGTTAGTGTCATTTCTGCAACAACTTAACTACCTTTGACTTCTCGAATCACGGCAACTGTTCTATAGTTGCTCCAAAACAGTCTATTCCAAACAGGAAAACATAAGGTGATATTTTTATTATGACTGTTACAAATGACATAATAGTAGCAACATTTATATAGATTACGGTAACTACTAGAGTTATGTGGAATTCAGTATCACCACACTTATTCCATTTGTTATTTTAGCTGTAAAAGAAAAGAGTCACATAGAAAAAAAAATATTTGCTCCTTATTTTAGCGTAGAACAAACTGACATGAACAAAGTCATATCTGAACTACAGAAATTGTAATACAATCTACGTTAAGAGTCCATAGCAATTTGATGGTTTGTATTTCATGATATGTTCACAAAATAGAACAAAGGAATATTTCAGAGAAAGTGCTGTTAGCTTTGAACAATGCAGAATCTTGCAGAATATAGTTGTTCAATTAACAAGAGTGTGAAAACTTTTCAGGAAGCAAGATTGGGGGGAAAGGGGGATGCTAGTGATTGATTTTTTGTTTTTTGTTTTAAAGAAAGCTTTTATTTATATTTTATCTTCAGGTATATCGATGTATTGCAGTCATTTGTTCATATTCATTTTGGTTTGTTCTTTGAGAAAGTTTCCCAGGGTTATTATTATTATTATTATTACAGATGGTGTTGAGTCCTCTTTCTTTTTCTCTCTTTTCATTAGTTCTTTGGTTTGATCGGTCCTTTGTGGACTATGGTTCATTTAGTTTTATTTTGATCGTTTGGTTATTGACTCAGTTTTTTCATTACAGAGGATGTCACGCTTTCTGACTGAGCACGCTGAGCTACCACGTCGACAACCGTCTGACCAAGTGTGCTGACCCACTGCGAACCATGTCTAATATATCTATGCAACACAAACTAATTCACTGCCCATTATGCTACGCCAAACAGATTTGAGAGTAATCCATAATTCTCGTACCGTCGATGGCAGGTGTCATAGGCTAACATGGCATCTTTAGACCTTTGATTATAATTCATTTTCCTAAGAATGACATGTTTTTACAATTTTCAATGTGCCATTGCTTTGAAATGACAACACTTGAGTTATAATAAGAAAATCATCAAATATACAAAGCAAGATAGCGTATGCGAAACCGAGTTTTGGGCAAGGTTTCGGGTGAGGGATGTCACATGACTGATTTCCGAATGCCAAATGTACACTACATTCTTTCCATGCTATAGTCATTCATAACCAGTACAGGCAAAGAAAATAAATATAGAACAAAATGACAAAGCAAGACAGGTGACAATATTTTAATGGAAAAAAATAATGAAAATGTGGAAGAGATATTAAAATAATAGTTCAAAGAGGGAACAGTTCTAAAAAGACTATTTCTCAAATCTAAACTCAAATATCAAATAATTTTACCTTTTTTAAAGTCAGAAAGAATTTTGCGTGTTGGGTACGTAGGTATTATCACAATAGTAGTCGTAGCTACAATAGCTGCTATAGCTACTATAGCTGATGATGCTGTGGTGTATGGGAGGGTGTCATCTGTAACTGACTGTAATAGCATACAGGATGACTTAGACAAAATTTCTAGTTGGGGCGAAGATTGGCAGCTAGCTCTCAATGTAGAAAAATGTAAGGTGATGCACATGAGTAGAAAAAACAATCCTATAATGTTCGAATACAGCATTAGTAGTAAGCTTCTTGATGCTGTCGCGTCGTTCAAATATCTAGGCGTAACATTGCAGAGCAATATGAAATGGAACGAGCATGTAAGGACAGTTGTGAGTTAGGCGGACAGCCGACTTCAGTTTATTGGGAGAATTTTGGGAAGATGTACTTCACCTGTAAAGGAGACCGCATATAAAACGCTTGTACGACCACGTCTTGAGTATTGCTCAAGTATTTGGGACCCGCAGCAGATCAGTTTGAAGGAAGACATAGAGGCGGTTCAGAGGCGAGCAGCTAGATTTGTTACCGGTAGGTTCGACCAATGCGCCAGTGTCACGGAAATGCTCCGGCAACTCAATTGGGGATCGCTGGAAGAAAGATGACGTTCTTTTCGTGAATTTCTGTTAAGTAAATTTAGGGGGGGCCGGAATTTGAAGCTGAGTGTAGTACGATCTTGCTGCAGCCTACTTACATTTCGCGTAAAGATCACAAATACAAGATAACAGAAATTAGGGCTCGTACGGAGGCATATAGGCATTCTTTTTTTCCTCGTTCAATTTGGGAGTGGAATAGGAAAGGAAATGCCTAGTAGTGGTACAGTGTACCCTCCGCCACGCACCTTACGGTGAATTGCGGAGTATGTATGTAGATGTAGATGTAATCGTATCGTCAATAACTTTTCTTATTTATATTTTTGTAAATTATAAAACTACTGGCAAATCTAAAGTGGTCTGTAAATCATAACATTGCGATTTTTTTTTTTAATCAAGCCAGAGCATGTCAAAAATCATTAGATTCTTTTTGTCCCACTTGCGTTTTACAAATAGCCCTTTTCAAACGTTGACAAGTATGTAGATGTTTGTCAAAGTGTTTCACTGTTTTCCACAATACTTAATTTATGTTATTCATTAACCCTAGATCCCAAAGGCTATTCTTATAGTGCATAAACACAAAGCCTCGTAAATTTTACTACTCCTTATTGTATTCAAATAAACACACTACAAGAAATTGAAATTACAACGAAAATGGTACAAACAGAAATACCTCTTTAAGAATTTTCTTTCATTTACACAAATGTTAAAAGTGCCTTTATCTCTGCGGTGCACGTTTTTGTGTGTGTGTGTGGGGGGGGGGGGGGTGGTTATCTTTATCACCTCCTGTCTATTTCTTCATTGATATGTACCATTATGACCTTTATCATCTCATCCATAAAAAAAACAAAGAAAATGTCACGTGAAGAATCTTTGCTGCCTTAGCCTGACCAACAGGCACCTGCACAAAGTGGATATTTCTGCTGGGTGTGCAACAGCTTGAACGGCTGGTAGGTGGTGGAGACCAGCGATAATTGTTTTTACCTTTTAAAACCTTCCTTGGTGAAAACACAATCTTTGAATTTTTGATGGCGAGGAACTTCTATCGTAATCTTCACTTTCAACTGTGGGTGTGTTAGAATTTTCATTTGATTCAGTTTTCGTCCACATTCCCCAAGTGCAAGAGATATATGTTCACAATCTGAATCAGTCATTACTATTTCAGCAATGTCTACACTATAAATTTCTGTGTTTAAACTCAAAACAGTCAAATCCATTTTGACACACTACTTCTTCAATCATTTTCAAAAGCTTTTCTTCAAAATTTGGGCCATCTCCATGCAGAATACTCATCTAAAATCATATTAAAAAATTCTGATACTTGCAGGCACATATAATGCACATTGTACTGTCGCAAATACGTACGAAAGCAATCTTATTGCTTGAAATGCTTCCTGTTGTTGCACTTGCCTTATTTAATTCTAAATACGTAAACACAAAACCTCGTAAATCTTAAGATGTAGCGCTCACTACTGTTGAAAGAAACAAATGAATTTCAACAATATATACTCACTGACCAGCACTAAAAAGTCAGGAAGCTACAATGATTTATAGCTGTGTGGCACAAAAAACCCCACAGGGAAAGCAATGTGACCAATCATGCATTGTCAAAATGATGAGGCTTTTTTTATCTAGGATTAAGTAGGTTAAGTGATATGCACATATTATGTCCCATGGGCCTGGCTGAGGTATGGTAGTTTGCATGCTGAACTAATCAGTTCCAGGAAAGCAACAACAATCCATGGAAAGGCCAGACTAACATAAGATTCCTAAAGTAGAGTAGCAGCCTTTTCAGTAGTTCAAGTGTCAGCTGTCTAGATAATTCATATGGCCTTGTAAAATTACCCTATGTCCTTACTTATGTAGTGATATTGCCGCGAGACACAACGTAATCTGACTACCGGTGTGGCGCAGGGATAGGGTCTCAGACTGTGGTGCTGAAGGTCGCCGGTTCAATCTCGTCCACCGGCAAAAATTTATATCTTTGTAATTAACAATTCCAGAATGCTCTACATCTTTCTTATGTTCACTTGTAAATTCTACTTGTTTCTTATGTTAACTATTCTTCTAATTTCTGGTACATTCTGTCTGTGTATAAATAGCAGAGCACTCTGCCCAAGAGGCAGTTAGTGCTGTGTGTATGTTAAGTTTGTAATAAACCTGCTTTCAGTATAATTGCTGTGTTCAGTTGCCTTTGAAGTCAAGCCTGCTACCATTTTAATGCGACTTTGTTTGGTGGAGGCGCCGGGTATCCTGTGCCACAGCTGCATCACCGTCGCTGCAATTAGGCAGCGTAAAAGCCGTTGCTTACATGGACTACAACCAGAATACAAGGGATATACCGAGACCATCCTTCCAAAGGTCCGTATCATCAGAAGAACCATGGACAGAAAACCAGTGGTAAGCCAGCTACACATCAGACACCCGTCAGTGTTCTCTGGAGACACTGGACAGGACCCCAACAAATGGCTATAACGGTTCGATCGAGTCGCCAAGTACAACAGGTGGGAACAGCCCAGCAATGGTTCGAAAACAACGAAGACAAGTTGAATGACTAGGAAATGTTCCAGACGGAACTCAAGAAGCCGTTTGATGACAGCCAGCAACAAATCCACTCAGTGGAAGAACAACTGAAGAACTGGGCCCAACAACATGATGAGCCAACACAGTCATACATACAGAATGTTTGGCCCTGTGTAACACAGTCCATCTGAATATGACTGAGGCCGACAAAATCACGCACCTGATGAAGGGTATAGCAGAAGACATGTACCAAGCCCTTCTAATAAAAGAAGTTGCTACGCCTAAAGAGTCCATCAAGTGGTGCCAGTGTATTGAAGAGATGCAACAAAGGAGGGTTGGACAAAAGAAGTATGACAGACTCCCCAATGTAGTCCCTATGGCCATTGTGGAAGACCATCATGACTTCGATTCCCTCATACGACAAATTGTGAGAGAAGAATTACAACAGTTTATAGCAGCCGGGACTATTAGACCGAGCGAGCATCAGATCATGACCATGGATGTAAGCCCTGTAAGTTACAAGGGAGCCGACGCTGATGAGGAAGAGCTATTTCAGGCAATAGTTCCTGTCTGCCCTGCCAATTGCATCCGACGTGAAGAATGGCGTCGCCCTGCTATGACATACGCTGCAGCCACCAAACGGTAGCCCATGAACCGGCCGACACCGCCACAACCAACTTCCCCGGCAACTATGACACCCCGCAGAAGAACAGACGTCTGGAGGACAGAAGACAACACACCACTGTGTTTCCGCTGTAGGCACCCTGGAAATGTCGTACGCTACTGCAGAGAGAGAAGGCGAGTATTCAACGATCATTTTGTCGCAAGACGTCAGCCATCATAGCAGTTCTATCCCAGGCAGTCACCTGCTGATGAGTTCAGTCGACCTATGGGAAGAAGCCCATCGCCGTACCCTAGACGAGGTCCTCCCCGATGCGAACTGAAACGTTCAACTGACTGCCTCTCAGGCAAAGTGCTCTGCTATTTATACTTAGACAGAATGTTCCAAAAATTTGAAGAATAGTTAATGTAAGAAACAAGTAAAAATTACAAGTGAACATAAGAAACATGTAGAACAATCTGGAAATGTTAATTACAAAGAAATAAATTTTTACCGGTGGACGGGATTGAACTGGCGACCTTCAAATTCAGATTATGAAACCAAAGGTACTACCAAACTATGGACAGGCAATGTTCTTCACCAGGGAGAACTTAGTGCAAAATCTGTGGATGTCTTGAGACCTTTAATTTCTGTTGTTAAATTTATTTGAAGCCATTGAATCAAACACCACCAATTCATGTGTTTCCTAGAAAAGGTAAAATCTTTGTCCAGTGATCTCCCATACCACACGCCACATGGCAGCAAGGTGATTAATGTGTGGTAAAATTCTGTAAATGATAACATAACCCCTAAGAAGTTCTATCAGACCAAGAGTAGCTGTAGAAATCAGCTTTCTTGGTTGACCTCTCCATTTAAACAAGTTGAACAAAAAACTTTAAGGGGAGGATAATATTAATTGTGATGTTTACATGCACAATAAAGTTTTCTGACATATCACTTTTAAAAAGTGATATCAAACAGAAAACTGTTTTGCATTTCAACAATTCCAAATCTCTGAATGTGTTTAAAGTTTTCCACACTCTTTTTGATGGGGATGTCTTGCAGGTTTGCCGATTTAGATGCATACTAGAAGGAAATACGAATTTTATCCAATGCCCTCTCTTGTAAAGTGTTGCAAATGGAAATAATTTATCTACTTAGCAGATGAGTCAATGAAGGACAAAATCAAGAAAGGTAGTATTGTACAGTTTTAAAAGTTTCCTCCCTAAGAAAATTACCCCCCATTAAAAACTTTTCATTGTTATCTGTATTTGCCACTAAGTACAGATGTGAACAAACATTTGCATTGCTCAAATTTGTCAAACCTAAATACAGGAGTAACCTCAGTGATTTAAGAGACATTTTGTTGATACAACAAACTTAGAGCCAAAGTTTGAAAAGATTTTAGATTCAAAAAACTAATTTCACACTAAGTGTACTGAATAGTAACAAAGTGTACCTGATGTATTCACTGAATTTGGTGTTCGGTAAATTTTACAATGAATATTAATTGTTTATTTCAACACAAAGATAATTCTCCTCATTCTGTACAACCATGTTTTCAATGCCCATTCATCTACATCTACATGCAATACTCTGCAAATCACATTTAAGTGCCTGTCAGAGGGTTCATCGAACCACCATTCTACTATTTATCTCCCATTCCATTTTCGAATAGTGCACAGGAAAAAAGAACACTTGAATCTCTGCGCTCAAGCTCTGATTTTTCATATTTTATTCTGATGATCATTTATACCTATGTAAGTGGGAGTCAACAATATATTTTCGCATTCAGAGGAGAATGTTGGCGATTTGAGTTTCGTAAGTAGCCCATGCCACAGCGATAAGCGTCGTTCTTGTAATGATTCCCATCCCAGATCCTGTATCGTGACGATACGAAACATGCTGCCCTTCTTTGGACTCTTTCCACGTGTTTTGGGCAGGTTCATCTCAGCAGGCAGCTCCGTGGGTGTCTTTCCCCTTGGCCTTGACCAAATGCACCTTGGAAGCACATCCGTGTGGTTTATGCTGGCCCCTTTCTCCACTCTTACTGGTTTTTTGTAATTGATGCGTACTCGAACTTTCCTTACGTTGTACACTGCCATATGTTGTCTATGGTCCCTTTCCAAAGTATTTGCTATTGAAGGCCTACCATGTACCTTGGTTTCAGACAGCGGATCTCAATCTACCTCTATGGCTTTTCAAGATTTTTGTGCTCACTTGGGGGTTCACCATGTCCTGACACCACCCTTCCACCCCCAGTCCAATGGCGAGGCGCAACGATTGGTCCACACGTTCAAAGTCCAAATGCATAAATATTTTGAAACTTCTTCGGTAGACAACACTCTTCTCTGGTTCCTCTCTTCATACTGGTTCACTCTGGTGGGTGATCACAGCCTCGCAGAACTCTTGCACGACTCCCAACCATACACATTGCTTCATCTGCTCTTGCCAAAAGCCCAGGCACCTTCTTCACGGCCACCAAACTGTTACTTCCAGGGCTCCGCCATATGGGCGCGAGGGTTTGGCCTCAGCCCCCAATGGCTACCGGTTATCGTCACAGCCTGCCAGGGCCATCACATCTGTTCCATCTGCACGCCAGGGGGCGTGGTATGCTGACATCTGCATCAGGTACGCCCCTGGGCTCCGTCCAAGCCACCTCCATGGACTCCGTCACTACAGCCTATGCTGCATCCCCTACACCCTTCATCTCTGCCATGAGTCGTCACTGCTTCTCTTTTGCCAGCAACCTCTTAAATGCCTGCTCCGGTGCCAGGGGATTTGTTTCCAGTACCCTGCATGGGGCTCCCTGCCTTGCCAGACAGGGCAGCAGCATCTTCCCTGGTGCCACCCTCTACGCCTGCAGTGATGCCCATGACCAACAGGGGCACCTCCACACCCAGGGATGCTGTCTCCAGAGTGATAGAAGAATAATGAATAAATGGTTCAAACTACAGATAAACTACTAACTCACTTCACTCAAACAGAAAGAATCAATAATTCATTCAATATCCAAAGCTACATAAAGTGCTACATGTTTTATTGGTTGCTCCCACAGACTACTTTTCACTCTATTTGGGGAGGGAATAATAGTCCAACCACAACATAAAAATAGAGCCAACTGACTTTATTTCATACCTGCAGACTTGTTTCACTCCAAAGAATAAATGAATAGTAAAACTAATTGAAGCTGTTTTCATTCAGTTGCTCCAGCACACTTCTTTTACTCAAAAGAATGAATGAATAATTCACCTGATAGGTAAAAGGACAGCCAACTGAGTAGATTGTTTTCCTTTGGTTGTTCCCATTGCTATCTTAAAAGTGCTCTCTTGCAAAACATTCTTTGAACTTGAAAGTAGGGTATCGAACTGCTTGTACTCAGTTTGAACCAAATCAGTGAATGTATGTACCCTTACAGCTGAGCCCCCTGACAACAAAGGGATTACACTACTGGTACTTTAGCTGTAACCTCCCCATGTAGGCCAAGTAGTCGATACCTGTCCTCATGGGGTATCCTGGCTATCGCCATCATGCCAGGTGGCCTTTGCTGTGGCTGGGTGGTACCCATGGGGAGAGCCCCGGATCAGAGTGGGTGATACCAGGGCAGACATTTTGGACAATGAAACATGTGAAATTATATACTGGTTGTGATATGGCCATCTCGGAAGGCAGGAAGAAGAATAATGCTCCTAGCTACGATAAGAGAACCTTTCCCCCTCTGTCTACTCCCTTTGAGGAGGGCCAGGGCCAGGCACTTCGGCTTGGGGTGAAACCCTTTCCACGTTACGTGGTCTGCACCAGGACGGACGGAGGGACGTTCACAGTCACCAAACCATTGCTCTTCGTTGAACAGATTGAGGATAAGTTTGGGGAAGTTGAAATGATGAGCAAGATATGCACTGGATCACTGCTAATTAAAACAGTCTCTGCTGCCCAATCTGCAGCTTTGTGTGCCTGTGTCCAACTTGACGATGTTCCAGTGTCAATAACCCCTCATCAGTCACTGAACATGGTTCAGCGAGTAATTTTCCACTGTGACCTCCTCCTACAAACTGATGAGGAACTCCAGGCCAACCTCGAACGGTGAGGTGTTCATTTTATTCACTATGTGCAGCGAGGCCCTAAGGATCATCTGTGGATACCAGCACATTTATCTTGGCCTTCGAGGGGGTACTCTCACAGAGGTGGTCAAGGTAATGATCTGTTGTTGCGCCGTGAAACCGTACGTTCCACTTCCCATGCGATGTTTCTGATGTATGCGGTTCCGGCATATGTCCTCGTTGCACAGCAGTTCCAGTATGCGGTGAATGTGGATGTCCACTCCATGAGGGGGAACCGCTGTGTTCCACCTCCTGTATGCACTAATTGTTACGAGCACACCTCTTCTCACTCTCCAGAGAGCCCCGTGTATGAAAAGAAGAAAAAGATTCAAGAGTACAAGTCCCTTGACAGCCTTACATACCAGGAGGCCCACTGAAAATTTGAGCGTCTGCTTCCTGTGCCACCATCTACTAGTTACGCCTTGGTTACATCCATTACACCCCCCCTTCCTCATCCCATTCACCATCAGCTTTTGGTGTCATATGCCATTGCCATTCGTAAATTCCCTGGTCATCCCACGTATCACGTTCTCTTTGAGGACAACAGTCTTAGAACTCCTGATACTCACCCTCGGGTCGGTTTACCTGTTGGATTGTGGCTCACTTTCCCTTGTAGGGACTTCAACCTCTCCCCCCCCCCCTCCCTGGGGGGCCCACAGCTCTTTTGTGGGTATGTGTGTGGTGCCCACGGGGCCCTGAGCCGAAGCGGCCTTTCTTCTGTCCCAGCCGCTTCCCCCCGGTTTGTGCCTTCACCCGGAGACGGGCGTTTTTAGTCAATCCAAGGTTTCTTTCTTTCCTCCTCTGACTTCTCCTTTTCTTGGTCCTCTTTCTCTCCTGTTCTTTCGTCTTCCTCTCTTGCTCCTTTCTCCTTGTCCTTGACCCACCCTTTTAAACTTCACCTCGGCGTTTGAAATTCTCCCTCCTTCATCCCTTTCTCTCCGTCCTCTCTTCTTTCCTTCCTGTGCGTGTGTGAAGATCAACCCACGCTCTGCGTAGCCGGTGACAGGATCCCCCAGGGAGCCCACAGCTCTTTTGTGGGTACGTGTGTGGCGTGCACGGGGCCCCGAGCTGAAGCAGCCTTTTTTCCGCCCCAGGCTGCTTCACTTTCCCTCCCAGTTTATGCCTTCGCCCGGAGACGGGCATCCTTTGTGAGTTAAGGTGGTTTCTTGTCATGGTTTCTCTTATTCCTTGGTTTCTTCCTTTCCTAACCTTTGCTTCTGCCTTTCTCTCCTTGCTGTACTTTCCTAGCCTTCCTCTCCTCCTCATTAGTCTCCGCTTTGGAGTTTGAGACACTTCTTTCTCTTCACTTCCTCTATTCTTCTTCTTTCCTCCCTGTGCGTGTCTGAAGGCCGACCCATGCATTTTCATGTGTAGCAGGCGATGGGGTAACACGTAATTCCCCGCCCCGGGTAGATAAGTAGGGCACGTACGTATCCCCTAGTAGAGGCCAGGCCCAGGGAGGGGCGATCACCCGAGCTGGTACCTTCCGAACATGCCGATTGGTCCCTCCGTCAGTTCTCGTGAGGTGTGACCTGAGGTGTGAACAATCACCTAAGTTGGGTAAGCCCTCAGAGAGGGCCCCACTAGGAAGGAGCGCGCCATCGGAGACACCGGTAATCACGGGGGACACTTCTGCAATGACTTCCTTCTCTTCTTCTATGACTTTGACCCAAAAAAGAAAGATCAATTCGCCTCAGCATAAGAAAACTTTGCCCAATCTCCTGAAATTCCTAGTTGTCTCTCGAACTGATGGTAAAGATTTCACTTCTGTGAATCCTTTCGTCATTCAGAAAGGAGTTGATGCCATGTTAAGACCTGTTCACGTCAGCGCAATGGAACATTGTTGCTGGAAGCCGACAGTGCCTTCCAGGCGCAAAAACTAATACGGACTACGTTGCTACACACGTTTCCTGTCCAGGTAGAAGCGCATCACACGCTCAACTCATCACGGGGGGTAGTTTTCACAAGATGCCTTGACGGGTTGTCTGACGAAGAAATACAAACCTAAATGTCCGATCAGGGTGTAACAGCCGTCCACAGGGTGTTGAAAAAGGTCAATAACCAGCTGACACCAACTCGTACTGTGTTTTTGACGTTCGACAGAGTTGAAATCCCGTCAAAGGTCAAAGCAGGGTATGAAGTTACCTCCGTCCACCCTTAAGTACCAAACCCAACGCGCTGTTTCCAATGCCACAGATAAAACCACACCCGTCAGTCTTGACCTAATACAGCAAAATGTGTCACTTGTGGTAGGGACGCCCATGAGGGGGATTTCCCACCTCTGTCCCCTCACTGCCGTAATTGCAACGGTGACCATGTGGCTTCCTCTCGGGACTGCCCTGTATACAGGGATGAAAAGGTCATTCAGCAAATTTGGGTTACAGAAAAGGTATCAACATCTGCCGCTCGAAAGTTGTTGGCGAGTCGAAAGCCCACTGTTCTCCCAGTGGGCGCATACAGTAAGGTCCTCACCTCCACTCGACCTACTAAGGATGCAGGTACACAGACCTGTGACTTCACTTTCGCTGACACAGTTGTGCGATCGGCCAGCCTGAAGATTGCCCGTTCCACGTCCCCACTTCCTCCTCCTGCTTCTAAAGTTCAGTCTTCGTCAACTTCTAATAAACTGCGGGCACCTAAACAAGATGCCCGGACTTTGAAAAAGGAACCCGTCCATGAAGATTTTCTATGTACTCAGGCTTCTCAACCGTCAACTGCCTCTTCTTACCGTCACTCTTCCAGAAGAGCCAACAAAAAAAGAGTTCCTCTCCTTCCCCACCGAGGCGTGACCCATCTGTCACGCCGCCCAACAGTAGTCGGCCCCGATCATCTTCTGTGTCGCCGGGACGCACTACTGTTAGCCGGGCAACCAGCATTTTACCTGCGTTGGAAGCTGCCCCTCCTGATTAACTTGGGAAGGAGGCAGATGCATCAGTTGAACCTATGGAACACGATTCTCTGCCTCTAGATAGCGATAGTAGTGCTCCCTCGAAGTCCGGTCCTCAGCGGCCGTCGAGGTGACCCCACCTGCTTGTTCCTTTTTATCTTCTTTTCTCCTCTCATTTTTTATCATGGCACTCCTTCAATGGAATATTTGCTGCATTCATTCCAATCTGGAGGAATTAAAACTACTCCTTCGATTGCACTGCCCGCTTCTAGTCTGTCTCCAAGAATCTAAGTTATGTCCAAGTGATAGTGCAGACTTCCCCCACTACACCTCTGAGCGTTTCGACCTGCCACCTGTGGAAGGTACCCCAGCCCATGGAGGGGTTCTGATGCTCCTTCGAGACATCTATTTCCATCCCATTTCATTGCATACTCACCTACAGGCAGTTGCCGTCCACATCACTCTATCCACCTTTTCCTTTTCCCTCTGTAATATCTATTCGCCATCATCATCCGCCCTTACTAGGGCAGATATGCTACACCACGTTGACCAGCTCCCTTCACCCAGCTTGACCGAGAGGATCCCTTTTGGTGGACCTTTTCCAACACCTCAATCTTGTCTACCTCAACACCGGTGCTTCGACCTTCCTTTCAGACACAACACATACTTATTCCCATATAGACCTCACAATATGCACTCCTCAGCTTGCCGATCAGTTTGAGTGGTATGCACTTTCTGACACGTACTTGAGTGACCATTTTCCTTGTGTCATCCACTTCCTGCATCATTCCCACCAGTTGGAAGATCTCTTAAGCCGACTGGGGGCTTTATTCTTCTATGGTTGTTTTACACGATCAGAATTTTTCCAGCTTTGGCAGTCAGGTCAAATATCTCACAGAGGTTATTCTCACCGCTGCCGAACATTCCATACCTCGTACATCCTCTTCTCCATCACGTTCCGGTCCCTTGGTGGACTGCAGCCTGCCGTAACGCTCTTAGAGCCCGGCGACATGATTTACACACCTTCCACCGCCACCCAACATTGGAGAATAGTATCAACTATAAACGACTGCGAGCGCAATGTCATCGTATTATAAACGACAGCAAAAAAGCTTGCTGGATTGCTTTTACCTGTTTTTTTAACCGCTTTACTCCCTCCTCGGCAGTCTGTGGTGGCCTACACTGTTTATCCGGCATCAAGGGCCACTCCCCAATTTCTGGCCTGACCGTCGAGAACGCAGTCCTTGTGGACCCGGTGATGTTTCCAACACATTGGGCTGTTTCTTTGTTGAGGTTTAGAGCTCTGCCCATTATCACCCTGCCTTCCTCTCTCGCAAACAGGCAGAGGTGGCACGGCCGCCTTCTTTCCACTCTTTTAATCGTGAAAATTATAATATCTCCTTCACCATGCAGGAGCTAGACCATGCTCTTGCCCTGTCCCAATCTTCTGCTCCTGGGCCCGATTCCATCCATATTGAGATGCTGAAAAACCTTTCTCCTGTGGGCAAGTGTTTTCTTCTTAGCACCTATAATTGCATAATTGCATATGGACTAAAGGTCAGGTTCCAACTAGATGGCGTGAAGCCATTGTTGTCCCCATCCCCAAACCAGAGAAGGACAAACATCTTCCATCCAGTTATCGCCCCATTTCTCTTGCTAGCTTCGTCTGTAAGGTGATGGAATGCATGATTAACATTCGGTTGATCTGGCTCCTCGAAGTTTGACGCCTCCTGACTAATATTCAATGTGGTTTTCGTAGACACCGCTCTGCTGCTGATCACCTCATCACCTTGTCGACCTTTATTATGAATAACTTTTTAAGGAACCGTCAAACGGTAGCAGTGTTCTTAGACTTAGAGTAGGCTTATGATACCTGTTGGAGGGCAGGCATTCTCCGCACATTGCACACATGGGGCCTTCGTGGCCACATCCCTCTCTTTATTCAATCGTTTTTGGTGGATCGCAAGTTCTGGGTATGGGTGGGCCTCTGTTTTGTCAGATACCTTTCGCCAGGAGAATAGAGTACAACAGGGCTCCGTTTTAAGTGTGGCTCTCTTTGCCATAGCAATCAATCTGATTGTGGATTGCCGTTCAGCTGACATGTCCGGATCCCTTTTTGTAGATGATTTTGCAATTTATTGCAGCACCCAGCGGACATGTCTCTTGGAGCGTTGTCTTCAACGCTGTCTCGACTGCCTATATTCCTGGAGCATTGTGAATGGCTTCCGCTTCACCACTGAGAAAACGGTGTGTATAAACTTCTGGAGATACAAGGTATTTCTTCCACCTTCTCTACGTCTCGGCCCCGTTGCTCTGCCGTTCGTGGAGACAACGAAATTCTTGGGACTCATGTTGGATAGTAAAATTTTCTGGTCCCCACACGTGTCTTACCTGGCTGCCCGTTGTCCCCGATCCCTAAATGTTCTCCGTCCTCAGTGGCACATTATTGGGAGCGAATCGTACCGTCCTGCTTCACCTTTACCAGGCCATTGTTCAGTCAAAGCTCGACTACGGCCGCCTTGTATACTCTTCTGCACGGCCGTCGATTCTCCGCCGTCTCATCTCTATTCCCCATCGGGGATTACGCCTGGCGACCGGTGCATTTTATACCAGCCCTGTTGAAAGTCTGTATGCCGAAGCTGATGTATTACCCTTAACCACTCGGCGTGACATAACCTTGTGTTGGTACGCATGCCGTCTGCGGTCTATGCCCATCCATCCATTTTACCATTATTGTTTGATGACTCACTCATCGCCAATATCAGTTGTCTCCGATAGCCTTGCTTCCACCTGAAATTCGGTTTCGCCACCTGCTTCAGCAGCTCGATTTTACCCTTCCTTCCACCTCTCGGTTGAGCGAGTGCCCATTGCCACTGTGGCATCAGGCCCAGGTTCACACCCACCTTGAACTTAGTTTGCTCCCCAAGGAGAGCACCCTGGATTTGGTATACCGCTCGAGGCTTGTCGAACTCCGTTCGCGGTTCGATAATGCTATATTTATCTACACTGATGGCTCCAAGAGTGCTGACGGTGTCGGATCTGCCTTCGTCGTCGGGGTCAACCGTTTCCTATACAAGCTCCCTGACCGGTGCTCGATTTTCACGGCGGAGCTTTTTGCCCTGCCATCGCCGCCACATTTCTTATGCCATCTGTTCGGACTCCCTTAGTGCCCTGCAGAGTCTTAAGGACCCTTTCTCGACCCATCCTCTCGTGTATCGGATCCAATGCTCACTCCAGTTGCTAGCAGATAACAGCTGTCACCTTTCTTTTCTGTGGGTCCCTGGCCACGTGGGTGTGCCTGGGAATGAGACTGCTGACATAGCAGCCAAGGTAGCAGCTCTTTTGCCTTGCGTGGCTACTTTTTGCATCCCAGCAGACAATGATCTCCCTCCCTGCAAGCAGCAGGATCTGGAGCTCTCCCCTCCCCCTGGCAACTTCTATTTCTCCTTTTAACTTCGTTTCAATTCATGTTGTTTCCCATTTTACAGTTTTAGGCCTCATTTAGAAGCATACACTGTTCTCCTGGATCTGTTTGTCATTAATTAACGGGGGTTCTCAATTTGCTGCGATGTTCCTTGCAGAATCTCGCTTTTTCTATTGGTTTTAGTCATGTTCTACTTGATTTTAACCCCCTTTTAGTTCCTGTATTTTACTCTCGCACGGTCTTAGCCAACCATCCCCTGGCTTTTACTTCATACAGAGGTCATGGGACTGATGACCTAGCTGTTTGGTCTCATCCACCCATCAACCAACCAACCAACCAACCAACCAACCATGTGGATAAGATGCCTGTCATCTTGACTGGTAGTGATACAAGGCCGTTGGGATCCAGCCTGGCATTCCATATTGCCCTCCTGAAACTAATATTCTGCAGTCAGTCATTGGATCGTGACCATCACGAGCAACAATGTCGCAATACGATAAACCGCAATCGCAATAGGCTACAATCCGACCTTTCGGCGGAAACGTGATAGTACGCATTTCTCCTCCTTACATGAAGCAGCACAATGTTTCACCAGGCAACACTGGTCAACTGCTGTTTGTTTATGAGAAATCGGTTGCAAACTTTCCTTCTGTCGGCAAGCACATTGTAAGTGTCGCCACCAGCGCCAACTTTGTGTGAATTCTATAATCTTTTCATGTTAAATGATTCAAACATATGAACAAGTTGATTTAGAGGCAGTAGGTAGTTCTGAATGTAAAACGTGTATACAGGGACACTGTAGATGAGTGTATGTAAATAGTGACAAAAGAAACTTTAATACACACTTTATCCATGCTACAAGAACTAAGCTATTATTAAAAAATGTGCAGGATTGACTTATATTTCTTTTTGGTGTGTAAAATCAACTTACTGTACACTAATTCATGTGTTCTGTTGCAGGATATTGTGACAGAAAGTGCATCCTTTGACCTTGTAGCCTTTGTACCTGTGTTAAGGGATATGATGTACACAAAAAATACATTCACAAGGCAATTTGTTATTTCTTGGGTGTCAGCTCTGTATGCAGTTCCTGACATAGATCTCATTCCATTTTTACCTGAAATATTGGATGGCTTATTTCGAATTTTGGAAGATCCTACACAAGAAATTAAAAAAATGTAGGTACATGCATACATATCTTTCAGGAGACTACTTTAGTATTTCTGTTGCTTCAAATTCAGTAGTCTTCTTCTGTGCCCTTGTATCTGTAACTGGCTTTTGAGATTAATATTGATTGCAACGGCACATACAATAGAGTGTCACAACTTTTTGTTCCATACAGATATATGATTCATTTTGGAATTATCACTTTCTTATGAAGGCCTTATGATAATATAGTTTTGGCTGCATCTGCTTCAGTGTTTTTGCATAGCAATATAGTATGAAATAAATTATGGCTGCTACCAAAAATATTTTTTCTTCCCAAAGGATGCAGCAGTGAACAAGAAAGGTAATTACTATTTTATTTACTTATCAACTGTTCTTTATAAAATGCTACCTTCTGAAATGAACATATTTAAACTGATTTACAATAATAAGTAGTAAATAAAGTTGGACTTACCAAGTGAAAAGGCACTGGTTTGTTGATACACAAAACTGAGCTTTTGCAACCTTGGGTTGCTTCTTCAGAAAGATCAGGAAAGGAGAGGGAAAAGGAAAGGATGAGGGTTTTAAGGGAGTGGGTAAGGAGTCATTCCAATCCTGGAAGAGGAAAGACTTACCTTGGGGGGAAAAGGATAGGTAAACACACACACACACACACACACACACACACACACACACACACACAAATATACATGCACAAACACCAAGGCAGACACATGCAAAATTTTTATATGTATAAAGAATAGGTAAACACACACACACACACACACACACACACACACACACACACACACACCAAGGCAGACATATTTTGCATATGTCTGCCTTGGGTGTGTGTGTGTGTGTGTGTGTGTGTGTGTGTGTGTGTGTGTGTGTGTGTCAATGAACCGGTGCCTTTTCACCTAGTGAGCCGACTTTCTTTACTTTTTACAGATATTTTTCCAAACAGGAATGTTTCCCTGTATAGAATTATAATAATACATATGTAAGATTAATTATTTTACTAGAATGGAACAACTTAGGAAGGCAAACAAAATAAAGTTATTGTATCACATTCAAACATTACTGAGATATTTATTTATGTTTGAATTAGTTTAGCAACGGCCTATCAGGCAGCCTTATACAAAATAAATACATCCTCTATCATTTATGTTTTTTCCACTTACCGAATGTGGATGCCATTGAATATCTGTATGTTGTGGTGGAGTGAAATGTAATTGTAAATTTATTATTTTGTCATTGCTAATGGAACTACAGTCAAATTTAAATTACATGCTAGTTGACAGTTCATGTGCTACAGCTACTCTCCTCCAATAAGGGCATTCAACATCACACCTTTGCCAAACTGCCACAACAACTGGTTAATTCAATTCCATTTCCAGATCTGGCTCTCTTACTTGATTTTTCACCATTTTTATTTCACATTTCATCACTTAATAAAAGGAAAAAACCAAGACATGGACAATGGTGTAAATGAAATAAGCAAATCATTCACAGCCCTAAGCACACACTTATGAATCCTTTCATAAAAGTCATGATTTAATGTCACATATACAAGCTATTTTTATCATAGATATCAGCTCACTTATGATGAGCTTCATGTGATTTATGTGAAAACAAGCTCTCCAAAGGCTATAATCCAGTGTTGTTACTGGCTGTGTGTTGTTGCTTGGTCTATTGAAAGACTAACAATGTAGCATAGTGGTAGAGTAATGGCATCAAATGCAGGAGGTCCTGTGTTTGAATCCTGTCATGCTTTGTTATGTTGTTGTGGTCTTCAGTCCGGAGACTGGTTTGATGCAGCTCTCCACGCTATCTTGTCCTGTGCAAGAAAATCCTTAAAATTATTATGCACTATTAGCAACAAAAAGTTCGTAGCTGGTCAGCTATATAGTGTTTCCATGATGTACCTAATGCAGTAAATGTCACTATTGTGCCTTTAATCTTTCCAGAAAGTAACTCATAATGCAACAGTAGTATGTGATTGACTACTTTTAAATGGTAAAGGAGGAATACTAAAGTAAAAAAAAAAACACACATGTTAGGAGTAACTCAATGTAGCAAATTGTTGAACTGATTCAGTAGCAATCTGAAATTTATAATTTCTAGGACAAGCTACTTGCATTTGTGACACTATGTACAGAAGCAACTACAAATAAATTTGTCGTAAAATGATGGTCAGTTTGAGAGAGAATGGAAAAAATAAGATATGTAGCTGATCAGCTAACCACGCATTAAAGGGTTAATTGCTAAATGAAAGTTTATATGTTTGTTATTTCTATTAATTTAATTGAATGTTTTAAGATATTGTCACATTGAAATGGGAGCAGGCTTGACTTCGAAGGCAACTGAACACAGCACTTATACTCAAAGCACGTTTATTACGAACTCAACATACATGCAGCACTGACTGCCTCTCAGGCAGAGTGCTCTGCTATTTATACACAGACAGAATTTACCAGAAATTAGAACAACAGTTAACATAAGAAACAAGTAGTATTTACAAGTGAACATAAGAAAGATGTAGAACCTTTTGGAATTGTTAATTACAAAGAAATAAATTTTTGCCGGAGGGTGGGATTGAACCGGCGACCTTCAGCACTGCAGTCCGTGACGCTATCCCCTGCACCACGCCGGCCGTCGGTGTTCGTGTTCTCTCGCGGCAATATAATACCTTGTTATATCTCTTTCATAATAGTAATAATTTTCATCGTATTATTCTTTACTTGTTCTTGTGCTCTTCAGTCCATAAACTGGTTTGATGCAGCTCTCCATGCTACTGTCCTTGCAAGCCTCTTCATCTGAGAATAAGAATGGCAACCTGCATCCTTTTTAATCTGCTTACTTCGTTCGTCCCTCGGTCTCCCTCTGTGACTTTTATCCCATGCACTTTCTTCTAATGCTAAGCTGATTATTCCTTGATGTCTTAGAATGTGTCCCACCAATGTATCCCTTCTCTTAATCAGGACATGCCAGAAACTCCCTTTCTCCCCATTTCAATTAAGCACCTCCTCATTGGTTACATGATCTACCCATCAAATTTTCGTCATTCATCTGTAACACCATATTTCAAAAGCTTCTATCATCATTTTGTCTGTAGTCCTTATTGTCCACGTTACACTACCATACAATGCTACACTCAGACAAATCCAGTGTTAAATTTTTCTCCCTTCCCTTCTCTCTCTCTCTCTCTCTCTCTCTCTCTCTCTCTCTCTCTCTCTCTCTCTCTCTCTACTTTCTATTTCCTTCTCTCTCTCTCTCTCTCTATTTCCTTCTCATCTTCTTCTCAACCCCCTCCCCCCTTTCTCTGTTCATATCCTCACCTCCCCTGTTTCTTTTCATCTTCTCCAACCTCTCTCTCTGCTCATCCCCTCCGTCTGTGAAAAATTATTTTACTCTGTGAGCGTTCAAAATGATGTCTATTGAAGTGGTGTCTATTGCAATGAACCCTCCGCCGTGACACATATGAAATCATAAGTAGACATCAATTTAAATATAAATTAAGAAACCTTGAGATGGTTTTTCGTCTCGTATGTCAATGACATTGAAGATGAAGGCAAAGCAATGAATTAAAATTTGTGATGCCTAGTAAGCATGGAGGTCCGGGTTCAATTCCCGGCCGCATCACAAATTCTAATTCATTGCTTCGACTTCATCTTCAGTGTCATAAGTAGACAGTTATGTTCCTCTTACTTTGGTGGTTAAGTGTGCGAAATTTCATCAAGATCGAAGTAATGAAGTTAGTAGCTAAAGTACCCTTTGCCACCCAAAATACAGAATTTTACGTAGGTAGTGACTTTGCTGTTGTTTTGAAGATAAAGTGTGCAAAGTTTCATCACATTAGATCAATGGTACCTTAGCACATAAAATACAACCAAAATGCACCATACACCATGCACTATACAAACTAATTTTAATGTGCCCATAATATTCACTCGAGTGCAGGCAATGAGTTGACAAAGTTTTATCACAATCGGATGTACAGTACACCCACACATAAAAATACGAACAAAAAGACAAACAAACAAACATTCATTTTTATATATTAGATTACCTAATCGAATTCCTTCGGCAGCGGCTGATTTTCTGACTCTACATTCCATTACCCTTGTTTTACTCTTGTTATATTCATGTTTTACCCTCCTTTCAAGACACTGTCCATTGCGTTCAACCTCTCTTCCAGTTCTTTTGCTCACATTGACAGAATTACTATGTCATCAGTAAACTGCAAGATTTTTATTTCTTCTCCCTGAACTTGAATTCCTCCTTCAAATTTCTCCTTGCATTCCTTCACAGGTTGCTCAATGTACAGCTTGAACAATATTGGGGAAAGGCTACAATCCTGTTACTCCCTTCCCAATGACTACGACCCTTTCATGCCCTTCGACTCTAACAACTTAGTCTGGTTTTTGTCAAAGTTGAATACAACTCTTCGCACCCTATATTTTACCCGCTGCTACTGTCAGAATTTGAAAGAATGTATTCCTGTCAACATTGTCTAAAGCTTTCTCCAAATCTACAAATACTAAAAACATAGGTTTCCCTTTCCTTAACCCATCTTCTAAGATATGCCGTAATGTGAGTATTGTCTCATATGTTCCTACATTTGTCCTAAATACAAACTGATCTTCCCCAAGATCAGATTCCATCAGTTTTTCCATTTGTTTGTAAATAATTCGTGTTAGTATTTTGCAACCATGACTTATTAAACTAATCGTTCCATTATTTTCAGATTTCTCTGCACTTGCTTTCTTAGGAATTGGAATTACTATGTTCTCCTTGAAGTTGCAGGGTATCTGAGTTCTTGATATTCATAGCATTTCTTTTCTTACATCCAAATGTGTCTTTTATTATCTCCAAATATCTTTCATTTTCCTGTAGGTAGTATCTATCTTTCCCCTTGTTATATATTCTTCTAAGGTCTTACATTTCTCCTCTAGTCACTTATGCTTAACCAGTCTACACTTCCTGTCAAACTCATTTTTCAGAGATTATATCTATAAATTGGAATCTCCTGTTGTTGGTAATAATGTGCAATTAAGTGTGAAGCAGGTCTGCTGATTGGTCCGTTACAAGGCATCTTGTGTAATCACTTCCTAGTGTGAGGATAGTTTGCTTTTAGCACTGTTTCTGAAATTTTACTTTTTTCAGTTTGGTGGTCATAAAGATAAGCTTTAATCGCCATGAATGAAGCAGTTATGATTTTAATTCTACTGGAGATGGTTAGATGGATCACTTTAAATTAGCTGTCAGCAAAGGTTTTCTCATTGTGCCATTAAATGTTGTTGACCTCATCCAAAACTGCTCCACATTATAAAATTTGTTAAGAGTATTTGTTGAGTGAGCCACCGTGATGTTGTCTCAAACATCCAAGTAGTAGCCGGCTGCCTATGTGACAACACGGTAGCACCACATGACAGTCAACCAGCTAGTAATTTTAATCAGACTGTGAGCTCCACTGCTTAGTACACGAATCATATGAAAATTGTGAAATTGTATACATGCATCCACAACTGTCTATCACAGTATTAATATAGGCATTTTTCTTAATTGTCGATTTCTGAGCTTGCCTATGTTGTTAAATGACATCACAGGTTGTGGAGGCGATCTGATAGATTAATAATCTTCAAAAGGGAAAAGCTATGATCGCAAAATACTTACTTTTTTACAACTGGTTTCAGTGGGCTCTGCCACCATCATCTGGTCGTTCCAAATTTTATATCATCTTATTTAAAAAATGGAGATTAAATGGTACATACAACATAGCACTTGGTCTAAATAGAAAAATACATAAATTAAAACTTCAACAGCTTGTAACAGATTTTGTTAAATAATAAGATATTTGCTTACCATTTGCAAAATGTTTTGACTATTACCTGCCTTTGCAAGCTGGTCTATCATTTTGTGAATAACTATCCTGTTGTTTAATATATATAGCTGTAGATCCATGCCCAATAGACATAAATTCTTCTTCCTTGTTGCACAAGTACTGTTTCTTAATTATCATTATATATTGATTAGTTAGGCATAGTTAAACTAATAGTGGTATTATCATTAATTATTTTAAATTTTGTTGTGCCTGTTTATAGAAGTAACTAATAAAATTGTCTCGAGACTCAAATAAGACTCCTACTTTCTTAAATGTTTCAATGTTTGATCACTTTCCTTACTTACAGGATACTGTTCAGTATCCCAACAATGACGTCAGTATTCAGTACTCTACTTGGCTACCATTCAAAAACTTTGAACAATTACTTAGTACCAACAACATCTGCAGACCCCACTTTGACTGCTTCAAGTGAAAATCAGTGCTGAGACCACAGATGCTTCACTGAGTATTTTGATGCCTTATAGACATACATGTTCTTGTATGTGGTACTGAAAGATCGTAGATATTGAAACATCTTGCAGTGTTAGGAATCACATTTATGTGAAAATATATATCACATTGTAAGCCTTTTGGTGTATCAAACAAGCAAGAAAGTTGTACGTTAAGAGGCAGAAAGATTGTCTGACAAGAATAATTTAAAGCCCAAGAACAGAGAATTGTGCATGCCCAAGTTCGGAGGTGCAAGTGTTCTCAACTCTAGTGGTCTGTGGAGCTGTGGTGTTTACATCATCAGGTAGAAAAATATAATAGGATAGTTTATATGTTGCAATTCATTGCAGTTTAAATTATAATTTCTTTTGAAAATTATTATTGAGGACATAGGCATAACTGAAATATAGGATCTTCACAGCAGCAGAATTCCTGCATGACAAGTGGGTCACATCTGTTTCTGGCTCAGTTTGTTAGTTGGTAAGGGTGGATGCCCTCTCTTATAAAATAAATAAGTGAATAAGCTGTTCCAAATATTCAGTGAACAATGTAGAACATGAACACCACACAGTTTACAAGGAACTGATGTAAGTGAGAGATACAAAATATGGATAGGCTGAGTGTTTAACTGGAGTCAAATGTCATTTTTCAGTTTAGACTTGTGCAAGGAATATTTTAAGCCTTAATTCGCTACAAATTGTGTGTTGTAGATTTTTCTAGATTCCACAGTCTTTCAAAAATTCCATTTTATAATAGTCTAATCTCTGAGCAGACGAATGATCACAGTAAAAATATTTAAATTGTATGTTTTTATTTGTAATTACTTAGACTGCCTTGAAGTGTGTCTATAGTTTTCAGCTAAGAGAAATGTATCAGCTTAATGAAATTCTAATCCTTACATATAGTTCACACACATCAGTGAAAGTGCTTTTGAGTACCTGTTGTTTCCAGTTTAATATTCATTCTTCAACTATGGTAGGGCTATTAAACAATTATGCTAAAAAGCTAAGAGCAGTAACTCCTTGGTAACGGTATATTGGTAGCTGTAGTATGTGTCAGATTCAATATGACTGCAGTCCCCCCCCCCCCTCCGCCCTGTCATAGTAGAAGGACAAATATTAAAATGGGAACTATAGACAATGGAAGGTCACACATCCACTCACTTGTGTCAATCGTGCATCATCAGCTGAAACATATCTCTTACCTGAGAACTATAGGCATACTAAGTGGTAGTTAAAGTAATAAATAAAAACATCAGTTGTCCTCTTTTTTGTCTCTCACCATTTTTCTGTCTGTTTTAATATTTAGACTTCAATAAAACAGAATGAATGAGATGCCTAGAAAAGTCTAAAACTGCAAATTTTTGTAGCAAATTAAGATTTGAAATATTACCTGCACACGTCTAAATTGAAAATGACAGTTCACTCCAGTGGATTCAAACTCTGTCCTTAATGTTTGCAAATTGTCAACATATCCATTCACCTAGACAGATTTTAAACACTTGCTGTAATAGTAATTTTGATGATGCGGAGTTCCTTATATTTCAACCAGTCCTATGTCCTCAAATAATGATTTTGAAAAGAAATAAGATAAACTGCAATGAATATCAACATATACTGTAGCCTAACTATTATATTGCTTCTGTTTGATGTGGTGTAGTGTTCTGTTGTTCGACAATTAAATTATTCAGACTGGACAATCCTTTTGCCTGACAGTGTACAATTTGTATGTTAATGTAAGACAGTTACATGTAAACCGTTTTTGGTGTGTGTGTGTGTGTGTGTGTGTGTGTGTGTGTGTGTGTGTGTGTGTGTTTTTGGACATATGCATTTATGCTGCCAGAGTTGAATTTTAGTGCTGCTGTAAGCTGGCTCATCAGTCTTATGATGCCTCGGGAGTTGAGCTCCGTGGTCTGAATTGGCAAATTGTCATTGTCATTTTGTCACAGACATTCGCTAGGAGTCATATTCAGACAAAATAGTGAGAGATCAATTATTCACTCAGATTAGGTGGGTACAGGAACTAGTGAAATATGTCAGCATGTTATGGGAATTAAGAAAATGTTACAAGCAGAGTACTCATCTCCACAGTTCTGAAAATGTTTTGTTTATGTGAAGAATCAGAGGACACAGATTGTGAAGCAGTTATGAAGTTGAGCACATTAATTTGGATGGCATACTCAGAAACTTAGTAGTACAGTGCTGTTTTGAATACAGTTTGGGAAAGTCCAGTCATGTAGGGGACTGATAACCCAGCAGTTTAGTCCCCTTTAAACACCCAACAACAACAACAGCAGCAACAACAATTATGTAGGCAGACAGCCTGTTAATGATTGACACTAAAGAATACTGTACAATGGTTGTTGAATAGGAGGTGCTTGTGACCAGACAGGGTTAAGTGATAGTGGGAGGATGTGCTGACCCCCTCTCTGATTCTAGACCATCCCCAGTCCACACATTACCTCTCGGAACAGCTGCTAGAATCCCACAGTCCTTTCACTGACCCAGCCCTGCACACTCCCTCGGGCAGAACACAGCATATTCCCTTTCACTGACCCATTCTTAAGTCGTGCATCTTCTGTACCCACCGCAAACGCATGCGCGCGCGCACACATACACACACACACACACACACACACACACACACACACACAGAGAGAGAGAGAGAGAGAGAGAGAGAGAGAGAGAGAGAGAGAGAGAGAGAGAGAGAGAGAGAGATTCTACATCTGGAGGACTGTCTGATAGCTTAGTTCACTGAAAAATCTATTTTTAATAGACTTGTCTGCTATTCAATGGATCCTCTGTGGTGAATAGGTGTCTATCCATTTCATGTGGTTGCTGTTTCATCCCAAATGTTGCATAAGAAATGTATATAAAACTGGGTAGTTCCTTTGTTTTACTGCAGTTATCTGTATACATTATCATCATGATCCAAATACTATTTAATGGTAAAATGTTTGTTTATGAGACTTATGATTAATATGAACCCTAATTTGATGCTTTCCTTTTTATCAGGTGTGATACAGCCCTAGGAGAATTTTTACGAAGTATCAAGCATGATCCTTCTAGGGTTGATTTTGCTGCTATGATTAATATCTTGATTACACATGCACAGGGAACCGATGAAGTACTACAGGTATGTCTTAAATATCAAATATACTTAACAGTTCATAGTTCTAAGGATAATAAGTAACAACTGCTGTAACTTAATGCTGATCGCCAATAGTTAATATATACATTGCTCTTTGTTTGTATCTTTCCATTCATCATAAATTATACAAACAGTGGCTGCTTTGTAGTCTCCAGACAATTTCACAACATTAATCACAGAACCAGCAATACATATTAATTAAATTTCCATGTTGCGTTGTCTGTCCTGCTTGGGGCTAGAGGTTTTTAATATGTGGCTGCCTCAACCTTTATTATCCTTGTTATCAGCCAGCCGTGATTTCCTGCTTTAATATTTTAGTTACGTCAACCACTTACCATAATCCTTCTGTGTTTTACCTCTTGTATGTTCTCAATGATGCATTTGTTGCCACACTGTATACCTTGGGGTTTCTCCCCTCACTGTGTCCACCAGTCTTTTGTTGTACTATCTTAGAGACCTGATAACCCTGCTGTTTAGTCATCTTAAAAATCCCAAAAAACGACGACGATTAAGATTTCCATATCCTCCCCCCCCCTCTCACACAAATACACATTTTTTGCTCCTCCACCCCTTCCATTTATTACATTCCAAGCTGCGTCTCACATTGCCTAACACCACCTTAATCCTATAGGGTGGTAACCACATTTCACATCATTTTTCTGAAAAATGTTCCAACAAACCAGAACCTTCTTCCTGATCTACATATCAAAGAAGGTATGAGGATGATACTTTCATTATTTACTCTCATGATTGTGAGATTTTAAATAGCTTTTGGGAACATCTAAATTCAATCCACCAGAATATTTGTACTGCCATGGCAGTGGAAAAGAATGGCTGTATTTCCTTTTTTGATTTGTTGGTAAGGAGAAAGGTTCATGGTACATTGTGGCATGCTCTTTATAGGAAGCAACTCTCACAAATTTGTATCTGCAGGCTGATAGTTGTCACCATTTGGCTCAGTATGAAGGGATTCTTCATACTTTGTTGTACAGAGCTCACATTGTTTCAGACATGAAACTTTGTCAGATGAGTTTGCCCATCTGGGATTCACATTTCATCAGATAGTTATAGTGGAAGACAGGCTGAAAGAATGTTGTGGTATCAATCAACTATGCAGCAGGTGAAGGATGATAGCACCAAGATGGCACCCAAGTTAATGGCCATTTTTTCTCATGCTGGAAGCATCTCCAACAGTATTGTGAAAAATATTATATGAAATTTAATTTTAGACCAGCCTCTAAGATTATGGTGCTGTTAGGGTCTGTAAATGATAACATTGGTTTGTGTAAGGTGTGTGTCTATCGTATTCCATGCTATTGTTGCCAGTTATATATTGGTTTGACTATCTGAAGGACAAGTATGCTGAACATAAGGGTCACATACAACCTAGCAAATCTGCTATAGCAGAACATTGCCTGTACACATGGAAAATAAGAACCTAGAGATTTTAGCATACGCTTCTGGCTATTGGTAGTGTCATTACGGGAGCAATTGCATTTAAACTAGTGAATAACCTCATAAATAGAGAGAGGGGATTTTGCTTAAAATCTTGCTCCACCTGTGTTGTCAAAAAACAGAGGAACAGTTGTTTTCACTGAAAACTGAGGTATTAAATATTTGTACACTGAGCTTCCTTTCTGCAGTTGCCTTAAAAAGGTCTGGGTGTTCTCCAGCCGAAATATTGGCAGTTGTCAATCTGCCTACTGTCAGTGCTTTAGTTGGGCTGGTACGGGGCAGTACGGCGTACCACCTAAAATTCAAACTTGTTATAGTGTACCAGCTAAAATTCTTTCTTAAATCTGTAAAAAATAGACCAACTGTAAATTGTCGAATGGATTTCGGAAAGAAAAATTGGGAAGTCTTAGGTTCATTCGATTTGCAATCATAACCATCGAAGCTTTCTAATTGCACTTTGCACAATTTCAATGGAATCTGACTGGCTGTCAAATGTTCGAATTAGCCAATGGAGAGTTCCAACTAACCTGAACAAAGACAGAGAAAATGCTTCTTACCGACTCCAAAGCATTTATGAACATTGCTCCAAAGAGATAAGCCACTACATATGCAAATTCTTTTTTATGCAATATCGTTCCCTATTCCTTCAAGAAAGGAAGTGCGAAACATTTAAGGGACTGTACATTTCAACATTTTGACTTAATTTCCACTTATTTAATCATGAAGCTATGCGCACATGTTTTCATACTTAGCGCGACACGTTTTGAGAATGAATCACTGTCAAGTTAAAATATTTACTGTAAATATTATTTTTACTTAACCGTCTTTTTTGCATTATAGTCAGTTTAAGATTATAAAAAAGTGTGTCATAGCAGTAGTAGGAACTAAAATAGAAGCGAATTTTAATCTCCTTGACTAATGCTTGTTCAACCGGCTGGATGTGTACATGTTCAACTGTTGGTAACCTTACCATCAACTGGTTTTAATTCCCAGCAGCAACACACACTCTTAATGTCTTCTGGATCACAACTCCAGATTAGTTAAGATAAGATGACGTTGTCCAAAGCTGGTGGGTGGTATTCTCTTATACACTAAATCCCTGAATACAATAAAAATGAGTTTTGAATCTGTAAATTATAGTTATATTTTGTTAGTATATTCACATGCCTATATCTTTTCTTTCTTGATTTTCTAAAAATATCCATTTGACTCATTTCATGTGGAACGAGCAGAGTACCGCCTACATTTTTTTCCACCTAGCAGAGTACAGCCTAAAATTTTTTCTACTGAAGCGCTGCTTACTGTGATGTCTACCTATAAGTTTTAACAAATATTAGAGGTTGTTTAAAATTTGCAAAATATAAATAACTGTACTTGTGAGATAAATTAATCTAAAATATTAGAAAGCCTAACTATTTTCTAACATTTAAATGGTTACTGTTACACATGAAAGTGAAATGCGAACAGGGAAAGGAAAGGTATAAATATTTGCTTAAGAAAAGCTTCTTCAAAACTATTTGAGTCTCTGTGTTGTCATATCATCCTTGCCCAGTGCCAAACATTTTTACATTGTTGATCCAGGTAATATGTGTAGAGTACAATAAGCAACTTAGTGACTGACATAAAAATACAGTACTCAGAATTGTATTTCTTTTTTCTGGCCATGTTACTTGCACTAATCTACATTTTTTAACAGACCTTTGTATTACTGTCAAATAATGTCTTGTCAAAATCACATAGTTTTATTTTGTTTTATGATTTGGAAGTTTTTACAGTACTGAGACTTTGTTGAAGCGATATTTATTTAATACTAGCTTAAACCCGCGGCTCTGCTCGCGTGTTGGTTGATTATGATAGATAAGCTATCTTTCAGTAGGCTTGTCCTTACAGAAAAAGAGCTGAAGACATTGTAGCATGCATAGGCCAAAGATATGGTCTCTGGCATCGCGTTTCGCTGTATGTAACCTCCTTGCTATAGAGTCGCAATGTCATCGCTGGCCTTCAGTCCGCTTTTTTTATAATTTGACGACTTTCAACCACCGTATCTTCCACCCCCTTTAAGCTATCGGCATGGAACTGCTATGGTGTACAACAGGAGACCATTCATTTGCGTTCTGTACTTTTCGCTGCAGAGCGAAATATTAAAACACATGCACACACACGTAGAATTTTATATACACTGATAACTTTTCATCCCAATGTACTCCACCCTTTTATCATTATCAATCCTCAAGCAACAATACAACCAATCAAACCATTTTCAAAACTAAATATAATTTTCAAAGAGTAATTATTGTTTCACAATTCTTCAAATTATTAAATATCTATCAGATTGCTATAAAACCGTGCCTAAAACCTTCCTCAGATATAAATTAGTAATTGTATAAATATTTAAGTCTCTGTACACTGAACAGACATTCACTTTAACATACATAGATAAATAGCTATCCAATTGCCATAAAACCGTGCCTAAAGCCTTCCACAGGTAGACATTAGTAACTGTACAAATTTTTTAGCTCTTTATGTCTTGTGGTTCAGAGGTGATAAATGTACACCGAACAGACATTCACATTTATAGATACAGATGAATATTTTGTTTCCCGTGCACAACTTTCCGAAATTCAGTATAATTTAAGAAGTATGCAACCCATCACTTTGACTTGAAATTAACCAGTTTTCAAACCTTTACAGGTTCATCTTCAGATGGTGCATGTGTTACAGGATCATTTTTAGTGTGATGTCTGATACTGGTTCGGCAGGCGGGGGGGGGGGGGGGGGGGGTAGATGGCAATATACTTTAATAAATAGACTTTTTTTAGGTAGTGTTTTGTATCTGGAATTTTCATGAAATTTGTTCATTTAGTTACTGGACTGTATAACTCGCTTTTAATAATTATCTTCCATTTCACAGTTACCTTTGTGATTAGATAACAGTACTACATCACTTTTTCACTATTGGGCTCTGTAATACCCTGTCAACACCACTTCACCAGCATCCCGTCATGTGCTTTTACAACTGATGTTATTTACAAAGTCTTCATTCAAAGATATAGACACTCATCATCAGTTAAAATGACAAGAATAAAATTCATACTATATTTATTCATTTCATACTATATTTAATACTTTTATTATTTTTATTATTATTATTATTATTATTATTATTATTTTATTATTTATTTATATTTTATACTATATTTATTCATAGACTAGTGTATCCTCGAATATTAGTAAAGAATAGGTTCTGTTTGTTGTGTTTAAGTAACAATAGGTTTATGATTATTCTATTGTTGAAGAATAGAAGGAATGGGTAATTATGCATTTGTTGTTTGGTAGTGTTTTGACCGTATCGGAAGCACATGAAAGAACTACTAAGATTGGTGGAGAGGGGGGGGGGTTGGGGGGGATGATGGTGGAGGGGGGGGGGTTTGGTGAATTAGTTGCTCGAAATTTTGGAGGAACATTTTGTTTCTTAGTTCAGTTTGATCATTAATCAGGTTGCTGCTTGCTGTGTTTATGTTGATGATGATCTCAGTTTGATGAAGAAGGTTGTTTCAATGCATTTGTTGGCAGACTGGAGTATTTGGAGGTTCTTTTCAATGTTACACACAGAAGGACCCTGTTGGACATAGTGTTTGGCAAACCTGGATTTCTTTAAGTTATTAAGACGAAGTGCATCCATGTGTTCTTTAAAACTTGTTGTGAAACTTCTATTGGTCGAAGTGGAAGAAGCTTCACAACAAGATTTGAACACTTTGCTAAATAGGGTCATTCTGCATATAACCTCCAAATACTCCAGTCTGCCAACAAACATATGAAACTTGACCTTCTTGAAGAAATAGAGATGCTCAGCTACACAAATACAGCAACCTGTAATCATCAAACTGAACTTACAAATGATAATAATAATAATAAAAAAATTAAAAGAAATCCGTGTCAAAATTTCAAGAATTTACTAAAGTAAAGCAAGTAATTCACCAAAAGTCCCCTCCCCCCACTGCTCACCTCCCCTCCCCACCACTGCTCACCTCCCCTCCCCCCCACTGCTCCCCACCCGACCACCACCACCACCACTGCTCCCCCCCCGACCACCACCACCACCCACTGCTCCCCTCCCCCACCGACCACCACCACCACCACTGCTCCCCTCCCCCCCGACCACCACCACCACCACCACCACCACCACCACTGCTCCCCTCCCCCCCAACCACCACCACCACTGCTCCCCTCCCCCCCAACCACCACCACCACCCCCACCACCACCACTGCTCACCTCCCCCCACCACCACCACCACTGCTCCCCTCCTCCCCCCCCCACACCACCACCACTGTTCCCACCTACCACCGCAACCACCACTGCTCCCCTCCCCCCCAACCACCACCACCACTGCTCCCCTCCCCCCCACCACCACCACCACCACTGCTCCCCTCCCCCCCACCACCACCACCACCACCACCACCACTGCTCCCCTCCCCCCCCCCCACCACCACCACCACCACCACTGCTCCCCCTCCCCCCCACCACCACCACCACACCACCACCACCACTGCTCCCCTCTCCCCCCCCCACCCACCACCACCACCACTGCTCCCCTCCCCCACCACCACCACCACCCACCACTGCTCCCCTCCCCCCCCACCACCACCACTGCTCCCCTCCCCCCCCCCTACCACCACCACTGCTCCCCTCCCCCCCACCACCACCACCACTGCTCCCCTCCCCCCACCACCACTACCACCACTGCTCCCCTCCCCCCCACCACCTCCACCACTGCTCCCCTCCCACCACCACCACCACCACTCTGCTCCCCTCCCCCCCACCACCACCACCTACTGCTCCCCTCCCCACCACCACCACCACACCCCACTGCTCCCCTTCCCCTGACCACCACCACCACTGCTCCCCTCCCCCTGACCACCAACACCACCACTGCTCCCCTCCCCCTGACCACCACCACCACCACCGCTCCCCTCCCCCCGACCACCACCACCACCACCACCACCACCACCACTGCTCCCCTCCCCCCGACCACCACCACCACCACCACCACTACCACCACTGCTCCCCTCCCCCCGACCACCACCACCACCACCACCACCACCACCACCACTGCTCTCCCCTCCCCCCGACCACTCACCACCACCACCATCCACCACCACCACCACTGCTCCCCTCCCCCCCCCGACCACCACCACCACCACCACCTCCACCACCACCACTCGTCCCCCCGACCACCACCACCACCACTGCTCCCCTCCCCCCCCGACCACCACCACCACCACCACCACCACTGCTCCCCTCCCCCCCGACCCACCACCACCACCACCACTGCTCCCCTCCCCCCCCCCGACCACCACCACCACCACCACCACTGCTCCCCTCCCCCCCGACCACCACCACCACCACCACACCACCACCACTGCTCCCCTCCCCCCCAACCACCACCACCACTGCTCCCCTCCCCCCCAACCACCACCACCACTGCTCCCCTCCCCCCCAACCACCCCCACCCACCCCCCACTGCTCCCCTCCCCCCCAATCACCACCACCACTGCTCCCCCTCCCCCCCACACCACCACCACCACTGCTCCCCTCCCCCCCAACCACCACCACCACTGCTCCCCTCCCCCCCCAACCACCACCACCACTGCTCCCTCCCCCCCCAACCACCACCACCACTGCTCCCCTCCCCCCCCCAACCACCACCACCACTGCTCCCCCTCCCCCCCCCAACCACCACCACCACTGCTCCCCTCCCCCCCCCAACCACCACCACCACTGCTCCCCTCCCCCCCCACCAACCACTCCACCACTGCTCCCCTCCCCCCCAACCACCACCACCACTGCTCCCCTCCCCCACCACCACCACCACTGCTCCCTCCCCTCCCCCACCACCACACCACCACTGCTCCCCTCCCCCCTCACCACCACCACCACTGCTCCCCTCCCCCCCACCCCCATCACCACTGCTCCCCTCCCCCCCACCACCAACTCGAGCGAGGTGGCGCAGTGGTAACGCACTGGACTCGTATTCGGGAGGGCGATGGTTCAAATCCACCCCCGGCCATCCAGATTTAGGTTTTCCGTGATTTCCCTAAATCACTCCAGGCATATGCCGGGATGGTTCCTTTCAAAGGGCACGGCCGATTTCCTTCCCCATCCTTACCCAAAGCTCCGAGCGTTAGCTCCGTCTCTAATGACCACGCTGTCGACGGGACGTTAAAACCCTAAGCTTCCTTCCTTCCTTCCCCACCACCACCACCACTGCTTCCCTCCCCCCACCACCACCACAACTGCTCCCCCCCACCACCACCACCACTGCTCCCCTCCCCCCCCACCACCACCACCACCACTGCTCCCCCCCCACCACCACCATTGCTCCCCTCCCCCTCCCCCCACCACCACCACCACCACCACCACCACCTACTGCTCCCCCCCTCCACCATCCCACCACCACTGCTCCCCCCCTCCACCACCACCACCACTGCTCCCCCCCTCCACCACCACCACCACTGCTCCCCCCCCTCCACCACCACCACCACCACCACTGCTCCCCTCCCCCCAATCACCACCACCACTGCTCCCCTCCCCCCCCACCACCACCACCACCATCACCACCACCACCACTGCTCCCCTCCCCCCCCCCACCACCACCACCACCACTGCTCCCCTCCACCACCACCACCACCACTGCTCCCCCCCCCCCACCACCAC